>JAQPPZ010016881.1:13750000-15000000 GCA_028583015.1 Wollemia nobilis
AATAGAAGCTACAGGTAGCATCTTGAGTAAATACTGGTCAATTAGCTTTTGAATTTTCCCATATTTAACAAAAGTTATAGATTACATTCTCAAATTAATTAGGAATATTCATAGAGAGGTCAAGTTATGGGTTCACTCCCCACCCATACTCTCATTCGAATGTAAAAATACCCAACACTTTGTTTTCCCCTTTTTTCTTAAAAGGACTAAGGTTTAGTTTCTAAAAAATTTGAGCAAAGTTTTAAATTATTACAAACCTTATCTAAACTTATGAAAGAAAAAACAACATGCACCTATATTTTTTCTGAAAAATATTACAGGTGGTAAAACGTCCTTCATCTCTCCACATTTTATCAGAGTAACCATGTTCTCTTTCACCTTCCAACAAACAAACTAGATTCGAGTGATTTTATTTTCCTTCTCTCCCTTTCATCTTGAAGTGTTTTTCCCCCAAGAAAGAAGAGGAAGATCGATTATTTTTTCTAACTCCTTGCTTGTTACAACTAGCCTCCAAACACATGCATACAAAGGATTCCAAATACTTGTCCATTGTTCAAAGTTTATAAATTTGTTTGGATACTCTTAAGGTGTTTTTGCTTTTATCAAGTTGGCTCATTAACATATTGCCTTCTTCATTTCCTAATGTTGATATCACCACATAACATTAGTAGGATAAAGTGATTAGAATTTTTAATTCAATTAATCACTTTCATTATTCTTCCCATGAAACCTTAGTGGATCATAATGTTTGATTAAACTATTTACCCAATTAATTTAATCAATAATTAATGTTTTTTTTTTAATTTACATGGTGGAATTGGTATCCACCATGAATCTGGGTAAGCTATCGAGCTTTTATGGCCGCCACAGTATTCTGCGCTGTCCACCTCGAAATATGCCACACAAATATTTGTGTAGTCCACCCCTATAACCACCATGTCACAATCATTTTAAACCTTTTACGTCACTAAAAGCACCAAGAAAGGGACAAGCGTTCAGTTCGATGAGGCCCAAGATTTGAACCTTGGACCTCTGCCCCCCTTATAGGGTTTGGTCAAACAAATTGGTCTACACCTTAGACCTATCAATAATTAATGTTAATATCAATTTTGAACATTAATTTCAAACATATTAATAGTACCGCATTAGCTACTAATATCATTTTTATGAAACCATTTACCAAACTCATCCTAGCACAAAACATATGCAAATATATGATAAATATTCATCAACAATAGGAAAATAAACTGCTCATCATAAAATAATTGTATTACACCACCTTCTATCTTTGAGTATCAGGATCTATGATGACAATCATGTCATCCTGAATACTAAATATGAATCCATTGCTCGAGTAACTTCCTAGTCAGTGGCATAAGTTATATCAAATATGAAGTTATGAAATTGACCTACATGAAGGTACCAATTTACCCTTGAGCTATTGATGAGAGTGTTCTTATCATCCATCATTTCCCATTATTTTTGTCTCTCATTTTCGATGGTTTTCCCATGCAAATCCACCTGTGAGAGTACCTGGTCCTGCAACCATACAATTCATCAGCAATATCTTATTCTAACATAATAACATAAAAACATATAAAATGCAATTTAACCACTTATCTTGATAATATTAACCTAGATTATACATTGAAAATCTACACACCAATACATAATCAATATCAATTATAAGTCCTGCCAGGGAGGGTTGTGATAGACACCAAGTTGAGATTTCAAGAAACTTACAATTTATAGGAGGTAAAGACTATTAAAACTTTAAATTATTGTAGTATAATTGCCATGGATGTGGAAGTCTAGAAGATATGTATAAGCAATTTAGGAAGCAACTAGATGATTTTCATGTTGAATGAGAATATTGGTGGAAGTCAATGCTAGATATGCTTGATAAGTGTATGAAAAATTATGAAGAGAAGGTGATATCCCAATGGAGGTATGATCTATAAAAGAGAATGTATGTATGGGCTGATCAAAGCAATGAGTATGAATGTCAACTTTAGGAAGTTCACAAAGAATTTAATCAAAAGTGGAAGGAGCATGAGAAACAACTAAATCAAGATGTGGGTGTGCATGGTTTCTATTCTATTATGGAGCTGATTTTTATTTTAGAGGATTTATAGGGAAGAGAGATCCAAAAGTATTCAAAATATTGGTTTAAATGTATTTTAGTATTTTTAAGGTTGGGATGAACTAAAAATTCTATTCTTGTGCTTTATTTGGACATTTTTGGTTTATTTATAATTAGTTGTAAGATTTTTTTAAAGATTCTATGTGAGCTAGAACTTCTTGGGCATGTGAGCTAGGAGGTATTCCTAGACCTATGCTACCTTTAGTAAGAAGAATTTTTGTACCTATAGTTTTACATTTGTAAAAGGATTTGGATCCTTCAAAATCCTAATTTTACCCTAATAAAAAATATACATGAAAGTAAAGAGTAAAAAGGAAAAATGAATGGAAATTAAAACACAAAAAAAAATTATTTGAAGTTTAGAGTCTCAGAAATTAAAAGCAAATATGGCTTTTACTCCATAGTAAGGAGAGTGTGTTATCAAAAAATGCATGAGAAGTCATGTAACATTAATTTACACCTATTAATTTGATTATAAAATTGATAAATTTAATGACAAGATGGATTAGCAGGGCCATGCCACAACCGTTGCACACTTAGCAAACTAGGAGGGTAGTTTCACTAATGGATTGCCTAAGGACTTGCAAATTTATTACAACCTTATGAGTACAAAGAATCATGTGGATTTCATAGAGTGTATACCTAAATCATCATAGCAAAAATATAATTACAATGAATTCCTTACGCCCTTGTTTATAGTAAAAAATTACCCTTGAGTTACCTAGGGTGAGAAACAATTACTCCTAGTAAAAGTAAAGATTTGGAGTCAACTTTAGAAACATTTTGCACCTCTAAATTTTAGAAGGCACCTCTATTTATACCTCTAATAAGATTGGAAGGATTCCAAAACGATTTTATGCACCACTGCATTCCAAAATGTCAGCTTTTGGAAGATTTACATTGGAATTCGTGCTATATTTTACCTTTCTTGAGCAATTTTCTCAAGTTTGGAAAGCGAATCACTCATATTTTATGATAAAATTACTTATTTTTGTAATAAAATTTACTAATTTTATTTATAAAATAACTTCTTCAAGTAAATTATTCCCCTTTAACAAGTTAATTAGCTTTTGAATCCAATCAACAGATTTTTGCAAGTGAATTAGTCCCTATCCATGGTACCTAAGAAAATAGAATGCTTTTTTTGTTTGATATTTGCTGCTACATTCTCCTTCAAAATTGGAAAAAATTGTAAAGATAGTGCCAAGGTGCTATATTTAAGGTGACTTCATGTGGCACCAATCTCAATTAGCATAAGAGCCTACATCCTGCCATTATCCTTATACATGCATTCTACAAAATTTGGACCTACGCTATGAAATTATCAAAAATATTATTTCTTCTTTAATTGGTCTTCAGTAGTAGCAGCCCTGAAAAAATCCACCCCTCATCATGATTTAGCAATTATAGTAATCTAAGGCATTATGGCTTCTCCATCAAGTCCTCATAAGAAGTCTTCTATAGTTATTTCTATTTTATAACTAGCTCATATAGCTTTGCATGAATTCATCTCAATCTCTTATTGATTTTAGTTGTATTCCTTTGGTAAACTTGGTACTTCTCTTCTTCAATCATAGTACTTATGACATCATCATCTAGGATATGCTTCTTTTCATCAAAAGTATTAGGTATCCCAGGAGTAATCCACCCTTGGATCTCCTTATCCATTTCTTGCACTTGGATTCTTGAGGATGCTAGGTTACCTTCATATGTCTAAATGTTTCTTTGGACAAGAATTCTCCTTACATTTTTGACCAAATATTTATGATCTATCCCTTGATTTTGTGTCTAAATTGTGATCATTTATAAAATGAGGTTTAGGACTTCTTGATATTCACTTCTTGTAGATAATTTCCTTTCTACATGTCTAATGGTCTCATCAACCTATTATAGGGTATGATTGAGGGTAATTGTAAGTATTTGTATGTGTTCATATACTTCTTGATATGGTCCCAAATGGTCCTAACCATTTGAATTTACTAATACAACTTTGGATTTTTAGCTAACTTTATAGGTTTTTAGGCCATCAACTATGTGTTGATCTTTCTTTTTTAGGCTCTCTTGGATTTTATTTTTATCTTTTGTCAATTGTTACACAAGCTCTTTAGCTTTGGAAAGTCAATATTCAAGGTCTTCGACTTGATTTTTAGTTGATATTTCTTGGAGGATTCTTTCTTCAAACTCTCATTCTCTTGTTGAAATTAGTCCCTTTTTGCATTCAAAAATACCAATTTTACCTTCATTTCCTTGTTTTTATCTGTATAACTTCATTCTCAACTACAAGATGGCCAAATTTCATTGTTGTACCAAGTGTAAGCTAGCTATCAAACCAAAACACCTATTGTGTGTCCATATTGTTTAGGTCTACTTGGGACACCCTAGTATTTAGGTTAGCATGATTTTATGCTACCTTGGTGGGGTTGGTCTTGGTTGCCTTGATAAAGTACACCTTGTATTCCTCTCTTAACAATTGTAAATGAATGAGTATTGAAAACTTGGAGGTATTTTTGATGAGTCACTAATATTCCTTCTTCCATATATTCTCCTTGGTATCAAATATATCCAATTATTTAAAAAATCTAATTTCTCTAGCCTTATATACAAAGCTTGGTCTTTTAGTTGCACTTGTTAATAAATGAGATCTTGTAGACTCAACTCCTTGGGTAGGGTAGTGGTTGTTATTGCCTATAAGTGAAGTTACCATGCTTAGGATGGTGGGAGAGTAGAGATAAATAGTAGAGTAAAAAGGGAAAATTATGTGGTGATGATAGGGAATGAAGTAGAAGTAGTGGGAGTGGGATGTGATTCTATTTGCACCAACATGGGAGAGATGGGTGATATGGTGAATGGGACTAATGGTTTTAAGTCATTGGTTTGGATAAGGATATATGGGAAGGATGTTATGGGATGTATTCCTACCTCAACCATAATTGTTGGAGATGGGGCTCCTCTTAGAGAAATTGGTTTTGCATTAGTGGATGACGAGAGAAGTGTAATGGAAGAATAGAAAGGTGAAGAAGCAATAATAGAGGAAGAATAATGGATGGATATAGAAATGGAAGAAAAAATATAACAAGGGATATTGGTAGAAGGGGAAGCTTTTGATGGTTATGGAAAGCGGAAGTGGGTGTAGTTGTAGCCATTGGACGGGCCTTCCAACTTGATAGGGGATCCTCCTTGAGATATTTCCTCTTCTCAATCTAGATTATCTAAAATTATTTTTGCTATTCTATTTCTATGAACACATTTTTCAACATGGAACCATACTTTTTGAACCCCTTCAGTACCTTCATTATTGTCTACCTAATTGTTAAACTAACCATTGTTAGAGTTGTTAGTATATCTAAAATCATGATTACTAATGTTACATGTTTCTTAGGATTCTGCTTGTGATGAATTAATGTTCCTCCTACTATACCCATTATGATCTTGGTCCATTTTATGCCTTTGGGGTGTCTTTCATTGTAATAAGTAGAAAAATTAACATTGAATAGAATTTCTCTTATGGATTTGGTGATTGTGTCTATTTTGTACCTCTTTCTCTACCATGAAAGATTATTTTGATCAGTATACCTAATATTCTTGTCCTTGAATTTTTTTTATTCCTTTTAAGTCATAGGTCCAATGGTCTTTAATATACTCATGACCCATGTATCTCAACCAAGACTCTACTACCAAGTGGAACCCATATAGCTTTAGAGTTATGCTCATGATTTGCTACTTGAGTGGGTAGAATGTGGTTTCCTTCTATCCTTTGAAGTATTTCAAATCCATATATATGTATTCTAGATTGAACATGTAGTTTGGTACTCATGTGGCCAACTCAAAAGGTATGGATGAGAATACATAGAGGTAGATAAAATACTTTTCCCTCTCCATATAGAAATATCCTCTTGGTAATTTTTCTTTTGCTAGTAGATTTCTTACCTCATCTGCTAATCTCAATGATTTCTTCCTAAATTTTTACATTATGACCTTGTACACCTTGTCATAAAAATGGTAGGAAGGATTTCCTATTTCTTGGTAGGTTATTTCCATGCATTACATGATGCTTAGAGGTTATCCATATTCTCCTAGATGGTCTAGTTGGAGGTTGGAAAAGTAGTGTTCTTCTAGTAAAGGATCAACTAGACTAGGTATAAATTATACTTAAATTTGCTCTTCTTATTAAAATATTTTAATTGATTATTCATTTTATCAAAAACATACTTGGCATAGTCAACAATCTAGGAGTGCCTTGGGTAGGTCTATACTACATTCAAGAGGGCTATATGCTCCTCATGAATATTTTTTTGCTTTTGTTCCCTAGGACTTTGGCTATACCTAACATTAACATTTGGACATCTTTCTCAAATTGGATCAACTATATAAAAGTAATATTGGAACACTTCACAAGGAAACTACACAAAAATACAGTTGAATTATGGATGAATAGATATCATGGAATGGAATCAAATAAAAGATATGTCTAATGTACACTATAAAATAAAACCAATTATTACGTTAATCTAGAGGTAATTCACAAATATGGCATAGAAAGCATAAATATTTTAAACTAGGTATTGGCATATATTGCAGAGTCAACTTTACTCATTTTTATATATTTAGAATGGTAGTTATTCTATTATTTACTCTCTCAAATAATATAATAATGAGGAAATATTAGGCTATAGTTTCAAAAAGTATTAGAAAAATTCATTATTGTATATTATCCTCCATATTATATTTCATTAAATATTGGGAGGTTTTAGTTAGATTTTTTTTTTGGTAGATAAGATACTATAGCATTAATATCGGGTTTTACAGGTTGACCCAAAACCTTTTACAAAAATCAGCCCAGTGTTGTTGATGAACATGTCCTTACTAAGGATCCTATATATGTAAAATCTACATGCCACCAAATCCATTACATATGGTAAGGCACATAGCCTGTTATCAAAAATAAACTTCCCATACAACATTTTGGGTATACCCCGAGAAAACACACTTGCATCATAATTACAAAAAAGAAACAGACATAGATCCCTTCCTTGAAACAGTGGAGAAACAAAAAGCTGCAGACACACATAGCAAAGTACTAAAAAAAACTCCCACAAGCTATGTATTGATAGTTACTCTTAATAATTATTTGGTAATTACTTTCTTCCATATATGACATGCTTTAGGACCACATATCGTCTTGGCCAATCAGCCTTGGAGAAGTGAACCTGCTGGCTAGATTTATGGTGGTGGCTATCTGGTGGTCCACGTGGCTCTGGTTCAAAGTCTTATATTGTTGTTTCTTTCCCGCCATGTTATCTGACATGTGATTGTCCCCATTAGTATTTGTGGTACTTCCAAGTAGCATCCACTAAGACTAACAACTCAAATAATTTTTATTGTGAGTCCATTTCAAAAAAGAGATAGGAATACTCATAGCCTTAGAACTTAAAGTGCCTTCCCTGTTGGTAAATTCGACTATCATTCTTGACATTCTTGTTGAATAAGCTCCTCTACTTCACTCGAGACATCGTATTTCCATTTGAAAAGTCTGTCACCATCGACACCCAGATTGGCCAGCTTATCAGCAACTTTATTAGCTTCCCAAAAGACATGTTGGACTTTTATGTCCTATCTTCCCTAGAAAAGGATCCTAGCCTCTTCAACAATTGTTTTAATCCTCCAAGAAGGTGTTTTCCAATTATTGAGGATATTTATAACATGCATAGAGTCTCCTTCTATGATCAAATTACCTTCTAAGTCTTGAGTCATTTGAAGGCCTCTCCACATAGCTCTAGCTTCAGCTTCGTTGTTCATCCTTGTTCCCAAATATTCATAAAATACAAGCATCATATTCCCATTATGATCTCACACAATGTCACCAGTGCCTGCTCTGCCAGGATTGTCCTTAGCCGCTCCATCAAAATTAAGCTTAAACCAACCCGTAGGAGGTGGGGACCACTTAACATTGGCTCTGGGGTTGACTACCCTAGGCATATACTCATCTAACAAGGTTAAGCTTAAATATTGAGCAATTGTGGTCTCCTACAGATGAGGTTTACGACTATCAAAAGGGATAAGGTTCACATTCTCGTTGGCAAAGGATAGGATCCTAGCAATGATTGTTTGATGATCATGGATAGACTCATTAAATACTCTATGGTTCCTTTCTAACCACACCTACCAAAGATAGTGATTGAGAAAAACTTTCCACATGTATCTAAGTCTTTGGCTTGAAAAGGGGCAAGGCCGATGGATGAACAAATCAAGTACGGTGGTTGGTTTAACCCAAGAAATATTGAAGACCTGAAAAACCCCACTTAGGACAGTCAAGGAAAAAGGGCACTCAAGGAAAATGTGATAAATGGTCTTCCAATTAGCCCTGCACAGATAACAACGATTAGTGATACAAATACCTTTATGCATAATATTATCAATGGTTAGAATTCTTCCTTGGATAACTAGACATGAAAAGACTGCAATTTTTGGAATTAAATTTTTTATCCAAACTAAGTCTTTTTGGAGGACAAAATCCTCGTCATCAAGTAGAAGCTTGTAAGTTGATTTAACAGTGAACTGCATGTTTTCCGTATGAGCCCCGGTCACTTGATCTTCCTTGGGTCTAATGGGGATAAATTTTTGCCCGAGAATATTACAAAAATCATTTGATTTCTCTTGAAATCCTTGAATCCTTATTTGTTTCCACTTCATTCTGCCTCTGTCCTCAACCATATAATTGGAGACTTTTTTTCCAATGAGTTCTTCTATGATATATCTGATTCGGGCTAAGTTAGGATATTGCATCAGTGGTTCATCCTTAGCCCACCTGTCATTCCAGCAATTTATCCTCTCACCATTGCCTAAAACCCATCTTAAACCTTTTTTGATGATTTCCTTACAATTGAGAATTGCTTTCCAAAAAGCATAACCTCTGATTGGAATTGAGTCACTTATAAATTCCATATTTTGAAGATACTTGAATTTTATGATAGTTGTCCATTCATTTTCTTCACCAGAAATGAGGTGCCACGCCTGCTTAGCTAGTAAAGCTAAATTTATATGAGCAATTGTCCTCAGACCAAAGTCCCCATTTTCCCTGGGTCTGCACACTTTGGTCCATCCTACAAGGTGTATCCTTTTTTTATCCTCTGATCCAGTCCATAAAAATTCTTTTTGGAGTTTCTCAATTTTTTGGAAAACCTTCACAAGGGCTTTGAAAATGGAGAGGAAATAGACTGGAAAGCTCCGAAGAGAGGCCTTAGTGAGGGTCGGCTTTCCTACTTGAGATAGAAGATGACATTTCCATCCAAGCAAGTTTTTTTGAATTCTTTCAATAACCCTGTCCCACATTGACTCTCTCAGAGAACCAATGAAAAGAGGGAGACCAAGATACGAAGTGGGGAGGTTTGCTATATCACACCCTAAAATTTTTGCAATCCTTCCTTACCTATGAATGGGGGTGTTCAAGAAATATAACTTTCTTTTACTAAAATTAACTTTCTGACTAGCATCATACTCGTAGAGTTGCAGGATGTATTTAATTCTTGTGGCCTCAACCACCTATGCCTTAGTCAATAGAAGGGTATCATCGATGAATTGTTGGTGAGAAAAAACCCTAGTGAGAGATTTTGACTTTATTCCTGATATCAGCCTTGAACTGCAAGTATTTTTTATGGTTATGCCTAAAGCTTCTGCCATAATGATGAATAACATGGGGCTGATAGGGTCCCCCTACCAAATTCCTCTATGACTTTGAAAGTAACCAACAGTTGTTCCATTAACCAAAATCGAGAACCATGCTTTATAAATGCATTCTTTGATCAAATTAACCCATTGGTGGTGAAAACCAAACTTAAGGAGGATAGCAATCAGAAAGTCCCAATTTAGCCTATCAAATGCTTTGTTCATATCAAGCTTGAGGGTAAAAATAGACATGTTAGTCTTATGAGTAGAGTGCAGAGCTTCATGAACTATGATAACTCTATCCAAGATTGACTTGCCCTGGACAGAGCTTCCCTGGCATGGATCTATGATGCGGGGTAGAACATCTCTCATTCTATTTGCAATGGATTTAGTTAGGATCTTGTAAGAAACATTGCACAAACTGATTGGCCTGAAGTCAACCATAGATTTAGGGGTTTGCTTCTTAGGAATTAGATAAATAAAAGTATATTTGATACCTTTTGGGATATGATTTCTTGCTTGGAATTATCTGACAGTAGAAATTACATCCTCACTTACGATGTCCCAAAAATCTTGATAGAAACAAGGGAGAAAGCCATCGGGTCCCGAGGCTTTGTCTAGCTCCATACTAAACAAGGCTTCCTTAATTTCCTCATCAAAAAATGGAGCTAGAATCTTAAGGTTTATATCCTCATTTATTATGCTAGGAATGTATTGCAATAGAATATATTTGGCCTCCTCATTGCACTACGATTCCTGACCAAGGATAGAATTGAAATAAGTTACTGGCTACTTTCTGATTTCTGTTAAGTCCTAAGTAATAAGACCATCTACTTTTTTTTAATTTTTATCTTGTTATTGCTTCTATTTCTAAGCGTGGTGAGATGAAAAAACTTGGAATTTGAATCTCCATATTTCAACCAAAGAGCCCTTGATTTTTGCCTCCAATAGATTTCCTCACAGGCTAAAATGTTATGAAACTCTGCTAGTTTTGTTTGTTCTTCTTGCCTAGTAGTTTCATCAGCATCACCATGTTGAATCCTCTGATAAATTATCTTCAAACTTTCAACAACCTATTTTTTATTTTCAAAGAGGTTCCCAAAGACCTCTTTGTTCCAAGTTCGAAGATTTTCCTTAACAAACTTTAATTTTCTAGTAATTTTAAAAGTTGCACTATCCCTAGAAGGATTCTGCCACCACTGAATTAAGTTATCTCTGAAACTAGAATGTTTGATCCCCATAGATTGAAATCTGAAAGGTTTCTTAAAGGACAGAGAGTTAGGGATCTCCAAAAAAATAGGATTATGATCAGAGGTAATTTTAGGAAGGGCTTGTAGGGTAGAATCACCGAATAGAGTTGCAGCCTCCTTTGATAGAAAAAGCATGTCAAGCCTTTCTTGAATGAGATGACACCCTATCCACCAATTGTTCCAGGTATAATTTGCTCCTCTAAGTTTTACATCCATCAACATGTTGGAGTTCACAAAGTCATTGAAATCATCCATGCTCCTGATAGGTGGTCCATTTCCACCCATTTTGTTTGAAGGGTAAAGAGGAGTGTTAAAATCCCCAGCCATAATCCATGGGATAATATGGAAGATTTCACTCAGATTGCCTCAGTACTCCCATAGTAGAGCTCCCCCTCAAATTGAAGTCGGGGCATAAATATTTGAAAGGATCCACGACCTATTGCTATTTATTTCCTTAAATAAAACACTAAGAAACTTGTCATCTTTCTGAATAATGGTGTCTTATACTATTCGAGGATCCCACAAAGTCATAAGGCCTTCAGATGCTCCTCTGGATGATTTGGAAACCATCTCCCCTTGATTCCAAATTTTTTTTACTGAATCTAATCAATTTTTGTTTCTTGCAACATGAGAATAGTTGGATTCACTTGATTTATTATTGCACTGACTTCCCTGTGTTTGGGCAGGCCATTGAGGTCTCTCATGTTCCATGAGAGGAACTTCATTTAGATTGTTTGGTATTTCTTCCTCTCCCCCTCCCTTGAGGGGGTTTTCCTAATTTGTTATCTTCAGAAATCGGAATAACCTGTTGAAACAAGCTTCTCTATTTTCCATTGGCAATGTCATTATCAGTTTTAATTTTTTTATTCTCAGCCTTTGATATTCTCCCTCTTCTTTTTCACTCCTAAAATATATAGGATACTTCATAGTGCTCCTGGTTTGTTTAGGACTAAATTGGGGGGAGGCAATTTGTTACAGAACCGAACTACCATTTTCCTCAGTCTTAAGAGTTTCACATATCTCCACCCCTATATCCAAATCTTCTCCTTTTTTGTATTCCCCTAGTTTGTGGGACGACCCCTCAGTAGGATTCACCTGGCTCCTAGTGATGATGTTAGGGAGATGAGATTTTTTATTTTCCAATACCTCAACTTTCTTCCTAAGTTCTTTAAAATTAGGGTTTGGCTTTGGGATTCTTACTAGGCTTGAAGTATTTTTAGCATTGGGGTTTAAGGATCCCAACTTGGATGGGGATTCTAGAGATTGAGCATTAGGGTTTGGCTTTGTGATACCCATAGGGGCTTACAGTAATTTTTGCATTAGGGTTTGAGGATCCTAACTTGGATGGGAATTCTAGAGAGTCACAAAGGTTAGCCTGAAGGTTTTGGTCTTCCATGTCTTTCGATAATCCTCCTACTCCCATATTGGATATAATTGAAAATTTATTTGAAACTAGAGGATTGGAACTTACCTAAGTATTTTGGTTGCCAAAAACCTGTTATTTTCCTTTTTCTTGTTGGGACCCTACACCCTCTCTTTTCTTTTTTTGGTAGACACAGTTTTCTTGATTGAAATCGCCTCTCCCATAGAAAATCCTCAAATTTCCTTTGTCTAGCATTCCCTACTGCTTTTCTCTATTCATTGTCAGGTTATGGCACTGATTGCATATATGTCCTTGATTTTTGTATTCTACACAAAATTTCGATCTGTTCTCGTATTCTACCAACTATTTTCAATAGTATTCTCCATATTCTAGCTCCACAAACCTTGGCAATTCATTATCCAAATTAGCATTTACATAGATTCATGCATGATTCATCCTTGTCCTAGCCAAGGTCACATGGTCAATGGATATCAGGTCCCCTATAGTTTTGGCTATGCCCTGCAACCAATATTCATTGAATAACTAGGCAGGTAGACTCGGGAGACGAACCCAAATAGGGGCAATGTTAATATTTTGCTTTTCAGGGTCGAAATCTTCACCCCATCATTTGAGAAAAGGCTCATTTTGTCCAAAAATCAAGGACCTCCTGTTAAAATGTGGTTAGCATCCTCCATATTGTTAAACGGATAATAAAGAACCCTCGAGTTAGAGCTATCAACTCAAAGCTGCCTACCGATCACCATTTACCCGTCACCCAAGCCCTGATAGTCTCCATGTCCGTCCTACCTCCCAAAAACTTGCCTATTAGGGAGAATTCTTCCATTAAAATAAAAAGGTTTATGGAACTTTTCAGGGCTGAAATTTTATTATTTATTGGAACTAGGGGCGAAAGAGAGAGAACCTCCTTTCTTTTTCCTCTAAGATACTCAGCAAAATACAACCACTTCTTGGGCCCCGCATTATCCTTCGTATCTTTTTGTTAGGGTATTTATGAGGAGGGCCGGGTCCCCGCATGATGCCCGCCTCCAAATCTGTCGTAGCCTGACCACATTCATCTGGATCCTTGCTTGATCCATGCTTGAGGTTCCCACATACCCCTTTCGTACCTGCTCTACCTTTGCCACCTTGGCTGAGATTCCTGCCCATAAAATTTAAACCCTCACTCCCATCGTACCCGCTAAACCTCAGCTCACTCATTCCTGATGATATTCCTCCAAAAACAATAGTTAGATTTTTTTTATCTTGTTACTTAAATGATTTCTATGGGATTCTTTCCCTATGGGACTTACATGTAAGAACTATTAAGTACTTGAAATTGTATGATTAATATGTAGGAGGAAATATTATTAAAGCATTCAATATTTTTTTACTCTATATCCAATAGATCTCAATAATAAAATTTTAAATTTTATTAAACCATACAACCCTCTTTTCTTTTAGTTTTCCATGTAACACAAAAAACAAGACGTTAGGGTGTACTAAAAAGATAGTAGTTTTACTCTATGATAGATAGTATTTGAACTTATTCAATGCCTTCATGATGGCAAATACTTATTCTTTGATCAAGTTATAATTCTCCTCATAGATGTGAAGGGCTTAGCTCATGAAGGATATTAGGTGCTCTTTTTCTTGATCATTCTTTTTTGTTAGGATAACTACAATTCTCTCATTAATACTAAATACATATAGCCTTAAATATTTGGAGTACTTTAGATTAATTAGGATAGGGTATTTTATGATGGTATCCTTAACATGTTGTAAGTCTTTATTTTCTTAGTCTAGTCTATAGAGGTATCCTTCTTTGACATTTTGGTTATGGGCTTGACCATATGAGTGACATTATTAATTAATATGGGAACAACCTAGGAATAACCCAATCCATTTGACTAATGTGGGAAATGGTAAGTCTTGTATGGATTTTATTTGATTAGGATCTATGTCTAAACCCTATTTTTCTATTTCATATCCTAGAAATTTTCCCTTTTGAACCATGAAAATGGACTTTATAGGGTTTAATAAAATACTAAAATCCCTACACCTTTCGACAAATGTCGTAGGATAATCATTATGCTTACTCCTAGTTTTTAGAAATACTATTATATGATATTGGTATTTCATAATGACCTCACTTATTATCTTATTAAAAGCTATGTCTATAGCCCTCTGGAAGGTCACCCTCATGTTTGATAGATTGAATAACATCTATTGGTAGGCAAACGTTTCCTATTTGGTGATGAAATTTTTTTTATGTTGCTCTTTTTCTTTAACCCAAATCTAATTATACCCTAAATAAAACCATCCAAAAATGACAACATCTATGATCTAGCTACCTTCTATAGCATTTTTTCAATCATAGGGAATGGATAATGATCCTTTAAAGATACATTGCTCAAGTTTCCAAAGTGGATACTATTGGATTTTAAGATAAACTATATCATGTCCCAATATATTTAAGCCATAATATCTCATGTCTCAATATCAATAATCAATAGTAGAATTAAATATATGAGCAATCAAATATATAAACTTGCCAATATAAATGTAATAACATTCATTATAATATCAAATATGAATGTAAATGGCCAAAATCATTCATGTACAAGCATGAATAATACTTACAATAAAATTGCTCAAAATCTATATGCAAGTTTTATTATCAATGCTTGTTGGTGACCATTACAAAACATTTTTCTACTTCTATTATTTGGAGCTTTACCTCCATAATATAGACATAGAAATGTGACTCTTCAATACTTGACTATTGCACTTCTCACATATCCAGGATTTGCAACCTTTCCTATTATCTTGCCACTTGTATACAAGACTCTTCACTCTCTTCTTGAATGTACTCTTAACTCTATGACACTTTCACACTTCTACATGACTCTTACTCTCCTACATGCACTCCTAATACAAGACACTTGTGCACATATTCATATTATATATTTTCACACTTACATATATGACACTTGTGTACATTCTCTCATTACACACTTGCTCACTAAAATGCATGACACTTGTGCATATCCTACTCATAGACACTTTATCGCTCCAAATTTTTCGCATCCTTACCTTCAGGCTAAAGGATCCGTGCTCGAAAGGAGGATGGGAAAAGGATGGGATAATACCTCAGACTGAGAGGCCCTTTGAAGGTCCCGCCTCTCGGGGGAGGGGTATTAAGGTGATTTTTCGACGGATGGTGGGGTTCACCGAGAAACGTTTAGTGGCGTTTCCACGCCTAGGTTGGGAATGAGTTTAATGTGTTCAGTTTTAGCTTTAAACATCCAAGTCCTAGGTTTGGCCAGATGAATCTAAGTTATTCTATATGAAAATGCAAATTTAAATACAGAAAATAGATTTAACAAAAAACACAGAGAGCAAACTAAGTGAAGAAATCCATACCTGGTCCCGGATGTCTGATGGAGATTCTGATTTTTGAAGCAGTCCAAATCGTCTAGAATTTGACAGGATCGTCTTCGATCTAACAGGATCGTCTGAGATCTGACGAATTTGTCAGACGAATTCGTCAGAGACCTGCAAATAGAGAAATAGATACAAAATGCCATAAATACAACTATTCTGATAGAGGCAAATGATGTGAAATAACAATAAGAATGTTAACAAGATAATCCCAAATGGAAATACAAGTAAATTACGATTCTTTAATAGCTAATCATGATCTTATTATGCAATTAAACTACATGGGTGAACTCCAAGATGCAAGATAATAGGAAATACTAATAAAATTGACTAAATGCATAATAAAGTAGCAGCAAAGTATAGGAAAAGCGCAAACTCTGGGCATTGATTGCCCCAATGCATACTGCAGTCGAAATTGTCTCGGATTGATACAAAATCATCTCGAATTGGATAGGATCGTCTACGACAACCTGAGCTTGCTCCGGCTAAAGAATAACAAGGTTCCTACAACAAAATTTGGATAGGACAAGTGCAGATGGTAATCCAGGGTGTTCTAATGCGTGTAAAGGTCAAGTTACAGAAAATCTAGCCAGGGGAAAGTCAAGGAGGGGTCCTAAGGTTTAAATAGATTTAGGAGGGAAGTTGGGAGGTTGGAGATCATCCTAATTTGGAAGATCTCCAATGGGGGAGGTCTCTAATGGTGCAGACGCGTCTCTGCCCGAGTTAGAGAAGTTGTTGAAATATAAGCTAATTATGAAAAATTAGTTTTGGGACAAGATCGTCTGGACGTCCTAGTCCAGACGAAATCGTCCGATCTGAGGCGATATCGTCTGATCGGCGACGATATCGTCCAACGATCACAACAAATCCTAAAAATGGCACGAGAAACGAGGAAACGGGTTAAATGGTGGTTTGGGAGCGGTTTTGGGGGTTGAATTTGAATTTGAATTATTACTAAGGTAATTTTGATTATTGCTAAGTTTTACTGCGTCAATTTTAGGGTGCTACATTTTGCCCCCTCTTTAGCGAATTTTTCAAAGAAAATGCGTTAAATATGAGTTCTTCTCGATCTATGAGAAAGCAAAAATTATTCCCATTTTTAGGCGACGATTCTTGGTCGAATCGTACGACAGCTTACTATGGTGCCCCCTCTTGGTTTTTACCCAAATCGAACGTTTGAGGTAAAAACACGAAAAAGCAAAATTAAAATGTTTTTAATTGTTTTTTGAATAAAATTAAGAAAAATAGGGAAAAACCCTAATTCATTGTTACTGTTCATTTTTACTATTTTCTAGAGCTCTGCAGACAAGATGGTCGAAATAGCGCACAGATCGACAGAGGTCCGGCGCGGGCTACGGGTAAGGGTCTAAACTTAGTTTAGAATGCTGTAATTTGATTTTCTATGCTTTTTAGATTAAATTTTGATGATTTTTGAGCATCACGACCGTTTTTGGGCCGTCGACGTCGTTGGGACGAAATCATCTCGATTTCGTCGAAATCGTCTCGATATCGCCGATTTTGTCCAAGGGCGAAATCGATGAAATGGGGACGATTTCGTCAAAAAAGGGGATGATTTCAGCTTGCGAAATCGGAGATGAAATTGCTCAAATTTGGGATGATATCGTCCAATAGTGGACGATATCATCATTGATGAAATTGAACTTACTTTACTTGTATTTTTAATCATTGTTTTATTAATGATTTGGATTAATGATTTTTATTGTTTTGTTGTTTATGTTGTAGAGAGGATTACTAAAGAGTAGAGAATGGAAATACGACGGGCTAAGGGATGACTTGGCCGCTCTATCTCAGGCAGAGCGAGATCAGTTGGCACAAGTCAGCTTGCAGCATGTGGTAGAGATGCCACAGGTTTCTACAGATATGGGGCTATTGATGACCCTAACGAGAGAGGTGGTATCTGGGTTCTTCCTGTTTTCGATTACCGACAGGGGAGATGACTCCCACACTAGAGGATGTATGGAGGATTTTGAGGGTCCCCATACAAGGACGGTTGATAACTCCCATGGCCAATCAGGGCCACGCGATGATGCGACTGTGCAGAGATCCGAGCTTTGCCCTGGAGAAGGGCAGAGTGAACATCGAGTCGCTACACCAGATGCCTAGGGCATCTAGACTGACACAGGTTTTGGCTAGGGTTGTAGGTGGTCTGTTGCTATGCCATCAGAGTGGATGTAGAGTACCATGGCTATTGATAGATGTGGTCTGTGACATGAGAGACCACATATATAGGTTTGCTTGGGGGAGTTATGTACTATGCCGATTGTATAGGATCTTGCATGGGGTCGTATACAAGGGCGACCGATGTCTGGTTATGACATCACTACTACAGGTTTGGTGCTAGGAGCACATTGTGGTGCAAAGGCCGATAGGGCTCCCACTAACAAGGATTGACGGGGAGAGGCCCCGATCTTTCTATTGGTGGCTCCAGAGAGGGTCACAACGACGGATAGATCTGCCAATGTCCCGGAGACTACTTGACGACCTTGTCTCCAACCAGATCACCTGGAGGCCTTGGAGAGATCATCCAGGGTGGGCCAAGGATGGACAGGAGCTGGCTTGCGTCAAAGCGAGTCTCGCCGGCCGAGGATGGAGAGGGGAGAGGTGGAGCTCCACCAGTACGACCGAGTTTTGAGGTAGTTCGGTCTACAGTAGGGGATCCCATCTCTCAGAGACTACGAGTTTTCCCAGACCGTCTGGGATAACACTACAATTAGCGGGGCTCTAGATATGCAGTGCTTCTAGAGTTAGGACGCAGATGATGCCCCCATTTAGCCAATGGATGGGGACAACGTAGGGGTAGCCGATGGCTACGATGCCTAGTACACAGGCATCCGCCCTCCTCGGATGACGAGGGCTCAGGGTCTGATTCATGCAGTTGTGCGTCGAATGGGGAGGTGGCACCAGGTGGCCATTGAGGTGGCACAGGGTCGTAAAGGGAGAGAGCAGAGGAGACCACAGGCTCAATAGAGGCCATGACAATGGGAGAGGAGGGAGGAGAGACCCCCTTCTCCATGGAGAGAGAGACCACCATCGCCCGATAAGGGCAAGGGTGTGGACATAGGAGAGAGTAGTGAGATGGCTACTCTTCGAGCGGAGACTATCTATCTCCAGGCATAGGTGTAGACTTTACAGGATGAGGCTACACGCCATCGAGCTGAGGCTACACAGCTCAGAGATGAGGTTGCACGTCTTAGAGCATAGAGTGGAGGAGCGAGCACTCAGGAGCTGGCATGGTCGATTGCTCAGACCACGTTCTACCAGGGTATCTACTTCCAGATGGTGCCAGAGGGCCAGAGGGTACAACTACCAGCCAACATTATGGATCTGATCAGGGTTAGGTCATCGAAGACTTCATCCCGATCGACGACTAGGACTCGCAGTACCACACATACTACGATGGGGTCACCTCGTCCACCTCAGGGCTGGGGAGGAGATGAGGCTGAGAGCTCGAGGGGTTCTCGAGGCTAGGGTATTGCACTGATTATATGATTTGAGAGGATTGAGTATGCCAAGATGTAGATTGTGGCATACCAATCTAGTTTTGATATGATGTACATATATTGTTGAGAAGAATATATATATATATATATATATATATATATATATATATATATATATATATATATATATATATATATATATATATATATATGATATTTTTGATCATATGACTTGTCTTATGTGTTTGTATGATGCTTTATTTTTGTGGTGTGATTGATTTGATGATTCATGTAATTATGTCGGTTGGAAATATTATGGTTTGAATGTCATGCTTTTAAAATTTTAAATGAAATAATCTGATGTAAACAAATTGGTTGTTTGTGATGTGATAATTTGATAAAAAAGAAAAGGGACTTCTAACAATAATTTCAAAGGACATTGTCGCTATTATAGACCATTTCATGGAGTCGTCGCTCACTCGGTCGTCAAGCTAATCCCAGTATAGAAATATTTTTAAAAGTAAAAGAGTGCTTAAGAGACTGTCTTAAGACTTTGTTGTGATGATGCAAATGATGATGATGATGATGATGATTTGTTTTCAGATTTTCATGAAAAAATTATGCATGAAATATTTTAAAATGACTTTTTCTAGGCATAAATTCCTAAGTGTGATAAAATTTTTGGATAATTCCCTAGGAATTATACCATCATTGCAAAATTGAAGTTTGACATAATGACATGAAAAATAGAGTAGGTGTTTGTTTTTGTTTTAAAGCATAATTGTGTAACATAATGATTTAAGTCATATGTTTTTATGATTTTGAATAAATGGAAAATAAAATTGGTACAATGGTTTGCGCTAGGCATAGAATATTTAGGTATAGACTTATACCATCATCACGAAATCCAAAGAAGAAAATAATATAATAGTTTTATTGCATGGTTGATTTTTTAATTTTTGAAATAGTCAAAAAATATGAAGATGAGGACTTGCGCTAGGCATAAAATTCCAATTTTGGTTTTGGAACTATACCATCGTCGCGAAAGTCAAAAGTTATATATAAATGTAACTTTATTGCATGTTTTGAAAATGATTTTGATTTTTGATAATGCATATAGTTGTATTTATACTAAACAACTGTTCTTTAAAGAGGAAAATGAATTTATTCCAAACAATTTGCAAAAATATTTCAAAGTATCTTAAAGACAAAAGTTAGATTTATAAGGAATCCCATGTGCGTAGGTGAGTTCATTACCAATCTTGATTTATCATAATGATACACAAAATCTCTCAAAGACAAAATGTGTGTGCAATTGCATTGTTCATTTACTAGGTTTGAGCAAGATACTATGATACAAGTGATTTGAATGAACCAAATAAGTGTTCGTTAACCATGATTTAGATGCATATAACCATACCAGACTACTATGTAGGTCGGGTTATCAAGAGCTAGCTAATCCATAAGCAGACATAGGTCTGTACAAAATAAGGTCGCTAATGTGACAGACATATCACCATGCTAGGGATTACCCAAGGCCAAGCGGGTTGGGCACAAACCACCTGTTATGGGGCTTACCTCACAGTTTTCGAATAATTGAGAATTCCAGGGATTCAAGCTCATCAACCCTTATTTTCTTTTCAATGGGTAGGGAAAGGGATTTTATTGCTTTTGCTTTTGCTTTTTTCTTTTTCTTTGCTTTTGCTTTTCTTTTTTTTTTTCTTTTTTTTTTGTATTTTTGTATTTTGGCTTGATATTTGAGATAATGCTCAAATAACTTGTTTATTTTTCTCTTTTTCTTGAACTTTTCTTTTCTTCCTATACTAGGGATACTTGCTCGGATTAGTTTGTAGAGCAAGGGATTTTTATTCTGGGTAGGGGTGAACTTGTCCTTTTGCCAATTCTCAAAGATTCTAGACCATGTGCATGATAGGATAGCAGGGGAAACTTTTTGCTCAGGAAACCACTTCTACTATGTAGCATAGCATGAACATTACAAATATAATCATTTTATTGTGAAAAGATAGGCTTGGTTTAAGTAAATAACAAGATCAATTCTCTATGCTCAAACTTTATTTAATTAAATTTTGTGGACTTTGATATAAGAGAGATTAGTAATCATGCCAGATAAAATCAAGATATTTATTTTTTTGTGTTTGTGATAGTGGGGGATTCCAAATAAATGCTAATTTATCCAAAATAACTTGAAAATATAACTGCAATGCTTGAAGAAGAAATATATACAACAAATATTTGTGAAGAGTTTGATAATTTTGACTCGCTCTTGCTTCTTTATTTTTTTTGGGTTTCAAAAGAGTCAATAATATTGCTATTTTTGACTTTTTATTTTTTTCATTTGTTTTTTTTTATTTTTTTTGTTTAAACAGTTATATATATATTTTAAATGAGACAACATGCAAAATATGTACAAATGATGAAATGACCAAATTTTATGCGTAATATCGCTTAAGATGCATAATATTCATAGGTTCTTTTAAATCTTTACCATCTAAGGTAGCTAATTTGTATGCTCCTGATTCAAATTTAGCAAGTAATAATATATGGTCCAAGCCGAGTTGGGCTCAAATTTACCTTTAAGGTCTTTAGTT
Organism: Wollemia nobilis; assembly: GCA_028583015.1. Classification (NCBI taxonomy): domain Eukaryota; kingdom Viridiplantae; phylum Streptophyta; class Pinopsida; order Araucariales; family Araucariaceae; genus Wollemia; species Wollemia nobilis. Next base: position 13,771,930 of record JAQPPZ010016881.1, read on the forward strand.
GCATTAGTATTTTTTTGATTTTCTTTTAAAACAAGGTCGCCGACCTCAAAGGATCGATGACGAACTTTCTTGGCATATGATCTTTTAAGCTTGTTTTGGTAAGCACGAAGATGCTCCAAAGCATTGATGCGCTTTTCATCTAGAAGTTCCAGCTGACTGATTCTGCTAGCTCGATATTCATCTCCTACTTCGGTATCTTGAAGTAGTAGAGCCAAAGAAGGAACTTCTAATTCAAAAGGAAAAATGGCTTCAGCGCCATAAACCAAGACAAAAGGTGAAGTTCCAGTGGGAGTTCGAACACTAGTTCGATAGGCCCACAAAGCTGGATATAATTGAATGTGCCAGTCGCGGCCAGATTTATTGACCAATATTTTGAGAATTTTGATTAAGGTTTTGTTAGATGCTTCTGCTTGGCCATTACCCTGAGGATAATAGGGAGTGGACCAGCGATGTTGAATCTTATATTTTTGGCATAATTTCTTGACATATTTATTTTTGAAACAAGTTCCATTGTCAGAGATGAGATTTGCAGGAATTCCGAACCTACAAATGATTTGATTAAAAATAAATTTAGAGACTTGTGTTCCAGTGCAGGAAGCTAAAGGCATAGCTTCAACCCACTTCGTGAAATACTCAGTGGCGGTTATGATGAACTTGTGTCCATTAGATGACATAGGATTAATTTTGCCAATAATGTCTAAGCCCCATTTTGAAAAGGGCCAAGGAGATGAAATAGCCTGTAGCTCCTGTGCAGACGCATGGACAAGGTCAGCATGTTTCTGGCACTTGTCACAATGGTGCACATAATCATGTGCATCCTTTTCCATGGTAGGCCAAAAGTAGCCTATCCTAAGGAGCTTTTTAGCAATGACACTACCACTGAAGTGTCCTCCACAAGATCCATCGTGGACTTCACTTAAAGCTGATTTGGATTCTTCTAGATTCAAACATCTCAATAGGATACCTTCAAAAGATCTCCTATATAAAGTATTGCCAATTATTACAAATCGACTTGCTCGTCTACGTAATAACCGACGTTGGTTTCTATTAGAATTGGCAGGGAAAGTCCCATTTTGAAGAAAAGCAACTATATCTGTATACCAAGGGTCAGGAGTAGTTTCATTAATTAGAAACACATCCAAAGGTTCTAAATATGACTTATTTGAAGCGGGTTCCTGGAGTCGATGAATAATGATGGTGGCATATTCATCATCTAACTCCAAGGGTAGAAGAGATGCAGCTACGGCCATAGCGTCAGCCGCACGGTTGCTAGTTCATGGAATAGCTTCCAAAGTAACTTTATCAAACAAGGATAACAATTGCAAAACATATGCTTTATATGGGCACAATTTATCATCTCTGGTCTGATAAACTTCATTAATTTGATTTATGACAAGTTGAGAATCACCAAAAACTAGCAGATGTTTGATTTTTAATGCCAAGGCAGCTCGTAATCCAAGGATTAGAGCCTCATATTTGGCAGTATTATTGGTGCAAGCAAATGTTAATTTGAAGGACAAAGGTATAATGTGTTTTTGTGGGGATATTAAAATGATACCCGCACCAGCCCCACTCATGCATCGGGCTCCATCAAAGTATAAGGACCATTGTTCAACATGGTCTGCCTCTAATTGAAGGCATTCATTAGGAAACTCAATGATGAGGGGATGGGTAGACTCTAAGGGTGCAGCAGCTAACTGATCTGCTATGATTTGACCCTTAAAAGACTTTTGTCCTATGAATGTGAGTTCAAAATCGCTTAGAGCAAGAACCCACTTGGTTGTGCAACCCGATAAATAAGGTCGACTCATAAGATACCTAAAGGGATCATATGTAGCAATGACATATGTTTTTTGACTAAGCATATAATGGCATAATTTTTGCATAGAAAATATGACTACTAGACATAGTTTTTCTAATGAGGTATAACGAGTTTCATAACTGATTAAAGTTTGGCTAATGTAATAATTAGCACGTTCTTTCTTCTCATCATCAAGCTGAGCTAACATAGCTCCTAAAGCAAAATCTAAAGCTGAAATATACAGGAGAAATGGGCGATCAGGTCTAGGCGGTGAAAGCACAGGTGGGTTAAGGAGGTATTGTTTGAGAAGTTCAAAAGCTTCTGTACATTCATCGTCCTAGTTAAAAGGGACATCCTTCTTAAGGAGCTTAAGAAAGGGAGTGGTTTTGTCCGCCAACTTATCGATGAAGCGACGGATGGCTTGAAGCTTACCTTGTAAACTTCGTAACTCAGATATATTGGTAGGTGCGGGCATATCAGTGATAGCCGCAATCTTGAGAGGGTCGATTTCGATACCACGTAAAGAAACTAAAACCCCTAATAGTTTATCGGACTTAACTCCGAATATGCATTTGGCTGGATTTAATCGAATAAGGTATTCTCTTAACCGATTAAATACTTTTCTCAAATCATCTAAATGATCATCTTCTTTAATAGAGTGAGCTATAATATCATCTACGTAATCATGTAGGATATCATGCATCATATCATGAAAGATATAAGTCATAGCTCGTTGATATGTTGCGCCTGCATTCTTTAAACCAAATGGCATCACTTTCCAACAAAAGGTACCCCAAGGGGTAATAAAGGTTATTTTAGCCTAATCTTCAGGAGCTATCCTGATCTGATTATAGCCAAAAAATCCATCCATTAGGGACATCATTCCACTCCCGACGGTAAAGTCAATGATTTGGTCCATGTTTGGAAGAGGAAAATCATCTTTAGGGCATGCAACGTTAATATCTCTAAAGTTCGTGCAAACCCTAACTTTGGTAGCTTCTTTCTTGGTGACTAGAACTACATTCGAGATCCATTCAGCATAATCAATAGCTTGTATGAAAATAACATTCAGGAGTTTTTCTAACTCCCCTTTGACTAGCAGGGCCACTTTGGGATGCATTTTTCTAAGTTTTTGTTTAACAGGTTTAGCATCCGGATGGACTACTAGATGATGCATGACTACAGAAGGGTCCAGACCTGGCATATCTTCATATGTCCAAGCGAAGACATCTTCATATTCTTTAAGGAATGCAATGTATTCATCTTGTTTTTCTTGACTTAATGTTGATCCAATATTGATTATGTGAGGATTATCCTCAGTTCCAATGTTAACTTTAATGACATTTTCTACTTCCATGTGTAGATCTCTTTCAAAATTAGGTGGGGTGGGTGAAATGCCCAATTCTTGTAATTATTTTAAGGTTAAGTTGGATAATTCGTCTTGAGGAGTGGTGGCCTCAAGTTGGGCTATAGTTGGTATAGAACCATCAAAATAAAAACCATTGTGTAACAACTCTTCAACAGAGACATCATGGAAAATATCTCCTTCCAACTCCTCATCGGATTCAACAATCAATTCAGGGTAAGATATGGCTAGCATGTTGCGGGTAAAGGGATTATTCTTTGAACACAAAGAATCTTGTTTATCTAGATAATCTTGATAACATATGAGTTGATCATCATCTTCAAAAGGGAAGGGTTGACCCTTACTAGGAAATAGGCCCACACCACATCGGGCGGGCCATGGCTCTACCTCAATAGGTTCTTTCATACCATTTTGGAAAGGTCCCAAGCCTTTCCCTTTATAGCCCATTTTAAGCATTATGGGCTTAGCTTTAATATATTCATTAGCAAAATAACATCGGGCATATCCCTCATGATGAGTTTTGATATTCCTGGGTATTCTTCCCCAATCATATCCTTTATAAATAAAAGCACAACTCCCGACTTGGTAAGTACTTCCCATAGGTTGTGGGAGGCCCAAAGTACGAGGAGATGGCGACAAGTTATTTAAAAGAATTGAATCTTGCATAAAAGCATTTGTTTTTTCTGATATTAAGATTGTGGATGAATCCGGTAAAAGTTCATCAGAAAGAGCATAAGATGTAGAAGGATCATTCCCTATATCTTTAGATGTGGAAGGTATGATAGATGTTGATAATGTGGAAGTGTCAATAAATGGGTCTATAGGTTTTGAAATTATAGGGATAGAACATGAAGGATTGGTTGTGGATTGAAGATCTTTTTGAGGTTTTAGTGTGGTTTGTTCAGAAGATGGTTGAGTTAAATGTATAGGTGTAGTTGATGGAGTAGATGATGTTATGTGTGTGTTTTTCACATGTTTAGATGAAAAATAAGAATTAGGATGTGTGGATGATAGAGCGGGGCAAAATTGCACTCCAACAAGTTCTGCCAAAGCACACATATCAAAGGGTCTAGGGTCACCATGGATAGTGACCAACTGATTTTTAAATTCAAATTTAACACACCGATGTAAAGTGGAGGGAACCGCTCGCATCGCATTGATCCAAGGGTGACCCAAAAGTATATTGTACGATGTTGGGCAATGTACAATAAACACGGTTGTATCTAGGGTTCTAGGACCAACTTGCAAGGGTAAGGTAATGACTCCACACGTTTCTTGTGTCTCGTCATTGAAAGCTTTGATAATCATGTCAGTTTTCTTCATTTCATCACTTCGAAAGCCAAATCTTTGGTAGAAGTCAAAAGTGCAAATGTTTAGAGATGAACCATTATCAATCAAGACTCTTTTAACAACTACATCTCCAATTAGAGCAGTAATATATAAGGGGTTATCCTTATGTAAACTATGTTGTGGGATATCTTTATCCCGAAAGTCAATACAATCAACTTCTCGAGTGATGATAGTATTGGACATGGCTTCGAGTTGAATATTTTGAGGTACCATCATTTGGCTTAATGTAAGCATTAACTCATCCCTATGGGTAGGAGAAGATCTTAACAAGTCCAAAAGGGAAATTCGGGTTGTAGTATTGGATAATTGTTCATTAATATTGTAAGGAGGTTTTGGTTGAACATTAGACATATGATTCCCTTTATTGGGATTTTTCAAAATAAATGGAGCTGATCCATCATTCTGAGTTTGATCTTGTTGAGAGTTTTGAGCCTGTTGTCTGGTAATGGCTCCGATGGTACCTACAATGTTATATTGAAGATGTTGAACTGGTCTTGGTTGAGCGTTTATGGCTTGTTCATTAGGAAGGAACTGATTAGAAGAGGGTCACGTAGTAACTCTTCTAGGAAATGGTTCTTCTGGAACCATAGCATCTGTGATGGGTTGAATAGGATCTGATTCATTTTCAGAACTATTCGATTGGTTTGAGGTGATGTCTATTTCACTTTCAGTATCTGATTCTACATCACTAGGATCGAAAGTGTGAATATTATGTAGGGGTCTGGTCGTGACCAGGGATAAGGTTGTGCCAAATATTTGAGGATCCTAAACAGATAATTGTTCGCTAATAGTCCCTACATATCGGGTAGGAGGGGGAACATTATGATGTTCGATTTGATTGGCCACTTCTTTACCATGGTTTGGTAAAGGATGTTGAAATATATCCAATGATTGATTAGCATTTTGATTTTGATTTTGGGGAATGGTCTTTTGAGCATTATTAGGAGCATTTTGTTTAGGTTGGAAAGCTTGCACCTCCATTTCATTATTATCAATCAAGTCTTGTATTTTATGTTTCAATATTTTACAAGAGTTTGTAGCATGTCCAGGTCCTCTATGAAAATCACAATGTAAATCAGCTCTGTATCCGGGTATAGTTGGATCAGGTTCCTAGATAGCTGGTAATTGAATCAAGCCTCGTGCTAATAATTGAGGAAGAATGGTTGATAAAGGTTGATTCAATCTAGTAAATTCTCGAGGAGGTTTATCAGGAGGTTTTAATATAAATTTTTTTGTTGTCTTCGTTGTATTGATATTAGCAATATTTCTACTATCAGTGACTCCGTCACCTACAACTTGTTTGTTCTTATACTGATTTCTAGATGTTTTCTCATCATCTTTCTTTTTGAGCTGACCTCTTCTAATGAGAGCATCTTCTACCCTTCGAGCTAAGTCTATAGCTTGATCGAAGGTAGTTAAGGTGGCAATTGATAACTCATAAGATATTTGTTCTTGTAAATTATTAATAAAAATGTCCAACATTTCCCTATAAGGTAGCACAAAGTGCAGTTTTCCTATCAACTGCCTCCATCTAGCTAAGAAATCAGCAAAACATTCATCTTTGTCTTGTTTTAAGTTGTACAAATCTTTAATGGTGACATGCCTCTCGATGTAGGCACTAAATTGATGGACAAACGATTCAGCTGTTTCTTCAAAATTTCTCAAAGAATGAGTGGGCAATTGATAGTACCACTCTAATGCCATTCCTCCTAAACTTTTTGGGAACATTTTTAGTAATAGCAAGTCATCATGTGATATATCATGACATGCTATCCTAAACATGCGAAGATGCTCTATGGGATCTTTAGTTCCTTTATATATAGGCAGGACGGGCATGGGAAAGTGTTTAGGGTATGGCTGTGCTACAACTATGGGATCCGAAGGTTGACTACATATCTCTCGATAATTGTACGAGGGACGGTAGGGATCTATCTGGTCCATGCGTGAAGCTAACTGTTTCACCATGGCTTCCAGATCATTGGTTTGCCCACCATATTGGTTCGGTAGGGCATTAATATGGGATTTGTGAGCATATGATGGAGGGACATGGAGATTAGATGCTATATTGCTATTGTGTAAATTGTTGGTAGGAAGGGTGTTATGAAGAAATTTTGAAGTTGTATTATGTTGTATGCCCGATTGTTGAAAATTGGTGTTTGGCTTCATTTTAGGTTTTTGTCTACTTGAAGCATATTGATCAATAGTTTGGCAAAGTAAAGCAGTGAAGGAAGGTTTCTTTTGTGTGGGAATGATTTTAGGCTCAATAACAGGTTCCTTAGGGGGTTGGGTAACCTGTTGTTTTGGCATTTTTTGAATCATAGTGACCATATCTCTATTGGATGGTCCAGCTTTATCACTTTCTTGATCAATGAAAGACAAGGGATTAGTGTGTATGTCAAACATATGTTCCATGGCTGCTTGAGTGTCACTAATTTTCCCTTTATCAATACGAACTGCCATATTAAGAGCACCAATGTTATTATTGAAAAATTTCTAGAAATGATCTAAGTTATCAAAAGCAATAGTTCCATCTGGAGCTATTCTAGGGGATGAGGATCCTTCCTCTTTAAGATTTTCTTGTTGTTCATTTTCTTCGACCAGGTCATCTTCCGGCTGTTCTAGAGTTTCTCCTTTCGGAATTGATTCCTCAAGAAGGACATTTGGGTTTTTTGTTTTGTCTCCTAACCAATCTTCTTCTTCTTGTTCAGTTTGTTTACCATTCCTAAGTTTAGGCATTGTGCTTAAATTTAGATTTCAGCAAAAAAAACAAAATAATATATATATATATATATATATATATATATATATATATATATATGCAACAAGCTTAAGAGGTATATATTTTAATTATATACCTACTATAGTATTTGAAATAAAATGTTTTTTGGTTTTTGTTATGTTTTGGTTTTTTCTTGTTTTTGTAACAATATTATAAAGATAACAAACAACACACTAAATGCAAGAAATAATAATAATGAAAGCAATGATCTAGTTTTCTATAAAAAATTTATAAATATCATTAATGGGCTCAAGTTCTTCAGGAGTCATGAAGTGTTCTTCTTCAAATTGAAAATTTTCTTTCAAGAATTTGACAAAAAGTGCTATAGTGATATTATCTGTCTCAGATTCTGGTTGGTAGAAATAAAGTTCGTGGCAATACTCTCGATATAACACAGCCCTAGGAACTCTATTCCATATTTCCCTATCCGTAAGAACGACCTCTTGATCTTCTACACGACCTAGGAATTGGTGTATAACAGCTACGTTCTCGAGGTATTCCTCGAAGGTGAACAATTTTGAAGACACAAGAGCTCTCCTATAAGCTAACCACCTATGGCAGGCTCTCTGAAGTTCATGATAAACAATGAGTTGATGAGGATCCAGGATCCTATCTAGGGCAAACCTCTTGATTTGTCTAAGTTCGATTGATCTAGATGAAATGACACCTAGCCTCCTATCAAGTTCTTTCCACAGAAGTTGGTTTCTATCTATTTCAGGCACACTAAGCACATAATTAACTTCTATGGCTGCTAATTGGTTTTCAACATTTATAGTAACAGCTAATATTTTCTTAGGAGCTACCATCTAGACATGATATGCAACTTAGTATTTTTCTAATGATTTTAAATGCATCTATGTTTTTGTTTTTTGTTTTTTTTTGTTTTCAAAAGGTTTTAGTTTCACGTCGGGTTCACCAAAATGTATCGCTCCAAATTTTTCGCATCCTTACCTTCAGGCTAAAGGATCCATGCCCGAAAGGAGGATGGGAAAAGGATGGGACAATACCTCGGACTGAGAGGCCCTTTGAAGGTCCCGCCTCTCGAGGGAGGGGTATTAAGGTGATTTTTTGATGGATGGTGGGGTTCACCAGGAAATGTTTAGTGGCAGTTTCCATGCCTAGGTTGGGAATGAGTTTAATGTGTTCAGTTTTAGCTTTAAAAATCCAAGTCCTAGGTTTGGCCAGATGAATCTAAGTTATTCTATATGAAAATGCAAATTTAAATACAGAAAATAGATTTAACAGAAAACACAGAGAGCAAACTAAGTGAAGAAATCCATACCTGGTCCCGGATGTCTAATGGAGATTCTGATTTTTGAAGTAGTCCAGATCATCTAGAATTTGATAGGATCATCTTTGATCTGACAGGATCATCTAAGATTTGACGAATTCGTCAGAGACCTACAAATAGAGAAATAGATACAAAATGCCAGAAATACAACTATTCTGATAGAGGCAAATGATGTGAAATAACAATAAGAATGTTAACAAGATAATCCCAAATGGAAATACAAGTAAATTATGATTCTTTAATAGCTAATCATGATCTTATTATGCAATTAAACTACATGGGTGAACTCCAAGATGCAAGATAACAGGAAATACTAATAAAATTGACTAAATGCAGAATAAAGTAGCAGCAAAGTATAGGAAAAGCGCAAACTCTGGGCACTGATTGCCCCAATGTAGACTGCAGTCGAAATCGTCTCGGATTGATACAAAATCGTCTCGAATTGGACAGGATCATCTGCGACGACCTGAGCTTGCTCCGGCTGAAGAATAACAAGGTTCCTGCAACAAAATTTGGATAGGACAAGTGCAGATGGTAATCCAGGGTGTTCTAATGCGTGTAAAGGTCAAGTTACAGAAAATCCAGCCAGGGGAAAGTCAAGGGGGGTCCTAAGGTTTAAATAGATTTAGGAGGGAAGTTGGGAGGTTGGAGATCATCCTAATTTGGAATATCTCCAACGGGGGAGGTCTCTAACGGTGCAGACGCGTCTCTGCCCGAGTTAGAGAAGTTGTTGAAACATAAGCTAATTATGAAAAATCAGTTTTGGGACAAGATCGTCTGGACGTCCTAGTCCAGACGAAATCGTCCGATCTGAGGCGATATCGTCTGATCGATGACGATATCGTCCAACGGTCACAACAAATCCTAAAAATGGTGCGGGAAACGAGGAAACGGGTTAAACGACGATTTGGGAGCAGTTTTGGGGGTTGAATTTGAATTTGAATTATTACTAAGGTAATTTTGATTATTGCTAAGTTTTATTGCACCAATTTTAGGGTGCTACAACACTTACATAAAGAGGAAATATAAATCACTCATCTAAAATATAGACTCAAACCCTAATATATTACATATTTACATTTGTATCATAAAGGTACCATGGGGGTACATTAGCATGTACCAAATAATGTAATATTCTCCAACATCCCCTTGTATTACATTATTTGGTTATTAAATACTTTAGTCTTCAATATTCATCTTTATGTGACCTTGCATTGTCCATGAACATTTGTTTGACATTTTTCTTTAGCTTCATCCTTGATTTCTGCTATGGATTCTCCTTCATCTTCATTGTTTAGTTCTTCATTATCTTAGTCATGAATTACTTGAGCTGATATTTGGTTCATTTGCTTATTTATTTTTTGCTTTCCTACAATATTATCCTATAGATTTTTAACATTCACTTAGAGCATCATAATAATTTCTTAAACTAGATGTGTTTGGAATGTTAGTATTGCATGAAGAATGAAACACTATTTTTAGAAATGATTCACTTGAATCACTTGTATGATCAATCACTATTTTTATTTTTAGAGTTTCAATCAACTCTTTTTGCTTTTTATTTTCATCCTTATGAAGTTCAAGTGAAAGCAATGCCATATACATTATACTACCTATATCAATAGGTATTGAAATATCATCTTTTGAATTATCAATTGCTTCAACAAGATTTGAATGTAAATAATATTCAAATATCTCAAAGATTTCATTCATTTCTTATCTATAGATTACTTGCATTGCTATATCTAGCTTTCACTTTGATTTTTAATCAATTTGCCTATATTTTCTTCCATAATAATCAAAGTTTGATATTCAATGATTCAAGTCCTTTGAAGTTGAAAATATTTTATCTCCAAATTTAATAATTGCAATTTCAAAAATCTTCAAATTTTATATTTTTCCTAATTTTAAATATTCAAAATTTTAGAAAACTTCAAATCTTCTAAAAACACAAACCTTCAAATTCAAAAACTTACATCCTATTTAAAGTAGAAAATCTTATCACTCCAATATTTAATTAATATTAAAAAAAATTAAAAATTAAAAAATCAAATAATTTTGACAACCTTATAAATCCCACTTAATTTTAATATATATTCATTTTCAAAACTTGTGCTTCAATAATAATTAAAAACTATATAAATATAATTCATCTTACCTTCCCTCAAGACATGCTGATTCACAAATTTAAATTGTTGCAACATATTTTATTATCACTTCCACCAAATGTAATGTTCAACCATTACTACTAACCTTCCAGCTAGCTAGCTATCTTTCTACCTATTTTATGTATGCAATGCTTCAAACTTCTATTTAATTCTACATGCTTCAGTTAAGGCACTTGGATTTAGGTTTCTCTTGATGAAGGTGCTAATTTGCTATGTTATAGCTCTCTAAAAAATGATGCTTAGGTGTTTGTCTATCTTGAAGAAGGTTCTCTAGTAGATGGTTCTTAGATACTTGTAGCACTCTGGATGATGATGCTCAGGTGCTTGGTTGTACTAAAGAAGATGCTTGGTATATGGAACTTAGATGCTTGGTAGCACTTGTATAGCACTCAAGTTGCCACAATATGATAGTGTATTGATAGCACTACTTGCCTTTATTTTTTGATGGAATTTTTTTGCTATCCTCTATGTCTCAATAGTACTTTGTTGCTATCCTCTATGTCATGATAACACTTTACTTCTATCAACTATATCCTTATAGTGTTGTGTTATTATCCTCTATGTCTTAATAGATATTTGCTATTATCCTCTATGTCATGTTAGCAATTTACTGCTATCCTCTATATCTCAATAGCACTATGCTACTATCCTCTATGTCTTGATAGCACTTTGGAACAAAACATATGTTTTCTTTATTAATAATAATAAAACTCTACAATCTAGCAATGCGAATCTCAGAAACCTGTAACAACGCAGTAGAAATAATATATATAAGAAGTAAACCAATATTGTAATAAATGAATAAAAAATTTTGCCACTCTGGGAGGGCACGTCCCCACCGTGAAGGCAAATTGTGATAGTCATAGATGAAAGAATTAAAACAAATGATGAAAAGATAGATGATTAAAATCAAAACCTTGGAAATATTAATAATCAAATTTTGTTATAATATAGTCGTCGACTATATTAATAATGGAATGTAACATGACTCCCCTCCTCGGAAAGCTTTGTCCTCAAAGCTGGAAATGACTGGAAGATACTTTCAGATTCCCAGGTTGCATCTTCTTCAGGTAAATCCTGCCACTTGATGAGAAATTCCTGGATGTGATGAAATCTGAGTCTGCGTGTTCTAGTTTGTAGTACATCTTCTGGTTGTAGATAGATACACCCTTCTTCATCCAACACTGGTAATTCCGATTTAGAGTGTACTTTCTGGCCAATCACCTATTTGAGACAGGAGACGTGAAATACTAGATGTATGCGAGAATATTGGGGTAACTCCAGTTGATATGCTACCTCACCAATGTGATGCACAATTCTATAGGGACCATAGAATCGTGGTGACAACTTCTGACTGGATTTGAGCTTCAATGATAGCTGCTTGTAGGGCTGAAGACGTAGGAATACCATATCACCAATATTGAATGTTCTTTCTGAACGCTTCTTGTCCTGTTGCTGCTTCATACGATTCTGTGCTTGGACCAAATTATCTTTCAAGATAGTGAGCATTGCTTGTCGCTTCTGTAACCAATCGTCGACTTGGGCCACTTTGGAAGATCCTGGTACATAATCGACTATTGTTGGTGGCTTCGTTCCATATAATGCTTCAAAAGGAGACATCTTAGTGGAAGAATGGTAAGAAGTATTGTACCACCATTCTGCCAATGACAACCATTGACTCCATTGATATTGTTTATCCTGAACAAAACATCTTAGGTAGGTACCCAAACATTTGTTAACCACCTCCGTTTGACCATCTGTTTGTGGATGGTATGCAAAAGACATATTTAATTTGGTACCACTAAGTCGAAACAATTCTCTCCAAAAATTGCTAGTAAATATGGGATCACGATCACTTACAATATTTTTGGGCATTCCATGTAATTTAAAAATTGAATCCATAAATACCTTGGCCACTTTGCTTGCTGAAAATGGATGTTGTAAAGCCTGAAAATGAGCATATTTGGAAAGGCGATCAACTACCACGAAAATTACTGTTTTACCTTCCGACTTAGGAAGACCTTCAATAAAATCCATGGAAATATGTTCCCACTGGCGATCCAGAATAGGTAACGGTTGAAGCAATCCTGGTGATTTAACTGTTTCTCCCTTATTGCGTTGGCACACTTCACATTCAGCTACCCATTGCTTAACCTCGGCTTTTAATCCTTTCCAACAAAAGGATTTTTTAACCCACATGTAAGTTTTCAAAAAACCTGAATGTCCTACTGAAGGAGAGGCATGTGACTCCTCTAGAATCTGTATTTTGATTGGTGAATTGTTAGGGATGTAAATGCGATTCTTCTTACGTAATATTTGGTCATCATATGTGAAAAGGGGGTATTTAGAGGAACCCATAGATAATTCCTGAATTATTTGAGTTGTTTCACTGTTGGACAACCATTCTTCCTGCAACTGAGACACCCACTATGAACATGGTCCTGAAATGGCATTAATAACTACTTCATCTTCGTATTTTCTAGATAAGGCATCTGCTGCCACATTTTCTTTCCCTTTCTTATATTCAATCACAAAATCATATCCCAATAATTTAGTCAACCACTTATTTTGTTTGGGATATGAGAACCTTTGTTCTAGAAAATGTTTGAGACTATTGTGATCAGTTTTAATAATAAAATGGCTATTGAGTAAGTAATGCCTCCATTTTTCCACTGCATGTAAAATAGCCAACATTTCTTTTTCGTAGGTGGATCTACCCAGATTTTTTCCTGAAAGTTGTTTACTTTCAAATGCCAAGGGATGACCCTCCTGCATGAGTATTGCACCAATACCTGTTCCTGATGCATCGCATTCAATGACAAATGGTTTTTGAAAGTCTGGGGTGGCCAAAACTGGAGTCGTACACATTGCCTTCTTGAGAGCTTCGAAGGCTTTAGTAGCTACTACTGACCATTGAAAAGCATCCTTCTTGGTGAGAGTCGTGAGAGGACCCGCAATTTTACCATAGTCACGCACAAATTTGTGGTAATATCCCATGAGACCCAAAAAACCACGAAGTTTCTTGATGGTTTTAGGCAAGGGCCAATCTTGTATTACCTTAATCTTATTGGGATCTACCTTAACACCTTCGTGAGATACTATATGACCGAGGTACTCAACTTCTTGAACACCAAAGGAGCATTTAGATCTTTTGACAAACAACTCTTCTTTGCGTAGGATACGGAGAACTCTATCCACATGTACTAAATGATATTTCCATGATTTACTATAGATAAGTATGTCATCAAAGAAGACTAGAACAAATTTTCATAGGAATGGACGAAACACCTGGTTCATGAGACTTTGGAATGTAGATGGTGCATTAGTGAGACCAAAGGGCATGACCAAGAATTCATAATGACCTTCATGAGTTTGAAAAGCTGTTTTGGGGATATCTTCTTCCCTAACTCGGATTTGGTGAAACCCTGAACGTAAGTCTAATTTGGTAAAGAATTTGGCACCATGTAATTCATCTAGTAAATCATCAATGACAGGGATAGGAAATTTATCTTTGATCGTGATTTTGTTGAGAGGACGAAAATCAGGACACATACGCCAAGAATTGTCTTTTCGACGAGCTAAGACTACTGGTGAGGAGTAAGGGCTCGTACTATGACGGATGATGCCATGGTCTAATAGCTCTTGGACAATCTTTTCAATTTCTATTTTATGGGGTTGGGGATATCGATACGGATGACCATTGGGTGGAAGACTACTAGGCACTAGATGTATGGCATGGTCATGAGATATTTTGGGAGGTAATCCTTTTGGTTCTTGAAAAACCTCCTCATAGTTAGCCACAATGATTTGGAGATCATCTTCTTTGATTTCGGGAATATCTTGGTCTAATTTCTCTATGCAATTGATTCGGGCTATGAATCCCCCACCATATTTTCTTAATATATTTTCCATGCTATGTGAACTTACAACTTTTGATGGAGGTGTGGGTAGTCCTTGAAGACGAATAGTCCTCCCATTGGCTTGCCATTCGACAAAGCGATGTTTGTGGTTAAAACCCACTGTGGTTTCCAATTGTTCCATCCATGCAACGCCTAAAATAACTTCTGAATTTCCTAATTCCATAACAAAAAGAGGACCTTGCCAAGTATACGTACCCATTTGTAATGAAACCAAAGATGTCTTACCTAGACATTGAGAAATTTCCCTGCTCATGGTTCTAACTTGAAATCGATCTTGACTAGAAGAGAAGACGTGCAACCCTAATGTCCTTGCAAGTTTTGCATCAATGAAGTTGTGAGTACTTCCAGAATCAATTAATACTGTCACCCTCTATTTCCGAATGAAACCGAACACCTTGATTGTATGGTGAGAAGATAACCCCATGAGAGCATGTACTGAAATAGTCATAGTATCCTCCTCAGCGACAACTTCGTTGTGTTCATTTTGGTCCTCAACTGGGAGATCCTCAGGTGCATCATACTCCTCTATTTCTTCTTCTTCCTTGTCGGCATATTCAATCTAAAAATTTTGTCGTGGTGTACATGCTTGGTATTTTGGATGCTGAGTGTGACATTTGTAGCAGAAGTACCATGATGGTTGATCATTTCTACGAAAAGAGTTGTTGCAAAATGGAGGTCACCCATATGAATCACGTCGTGTGGATGGGCCTATGTGCACCTTTGTCTCTACCAAATTAGCAATCCTTATACACTCATCCAACTTGGATGGATTGTGTAGGTCTACTTCAACTTTAATATGTGCTTTTAATCCATTTCAAAAAGCCGCTACTACCACGTCCTATTGTAGGTCTTGTGCATAGTGAAGCATGTTGGTGAATTCTGAAATATAGTCCCCTACTGATCCTGTTTTCTTAAGTGACAACAATCGTACTGTGTATGAACCCGTGGGACCTTTGTCGAATCTATGAAGAAAGGATTTTTTGAAAGTATCCCAATATAATGCATACTGGGGATCCTCATGTTTATACCATGTAAACCACTGGTAAGCTTCAGTGCCGAATTTGGTTGCAGTAAAAGGGACTTTGTCCCCGTCCTGGAATTTGTAGAATTCTAAGATGCCTTCCATTTTTGCAATCCACCCGCGTGGATCCTGGCCTTCAAAGGTAGGCATGTCAACGCGTGGATGATTAACTCCCGTTGGACCTCTTGGTTGGGTGTGAACATTGTTTCTATCTTGTTCCTCGTTATGTCTCTGTCTTTGGTTGTTATTTTGATAAAAACCTCTTTGTTGCTCCCTATTTTCTTCATTACCCCTATCCTCGATATTTTGGTGACCATTGTGATTCATGGATTGACTATTTTGACCTCTATGGTGTGTATAGTCGTCATAGTAGACATTCGTACTCCAATGATCGAAACTAGAAGGATTTGGTTGGGGAGGTTTCCTAGATGCGTTGAAGTTGGCAATCATCATCTGAAGATTTACTATTAACTCTTTTAACACCTCATCAGTGATCGTTGGATGATTACTTTCTACTTGGGTGACGTTGGTCACGAATCTACCATAGGAAAGGATTTTTATATAAAATGCACCCTAGACCCGACCAACATTGAAAGGCTGGGAGAAAGAAATGTCTCCCAGGCAAATCTCCAGAGTGGGCTGGTTCCCTTACTATTCTAAGCTTGTTTTTAGATCAAAGTTACAGGAAAGAAATTGTAAAGATGTAGAAAGAAATGGGAAATATGGTCGTAGGCCGAATTTATCTGATCGAGAAAGAGCAACAACAAATAACTCTAAGTACAACAACAACAAATAATAGAAGACAATGTCGTGATCCACTCACAACCTTGTGCAGATCTCCAAAATAACATTCCAGAACTCTCTCCCTTACTAGCAAATGTTAAAACTCAATACAAAATTAAAACTAAGAAGCAAGTAAGAGATGCGAGCACAAATTAGGAATGCAGAATGCAGAAGGGAAAATACACAGAAAATCACTCGCGAAACCAGAGAGCCGAATGTCTTATATTCATGCAAAGTACTTGACAAGCTTTCAGCAAAAGTATCTCTCACTCCCGACCCTTGCAAATGAGATTTACATTGATTTTTATAGAGGTTGTGCCTCTTTACAGCATTTAAAACTTACAACGGATCTCCTCGAGATCTACAACTGTGCAACGAAAACAAGGAGATAATATCCTTAAACAGCCTCGGAGAAACCATAAAATAAATGCCATATGGAAGAGTCGGTCATTTTCATTAAATTGTTGTTCCTGGAAATGTGCATGAAATCGTTAGAAAAATTGCAAACAGCAGCTTCGAATCCAGGAAATCTTCAATTCTGGTATCTTGGGCGCGTTCTTCTACCTTGACTGCATCAGAAAGTAGCAACACATTAAATCCTGGACCGCATTTAATCCTTGAAACTCACAAAATAGCATCGGGCCGTTTGAACTGCTTCCTGGCGCAAAACTGCAACAGGTCGCAAAAACGTGACAGGTCACGAAATCGCGACGTCTTTCTGCTCCATACACTTCTGCTGCTTTGAACCTGTGAAAACCAACCATGTCATGATTTCGCTACATATTCAGCTTTCAGTTCTCCTTCGCTACCTTGCACCGCGAAAATGCGACGCTGCACGATTTCGCGACAATTTCTGTCTTCTGTATGGTTCTATCTTTCTGTCTGCATCACAAAAATCTGACATGTCACGATTTCGCTACCACTTTTTTGCATGTTGTATGGCCCTGCTTATAAGCCATGAAAATGTGACATTTTTGCCTTAGTCTCTTTTCAACTTCACCCTGTCGCGATTTCGCGACGTTTCTCTGCACTTAGTCTTTCTGCAACAATGTGTCGCGAAATCGCTACCATTTTCTACCTTCTGTACGGTTCTCACTTTCTGTCGTGATTTCGCAATGTCTTTGCCTTGCTGGAACGTTTCCTCAAAAGTTGCATGATATCGCTACGCCTTTGTGCCTTAGACTCTTTTCATTCATGTGAATTGCGATACCGGAACACGTAGCGATTTCGCTACGTTTCTTTGCTTTGTTTGGCTTCATTTTCTAACTGTAGCAAAATCGCTACCATTTTGCCACTCAAGCCTTTTAATCCACCCGCACTGCGAAAACGCGACGCGTCATGATTTCGCGACGTCTTTCAACTTATGTGCTTTGTGTCAGTTTTTGTCACGATTTTGCTACGACATTGAGTCTCATCGCCTTTTGCTCAGTTTTGTCGCGATTTCATGACCATTTTATGTCTTATGCCTTCTGCTCGTAGCAAGCCATGAAAATCAAACACTGCACGATTTCGCTACAACTTTGTCGCTCTGCCCTCCGTTGACCATTTTGATCACAAAAATCAAACACGTCACGATATCGTGACGGTTTTGCCCCTGCTGCCGTTGACTACGTTGACCGTGATTTTGCGACACGTCGTGAAATCGTGACAATTCTGTGTTGATTTTCTCTCTCCTCGTATGACCCGTGATTTTGTGACATGTCGCGATATCGCGACGGTTTTCAGACTTAAAACTCAATACAGAATTAAAACTAAGCAGCAAGTAAGAGATGCGAGCACAAATTAGGAATGCAAAATGCAGAAGGGACAATACACAGAAAATCACTCACAAAACTAGAGATCCGAATGTCTTATATTCATGCAAAGTACTTGACAAGCTTTCAGCAAAAGTATCTCTCACTCCCGACCCTTGCAAATGAGATTTACATTGATTTTTATAGAGGTTGTGCCTCTTTGCAGCATTTAAAACTTACAATGGACCTCCTCGAGATCTACAATTGTGCAACGAAAACAAGGAGATAATATCCTTAAACAGCCTCGAAGAAACCAGAAATTAAATGCCATATGGAAGAGTCGGCCGTTTTTGTTAAATTATTGTTCTTGGAAATGTGCATGAAACCGTTAGAAAAATCGTGAACAGCAGCTTCGAATCCAGGAAATCTTCAATTTTGGTATCTTGGGTGCGTTCTTCTACCTTGACTGCATTGGAAAGTAGCAACACATTAAATCCTAGACCACATTTAATCCTCGAAACTCACAAAATAGCATCGGGCCATTTGAACTGCTTCCTGGTGCGAAACTGCAACATGTCGCGAAAACGTGACAGGTCGTGAAATCGCGACGTCTTTCTGCTCCGTACACTTCTGCTGCTTCGAACCCACGAAAACCAACCATGTCACGATTTCACTACATATTCGGCTTTCAGTTCTCCTTCACTACCTTGCATCGCGAAAATGCGACGCTGCGCGATTTCGCTACAATTTTTGTCTTCTGTACGGTTCTATCTTTCTGTCTGCATCGCAAAAATCTGACATGTCGCGATTTCGCTACCACTTTTTTGCATGTTGTACGGCCCTACTTATAAGCCACAAAAATGTGACATTTTTGCCTTAGTCTCTTTTCAACTTCACCCTATCGCGATTTCGTGACTTTTCTCCGCACTTAGTCTTTCTGCAACAATGTGTCGTGAAATCGCTACCATTTTCTGCCTTCTGTACGGTTCTCACTTTTTGTCATGATT
This sequence comes from Wollemia nobilis, assembly GCA_028583015.1. Classification (NCBI taxonomy): domain Eukaryota; kingdom Viridiplantae; phylum Streptophyta; class Pinopsida; order Araucariales; family Araucariaceae; genus Wollemia; species Wollemia nobilis. The sequence goes on from JAQPPZ010016881.1 coordinate 13,791,149, forward strand.
TCGCGACGTCTTTGCCTTACTGGAACGTTTCCTAAAAATTTGCACGACATTGCTATGCCTTTGCGCCTTAGACTCTTTTCATTCATGTGAACCACGATACCGGAACACGTAGCGATTTCGCTACGTTTCTTTGCTTTGTTTGGCTTCATTTTCTAATTGTAGCGAAATCGCTACCATTTTGCCACTTAAGCCTTTTAATCCACCCGCGCTGCGAAAACGCGACGCGTCATGATTTCATGACGTCTTTCAACTTATGCGCTTTGTGTCATTTTTTGTCGTGATTTCGCTATGACATTGAGTCTCATCGCCTTTGGCTTGATTTTGTCGTGATTTCGTGACCATTTTATGTCTTATGCCTTCTGCTCGTCGCAAGCCGCGAAAATCAAACACTGCGTGATTTCGCTGCAACTTTGTCGCTCTGCCCTCCATTGACCATTTTTATCGCAAAAATCAAACACATCGTGATATCACGACGGTTTTGCCCCCCTGCTGCCGTTGACTGCGTTGATCGCGATTTTGCGACACGTCACGAAATCGCGACAATTCTGCGTTGATTTTCTCTCTCCTCGTTCGACCCGCGATTTTGCGACATGTCACGATATCGCGACAGTTTTTTGACTTGGCTCTCCATGCTATTTTTTGTCGTGATTTCGTGACAACTTTTGGACTTAGTCATTTTTTGCATCAAAACCTATAGAAGAGTTAGAATTTCAACAGCTAATGCATGAATAATCAGCAATCAAATAAATGTGGCAAAAATGCCAACATTCTTGGCGGCTCGCGGGGTATACAGGTCTGCTGTATGCAAGAATCCCAGGCCTGAATCCATTGGGCACAGAGTCATGAAAACTTAGAACAGAAAACTAGCTGCTGGGGTTCATCTCAATGGACTGCTGCAACGTCTTTTGCTGAAGAACTGAAACTTAAAGAACCTGCATTTGGCTCAACTGAGTATGGAATGGAAATGGATGGAATGAGATCCTACAGATGCGTAGGTGGTGAAATGCAAACGGAATGTGGAAAATGTGAATGATGGAAGGATGTAATAGACAGCAACAGAATGCTTCTGTGCTACCAGCTGCGATGGAAGTGGAATGGAAGTAAATGAAAATGAACTGGGGAAATAAACTGTAAATAAATGCGTAAAACAACAGAGAACTTATAAGAAAGGGGATAAGAAGAAGCGAGAATAATAGGAAAAGGGAAAAGAAACAACAACAGTGGCTTTTTGTTTACTGCAGAAGAAAAAGAGTAGAAGAAGAAGGAAAATGAAGAAGGGAAGGGAAGAAAAAGGAAAGGGGAAGGAAGAAATTGCTAGAAAACCACTAACTGCTGGGAAAGGAGAAGAAAAACAAAAACAAAAAACAGGCACCTACGGCTCACATGCAAAAAGAGCCGAAGCTGATAAAGGAAAACAATACTTTTTTTTTTCTCTCTTTTCTTTTCTTTTTTTGCTTTTTTTTTTTTATTATTATATACACAAGTTTGCGACATGATTGGCATGCCGCTACCACAAACCCAGTCTCAGAGGGTTATCCAATAAATCGACAGTGTCCTGACCAGATCCGATCATACTTGAGGTGATCCTTGAAATTAGGATGACCTCTTCCTAAAGTTCTCCAAATTACAGAGCTAGGCACGTTATCCTATATGCCAGTATCCATACAATCGACAAATAATGTAGCAAAGAAATTTGCCACATGGAAAGCTCTTGTAGGTAGTAATGACTGAAGCCAATGCCACCATCTCGAAGGGTTCCCTGGTTGTGAACTGAGAATGGGTTCTTCCAACTCCTGGATCTGATCATAGAAATTGTCTAGGAACCGTACTTTCTCTAGGATCTCTTCATACTCTACCTCCTGATGAGGCATAGTCAGTAGATTCTGACTAAATGCTTGTGTGTTGTGCAAAGTTATGCCCTCCTCAGGTTGTTCTTCTTCTTCTTCACTCATCTCCTCTTGCTCTCTCTTTTGAAAGAAATTACAAGCAACCATATCATCCATGGCTGGAACAATGCCTGTAGATTCCCATCGTTGAGCTTGGATGACATCGGTCTCTTGAGTTCTAGACAGCTACATCTCAGGTTTTTGCACAGTATAATGAATCTGGTATGATGAATGCTGCATAGGGTAGACAGGGGTGGTGACTATCGGATAAGGTAATGGTGCTTCTCTCCACTGCAACTTCCCAGATAAGAACAGAAGTTGTTCCGCTTGCAATGCTTCCTCAAATATTTGAGGGAATCTTCGTTCACCTGATTGCAACAATAGGAGGCTTATGTCGGGATGAAAAGCTCGAACATAGAAGAAGTGGGCTTGGGCGGGTGTGGGTCGGATCATCTCTGGAATTCTCCTCCAACTTCGGCTGAAGCGAACATTGAAGTCAGTGATACTCTCTAGGGGTGCTCTCGTGATGTACATGAAGAACTGAAAAGGATCCTGAGAACTGTAAAAGAGATCCTCGTCGAATATTTTGATTAGCGCTCCCACTAGATCATCCCATGAGCTTATGCTTTGATGCCTGAGCAGTCTGTACCACTGTAACGCCCTTCCTTGCAAAGACAAAACCAGAAGCCTGAGCATAATATCTTCGTGAACTATGTCATGTAAAGTCGATAAAGTGGCAATATCTTCAACATGCTCTCGGGCCATGCCTTGGGTGCCATGATATTTTGGTAGGGCTTTCAAAGAATTTTTGGGAATCTCGTGCCGAATTAGGAGATTCAGAGGGCCAGGATCATCCCATCTAGGATAGCTTACCCTCGTCATGATGTATCTTCTTTGAAAATGCAAACGTCCACGATCAAGAAATTCGGATCTTCAACTCAGCAAAGTCGCCAGATGAACTTACAAATCTCCGTTATGAGGTCAAAACAGCTCATCAAAATATTGAGACCTTCGGGTATGAAACAATGAAACATACAATCTCACTGATTATGGATCTTTTGAGATAGAAGAAGTCTGTCCCACCGGGCGTGCCAAAAACTGTTGGTCACGAATCTGCTATAGGAAAGGATTTTTATATAAAATGCACCCTAGACCCGGCCAACATTGAAATGCTGGGAGAAAGAAATGTCTCCCAGGCCAATCTCCAGAGTGGGCTGGTTCCCTTACTATTCTAAGCTTGTTTTTAGATCAAAGTTACAGGAAAGAAATTGTAAATATGTAGAAAGAAATTGGAAATATAGTCGTAGGCCGAATTTATCTAATCAAGAAAGAGCAACAGCAAATAACTCTAAGTACAGCAATAGCAAATAAAAAAATACAATGCCATGATCCACTCGCAACCTTGCACAGATGACCTCCAAAATAACATTCCAGAACTCTCTCCCTTACTAGCAAATGTTAAAACTCAATACAGAATTAAAACTAAGCAGCAAGTAAGAGATGCGAGCACAAATTAGGAATGCAGAATGCAGAAGGGACAATACACAAAAAATCACTCATGAAACCAGAGAGCCGAATGTCTTATATTCATGCAAAGTACTTGACAAGCTTTCAGCAAAAGTATCTCTCACTCCCGACCCTTGCAAATGAGATTTACATTGATTTTTATAGAGGTTGTGCCTCTTTGCAGCATTTAAAACTTACAACGGACCTTCTTGAGATCTACAATTGTGCAACAAAAACAAGGATATAATATCCTTAAACAGCCTCGGAGAAACCAGAAATTAAATGCCATATGGAAGAGTCAACCATTTTCATTAAATTGTTGTTCCTAGAAATGTGCATGAAACCATTAGAAAAATCGTGAACAGCAGCTTCGAATCCGAGAAATCTTCAATTCTGGTATCTTGGGCGTGTTCTTCTACCTTTACTGCATCGAAAAGTAGCAACACATTAAATCCTGGACCGCATTTAATCCTTAGAACTCACAAAATAGCATCGGGCCATTTGAACTGCTTCCTAGCACGAAACTACAACAGGTCACGAAAACACGACAGGTCGCGAAATCGTGACATCTTTTTGCTCCATACACTTATGCTGCTTCGAACCCGTGAAAACCAACCATGTCACGATTTTGCTACATATTCGGCTTTCAGTTCTCCTTCGCTACCTTGCACCGCAAAAATGCGATGCTGCGCGATTTCACTACAATTTCTGTCTTCTGTACGGTTCTATCTTTCTGTCTGCATCGCGAAAATCCGACATGTCGCGATTTCGCTACCACTTTTTTGCATGTTGTACGGCCCTGCTTATAAGCCGTGAAAATGCGACATTTTTGCCTTAGTCTCTTTTCAACTTCACCCTATCGCGATTTCGCAACGTTTCTCCGCACTTAGTATTTCTGCAACAATGTGTCGCAAAATCGCTACCATTTTCTACCTTTTGTACGGTTCTCACTTTCTGTCACGGTTTTGCGACGTCTTTGCCTTGCTGGAATGTTTCCTCAAAAGTTGTGCGATATCGCTATGCCTTTGTGCCTTAGACTCTTTTCATTCATGTGAACCGCAATACCGGAACACGTAGCAATTTCGCTACGTTTCTTTGATTTTTTTGGCTTCATTTTCTAACTGTAGCAAAATCGCTACCATTTTGCCACTTAAGCCTTTTAATCCACCTGCGTCGTGAAAACGCGACGCGTCACGATTTTGTGACATCTTTCAACTTATGTGCTTTGTGTCAGTTGTTGTCGCAATTTCGCTATGACATTGAGTCTCATCGCCTTTGGCTTGGTTTTGTCGCGATTTCGCGACCATTTTATGTCTTATGCCTTATGCTCGTCGCAAGCCGCGAAAATCAAACGCTGCGCGATTTCGTTGCAACTTTGTCGCTCTGCCCTCCGTTGACCATTTTGACCGCGAAAATCAAACACGTCGTGATATCGCGACGGTTTTGCCCCCTGCTACCGTTGACTGCATTGATCACGATTTTGCGACACGTCACAAAATCGCAACAATTCTGCGTTGATTTTCTCTCTCCTCGTCCAACCCGCGATTTTGTGACATGTCGCGATATCGCGACGATTTTCCAACTTGGCTCTCCATGCTGTTTTTTGTCACGATTTCGCGACAACTTTCGGACTTAGTCATTTTTTGCATCAAAACCTGTAGAAGAGTTAGAATTTCAACAGCTAATGCATGAATAATCAGCAATCAAATAAATGTGGCAAAAATGCCAACGGTGACGTTCTCATGTGTGGAATCTAGAGAAGAATTGGATGCCATTGGGCTGACCACTGGATGATGCAGATTAAAACTACCAATTTTGGATGGGTAAGGAGAATTTTTTGTAGCTTGGCTTCGACGAGCTCTTATGGAATTATTGTTGGGAGTTTTTGAGCTTGTTAATCGTCCTTCAGATCCTTTGGTCCAACTTCTACTCATGCACCTTCTAAAATTACCTACTTAGGGGTCGTTGAGCTTTAATTTTCAAAAAAAGAAATTGTTGTTAAATTGCCAAAAAAAATTGTATTTCACACAATTGTCTCTCCAAATGCGATGCGGTTTTACATTTTTTAGCTCTCCCTCTTGCGATATTCACAAAAAATTTTGAATTGGTAAATTTCCACAATATCCTAACAACTTTTAACACTGACAAATTTTTGGACAAGTTTTAGCAACTTTGACAACGTTGGTTAGACCAATTGACCCCCGATTGAATGAGACCAGATGCGATTATGACACACAATGCAAGGCAAAACGTGATGCTTGACTCGAATGTGACCTCAAACTCAGAAGTGGAACAAGACATTACACATGACTGAACGTGAATGCTCGAAGTAGAACAAACTTGAAATGAGGGTTGGACAATGAGAGACCGAAGAACTGACACGGAACCATAGGGAAAGGATATGCTAGAAGACATAGGGAAAGGACACGTAAGGGAAAGGAACAAATAGACTCAGAATGCGAGGAGGACAACTCAGATGAAATAACTCAGATGACAGTGACTCAACACATGACACTACACAGCAAGGAGCAAGACCACAAGACCCGAGATGGGGGATGGAAAGACACGATAGCGACCACGAGAACAAATTTAGCACGGTACATGTAGGACATGACAAGACTGGAGGAACCAATGGTGATGCACAAGAGAAGCCACTAATGTGACCGAAGTCACACTTTAATAGACGTGAAACATTTTTTTTTAACCACTCTTTTTCCCCCCACAACGAATGTGGAATAATTCCCTGCAGGAAAAATAAAAAATAATTATAAAGTTGACATGAACCTTAGGTTTTCATAAGAATCGTATTTTAATAATGTGTTTTGAATGGTTCATGATCACCAGGTGTCAAATACACTGTATTCCCATTCTACAATGATTTTGGACACGAATGAGGTGATTATGATCTTCGAATTGGATGCATTACATGATATTCATGTGGTAAAAAGAGCTACTGTCGCAGACGTAGTTGCTACATTCGTGGTTCAGCTGGGAGTAACAAGTGTGACTCTGCGTAGCTCCACCAAACATAATAGGAATTATAGAGGTGACACTACACAATGCCTTTGGGAGTAACGGGTGTGATTCTGTGCCCGATCGAAATGCTATCGTGAATGCTTGCCCAGTTGTGTATCTGTTTGAACAACGGAATGACTATCTTCAAGAGAAAACTAGGTGATACCACTTGGAACAAAACAAATGTTATCTTTATTAATAACAATCAAACTCTACAATCTAGCAATGTGAATCTCAGAAACCTGTAACAACTCAGTAGAAATAATATATATAAGAAGTAAATCAATATTGTAATAAATGAATAAAATGTTTCTCCACTCCAGGAGGGCATGTCCCCACTATGAAGGCAATTGCGATAGTCGTAGATGAAATAATTAAAACGGATTATGAAAAGATAGATGATTAAAATCAAAACCTTAGAAATATTAATAATCAAATTTTATTATAATATAGTCATCAGCTATATTAATAATGGAATGTAACACACTTAGATAGTGCTTATACTACTATTTTCCTTTATATCATGATGGTGCTCTGGTAGTTCTTATATTTTTGCTTTATTTTATCTAGATATCACTCTAATAGCACTTGTGTTCCTTGCTTGTTGTTACATCTAGAAAACTATCTAGTAGTGCTTGTGTTCACTGCTTTCTATTACATCTAGATGACACTTAATTGGCTATAATATGGTACTCTTTGGAATAATTCAAATGATTCAAGGTCAAGACTAAAATGCTATGAAGATTTTCTAGTCAGCCTGATCCTTCTAGTCTATATCTCTAATTGATCAAAAAATTCTTTAGGCCTCTATAATATTTTTATCTCTAGAGGCTTGTGATATTCTCTTCTTATTTGTACTTTTCTTCTTCTTTCATCTATGGAATCTTATATTGCTTCTCTATTCTTATTATATTCTTAGGAAGCTTAGACTACTTCTCTTCTTAGAAAGCTTTGATTCTTCTCTATCTCTATTGGAATATTTGATGCTTCTCTATCTTTGGAAGCTTTTATGCTCCTCTATTTCTTGGAAGCTATGATTCTTCTCTATTATCATGTCTTAGGTCAAACCTAAGAGAAATATGATTATCCTCTTTTTTAGAGAATCCAACTATTATCAGGGTGACTTTGAATATCCCCTCACATCTAAATTTATTCTAAGTTGGCCCTTAATATATTATGGTTGAGTCATTTTCTTCATTAGTTTTCTTTGAACTAAATGGATAGACCCTAGCATCCAAATCAGGGTAACTTTCATCTATTCCCTCAATATCTACTCAATCATACCTTTAAAAAATAGATTCCAAGTCTTCACCACTTTTAAATTGTATAGACTCCAAATATGATGGTGGCTCTAAAATATAACTCTATCAAAAATAGATAGAGTTAAGCAATAGCTCTGATACCACTATTGGATTTTAATCCAAACTATCTCAGGTTCCAATATAATTAAGCCACAATATCTTAGGTCTCAATATCAATAATCAAGAGTAGAATTAAATATATGAGAAATCAAATATATAAACTTACCAATATAAATGTAATAGCATTCACTATAATATCAAATATGAATGTAAATGACCAAAATCATTCATGTACAAGCATGAAGAATACTTACAATAAAATTGTTCAAAATATGTATACAAGCTTTATTATCAATGCTTGTTATGGTGATCGTTATAGATTGTTTTTCCACTTCCATTGTATGGGGCTTTGCCTCCATAATATAGACATAGAAATGTGAATATTCAATACTTGACTATTGCACTCCTCACATATACAGGAGTTGTAACATTTCCTATTCTTGTCCTTTGGCTTCTCATCTTTCCACTTGTATACAAGACTCTTCACTCTTTTTTTGCATGCACTATTAACTCTATGACACTTGCACACTTCTACATGACTCTTACTCTCCTACATGCACTCATAATACAAGATACTTGTGCACATCCTCATGTTACATATTTGCACACTTACATACATGATACTTGTGCACATTCTCTCATTACACACTTGCTCACTAACATGCATGACACTTGTGCATATCCTACACATAGACACTTACATAAAGAGGAAATATAAATCACTTATCTAAACTATAGACTCAAACTCTAATCTATTATATATTTACATTTGTACCATAAAGGTACCATGGGGGTACATTAGCATGTACCAAATAATATAATATTCTCCAACAGATACATAGCATTATATATTTGGTTTTTTTTCATATAGGACCATGTTGGAAACCATGTAGAGTGTTGATCAAGAATATAATATAATATTTTAAAAGCTTCAGTAACCCCTTCTTCATCACTACTATATTTAATTTACAAGCATCTATTTTTATCTAAAAGTCTTGTCACAAGGCTCCAATTTGATAGTATGCTCTATGATATTTTGGTTATAGAATTTAAGATCTCAATAAGACTAGGCAATAATATCTTTGAACTTACCATATATTTCTTTGAAAATATTCCCTTTTTTATAAGTGCAATATTTCCAAATTAGTAGACTCTTCCTACAACTATCTTGATTGGTTATATGAAGAAGATTTTACTTTGAGATTACTTTTTCTTGTACTATCATCAAGATTAAATAGACTCTCCAAAGTGATTAAGACTTTGGCTAGCTAATTTTATTTTAGTTATATGATTCCATATTTGATGTTGTCCCCATACTCATTCTTTTCCTTAGTGTATTGGGCTTCCCTAATTAGGAATTCTATAATTTGTTTATCATTATTAAAAACCTACTAATTATTAGAGTTATAAAATGTCACTGGTCTAAAAACAAACTCTAAATCATTTGGTTTATCCCACATATTGTTAGTGGGGTTAAAATAGGCTTCTATTCTTGCTAACTCATCTTCCTTTATGCTTAACTCTTTGGGTATTGCTTTAATGTCATATGAGTTAGAACTTTTGAATAAATCCTAGACTCGAGGCTTATAAGATTTCAGTTGTTTATTCTTTGTGGCATACTAGGAATTGACTTGATTTATGATTAGTTTAATATCACCATATAGATATTATGGGATCTCATAGGATTATGGATGAATAAAATTCTTTAGAAAACATCTTCCAAAGCAAAAAAACTGAGTAGACTATTTACGAAAGGATTAAGTTACTTCATTCAAATATGAGACGAGTAGTATAATTGTTGTACACATAGCATTCCTATACAAATAGACTTGTGTATGGTATGGATATGGGCATACACTTTTGAAGAGAATTTACAGAAACATATTCTAGAAATAATGCAGAAATAATAACTAAGGAAATAATGACACCATTCAATGCACATATAACACACAAGATTTACCCTGGTTCACCCAATTTGGGCTAGTCCAGCAAACAAGAGTCTATCCTCCTTGATATGTTATTCTCTCTCTTGTCCCTAAAATGAGACATTACAATAATTATATAAGGAAATTCATACAACCCTAAACCACCAAGTGGTATTAGGGTACCATGGATACAACACCGTGGGCTAAACCACCCACACCCACTAACCACCCACCAACCGTGGGAATCCCGAGGGCCGCTCCAAAAGTAGTGATAAAAGTAGGTGAAAAGTAGCGATAAAAGTAGGTGAAAATTTCTGATGCCGGCTTCGCCGACTTCGATCACTTTCACCGTATCCGAGGGTGTCCCCCTACGCACCCTGATCCATCAACTATTACGTAAGCACCTTTACCATATCCGGGGGTCCTTGGGGGCCTCCGGGCCCCCCGGACCCCCCCTACCCGTCGTATTTTGTGCTGTAGTGCCTGTCGTACAATTATTTTTTGACAAAGAATGAGACACATCCAACATTCTCCCACTTGTTGAATACTTTGCTGACCCATTTCAATTGTATAGAATCTAAACTTTTTAGTGCTTACAGCCTTGGTTAAAGCATCTGCAACATTTTCCTTGGTGTCTACCTTTTCCAGCAACACTTTCTTCTATTCAAGCATGTCCCTGTAGAAATGGAACTTTGTATCAATGTGCTTCGTTCTTGAATGGTAAGCAGGGTTCTTTGCCAAAAATATGGCACTCGACTGTCACAGTTTATCTACACAGCTCCTTGAAAGAACCCATTTTCAAAACATAGTCTTTGCAACCATATAGCTTCCTTACTTGCATCAGTGGCTGCCATATACTCAGCTTCAGTAGTTGAAAGAGCAACAACAGTCTGCCTCTTGCTCATCCAACTAATGGCCCCTCCGAACAAATTGAATACATAAGCACTAGTAGATCTTCTCCTGTCCAGATCTCTAGCCCAATCTACATCAACAAACCCTTCTATATCCAATTGTCTATTTTCTTTACCTGTACCCTCATAGCATATTTTAAAATCAGAGGTGCCACGTAAATATCTGAAAAACCCTTTTCACAGCAGTCCAATGCTCTTTACCAGGTTTAGACATATATCTACTCAAGACTCCCATTGCATGGGCAATGTCTGCTCTAGTACAAACCATGGCATACATTAAACTACCTACAACATTTGCATAAGGAATATGTGACATTTTGTTTACCTCTTAGTCTGTTTTTGGACATTGTTCAGCAGACAATTTTTCACCTAAAGAAATAGGTACCTTCACCGGTTTGCAATCCTGCATATTGAGCCTTTTCAACACTGTCTCAACATACTTTTTCTGATCTAGCCACAACTTTCTGTTAGAGCGATCTCTTTTTATTTGCATACCCAATATAAAATTTGCAGGGGCCAAGATCCTTCATGTCAAACTGCGATGCCAAATGAGACTTTACTTCCCTGACCAGTTTCTTGCTATTTCCAATTAGTAACATGTCATCAACATAAAGAACTATAATGACAATTACATTACCAATTTTCTTTGAATACACACAGTGATTAGCATTGCTACTAAAAAAACCAATTCCTAAAACATAAGTATCAAATTTTTGGTACCACATTCTAGGTGATTGTTTCAGTCCATACAATGATTTATTTAACTTACATACCAGATCCTCCTTTCCTGCAACAATGAAACCTTTAGGCTGCCTCATATAGATTTCTTCCTCCAAATCTCCATGAAGGAATGCAGTTTTCACATCCATCTATTCTATTTCAAGATCAAATGCAGCAGCCACAGCTAACATAAATCTAATTGATGTTAGCTTTGCAACGAGAGAAAAAACTTCACCATAATCAATTCCTTCAACCTGGGAAAAACCTTTAGCAACTAGGCGAGCTTTATATTTCTCCACTTTACCTTCAACATTATGCTTCTTCTTAAAGATCCACTTGCAACCTATTGCTTTCCTACCACTTGGTAATTTGACTAAATCCCATGTTCTGTTCTTTTTTAGGGACATCATTTCCTCATCCATGGCCTCTTCCCAACAGTTTGCCTCTCCAGAATTAACAGCTTCTCTAACTGTTCTAGGATCTTCATCAGTAACAAATAGTACAAAAGAAGTAGGAAAAGTAGATGGACTGTACCTTTTAGGTTGCTTCCTTTCCTGTGTTGATCTCCTTACCACAGGTGTATGAACCTCTTCTTCATCCTCTTCCATATACTCACCTGTATGCTTCTCTTCCATATCCTCATCTGTATGCTCCTCTTCCAGATCCTCTACTGTCTGATATTTTTCCATAAGATCAAATTGGACCGTTCCAGGTTCCTCTTCTGTAACTACCTTCCTGGAATCACTGATCATCTCCCTAAACACCACATCTCTACTATACACTATACTTTTAGTTTTTGGATTCCAAATATTATATCCTTTAACACCATCTTTATAACCAATAAATATACATTTAACAGCCTTATTATCTAGCTTACTTCTTTTCTCCTTTGGAATATGCATGTATGCATCACAGCCAAAAACTCTGAGATGTGAAATAGATGGTTTCTTACAAAATAGAGCTTAAAATGGAGTTTGATCTGGCAATGCTGATGTAGGTGACCAATTTCGCAAGTAGCATGCTGCACTCACTTCATACGCCTGAGAATTCCTGTACCAAACCTGCACCACTGAGCATACTTCTAGCCTTCTCCATCAGTGATCTGTTCAACCTCTTTGCAACTCCATTATATTGAGGTGTATATGGAGTAGTCTTTTGTCTTGCAATACCACATTGCTTACAAAATTTCTCAAATATATTAGAACAATATTCCCCTCCATTATCAGACCTCAACACCTTAATCCTTTTATCAGTTTCATTCTCAACAAGTGCTTTAAATTCCTTAAATTTTTCAAACACTTCATCTTTACTCTTAAGAAAGTAAATCCATGGATATCTTGAAAAATCATCAACAAAGGAAGCATAATACTGTGATTTTCCAAGAGACGGCATAGGAACAGGACCAAAAATATCACTGTGGATCAAATATAGTACCCCACTAGATCTTGTGGCACGAGATGGAAAACTATTTACCATAAATACAATGTTCACATAACTCGGAAGACATTGAGTAATTAGGGATACCATGAACCATACCTTTTGTGTACAGGGTACGCAATCCCTTTTCTCCAATATGTCCCATACTTTGATGCCAGAGTGTTGAGCTTTTATCAGAATCAACCTCAGGAATAGTTGAGCTATTGCACTCATTTGTCATAGTGCTTCCCAATAGCTTATACAATGTTCCAATCCGAACTCCCCTTCCCAACACCATTGATCCACAAACCATTTTGCATGAATCCCTACCAAAACTGACATTCACTGCTGCATCGGCCATTTTGCTTACCGAAATCAAATTTCTAGCAAGTCCTGGAATATGCATCACACCTGGTAGGGTCTTAACCCTACCATCCTGCAGCAAAATTTCCACTCTTCCACGAACCATGATTCTGAGTGGTGAATCATCTCCCAATAGTACCTCCCCTCCATCATATCTTTCATATTCATCTGAACCACCCTCTATGAGGAGTCATATGAAAAGAGGCACCGATATCAATCAACCAATCATTTTTATCGATCGTGTGGAGCACGATGAGCGGGATGCCGGATATACATCCCCTGCTTCATCAATGGATTTATTCATCTCTGTGGAAGTCGATTCATCAGACTTTTTTCCAGACTCAGCTTTCTTTGATCTGCAATCCTTCTTCATATGACCAAGCTTGCCACAATTCCGGCATTTTCTCTCAAACTTCCCCCGAGACTTGGATATACCTTTAGACTTAGACCTATCACCATATCTAGATTTTTTCTTCTCCTTGACACGCCCTCTCACTGTTAGGGCTTCCTTAGATGTGCCCTCCATGGCTTTTCTCCTCATATCCTCAGATAATAGAGATGCCACTATATCTTCAAAGTTCAATGTGGATGAAGTTGTACTACCAATTGCTACTACTAAGTTATCCCATGAATCCGGTAAAGAGCATAACAAAGTAATGCATTTATCTTCCTCACTCAACTTAATTTCTACGAGATGTTAGTTGACTTACCATTGTATTGAATGCATTCAGATGATCTACAACCGAATCCCCATCATGCATCCTAAGATTGTACAGTTTCTTTTTGAGGAATAATTTGTTCACTAGGGACTTCGATTGATACAAAGCCCCTAACCTCTCCCGAGAGATCCTTTGCTGTAGCTTCTCCCGAAACATTGATGAGCACCAAATCTACAAGACACAGTCGAATCAGACTCCTTGCTTTTTGATTCATCTTCTCCCAATCTTCATCGAAAGTACCCGTAGGTTTTGTTGTTTCTGAAATAGCAGCCCACTGATCTCTGTCCACGAGCATATCTTCCATCTTTAACTTCCATAGCTCAAAACTTTTGCCGTCAAATTTCTCGATCTCTATCCTTGAATGATTTCTTGACATTTTTCCTTCAAACTCCTTCTGCGTAACTCCCACTCCATAATAGGTTTCCTCTCACTCCTAGAAACCCTAGATCTTCTTCAAATAGATTTAAAACCTAGCAATAAAGGCATCCCCCTATGGCTAATGACTTGGCTCTGATACCAAATGAAGAGAATTTATAGAAACATATTCTAGAAATAATGTAGAAATAATAACTAAGGAAATAATGACACCATTCAATGCACATATAACACACAAGATTTACCCTGGTTCACCCAATTTGGGCTAGTCCAACAAACAAGAGTCTATCCTCCTTGATATATTATTCTCTCTCTTGTCCCTAAAACGAGACATTACAATAATTATATAAGGAAAATCATACAACCCTAAACCACCAAGTGGTATTAGGGTACCATGGATACAACACCGTGGGCTAAACCACCCACACCCACTAACCACCCACCAACCGTGGGAATCCCGGGGGCCGCTCCAAAAGTAGTTGTTGGAAGAGAGAACAATAAACTTTAAACAGTAGATTACCTTAGATATTCATAGTTAAACACATACTAATTGGGATAAATACTTCTCTCTCAATTATGTGCTAGTTGTTAGTGTTTCTAAGAGAGAAAAAAAACACAACCCCTTAGTTAGATTTTTGGGTTGTTAAAAAAACCTTGATGTAGACTACCTTATCACTCCTAAGTTTAAATAATTCAAAGTTTCTAAATTTAATATCCTATGAAGTAGTAATACTTATGTCTCCCTAATATTTAGAAACTAAAAAAAAAGAGTTTTGCAAATTTAAATTTTTCCTAAGTTTTTGGTGTAGAAATCCTTTTGACTCCCAAATAACTAAATTTGCAAATATTTTGTTTTTCAAATCTTTTCAAAAAATAGTAAACCAAAAATATATTTCAAAAATATTTAAATCTTTAAACAAATTCATATATATATCTTATCACTCCATATTTAATCAAATGCTTCAATAAATAAATATTTAACTTAAGTAACTTATTACTCCAACTTAAAAATAAATCAAACTACTAAAATATTAAATAATCCTAAACAAACCTTATCACTCCAAATGAACTTAAATAAAATTAATAACACTTATTAATATTACTTATCACTCCATACCATAAATAAATCATAAAACCTTATTACTCCTATCAAAAAATAAAACCTTAGAATATAAAACCCTAAAATTTAATTACCTCAAAGATTCTCCTACTTTTTTCTTATCTCCATGACTCTACTCTATGAATATTACCTTCAAAATAACTCGTGTGAAGACCCTTTTACTAGCTAGTATAATTGATATGTTTCTTTGGGTGATCTAGTTAGAACGTTTCATCTCCATGCATGCAAAGGTGACACTACTTGGTAAGATAATGTGTACATTATAAGGTGGTGTTACTTGGCATTGATAAACCTAACTCCTATGTCGTTCTGCCATGCTTTGAGCATTACCAAGGATGCTGAATAATATTTGGTACTCAAGTAAAATCTTGATGCTAATCTAGACATTACATTGTTGTTTCACATTCTTTAACCAAAATTTGATGAAGTTGTTTTCCTTTGCAATAAGTGTTTCACCTTCCTTACTCTATTCCAGTTTTGATTACTACCCAACTTGTAGTTTGTTGTAACATAGAGTGCTTGATCCTAAGTTCTACCCAACATGTTTTCCACTACAATGTAGAATGCTTTGAACCTTAGTGCTTACCAACTTGTTATCTACTACAATATAGAATTATTTAAACCTGAGTGCTATCGTAAGCACTTTAGATGCTTTAGTGCTACCCAAATTTGAGAATGCTTTCCAGTATATTAATGTTATTCTATCAAACTAAGGATGTTGTCCTATATTTTAGGCACTATCAATTTAAGGATGTTGCTATACTATATTTTGAGAAATTATAACCTCCTTTCATTTTTAACTTTCTTTCTTGCTATTTACTACACTTAGCTCTTTTTCATGTTCACATCTTAATGTTTCTCTTGATCTTTGTGTTGAATAGAATAACAACTTGAGCCAAATGCACTGCTTTGCTAGAGTTGAATAAAGCTACCTTCAAGAGCCAAAAGCCTCTCTCTACTATAATTAAAATATTCCTTTTAATAACTCTATCTACTAGTGTTGAATGTTGTTTTAATTTAAGCCTAATATCTTTCTATTTAATATTGCATTGTATACTTATTTTTAGGACTAAATCTTCTTTATACCTTGTTGTCTCTTAATATTGAGTCTTTTATTCTCTGAAATATTCTTGAAACTTTATTGGCTTCTTTATCTTTATCCTTCTTGCTACCTATGTCAAGGTCCAAATGGCCTAAAAATTTCTATAATATTTTGCTTTGTCAAGGTCTATGTTCAAAACTTGAATCCATTATCTCTTTTATCAAGTTTTGTCTTCAAGACCTAATTCTACTATCTTTTGTGTTAAGGTCTATTTTCAAGACCTAAATCCTTATGTCAAGATCAATTTCTCTATGACCTAAAATTTCAATATATTGCAACTTTAATTAATATTAGCTTGATTAAAGCTTACTTTAAGATAGATATATCTTCCTGATATATTCTTCTCCTATCCTACTTTATCTTGCACGTAGAAGATAAAATTATTCTCTATCTGTTGTAGGAAGCTTTTCACACTTTTTCAATCAATATCTACTACAACTATCTTAGGTCACGCCTATGAACTCAAACCTTTAATGTTAAGGTGACATAAAATTTCCCTAATTCCTTAATCAAAATCAAGATGACTTAATTGTACCAAATCCTTCAACTTCCTTCTGAGTTGATAGAAATCAGTGTCAAAGATTATCTATGTCCCTAAAATCTTTCTGATTTCAAGGGTTGGCTATATCCCTAAATGATCAACTATATTAAAGTTAATTCACCCTCCAATATATGATTCCTTGTCTTCATTGGTTATAACCGAGGAAATACCCTATAGATGAATCCTAGTATTCACTAGTTATTCTACTACTATGGAAGGACTCTATAGTTGAGTCCTAGTATTCACTAGTTATTTCTTCAACCGTGGAAATGCCCTAGCCTTTCTACTTACTTTGATGTTACAATAGATTCTAGGTCTAACTACCTTTAAATTAGATAGACTCTATACCAATTCTATCAAACTGAATAAAATCAATTTGTGTATGTAGCTAAATAATTTCAACCTATGCAAGAAACTACTCGTAGTAACTCTAATACCACTAATGGTTTTTGAAGCCTTAATACTAACAAAAAACATAGGATAAATTCCATGGGATCAAATATAATATAGCCACAATATAGTAAGATCAAGATAATTATGTAAGTAGAATAATATGAGAAAATTAATATGTAAATCTAAGATTATAATATATCAAATAACATTCACTAATAAGTAGCAATATGAATATCAATAGTATGCATCATACATGTAAAAAGCATGTAGCATGACTTACAATATTAATGGCTCAAATGTATGGAATATTTATTTATCATCTTCCTCTTACAAATATGATATGATATTGGGATATATCAGGATGTAATGGGATGTGATCTGATATGATCTAATTATCTATGGAGTACTATATAGCCATAGTAGAATGACTCTTTATATACTTGACTATTCCTTTCCATATGCCAAGTCTCATGACTCTTGGCTTCTCTACTTGACACATGCATACACGATTCTATCTTGTATGCACACCTAGACATGACTCTTCACTTGGAACATTCTAATCTGACACTTGTGCACACTTACATATAAGACACTTATGCACATAAAATCACATTACACTTGCACACTCACTCACATGACATGTGCACATAAATGCACATTACACTTGCACACTCACTCACATGAAACTCGTGCATTTCCTGCACATACACACTTTCATAACTCGTGCATTTCTTGCACATTATTACATTACATAAAATATTACTCACACTTTAAACTAAGACTCACTCCTAATCTAATATTTAAAATATATACCATGAAGGTACCATGGGGGTACATTAGCACATACTAAATAATTTAATATACTCCAATATGTATGACTTTTATAAGATGAATTCGACAAGATATTTTGTGATGCTATTAAATTATGTATACAAAGTAAATATTTCAACCATTCCATCAATTTTTTTTGTATCAAACCACTAACTAGATTATGCTAGCTTCTAAGGATTCATTCATTAAGGCTATTATGTCATATGCTAGATTCATCTCATATAGATAGAGTAGAAAATTTTAGCATGCATCTTCATATTTAATGTCATGGATATTTTTTAAGATAATAAGTTGTTGAAAATGCTCATATATTATTTTCTATTCAAATCCAAAAATGGTTGGTACGTATTTTAAGGTAGCAGGGAAATTGAATTATCTTCATCCAAGGTGAGGGGACGAATGATATGCCACTATAGGTAATTATATCAAGGTTATTTTTGTGAATAGTTAAACCGCGATATCTATTTAAAAAATACTTGGGAGAAATCATTCTCTTGGTTTAGGAAAATAAAAATAATTTTTTTAAGAAAATATAAGCAATTAAATGATATAGATCTTTTATAAAAAAGAAATTTTGCATATATGGAGAATCTCTTGAAAACTGGGTATATCTTCTAAGCTTGATGCCTAAAACCTTATGATCATGAAGAAAGATAAAACTCCTAAGGCTTAAAAAATGAAATACAAATTTAGTTTCTAAACTAATGGAGTTGCCTCAAAACTAAAGGTTCAAATAACAAAACATTGGGATCTAAAAAAATAAATTTTAGGTAAAACATCATTTGTGGTCCCATTATATATGTTAAAATTATATTGTTGATTGGATGATAGTAATCAAGTTCTACTCTAATTACTTACTCCCTTGTCAAAAATGTATTGGATGTTTAAATTATATATTAGACAACCTTTAGTATGATCGGTTCTATGAATGGTAATGCATAACATAATAAACTTTATAGGTTTTTATTTGATGGAAAAAATATTATGAAACTACATAAAAATTCATGTTGATGGTAGTAATATACTATTAGTTGTCATCAAATATAATTTGTAGAGTATTTTGAATTTAGCCACAAGGAACTAAAATATTCAAAAAATAAAGCTTAAGCAAGACTTTCTAAGATAAGTGGACTAGCAATGTATAGTACTCCTACTAGGAGATGCATATTATAACAATAGACCACCTATGTATAGTCTTAACAAGACCAAGCCCATATATAATTGGACACAATAATGCAATACTTACAAGAAAACTATTACCATTCTTATGAACATTAAGAAAGGAATAACATAAGGAAGAGGTATCTCCCACTAATACTTGTTTCCAAATACTATCACTTTCCTAAAACAGGTGAATCATAAAACTTAAGTCCACCTGCTCATAGCTGTAGAACAATTGCGCCATCAACAATCTTAAACATATAAAGAATACTTACATTAAAGTATATGTATATTCCAATTTCAATAAAAGAAATTTGATATTATAGTTAGGATTGGATATATCAATTGATGGTTATCTTTTGAAAGAAGAAATTTGATATTATAGTTAGGATTTCTTCTTTCAAAAGATAACCATCAATTGATATATCCTTTTTACTTTATATCATTATTGTTTTAAACATAGCCTATCCCAATTTCCTTTCATCATGGCTAAGAATATTTTATGATTTTGGGTTATTTTCTTGTAATGTGGACACCAAGTGACTATTTTGGTATTCAATTTTATGAATGGCATCACTTTATTCATTCTTGATAATTTTTTGGAATGCCTCATTAAAGAATTTAGAGCTTTTTTATCTTTCATTTTTGCTTCATGAAATGTTTGATTCCTCTATTGAAGACTTCTAAATCATGTAGAAGTGCCCCAAAATTTTGGTACTTTGGAAATATGCATTAAATGTGATGTCTTCTTATTATTATTTTAGTTGAACCACCTATATTTTTGTACTTTAGATGCTATATTTTTTATATTCTTCATAGTGCTTTAGATGAAACACCAATGTTTGAATTTACAATATTTTCTAGAAATGTATCAAAACATACATTCACCACCATCAAGTCCAAAAAGGATTAAAGAGCAATTTGAAGATATCAGTAATAAACAAACGAAGATAAATAAATAAAGATAATAATAAGTAGAAGGTGGGTGCCTATGGGCACCCCCAATATATCACATTTTATTCACACTTATGTGCCAAATGGATCCTCATTGAAGGGTATTTATAGTCATACCACATCCTCAATGAGATGTTAACATTAGGCCAATGTAACTTAACCCTAAGGTTAACCTTACAATAAAATAATAAAAATTACCCTTTTAAGCAAGGTTATCCATAAAGGTGGATTAACCAATACCACTAAGGGTAAAATATGAAATGGGTTCATAGGCTTACATAAATGATGAATGCTCATAGTCTTACATAGTTACATGCATGTAGGCTACATAAATGGTGCTTATAAGCACTTCTCACATTTTTTTCCTGGGCTTAAACAAGACCAAATTACACAAATTTCAATACCCCCCATAATCTAAATTTATAGAGCTAAGGAGAGAAGGCCTTAGACGTAACATCTCCCCCATAATGGATTATCTAATGGGCCTTTGATGTTCCTTCTTTGTATTCAACTTCAAAATTATTGTGTCCATCCCTCAAGAATTTTGTCTAATACAATTCCTAGTGAAGTGTCCTTCCCATTATAAAACTCAAAATTATTTGACTTCTTTGAAACCTTAGACTTACCATTAGGCACCCAAGCCTTAGATCCCATTGACTCGAAGTCTTTTAGATGAGATTGCATATGAAAAAAAGATTCAAAATTCTTCATTTCCACTTCATAATGGATTAGAATCTTGAAAATTACTTCAAGAGAGATGGGTTGTGTCTCCTTGATAGTCATAGCATTCACATAAAGAACCAAGTCAATTGTATGAAAAGGATAAATATTAGAAGTAATAGATTTAACATATTCTTCATAACTCTTTACCTTGCCTCCTACCATAGCTAGATCAACTTTTAGAGCTTTGAAATAAGATATATAGTCTTCAACATTACCAAAATATAAAATTTTAAGATTGGAGAGTTCTATCTCTATTTTTTTAACTTCACTAGCACTTACTTTTCCATAGATATTTTTCAAAGTAGACCATGCCTCAATAGGATTATTTTTCTCTTTGATGTGGAAAATTACATATAGTTCCACTAACATGAAGAAGAGTCCAAGAGCTTCCTCCTTTATCTTACTAAGTTCATGATCACTAATACCTTCTTTTGGTTCATTATTAAATATAAACTAGATATTTTTTCTCTTGAGTAATCCTATCATTTGAACTGACAAAGTGCTATAATTTTACCCATTGAGGTGAGTAATATACCCTTACCAGAACCATAATAGGTCTATAAATTGATGTTGCCACTACATAGAGCTCAAAAAATTATGCAATCTAAAAACAATAGGATCCAAATACTTTTGTATGCAAAAGCTATGGCCTATAAAATATTTGGTATATTAGCACTCAAATTAGATAAATGAAAATCAAATGCCAAACCTTTAAAAAAAATATCAAATTAAAAATTATCACTTGGCACCAATAGATTGGCTTTTTTCCTCTATTGTCAGTTAATAATATGTTGATAATTTGATTAATTTGATTGCATGGAGTTCCTCATAGTAGATATATCATAAAAATTAATATCAAAGGAGTTAAGGTTTATGGGGCTTGAACCCTAGATCTTGTCCACTACAATGAGCAATATTACTAATGCACTATGGTAATATTTTGAGATAGAAGCCATACCTTCCTTCAAAAACACCAAATTTGTTTACCTTTTCCAAAAACAATGAGAATTACATCTCAAAACCCTCACCAATAGAACACAAAGGACCACCCTAACCACTATGCCATTCCACCTTGGCATGGAAATTAAGGTACTAGTAATTGAATAATTGCTAGAATTGGCTACCAATAGGCTTCAGCCTATGAGAACTTGATAGCATTCAATCTTCTTTAAAAATGTCCTTCTAAGATATTCAACCTTGAGACATGCACTATCTAAATAAGGTGACCATTCCTTGAAACACGAGCATAGACTAGAGATAGTGAAGATAGGTGGAAAAGAAAAAATAATTTAAATCTTTTAATACTACTACAAAAAGAGCTTCCCAAGAATCAAACTACTATTGTCCATCTACTAAAGTAATAATCAAACCATTATACCATAGTTTTACTTTGTTCCAAAAACATAGGGTACTCTATTTTGTGGTTCAAGGACCATGAATGCATCAATCCTTCATCCCTTGTGTGATATACCCTCTCAATAGTTTGCATTAAAAATAAGCCATATTTGATAATGAAAATTGCAACCATGTCTTGCTACCATAATGCCTTACCACCACAATCCTCTCTTTAGCTAGGGGAAGGGAAATATAGAAAAAATAAGACTTGGACAAAAAAGAGTGCAGAATGGGATAATCAAAACAACAACATAAGGTAAGATAATATAGGCATAAGCCACTTTGCCTTTCAATCTGCATGTAAATGAGAATACAATAGATAAGGTTATTGATTGAGGAAATAAGGAGGCATGCATGTAGATATATATGAATGATGATGATTTGAAAGGATTACATGCATTTAGGTGCATGAACACATAGCACAATAGAGGGAAGGGGCTTGGCACCCTTATTTGAATTTGAAAAAAAGTAGATTGTTGCCTTAAGATAAATCCTTCTTTTTTCATCAAAGTGAAGTAGCTTCATCCTTCATTCTAATACCATGTTCAAATTTGCAATACTTTTTAAAATCATAACAAAACATACATTCACCACCATCAAGTGTAGAAAGGATTAAAGAGCAATTTGAAGATACCAATAAAAAATCAAGGAAGAGAGCAAAAGAGAGACAACAAGAAGTATAATGTGGGTGTCTATGGGTACCCTAATATATCATATTTTATAAATAATCCTCATTTAAGGGTATTTATAGTAATACCAAATCCTCTATGAGAGGTTAGAATGACATAGACTTAACCTTGAAGTTAATATTATAATAAAATAATAATAAATTACCCTCAATGAGAGGTTAGGATGACATAGACTTAACCTTGAAGTTAATCTTATAATAAAATGATAATGAATTACCCTTTTAAGCAAGGCTTTCCATAAAGGTGGATTAACCAATACCACTAAGGGTGAAATATGAAAGGAATCCATAGGCTTACATAATCACATGATTTTAGGCTATATAAATGGTGTTCATAAGCATTTATTCACACATTTTTCCTTGAACTAAACAAGATCAAATTACATAATTTTCAACAACCCATTATTCAAGTGACTTGACCTTATCTCATTTTAATGATAAATTCAAAAACTTCAAATTGTGATAATCATAATTGAGAAATTTAGAAGTTTTAAAACTAAACAATCATATTTTTGAATTGCTTTTTTATGAGGTATTTTTAAATTAAATTTGATCAAATATTTCAATAATATTAATAAGGTAAACAATATTATTGAAACAACTCATTAGAGAAATTTTATATTATCTAGGGTATTGCTTTAAAATTAATACAATTATTATAAGTTTTGATGTTTATTTCTACTAAAATAAGTAGTAGAGTTATCTATATATGATTGGTGAGAGAAGTGGCCATCATCCTCCCCTATTATCTAGACTTTTTCCTATAAGTTATATGAATGAGTGTAACTATAGTATATTTCATCTAATAAACACCCTCTCATGTAGTTGGTCACTCACTATACTAATCCTATTATAGTGAAGTTTTCACTATAGTAGGACAAGTTTCTTTCCTTGAAAGAAATAAGAAAAAATTGTCACTTGGGCCAACTAGATGAGAGGCCTTGACACTCCATTCATATACCAAGTAGATAATTCATAGGAAACATATGCAAAGGATAGTCTATGCCAAAGAGTAATAGCATGCTTGAAGATCTCTTTACCCCAACATAAAGTCATTCACCAAAACAAGCTAGCTAGGAACTCTAGCCTTTTTTATGGTGACTAAGCCTCACCCCATTATCAAGAGAAACCTCCAACCCTCCCTAATGGTTATTAAAAGGGTTACCTTAATGATGAGGTCTCCAATAGCTCAATTGACTAGCGCCTTCTTGGCTAACTAGCTATAGAGGCTTGCAAGCCAAGCCATTTTTCTTTGGCAATTGGGTTGCAATACTCCATATACCAAGGGGTGATTGCTCAAAGGTATGAACAACATACCCATTAGAGGAATTTAAAAATCCCTAGAGGGAGATAATGGAAGGACCATAGTAGTCAAGTAAGGATCTAGAAAGGACATCATCCCTTGTTGACCTTCATAAAGGTTCCCCCAGAGGCCTAGAGGTAGAGGAGGTGAGAAGAGCATAAAAAAAACATTAGGGATAGAAGCATGACCATCAAACAAGGCCTGATGAAATCTTATGCAAAAGCATTATTGAAAGTCAACCACCATGAAGAGTAGGGAAACATAAAAAATTTTAGCAATCTGAATAGGGGTCAATAAAAAGTACAAGGAAGAGATCACTGAAGCAACTAAATTATCGAAAGAGACCCAATCCCCTATCAATATTTGAGGATCCAACATGTGAAAGGAAGGAATTATTGGGATAGGTTGGTAGTCAAGGGAACATAGGGCCCAAGGATAGGCCTCGTCCACCAAGGCTAACACCTATGCTCATTTCTCCATGAAGGAAGGTGGGTGCATTAAATAACCCCTCTAAAAAGAGGACCATGCCATCCATGGAGGAATTTATGGTGACTTAACTCCTCATAGTTTTGGACTTCCTTGAATTTCATGCATCATGGTCCTCTAAATTCTACAAACTTGAGGTTGGTGCTCCTACCCACACTCATTTTAGAGGAAATTTTGAAGTTCAAAACTTGCTTGTAAATATTATAAATAGGAGTTCTTGTAAAATGTCTAACCTATAATATTTGCTTTATTCCTTTTCTTTTATCTTTCTCAGTTTAAATTAAACCTTGAGTTGGATATATGTACAAGCCTTGAGCCTCTTTTGATTATGCATGTTAATTATATGAGAAAATCTATGTTCACTCTTGGTCATGCATTGTTCATGTGTTTATTTATCCCATTGAGTTGATAGAGAAATTATATCTTCTTCTTTGGCACATCATCCCCTTTAGATAGGCTATATAGGTTTTAATTTATTCACTTTAATTTTCACTGTATTACACATTTTTTCTCTCTTCCTTTTCCTTTGAAGTGATTCAATTAGGAGTAGACTAGCATAGGAACAAAATTATGAGTGCCAACAAAGAGATCTAGAAGCAAGTTACTAGACTTGGGTAAAAAACCTCATAGGTCATCCAATGGGAGCTGCATCCCATGCTCTCTTAGTCTTACCAATACTAGTGCCTCTACATGAGGTAAAGGGCACTAAATGCACCTACTCAATTGAGGTGGTGGTAGACATCAAGGTTGCAACCACAAGGGTTATGGTGCCTAGGGAGTACAAGGGGGTCACTCTTAGCCCCCAATAGTTCAAATTGGCATGCCCAGTGAGATCTAAAATTAGAATATTCATCCCCTAATTAGAAGTTAGTTCATGAATCTTGTGAAGGCCATGGTCACCAATTTACTGAAGCACTCTACTGATTCACCTCACAATTCTGATACTAAATAAGAACTCATAATAAAAATAATCCATCATCCTCGAGTGAGGTTGCAATGGAAACCTCCTTTTATTTGTATAATAACCACTTGGTGACTTCACTACGAACAAAAAAAAAGAAAATCTATAGGCAAAATGGATAAAAATGGGTCCATGATTTGATGAGTGCGAGACCCGAAACTAGGTCAATAGCAAGAGAAAACCCCCAACTTCTCATCCTTCCTCTTAATATTAGTGGTAGACAAAGGAGATGAAAATAAATTATGGCCACCCTGACCAACCAAAATCAAAGAACACTCCCTACCCGGGATAATAGAGGTCCCCTACGATCATTAGTAGCACTAGATACATGGGACTAAATTCTTACCTTTGTGTTAAAGTCCCTATCATATTTTATTGGGGAGGATGCTACCACTATGATAGAGCATCTTCAGCATATGGTAAACCTGTATGCACTCTACAGCATTATAGAACAAGAAGTTACCCTTAAAATTCTAGTTGCCTACCTCAAAGAAAAATCAAGAGACTAGTATGTCTCCCTTGCCCAAAATTCCATCATTAATTAGAACTAGCTTGTGAATCAGCTCGTTGAGAACTTTAGAGAGAATATAGATGGAGTGTTCCTATTGGAAAAATTGGCCACCATTAAGAGAGCTCCCATGAAAGCCATGAATGATTTCAATACTTGATTCCAGAAGGATTTGCAAAGGGTCCTAGAGGAAATCTAGCTGATACCAGGAATGGATTTTATATACTACCTCAAAGCAATGAATTCTAAAATAGCCATGATCTTAAAACTTGGGGGGTAATTCACTACCATTAGCATATGGGATAGCCACTCAATATGATAGAGATATCATACAAATCAGCCACTTACACCCATTTTTTCTATATATTCAATCATTTTACCATCCCCCTATGATTATCTAGCTAACCACTTTCCAACCAACACCTATGTTCGATCAATATTCCACATTGGTATCACCTCATTCCAAAACCACCACTATGTCATCCTCACAATCCTAGGAAATGGAAAGGTTGCATAGCACTATGAGAGATATGAAAAATGAAATAATATCCCTCAAGCATCAACAAAATTTCTAAATGTTTGGTTACCAAAACTATTATCACCCTTTATTTCATATAAACAATCAGAGTTACTAGCCTCCACCAAATGGATATCATAAATACCCTCCCCTTGATAGAGAGTATAGCCCTTTCAAAAATTCTAAAAGGTAGATAATATCCATTTTGGTGCCTATCCAACTTGCTCATATAAACTTGATAAGAGACATGGTCCCAGCCTAGAACAAAAATATAGGATATCCTTATAGTTGGTCATGCTACTGCTTGGATCCCTACTACCCATACTATAGATACCTCCAATAGGCCACATGTCCAATGTCTTCACCTATTAAACCTATGCAGGTATTGGGCCTAACCATATAAATCATGCAACCAAAGGATTCCCTACTATCAAAGACTAGAGCACCAAAACAAACCTTGGTGACATGGGATGAAGAAGAAGTCTTTTCCATCACAAATGAATGGGCACTCAACTGAACAACCGAAATCAATTTCAATCCAAAATTATCACCAGGAGCAAAAGGAGGATGATGGAAGATGCTTTATAATGGCAACAACTAGCATCATAGACCCTAAGGAAAGAAAATGGCCTAATGTAGGAGATAAAATTGGACTAGATCAAGCCACTAGTACATAAATAGTCAACATCAATACAGCCAAAATTGGGTCTGATCTAAGCTTCTAGCTTCAACCTAAAGAGGCCCATGGTATAATGGGTGCCCCATACTGCACCAAGAGCCCAACCAATAAAATCCTTTGATGTTTTTGAACATATTAATAATACCACTATGCTAGTATTAGTATGGGATGTCATCACTCTCTTGAAGTAGATGAAGCAAATTAGAGTAGGCCTTAGAGAAGTAAAAGATCACTGGGTAGCAAAAGGAATAAGTCTATCTATATATATTCAATACTAGAAAGCCCAAGTCATAGCCATTATATCTAACTCTCATATATGATGACAAAATCATCAAAAATTACCTCACGAATTCCAAATCAAGCACCTCAATCATGCCAAAGAGGGTAGTTGATTCCTTGAAACTGACTTATGAGCTAGTCAAACAAAGGGTAGTATAGTTATATGGGACTCTGATACCTATCCTTGACCTTCTAAAGGATCTAAATTATATGCTTGTCCCAATGTTATAATTATCAAAGAGGTGGTTGTGACTAATCTCCTTGCATCATTTGGCCTCTACCTCTCTTGATATTTTACCATGAAAATTGGTAAGTACCTCTCTTTGGATTGGTCTCACATGTTCTTGAGGAATCGTTGTAGGGTTAAGATGAAGGTTCCATATAAACCACTCCACATGCACCATTTGGAATTTAATCCATCCACCAATATTGAAGTATAATGGGCTTCCCTAGTTTCCAAAGGAGAGCCAAATATGCTTGGATATAAGGTACACACACAAGTGCCAAATAATCAAATGAATGATTGGGCAGATAGCATGTGGGGTACAAACCTATATGGGGAATAATAAACACAAAAACTAAGATGAACATGATGTAAGGAGAAGATATCAATATACCAATAAAATATAACCCCTTAGACACCCATAGCACATCAAAATCCAAGACATGTATCCCCACTTAGTGGTGTAAACTCAACTACAAGAGACCAATAAAATGGACTCCAATCACATAACACAAATGCAATATAATGGAAGAAACCTGCAAATCGATATTCTTCTCATTCCTGAATTCACATCCCTTCTCCAAAAAGAATATAATCCATCATATAGCCACCAAAAACCAAATAAACCCTAAAGAAACCCTAAAAAGTTTTTTTTTTTTCTAAAAACTGCTAAAAATAGAAATGAGTCATATTGTGCCCAAATTAGGTTTACGCATCCCTCTTACAATAATGAACATTAAGTTAAAATATTAGGTCTCAAATTAAGCTATAAAAAAAATATAATAAACTTTTAACATTAAAAAAAACCCAAAAAACTCGGGAACCTATTCTAAAAGCTAATTTTGGGACACTAGATGGAGGAGTTAGGTCCCTAAAGTATGTTTTTTGGAGGATCAAGTGCATCAAAGATGAGCCTAATGCATAACATGCATGTGGAACCACCTGTTAAATTTCAAGGCAAACGGGCATGCGGTTCACAAGTTATGGCTCCGACAAGGTGCATCATTCTCCTCTAGTGAAAAATAACTCAACTCCTATGAGTTCACCTAAATTGAAATCATGTAGCTTCTGGTTATCAAATTTCTTTAGATTTGACTCTAAAACCCAAGTGTTATCCGACTATGGTAATCCTTCCCACTGAACCAGGTATTTGTTGTAGCTCCCATGTCTGGTGATGATCACCTTCTTATCAAGCACCTGTGCAACTTTGTATTTTTCATCTTAGGCATCTATCATACCCAATTTACTGTCTCCTATAATTCGCCATCCTTGGCAGTACCAGGATACTAAAATAAATTAGAAACATTAAAAATAGGTGAAATATCAAATTCATCGGGCAACTCCACTTTATAGGCATTATCATTGATCTTCTTCAAAATCCTGCATGGCCCAATTTTATTAAGTTTCATTTTGTTATACGTCCCCTTAGGAAACATTTCTTTCCTAAGATGAACCATGACCATATCACCCTCTTCAAACACTTTCACCATTTTATGTGCATCAGCAGACTCTTTGTAGTGAGCATTACTACTCTGCAATTTTTCCCTCACTAACTCTTGCACTTTCTAGATATGCTCAGCAAATGCTTCTACATCATCACTAACTTGTTCCCTAATTGGTAACTCAACCAAATCTAATACACCTCTAGGATTTTGACCATAAATAATTTGAAAAGGACATTTACCTGTCGACCTGTTCACTAAACCGTTGAATGCAAATTTGGCTTGTGACAAGGCTAAATCCCATTTTTTTGGTTTTTCTCCAACTATGCGCCATAAGAGGTTTCCCAAGATTCTATTCACTACCTTTATTTTCCCATCACTCTGTGGGTGGTAAGCACTACTGAACTGCATCCTGGTGTTCAAATTCTTCCACAATGTCCTCTAAAAGTGACTCAAGAACTTAGTATCCTGATCAGAAGTAATAGTCTTTGTAACACCATGCAACCACACAATATCATCAAAGAATAAGACTACAATCCTAGTTGCATCATTAGTTTTCTAGAAAGTAATGAAATGCACCATTTTTTAAAATTTGTCTACCACAACAAAAATTGAATCCTTTCCCCTCTACGTCTTAGGAAACCCCAACATGAAATCCATACTCAGATCGGTCCATGGTCCTTTAGGAACTGGTAGTGGCATATACAACCCTATATTTTACGCATGACCCTTAGCCATTTGACATATTGTGCATCTAGAGACAAACTTGATTATGTCTCTCTTCATTTTCAGCCAATAGTACTTCTCCTCTACAAGAGTGATAGTTTTGGCTACTTCAAAATGACCAGCCAAACCCCCACTATGCAATTCACTCAAGAATTTCTCTCTCATAGAGCCATTGGGAATGCATAATCGATTACCCTTAAACAAGTAATCATTCTGTAAAAAATACTCTTCAAAAATAGTATGGGACTCACCCTCTACCGCATTTTTCCACTGTTGCACAATATTCCCAAAATTTGCATCATATTCATATAGATCTTTAATACCCTCAAATCCTACCACTTCATTCTCCATAGTGGTTAACAACAAGACTCTCCTACTCAATGCATCATCAACCTTATTTTTTTTGTCTGACTTGTGCTTCAGGTTAAATGTATACTGTTGCAAAAATGAAACCCATTTGGCATGCTTGCTATTTAACTTTTTTTTAGAGTTGACATACCTAAATTCTTCATGATAAGTAAACAATCCAAACTCCTTTAAGAGTAAGTAGTGCCTCCAATGTTGCAATGCTTGCACAATTGCATAAAATTCCACATCATATGTAGAATAATTCTTCCTTGCATCATTCAACTTCTCACTGAAAATGCTACAGGTCGACCCTCTTGACTTAAGACACCACCAGTTCCAACAAATGAGGCATCACAATAAACCTCAAAAACATTACTAAAATATGGTAACACTTGAACAGGGTCTTTCGACACCTTCTTCTTCAAGAGTTCAAAACTCTCTATTGTTTTCATAGTCCATACAAACTCTTTCCCCTTCGTGCACTCAGTTATAGGGGCAGCTATACTACTGAAGTTCCTAATGACTTTCTGTAAAAGGTAGCTAGGCCATGAAAGCTCCTTACTTCTGTTATAGTTCGTGAAAGAGACCATTCCATAATAACCTTCACTTTCTCATCATCCATCCTCATGCCATCTCTTGAGATTACAAATCCTAAAAACACTAAACTATCCTAAAGAAATCTACATTTCTTCAGGTTGACATACAATTTCTCCTTCCTGAGCACATCTAACACTAATTTTAGGTGTAACAAATTCTCTTCTTCACTTTTACTATAAATCAAAATATCATCAAAATACACAACCACAAACTTACCATTATATTCCCACAATACTATGTTCATCAACCGCATAAATATACTGGGTGCATTAGACAACCCAAATGGCATCACCATCCACTCATACAACCCATATTTTATCTTAAAAGTTATCTTCCATTCATCCCATTCTCTAATTTTGATCTGGTAGTAGCCACTCTATAGATCAATTTTACTGAAGTATTTAGCTCCAGCCAATCCATCCATCATGTCATCCACTCTCGGCATAGGATACCGATACTTTATTGTGATATTTTTTATGGCTCTACTATCCACACACATCTACCAGTCACCATATTTCTTTGGGGTTAGCAATGCTAGAGTTGCACATGGACTCATACTCTCCCTAACTAATCCCTTCTTTATCAACTGTCACTTGCCTACTCAACTCTGCATTCAGTGTCGGGTTCAACTGATAAGCTACTTGATTTGGGAGCATCGATCCTGGAATCAAATCCATGTGATGCTGGATATCCCTCTTTGGTGGTTTTCCATCTGGTAACTCCTCTAGTATGACATATTTATATTCACTTAGCAACTTAGTTGCTATTGTAGGCATAACCACTTCCTTTGTTTCTAGCTTCCTAGATGTTAAGGCATAACAGAAGCTAGCATCCTTAATCTCTGCAAGAAACTCCTTCATCGTCAAAAATCTCTCACTCAGCCCATCCTCCTTCAGAGGTACAAGAACTACCTTTACACCATCCTTCCAAAATGTGTAAGTATTATTTCTCCCATTATGGTTAGTATCCTTGTCATACTTCCAAGGTCTTCCCAACAGAATGTGACATACATCCATCGAGATCACATCACACCACACTTCATCCTTGTAAGTGCTCCCAATTGAAAATTTAATTAAACACCTCTGCTCTATTGTTAACTCATTCCCCTTCTTAACCCATGAGATGCGATATGGATAAGGATGTTTTTTTCATTCTAGGTTCATTTTATGAACCATGACATTTGATACCATATTCTCATAGCTACCACCATCAATGACAATGTTACATACCTTCCCTCCTAATGTACACCTTGTTCAAAAGATATTTGTTTATAGCCCAGAATCATCACCATCTATGGTCTGCCCCTTCTCTTTGCTCTACACCTTCTCTTTGTTAGGAACAATCAACATCCTCCTTATCATAAGTGCTTCCCCCATGTCAGCAACAACTTCATCCTCATCCTGCTCTTCCATCTCAACCATATTGACCCTTCATTGTCCTCCTTGATCCATTTCTTGGACATCACATTGGGGACACTTAAATGCTCTGTGCCCCTCATCACCACATCCATAATAGGTATACGACCTTCTTGGATCATTCCCATTTCATCCACCATCATAACCTCTACCTCGTTGGTATCCTCTTCCTCTTAGATTATGCCCATCTTCTTCTTATTTAGTAGGTATTGAGGATTCTCCCTTGAGAAAATTAGATCCACTTTGACCCCGACCTTAAGAGGGTGTGAATCCCTTCTTACCTCTTCTATTAACCCTTTTCTATTAACCCTTTTCAATTTCTCCTCTGCCTTGAGGGCCATTTGGTATGCATCCCCCACTGTAAGAGTGTGATGCATGTTCATCTCATCTTGGACAGTAAAACTTAGGCTATTTACATACCTGGAAGCCTTTTGGTCCTCCATATCATTGTGTTCCAATTGAATGGATAGCTTGTAGAATTCATTAGTATAGTCCTCAATGCTTTTATCCTTCTGTCGAAGATTTTGAAATCTACGAAATAGGGTTTGGGAGTAGTCTACAGGTATAAATTTTTCCTGTAACTTCTTCATATTTGTCCAATCCCTAATATTTTCCTTTCCATTCCTCTATTGTGTAGTCTGTAAATGATCCCACCAAATAAATGCATGTCCCTTCAACTTTGTGCATGCGAGCTTAACCTTCTTCTCTTCAGCAATATTACTCCATTCAAAATATTTTTCTAGGCTATTGATCCAATCGATCAACTCCTCTAGTTTCAACCCACCAGCATACTCGAGAACATCGATCTTGATCCCATATCAATTCCCCTTAAGCCCCTCTAGAGCTTGTATTAGCCGATTTTCAAAAATGTGCCCTTCTTCCTCTGTGCTCTCTGGTTCTGCTTCTACGTGGACCTCAGATCCACATTCCTTAGGTACATTTTCATCATCAAATCCTTGATCTGCACACACCTTGGGATGTCTCTCTCCCATGTGATCAATCACACCAGTAGGCCATGCTATTTTTGTATTCAGATCCTCAATTTGCCTATTCATCTGGGCATATCTTCTAGGTGGCATCTTCCCTTCATTAGCGAGATCACACCCGCTCTGATACCAAATGGTGTAAACTCGGCTACAAGAGACCAACAAAATGGACTCCAATCACATAACACAAATGCAATATAATGGAAGAAACTTGCAAATTGATATTATTCTCATTCCTAAATTCACACCCCTTCTCCAAAAGAATACAATCCATCATATAGCCATCGAAAACCAAAGAAACCCTAAAAACATTTTTTTTCTAAAAATTGCTAAAAATAGAAATGAGTCGGATTGCACCCAAATTTGGTGCACACATCCCTCTTACAATAACAAACCTTAATTTAAAATATTAGGTCTCAACTTAAGGTATAACAAAATATAATAAACTTCTAACATTCAAAAAAACCCAAAAAAACTCGGGAACCTATTCTAAAAGCTAATTTTGGGACACTAGATGGAGGATTTAGGCCTTGAAAGTATGTTTTTTGGAGGGTTAGGCACATCTAAGATGAGCTTGATGCAGAACGCACATGTGGAACCACCTGTTAAATTTCAAGGCAAACGGGCGTACGGTTCACAAGTTATGCCTCCAACAAGGTGCATCACTTAGCCAAGCTACCAAGATAAATAAAAAGTTTAGGTCATTATGGTCTAGGCATTGTAGGTTCTAGTGAAGCAAGAATCTAGGGAAGTATTGACATGTGTGTTTGCATAAGTTCATGTGCACTATGTAAATAAGAAAAATTTTAATAAAGGAAGTCCAAGTACTATAATTATTGGCCAATGTAAATAGACAACGTGATGACAAAAGGTTAAGTATTTTTGGAAACTTGCCACATGTGCAAAAGAAAAGGTGCATGAGGCAAGAGGACTAATTATTGGTAGGTATGGTACAATGCAATCATTTTTGAGCTGCATTTATAGGTTTCCAAAGAGGAAATTCCCCACAACCAATAGATGACAACATAGCAGATGATAACATGATCCTCGATCCAGCCGCATGAGAAATATATAGGAGAAAGAAAAATAGTACAAGAGGATGCAATTCCCTATCAACCAAAAGTTTATAGCAAGAAGGGTTTCACCCTGATATATTTATAGAAACCCAAACTTCCTCTCCTAAGCTCCTAAGCTTCCAAAACCTTTCTTAGAGACTTCACACCCAATGAATAAGGTTATCGTTTGATGGGTTCTTTTACTCCTATAAGCAGAAGTCCCATATGAGTCACTCGAATTGTAGTGAAGTTTTCACTATAAGAAACAAGAAGAAACTACCACATAGGCCAACCATATGAGAGGCCATGAAGCTCCATCCATGTACCAAGTAGCTAATTCAAAGGATGAATCTGCAAATTATAGTCTATGCTAAATACTGATAGCATGCTCAAAGCTTCCTTCACCCTGAGGTAAAATCATTCACCCAAAACAATCCAACAAGAAATTTAAACTTTTTTGGAGGTGACTAAACCTCACCCCATCATCAAGAGGAACCCTCAAGCCTTCTTTATGGTGACTAAAATATTTTCCTTGATAACGAGACCTTCAATGGCTTGATTGATTGGCACCTTCCTACCTAACCAGCTATAGAGACATAAAATTGAGCCATCTTCCTCTAGCAATTGGGTTGTAGCACTCCATATACCCAAGGGCAATTGATCAAAGGAAAATAAAGGGGAAATTTTAGGAAAATTAATCCTTTAAACCCATATATTTTGGAGTGCTACAAACCCTATGATAAATTTTGGAGTGCTATATACCCAAGGGTGATTGCTCAAAGGTATAGGCCTCTAAACCTTATGACAAGAACTCCTATACTTATTTTGGGGGACATTTTGAATTTCAAACCTCACCTATAAATATTATAAATGGGAGTTCTTATATCTAAATATGGATTTTTGGATCTATTGTTGTGTCAAGTGTCTAACCTGTAGCATTTTCTCTCTCTTTTATTTTCTTTTGCTCAGTCTAGACTCAAACCTTGAGCTAGCTATATGTATAGGCCTTGAGCCTCTTTTAATTATGTGCATTAATCGTATGAGGAAATTTGTGTTCACTCTTGGTTGTGCATTGTTCATGTGTTTATTTGTCCCACTGAGTTAATATGAAAATGATATATTCTTCTTGAGCACATCACCCCCTTTAGATAGGCTAGATAGGTTTTTGTTTCCGCAATTGAATTTTTATTGTATTGCATATTTTATCTCCTCTCCCTTTTACTTTGAAGCAATTCAATTAGGAGTAGACTAGCATAGGAACATAATGACAAGAACCAACAAAGATATCCAGATGTAAGAAATTGGCCTTGGGTAAAAAACCCAAGGTTTTTCAGTGGGAGTTGTGTCCTATGCTCTTCCAAACTTCCCAAGATTGGGACCCTTGTATGAGGTTTAGGGCATCAAACGCACTCGCTCAATTGAGGCAACAATAAATGCTAAGGAAAGAACAATAGGGGATCACAGTGCTCAAGGAGTGCAAGGGGGTCACTCCCAGCCCTCCAACACCTATTATACTAATACTTGATGTATTTGTCTTTTTCTAAAATATTTGGTTCTTTTATTTAGTATATGGTAAAAATAAATATTAAACTCCCCATCCATGTTCACCTACAAGTTTATCCAACTATGTAGATATTATGGGCCAACAATATATCTTCTAAAGAGTGAAACATGAAAGATCTTATAATTTTGAGATGAGCTCAATGCTAAAGCTATTGTTCTAAAGCTACTCTAATCCTCTCTAGTATCTTGAAGGGACCCATAAAATGTGTAGCTATCTTAGATTATTTTCCATCTTGATATAACTCTTGTGTAATCAAACCCTAACAAAATATTATAACCTACTTCAAACACCCTCTCAACACATTTTCCATAAGCATAATTATTTTATCTATTTTTATTTTGCTTAAGGTTTTAAATGATTTTGGTAACTTGTTCTTCCATATATTGAAGCATCTCTAGCCGAACTAATGTTTTATCCTAAATTTGATCCCAACTCAATGGATTCTTATAGTCAACCATACAATTATTTATAAGGATTAATTCCTATAGAGCTATGATAGCTATTATTTTATGCAAACGCTACTAAGATAATATAATTTTCTCATTGTCTCTACTAAGCTAACACATGTATTCATAATATATCCTCCAAAATTCTATCCACCCTCTCTATTTTTCTATTAATAATAGGGTGATAGGTAATGTTGAAGTTAAACTAAGTTCCTACGAGCTATTAAAATATTTTTCTAAATTTTGATGTGAATGAGTGATGAGAGATTATCTTCTTA
Source organism: Wollemia nobilis (assembly GCA_028583015.1). NCBI lineage: Eukaryota > Viridiplantae > Streptophyta > Pinopsida > Araucariales > Araucariaceae > Wollemia > Wollemia nobilis. Next base: position 13,828,067 of record JAQPPZ010016881.1, read on the forward strand.
ACCATATCATGAATATTTAGTATTTCATTTGCATAGATATTTTCTATCTTTAAAGGTATCCTTGATGGGCATAAAGTGCATGAATTTTTCTAGCTTATCTACCACTACTAGGATGGCATTATGTCTTTTTTGAGTTAGGGGAAATCCTATCATGTATTGGATGGGGGCCAACAATTTCATAATGGTGAAATAAAAGTATTATACTTATGATGCGAAATCGCAGCCTAAAAGTATCATATCCACAATAATATTTGAGTTAATTAATAATATATTATAACATTACATTGTTGTCTTGAGTGTAATGAGCATCATAAGTAGCAAAGCATACTTTGTATGATATTACATGGTGGTTTTGTGGTGCTTTTATTTCTTTTGTTTTTACACATAAGTATATGCATGGAGGTATTCTAGAGGTAGGTATCCTATGAATGGTTGAACCCATTAATAACCAACCATTTATATAGTCTCAATAGCTTGTAGTTATCCTTCCATTATGAAATATATCACATTATAAATTTCATGCTAACACTCCCCCTACTTAACCTACTATCCCATCCTAAGTTAATGTAAATTATATCTTCTTATTCTTTGTCTCATGATTAGTTGTTTTCCTTTATAATCAAATTTCTTGGAATATTTATCTTGCTTAGTCTTTATTCACATTTCTTCATACCATTTAGCTCATTTTATTTGAATGTGGTACTGGGTATAATATTCACCTCCACTTTTCTATATTTGCTAGAAAATGAGATAACTACCTTATAGATGCTATCACCTAGTGCTATAGTACTTTGGCCAAAATATTTTCCTTCTGTATTTAGCTCCTATGTATGGCATCACCCTCTAGTATACTTTTGTGTCATCCTTTGGTGCATCCATGTCACAATTTATTTGGTAAGTACTTACTACTTATTTCATCCATTCCACATCCTACTAGTGAGTTTTTATTGGAAATATGTTGAATATTTTCCATGTTATTCTGTAGGGATTAACTCTAAAAGGTTTTAGACACTCTATGTGTATCCTTACTGGGGTTTGGGGAAGTTTTAGGGTTTCTTAAGCTATTTTTAGACCCATATGGGCTATTTAGGGTTAAATATTTGAACCCATGGTTTTTCATCCATGGTATTGTAAAATCTATTCTTGTGTTGTTATTTAATCACACTTGCATTAGGGTTTAAAGAGAGATTTGAGATGAATATTATTGTATTGGAAATGGTTAAGTTTATACAATAAGGATATATTATTGTGTTGGGTTTTTTTCTCATAAGGGTTTTCTAGGTGAAATAATGTGTGTGTATCTATTATCTTCTTCTTTTTCTTTGATTTTGTATTTGCTATTTTTCTAGATTTAGTTTATCGGGGTCTTTTGCTCTTCATTTTCTATCATAGCTAGGTTTTTTTTAGCTTTATTGAATAAGTAAGGGTTTCAACCCTATGATAAATTAATTCTTGAGTGGAATTTGTACACAAAATAATATGGGCAAAGGAAAATTATGGGAAGCACATGGATAGAGATCGAAAAAAATAATGGATAGAATTTTGAGTTATGGAAACTCAAGATGGACGATCTTTTGGTTGATAGAGATCAATGGATTGCAATATTAGGAATAAAATCAACATCAATGACATATGAGTATTGGCTAAAAATTTATAGCAAGGCAAGGAGATCTATCAGATTATGCTTATCTAATTTGGTATTGTTGAATGTATCAACAAAGACCACGATAAAATTGTTATGGGATAAGTTGGAAACTTTGTATCAAACAAAGTCATTGGTAAATAAACTCTTTCTTCAAAAGAAGTTGTATTCACTTTGGATGAATGATGGTAACTTTGTGGATAAACATCTAAATACTTTTAACATTGTGGTAAGTCAATTAAACTTTGTTGAAGTAAAAATGGATGAAGAGGAAAAGTGTATTACTTTACTTTATTCATTACCTAATTTGTGGGATAACCTAGTTATGGCTATCACCAATACTACTTCTAAATTGAAAGTAGATGATATAGTAGGAACATTACTATCTAAGGAAATGAGATGAAAATTTTATGAGGATTATCATTAGAAGTATGCCTTGGTTGTGAGAGATCATTATCAAGAAAGAAGCAAAAAGAAACCAAAAGAAAGGAAATCAAGATATAGGGGTAAATTTGTTGCTCCATAAAAGAGGTAATATTGGAAGTGTGGTAAAATAGGGTATTATAAAAGGGACTACAAATATAAATAGTTCAATAATAGTCGATCATCTGATGAAGAAACTTTTGTAGAAATGAAGACCACAAATGAAGATTCAGGGGACTTATTATTAGTTGTAGTGTGCTCAAGTGAATATTATGACTCATGTCCAATTGACTCAGGTGCTTCCTTTAATATGACTCCTCATAGGAAGGGGTTTTGTGAATATGACAAGATAAATAGAGGTGAAGTCTTCTTGGGAGACAATTTGACATATAAAATAATAGATCAAGGAAGAATCAAGTTGAGGTTAAAATATGGAAGAATTAAAACCCTTCCTGGTGTGTTGCATATTTTGGGTTTGGCAAGGAATCTAATATCCGTGAGTAAGATGAATGACGTGGGTGTGATTGTGGTATTCAATAAGGATAACTACAATATGGTTTGTGGAGTCTTGGTGTTGACAAGGGAAGTTCGTATAGGACCTCTATTCAGTCTTGAGGCTAGAACTATAAGTATTGATTGCAATAACTCTTTAGTTGTAAAGGAGAATAATACGGTAGAATAAGCTCTGAGTATTCTTGTAGTAAAGACAATGTTATGGCATCAACACATGGGGCATATTGGTTAGAAAAGTCTTGTTTGAAATTTTGAGTTAGTTGTGTTGTCATTGATGTCAAGAGTCAGTGTCAGTGATCAGTGCAGGACTTGGCAAAATAAGGGTTAAAATATTTATATTTTAAGCCCAAGAGATTTGGTTTAAGAGCTTCACATGATTGGTCAAAAGGATGGTTAAATACCACTGAAGGAAAGGCCTAAAGGAAATAATATTATAATATTTATTATTATAATATTAAAGGAGGTCAGAAAAGGTCTAAGGGTGAAAGAGAAAAATACCTAGGCCCAAAGGAAATAATATTATAATATTTTTATTATAATATTAAAGGTTAAAATTAAAGCCTAAGGTAATTTATAAATTATTTATAATATTTATATTATAAATTAATTTATAAAATAATATTATTTAAACCCTAAAGTTAGGGTTGGTGCAAATTTATTTTAAATAATTCATCCTCCCCATCGACGTTCGATGATATTGGCATATGGTATAAATACCATAGGTCTTGCCAAACCAAAAGACAAGTCTCCGATTTTATGCATGTGCGAGAAAGGACAAAATGTTAATGCAAAAATTTCGTGAGCATAAGAAGAGGATTTTAATTTTTAAAAGGGCAGCAAAAAATATGATGAATAAATCGTTCGAGGCGTAGAGCTTTGTCACCAACCGACTGGTTGGGCTAGTGGCAAGTGGTTGGTGTGTAAGGCGCTGGGAGAGCGGAGGTTCTGCGTTTGAGTCTCGACGGTTGCGAAAGGGTAAAGTTTTAATTTTGTTTTCGATGCTAGAATGAAGGTACTAAGTGCACAAGGCACTTTTCCCTCCCAAGTGAGCACCTAGCTCATGCGGCAGTTGAGTCACGGCTAGGGAGATGGTGACTGTGCGACCTGGGATCGAATCCCACCGAGCGACGTGCAAAGGTATTATTGTTTTTGAAGCACGTGGTCTAAGGTTGCATAGTGAGCGCTATTTGAGTGCGTGGTCTAAGGTGGTTAAGTGAGCGCCTAGGGAGATATAAGGAGGTTAAGGTAAATTTAATTTTTACCTTAGTTAAAGGTGGTAAATCATTTAATTTTGATTTAAAAGGTGAATTGCATTATTTCTGATTTGTGATGGTTAATTATTTTTGAAATGCAATTTTTGAGTAGGGAGACATAAGTAAGAAATTTGGATTAACCTATGTATTAAATTTTTGAAGAAGGTTATAGTGAAAGTGAGTTTTTGGAATCTTTGTTTGAGAAGTTTGGAGATTATAAGGTGTACTTGAGACTTGATAATTTTTGTATAGTGAATTAATTTTTGAGGAGAATATTTGTGGAGATTTTGAGATAGATTATTGCTATCTAACCTTGAGATTGGCAAAGAATATTTGATTGTGATTAAGATAGGTTTTGAAGATATATCTCCATCAAAACAAAAGGTATGGGCACATCATCCTTATGAGTGAAATATTGTTGGATTGAATGTTGTGAAATGCAAAGGTGGAGTGAAAAGGATTGTTTGATAAGCATTGTTGGAAATGTTTGAGTGAGTGTTCATGTGCATGATTTAGGGATGGTGAAAGAACATGAGTATCATTGTTATGTGAGATTGAAAACTATCTTGAACTAGGGTTTGTGAAAGAACATGAGTATAAGTGTGAGATTGAGAAATATCTTGAGCTAGGGTTTGTGAAAGATCATGAGTATCATTGTTATGTGAAGTTGAGAACTATCTTGAACTAGTGTTTGTGAAAGAACATGAGTATCATTGTTATGTGACATTGGAATCATCTTGAGTCAAGGTTTTCCATAAGTGTGAGTTGTTGGAAGTATAGTGAAACACTTGGTTAGGGTTTGTAAGCAAGTTGTGTTTCATTGAGTGAATGGTTGAGTGAAGTTGGATGAGAATTATTGATTGAATGCATTGGAGTGATAGTTCAAGTTATGTGAAACAAATTGTTCTTTATCCTAAATTGATTTGAAAGAGAGTTTGAAAGTGATTGAGTATTTTGTGAGTGTGAAACATATTGAGTCTCTAACCATTCTCTATATGTTTCTATGGTTAAACAAGATTCTAAGTGAAACTTGTTTGTGTGATTGAAGAGGTTTTCTGAAAAAGATTAAGTTGAGTTTTGTATGCAAGTTTTACAATTGATTTGAGTAAGCTTTTGTGAAATCTAGTGGACAGATTTGAGTAAGTCCTAGAGGGGACTTAAGGATAGAGTTAAGCAAGCTTTTGTGAAATCTTGTGAGCAGATTTGAGTAAGTCCTAGAGGGGACTTAAGGATAGATTTGTGTGAGCTTTTGTGGAAGCTTACAAGCATATTTGAGGTAAGTCTTGGTGAAGACTTGTTGAGCAGATTGGAAAAGTTCTAGAGAGGACTTGTTGAGCAGATTTGAGGTAAGTCTTGGTGAAGACTTGTTGAGCAGATTGGACAAGTTCTAGAGAGAACTTGTTGAGCATATTTGAGACAAGTCTTGGTGAAGACTTGAGAGCAGATTGGACAAGTTCTAGGGGACTTGTTGAGAAGATTTGAGATAAGTCTTAGTGAAGACTTAAGAGCATATTGAGCAAGTTCTTGAGAGGACTTGTGGATATATTTGAGGTAAGTCTTTGAGAAGACTTGAGAGCAGAATTGATTGATTGATTTGTTCAAGCTTTGTGTTAAGGCTTGGGGTAGATCTAGCAGAGTTGATTTATGATTGGATCAAGCTTTGTGTTAAGGCTTGAGGATAGATTTGAGGATAAATTTTGGTGTAGATTTGAGGGTAGATTTGTGCCAGAATAGAGATAGACTTGTGAGCAGATTTGTGCTAGATCGAAGGATAGTATTTAGTGTAGATTTGAGATAGAGATTGAGTAGAGCTGAGAGTAAGCTTTGGAGGTGACAGAGTAGAGGATAGTAGTCTCTAGTGGATAGAGATCCATTAGCTAGGGTAGTGAGGATAGAGGTATTCTAAGTGAGGACAAAGGTCTTATGTGGAGAGAGATCCACAAGCCAGTGCAGTGGAGGCAGTAGTCTTCTAGAGGATCACCAACCAGAGTAGAGGAGAAGGAGTTCTCCTATGGATAGATATCCATGAAACAGTAGAGGGGAAAGAGTTCTCCTATGGATAGAGATCCATGAACTTGATTAGGGGATTGGTGTCTCCTTTGGATAGAGGTCCATAAATATTGTAATAGGGAAGGATTCCCAAGAGATTTGTTGAGAAAATTTAGTGAAATATTTTCTTCATGGAGTAGCCCACATTGGGTGAACCACGTTAAATTGGTGTCTCTATTGTGTGTGGTGATTTATGCATTGCTTTGATTACTACTATTGATATTGCCATTGATATATTGCATAATATTATTTGGGAAAGAAAAGTAAAAAGTGATCTTATACTGTTCACCCCCCTCTCAATATAAGCTTGTGTTCTTCAATTGGTATCAGAGCGGGTTCCTTTGGAAGAGTTTAACAACTTGAAGGAAAATCTTACAGGAACATAGATGGATTCTCAGAGTGGATATTTAGGAAATAAGGCACCATTATTCGATGGGAACAATTATGCATTTTGGAGTGTGAGAATGAATATTTTCCTAATGGCACTAGGAAATGATATATGGCAAGTAGTTGAGGATGGGTACATATTGCCAGCTACTCCACCTACAGATAAATATGGTAAGCTCCTACAACTAAATAATTCAAAGGCAATGAATGGAATCTTAAATGGTTTACGTGAAATAGAATTTGTAAAAGTTATGCATTGCACATCAACAAAAGAGATTTGGGATAAACTAAAAAATATATATGAGGGAGACAAAAAGGTCAAGATGGCAAAATTGCAAAATCACAAGAAAACATTTGAAGACTTGAAGATGAAGGATGAGGAAGACATTGCTACATACTTACTTCATGTGGATGAAGTTGTTAACTCCATGCAAGGACTTGGGTTTAAAGTGGAAGAATCAGATGTTTGTCAAAAGGTTTTAAGGTCACTTCCTAAGAGGTATAGTGAAAAGGTTTCAGCCATAGAAGAAACAAGAGATATTGAAACTTTGACTAGGGATGAGCTACATGGAACTCTCACAACTTTTGATATGAGAATAAAAGAGGAGTCTATCCCCCAGAAAGAAGCAACTTTCAAAGTTACAAAGAAGACAAAGGGTAAGAAGTCAGATTCAAGTAATGAGTCATCTAGTGATGAAGAAGCAAACTATGGAAGAAGGAACAAGGACACAAGAAAGTATAAAGGTATAAAATCAGTTAAGTGTTTCAAATATGGTAAATATGGTCACTATGCATCTGATTTTCCAGAAGCTAGAAGTAGTAATGGTGAAGAGAAACAGGATCATAAGAACAGGGAAGCAAGAAAATACAGGTATCAAAAGAAAAATAGGGATGGACAAAACAAGCAAGAAAAGAAGTTTTTCCAAAGGCATAAGAAGAGTTTTTATGCAGATAAGGCAGGTAAGAGTTCAAGTGATAGTGATGGAAGGTCCTCATATGAAGAAGAAGAAATTCTTATTTTAGAATAAAATGTTAGAAAAAGGGCACCAATAATTCTCAAGTGTTTTAGGTGTGGTAACTTTGGTCATCTTGAAGATCAATGCACAAGGAATGGATTCAATTTTAGTGAAGATGAATATGAATATGCTCTTGAAGGACCAGAAGAAGAAAGTCTTCTTATGGAAATAGAAGAAGAAGGAAGTGCTCCTATTGAAGATGAATAAAAAAAGAATGAGGATGATCTAAAAGATAAAGAATCAGAATCAAAGGAAGGAGAAGTTGATCTTGAGGGTGAGCTTATTTCTGCTCTTAAAGAATTAAGGAAGGTAAGAAAGTAGAACTCAAAACTCAAGCTTCAATTTCAAGAATGTGATGAAGAGAAAGGAAAGCTTATAGAAGATCTAACCAACTCAATAGCTAAGACAAGGAGATTTAAAGAGAAGTTAGAGGCAAAGGTCTTGGAATGTGAAAGGTTAGAGCATGAGGTAGCTTCACTAAGGAAGGAAGTAAAAGAGTCTAAAGACAAGCTACACAAGTTTGGGAGAAGCTCAAAGAACTTGGATAATATTATCAAGGTACAAATATCTTCATCAAACAAGACAGGACTTGGTTTTGAAGAAGAATATAGAGGACGAGGAGAGGAGTCAATCTCAAGCTCCAAAGAAGAAGAAGCTTCAGAAGAAGAGAGTGAAAGAGAAAGTGAGACTTCTTAGGATAAGTTGGAAAATAGAAAGTTCAACAAGGAAAGGAACAATGCACAAATAAGGAACAAGTGGAACATGAAACATCACAAGGAAGAAGATACTAGGAGACCAATGGGGTCTAGGCAAGGTTTCTTCAATGGATGGTGCTTCTCATATCACAGGTTTGGTCACAAGGCTACACAGTGCAGGACACATGAAAGATAGGGATATGGTTTCATCAATAGAAATTTCAGAAATGGGCATCTCTTTCAAGGGTATTGCTACTCTTGTAATCAGTTTGGTCATAAGGTAGTTAATTGCAAGGTTCATGATAGGAATGGATATGGCTTCACCAGGAGGAACTTCAAGATAATTGCACCTTCAAGGAACCACAACATTAAGTGTCATAAGTGCAATAATTTTGGGCATATGGCTAAGTGGTGTAGAGAATAATTTCCAGAGATAAGTAAGAACAAGAACATTCAGAGGAATCAGAAGGATCAGTTGAGGAAGAAGGTGGACAAAGGTAAAGAGCAGTGTATGTTGGGAGTAGAGATACTCCCACCCCAAAATTAACCACCTCAAAAAGAGGAGGTGGGGGAGGGGCTGAGCTAAGAGTCTTATCCTTAGCCCCAAGCCCCAAAGGTGGCCCTTTGCCATTGATGTCAAAGGGGGAGAGATTTGAGTTAGGGGGAGAGCATTCAATCAGGGGGAGCAGTTTCTTAGGGGAAAATTTTAAAAAAGGAAAAAGAAATAGTTATAGAGAAAGGGTTGCCATCAATGACAAAGGGGGAGATTATTGGAAATTTTGAGTTAGTTGTGTTGTCATTGATGTCAAGAGTCAGTGTCAGTGATCAGTGTAGGACTTGGCAAAATAAGGGTTAAAATATTTATATTTTAAGCCCAAGAGATTTGGTTTAAGAGCTTCACATGATTGGTCAAAAGGATGGTTAAATACCCTGAAGGAAAGGCCTAAAGGAAATAATATTATAATATTTATTATTATAATATTAAAGGAGGTCAGAAAAGGTCTAAGGGTGAAAGAGAAAAATACCTAGGCCCAAAGGAAATAATATTATAATATTAAAGGTTAAAATTAAAGCCTAAGGTAATTTATAAATTATTTATAATATTTATATTATAAATTAATTTATAAAATAATATTATTTAAACCCTAAAGTTAGGGTTGGTGCAAATTTGTTTTAAATAATTCATCCTCCCCACTGATGTTCGATGATGATTGGCATATGGTATAAATACCATAGGTCTTGCCAAACCAAAAGATAAGTCTCCGATTTTGATGCATGTGCAAGAAAGGACAAAAGTTTAATGCAAAAATTTCATGAGCATAAGAAGAGGATTTTAATTTTTAAAAGGGCACCCAAAAAACATGATGAATAAATCATTTGAGGCATAGAGCTTTATCACCAACCGACTGGTTGGGCTAGTGGCAAGTGGTTGGTGTGTAAGGTGCTGGGAGAGTGGAGGTTTCGTGTTCGAGTCTCGGTGGTTTCAAAAGGGAAAAGATTTTAATTTTTTTTGGTGCCGAACGAAGGTACTAAGTACACAAGGTGCTTTTCCCTCCCAAGTGAGCGCCTAGCTCACGTGAAAGTTGGGCCATGGCTAGGGCATTGGCAGATGTGCAACCTGGGATCGAATCCCACCGAGTGACATGCAAAGGTACTTTAATTTTTATTATTTTATTTATTGAGCGCATGGTCTAAGGTTGCATAGTGAGCACTATTTGAGCATGTGGTCTAAGGTTGTTAAGTGAGCGCCTAGGGAGATATAAGGAGGTTAAGGTAAATTTTATTTTTACCTTAGTTAAAGGTGGTAAATAATTTAATTTTTATTTAAAAGGTGAATTGCATTATTTCTGATTTGTGATGGTTAATTATTTTTGAAATGCAATTTTTGAGTAGGGAGACATAAGTAAGAAATTTGGATTAATCTATGTATTAAATTTCTGAAGGAGGTTATAGTGAAAGTGAGTAATTGGAATCTTTGTTTGAGAAGTTTGGAGATTATAAGGTGTACTTGAGACTTGATAATTTTTGTATAGGGAATTAATTTTTGAGGAGAATATTTGTGGAGATTTTGAGATAGATTATTGCTATCTAACCTTGATATTGGCAAAGAATATTTGATTGTGATTAAGACAGGTTTTGAAGACATATCTCCATCAAAACAAAAGGTATGGGCACATCATCCTTATGAGTGAAATATTGTTGGATTGAATGTTGTGAAATGCAAAGTTGGAGTGAAAAGGATTGTTTGATAAGCATTGTTGGAAATGTTTGAGTGAGTGTTCATGTGCATGATTTATGGATGTTGAAAGAACATGAGTATCATTTTTATGTGAGATTGAGAACTATCTTGAACTAGGGTTTGTGAAAGAACATGAGTATCATTGTTATATGAGATTGAGAACTATCTTGAACTAGGGTTTGTGAAAGAACATGAGTATCATTGTTATGAGATATTGAGAACTATCTTGAGCTAGGGTTTGTGAAAGATCATGAGTATCATTGTTATGTGAAGTTGAGAACTATCTTGAACTAGTGTTTGTGAAAGAACATGAGTATCATTGTTATGTGACATTAGAATAATCTTGAGTCAAGGTTTTCCATAAGTGTGAGTTGTTGGAAGTATAGTGAAACACTTGGTTAAGGTTTGTAAGCAAGTTGTGTTTCATTGAGTGAATGGTTGAGTGAAGTTGGATGAGCATTATTGATTGAATGCATTGGAGTGATAGTTCAAGTTTTGTGAAACAAATTGTTCTTTATTCTAAATTGATTTGAAAGAGAGTTTGAAAGTGATTGAGTATTTTGTGAGTGTGAAATATATTGAGTCTCTAACCATTCTCTATATGTTTCTATGGTTGAACAAGATTCTGAGTGAAACTTTTTTGTGTGATTGAAGAGGTTTTCTGAAAGATATTAAGTTGAGTTTTTGTATGTAAGTTTTACAATTGATTTGAATAAGCTTTTGTGAAAGCTAGTGGATAGATTTGAGTAAGTCCTAGAGGGGACTTAAGGACAGAGTTAAGCAAGATTTTATGAAAGCTTGTGAGCAGATTTGAGTAAGTCCTAGAGGGGACTTAAGGACAGATTTGTGTGAGCTTTTATGGAAGCTTACAAGCAGATTTGAGGTAAGTCTTGATGAAGACTTGTTGAGTAGATTGGATAAGTTCTAGAGAGAACTTGTTGAGCATATTTGAGGTAAGTCTTGGTGAAGACTTGTAGATTAGATTGGACAAGTTCTAGAGAGAACTTGTTGAGTAGATTTGAGACAAGTCTTGGTGAAGACTTGAGAGCATATTGGACAAGTTCTAGGGGGACTTGTTGAGAAGATTTGAGATAAGTCTTAGTGAAGACTTAAGAGTAGATTGAGCAAGTTCTTGAGAGGACTTGTGGACAGATTTGAGGTAAGTATTTGAGAAGACTTGAGAGCAGAATTGATTGATTGATTTGTTCAAGCTTTGTGTTAAGGCTTGGGGCAGATCTAATAGAGTTGATTTGTGATTGGATCAAGCTTTGTGTTAAGGCTTGAGGATAAATTTGAGGATAGATTTTGGTGCATATTTGAGGGTAAATTTATGCCAGACCAGAGACAGACTTATGAGCAAATTTGTGCTAGACCGAAGGATAGTTTTTAGTGCAGATTTGAGATAGAGATAGAGATAGAGCTGAGAGCAATATTTGGAGGTGATAGAGTAGAGGATAGTAGTCTCCAATGGATAGAGATCCATTATCCAAGGTAGTGAGGATAGAGGTCTTTTGAGTGAGGACAGAGGTCTTTTGTGGAGAGAGATCCACAAGCCAGTGTAGTGGAGGCAGTAGTCTTCTAGAGGATCACCAGCCAGAGCAGAGGAGAAGGAGTTCTCCTGTGGATAGAGATCCATGAACCAACAGAGGGGAAAGAGTTCTCCTATGGATTAGTATCCATGAACTTGATTAGGGGATTGGTGTCTCCTTTGGATAGAGGTCCATAAACATTGTAATAGGGAAGGATTCCCAAGAGATTTGTTGAGAAAATATTAGTGAAATATTTTCTCCATGGAGTAGCCCACATTGGGTGAACCACGTTAAATTGGTGTCTCTATTGTGTGTGGTGATTTGTGCATTGCTTTGATTACTGTTATTGATATTGCCATTGATATATTGCATAATATTGTTTGGGAAAGAAAAGTAAAAAGTGGTCTTATACTATTCACCCCCCTCTCAGTATAAGCTTGTGTTCTTCGAGGCCTTATAGCATAACAAATTAAAGGTATGGCTAAAGGAATTTTTTATTGCCCATTAAATTTTGATTTTTGTGAGCATTGTGTTTTTGGAAAGCAAACCCAAGTCAAGTTTCCTAGTAGTGCTACAAGATCTGAAGAAATTTTACATCTAGTTCATAGTGATGTGTTTGGAATTGCAAAAGTACTATCGTTAGTTAAATCTATCTATTGTGTTACATTTATAGATGACTTTTCAAGAAAAACCTGGGTATATTTCTTATGGAAGAAATCTGATGTTTTCAATAAATTTAAAGAGTTTAAGGCTCTTGTAGACAATAAAATAAAGAAAATAATAAATGTCTTGAGGAGTGACAATTGTGGAGAGTATTGCTCTAATGAATTTGAGTAGTTTTACAAGGGCTATGGAATAGAAAGATAGAAAATAACTCAATATACTCCACAAAAATTTGGATTTGCAGAATGGATGAATAAAACATTGATGGATAAGGCCAAAAGCATGCTAAGTGGTGCAATGTTAGAAAGGAAATTCTAGGTAAAAGTTGTGTTAACTTCTTGTTACCTCATCAATATATCTCCTACCTCAGCTTTGGTGGACAAGACTCCACAAGAAGTGTGGACTAGTAAGAAACCCTCTCTCAATCATATAAGGGTTTTTAGTTGTGATGATTATAAGTATGTCCTAAAAGAGAAAGGACTAAGCTAGACTATAAATCTAAAAAATACATATTTGTGGGTTATAGTATTGGTGTTAAAATATATCAATTGTGGAACCTAGAAACAAGGGATATTGTTTACAATCGTAATGTGATATTTAGAGAAACAAAAGGGGTTCCAAAATAGGAAATGCAACCAAGCAAAGAACTTGAAATAGTTCAAGTAAAATTGAAATATGATGAAGAACTTGTGGTAGAACCTTATGCTATAGAAGAATATGAACTACAAAGATATTCTAAAGAGGAATATTTAGAGGAAGAAGGTGAGAAAGATGAAGAAGCAAAACTTGGAACTCCAAGTTTGAGGAAATCATATTGAGTGAGAAGACTCCCAGAAAGGTATAGCCCTTAAAATATTTGTTCTACATTTAATATATCAATTACTGATGAAGAACTCAAGACTGTAAAGGATGCACTTTAGTCAAGTGAAAATAAGTCTTGGAAAAGGGCTATGGAGAAAGAAATGGAATCCTTGGATAAAAATAAGATGTGGAACTTGGTGAAATTACCCCTTAGAAAAAAATTGATTGGTTGTATATGGGTATTCAAGAAGTACAAGGATTTCCTAATAATAAAAGGATTTTCTCAATTTGAGGGAATTGACTATGGTGAGATTTTTTCTCCTATGGCTAAACTAACTTCAATTATATTTATGTTGGCTATTTCTATTTCTTTTGATCTTGAAATAGAATAGATGGATGTAAAGACAACATTTCTACATGGTGAACTTGATGAAGAGATATATATGTCACAACCAAAATTCTTTAGGACAAAAGGTAATGAGGAATTGGTATGCAAGTTGAAAAAGACCCTTTACGGCTTGAAGCAATATCCAAGAATGTGGAACCAAAAATTTGATAGGTTTGTTTTGACACTTGGGCTTGGAAAAAGCAAAGCAAATCCATGTGTGTATTTTAAACAAAAAGGTGAAAATTTTGTTATCGTTGTTTTGTATGTGGATGACATGTTGTTAATTGGTAACAATAAGGACATGATAAAGTTACTAAAATCTCAATTATCTTATAAATTTGAAATGAAGGATTTGGGTGTTGCAAAATTTATTTTAGGCATGGAAATAATAAGGGATCATGCAAATAGAAAGTTGTGGTTAAATCAAAAGAAATATGTTGATTTGATACTATAGAGGTTTAGTATGCATGATTGTAAACCAATATGTACTCCATATCCTATTGGTCAAAAAATATGCCAAAAAATGTCCTAAAATAAATGAGGAAATTGAAGAAATGCATCATGTTCCTTATGTTAGCATCGTTGATAGCCTGATGTATACAATGGTCTATACTAGACCTGATATTGCACATGCAATGGGAGTAGTTAGCAGATATATGTCCAATTCAGGAAAGAAACATTGGATTGTTGTGAAGAGGATCTTCATATATTTGCATGGAATTTCAAATTATGCTATATATTACCAAGGAAAATCTGGAGATAGTAATATTATAAATCTACAATATTTTGTGGATGTTGACTGGGTTGGAGATCTTGATAAGATAAGATCAACGAGTGCTTATGTGTTCAAAATATTTTGAGGGGTAGTAAATTGGATGAGTAAAAAGTAATCAGTGTTTGCTTTATCCATAATAGAGGCATAGCACATTGTAGCAACTCATGCCTATAAAGAAGCAATGTGGCTATAAAGTTTGTGTTCAAATTTTGGTCTTAAGAAGAAGCCTATGAGAATTGATAGTGACAGTTAGAGTGCATTATTTTTAGCCAAAAATCTTGGTTTGAATGATTGGTCAAAACATATTGATATCAAGTACCATTTTGTGAGAGAGATGGTTGAAGGGAATCAGGTGATGCTGGAGAAAGTTGATACAAATAATAATGTTGTTGATTCATTAACAAAGGCTATACCTACTCAAAAAATTTCTTGGTGTAGAATATCTATGGGTATGGTTGCCCTTAACAGTTGACAATGGCATTTTTTGACCCCTATGAAAATTATTCAACAAGTGGAAGAATGTTATAAATATGTTGAATATTTTCCATGTTATTCTGGTAGGGTTAACTCTAAAAGGTTCTCAACACTCTCCGTGTATCCTCGTTGGGATTCAGGGAAGTTTTAGGGTTTCTTAAGCTATTTTTAGATCCATATGGGTTGTTTAGGGTTATATTTGAAACCATGGTTTTTTGCCCATGGTATTATAAACTTTGTTCTTATGTTATTATTTAATTGCACTTGCATCAAGATTTAAAGAGATATGAGAGATGAACATTATTGTATTGGAGATGGTTAAGTTTATACAATAAGGAGATATTACTGTGTTGGGTTTTTTTCTATAAGGGTTTCCCAAGTGAAATATTGTGTTATGTGTGTATTTGTTATCTTCTTCTTTTTTCCTTTGATTTTGTATTTACTATTTTTCTATATTTAGTTTATCATGGGCTTTTGCTCTTCAGTTTTTGCCACCTCTTACATCATTCCACCCTTCTTGGTCCATATATATATTAGGTCTACCTACTCCACCTCCTACTGGTGCATCCTCACTTCTCTTAGGTTCTTCCACTCCATCTCCTAATGGAATATCTTTGGTACCCCTTTGGTACATGTATCTTTAGTATATTCCTCCTACTTTCTACATTGTATATCTAGATACTAGTCTATTCTAAAATCTTTTTTCTTTTTCCTCTAGTATTTTTCTCTTCACTTATAACAATTTTTTTTTCTTTGATTTCATCCATAAGTATCTAAAATTTCTTAATATCTTTCAAGGAATTTAGTGTAATAATTAATATTTTAACTTATTTGTATCAAATTTTCATACAATGTGGTTCATCAAACAAGCCTAAAGTTGATACTAACATCTTATATATATAGTCAACCCTTGGAAATTTTACCCAAAAGTATTTGAATCATGGACTTTATCATCATATATGCTTATGCTATATTAGTGATTGAGACATTGACATTGTTATTATTGTCTACTATTATTTAACAAAGTATTATTCATGTCTTTGTACTTTCCTTGGAGGCTACTTGTTTTATAGCATCTTTCATCTCTCCGACACATAGTTCATTACCTTGCCCTAATGCAATTATTAACTTTATTTATTTATGAACATTGTTAAGACCACTTCTTATTGCCAAATATTTATTCTTCTATTCTTGATTCTAGTCGTACCCTCCATTAAATACACCAAAATCATCTTCTTATATCTGAGAATGAATACATATTGTAAAAATAATATCTATTTATTTTGATATAATTAGTATAAAATTCAATTATATCCTTGTCTATTAGTTTCCACAACTTATGAAAAGGTAAAATCATCATAGACTGGTGATCCACCATCATGAGATTATGTACCAAATATTGTTTTATTTTTCTATGATGAAATAAATTATTATGAAAATAATGTAATCATGTAGTTAGTTATGGTGTTAAGGGGTGTTGGTATGAAACAAATATAACCATAACTTATCCATTCTTACTTTTTCTTGCATATAATCATCTATCACATCAATGCAAAGCTTCTCATAACCAATTTACATTCATAACATTTGGTACAAGAGCCTCAACATTGCAAAGGTAAAACTAGTATTGTAGAGCAGAGGCTCCTCTCAAATTTCATAGGTGTTGCACTAGATAATTTAGGAGTTGTACATATGGAAATAACCAAGTTCATGTGAGAAGAAATTTCTTATTGACATGGTTATATAAGAGAACATTTTTTTATTCTAGTTTTTTGCTTGTTTGTTTCTACAATTTTAAAACTATAGAGTTTGTCCAATTATCATTATAAATGATTTTCAAGAGAAGTAAAATTCATTTAAAGAAGTTTTAAATAGGAATATTGAACATGTTGAAGTTTATCTCAGTGTTGACAAGACTACTATTATCTAACTTTTTGTTTCATCTACAAATAAATTATGGAAGTGGATTTTGTTTCATAGGTCATCTATAACAAGAACAATCATTATCACAAGTTTACTAAGGGGTGTCTAGAATTATTAATAGTGTCATATCAATAAAAAAATTACCATATTGAAGTACACCTATAACTATATAGAGCAATGTCAAAATCCATCAAGATAAATTAAGGTGGATGTGTAGTTCAAAACATACATGTATACTTATCACCATCTTGGGTAAGATGATTATCATCTAATAAATCATTGGAGGGTCATCTCAAATGAAGAAACATGTCCAATATGTTTATAAATGGGACCACATCAAGACATCTAGAGAAGTCAAATGGATTATTTATGAAGTATCAAGCATTGTCTAAAATCATGTTAACTACCATTTTGAAACCACATTGGATCATCTGAATACAATTGGCTATATTCACAGAAGGTTTATCTTAGATAAGATAGTGTTATTTAATTATTTTAAAATTATCTATTATTAATGTAAGGCCATAAAAAATTTAAAGAGTTATGTCAATGTAAAAATATTTTAACTTGGAGTTTACAGGTCATCTAACCTATATACGACCCATCTAATGCATCATTTACATTGAAGAACATATTGTTTGAAGTTATTTCAAAGATAAGGAAATCATAAAATTGTTGGAAAAAAAAAATATTGTTTGGAGGTATTTATAGGACAAGGAAATAATGAAATTTTTGGATGAAGAAATGTGTGGATCACAATCCATAATATTGCAGGTGGTCACAAGAGTGCAATTTTTTGCTATTAAAGTGAAACTTACAAATAACCATCTAAAATATTTAAAACAATGAATTAAAAAATATATTACTAAAGAAAATTATTATCCACTATTATAAAAATGACTTTTCCATTGAGGAAGAACTCTACATAGTTCTATAGAAGTTTTTCTAGTAGGTGGAGGTGCACTAGGATGTCATTAAATGTGAGCATCATATAAGAATTTTTTAATTATTTTTCTAAACATTAAAATCATTCTATCCTAATATCTTCAATAATCCAAGTTTTTCTTTGAGCAATTATCATTTCTAGGGATAACATCATTATTTTTCATGTTGATGCGCTCAATTGGATGAACATTTATTATTTGAAGACACATCAAACCTTTATCCCACATGCTTGGTGGAAGGAAAATTTAAATATTTAAATATGTTCATCTTCTTCACCTAATTGTATAAGAGAATATTTTGTATTCTAGTTTTTTGCTTATTTGTTTCTATAATTTTGGAACCATAGAGTTTGTCTAATTATCATCATAAATGATGTTTAAGAGGAGTAAAATCCATTTTGAGAAATTTTAAAGAAGAATATTGAATGTGTCTAATTTTATATTGGTGTTGACAATACTATTATTATCTAACTTGTTGTTTCATCTACAAATAAATTATGGAAGGGGATTTTGTTTCATGGGTCATCTATAACAAGAGTGTATCATTATCATAAGTTGACTAAGGAATGCCTATAATTAATAATAGTGTCATATCAATAAACAATTTACCATATTGAAGTACATGAAGAACTCTCTAGAGTAATACCAGAGCCATCAAGATGAAGGTGGATGTGTAGTTCAAAATATACATGTAAACATATCACAATCTTGGGTAAGATGATTTTCATCTAAGAAATCAATGGAGGGTCATCTCAATTGAAGATATTTGTCCAATATATTTATATATGGGACCACATAAGTCCATTTAGAGAAGGTAAATAGGTTATTTATGAAGTATCAAGCACTGTCTAAAATCATGTTAACTACCATCTTGAAACCACATTGGGTCATCTGAATACAATTGGCTATACTCGCAAAAGGTTTATCTTAGGTGATATAGGGTCATCTAATTGTTTAAAATTATATATTAGTAATGTAAGACCATAAAAATTTAAGGAGTTATCTCAATGTGGTTCATCTAACCAATATACAGTGCATCGGATGCATCATTTTTATTGAAGAACATGTTGTTTGAAGGTATTTACAAGATAAAGAAACCATAAAATTGTTGAACAAAGGTGTTGTTTGGAGGTATTTATGGGAGAATGAAATCATGAATTTATTGGATGAAGAAATGTGTGGAGCATAATCCAAAATATTGTAGTTGGTCGTGAGAGTGCAGTTTTCCGCTATTAAAGTGAAGCTTGTAAATAGCCATATAAAAATATCAAACAATGAATTAAAAAGATGTTACTAAATAAAAACACCATCCGCTATTGTGAAAATGAGTTTTCTATTAAGGGAGATCTCTAAATAGTTCTATAGAAGTTTTGTTGGTAGGTGTAGGTGCACTAGGGTGCCATTGAAGGTGGGCATCATCTAAGGATTTTCTAATTTTTTTAAAACTTTAAAATCATTCTATCCTAATATCTTCAGTAATCCATGTTTTTCTATTGGGCAATTATTATTTTTAGGGATAACGTCATCATTTTTTCATTTTGATGTGCTCATTTGGATGGACATTTCTTATTTGGAGACATAACAAACCTTTATCCCATGTGCTTTTTGGGAGGGAAGTTTGAATATTTAAATATGTTCATATTCTTCACCTAATTGAAGACACACATTTGGAGCACTATGTGCATATGTACAAACTTTGAAGGATAAGTTGGTTTAAATTTAACTAATTTGATTGTTGATTAAGTAGAAAAGGATTCTAAACCCCCATTGTTTTTTTCTCAATGAGACACTATTGATTTATCATGATTTAAGGAAATTATTTTTCTTGTGAGTAAAGACTAATATATACTTGTCAGATAGCTATTTTTTTATTTTGATTTAATGGAACTAAAAGTATAGTTTTCTAAATAATGAACATGGCTATTCCACATGGAAAATGAATTTGAAAATATCAATGAGACACTTGATTTATCATGATTTGAGGCAATTATTTTTCTTGTGAGTATAGGCTAATATATACTTGTCAGATAGCTATTTTTTATTTGGATTTAATGGAACTAAAATTTTATACTTTTCTAAATATTGAACATGGCTATTCCATATGGAAAATAAAGTTGAAAATTCACCTTAAATTTAAATATTTGTGGTGAGTGGTATTTGGCACCATAAAAAGACATGCTATTGACCCTAATGAACAAAGAAGTTTTGATAAAGCAGATTAGAAATTTAGATTGATCATAATATTTGACATGACTTATGAGATCTAGTCATAAATATTAATACAATAACAATGAAAGATGTATAGGAGAATCTCAATACAGTGTTTAAATACAAAAATTGAAAGTAGAATCTACATCTACAAAGCTAATTGCATTGCTTAAAGATGAAGGGTTATGAAAATATTGAGGGATTTTTGTACTAAATTACTAAGTTGTGAGCCTTACTACAAGAATTAGGTAAAACCATCAATGATCATGTGCTTATGTCAATAGTGCTATGAGCATTGGCATTTGCATTCAATGCTTTGGTTATAACTCCAAATATGACTAAACAAACTCTACATGAACATGTTTTTTGAGCTTTCACCTTCTTCATGTGAAAATTTTAGCTTTTTTTCTCCTTCATTACTTTACTTTTATTCTACATTCTCTTTCATAGTGGCCATACATTTTGCAATAGTGACATTAAACATTCCTCTTATCCATAAATCTACCTCTATCTCTTCCACTATATCCTCCTCTTCTACTATAGCCTCTTCCTCTTGTAGAATGTTAATTTTTTTTTTCCCCTCTTGACCTCTGTAATTGGATCTTGAGCTACCCCCATTATTTTTTGACACACTTGCGTTGGAAGCAAAAGATTGCTCCATGTTTTTTTCTTTACTATTTTTATTCTTTCATGGGACATGTGATCCCATATTATCTATGGATAATATAGCGATTATTTATGGTGCCTATAAGTACCCACTGTATCTCTCTTTCTTTTATTTTTTTATGCTTTTGGTATAATATTTGAGTGGATGGATCACTTCTATTCATTTATAGAAATAGATGTGAAATCTAACATGGTGTCAAAGCAGGTATGGAGAAGCATTTCTTGGTCATGCAAAAATTTCATGTAGAGCCTTTGATATCTCTTCCAATACTAGGGTGAATTACTTCTCAAGGCTTCATAAGCATCTTCAACATAAAATATAGAGAGAAGGTTATATAATATTTTCCTTCAAATTTTTTGGAGACATATTACCAACTCCATTTTTACTTCATTATCATCGAGGGACTTTTTATCCTTGCCATGAAAGTTTAGATTTTGTATAGTTTGATGTTTCTTTTCTCATAAATGAGCCATAACCAATAGAAAGTAAATGTTGCTCAAATTTTAAATTTTGAATTTAAATTTGTCATTTCCCTCCATGCACAAAATGGCATGCTTTGCCTTAGAAGTTGCCATATGATTGATGTCCTTTTCAAGGAGAAGGGATGTCTTTGTATTCATGTTAGCCTCATGGCAAGATGTTTAGTTAGGAGGAGATATGGGCATAGAATGAATAAAGTCAAGGGTTTGAACCCCCATTGTCATTTTATGCTTTTCGACATAGGGAAAGGGAGAAACTCGTGTGATATTGTAAAGTTTATAACTAAAGTATTTTTATGGAGTACTGGTCATATAGGATTGATAGAGTTATCAAGCAATGAGAGAACCATGGTTCAAAGCATACAAGCATGTTATTTTTTATTCCCAACCATTATATACATTAAAAAAAATGTTTCTATGGAAGAATCAAAGTTGTTATCACCATAGTGGGTATTTTTGGATTGGTTATACAAAAACTGCTAAAGTCAAGAAAGCATTATTGATGTAATTTCAAGTCTTTGGGAGTCCACTTTTCATCACACCAACAAGCACCAGAATATTTTAGTTGTAACAAAGGCATCCATCTTATTTTACAAAGTGTTCTCTCTTTCCAAAGTGTAGGTTTAGCATATTGGCTAGTGTAAGTGACTTCACCTATAAGAGACCCAGTTTTGATTCTCATTTTTAGCTTCGACTACAAAGAGAAGAGTTACTAGCCAACGAGGTGGCTGATGTTAGAAATAGATTATATTACATCATTTGTGTCATGTAAATGTACCTTCCTAGGTACATACTTAGGACATTAGATTACTTTAGGGGGAATTTATCTAGTTACTTCATGCAATGTAATAAATGCACAAGTGTCAATGTGCAAGTTGTATATGTGCAAGGTATCCCTTGCACAACTAGGTAGAGTGTTGGCCAAGGAACCTATCTTCCTATATAAAAAGGGCCTCATTGTAACAAGCAAGATATAGATAATCTTGGAGCATATTCATAGGTAGTAGCATAGTGTTGTGTAGATCACCATATATTGGTGATGGGTGCAATGTAGTCTAGTAGATTTTTTCATGGAGTGTCCATTTCCTCCATAGCTACATTGTATTCATTTTTGTCATTTCTATTTATAGCATATTTCAGTCATCTCGTAGATTTACTTTCTTTCATATTATTTTGCATCTTGTGATTGCTATCTCCCATTGCATACTGCATCAAAAGCTAACAGTGGTATCAGAGCCATGGTAGATCTAGCCATAATAGATCAATAGGAAAACCACCATTATCATTGAGCCTAAGTTTTTTGTCAACCTGACGCGTTTTTGGACCAACCACTATCAAAAACTCTTAGAAGAGTCTAGGTGGTAGAATTAGGGAGAGCCACAAGTGAGGACTAAAAGAAATCTCAGTTCCAAAAATATTGAGATTACATTTGGCTAGAGTCTTTCCATAGAGTTGTAAGAAAAACTCATGAATACTAGGACTCAATATTCAATCCACTAGATTGACAAATCAACTAGTGAAGATCATTCAAGATATCTGGAATTTGTTAACTATTACCCAAAGTTTCTTTTGTTGCAAAAAATTAATTCTTAGATGATTGGGACACCTCCTACAACAAAAATCTAGGAGACTTCAACTTTGTTGCCCGAAGGTCGGTGTGCCTTCATAGTGCAGATATTAGTTCCTTGTGCAAGAAAATAATACTGTAGAAGAAGACTTCTGGAGAAGATTCATGGTGAAGTTAGGAGACTGGAGATCTCCATTGCTAGATTGAGAACTTCACAGAAGAAGAAAAGGCCATAGAAGCCTTGATCCAGAAGAAAAGTCCATAGAAGCCTTGATCTAGAATAAAATGCCATAGAAGCCTTGATCTAGAAGAAAAACCATAGATCCTTGTTCCAAAAAAAATGCCATAGAAGCCTTGATCCATAAGAAAAGGCCATAGAAGCCTTGATCCAGAAGAAAAGGCCATAGAAGCCTTGATATTGAAGAAAAGGCCACAAAAGCCTTGTCCCAAAAGAAAAGGCCACATAAGCCTTGATACTGAAGAAAAGGCCACAGAAGCCTTGATACTAAATAAAAGGCCATAGAATCCTTGATACTGAAAAAAGGCCACAGAAGCCTTGATCCTGAAGAAGACTCCAGAAGAGAGTATCTGATTCAGAAGCAGATTAATATTTTAGTACTAATACTTTGTTGCAGGGAAAGGAGATTCAATGAGTTGGGAAACTTCCTACAAGAAAGTTAGGAAGAGTATCTTCTTTAGAATCAATCCAACACCTAAAGCAAAATTGAAGGTAAAGAGATCAGGAGAAGATCTCATTGAAGAACTTCTAGTATTGGAAGAAGAAGAAGGACTAGGAGAGTCTTGCTCAAATCCAGAAGTAGCAAAATAAGAGATCTAGAAGAAGATCTCACCACCAACACTTCTAGGAGTAGAAGGTTGAAGAAAAGGTCTCAAGGAAGACCATAAGAAGTTGCAAGATCAAAGACCTTGGGGAGGTCTCAATGAGCATCTAGTAAAAGGCTTGGAGAGCCTTACTGAAGAAATCATCAAAGGAGAACTCATTGGAGAAATTCACTATAGAAGATAGTGAAATATTTGGGACAATTATCGCCATCCAACAACAAGCCCAAAAGAAGAAGAAGAATTTGGCAAGGAGTACCAAATATTAGAAGACCTCAAGACATTCAAAATATTGAGAAGAATATTTGGGATAATTGTCACCATCCAACAACAAGCCCAAAAGAAGAAGAATTTGGCAAGGAGTGCCAAATCTTATAAGACCTCAAGACATTCAGAATCTTGAGAAGAAGATCCTGCTTGAAGTCAGAATTTGATAAGAAGACTTGAAGATAGGAGAAGCCTACCAAATCCAAGAGATTTGAATATTACCTCTCACAACAAGAAGGCACCATTTCAGAGACAAAGACTTCTCCAAATATATAGCAAAAGGAGAATATTGCTTAAAGGATCAAATCATCAAAACCTAGGCTCATAAAAGAAAGTTTGAGATCACTTTTTGGTGAAGAAGAAACTAAGCAACAAGATCCTACTCAAAGAAGCAACTTGGTGATCTTAGACACCAAGATCTACATCCTCTACATAAGCTACAAAAGAGCTACAAAAGCTTTCAAAAAGGTAAGCAACTATTGGTGCAAGTAGATTCATTAATTGGATTACTTATCAGATTTGTTAAAGCACCTTAATTTGGATTAGAGTTGCAAAAGAGGAAAATTGAATTATAGTCTTCAAAAGTGCAAAAGGGAAAATTTCCTTTTAAGGTTCATTTGCACATTAGCTTTGGAGTTGATTAGATTACAAAATTACAACTATCTATCAACTACCAAATATCTACTTTGGAAAGAAAAAGAAGACTAGTTCCTACAACTTTGTTTGTAGTGAAATTGTAGAATAACTCTTGAAGATTCATTTCAGATTATTCTTGATTAGTTGTAGTAAATTGATTAAGTGCACTTATAAGTTATTTTGAGAGTTGATTGGAGTGATAAGGTGTGATTGTTAGTGCATTAAAAGTGAAATATTAGTGGGTTCATTTGCACTACTATATTACTCTCAAAAAGCTTAGTGTTTGTGTTCTTGAGAAAGGCACAAAATCAGATTAGCATCAAGTGTCTAAAGACACCATTAGTGCACCAAAATCTACAACTTTTAGTGGCCAAAGGAAGCCACCAAAAATAGCTCAATCCTCCAAGTTTTGGAGAAGAAAATAGCCACAAAAAATCAGCAAAGGATTGCCTCAAATCGAGACTTGGTGAGTCTCAGATTCAAAGAACTATAAGTGCTATATTGCATCTACAAAAGTGGTTATAAGTTGGGTTCATAAAACCAAAAAAAGGAGAGTTGCATATTCAGAAGAACTCCAAAAATATGCCATAAAATCATAAAATTAGGAGTGTAAAAAGGTGCAAAAGGGGTGTTTTTATATCCCAAAATTATTACATATTGTTGCACCATTCTAAGTTGTTTTACATAAGTTATAAGGTATATTTTGAGGTGCCATAAAGGCACATTATACAAGGTTAAAACAATTGAACACTAGCACACTCTGAGCGTAGCAAAGGAGCCTCTCAAAAGGCTCATAATTCCTCCATTTTGGATGGTCGAACCTGCAAGAAAAGAAGACACAATACAAAGTAAAGAAAGAGCATTACATCCAAGGTAATCTCATCTACAAAGGAGCATACAAAATAGGTTAAAAAAGGAGGGAAAAGCATAGCAATCCATGTACATCCAAGGAGCTCCATCAAGGCACCACCAAAGCTCCACCAAGGCATCACCATAGCTCCACCAAGGTACCACCAAAGCTCCACCAAAAGCTACTCAAAAGCCTCCAAAAGCATTAGCTGGAACCACCTCATCGAACGTTCACAACAAAGAAATAATTGGCCAAGGCACATTGCTAATAAGAAGCTTTGCCAAGGCATGTTGAGAGGGCATTACGTAGAAGACTCATGCACAAGGAGGTGATGACACTTGTTATCTAAATATAACCCTAACAACTCTCACACAAGTGCCCATCCATTACAAGATTGACCAAGGAGCATTACACAAAGGAGGTTGGAACGTTAGAAAGAAAAGAGACACTTGGAATGGAAAAGAATGAGCGCTCATCTTAGAACATAATGTTCCTTTCAGACCTGACATAAGGTTTACAAGTGGTAAGAGGTATCTCTACTTCTCTCAAGCGCTCATAAGAAATGGTTGTGACACTTGTCACAAGGTCCAAGATTCCTCCTTCATAAAAAGGTGCCCAAGTCCAAGGAGTCCGCATTCATAGCACAATCAAGGCAAGCCAAAGTGCAACGTGGAAGCAAGGAGAAGAGAGCATTAAAAGCTCTGGTCAAGGGAGGTCAAAGACCCCATAGTTTGAAGCACCAACATTCATGCATTGAAGGCAAGGAGATTCCAAAGCTTGGACAATGTTTTTAGTGCCAAAGGAGAACAATACATTGCTATCATATACAGCCGAAAAAGGCATCGAACATTGTGATAATACAACGTTGAAAGGTAAGAAATAACCCTTATTTAATATTGCTTTCATTCTTAGGGAGATATAAGGATTGTAAACTAAGGTCAAAGCCTAGAGAAAATATCAATATTGAAAGCAAAAATCAAAGGTTGAAATATAACAAATCAAAATAATATTTGCAAAATAAACCTAGGAGAAATAAGGGTTACTACTGGAAAAATAAAATTTATAATATTTGTAAATATTATTGTGTTCTAATTTTCTATATTTGGGAGCTATAAGGATTACAACACCAAATTAGGTTATTGAAAATTAGAAACACTAAAATCAAATCCTAAGGGATATTAAAAGAGGTTATTAAGGCTTTTTGCTAAGGTTGGAAATTTATAATATTCTTGTCTCAAAATTTCTCAAAAGGGACAAAATAAATCCAACATTAAAACCTCTTTAAAATTGGAAAAGTGCTTAGTTCAATAGGAGTAATAAGGTGTTAGAAAAGTTGATTTTTGATATTTACAAAACTTTACAAAATCAACCAAAAATTGAACTACATTTTACAAGAGCACTATATCATATTCCAAAATCACTAGGGAGACATAAGGAAGTCCAAAAAATCTAAGGATTGATATTAGGGAATTTAAATGGTGTCAAAAAAATTCTTCCTAGCATAATCTCAACTACTCAAGGGTCCTAATTATTTATCCTGGAAGAAAAAAGTAAATGTTGGAAATATGAGCAAGTTTTGTTGTCATTGATGTCAAGAAGTCAGCACCACTAAGCGTTAGTTTTAGTGAGCAACATCCATTTCAAGTTCCCTAATCAAGTGCAAAAGAAAGTTTTTTCCTAGGTGGTCAGATGAGGTTTAAAGGGAAAAAGGAAGGACCAAGCCAAATAATATTATAATAATATTAAAAGTGCAAGACCCACATATTTAATTAATTATAATAGTTTTATTATAAATTAATTTAATTAAATTTTAAAGTTATTAAGTTAATTATAAATTAATTATAATTTAATTATGAATTAATTTATAAATTAATTAAACCAACCCTAAAGGATAGGGTTATAAAGTTTATATTAATTTGAATTTTTGAATTAATCGAATTATCGCCGATGTCGTCGAACACATAGCCTAATGCATATAAAGGGGGTAAAGCTTTGGTAAATGAAATCATCTGCGATCAAAGTATTTTCTGTGCACATTGAAACAGAGGAAGCGATCGTGTGTTTTCAAAGGTTGTGTGTGGCAGCATATAGGAAAAGGAGGAGAGGTTTCCATTTTATATCCAAGGCGCTTTGTAGCACGATTGGTAGCAAGGAAGGCGCTAAGACATTGGCAATCGCGAGGTGCAAGGATCGAATCCCGTGGGTTTGCATTTTGCGAAGTAGAGGAAGGCTTTTTGGTGAAGTTTGCACGCTCGATGGAATACAAAGGAAAGGCGCTAGCCTTTTTATTTGTATAGAGGCTTGTAGCCCACGTGGTGGGGGCATGCACCTTGCTAAGGCGCTTGGAGGGGTGAGGTTAGGTGTTCAAAACCCACCAAAAGTGTTTTGTTGGGCTAAATAAGGTATGCACCAATTTTGATTCTCTTTCTAAGGTTGTGTAATTTCGAAGGTTGCTTTGCTGTGAAAAATAAAGGTTGATTAAGGTTTTGTGAGGGAGATAAAAGGATTTGCATTATTTTATGTTAGGGTTTGATTTTTGAGTGTCTTGAGCTTATTGAGAGGAGTAATAAGGTGTGCCATAGGAGTTAGAAATATTTGTTGAAAACAAAGTTGATTAATTGTATTGAAAGGAGAAATAAGGTTGAGTAAAAGTTAATATTTTGAAGTGTTGATTATTTTTCTTTTAGGAGTGCATTAAAATCTAAAAGGGGTGATAAGGTGAAATTGAGATATAATGCTTTTGTATTGTGAGAATAATTTGTGAGGAAATTTTTGATTGAAGTTTTGAGAAGGTTCTTGCTAACTAACCCTTAAGATTGGCAAAAGGATAATTGTGATTGAGACAGGTTTTATAAGGTCAATTCTTCATCAAACAAAAGGTATGGGCACATCTTCCTTGTGAATGATTGTTGGATGTTGTGAATGCTAAGTTGGAGAGAAAATTATTGTTTGATAAGCATTTTTGAGATTGATTGTTAAAGGTTTTTTTGAGTGAGAGTTGTTGATAAAAACCTTGTTTGATAAGCATTGTTGAGATTGATTGATGAAAGCTTCATATGTATGATGGGGTTGATGATAAGAACCTGTATGAGTAGCATTGTTAGGTGACATTGAATGAACCTTCATATGCATGATTAGGGTTTATGCAAGAACATGAGTATCATTGTTATGTGAAGTTGAGAACTATCTTGAACTAGGGTTTGTGCAAGATCATGAGTATCATTGTTATGTGAGATTGTTTGATAAGCATTGTTGGAAATAATTGAGTGAGTGTTCATATGCTTGGACTAGGGTTTGTAAGCAAGGAGTGTTTCATTGAGTGATTGATTGAGTGGAGTTGATTGAGCCTAGTCAAGTGGAAGTGTTGAAGTGATAGTTCAAGTTCTGTGAAACAAATTATTCTATATTCTAATTTGATTTGAGAAAGAGATTGAAAGTGATTGAGCATTATTGTGAGTGTGAAGCATATTGAGTCTCTAACAATTCTCTATATATTTTTGTGAGATTAAACAAGATTCTGTGTGAAGCTTGTCTAAGTGATTGAAGAGGATTTTGTGTTAGGTTGAGTTGAGTAAGCTTTTGTGGAAGCTTACAATACATATTTGAGGTAAGTCTTGGTGAAGACTTGTTGAGTAGATTTGAGGTAAGTCTTGGTGAAGACTTGTTGAGTAGATTGAGCAAGTTCTAGTGAGGACTTGTTGAGCAGATTGAGCAAGTTCTAGTGAGGACTTGTTGAGCAGATTTGAGGTAAGTCTTGGTGAAGACTTGTTGAGTAGATTGAGCAAGTTCTAGTGAGGACTTGTTGAGTAGATTTGAGGTAAGTCTTGGTGAAGACTTGTTGAGCAGATTGGACAAGTTCTAGAGAGGACTTGTGGATAGATTAGTGTGAGATTTTGTGGAAGCTTACAATGCATATTTAAGATAAGTCTTTGAGAAGACTTGAGAGCAGAGTTGATTGATTGATTTGTTCAAACCTTGGGTTAAGGTTTGGGGCAGATCTAGCAGAGTTGATTTGTGATTGAGTCAAGCTTTGTGTAAAGGCTTGAGGATAGATTTGAGGATAAATTTTGGTGCATATTTAAGGATAGATTTATGCCAAACTAGAGATAGATATTGAGCAGATTTGTGCTAGATCGAAGTACTATGTTTAGTGCATATTTAAGAATAGATATTGAGCATATTTGTGCTAGACCAAAGGACTATTTTTAGTGCAGATTTGAGACAGAGCTGAGAGAAATATTTGGAGGTGATAGAGTATAGAGGATGATAGTCTTCAGTGGATAGAGGTCCATTAGCCAGGGTAGTGAAGATAGGTCTTCTGAGTGAGGGTAGGAGTCTTCAGTGGATAGAGATCCATTAGCCAGTGTAGTGGAGGCAACAGTTCTTCTAGAAGATCACCATCCAGAGCAGAGGAGAAAGAGTTCTCCTGTGGATAGAGATCCACAAACCAGCTGAGGATATTGGTGTCTCCTATGGATAGAGATCCATGAACTTGATTAGGGGATTGGTGTCTCCTTTGGACATAGGTCCATAAACATTGTAATAGGGAAAGGATTCCCAAGAGATTTGTTGAGAAAATTTTAGTGAAATATTTTCTCCGTGGAGTAGCCCACATTGGGTGAACCACATTAAATTGGTGTCTCTATTGTGTGTGGTGATTTATGAATTGCTTTGATTACTGTTGTTGATATTACTATTGATACATTGCATAATATTGATTGGGAAAGAAAAGTAAAAAGTGGTCTTATACTGTTCACCCCTCCTCTCAGTATAAGCTTGTGTTCTTCAATTGGTATCAGAGCGGGTTCCTTCGAAAGAGTTTAAAAACTTGAAGGAAAAGCTTACAAGAACACAAATGGATTCTAAGAGTGGATCCTTAGATAATTTTCAGCACCAGTGTTTGATGGGAGTGATTATGTATTCTGGAGTATGAGAATGAAGATTCACCTAATGGCACTTGGCAATGAAATATGGGAAGCAGTTGAAAATGGATACACACCACCAACAACTCCACCTATAGATAAATATGGTAAGCTTCTACATCATTACAATTCAAAAGAAATGAATGCAATTTTGAGAGGTTTGCATAAAACAAAGTTTATAAAGGTTATGCACTGTAAATCAGCAAAGGAAATTTGGGATAAATTGCAAGGCATATATGAAGGGGATAAGAAAGTCAAAAAGGTAAAGTTGTGAAATATCAAAGGAATTTTTGAAGACCTAAAGATGAAGGATGAGGAAAATATTAGTGCTTATCTACTTCGTGTAGACGAGGTTGTTAACTCCATGCAAGGACTTGGATTTGAAATTCAAGAATCTGATGTTTGTGATAATATTTTAAGGTCACTCCCAAAAAGGTTTAGTGAAAATATTTCAGCTATAGAGGAATCAAAAGATAGTGATCTTTTGACAAGAGATGAATTACATGGCATTCTCACAACTTTTGAGATGAGAACAAAAGAGGAACCTATTTCAAGCTAAGAAGAATAGGAGATCACATTCAAGCACGAGTGTAGATAAGGATAAGAAGGATCCATGAGAATAAAGTTTAAAGGTACGAAATTTGTTAGATGTTTCAATTATGGAAAGTATGGTCACTATGCATCTAATTGTCAAGAAGCTGGAAATAGCAATGATGAAGAAAAATAAGATCATAAGAATAGGGAAATAGAAAAATACAGGTACCAAAAGAAAAGCAGGGATGGACAAGGCAAGCAAGGAAAGAAGTTCTTCCAAAGGCAAAAGAAGAGTTTCTATGCAGACAAAGCAAGTAAGTACTCAAGTGATAGTGATAATAGTTCCTCAGATAATGATAAAGATGAAGTTCTATTTCTAGAAAAAGAAAAGGAAATGGTTAGGAAAAGGTCACCAATAATCCTTAAGTGTTTTAGATGTGGTAACTTTGGTCATCTCGAATATAGTTGTACAAGAAGTGGTTTCAATTTCAATGATGATGAATATGAAGATACACTTGAAGGACCAAAAGAGAATCTTCTAATGGTATTAGAAGAAGAAGGAGGTGATCCTATAAAATATGAGTCAGAAAAGAATGATGTTTTCAAAGGTAAACAAATAGAGGAAGAATCATAGAATGGAGAAGTTGATCTTGAGGGAGAGCTTATTCATGCCCTTGATGCATTAAAGAAGGTAAGAAAGCAAAACTCCCAACTTAAGCTTCAGTTTCAAGAATGTGATGAAGAGAAAGGAAAGCTTATAGAGGATCTAAATAAGTCAATGGCTAAGGCAAGGAAGTTCAAAGATAAGTTAGAAGCAAAGGTCTTAGAATGTGAAAGGTTAGAGCATGAAGTAGCTTCACTAAGGAAGGAAGTAAAAGAGTCTAAGGATAGGCTACACAATTTTGGAAGAAGCTCAAATAACTTGGATAATATTATCAAGACACAAATACCTACATCAAGAAAAACAAGTCTTGGTTTTGAATAGGTACAAAAGAAATAAGGAGAGGAGTCAACCTCAAGTTCTGAATAAGAAGAAGAGAGTGTAAGAGAGAGTGAGACTTATGAGGATGAGTTGGACAATAGAAAGTTCAACAAGGAAAGAAACAATGCACAAATGAGGAACAGATGGAACAGGAAGCAACACAGGGTAGAAGAGACTAAGAGACCAATGAGGTCAAGGCAAGGTAGTTTTAATGGATGATGCTTCTCATGTCACAGGTTTGGGCACAAGGCTACACAGTGCAGGACACATGAAAGATAGGAATTTGAGAAATTTAGAAATAGATAGCTTTTTCAAGGGTATTGCTACTCTTGTAATCAGTTTGGTCACAAGGCAATGAATTTTAGGGTTCATGATAGGAATAGATATGGCTTCACCAGGAGAAATCCCAAGATATTTGCACCTAAAGAAAAGGGGGGGGGGGGAAAGGGAACCCCCCCCGCCACCCCCGAAAGAGGGGGGGGGAGGGCAGATATTCCATTCTTAAGCCCCAGCCCCAAAGGTGACCCATTGAAGGAGGGGGGGGGAGGGGGGGAGGGGGGGAGAGGGGAGGGGAGAAGAGGGGAAGGGGGGGGGGAGGGGGGGGGGAAAAGAAAAAAGGAAGGATAAAAGAAATTGGGTTGCCATCAATGACAAAGGGGGATATTGTTGGAAATATGAGCAAGTTTTGTTGTCATTGATGTCAAGAAGTCAGCACCAGTAAGCGTCAGTTTCAGTGAGCAGCATCAGTTTCAGGTTCCGTAATCAAGTGCAAAAGAAAGTTTTCTCCCAGGTGGTCAGATGAGGTTTAAAGGGCAAAAGGAAGGCCCAAGCCAAATAATATTATAATAATTTATTATAATATTAAAAGTGCAAGACCCACATATTTAATTAATTATAAATTAATTATAATAGTTTTATTATAAATTAATTTAATTAACTTTTAAAGTTATTAAGTTAATTATAAATTAATTATAATTTAATTATGAATTAATTTATAAATTAATTAAACCAACCCTAAAGGATAAGGGTTATAAAGTTTATATTAATTCAAATTTTTGAATTAATCGAATTATCGTCGACGTCATCGAAGACATAGCCTAATGCATATAAAGGGGGGTAAAGCTTTGGCAAATGAAATCATCCGTGATCAAAGTATTTTGTGTGCATTGAAAAAGGGAAGCGATCGTGTGTTTTCGAAGGTTGTGCGTGGCAGCATATAGGACAAGGAGGAGAGATTTCTATTTTATATCCAAGGTGCTTTGTAGCACGACTGGCAGCAAGGAAGGCGCTAAGACATTGGCAATCGTGAGGTGCAGGGATCGAATCCCATGGGTTTGCATTTTGCGAAGTGGAGGAAGGCTTTTTGGTGAAGTTTGTACGCTCAATGGAATACAAAGGAAAGGTGCTAGCCTTTTCCTTTGTATAGAGGCTTGTAGCCCACGTGGTGGGTGCGCACCTTGCTAAGGCACTTGGAGGGGTGAGGTTAGGTGTTCGAAACCCATCGAAAGTGTTTTGTTGGGCTAAATAAGGTATGCATCGATTTTGATTCTCTTGCTAAGGTTGTGTAATTTTGGAGGTTGCTTTGCTGTAAAAAATAAAGGTTGATTAAGGTTTTGTGAGGGAGATAAAAGGATTTGCATTATTTTATGTTAGGGTTTGATTTTTGAGTGTCTTGAGCTTATTGAGAGGAGTAATAAGGTGTGCCATAGGAGTTAGAAATATTTGTTGAAAATAAAGTTGATTAATTGTATTGAAAGGAGAAATAAGGTTGAGTAAAAGTTAATATTTTGAAGTGTTGATTATTTTTCTTTTAGGAGTGCATTAAAATCTAAAAGGAGTGATAAGGTGAAATTGAGATCTAATGCTTTTGTATTGTGAGAATAATTTGTGAGGAAATTATTGATTGAATTTTTGAGAAGGTTCTTGCTAACTAACCCTTAAGATTGGCAAAAGGATAATTGTGATTGAGACAGGTTTTATAAGGTCAATTCTTCATCAAACAAAAGGTATGGGCACATATTCCTTGTGAATGATTATTGGATGTTGTGAATGCTAAGTTGGAGAGAAAATGATTGTTTGATAAGCATTGTTGAGCTTGATTGTTAAAGGTTTTTCTGAGTGAGAGTTGATGATAAAAACCTTGTTTGATAAGCATTGTTGGAAACATTGAATGAACCTTCATATGCATGATTAGGGTTTATGAAAGAACATGAGTATCATTGTTATAATTAAACTATATTGAACTAGAGTTTATGCAAGAACATGAGTATCATTGTTATGTGAAGTTGAGAACTATCTTGAACTAGGGTTTGTGCAAGATCATGAGTATCATTGTTATGTGAGATTGTTTGATAAGCATTGTTGGAAATAATTGAGTGAGTGTTCATATACTTGGACTAGGGTTTGTAAGCAAGGAGTGTTTCATTGAGTGATTGATTGAGTGGAGTTGATTGAGCCTAGTCAAGTGGAAGTGTTGAAGTGATAGTTCAAGTTCTGTGAAACAAATTGTTCTATATTCTAATTTGATTTGAGAAAGAGATTGAAAGTGATTGAGCATTATTGTGAGTGTGAAGCATATTGAGTCTCTAACAATTCTCTATATGTTTCTGTGAGATTAAACAAGATTTTGTGTGAAGCTTGTCTAAGTGATTGAAGAGGATTTTGTGTTAGATTGAGTTGAGTAAGCTTTTGTGGAAGCTTACAATACATATTTGAGGTAAGTCTTGGTAAGGACTTGTTGAGCAGATTTGAGGTAAGTCTTGGTGAAGACTTGTTGAGTAGATTGAACAAGTTCTAGTGAGGACTTGTTGAGAAGATTTGAGGTAAGTCTTGGTGAAGACTTGTTGAGCATATTGAGCAAGTTCTAGTGAGGACTTGTTGAGCAGATTTGAGGTAAGTCTTGGTGAAGACTTGTTGAGCAGATTGAGCAAGTTCTAGTGAGGACTTGTTGAGCAGATTTGAGGTAAGTCTTGGTGAAGACTTGTTGAGCAGATTGGACAAGTTCTAGAGAGGACTTATGGATAGATTAGTGTGAGATTTTGTGGAAGATTACAATGCATATTTGAGATAAGTCTTTGAGAAGACTTGAGAGTAGAGTTGATTGATTGATTTGTTCAAACCTTGGGTTAAGGTTTGGGGCAGATCTAGCAGAGTTGATTTGTGATTGAGTCAAGCTTTGTGTTAAGGCTTGAGGATAGATTTGAGGATAGAGTTTGGTGCATATTTGAGGATAGGTTTATGCCAGACTAGAGATAAATATTGAGCAAATTTGTGCTAGATCAAAGGACTATGTTTAGTGCAGATTTGAGGATAGATATTGAGAAGATTTGTGCTAGACCGAAGGACTATGTTTAGTGTAGATTTGAGATAGAGCTGAGAGTAAGATTTGGAGGTGATAGAGTATAGAGGATGATAGTCTCCAGTGGATAGAGGTCCATTAGCTAGGGTAGTGAAGATAGGTCTTCTGAGTGAGGGTAGGAGTATTTAGTGGATAGAGATCCATTAGCCAGTGTAGTGGAGGTAATAGTTCTTCTAGAAGATCACCAATCAGAGCAGAGGAGAAAGAGTTCTCCTATGGATAGAGATCCACAAACTAGCTAAGGATATTAGTGTCTCTTATGGATAGAGATCCATGAACTTGATTAGGGGATTGGTGTCTCCTTTGGACAGAGGTCCATAAACATTGTAATAGGGAAAGGATTCCCAAGAGATTTGTTGAGAAAATTTTAGTGAAATATTTTCTCCGTGGAGTAGCCCACATTGGGTGAACCACATTAAATTGGTGTCTCTATTATGTGTGGTGATTTATGCATTGCTTTGATTACTTACTATTGATATTGCTATTGATACATTGCATAATATTGATTGGGAAAGAAAAGTAAAAAGTGGTCTTATACTTGTTCACCCCCCTCTAAGTATAAGCTTGTGTTCTTCAATTGGTATCAGAGCGGGTTCCTTCAAAAGAGTTTAAAAACTTGAAGGAAAATCTTACAAGAACACAAATGGATTCTAAGAGTGGATCCTCAGATAATTCAGCACTAGTGTTTGATGGGAGTGATTATGTATTCTGGAGTATGAGAATGAAGATTCACCTAATGGCACTTGGCAATGAAATATGGGAAGCAATTGAAAATGGATACACACCACCAACAACTCCACCTATAGATAAATATGGTAAGCTTCTACATCATTACAATTCAAAAGCAATGAATGCAATTTTGAGAGGTTTGCATAAAACAAAGTTTATAAAGGTTATGCACTGCAAATCAACAAAGGAAATTTGGGATAAATTGCAAGGCATATATGAAGGGGATAAGAAGGTCAAAAAGGCAAAGTTGCAAAATCTCAAAGGAATTTTTGAAGACCTAAAGATGAAGGATGAGGAAAATATTAGTGCTTATCTACTTCGTGTAGACGAGGTTGTTAACTCCATGCAAGGACTTGGATTTGAAATTCAAGAATCTGATGTTTGTGATAAGATTTTAAGGTCACCTCCAAAAAGGTTTAGTGAAAATATTTCAGCTATAGAGGAATCAAAAGATAGTGATATTTTGACAAGAGATGAATTACATGGCATTCTCACAACTTTTGAGATGAGAACAAAAGAGGAACCTATTTCCCAGAAAGAAGCAGCATTCAAAGCTACTAAGAAGACTAAGGGTAAGAAGTCAGATTCAAGCAATGAGTCATCCAATGATGAAGAAGCAAATTATGGTAGAAGGAACAAGGATCCAAGAAATTTTAAAGGTACGAAATCTGTTAGATGTTTCAATTGTGGAAAGTATGGTCACTATGCATCTGATTGTCAAGAAGTTGGAAATAGCAATGATGAAGAAAAATATGATCATAAGAATAGGGAAATAGAAAAATACAGGTACCAAAAGAAAAGCAGGGATGGACAAGGCAAGCAAGGAAATAAGTTCTTCCAAAGGTAAAAGAAGAGTTTCTATGCAGACAAAGCAAGTAAGTACTCAAGTGATAGTGATGATAGTTCCTCAGATAATGATAAAGATGAAGTTCTATTTCTAGAAAAAGAAAAGGAAGTGGTTAGGAAAAGGTCACCAATAATTCTCAAGTGTTTTAGATGTGGTAACTTTGGTCATCTTGAAGATAGTTGTACAAGAAGTGGTTTCAGTTTTAGTGATGATGAATATGAAGATACACTTGAAGGACCAGAAGATAATCTTCTAATGGCATTAGAAGAAGAAGGAGGTGATCCTATAAAATATGAGTTAGAAAATAATGAAGATGTTTTCAAAGGTAAAAAAATAGAGGAAGAATCATAGAAGAAAAACTCCCAACTTAAGCTTCAATTTCAAGAATGTGATGAAGAGAAAGGAAAGCTTATAGAGGATCTAAATAAGTCAATGGCTAAGGCAAGGAAGTTCAAAGATAAGTTAGAAGCAAAGGTCTTAGAATGTGAAAGGTTAGAGCATGAAGTAGCTTCACTAAGGAAGGAAGTAAAAGAGTCTAAGGATAGGTTACACAAGTTTGGAAGAAGCTCAAAGAATTTGGATAAGATTATCAAGACACAAAAACCTACATCAAGCAAGACAAGTCTTGGTTTTGAACAGGTACAAAAGAAATAAGGAGAGGAGTCAACCTCAAGTTCTGAAGAAGAAGAAACTTCGAAGAAGAGAGTGTAAGAGAGAGTGAGACTTCTGAGGATGAGTTGGACAATAGAAAGTTCAACAAGGAAAGGAACAATGCACAAATGAGGAACAGATGGAACAAGAAGCAACGATAGGGTAAAAGAGACTAAGAGACCAATGAGGTCAAGGCAAGGTAGTTTCAATGGATGATGCTTCTCATGTCATAGGTTTGGGCACAAAGCTACATAGTGCAGGACACATGAAAGATAAGAATTTGAGAAATTCAGAAACAAACAGCTTTTTCAAGGGTATTGCTACTCTTGTAATCAGTTTGGTCACAAGGCAATGAATTGCAGGGTTCATGATAGGAATAGATATGGCTTCACCAGGAGAAATCCCAAGATATTTGCACCTCCAAGGAATAATAACATTAAGTGTTATAAGTGCAATAATGATGGGCATACAACAAAGTGGTGTAGAGCAAAAATTCTAGAGACAAGCAGGAATAGGAATAGTCAGAGGAATCAGAAGGATCAGATGAGGAGGAAAGTGGACAAAGGTAAAGATCAATGCATGTTGGGAGTAGAAATACTCCCACCCTAGAATTAACCACCTCAAGAGGAGGTGGGGGAGGGGCTAAGCTAAGATTCTCATTCTTAGCCCCGAGCCCCAAAGGTGACCCTTTGCCATTGATGTCAAAGGGGAGAGATTTGAGTTAGGAGGAGAGCATTCAGTCAGGGGGAGCAGTTTCTCAGGGGGAGCAGAACATAGAAAAAGGTTAAGGAAATGGTAAAAGGAAATTGGGTTGCCATCAATGACAAAGGGGGAGATTGTTGGAAATATGAGCAAGTTTTGTTGTCATTGATGTCAAGAAGTCAGCACCGATAAGCATCAGTTTCAGTGAGCAACATCAGTTTTAGGTTCCGTAATCAAGTGCAAAAGAAAGTTTTCTCCTAGGTGGTCATATGAGGTTTAAAGGGCAAAAGGAAGGCCCAAGCCAAATAATATTATAATAATTTATTATAATATTAAAAGTGCAAGACCCACAAATTTAATTAATTATAATAGTTTTATTATAAATTAATTTAATTAAATTTTAAATTTATTAAGTTAATTATAAATTAATTATAATTTAATTATGAATTAATTTATAAATTAATTAAACCAACCCTAAAGGATAGGGTTATAAAGTTTATATTAATTCAAATTTTTGAATTAATCGAATTATCGTCGACGTCATCGAAGACATAGCCTAATGCATATAAAGGGGGGTAAAGCTTTGGTAAATGAAATCATCCATGATCAAAGTATTTTGTGCACATTGAAAAAGGGAAGCGATCATGTGTTTTCAAAGGTTGTGCGTGGCAACATATAGGACAAGGAGGAGAGATTTCCATTTTATATCCAAGGTGCTTTGTAGCATGATTAGCAGCAAGGAAGGCGCTAAGACATTGGCAATCATGAGGTGCAGGGATCGAATCCCATGGGTTTGTATTTTGTGAAGCGAAGGAAGGCTTTTTGGTGAAGTTTATGCACTCGGTGGAATACAAAGGAAAGGTGCTAGCCTTTTCCTTTGTATAGAGGCTTGTAGCCCACGTGGTGGGCATGCACCTTGCTAAGGCGCTTGGAGGGGTGAGGTTAGGTGTTCGAAACCCATCGAAAGTGTTTTGTTGGGCTAAATAAGGTATGCACCAATTTTGATTCTCTTGCTAAGGTTGTGTAATTTCGGAGGTTGCTTTGCTATGAAAAATAAAGGTTGATTAAGGTTTTGTGAGGGAGATAAAAGGATTTGCATTATTTTATGTTAGGGTTTGATTTTTGAGTGTCTTGAGCTTATTGAGAGGAGTAATAAGGTGTGCCATAGGAGTTAGAAATATTTGTTGAAAACAAAGTTGATTAATTGTATTGAAAGGAGAAATAAGGTTGAGTAAAAGTTAATATTTTGAAGTGTTGATTATTTTTCTTTTAGGAGTGCATTAAAATCTAAAAGGAGTGATAAGGTGAAATTGAGATCTAATGCTTTTGTATTGTGAGAGTAATTTGTGAGGAAATTATTGATTGAAGTTTTGAGAAGGTTCTTGCTAACTAACCCTTAATATTGGCAAAAGGATAATTGTGATTGAGACAGGTTTTATAAGGTCAATTCTTCATCAAACAAAAGGTATGGGCACATCTTCCTTGTGAATGATTGTTGGATGTTGTGAATGCTAAGTTGGAGAGAAAATGATTGTTTGATAAGCATTGTTGAGTTTGATTGTTAAAGGTTTTTCTGAGTGAGAGTTGATGATAAAAACCTTGTTTGATAAGCATTGTTGGAAACATTGAATGAACCTTCATATGCATGATTAGGGTTTATGCAAGAACATGAGTATCATTGTTATGTAAAGTTGAGAACTATCTTGAACTAGGGTTTATGCAAGAACATGAGTATCATTGTTATGTGAAGTTGAGAACTATCTTGAACTAGGGTTTGTGCAAGATCATGAGTATCATTGTTATGTGAGATTGTTTGATAAGCATTGTTGGAAATAATTGAGTGAGTGTTCATATGCTTGGACTAGGGTTTGTAAGCAAGGAGTGTTTCATTGAGTGATTGATTGAGTGGAGTTGATTGAGCCTAGTCAAGTGGAAGTGTTGAAGTGATAGTTCAAGTTCTATGAAACAAATTGTTCTATATTCTAATTTGATTTGAGAAAGAGATTGAAAGTGATTGAGCATTATTGTGAGTGTGAAGCATATTGAGTCTCTAACAATTCTCTATATATTTCTATGAGATTAAACAAGATTTTGTGTGAAGCTTGTCTAAGTGATTGAAGAGGATTTTGTGTTAAATTGAGTTGAGTAAGCTTTTGTGGAAGCTTACAATACAGATTTGAGGTAAGTCTTGGTGAAGACTTGTTGAGCAGATTTGAGGTAAGTCTTGGTGAAGACTTGTTAAGCAGATTGAACAAGTTCTAGTGAGGACTTGTTGAGCAGATTTGAGGTAAGTCTTGGTGAAGACTTGTAGAGATTGGACAAGTTCTAGTGAGGACTTATTGAGAAGATTAAGGTAAGTCTTGGTGAAGACTTGTTGAGCAGATTGAGCAAGTTCTAGTGAGGACTTGTTGAGCAAATTTGAGGTAAGTCTTGGTGAAGACTTGTTGAGCAGATTGGACAAGTTCTAGAGAGGACTTGTGGATAGATTAGTGTGAGCTTTTGTGGAAGCTTACAATGCAGATTTGAGACAAGTCTTTGAGAAGACTTGAGAGTAGAGTTGATTGATTGATTTGTTCAAACCTTGGGTTAAGGTTTGGGGTAGATCTAGCAGAGTTGATTTGTGATTGAGTCAAGCTTTGTGTTAAGGCTTGAGGATATATTTTGGTGTAGATTTGAGGATAGGTTTATGCCATACTAGAGATAGAGATTGAGCAAATTTGTGCTAGATCGAAGGACTATGTTTAGTGCATATTTGAGGATAGATATTGAGCATATTTGTGCTAGACCGAAGGACCGTGTTTAGTGTAGATTTGAGATAGAGCTGAGAGCAAGCTTTGGAGGTGATAGAGTATAGAGGATGATAGTCTCTAGTGGATAGAGGTCCATTAGCCAGGGCAGTGAAGATAGGTCTTTTGAGTGAGGGTAGGAGTCTTCAGTGGATAGAGATCCATTAGCCAATGTAGTGGAGGCAATAGTTCTTCTAGAAGATCACCAACTAGAGCAGAGGAGAAAGAGTTCTCCTATGGATAGAGATCCAGAACCAGCTAAGGAGATTGGTGTCTCCTATGGATAGAGATCCATGAACTTGATTAGGGGATTGGTGTCTCCTTTGGACAGAGGTCCATAAACATTGTAATAGGGAAAGGATTCCCAAGAGATTTGTTGAGAAAATTTTAGTGAAATATTTTCTCCGTGGAGTAGCCCACATTGGGTGAACCACGTTAAATTGGTGTCTCTATTGTGTGTGGTGATTTGTGCATTGCTTTGATTACTATTGTTGATATTTCTATTGATACATTGCATAATATTGATTGGGAAAGAAAAGTAAAAAGTGGTCTTATATTGTTCACCCCCCTCTCAGTATAAGCTTGTGTTCTTTAGTAAAAGCAATCCTGGTATATGAAAATTTGGGATATTATCAAAGGGAAAACACATATACCTACCATAGATGATATTGAAATCCTAAAGTTTGAGGAAAATGATTCTAAGGCTCTAATGATAATAACCTTTGCTATCACTGATGAGATACAACCCTATATTAGTTCAGCAAAAACTTCTTCAGATGCATGAAAAAGCCTAGAAAAAATATTTGAAGGAAAGAATAAGGCAACTATTCTTCATCTTCAAACTCAACTTCACTCATTAAAGATGAATAATTGAGAAATCATAGAATTGTTCCTAAGGAAGGTAGCAAATATTAAAGGGAAATTAAATTATTTACCTTAGGAGAAATAATTAAGGATAAACTTTTTACTCAAGTAACCATGAGAGCACTTCCAGACAACTATAAACATTTGGTAACATATTTACAAGTCCTAAATAGATATATTTATTTTGATGACTTAGTCAATATTCTACAGGAATATGATGTGGAAAATATAGTTAAAGATGAAATTACTAACACTATATTGGAATCTAAAGATAATCCACAGGGAAATATTGCTTCTTCATCAAAAGGATGAAAACCATGGTACAACAAGTATTGTTAAATATGCAAGAGAAAAGGCCATAGTACCAGCTATTGCAGGTTCAATCCCAAAAATTAGAATCAAGAAAATCATATGAACAATGGGAACCAATTTTAGCCACAACAATATCAAAATCCTCGTCAAAAACATTTTCAGCATCCAACCAATTATCTCCAATTGGAGTATCGAAAAGGAAATAAAAAATAACATCTAGCTCATAAAATAGAAAAAATCGAAGAATCTACAGATAATTATGAAGTCAAAGCTCTTTTACCATGAATGATAGCTTATGAAGACACTAACTAATTGCTTTAATAGGTTACAGAAAACAAAGAAGAAGAATTTGAATCTCAAGATCAAGGAGATTCACATTGAAGACTAAAGTCTTCAATATCCAAATAATGTAATACAAGTGTGTGTTAGAAATAGATTATATTACATCATTTAGATCATGTAAATGTACCTTCCTAGGCATATACTTAGGACATTAGATTACTTTAGGGAGAATTTATCTAGTTACTTCATACAATGTAATAAATGCACAAGTGTCAATGTGCAAGTTGTATATGTACAAGGTGTCCCTTACACAGCTAGGTAGAGTGTTGACCAAGGAACCTATATTCCTATATCAAAAGGGCCTCATTGTAACAAGCAACACAGAGAAGCTCAGAGTATATTCATAGGTAGTAGCATAGTGTTGTGTATATATTGGTGATGGGTGCAATGTAGTCCAATAGCTTTGTTCATGGAGTGTTCATTTCCTCCATAGCTACATTGTATTCATTTCCATCATTTTTATTTATAGCATATTTCATTCATCTCGTAGATTTACTTTCTTTCATATTATTCTACATCTTGTGATTGCTATCTCCCATTGCATACTGCATCAAAAGCTAACATCTAAAATGGTTAAATCATGTTGCCACATATAGATCTTTTTTACATACTAATATCTTGTTAACCAATTGGATAGAAATAAATCAATGTAATCTAAGTGGCATAGATATATGGCAAACAAGAGTGAATTAGTGCATGACATGTGTATGACTATAATTGGATGCTATTTTTCCTAAGGTTTGGAACTTTATTTTTTCCATTCTTGAGGGCTATTTGGGCAAATCCTTTGAGAGCCATAACTTTTGCATGTGATGTGATCCTATTATTTTCAAATTGCATGATTTTTTAGCTCTTTTTATTAGTGGCATCAATTCATGAACATGTTATAGTGTTAGGGGTTGAATTATATAGGATAGTCCTCAAATCTTATCGCCCTACTTTGAAGGAGAAAATTTACCATGTGTTATGCAATTAAAATATTTAGTCTACATTTATGGGAGATAAATTAGATTTGTGATAGTTGCAACTATTTTTGAGTCTTTTGGAGGTATATAGGAAAATAATTTAGAATATGCTTTAGTCAATCTCACTTCCACCTTTGGGCTATTGATTTAGCTTATTCATGAAGATTTAATCTTTGATGATCTCTTCCTTCTATTCTTTATCTAGGTGCTATTTAAATTTTGTAATGGTTTTTTCATAAATATGTCCATGCAAAACCTCTTTTGGTGACAAAAATCAAGTGGTCTAAGAGCAAGTTGAAGTTTCCAAACAAGGTGATGTATGTTGTAAAAGGAAAAGTTATGCTTCTAAGTCTTACCTTATGCAACTATAGAAGATTGAAGCAATTTTTTAGAGAGAGTACTCTTGACTTCTCTTATACATATGGAATCTTAGGAGAGGTGTTCTTTGGATATGTGTAGAAGAAATTGATAACAACAGTGATGACTACAATCTAGCCTAAGAAGATTATTGTTGTTAGAAATATTGAGGAACAATATTCTATTAGAAGAAATAGCTATGCAAATACATCACAAGTATGAAGTGAAGCTCAAATACTGGTTCATTATTCCATGGGATTAACTTTGTATAAATAACAAAGTTGATCAATGTGAGTCATTGAATTACAACTCAACAAATCTAAACTAGTCTAAATTGAGAGTTCACCTGACTCAATGAAATAGTGGTAACTCAAGTAAGACTATACTAGTAGAACTTAAGAGAACAAAGATTTATTCTAACACCCCCCCTTAAGTGATACTAGAGGTGATGTATCAACAGGAGATGAGTTCCGGCAACAAGGCCTAATGAGGTACTCATTTATAAATAATTTTTATAGAAGAAGAAGAGGCATGTCTTCGGATGGCAAAGATCGTCCTCTATTAATACAAAAAAAAAAGAAATGAGTCCTGGCATATGGCCTTGTTGGGTACTCATGTACAATGTACTTATATATAGGAGAGATGGTGAAAAAACCACTTGGGAAAAAACCATCTTCCAAGAAGAAAAAAGAAAAATAAGAAGAAGAGAGAGGTGAAAACATCTTGTGCCCTTCTAATGCATTTGCTTAACCCCAAGTTTCTCTCGCAACTGAATGTAACACGGAGAAGGAAATGATTTGGTAAAGATATCTGCAATTTGATTTTATGTGGGAATGTACTCCAAGTTTAGATCCCCTTGCTGAATATGTTGCCGAATGAAGTGCATGTGAATCTCAATGTGCTTGGTGCATCGATGTTCAACTGGATTATGGGTAATATGAATTGTGCTCTGATTGTCACACCAA
This sequence comes from Wollemia nobilis, assembly GCA_028583015.1. Lineage (NCBI taxonomy): Eukaryota > Viridiplantae > Streptophyta > Pinopsida > Araucariales > Araucariaceae > Wollemia > Wollemia nobilis. The sequence continues at coordinate 13,872,611 of JAQPPZ010016881.1, forward strand.
AGGGTAATAGGTTGGTTATGGAAAAAACCAAATTCCCTTAGTATCTGACAAAGCCAAAGAGCTTCCTGACTGGCTAAAATTGCTACCCTGTATTCTACCTCTGTGGATGATAAAGCTACTACCTGTTATTTTTTGTATGACCAAGCAATAGGTGAAGAACGAAGACAAAAAACATAGCCAAATGTGGAACATTTGTCTTCAATTAAACCTGCCCAATCAGAATCTGTGTAACCATTTATATCCAATGATCCTCCTTCATATAAGATCCCAAAGTGAGTAGTTCCTTGCAAGTAGCGGAGGATTCTCTTTGATGCTTGCCAATGGCTAAAATGAGGCTGATGTGAGAATCTAGATATCAAGATAACATCATATGAAATATTTGGTCGAGTATGAGTGAGGTATAATAGACTTACTACAAGTTGTCTGTAGAGAGTAGCATCACATAGAGGGGATTTGTAGGAAGTACATAGAGTGACTTCAGACTGAAAAGGTGTTGAAGAAGGCTTGCAACCAATCATCTTAAATTGTTGAAGAAGGTCTAGAGTATATTTCTGTTGGCATAAAGAAATTCCTGCATATGTTTAAGTTATCTAAAACCCAAAGAAGTAATCGGCTAAACCTAGATCAACCATCTCAAATTTCTTGAAAATGGAGTCTTTGACAGTTTGGATGTGAGAAATGGCACTACCAGTGAGTAGTAGATCATCAACATAGAGAAAAAGTATGGTGATATATTTTTCATCCTTTCAAATGTAGACTATTACATTAGACTCACAATAAGAAAATCTTGAGGATAGAAGGAATGAGTCCATTTTTTCATACCAAGCTCTAGAAGCTTGTTTGAGACCATAGAGAGATTTTCTTAGTCTACAAACAAGGGAGGAGTCTTGAATAAATCCAGTAGGTTGTTCCATGAATATTTCCTCCTTTAAGTCACCATGCAAGAAAGCACTTTTAGCATCCATTTGAAAAACTGACCATTTTTGGGAAGCAACAACTACAAGAACCAGCCTAATAGAATTCATTTTTGCAACTAGTGCAAAGGTTTCAGAATAATCATTGCCTTCAATTTGTGAAAAACCTTTAGCTACCAAGCGAGCTTTGTGTTTGTCAATTTCTCCATCAGGTCCATATTTAGTTTTGTAAATCCATTTACAACAAACTAACTTCCTTCCTTTAGGTAGAGGGACTAGATCCCAAGTTTTATTTTTGATTGAGGAAAATGCATTCTCCATGGCATCATCCCATTCTTTTATACCAGTAGCTTCTTTGAAGGATTGAGGATCTGTGGAGATGGACTGACAAACAAGGCCAGAACCCATGGAGTTGTTTATTCTGGTGGATGGAAGATTTAGGATGTAAGGAGTGGCCTCTTGAGTTGGATTTTGAATTATAGGGTCCTCATTTTGGTCATTTATTTCAAGAATGGGATCTTCATTATATTGAGGCTCAAATATTGGAGATAGCTCAAGAGAATTAATGTTGAAAGATGAAGATTGAGTATCTTTATGAGGGAATGTTTCATCGAATTAAACATTTTTGTGAAAAAAGACCTTATGAGTTGTGGTATCAAGGAGCCTATAGGCTTTCATTTCCTCACAATAACTAATAAATATGAGTTGCTTGCTCTTTTTGTCTAGAGCATTCCTCTTTTTCTTTGGGATATGTACCCAAGCAGTACATCCAAAAACCTTGAAAAAAGAGACATCAAGTTTTGAGCCAGTCCATGCTTCTTAAGGAGTCAAATGGCTAAGAGCTTTATGAGGTGTGTTGTTTTGAATATAATTTGCACAGTTAATAGCTTCAGCCCAAAAAATTGTTGGAAGATCTCTTGAGTGGAGCATACAGTTTGCCATTTCTTTCAAAGATATGTTTTTCCTTTTTGCAATGCCATTTTGCTATGGATTATGGGATATTGGATGTTGATGAATTATGCCATGAGTTGATAGAAATATAGAGAACTCATTACTGAAGTATTCCCCCCCATTATCTGTACAAATTTGCTTGATTTTGCAAGTGGGTTGATTTTCAACTAAGGCCTTGAAGATTTTGAAGTGGGATAGCACATCACTTTTGTATTTTAGAAATTAGACCCATGTTCTTCTTGAAAAATCATCAATGAAGGTTAAGGCATATTTTGCTCCTTTGAAATAAGGCTCTGGGAAGACCATCAAGTCACTATGGATTAACTATAGAGGGGATGAGACCTTTTGAGAATTACTTGGGTTAAAGGGATCTTGATGTTGTTTTCCAAGAGCACATCTACGACATACTCCATCAATAGAAGAGACTTTTGGTAACCCTGTTACCATTTCATGAGTATTCTACTCTTTTAGATAGTTATAGTTGAGATGACCAAACCTTTCATGCCAAATTTTGCTTTCAGGATTTCCATGTGCAACAAAACAGAAGGCTCCATTTGAATTTTTGAATCCATTGAAGTGAAATAGGCGAGTGTTATGATCAATATCTCCTTTTGCTATGAGAGAGTGTGGTTCTTAAAATTCTCTTATTTCAACTCCTATTAGTGAAAATAGAATTGTTTTACCCTTTGAAGAAGTACAAATTTGATATATGGATAGGAGGTTTGTAGCTATATTTGGGACATACAAAACATTATTGATATACCCACCATCAATGGATATGTCACCTTTTCCTTTGACAAGGATAAAGGATGAGCCACCAACTTCTATGCTACAAGTTGGGTTTGAGAAGATTGAAGTGAATGTCTCATGTGAAGAAGTCATATGATGAGTTCCCCCTGAATCTAGAACCCAATACTTTGATGAAGTTTTTATATTTTTGCCTTGAACATTTAAGGCTTTTCCTATCTGCTTCTTGATGTCTTTTTTGTGATCCTTCATTGCTACCTCTAGTTGTTGTAGTCTCTTCCAACATTTGTTCACAGAGTGTCCATCCTTTTTGCAATGTGTACAGGTTATAGGGCCTCTTTCTTTTTTGAATTTTTCTTTAGAGGAGGTGGATGCTACTAATGCTTTTGAGGAAGAGGGAGAGATCTCATAGTTTGCAAGTTTCGTTTCCTCTCTAGTTAGCCTATCACAAAACTCCTCTAAAGATGGCATTTTAAAACTTGTACCAAGTGCATCTTTTGTAGATAAAGAAGTGGTAGAGAAATTTTGAAACACTCCATTTAACTTAGAAAGAATGAGATAGATGCATTCTTCTTCTATTTTATTCTTGCCACTGCCTTTCAGTTGAGTTAGGACTTCTTTAAATTTGGTGAGAAAGACAACAATATTGATGAAGTCTTCAAGAGATAATGTTGTTAATTATGCCTCTGGCTACATTGACCTTATTTGATCTACGTTACCAAATAATTTATTTAATTTTTGCCAACTTTCAAATGGGGTTTTACATTCTAAAATGTGAAACCATAAGCTTTCATTTACATTTGTGCTTATAATACCCATTGTTTCATACATCTTCCCTTTACGAACAAATATCTCATATTCTTTTTCAAATTCAGGTTGTTGCATTAGTGGAATTTTGGTCTTTCTGGTGGTTTCTCTTGGATACTATTTGGCAAGCCCTGTTGCTCGTCTGTTCCAGCTCTAGCCATCACTTGGCCAAATTTTTTTTCCATTAGAATTTTTTTTCTATACCTATTTTTTTTACAGGTTGTACTGCTTCAGTGGTGCACGTTGGGCGCTACGTGGTACGTGGTACGTGGTATCTAGCACCTATTGAGAAACCACTCTCCTCGATAACCTTGGTGCTCCCTTTTGCTCAAAATACTGCTAATATTTCATTCGACGCTGCTACTCCTTGATTCAAAAAATCTGGCCTCGTAGTCTTGGCGCTTTCTTCCACATGCACTGCATCTTCGATTCGGTGTTGAACTCTCTCCAAGCAGACAATGTCATCTTTGCTTCTCGCACAATCTTCGGATGCGCTCTCAACGGTTACCGGACTTACCAACGGGTGCTCTCTCCAACACACCGTGACGTGTCGCAAGAGAGAACTTTGGGATTCTGACGTGAGGATAGTGGACTGATTGTCCTCTTCAACTCATTAAACTCGAAGGGTTTGTTTCACTCTCACTAAGCATTAAAGATATTTCATGGTTGTCAATATCGACGGGTAATATTGGACACTTGTCCAATCGATTATAACGTTCGATTTCATAACGTTACTTCTATATATTTCCTCCTTTTTGACATTTCTTTCACCCTGCTCTGACGAAACATTGTTTGCGCTGAAGGTTGAAGTTCGAGGAAAGCTTTTGATGCTTGTTATTTTTGCTAAGAAAAATTGATGCAAGTTTGTTTACCAAAAGCCAAAACACAACCAGAGAGACCAAAATTCCACTAATGCAATGAACCAAATTTGAAAAAAATAGCCTAAAAAAAACTTGAATGTTTGCAAAAACTATCCTAGCTCTGGTACCATGTTAGAAATATTGAGGAACAATATTCTATTAGAAGAAATAGCTATGCAAATACATCACAAGTATGAAGTGAAGCTCAAAGACTGATTCATTATTCCATGGGATCAACTTTGTATAAATAACAACGTTGATCAATGTGAGTCGTTGGATTACAAAAAAATAAATCTGAACTAGTCTAAACTGAGAGTTCACCTGACTCAATGGAAGAGTGGTAACTCAAGTAAGACTTTCCTAGTAGAACTTAAGAGAACAAATATTTATTCTAACAATTGTGTGGTGGCATTTTCACATTAGCATATTTTCATACGATGAGGGGATCTAGATGAGTCTTCCTTAAGTACGAAGCCCCATTAAAACATCCATTATGGGTTAAGATATAATTGTCACATTGTATGATGTAATCTTATATAGGCCTACATGCAAAAATTGTATAAACATTTTTAATTTATTGTATTATTTTATTATGTAAGCCGTATGGGTCGTGGTCAACCTTGTTATGGTTAAACTCACCTTATAACTTGTAATTAAACTAAAGTCCTCTTGTTATGTCAGCTTAGGTTAAACTCATTTATGTAATTGGGGTTTTGATATTAGTGTAAATACCCCGTACCACTCCATCCATTGCATTAGAGTGATGTGATTCTTATCTACACATAATATAGTGATTATTTATGGTGTTCACTATATTTTTTTATCTTTTATCATTTTTCATGTTTTGTATATAAGATTTGAGTGGATAGATTACTTCTATTCATATCTAGAAATAAGTGTGAAATCCAACAATGTGAACTTCCAAAGAACAAGGAGGTAATTTGAGTGAAGTGTGTGTTCAAGACCAAGTATAATAATGATTCATCAATTTAAAGTCATGATGCAAGGGTACTGGAAAAGGGGTATGCACAATAAATGAAAATAGATTATGATGAGACATAAACATATATTGTAAGGAAAGACACAATAAAAATGGTCTTAGACTTGGCAACTAAAAAAATGCACTATACATCAACTTGATGTAAAGAGTGCATTATTCAATGGCAAGATTGAAGAGGTATTTGTGGAACATCCACAAAGACTTGAAGTAGAAGGTAAATGGTATGTCTACAAGTTAAAAAAAAACTTACATGGACTAAAACAAGTACCAAGGGCATGATAGTCAAGAATTGATGTATACTTCTTGAAGTTGATTTATGAGAAGTATGAATGAGCCCCCATTGTACTACAAAGGGAAGGTGATGATATTTTGATTGTTTCTTTGTATATTTTCAAAAGTTGGTCAACAATGAAGAGAGAGTTCAAGCAAACCATGATGCAAGAATTTGAAATGAGCGATTTCAATTTGATGTTGCATGGAAGTTGCAAAGATGTTGCTACCCCATTTGAACAAAGTGAAAGAATGTGCAAGGATGATGAAAGTGGAAGAGTGGATAAGAGGAAGTATAGAAGTTTGATTGGCAAACTTATGTACTTGACAATAACAAGATTAAATATTACATATACAGAATTTTTGGTTTCAAGGTTCATGAGCGAGTCTTCAAAGCAATATATCAAAGTAGCTAAGGCAATTTTGAGGTATGTGAAAAGAACTTTAAATTATGGAATCTACTATACTTCAACCAATAAGATTGAATTGGTTGAATACACTAATTCCAAGAGGAGAAGCTCAATTGATAAGAGAAAATCTACATCAGAAAATGTTTTTATTGAGAAATGGATTGTTAACTTGGAGTTCGAAAAAACAACCAACTGTACTCTTAACAATAGATGTAGAGTAACATTTTTTATGACAAGCAACAACATAGATACAAACAATCAACAAGAAGACCTTGTTAGAAACAAGCAACATCTTCTTCTAACAAGCAACATCTTCAACACTATGGTCGAGGCTTATCCTAGAAGAACTCGGTAAAAAGCATGAAATACCAACTACCAGTTTTTGTGACAATATGAATGCAATTCAAATGAATCTTTGTCACAACCACACCACTAAATCAGCTTTCACAAAACATACAACATACATGATTCACAACATATTTGTAGAGAGCAAATATCATCACTAAATAAAAACATTGTCTTAAAATAGTTTCCAAAAGAAGAAATAAAAATTGAAAAGTATCCTTATGTAAAAACTATGGTTTAAACCTTAATCATCTTAAATATTTGTATTTCATAAATTTAATCATGACCACTTGAACAAGCACAATGAAATCTACTTTTATCTTAAATTATTTATTTTTCAACACTTTGTGATTATTAAGATGTTTATTAGACCACATTGCTCTATTTTCAACATATATTCTTCTATTGAATGAGAAAGGGTGATTATGTGTTTTATACAACAATCTTATGGAATTTCAAGGCAGGAAAATATATCTACATTGATTTCAAGCTCATTGGAAGACCAAAATTAATTCAACGACCATCAAGGTGCTAAAAACAATTTCCAACTTTTTTCCTTTAGAGACTTGCGAGAAAATTTAATACATATCTAAGCAAATAGATCCCCGCATCCAGGAATTTTCTTTTCCTACCAAATTTACATCATTGATTTATTTTTAATGACCTGTCTTTCAGATTCGCTACAACACACGCACTTCACTTTTCTCGCTTTAATATAATTACTCCTACATCACCTTCCAAATAGATTATGGAAATCGTGGCTTCCTTCATGAAGAGTACATCTGAGAATTCACCAGCTGAATCCACGATTTTTCTTTTTTCACTGAGGAAATGGACTTTTGAATACTCCATCTTTAATATAGAGGTTTGGTTACCATTGTATTTAAAGGCGCATTGAGTACACGTTAAGTCAAAAGAGTAAACTACACAGTAAACCTCCTTTGAAGGAGGCTGCGAAATTAAATGGACATGGACACCTTAACAAAGGCCTTTGCTTAGTCATCAGATGTGGATCTATGAGTAAATCAAGAAAAGTTCATATGCAAGTTAAACATGTTATGGAAGTTGGTTCAGTAGCCTGTCTCAACTTTCTCTGGCATGCTGATGAATATTTTGGCTCTGAAATCAATTGCACGTGCACATGATCAACAGCCATTTTATGTTTTAATGCCTGTGTTTCCTTGTATCCATTCAAAGGTAAATAAAGGACACTAGAAATTAATATGTAAGGAACAACATAAGGCACTTTTAAGGCCTTCAGAGATATAACTAAAAACTAAACAGACAGCCTGTATAGAGAAGTTTATATACTATTTCTTATACATCTGGACCAGTAACTTCTTATTGGTAAAGAAGGATGAAATTGATGTAAATGTTACCTGTCCCATTGCACCTATTCATGAAAAAAATACCTAAACATATATCGGTGTATTGATCTTTTGAAAGCTTAGTGATGGTGACTATACATTTATACTGTGAATGAGTTTGGCAGCTTTCTTTATACCACTAAATGCTAAAGTACTATATTTAACAAGGTACTGGTGAATTATGCTGCAGATAGCAAACCTGATCTCTTTTATGCAGGTGTTAATACTCTCACTCTCTCTCACCTTGCTCTCTCCTCTGCTTACCGCTTATCAGCTTATAGCCCATGCAGCCGGCTTCAGTGGGACTTTTATCACCCTTGAAATTATGACGGTTTTCCCTAACTATCACTTTGCGTACACTGCAAATTTGATAACTTCCTCTTCTATTATGTTTTAGACTAGAGGCTCAGATATGATGTATAGCGCAAGCAGGAATCAGTATCCTGTTTGTATAATGAGGTACAAAAAGTACCAAGTAGATAAAATACAAGGTCGATCTGCTGCTACTTATTATTCAAGCATAATCACCTGCAGATTAAAAAATATATTTCAGCTTTTTCCATTTTAGACATAATTGACTTAATCAGAGACTATCAAAACCTATAGGAAATAGAGTTTACAATACCTCTTACGTTTGGCTTTTAGGACGTTAGATGACGAGGGATTACTGTGCCAGTTGCGTTTGCGCTGGTTAATGAACCAGTTATTGATCTGCTTAAGCTGCAGGCCTGTTTCTTGTACAAGTCTTGCCTTTTCATCTTCCTGGAGAAGGCACAAAAGCAAAAACATGAGCAGAGTGCTTTAAACTTTTTAAGGAAACGGTACTCTTGCACAACAGAACCATATGCATAAAATTATCATTGTGTTATCTTTTGATTAGAAAATAACGTCCTACAATATTAGTTTTACATTGTTTGACATAGCTTAAACTCGCCTCTACAGTGATTATTCTAGAACAATTATCTGTCATGAATTCTAAGCAGTGCAAATGAGATTCTTGTCCTTAACTCATCCACATGATGCAACTTATCTACAAAAAAATCCAGATGAAGTCAAATGAGGTAAATACAGTTGGGTAAGGCCATTTGGAATGTGATTGCCACCAAGCCTTCAGTAGAGATGTGGTATCCCCAGGAAGTTTCCCTGCTCTGCGCTTACGCAATATCTCCTCTCTTACGTCTACAATTCGGGCTTTGTATCCCTGCATAAAATTTAAAAACAATATAAGTCAGTGCTTCACTACATTTCGAATCTTTCATTAAACCTCATGTTCTATCTACAAAACATTACCATGTTCAAATGGAATACACGAAGAAAGTTTCTTATAAGTAACATGCCAATGTGCAAAAGTGTTTTCCTTTTTCTTGCTATATAGAATTTCATGATGTACCAGCATATCAATCAAGTAAACTTGCCTGCTTCAAGTCATGCTTCAGCTCCTGTCTGACACGTTCCATAAGAGAACGCTCAGTCTCTGTGGGTATCAGGGGCCCAAATCCTCCTGTGTCCTGACCATCCAATCCTCCATCGTAAAGATTGGTGTCACTATCATCCAGATCATCTTCATCGTCAGACATAGTTGCCCCTGTACCTTCTCCAGGTGAGACCCCTGTTCCATAGTAAATTAACAATGCCAAATTTTAGTGATTTATGCCACTCGCTACTATATACTCATGTCAGTTCAGCCCAAGTAACATCTCCAACGCCTTAGTAACATTCTATGATAACGTTCATATAAAAGCACAAGAGTGGATCATGATCTGTAATGTGTTTGTGAAAAGACTTTTTCAAAATAGCACAAGAGTAGGAGACCTGCTAACATAGAATTAGATTAAAAGTTATTCTGTGGCTATTAAAAGTTATTCTGTGGCTACAAGAGTGTAAAATATATCGTAAGAAAAAGATGGTTTGGCTAAGTTTGTAAATTTTGGGAATCTTTATAATAAAAAGAATTATCGGCTGTTTTTTTTTTTTTTTCAAAACAACGGGCCTAGACACCAGAACCCCATTACATTCAGTTTCAATCAAACTCCTTTGACAAACATGTTAACGAAGATAATGTATTTAAGAACAGATTCTATAAAGATATAAACATTCCTACTAAAACATGTAATAGAGGGAAGTAAAAGAAATGGATAGAAAGGATATAATAGAAGGAAAAATATAAATGAATATGTGCAAGTTCATGATTGTATTTAGAAGGAAAAGCTTAAGAAGCAAGGATGCAAGGAGAAGCAAAAAGCAGTTATGGAAGGGGAACAAGTTGATAAACCAATAGAAGACTCAAAAGTTAAATTTACAGTAGCAGCAACAATAAACTCCATGGAAGAAGCAGCAGCAAAGTCCAAGGAAGCCCTGTTAGAAGTGCACGAGGATGCACCAAAAGAAGGGTATAAGAGAGAAGATTGTGAAGAAGAATTTAAAATAAAGAAACAAATTATTGAAGAATCAAAGGAAACAGAATGTCAGGTTAAGGTTGCAGCATATTGGCACCCACACCACCCTGAGCGGCAACAATCTTGGAGGCATGGCTTAAGGCATCAATATTATAGATCTACATGGAGTCAGAAAGGCATCAAGTATGGCAGTGTTTGGCAGAAAAAGCATAATGTTTCTGGATTTCAAAGGGATGCAATAGCATCAGGGAACAACAGGACCAACCATTCAAAATATCAGAGCAGAGCAGTAAAGCATGGAGCCAACAGAGCAGTTATGGATATTCAAGTGGCACAATGGCAGCTTGGCATCATCAAAGACCACCACTAATTAAGATTTCACTTGGATGAATGGATGAACAAGATTGAAAAATGTCAAGAAGAAGGATGCTGAATATTTGTATTTTTTTTAAATTGAAGACCCAAAAAATGAAAATAAAAAATTCAGATCTTTTATGAAAAATATGTAGGTATCTAGTTATAGCATCTCAATTGAGATAAGAATTGAGTATGTTTGTAAACTCTCAAGCTTTAAAGAAAAGAGTTGTGATTTGTCAAGGGTGGGGACCTAAGTAGAACCCCATTTTTTCAAGCAAAAAGATATTAATAAGGCTATCAAGATCAAATGGTGTTAGCTCAATCAGTTAGATTCCTTGACTTTCAAGCAAGAGATCCAGGTTCGAATCTTGCCATACGATACATGCATAATAACCAAGTTATTGTAATACCACTATGTGATGATGATGTAATACGGATGGGGCCCTTGTCAATTGCATATAACCAGATGGAAAAAAATATAGCAGGCTATCAAGTGTCCACCAAAGAAAGTAACTATACAGATTAGCATCCTCCCCTAGCTTTAAAAGTCTCTCAGCCTCCTGATTCAGAGCCGTTGGATATGTATGTAGTCCTATATTTAATCAACTTTGTTAATCCAAGTTTTATCTGATTCTGGCATTCATTTACCTTTTGCCAAATATAGACTAATAATCTTAGTGACAATAACAGAGTCAACCTCCTCCCTTTTCTTCTTTGTAGCTGTGTCTTCAGTCACTTCATCATCCAATAGAATTTTGAACGTGCGGACAGGAATCTAGATTAGCTACATTGGGCTAATGCCCAGATGTTTCATTAAAGATTGGACTAATATCCAAATTATCAAGTGAGTCTATTGAGTATGCATTCTCATTGATCTACTTTATATCATACAATGGCCAATCTTCCTTACTGTAGATACCTCATAAATACCATTCTTTAAGTGAATGTGCAATAATTTGTTTTCCTTCTTGAAACACCTTTTCTTTTTGCACTCTTAATTAATTGTTTGTAACTTTTGCCTTGCTTGCTCTTCCACACTATGAAAATGCTTCAAAAGAATGTCAGCATTCATACTAGTTTGTATTTCCTTAAGCATATCCACTATATCCCTTGGGATTCAAACCATAAGTGATTTGGAAATCAGATTACCACTGAATCTATTAACTTTTGAGTTAAACTCAGTTTATGCCATAATCAATTCCAGTTGGCTTGGGTTCTCACCAAGTACACTCTTCAACATATATACATTATTTCACTACCTCTATTTGTGTGTCCATATGCAAACGGAGTTGAGTTATATCACTAGCTACTGTTCCATTTGTTCCATAATATTTTCCATATGTGAGTCCATAATTTGGTGTTTTTGCCACTTTTTGTGGTTTCGAGAAGACCATGGAACTACACAATTTCTTTAAAGAGGAAATCAGCTATCTGACTCACATCATTTGTCCTTTTACAAGGCTAAAAAATCAGCCATCTTACAAAAATGGCCTTCAAACACAAACACTGACTCATCATCCATTTGGCACAGGTAAATTATGTGAAACAAATTTGTGCACATCTCTCTTCAGCTATCCTGAAAAGAAGCTTTACTTACCAATTTTCATGTCTTGTCCCTTTCAAAGTATTGTTTCTAAATTTCTTGACCATAATTGTCTAATCAACTTCTCCCTTATAGATTTGGTAAGACTATATACTGGTTTACCTTTAAACACAAATCTATTAACTAATAGACAATTAGCAAAAAAAAATCTTCACTCATGATGTCTAGACTGCTAAGGGTTACATAAATTTTCCTCAGACAAGGATAAGTTGCATTGTTAGGATAACACAACTATTACTATGTACTTGTCTACCATTGGTGTATGTTTGCACCATGGGCACCTAGTGTGCATGGGCACATTATGAAGTAATCTATACTTTTATTGTAAGGAGTTAGTAGCTTAGGTCCCCTCTTTCATGTGGTCCAACCCTTGAGCATTAGGGTTAGGGTAAATAAGAGCCTATATAAGGACATGGGTTTGGAGTAGAAGGCATCTCATATTTTCTCATTTTGTGTCGGAGCTCTGCTTCCAAGGAGGTTGCCCCCTCGAAGACGTTTGCGATATCTATTCCACTTAATTAAAATAAGTTTGTTATTCTTTCCATCCAATTATTTTTCGTGAAGCATTTCGATTACTTCCATTTCATGGTCAGTTAGTTTGTGAGCATTTCCATTAATTCTCGCATTTCCACTTCAATTATGCTTATTTTTACATGAAGGTTCCTAACAAGTGGTATCAAAGCTCTTTCCAAGGTCATTTTCTGCAGCAACAACAGTTCTTGTCCTTCCATCCATTTTTTTATTTTGCAATTTTTCATTCTGTTCATTTCTCATTAAAGTATCTTTCCAAGAAAAAACTTTTTTTTTTTTTGTTCTTAGTGTAGGGTAGAAACTTTGTTCCGGGGGTTAAAAAAATTGTGTAGATTTGTTGTCTTTGGCTAAGCACATTTGCCCATAAAACAATGTGTGGAAGTGTGGTAAAAGTGCACTGACATCCAAACCCTAGAATGTACCAAGGATTTAGACTTCCACATATTGTGAGGTATATCGGAAGACAATCTTAGGCTAAATTGAAACAAAACAGCCCTAGAAAGCCTTCAACTGTATGAAATTGTGGTGCACCGATAAGCAGTTACCTCGGGAAGTTACTCTCATAGTACCCTAAAAAATGGATAGTGTGGCTATCGGTACGGTGAAACCCTCCATAGTTAGAGCTTTGAAATACTGGGTCGTACACTATTCTCGAACAAAATCACATATCGGAGAGCCCACAAAATTAGACAAACCTTGACTTAGGTTGTCTCTATGGAAACATTATTTCAATCCTTTCCCGTTCAAAAAACAAAACCAGATCTAAGCATACTGTATAAGAGGCTACCCTAGTCAATCTGACAATGTAGACAATATCCAATATGACAATATACAGAATACCTAGTCTCATAGTGCAAAGAATACCTAGTTTCACAGTGCAAAGAATACCCAGTCTCACGATGCAAAGAATAACCAATTTGACAGTGCAGAGAATATCCAATGTGATAGTGCAAAGAATATACAATCTGACAGTGTAGAGAATATCCAATGTGATAGTGCAAAGAATATACAATCTGACAGTCAAAGCAGTCAGGGAAATACCTTTGTACTACACTTGTAAATAATGTACAAAACAAGGTGCTGACCCAATCTACACTCAATATAAGGTTAGAAGAGCTAGCTAAGAGCTGACCTTACATTTGCAATTGATACAAAAATTGTTTCCTGCCAAGAAATTTTTAATTATTCACCTTCACCTTTAAAATCGGACTTCTCTAGGAAATGTTAAAAATAATGCTTAATGGAAAACAAAAAAAACATGTTGTTAAAATAACACTTTTCTTAAAGAAGAAAAGTTGTTTATTGATAGAAAAGGAACTGAATACATAAAAAAAAAGAAAAAAAAGAATAATAAAAAAAAACCAGATAATAGAAAATTTTGTTTATTATTAGCAACGTTTTGTGGTTTATCTTCTCTATTCTATGTTTCTATTTTTCTATTCTGTGTTTGTTTTGCATAATTTTTTCCTTCTTTGCAAACCAACATTTGGTATCAGAGCTAAATTTGTTTGTGATGATAAGGCAAAGAAGGCTGCAGTAGAGAGAGCAACAGCAAAAACAAAAGCAAAAGCACAAGAAAGATTAACAAAGTGGTGCCTTGAAGAAAGGGTAGCAAAGTTATTTATGATGTTTTATATGTTCCTGGTTAGCTCATAATTTGTTGAGTATAGGATAGCTTATTGAAAAGGGAAATTCTGCTATTTTTAAAAATAATAAATATGTTATCTATGACAAAAATAGAAGCAATCAAATTGTAGCAAAAGTTAGTATGCTACAAAATAGAATTTTTCCTCTCAGACATGCAATGGAGAAGCTCAAGCTCTGAAAGCAATCTTAAATGATGAATCTTGGTTATGGCACATGAGGTATGGACATCTAAATTTTCGAGGACTAAAACTACTATATCAGAAGCAGATGGTAAGAGGATTACCATTTATTGAACGAGATAATCAAGTTTGTGAAGGTTGTATTTAAGCAACATTAAGATTCTTTTTCAATAGGAGAGACATGGAGGGCAAGGACATCACTTGAATTAGTGCATGCTGATATCTGTGGTTCAATGCAAACCTTGTCACTCAACAAAAGCAGGTATTTTATTATTTTTGTTGATGACTATAGTAGAAGAACTTGGATATATTTCATCAAAGAAAAGTCTGAAGCTTTTTCTATCTTTCTACAATTTAAAGCTAATGTAGAAAAGCAAAGTGGTTTTTTCTTGAAGACTCTCCGTACAGATAGAGGGGGAGAAGTTACATCTAATGAATTTTGATATTTTTGCAATAAGTATGGTATACAGAAACAATTGACTGCAAGCTATACTCCTCAACAAATTGGGTTAGCTGAACATAAGAACCGTACAATCGTGGAGATGGAAAGAAGTATGCTCAAGGCCAAAGGTCTTCCAAATACTTTTTGGGCTGAAGTAGTAGCCACATCTATTTACTTGCTTAATAGATGTCCAACAAAAAGTGTAAAAAATATAACTCCTTATGAGGCATGGAGTGGAAGAAAGCCTAGTGTGGCTCATCTTAAGGTGTTTGGTTGCATTACTTATGCTCATATAGCCAAAGAAAAAAGACAAAAACTTGATGATAAAAGTGAAAAATGCATTTTTATTGGCTACAGTGAGGAGACAAAGGGTTACAGGTTGTATAATCCAGTGACAGAAAACTTGATAGTTAGTTGTGATATAATTTTTGCTGAAAATGAAGTATGGCAATGGAATAGATGCGTGCAACAAGAAAAACCAGTAACTGTGGATATAGAATAAGGTGCTTCATCTTATTCTACCAGCCCAAGCAGTAGCTCAAGTTCTACTCCCACTCCATCAAGTTCAACATCTCCTTCATCTAGTCCTCCTCCAAGAAAGGTAAAAACTCTCAAAGTTGAATGATGGCATTTTTATCTCACAAGAAAAGTATGCAATTGATTTGCTTGACAAGTTTAGAATGAAAAGTTGCAAACCAATGAACACACCCTTGAATGTGGGCAAGAAGTTAGTCAAGAATGATGGCAGTAAAAAGATAGATGCTACACTATAAAAAAGTTTAGTTGGCAGTCTTATGTATCTTACTGCCACTAGACTTGACATCATGTATGTTGTAAGTTTGATTTCAAGATTTATGCAAGATCTAAGTGAGATTCATTTTCGTGCAACAAAAAGAATACTCAAGTATGTTCATGGTACAAGCAATTTTGGTATTTTGTATACATCAACTAATAACTTTGGATTGGTTGGATATACAAATAGTGACTGGGCAAGGTCCATTCAGCTTGGGATCAGATGTAATTTCTTGGTCCTCAAAGAAGCAGACAACATTTGCACTATCAACAGAAGAAACAGAATATATTACAACAGCATTAGCTTCATGTCAAGCAATTTGGTTAAAGAGGATTTTAGCAGATTTGAGGCATGAACAAAATATGACAACAATTATTCATTGTGACAATAATTCAGCAATTGCCATAGCAAAAAATCCAGTCTTCCACAGTCTTACTAAGCATATTGATATAAAAATACCATTTTATTAGAAATCTTGTGGCAGAAGGTTAGATTGAACTAAAGTTTTGCAAACCCGGTAACCAGCTGGCTGATAGATTTACTAAAGCATTATCAAAAGAAAATTTCACAAGGATGAGACAGATGCTAAGTGTTACTACATTAAGCATTAAGGGGGAGTGTTAAAAATAATGTTTACTGAAAAATAAAAATAAAACTTTTCTTAACGAAGAAGAAAAGTTGTTTATAGATAAAAAGGCAACTGAAAATAGAAAAAAGAGATAACAATAAAAAGAACCAGACATAGAAAAGTCTGTGTATTATTAGCATGAAGGATGCCTATTTATTACGTACAAGGCACCCATTGTAATTCAATTCAGTTGAATTCAGTTGGATGTGATCAAGCAACTGGATCATGAATAAAATTTTGAATATTGTAACAGCAATGTGTAGTTTATCTCCTCTATTTTATTTTTCTATTCTATGATTATTTTGCATAATTTTTTCCTTCTCTACAAACCAACAGGAAATGCAGTAAGGTACCTATAAATGACTCCCTCTAGGATCTGGTTTTAGCCACCTTTGGCTCTCAAGATTTGGCTCATGTTGAAAAAAAAGTCGGTTTTTTTAAATGAATATCTGGTTGTATCTTAAGTTAGACCAATGTAAGAGACTAACTATTCTATAATCATTGAGAATCTGGCTTCTGATAAATACCAGATGAATTTACAGTGTTAAGAGTAAGCCCTCCTACTTATTTGTCCTAGCAAAGAAAGAAACCATATTACTGTACATTACTGACCACAGTAAGTAGGTGAAACTCAAATAGTACTCGTGCCTACAATAGCATGGGAGAAGCAGAAACAGTAAAATAAGCTAGTAGTCATTGGGTAAGGAAGACATTAGTACTTCAAAGGAAACCTATGTTATACGGGACATGTTCCCCCAAGGCCCCCATTTTGTCCTTCCCTGTGTTTTGGGGACGTTGGGAGGCAGACGAAACATCCCCAAGGCGTCCCCTCTTTGGAGACTAGGGAGTGACCATTCCCCTAAACGTCCTAGAACAACTGCCCCTGAAATGGGGTCGTTACGAAACAACGTGCCTAGACGTCCTCAAGAAGTTATAAGGATTTCTAAGACATCTTCCTAACATCCTAGGAACGTTTGGGCGTCTTCGAGACGCCTGGACGTCAAGAAGAGGCCAGAGACGTCCCACAGCCATCCCTAGGATGGCTGGGCATCCGGAACAGCTTTCACCCCATTTGGTCACAATTATTCAGCTTTGCTCAATCAAACCAAAGAAGAATTCATCATAATAACGTTAATACAATCCTACCAAAAGAAGTTATAAATGCATTTACAGGTCTTACAAAAGACATTAGAAATAAGTATAATGCGGGTGTAGGTCTTCCAAATGATATTAATGTATATATAGACATGAAAAAGGATATAAATGTATTTAAGAGGCCTTTTAGGAAAGTACAAACATACTTAACAGTACTGCACTATCACGTGGAACTTGTACAATGCCTGTAGATTTAACAGGCTTTTCAATAAAGCACAAACACACTTAACAGGAATGCAATATCACAGAACATTTACAGTGCCTGTAGCATGTCAAAAAAATGACTCAACACAAATTAGCCACTTGTTGTTTTACAGGTTGAACTACTAACTTCAGATATGCCCTTTTATTAGAATTTCATAGACTACTTAGTATCTCTAGTCTCTAGTTCCTCAGAAGTGTAGAAGACTTATAATTACTAGGAACAACTTTTACAAGTTGTTTAACATTCTTTGAATTTGTGAAACTTCCAATACTAATAATAAAGTTTACACAATAATTTGCATTTTTATAATAAAGAAATATAAGTAACTAGTCAAGTTTTTCATTCAAGCAATAAGTTTATTAAGTTTTTATTTAAAGAGATACCAAACAAGTTAGCTTTTCACATCCCTTGCAAATACAATCAAAACTTGGTATTACTTTTATTTTGTTTATATGATTGAAACTTGAACTGTAACTGAATTGAGAAACCTGATTGTCTAAGGTTCGCATTTGATGTTCACTTTTATGTTATTTCTACTTCCTAAATTTCTATGCTTTCGCACTAGATGATACTATATATTTATAATTTTTGCTTATAAAATATAATTTAGAGCCTCCGTCCCAGATCTTAAAGCCAAACCCCCTCCATCCCCGAAGACCATCCCACATTCCCTCACTGAATCCAAAAAGTCCATAGAAGATAAAAGAAAACTAAGTATATTTAGTTGGCAAACTATGGTGACAAGGAAATAAAGATATTATCACTAATCATCCTCTAAAGGCAATTAGATTATTTGAAAATATAACTTCTCTGCCATATCAAATCAAAATTTGTTAAGGAAATTCTTATCCATTTCGTATTACCATCTAAGTGTAACAAATGTATCACAGAAACTCAAACATAAGCAGGTGCTTCTTTGTAAAACTTCCATACCTGTAAGACTCAAAAGAGATTGTTCAAGCTCCCAACAAGCCATTACAGCTTCCATTGCATGAACTCTAACATGCTGCTGCAATTGCTCCTTAAAGGAACAGAGGAGAAAAACATAGTGCGTCTGCAGCACAACATAAAAGCATCCAGTAAGCAGAAAGAAAAAAATCAATAAAAAACACGACTGCCTTTGTTTATTAAGAACTTAATGATTTATATACACTTAATCTTATTGCAGATATTCTTAATATTTGATATTATTGTTTCTTACAAGCTAGAAATTATATCTTTTATTATTGCCCTTTTGATAGCAAAATGTCTCTAATGAAAATATTTCCATCTAAATCTTCACTGGAAAGATAATATAATATTATGACATATGCAAAAGAATAAGTTTGGCCTTTTTCACCTTGGTTGCGGTTTTTTTTCTTACTTTATTCGGTAGTAGTTCACAAATTGATTTGTAATGTTTTATTTTATAGTATAATAGGAGGGATTAAGATTTTCGCACTTCAAATATACACCATGTTTTATTATTTTTTTATTTGTATTTTTAAAATTTTATTATATTAAGCCGATTAGTTCAAAGAAGTATATTAGTAAACAAAATAATATAAAATAAAGTGAAAACTTTCTCTTGTTTACATAAAGGATTTCATAAGGTATGATAACTTTATTTTAATGTAGATAACGATGACAATTAATTTCATTTAGACTATTAACTTATATAAGCATTCTTGTGTTTATAGTATTGTTTAAAACAATCTCTATAAGTATTGAATTTCATTATAAAAAATTTAAATTTAATTTAATTGTTTTGATTTAAGATTTCATTTAAATATATAAATTTAATTAAATTGTTTTGATTTAAGATTTCATTTAATCAATTACAAACTCAAATGTTAGTAGTATTTACAAGTATCAAAAAATGTTGTTATCTTTGATTTTGTTTGAGTCACATATTGTGTATGTTCTTTGTTGCCAAGAGGACTAGATTTTGTTTGAATTACATATTGTGTATGTTCTTTGTTGCCAAGAGGGACTAGGATGTACACACCTAAGTTGATTTTAATTTTAGCAAGTGCAATTTTCTTCTTATCATTAACTAAATTGCAATGATAGATAGGACAATTAAGTTGAGCACTCATAGTGTTTTTTCTAATAACAATTTTTTTATTTGATATTATTGTTCAAAAACGTTTTTTTAGGGAACTTTTATAATCCCATTGGATAAAGATTTTTTTTGTGTTTCATTTTTGTAGAGAATCTCTATAATCCTTAGCTTGTTGGGTAAAGACGAAGTCAACGAGACCCCAACCCTCCAAGGAATCGAACCAAGGCATCTTATCGACAAGAACTTGGACATTACCAACCGACCTATCCCTTTTTGGGCATTACTTTCAAAAACTTTTTAACTTTGATATAAATATCTCATTCTAGTTTTTTTAATCCCTTTTAAGCAGTGTTCCATGGGGACGCGTCCCTCCCTTGGGGGATGCATCCCCCCGTTTCCCGCGTCCCCCAGCAAGGGGGGACGGCAAGAGGGACGTTTCCCCCGTCCCCCTTTTTGGGGGACGGCTGGGAAACTTCCCCAGGACGGCTGAGGCCTGTGGCCTCCCGTCCCTGAGACGCCCCCCTTTTTGGGGCGTCCCGAGGGACGCCCAGTCGTCCCCGTGGACGGCTGGGCCCCATGGGGGACGCTCAAACCGTCCCCGGGGACAGCTGGGCGTCCTCGGGGACGGTCTGAGCGTCCCCCATGGGGCCCGGCCGTCCCCGGGGACGCCCAACCGTCCCCGGGGACGGTCTGAGCATCCCCCATGGGGCCCAGCCGTCCCCCACGGCTGGGCGTCCTCACCCAAGGGGAAAAAAAAATTAACTTAAAAAAAGGTAAGGGGTGGGACCCATTTTGAGTCTCACCCCCATCAAACCCTAAACCTAATAAAACAAGGAGTGAAAATAGAAGACTTCACTTATTTCCACAGCAGCATGAAAAACTCTTTCTACATAGGTTTTTTCCATATCAACATGAATGGTAAACAAATAATTTCTAAAAAATCTCAATTTTTATAGTATTATACTAGCCGTCCCCCCCAGCCGTCCCCTAAAATCGGCCTGCCATCCCCCACCATCCCCGGAAACCCGTCCCCCAGTCCCCCAGTCCCCTAGGCTCGTGGAACCTTGCTTTTAAATGATGACTCCTCATCTAGTCAATTGTTGGAATAAATCACCTCAAATATCATTTGGTAAAGTAAAATGCGAAAGATATCAGGATATGCCCAAAGGTGCCTACCGATGTTAAGAGAGAATGCAATGCCATTTTCTCAAACTATGAGGAGAAAAAAGATCTCAAATAAAGACAAAGCAATTCCATGTTTGTACCGACAACACCTTTAACTGGTTTGAACACCAAAGTTCCAATCCAACAGTTGCACATCCTGGGAATGGGACAAAAGAGTCCTATTTTGCGAAACGTTCTGCACGAGTGTCACAACCCATGCTTGAAGGTATGGCTGCATAGAACGAGGAAAGGCACAAGGCAACGAGGCATATAGTTGCAAGTTTTTGGCATTTTTTCAACCTCTTCAATGTGTCAAGGTCTCCATACTAAAAGGAATCGCAGATGCCATTGCATGTTGCGATGCAAAATTTAAGCCATCAACTTATGAAAATATTAAAGGTCCTCTCCTTTGTGAATCCGTGGATGACATTCAAGTTTTGCTTGATGGCCAACTTAGGGTATGGAGGAAGAAGGGTTGCACAATCATGTATGATGGGTGGAACAATGGGAGAGGCAAAACATTACTTAATTATTTGGTTGATTCTATAGGAGGAATTGTATTTGTCAAGTCAATGGATGCATCAACAAAAGTTAAGAGTGTCGATATTTGGAGAGTTGTTGGGGGAGGTTGTGTTAGCGGTGGAGGAGGAGAATGTTGTCCAAGTTATCATGGAAAACACAGTGGCATATGTACCAGTCGGTTGTCTTGATCTGCTACTCGAAGACATTGGGAAATTAGCTTGGGTGTCAGAGATTGTATAAAAGGTTAGAGCTATTACAAAATTCATCTACAACCATGCATGGGTCCTCCAACTCATGAGGTAATTTATTGGTGGGAGGGAACTAGTGAGGGTTGGAGTTACACTCTGCCATAAACTTCGTGACATTGTAGAGCCTCTTTGATGCAAAGGGGCATTGAAAAAGATGTTTATGAGCAATGAAAGGAATATCGAAGATGTTGTTAGATACCGACTCTCAAGTAAGGGGCAACAAGTGTATGACTATTTGTTTGAGGATCCCTTCATCGACTCTAAAGTAAGGGGCAAACAGGTGTATCACTATTTGTTTAAGGAGCCCTTTTGGATAGCCATGGATGAGGTCATCTAGGTACAAGGCTAAGTTTTTTATTTTATTTTTATTATTTATTTTTTACTTTAAATTATTTTTCCATTCGTGAATCTTCTATGGTAAATTTTTTAATTGTAAAATAATTTTATTTAAATTATTTTTCCTTTTTTCAAGTGTCAGAGCCTTTGGTGAGGGTTATTTGTCTTGCTATCAAAGAACAATCACCAATGGGATACGTATATGAGGCTATGGATACGGCAAAATATGCAATTGCCTCATTTTACAAATATTCCCACACCAAATATTGTCTTATTTGGGATATCATTGACCAGCAATGCACATATAAGTTCCATAGCCCTCTTCATGCAATGGGGTACTCCCTTAACCCCAAATTTTTTGTGTTGATTCATTCTAGGTCAACTATGAGGTGATGTCAGGGCCTTCGACTATGCGTTGACCACATGTTCCCTGATAAGAAAATGTGCACTAAAGTACAGGATGAGAAACAGGCTTATAAGAAATGTGAGGGCATCCTTTTCCCATCCTTGCAATACATTTGAGCAAGGTCAACTACGAGGCTAGATAACCCTCATTGAATTATTGTTTATAATATCTTTTGATTTTATTTAAAAAAATAATCTCAATTTACTTTTTCACATGTCAATTGTTAAATTTTATTTTTCCTCTATGTTTGTAGATTTATGGTAGGAGGACTCTAGTGCATATACACCCAATCTATAGCGCTTCGCCATCAAAGTTTTATCTCAACCATGCAACGCTTCAAGTTGTGAGCGCAATTAGAGTATGTTTGAGCACATACACTCCAAGAAGCACAATAGGCTTACACAAGAAAAGTTGAATGATCTTTTATTTGTTCATTACAACCTTTGCGTTCACCATAAAAAGATTACAAGAACAAATAACGAGGTCATTGACCTAGACGAGATTGATCCATCATCTAAATGGATCACAAAGCCATAGCAGGAGCAGCAGCAAGAGCCTCTCTTCTCCCTCTTCTCCTTGGATGATTTTGAAAACCTAGTGGATGAGTTAACACTCCTTGGATGATTTTGAAAACCTAGTGGTCGAGTTAGTAGCCAAGGCACAAGAAGAGGCACGAGCACAGCGACAAAGAGAGACTAAAGTTTTTGCTAGCGCAAAGGCCAAAGGCATTGCAAGATCTTGAGGCGATGTCATGACTCATGACACATTTTGTAATTTGTACCATTTTATATGATAAGTAATACAAGAACATTTTAAATTTTGGACGCATTAAAAATTCTTTATTTAAGATGTGTTTTGTCACTTCCATGTGTAGTTTTAGACTTTAAACTTGTATCACTTGCCACTTTCATGTGCAGTTTAAGCTTATATGATTTACAATATTAATTTTTGATTTGCATACTATTAATTCATTAAGATATGTATAAAAAAAAATCCAATGAAAATTTGCATTTTCTTTAGGTTTTTTTTGGTCAAGTTTTCTTGAGTCTCAAGTTTTTCTAACTCTTTCGCCTCGAGTATGAATTTCTTAACTATGCTTGAAAAAAAACAGGCAAAGAGAAAAAACATAACAAGATATATGAATAGCTAGTGAAAACACAAAGGAAGAATACATAAGACTAAGGCGAAAAATAGTTGATATATCTTGCAAAGCATAGCTTAAGACAATTTTGTAAAGGGCTATAACAAAGCAAAATGCACACAAAAAATAATATCACAAGCAAACAAAATTTACAATATGCTAAGCAATTATATGAGAAAAAACAAGAAAAAGATATCCCTCCTATAATTGACACAGCTGAGGAATTTGTTTCTCTGAAAGATGTGAAGGAGAGCATTAATAAAATAGCAATAGGTAAAGCTAAGATATAGATGGTTTGCAAGCTAAATATTTTAAGCGTGGGGTTGACACCTTAGCACCACCACACATCCAAAATATTTTTAATGGCATCATTAAAGGAGGCTTTCCGCTGGAATGGATAACCTAGTCATACCATTGCATCAAAATAGAGGCATCAACAATCCTTCAAATTCTCAACCATCATGATTAATCCTCTTTTTGCAAAATTGTTTGGTAGCATAGTAGAAAGCAAAATTAATTAGTGGGCAGAAAATCAAGGAAAGAGGACAATAGGGCAAGCAAGGTTTAGACCAAAGTACTCAACAATAGATCATTGCATTACTTTAAGACACCTAATAGAGAGAATATGAAATGAAAAAACAAAGATGTTTATTGTTGTTTTGTGGACTTTAAAAAGGCTTTCAACATAGTACCCACATATAAACTGCGGAAAAGAATTGAAGAAATTAAAATATCAACCAATTATAAAGCAGTTGTAATAGACTTTATGAGAAGGTGGTGACAAAAATTAGGACTCTAGAGGGACTATCAAACTATTTTGGCAGTGATATCAGGGTGAAACAAGGTTGTTCATTGTCACCTACTTTATTTGACCTTTACATTGACAAATTAGAGAAATGGGTAGAAAGGATGGGAGGAGAGGGAATACAATTGGCTAATTATGTAGTGAAACTTCTTCTTTATGTGGATGACCTCATCTTGATTGGCAAGACACTTGAAATTTTAAAAGAACATCTAAAAGCTTTAG
This sequence comes from Wollemia nobilis, assembly GCA_028583015.1. Taxonomy (NCBI): domain Eukaryota; kingdom Viridiplantae; phylum Streptophyta; class Pinopsida; order Araucariales; family Araucariaceae; genus Wollemia; species Wollemia nobilis. The sequence goes on from JAQPPZ010016881.1 coordinate 13,897,106, forward strand.
AGCATTTTTGTAAAGAGTTGGGATGCATGTAAACACTAGCGAGACTAAAATTTTAATCTTTTTTACTCGAATAGAGGAAAAACAACCATATATTTTATTTGAAGAAAATCCTTTAGAGGTAGTAACATAATACAAATACCCTGACTTAGATTTTCAAAGCAAACTCAATTAGGAATATGCAGGATCAAACGAATACAATAAAGATGGAGGGCATTCTACTCACTGCTAAATAGGGGTAGAAAAGTAGAGTGGGATTGAAAAACCATTAGGGTCCTTTGTTGGGTCATTAGTTATTCCAATGGTGTTATATGGATGTGAGGTGTCAGCTAGTAATACATAAAATTTAAATGAAGATAAATAGAAAGAATTTAAAAGTGACTAATTACAAATTATTTCAAAATTAAAGCATCAGTCCCATATGAGATTTTACTTGCTAAAAGAGGAACTTTTCCACTAGAAGCTAAAGCTATGATAAGGCTATTGGGTACCCAAAGAAAAGACAAAAAATGAAATATTGCAAATTGCCAAAATAGGTAATCAAAGAAACACTGAATAAAATAAAAGTCATATGAATGAAACAAAACAACAAATGGAACATTAAATTTCATGAGGTCCCAAATTCCCCAAATTCCAACAAAGATGTTAAATAATATGTGAGGAAAAAATTCAGATTTGTCATGTGGACTGAAAATTTACAAAGAAAAAAACAGTAATACATCAACAAGTTCAACTCAAATTGTAATCACAGCCAAAAGAAGTACATAGATGCAAAGATCAAAAGGAAGGAAAAAATGCTTATAGCTCAACTAGGATCTAGTTCACACCATCTCATATGCGAAACTGGAAGATGGACAATTCCTTAGGAAGTATGGTGAGAACAAATGTCTTTTGCACAACAAGAGTAATGAATACCGAAAATCATTTTTTCATGTAATGTGAAGCCTACAAGGACATCAAGATTGCATATGAGGACACTCTAAAAGTAAACTCGCTAATAGAACTTTTTGAAGAATTGAGACTATGAAAAAACAAGAAAACTTCAAATCAAAATCAAACGAAGAGGAAACACACTCCAAAAGATAAGAGGATGTCCAACTTTTTTTATTTTGTTAAACAATTTTCTTTCTAGGATGTTGTTAAACATTGGAGCTCTAGATAGGTGGTCCAAAAGGGAGTAGGGTTGCACACCATACCCCATCTTGTATTAAGGTTCTTGGTCTCACTGTTTTGGTCTTAAAATCATTTCATCTATTTTGTTGATTTTACTTTTTTAATGTAATCATGGATTCTTAAATAGTAAAACTTTAAAAATTGGTTAGGGGTCCAGGCCCCTCTAAAAATCCTTTGTAGTGCAAGTGGAGAAGGTAAGCTTAGCCCGTTGAACGGGTTCGAACCTTTGCGATGCGAAGGGGGACACAAAAAATCTCTTGTGGCTTCCCTCTAGATAGTGGTATACACGGATGGGATGGCATTGTCGACCACCTAAGAGCAACTCTCAAGGTTTCTTTCTAACCTAAAAGTTTAGTTCCCAAGGGCTAGGTGAATTGATAAGACGTTGGGCACTTACCAAGAGGAGACCTAGGTTCAAACCTCGAGGGCATGCCCAATCGAGGAAAAAGGTAGTAGTCTGACCTGAGTCCGTTGAGTGTGAACCAACTTAATGATGGCGGTATCAATCCCAAGCCACTAGGGATCTCCCTCACTTTGGATTGTGTTTACCGAGGCGAGATAGGGGTTATAGTGGTAGCACCATGATTTGATGCTACGATCGGAGGCAATGCAACTTGACCCTATGACCAGTTGTTTAAAAAGAAAGGTAGTTACTAATTCCTCTATGTATCCAAAAAAAAAATATTTAAATTGTTTTAAATTTTTAAGTTTACATACTAAAAAATAATTAATACATTACTTTTATAAAAAATATATATTATCTAAAAAAATTAATTAACAAAGTTAAATTAATCAATTTTTAGTATATTTTTATAAAATACTACTTAAAAAATTATATAAAGTTTTTATTGTGATTATTTTTATCAAACATTCAAAACATTGCATTTATTATTAAGTTAATTAGATCATATATGGTTTAAATTTGTATCAAACATATTCATCATCTCTTTTAAACTAAGTATCCTCTATTATCAAATGGCATTTAGCTCAATTGGTGAAATTCCTATTTAAAAGAACACTATAACATAACCAAATATTTTTAGTGCATCCTTATGTTTTTAACTTTCGATTTTTGGTTTATGTATTAAAATAAAGTCAAGGCTATTACAACCTATTAATTCCTTGATAATTATTTTCTTGGACATTATTAGTATAGTGAATATTTTAAGATACTATGTCCATTATCACTTTTTATCCTTATGTGGGCTTGGCCCCAATTCTTAGGACTTGTTATATTTTTCATCCCAAATCAATATTTTTCTTTTCTCTTTATTTTTGGTTTGAGGGTCTTCCTTTTCTTTTTCAATTTCCATTAACACTTTCATCTTCATCAATCTCTTGTAATTTTTGTATTGTTCATAATTTGACCTATCATATATAAGTTAATGCTATCCAAACTTGAAGTGCAAAGGATTACCTTAAAAACACATTCTTCCTTATGCTGCCCTTGAAACCCTAAAGTTTAAGAGCCATCCTCCATAGCACTTACTTTTTTACGATGTCCCCTATATTACAATGAATATTCTCTATACACCTTTATTTATTATATTGCCATTCAACCCTAAAGTATAAGGATCAAACTCTTTCGTACTTCCATTTATTATGGGAGATGATTTTCTCCTACTTCCATTTATTGTGGGAGATGATTTTCTACTATTTGAGAATAAATGAGATGATTTACTTAGATTTAAATTAATCTCTATCTTCTCTATTTTAAAATTTATCTCCATATCCTTCTACATCTTTAAATCCTTCTGAATTTGAACTTAAGCATTGCAAATTTTAATTCCTTACATCTTTTTTTATCTTTGTTGTGGTGTACTGGTAAATGTCATGGGTGGTGCTGGTAGAGGCCGACCTTGCCTCCATTCCCACTGCCTCCATCTTGCGGATATATAGTGTAGCTGAGAATGTCCCATGTGCTGATAGAGGTCGACATGGCTCCATTCCTCCTACTCATATGCCCACCTTGTTGATACCTTGTTGATAGGGGTCTGAGCCCCTCTAAAAATCCTGTGTTTATCCTAAACATTTTAATCAGCTTGCTATGGTGCAGTGGTAAATGTCTTGGGTGTTGGTAGAGGTCGACCTAGGTTTCATTTGTTGTGGTGCAGTGGTAAATATCTTGGGTACTGGTAGAGGCCGACCCAAGTTTCATTCCCCCTGTCTTCATCCTACAGATATGTGGCGCAACTGGGAATGTTATATGTGCTAATAAAGGCCGACAGGGCTCCATTCCTCCTATGCCCACCCTATTGATAAGGATCTATGCCCCTCTAAAAATCTTGTGTTTACCCTAAACATTTATTTGTTGTGGTGTAGTAGTAAATATCCTAGGTGCTGGTATAGGCCGACCTAGGTTCCATTCCCCATGCCTCCATCCTACATATATGTGTGGCACAGCTGAGAATGTCATATGTGCTGGTAGAGGCTGATAGGGCTCCATTCCTCATTCGCCCACCCTGTTGATAGGGGTCCAGGCCTCTCTAAAAATCCCGTTTTTACCCTAAACATTTTTTAATATGCTTGTTGTGGTGCAATGGTAAATGTCCTAGGTGCTGGTAGAAGTCGACTCAGGTTCCATTCCCCTTGCCTCCTTGCAGATATATGGCGCAACTGGTAATGTCCTATGTGCTGGTAGATGCCGACAAGGCTCCATTCCTCCTACGCCAACCTTGTTGATAGGGGTTCAGGTCCCTCTAAAAATCTTGTGTTTACCCTGAACATTTTTCCACAAGGATGGTGTAATGGTTAGGGCTTTGACCTCTCTTTGGAGAGGTTCAAGGTTCAATCCAAGGTTGGATAGATAACAATCGTGTGTCTGCGAGTTGGCTACCCAGTTCAATGCCTTGGAGAGTCGAAGCCATTCATGACGTTACCTATTTTCCTAAGAATCTATAAAAGAAAAAAAATCAAAATAAATTTTATCAAGTGACATTAGTTCAACTAGTTAGATTCTTCAATGTTCAAGGAGGAGACCCAAGTTCAAGTGATAGATGGATAATATCCATCCAAGCTTTGTTGTAATACCACTTTGTGGTGATGACCTAATACAGGTAGGGGCAAATTCAATCCCATATAACCAATTAAAAAAAATCCTAATTTTATGTTTTACTTTAAAAAAATATTAAGTACTCAATACAAAATTATATCAATCAATGATCAAGCATAAATTTTTTTTTTATTTGGTTAATGTGAGAAACCCCTACCATGACCTCTATAAAGTTGAGAGTTATGCTTATCAATAGGGAATTTAACACACAACCACCACACACCCACCCCCTCACACACTCATCCACACCGCGGTTTGAACCTTGGATCCTCGAAGAAAAGCCAAAGCCCGAACCATTGCATTGTCCCTTTGAGACATATAACCTAATATCTTATAAGATGTTCTTTTACAATATATTTTTAATTTCAAAAAAATACTAAAACATTATATGAAAAAATTTATTGTTCAAACATATAATAGTTTTTCTTTTTCCTTCCATATGAAACCTCTATAAACCCTAACCCGTTGGATAAAGACGAAGGGGATAGAGTTTTTGAAAGGGCCCGTCATCCTTTAATCAACAATTTTTTAAATAAAAACCCAAAACTATATCACTACCATATCCTTATAGCTAATATAATTTTATATAATTCTTTAACTCGTCTAATTCTTTTTTATAGTTTACTTTATTTCAAGTGAAGAATATTGTCCTTGCACACTATAAAATTGGACTCGTGGGTTTGTCATCTTATTCTCGTGAGGATTTTTATGCACTTTTAAGAATTATTGTAGCCCAAAAAATATATAAAATACAATAAAATTTCAAACGGAAGAACTACATCACAGTAGTAGAGATTACAGTAAGAGTGAATGGTTAATGCAAGTTATTCAAGAAGCTCTAAACAAATGCAAGAGAGCTAAACCTAAAAAAAAAAAGGGGATTAGCTTCCCAACCAACCCATGGTTCAATGAAGATTGCAAAAAAATGCAAAGATTACTAAAGGAACCAACGGGTAAAACAAGAGCAAACAAAAAAGCATATGAGAAACTGGTAAGGACAAAAAAAGAAGAATACACTAGAACAAGAGGAAAGAATTGATTTATTTAAGGAAGCATGAACCAAAGAAATTTTGGAAGGAACTAAGCGTGAAAAGGATGCAAACTAAAAATAACATAACAGTTAATCAGTGGTTGGAGTATTCAAAACAACTGTATCAGCGTAGTAACCAGCAGGAGACACCCCCTACTATCATTGTCAAGAAAGAACTTTTCACAATTGAAGACATTATTCAAGGGATAAAAAAGTTAGCAAGCTGGTAAAGCCCGTGACATAGACAATCTTCAAGCAGAGCATATAAAATGGGGGGTAGATATCTTGGCACCGCAAATCAAAGAAATTTTCAATGAGGTCATACAAAATGGCTTCCCTACGAGTGGACAACTAGCTTGACCATTCCTTTGGTTAAAAGTGGAGATGTAAATAATCCCTCAAACTATCGAACTATCATGATCAACCCTCTCTTTGCAAAGTTGTTTGGGAGTATGATAGAGCGTAGGATCAGCATATGGGTAGAAGAAAAGGGAAAGAGAGCAAAGGGGCAAGCGGGTTTTAGGCCCAGGCACTCAACTATTGATCACTGTATCACGCTCAGACACATAGTGGAAAAAATATGGGACAAAAAAGAGGAGGCTTTTTGCTGTTTTGTAGACTTCAAAAAGGCATTTGACACAGTGCCAACGAAAAAATTATGGAGCAGAATGGAAGAGCTAGAGGTTCCAATTCACTACAGGGCAGCAATTCACAGACTATATGAGCATGTAAAGGCTAGAATCAGTACACAGGAAGGGTTATCTGAATGTTTTGGTAGTGACATAGGTGTCAAACAAGGTTGCCCTCTTATCTCCGACCTTATTTGGGTTGTACATTGACAAGTTAGAAGAATGGATAAAAAATTTGGGGTAGAGGGTGTGCATTTAGCCAAATATGTGGTAAAACTCCTCATGTATGCAAATGATGTAATTCTTGTGGCCAAAATAGCCAAAGATCTAGAAGATCACCTTCAAGCTCTAGAACTCTTTTGTAAAGAAGTTGGGATGCAGGTGAACACGAGCAAAACAAAAATTATGATTTTTTCAGCAAAAAAAGAAGCAACAACTCAAATTTCAGTTTGCGGGAGAACCGCTTGATGTAGTAGTAGAATACAAATACCTGGCATAGACTTTCATGACAAACTTAATTGGAATACATGTAGGATGAAAAGAACTCAAAGTGGGTGGAGAGCACTATATGCACTTCAAAACAGGTGTAGGAATGCCGAGTTGTGGGACTGGAAGACCACCAAGGTCTTATTTGGCCTACTTGTTACACCGGTTCTGTTGTATGGTTGCGAGGTGTGGGCTAGTGGCACAACAAATGCAAAATGAAGGCAAATAAAAAGGATTCAAAAATATCTAATCACAAACTTTCTCAAAATTAAGGCCACAACCCCTTATGAAATTATTCTAGCTGAAACTGGAATGTTCCCTTTAGAAACAATTGCTATGACCAAGTTGTTATGTTACTTGAAAAAAATAGAAAACATGACAAATGATAGATGGCCTAGAGCAGCTAGGGATGAAGAGTTGCATAGGCGAAAGAATACGTGGATGAAACAAAATCAGAAATGGATGAAACGTTGGGAAATCAACATAAATGAATGCCCAAATGTCAACAAAGACATAAAAAATTATGTGAATGAAAAGTTCGGAAGTGGAATGTGGAAAAATGCAAGCAGGAAAGACAATATTATATTGCAAATTTTAACCCAATGTATGACCACAAGGAAAAAAGCGTATATAGGCGCTGAAATCAAGTGGAATGAAAAAATACTCAATGCTCAGATAAGGACTAGCTCTCATAGGCTTAGATGTGAAACAGGGAGATGGACAACGCCCAAAGAACAATGGGAAGAAAGGATATGTACTCTATGTAGCATAGGAGCAGTAGAGACAGAGGAACACTTCATCTATAAAAGCCCGAGTTTTTCAGATATCCGTGACAAATACAAAGAAACACTTGGGAACGAGTTTATTACAGATTTATTTGAAGACAAGTAAAATAAAAAAAGTTGGAGAATTGCTAACACAAATCAACAGGAAAAGGAACAACCTTCTCAGAGATATTAAAGATCATATGATATGATTTGAGTAATTGTACTTCCATATTTGAGGTCCCATAGACCATATTTGGGTCTCGCGGACGTAATTAAAATCTTTGATTTCATTTCATAATACTATAAAGTAGTTTTAGACTATATAGTTTGTATTGTGTTCCACATAAAATAGTTTTATAATTGATAAACTTGAAATATAATAAATGAAATAAAAAACTTTTTATATGAATTATATTAGAATAACATGGATCTTATTGTTTCATATCTTTATTATGTTATAATAATATTTTAATAATTAATGATATTATATTTTTGAAAAAATTAAACTGGAAGCCTTACTTGAACTAGTCTTATTTGATAATGTTAAAATTCTTTGGCAATAATAGTTTTTAATTTATATTTAAAATTTTAAACGCATCGCAGTAATTATATTTATTTTGTTTTTAATATGCTTTAACGATAGTATTTTCAATGTGTAAGAATTTTATAATTCAATCTTTAAAAATAATACTAGGTTTAAGTCTTTAATTTTATATTATTTTATTTTGTTATAAATTTGGAGTTATATTGTTGTATTTTCATCACTTGTTTACTAATTTGTTAAGAAATTAAATGATCTCCTAAAAATTAGATTTTAAACTTAATAACTCTTTTTTCCTAAAACCTTGGATTTCATTTTTTTTCTTAGATTAAAATTTACTTTTTTGAAAATAATTAAAATATTCAAATCTTGATTATAATAAAGTAATGACAAGATGGTATAGGAAGAACAAAAAATTGAACAACAAACCAAAATTCATATCAAAGAAGTTTCTACTAAAAAAAACTCTCCTTGCTACTATTTGAATGGGCGTAATTTTCTTCAATCTTCATAAACACTACAACAAGCAAAGTTTAGTTAAATGTTAATAAAATCTTTCTTGATTGATCCTTGGACCTCTTTGGATGTCTAAGATCTAAGGTTCATCCTTGGACCTCAAATCCATCTCCTAGTTATAACTTTTCAAATGATATTCCCCTCTTTCAGTTGTAGAATGCCAACATCTCCAAGTACATTTTTAGAAAATCTCTCCAAACATTCTATTTTTTAATTGTATTACTAAACACATGAATTCTCTATAGTTCTTAGCTTTGCGAGCAAGCTTGGGACTTGATGATTGAGAGGGTTCCAACCAATTTGCTTCAACATATAATAAATTGTAACTAAAACTTTCCTGAGTGCATTATATAGCACAAGTTTACAATCCTTTTGCTTTGATTAAAAAACATTTTCAATTTTTCTTTCTCCATGTCTAAAGTGCATGAAGGATTATGTGTCAAGTAAAGAGATATACTTACATATAGCCTTTTGTTTTGTAGAGAAAGTTGCATATATGAACCCAACTATATTAAGGAAAGATTAGTACATAAAGACTAATTTACTTGGTAATCTATTGAAATTTCCTATCCTTTCCATGTTAATCTAATGCCCCTCATCTATTGAGATTGTAGTAGGTACTTAGAGATATTATATTTTATAATATATTGAGGTCATGAAGTAGTTTGCCATAGCCATGCATAACCCAAGTTTCACTGTATTAAGGCATCCTTTTGGTCAAACAATCAAAGGTTACTTAGTGGGTAAAACGTTTTACCCTTATCTAAGATCATTAAGTGATGTATTCTATATAGCCATGAATATCATTGTATTGTCATTATAAGTTTTAAGATAAATATTGACATTGTAATCATCTTTGAAAGTAAACCCCCTTGAAGTGATGCTCTCATATTGAGAGATCTTGTGAATTTGTTCGTCCATAAACATTAATATAGTATTGCCCTACCTTAAGGGTTTTTCTTATATTTGTCTTGCAAATAACGAGATTTATTAGTAAAATCTAACATACACTAATTATTTCATATATAGTTATATCACATGATACTACTTATTACATATTTAAATCTTATAATATATTGTGATTGGTTCAAGAGCATCCTACCATAACCAAATGTATTTCTCGAGTCCCATCTATCTACTTTAGTTTTTTATTATTTTTAGGCTATTAGTAGCTTTATTGGGGTCACTCCCATCAAAACACCAAACTATTACATTTGTTTTTGGGTTAATTAAACCATATCCAACTTGCCCTTTTTATCAAAGATATTTTTCATTTCCATTTATATCAAATATATTCTTCATCTTCCTAAAAGTGTTATGTTTTAGGTCAATTAAACCATATCAAGCTTGCCCTTTTATCAAAGATATTTTTCATTTCTTTTTCTATCAAATATATTCTTCATCTTCCTCAAAGTCATATGTTTATGCAAATCAGGTACTTGTGAGCTTCTTTGTTGTATCTTGTGATCTCCTTTTGGGTATTGCAGCCAGTTTTTTTTCCACTTTGTTTTTCTTTTGGAGAGTTTGGTACTGGTTTTATATCAGAATATGTTTAAATATTTTTTTCTCTGAGAATGATGCATTATCTCTTGCTCTTTCTTAGTCTCATATGTATTAGGTTTGGGGATCCTTTAAAACCCCTTCTCTTACCTAATCAAAATATATATATATATGCAAATCAGGTACTTGACATCATTTTCATTAAAGAGAATCTCTCACTTGGCCATTGCCTTCTAAAATTTGAATTTAATCAAGACAAAGATCAACACCGCAATTGACTTAATTACTTGCTACTAAATTTACTTCTCTATAGATATGTTCACATTTCCAAGAAATGGCCTTCAATAAGAGATGATGAACATCAATAATAATATTATTTGTTATCCAATCTCCACATCCATTTTTTTTTATAGCATTAGTGATAATTTGTAAATCCCCCTCAATTGAAATATATTTCCATCTTTTTTAATTATAATTTTAATCCTTGTAAGTGTCCTAGCCTCTGCATAGTTGCTAGTTAAAGTTCCATATGATTCCTAAGTAAGTAAAGAGAATTGTGACTTCATTATTTCAAAAAACACCACCTCCACACACTTTTCTTGGATTTTCTTTGGAAGCACCATCAAAATTAATTTTGATTAACCTAATTTTGGACATTTCTATTTTACCATAGATCACAGGAGATCCTTTAACATTGTCATAGATGACTCTTTTATGTATATCAAATCATGTAAACAAGTGGCTAGCACATTTGTTTTTGCACTTGAGACTGCCAATGATGAGCACTATATTTGTAAACATTCTGCAAGAGACGCAATTACATGGTTCCAAACTTGGGCATGATTTTGAGATTTGTTTTAAAAATTTCTATTATTCCTTTCAAGGTATAAGTTCCAATAAATAATGGTAAGACCAGTCCTCCATAAAATACATAAAGTTTTAGCCTTGAAAAAATTAATCCAACATTTCATCAACTCTTCAAATGGTAGAGCTACCCAATATTTTCTCATATTTTTATAAAGTAACACCAATTGGTGTGAGCAATGGGATAGTAAGGAAGTAAATGGTCTTATGTTTCTAAATCCTTCTCACATAAGGCACATCTAAACGGTACATGATATCCTCTTCTTTGTAAGACTCCTAATAAGAATCATACTTTGAACTACTAACCAAAGGAATGTTGAAGTCTTAAGGAGACCCTCTAGTGACCGAAAAGTCTTCTAAGGAAAATATTTTAAAGTAGGAAATTTTGGTTGCTCTAAATCCTCATATCTCACCTTGACCCGATACTACCATATTTTGATAGATTCCAAATCAACTCATCCTTTCGCATAAAACTAGGCAAATAAAGTTGTTGAAGCATCTTTTGCAGCTCATCTGCAATTTATTTAAGTTCCTCTCCTTCAACTAGGTTACTAATAGAAATCCATAATGTAGAGTTATTGCTCACATTAATATAATCTAGAGTTACAAGCTAGCCATGCCTGAGCCAATGGTTGCCATTTTGAATCAGATATAGGAAGATAAGGCTTCAACCAAGAATTAGATCAAAAATTGCATAATTCCCCTCATTGACTAACCATCTACTATATTTATTGATATATTGTAAACTATTTGACATGAAGTTCCCATGTTGGTGAACCTTTGGGTAGTATTTTTCTTAAATAATTTTATTGCATCAAGAGAACCTATATATTTTTTAAGTAATATTTTTTCCCAACTCTTTCCTTGATCTTTGAATAATCTCCATCCAAGTTTTGCCCCCAAGGCCAAACTCATAAGTCTGCAATTTTGCAAGTCTGCCCCTCCAACATTCTTTAAGAAAAACATTTCTCACATCCTTTACAAAGAAATTCTCCTTGAATTTTATCAATTTCTGATTCTATAACTACTAGGCAATCATGAAAGTGACATCATATAAATAGGGATGGATTGCAACGTAGTCTTTATGAGTTGTAACCTTTCTACCATAGTTACGAACTTACATTTCCAACTTGCCAAACAAGCTTTCATTCTATTTAAACAAGAGACTCAAAGCTCATTTTTATTTTCTTTATGAGACAAAGGAATACTCAAGTATATATCCATAAATATTTTTTATAATTCTTGGGTAAAGTTAATGATAAAATTCTGATTATGTAGTATTAACCAATTGTTTAGTAGCCTTCTCATAGCATGATAATATTGAATAAGACTCCATGGCCTCATTAACTAAGGTATGGACCAAAATAAAAGTATTATCAACAAACTAGAGATGAGCTTCCAAGGGACTATTATTTGCAACTTGAGTACCTTTGATTTTTCTTTCCATCTTTGCCTTTGAGAAAGTTCTCCCTAATGCCTCAACAAGAATAATAAATAGATAAAAAGATAGTGGATCATCTTGGCGGACTCCACAAAATATTATAAAGTAACCAACAAAAGAACTATTAATTAAAATATAATATTTTGAAATGTTATACCAACATTTAATCCATCGACACCAACCTTCATCAAAACCAAAGTTTTTGAGAATATCACATAGAAAACTCCAACAAACCCTCTCATATGCTTTGTTCATATCTAATTTCATAATCATACCTTATTTTTTCATGGAATGAAGAGAATGCATGGCCTCCTATGCAATGATTACACCATCAAGAATTTATTTACCATGAACAAAACCATCTTCTTCCTCTAAGATAACAATCTAGAATGCTTTTCAATCTGTTTGTGATAATTTTTTAAATAATCTTATAAATCATATTACAAAGACTTACTAGACGAAAATTATCAAAATATTTTCTTGTCTTTCTTAGGAACCAATGTAATAAAAGTGGCACTGATCTCACTTATTGTAACCTTCCTTTTCTAGGCCTCTTCATTCGCAACCAACATATAACTCTTCAATAAATCCTATTTTTTTGAAAGAAAATTGCAAAAAATTCATCGAGGCTAGGTGCCTTGTTAGGATGGAAAGAGAAAATCGCTTCATGTAGCTCTTCAATAGATATCTTCTTCATCAAGATTTCATTTTGTACATGTATAATAATTGATGAAATATTTTGCAAAAGCTTACATTGTGCCTCCTTACCTTATCCAATATTTGACAAAATATTTTTTAAATAATTAATAGTTTCCTTCCTTATATCTTCTACTTCCTCAATATTTCTTCCATCTGAAGTTAAAATTTGTTAGATGCAACATAAAGAAAATTTTATTTTTTGTTGAGGAACGAAAATATTTGGTATTTCTATCTCCTTCCTTGAGATATTTTCGCTAGATTTTTAGAACCAATATGACTCCTCCTTCAATGCATTATAATAATAAAAAAGTAATTATTTTCCTTACTTATAAGAATCCTCATACATTCCATTGATTTCTACCATCTCTCGTAATGTTTTGAGCTTGGATTCAATTTTCTTCTTTTCTTTAAAAATATTACCAAAATATTTTCAAAGCCAACTCAATTGGGGAATATGCAAGATGAAACAAATACAATCAAGATGGAGGGCACTCTACTCATTGCTAAATAGGGGTAGAAAAGCAAAGTTGTGATATTGGAAAACCATTAGGGTCCTTTTTAGATTATTCTAGTGGTGCTATATGAGGTGTGGGCTAGCAATACATCAAAATTTAAATGGAGACAAATAGAATTCAAAAGCGACTAATTACAAATATTTTTATAATTAAAGCATCAATCTCCCATATGAGATTCTAATTGCTGAAACACAAACTTTTTTAGTAGAAGTAGAAGCTATGGTAAGGCTATTGGGATACCCGATTCTAATTGCTGAAACACAAACTTTTTTAGTAGAAGTAGAAGCTATGGTAAGGCTATTGGGATACCCAAAGAAAATAAAAAGAATGGAAAATGGCAAGTTGTCGAAAAAGGTAATCAAAGAAACACAAAATAGAAGAAAAGACACGTGGATGAAACAAAATAACAAATGGGTGGAAAAATGAGCATTAAATTTCATGAGGCCCCAAAACTCCAACAAATAAATTAAACAATATTTGAGGGAAATATTTAGACTTGTCATGTGGACTAAAAATTTAGGAAGGAAAAAACACTTATACATTAAGTCCAAACTGTGAACACATCCAAAAAAACGTATATAGATGCAAAGATCAAATGGAAGGAAAAAAATGCTTATAGTCCAACTAAGGTGCGATTCACACCATTTCTAATGTGAAACTAGAGATGGACAATAGCTCAAGAGGCATGGTCAAAAAAATGTGTCTTTTGCACAATAGGAGTAAAGGAGACTAAAAATCATTTTGTCATGAAATGCAAAACCTACAAGGATATTAGGATTGCATATGAGGACACTCTAAAAGTAAACTCACTAATGAAACTTTTTTTAAAGTTGATAATAGAAAAAATAGGAAAACTTCTCATCAAAATCAACAATAGAAGAAACACACTCCAAAATATGATAAGAGGATGTTAAGATTTTTAATTTTGTTGAATTTTTTCTTGGATGTTAAACTTTGGAATTCTAAATAGAAGGTTCAAGAGTTGAATCCAAAAGGGAGTAGAGTTGTACACCATACCCCATATTGTATTAAAGCTCTTGGTCCCATAAATTGTTTTGGTCTAATGGACAATTAAAATCATTTCAAACAAACCTGTACATACATGATCCTTCAAAATTTGCTTCATCCTACCATAACATAACCATCTCAAAGAAATTAGGGTCTTGGAGCCACATAGACTTGAAGCAAAATGGCTTTGGATGACCATTATTGAGTAAATCACAAGTAAAAAAGAATGGATTGGTGATTTGATCCTGCTCATAATAAAATTGTTGGGTAATTAAAAGCTTAATTTTTATTGTGTATTAAACTTTAGATCTGTACATATATTTATATATAATGGAATGTCTCTTGGTTGTCTCAAGAGACTCTTGGTGCTTCGAAGACCAACATGTCTTTTTGTATTATGTCTCTATAAATATTATGTAAATAATGTAATAATTATCTAACATCCAAATAATGCAATAATTACCTAACATCTTCACTTATTATATTATTTATTTTTTTCAATTATAGCTAAAAATACTAAAAAAAAATAATCGTCATCATGGTCGGCAACAAGTCCTATAATTGTTCCCTATCCTACAAGGACTTGATTGTCTAGACAAAATTGGTCTGGTGGACGTGTGCGTGTTGGCTCTTGGCTTTAGAATTTAGCTTTGACTCTAGCTTTTGGCTTTGGCTTTGGCTTTTGGCTCTAGCTTTGGCTTGGAGCTAGAGCGCCTCAATTTTTTTTATTTTTCAAAGAGAAAGACTTACCAGGCTTTTTGTCAATTGTTGGACTTTGTCGACGACCTGCAAATGAGAGATAACTTTGTCTTGTGAGCCTTCCATATCATGCAAATAAGAGGTGGCTTCATCTGGTAACCCTTCCCATATCATGGACTTCCTCGTATAAGTAGTCATTACCAAGGCCTCTGTAGGAGTAGACAATGGAGCTCAAGAAGTTGGAGTGATAGTCAAACTACAACAACAAGTCTTACACCATTGTGAGCTTCACCACAAAGATGATAATGCAGGGGAAAAGCCTGTTGGTAGGGTCTTCATTGGCTACGGCCATGATAATGTAGGAACATCTAGGTGTGTGGACAACCTTGCATCACCCCCTCTCCCCCCCCCAAAAAAAAAAAATGAGAAAAATGAAAAAAAATTGCTTTGTTTTTTTGCATAAATTTGAGCTAGAATTGAAGGAGAAATTGGTGGTGGCACACCCAAGTGACAAGGGTCACATCCCAACTTGAGACGTCTTGCTAACAAGACCGACAAGGTGTTGGCAAAACTGACAAGGGACCAACAAGGAATCGGCAAGGGTTCGACCAAGAGTTGGCAAAGGACCAACAAGGGATTGACAAATGACCACAAAGGGGCCAGCAAGAGAAGATTTAATTGTTGCTGTAATTTTTTAACAAAGAAACATAAGTATTTTGTTGTTGTTAATTTGCTAGTTTTGTGTATTTATTGTGAGAGTATTGGGCTACTAGAAGAGCTTATCTTTCAATAGACCCCATTCTCTAGACTGCATCAAATGGTATCAAAGCCAAGGTATACGTGGAGAATGTTTGGAATTTTAGTCTAAGTTCTTTCAAAACATTGAAGGCAAAGGTGTACATAGAGAAGCTTGAGTTCTAGAGAATTGAAGGCTAATGAGGAGATTCGAGAGTTGTAGAGGTTGCAAAGACAATAGAGACGTGCATTTTGAGCCTCAACTATTTTCACGTGTTATAAAAAAATCAGTAGTAACATTGGTGGAGGCCCAAGAAAGAAGTTGAGAGGGTGGTTGAAATTTTCCAACTCAAAGCTTCTGGAGAGTTAATTCTTTTCAGATTTTGAATATTCAAAATATTTCAGGTTTTCGGGTCATAATATGATTAGTTATAGGAATTTTCTAAGATTTCTCATGGTTTATATTTTCTAAGATTTGTTATTGCTTTTCACAAAATAAAAAAGAGAGGGAGCCAGTATAAAAAAAAATTGGAGCAATATTTTTTTTGTAGTGGCTCAATTGCAATAGTTTGGTGAAAGGCAATTCATGGGTCCAATCTCATGAAGCATTTTCTCTTACACGACATGTATTAACATTAATTTGGGAAGCCAAATAAAAATATCTCCAGTTCTTGCTCACACTTCCCACTTGCACCCATAACAGTTGCTTGCTTTATAAAATAAGAAAAAAGTGAAACTAGCTCCTTGCTCGCACGCTCGCTCCCATCTATCTACTTTAATTAAACATGGGCATTAATATCTTTATTTATTTATTTCATAGACATATAGTATTTCAATCTTCACTAACTCTTTCTTAAGCATATTTTGGACCAAATATTTTATCCTAACCATGTCGTAGGAAGGACATAAGCCTTTTAGTGCACATAAATAGAGATTTCCCTTTTTCAATGGTTATCTCTAGCCAGGTCAACACGACATAGAGTATTAAGTTAGCATTAAAAAATCTATATATAATTTGCAATTACAAAGAAGGATAGAAATCATGTAACAAATGCATCTCTAAGAATGCAACCCACCAAGATAATATTGAGATTGATTTTTTCAATGCTTAATCTTTGTTTTAATAGTATTCATGAAAGTTGTTAATATACGATTCCCCCCTACGATGTAGTACACAATCCTTTTGGATTGCTTGATAGGTATATTGTGTGTTTGTTTGTTAGAAAATGTTCTAGCAACCTAGTTAGTAGGCACACAAGGACCAAGGCCACACTGAGAAACAATATTCTACAACGTTTAAGCCTCCTCCATGCATATAATCTACCTGTTGTTGTTTTGACATTTTAAACAATGTTAGTTTATGGGTCTATTTAGTTTTGAAGCATCACAACCTTGGAGGTCTTCTTGGAAAAAGGTTTGTGGCTTTTTTTATTGCTATAAATGTGTTTTCTAAAAAATGAATATTTTGATAATCATGTGAACCTCTTCAACCAACCTATAACATGAGGGCTTATAAAGAGTACTTGATTTTTCGTATACTTAGATGATTACATAGGTAATTTATGGCAAGCTAACAAGTTTTGTATTGTCTTTCTTATAAACAACCAGTAGATTTTGTTTATTTCCTAAAAACTAGGATGTACCTAACATGAGTGAAGAGGCATTCTAAACACATCAAGTTTCAATCCCACATATTTTAACTCATATCAAATACATCCTAAGATGTCTAATCCGTGTTGAGATGAACCTATGCTAGCAAAAATTATGGGAATATCAAAATTTAAAGAGTCATAATATGTATCTAATTTAAAGTCATGCCAATACATATAAATGCTTAAACTTGCTTACCTTATATTACTTAATGTTGAGTAAGTGTATTAGAAGGTCAATATGTAATTTTTAGAAGCACAAGGAAGGACTTAAACATATTCAACCATGCTTAACAATGAAACATATAATCTACCTTACTATAACTCATATTTTTCTTGGTGCAAGACCATCTTTATAATTATTGAAGGATTTATATGTCTTCAAACTTATTATAATTTATAAAGCTTTTGAGCATGAAAAACATTATATAAGGTCTTTATTATATTTGTTATTTACTTTATATAAATCCAACCCCAATATGCATACAACACTCTATATGACTACAAGTAGCTCATCATAGTTATATGTTTTATTGTTGTAATTCTTCAAGGAAATCATATTTTTAATTAGTTATATGGGATTGAAACAAGTAACACCCCTATTACAACATAATCACATTATCATTGTATCAGAATGAACCACATTGTTGTCATATTATAGCAATTTGTATGAACATAGGTTTTTTCATGGTGACGGTGTCTATCATAATATGGAAATTCAAACTCAAGTTACACTCATAGATTGCATCCCACTTACTATAGTCCCTAGTGCCTTTGACAAACACCTTAAGCAATATTAATACAAGAGAAAGGAAAGACTCTAACACAATATTACAAGGACTCTCACACCAATGCATAATTTCAAATGGGCTATGAAAATAGCATATTAAATTCCATATATTTTGGTCCTTTGAGTACAAGTTGTATAGTATTAGATCCTAGTTTGCATTACGTAATTAAAGTAGTGATTGGTATATGAGCTTTTAATTTATTTAAAGTATGAAAATTAGATTAGTTATTATTGATCATTTACCTTTCCAATAATGTTATTTTAAAAAATATGTTGCATTAAATGTCCATGGTGAAATTAAGTATATTGTGGATTTTATCTATTAAAGCCTTTTAATTATAATGACTATAACATTGGGTTCAATTATTTTTTAAGGATACAAAACAGCTTGTACATATTGTATTTTCTAGATGCAAAGTAATGTATTATATTCATTTCTCTTTATTGAGGTTTTTCAGGTATAAGAAACATAAAATTGAACCCCTATTTTCTTACATAATATTTCATCTATATGTTAATGGTAAAATAAAAATTTGTAATAGTTTTTTCAAGTACAAAATATATTTGAATAAATGGAAAAATACTATATTATTTTTCATTATTAAAATCTGCCAAAGATGAGAAGCATACTACCTGCCCAACTTTATTTTTAGGGACACAATACTTCTTGGAAGCATTGCATGAGAACTACTAATGAATTGGAAGGCATATTATTGAAAGGTTGGAAGTGTTGTACGTAAATTGTGTTGACGAAGCATTATTTCATGTTGATGTCCAAATGCAAAGGAAAAGCACCAAAAGTAAACTTAACCTTTAAATTATTTAAGCAAGTTGGACACACACTTGATTTGAAAAATTAAAGTGAATTGAATTGATATGGGAGATATAACAAGGTGATTGAATAATTGAATTGAAGAAGTGAATAATAAAATAAACCAGACTTATAAGAAGGAGAAAATAATTATTCGAAAAGAAGAAGAGAAATTGATTGAAAGAAGAAATTAAACTGATTAAAGGAAAAGAATTTAAAGAAATTGTTTGAAAGAAAAATTGAATTTGAAAAGAATTGTTTGAAAGAAATTAAATTGGGAGAAGATTAAAATTAAAGGGAGATAAAAAAATATTTAAAATTTGAACTTGATAAAAAAATTTTGAAATTTAAAATTAAAAAGTGGAGGAAATTAAAGAAAGAAAGATTAATTGAAATTTGAAGAAATTGAAATTGAGAAAGAATAAAAATTTGATTGAAGAAAGAAAATTAAAAAATTTAGTTGAAGAGAAATTGAAAATTAAATTGAATTTGAATTTGAAGAAGAATAGAAGAATTGAATTAAACAAAGTCATAAGAAGGAATAAAAATTTGAAGATGGAAAAGAATAAAATATTGAAGTTGACAATTTATGAAAGAAAATAAATTTGAAGATTGATAATTAAATCAAAGAAAGAAAATACTAAATTTGGAGATTGATAATTAAATCAAAGAAAGAAAATACTAAATTTGGAGATAAAAGGAAACATCAAAGGAAACTATTTACTAAAAGTTGAAAAGGAAAATTGAAGAATTACTCGAAGAACAAATCATGACCATTGAGAAAAGAAAGCAAATAAAAAGAAAAACAAACATTCAATGTGTATCATCAAATGATAGCACAATCAAAGAAAAGTCTTCAAGAAATCACTTACAAGTTGAAAATTATGGGTCAACAAAATTAGTGGAACATCTACAATCCATTCACAAGAAGGCTAAAGATAGAGTTTCTTTAATACTTCAACATTGCTTACATGTTTTTTTCAAGGATGTTAATAACCATTATGAACATCATATTGCAATACCTATTAGTATATGGAAATTAGCATACAAAGCAATAGTTACTCTAAATGATCTCAAGACAAAAAAGACAAGAACTAAGGAATAAACCTTTAATGAAAGATGTGTGCAGTGACACTTATAATCTTTATCAAAAGGAGAAAAAGAATGATGATTCAAGGGGCTATACAAAGTTTAGAAATAACATGCACAAAGAAAATAGATGTAAGCATTGCAACAGACATGGACACAAGGCGAAAAAATGTTGGGATCTTAATCCCTACAAATTTTGTAGAGGTAATAATCATCCTCAAAGACATTTTTGAAAAAAAAGAATAATCATAAATAGAAACTAGTATTGATGATGACACTAGACAAATTTCTTCAGAAAATCATTTTCAATACAATTCCAAAAGCAACCAGAATCTCAACCAGTACCAGAGTCGAAGAACGAAGACAAGATTGAGAGATTTAAGACAAAAGCCCTTCATACCAAATAGTGTAATACCGAAGGTGTTGGAGGTATTACATTATTTGGTGCCTTTCTAAATATTTAGATTTGGGTGTGTGTTTTATATTTATGTGTATGTTTCAAGTTCCTACGTGTGAGTATGTGTCATGTAAATAAGTAGGTGAGGTGTCTTGTTAGTAAACATGAGTTATACGTGTGATGTGTCAAGTTTAGAAGTAGGGAGTGATATGCAATCATGAGATACTGTCTTTATGTAAATAAAAAAAAATCTATCATGTAAAATGGAAATATGAAGAGCAAAGGTCAAGAGTCATATAATGTGAAGGGTCTTATATACATATATTGAAGACAAATCCACGTAAAATATAAATATTTGTATATAAATCAATTTAAATTTTTAAAATACTTTTCTTGTAAATACATTATTCACAATCTCATTATTCATTATTGTAAATATAAAGAGATGTTTGATATTTGAATAAGATATTTGCATTATGAATCTTTTATATGCATGAAAGCTAGAACAAAAAAAAAAAATTATTATAAAATATTAAATGCCTAAAAAAAGTATCTAGGCAACATTTAGTTGGATACATAGGAGAATATTATATTTTCAAATCTTCAAATCTAAGCAACATTACAAAAAGACTAAACATAATACTTTCAATCTTGTTTTTTTAATATGTAAGATTAACATTTAAAAAACTTGGTTTTTATTAAAAAAAAAATTAAAGTTGCTTAAAGCATAATATAATCTAACTAGAAATAATATAATTTTATATAAACGGATTTAAAAAAAATAAGAACTTAAATAATATTATATTTTTATTACAACTTTTATTTATTATAATATTAGATATATATTCTAAATTGAATTTATAAAAATATAATAAGAGATTTATTATTGAATAGTTATGATATAATTATGTAAATACTTGTGTGAAGTTAAGTCAGAATAATATTAACCTTAATATAAATTTTATATATTATCACGACCATAAACCTATATTTAAGTTTAATACTAAAATTAATACACTTAATTTTCGTCGGAAGAGAGCCCAAACCCTAATCACTATAATGTCCCATAAATAACATTAAAACTAATAATATTAAGAAAATTTTAATCCTAACAAATAAAATTAAATTGTTAACACATAATATTCAAACCAACTTTATTGATATTTATGTTATTAATTTTTTTTAAAATTGAATGATATTCTAGTATGTGAATATTTAAATAAATAAATAATTGAATAATCTTATCTCACTTGGTTGAAGATTAAATAACAAGAGGATAGTATGGTTCCAATGATTTCAATCTGGTGTGTATATATAATCAGCATAAGTTAATAAATATATATTTTATAATAAACTATAATTTAAGAATAATTTATAAAATAATTTAAATTATAAGATATTATATAATATTAATAAAATTAAAATAATATATTTTAAATACATAAATATAAATAAAAATCTTATTATTTTTTATTAATTAAACAATTTTTATTAAATTCTTAAATTTTAAAGTATAATAAGAACTTATCATATAATATATACACAACTGGTAAATTGTTACAATATCAATATACATACACAACTGTTAAAATATTACAATATCAATATAATCAAAAGACAGTATAATCTTGCAATTTTTTTATTAAGATTAAAAATTGAAATATACAGTGCGAGCATTTTCACTTTCGTTGATATCACAACGTTCAACATCTGATATCATAACTGGGACCGTAACAATCATCCTATCTAACTTTAAATATATTTCTCAGAAACGAGCATAGGAACAGAACCCGACGTATAGGAAACAGTAATTTATGTACAGATTGTCAGGATACATTTAAAACGTAACGATACATTAGATAAGGGATCCAATCGTACAGAAAGGAATATGTAACGCAAAGGCACGCTCAGGCAGTGTATATATTTTATCTTTCTATTTAACTGTAAGTGTCAAGCCTAGTTTCACGTCAGTGTTGCAGCTATACTCCAGTTATCGAGTGCACGTTCTTATTCAGTACTAGTGGACCCAAATGCCAGTACTGGATAGGATTGAGAAGGTCTAATTATTATTTTTTTCTTCGAAAGAAAAGCCATAATTTTATATTAGTAGTTTTATTATTAAGTAGGTTTAAGAATTTGTCCAATACCAACCATAAATTAGTTTTCACAGACCAAATAAAAAATAGTAAAAAATGTATGCTGATTAAATGAAATTTGCATCCTAATTCGCAAGAAATTTTAGTTAGCAAGTATAAGAAATGCCATTTTAAGCGTAACCGTTACTTAGCAAAGTAAAAGTTATTAGGGTTGTTTTTCTTCATAAAATATGTCCAGATGTTTTGCAAGTTCTCACTTTTCTTTATCTTTTGTTAACGATAATAACAATCGCCTAAAGAAAGTAAAAAATGTATGCTGATTAAATGAAATTTGCATCCTAATTCGCAAGAAATTTTAGTTAGCAAGTATAAGAAATGCCATTTTAAGCGTAACCGTTACTTAGCAAAGTAAAAGTTATTAGGGTTGTTTTTCTTCATAAAATATGTCCAGATGTTTTGCAAGTTCTCACTTTTCTTTATCTTTTGTTAACGATAATAACAATCGCCTAAAGAAAGTAAAAAATGTATGCTGATTAAATGAAATTTGCATCCTAATTCGCAAGAAATTTTTGTTAGCAAGTATAAGAAATGCCATTTTAAGCGTAACCGTTACTTAGCAAAGTAAAAGTTATTAGGGTTGTTTTTCTTCATAAAATATGTCCAGATGTTTTGCAAGTTCTCACTTTTCTATATCTTTTGTTAACGATAATAACAATCGCCTAAAGAAGGTTTCAGCCGTCACGTCGTCGCCAAATCAAATTTATCATCAGAGTTTACACCAATGATAACAATGTACGATTTAGGATTTGATAAATAATTAATCTAATTAATTTTAATAATTTCGACCTTCATATATAGGATTTCAATTTTAATTTAAATATGCACACTTCTTAAGGTCAGGTGCTCGAATAATCTGAGGTACTGACAACCCTCTGATGTCGCCTACATTCAGATTTTACATCTTAAATGGCGGGCAATGCATTCATAGACTCAACAAAACAAACATTTACTACAAAAGGAAAATGGCGAAGCTAGATCGTGAATTCACTGTAAAATCTCTACTAATAGACAAGCTTGTTCATTTTGTTTTGAGAGTGATTATTAGATCGAAAATACTCTATAAAATCAGCCCCCGAGGCGCAAGGAAAAGTCTGATTCCAGACTAGAAAACCAGAAGGCCTAGTAGGTCAGGTCAACTACGAGATGAAGCAGACTCTTAAAAATCATCGGCAAAAAAAAAAAAATGTAATACATATTTCAACAATGGATGCAAATAAGATAAATGGCCTAGCAGTACCAGATGATTGCGAAAGGGTTGAATTCGAAAAAGCAAAAGAGGAAGAATCTAACCATGAATTGGTCGAGTTCTTTCTCGTCGGCGATGAGGCTGTTATTGTTGCTGCCGAGAACGGAATACTTGGCGAGCACATGCTGGGCCTGCGCCAACTGGGCGTCGATCCTAGGGAGCTGATCCACCGGGGTCGCTATGCGCAGACACGCCACATGTGCCGACAATAGTTGCTCGTAAAGCGGATGCGACACTATGTCGGCCTTAAACCTAGCGTTCTGCCACACCGAATGATTGTTGTCCGCCTCTCCATCTCCGCTGTCGCCTCCTCCTCCTCCTCCTCCGCCGCCCCCATCTCCTCCTCTCCCGCCTGCTCCACCACTCTCTACAAGTTCCGCGCTGTTAGCCGTATCGGAAGAATGAAGATCCAAAAGTCCAGGGCCCCGCCCGGTCGCAGGGGAATGGTTCACGTCTTCGGAGCCGTGCGATCGCTGTTGCGCCGCCGATAAGGCCATCATGGATTCGTTCGCCGCCGCTCGAGACACTTGTTCTCCAATCAGCTCGCTCCTACCCTTACTTATCCCGTTGTTACCCAGCAAGGGCCTCGGAATCTGCCATTGACCGCCCAGCGTATTAGCAGTAGCCGAATTCGAACTCGTGACAGCCGAAACCGCTGTCTGCAAAAAACTACACTGCACGCACCCTCGCGACGAGGCGGGGTCACAGCATCCACACCATTTCCTGCTCTCCTCTCCACCTTCCACGTAAGAATGCTGCTGCTGTTGCCGCTGCTGGTTTTGCTGCTGTTGCCTCAGTATGGCGCTATTAAGCCAGGTAGGCGCTCCGACTTTACTGCCGTTTCCACCATCTCCCCCCAATTCTTTGCCCGTTTGCCCCAAGTTTAAGTGCTGGCTGTGGTGGTCCGGTATCAGATTTCTCAGATGCGGAACCGAAATCTCCTCCTTTGCCTCGTCGTGGTGCTGGAGAATAAGATGATGGTGGCGATTTCGCGCCGCCGCCACTCGCTCCTTCTCTGAAGAATGCGTCAGTTGTATTTCGTGAGACAGGCTGTGGAATGCCATCTCTAACCACACTAATTTTTTTTATAACTTAGTAGACTCTATGACAGACAAATTTATAAACACACCAGGAGTTGTACCTCCAAAAACCTCAGACAGACTTAATTTGTTCCAAATTCTTCAGCGAAACGGACGCAGCGCCGGCGTCCGAAGCCCCCTCTGCAAAAATCTTAAAAAGGCATCCCGTGAGCAATAAATATACCAAAACAAATTGCCGGAATTTTAATTCTTCTTCAACCCAAATTTCAATATCAAACAAAACCGCTTCCTCGCGCATACCTTGTTTCTTCCCGCTCTCTCTCTCTCTCTTTCTCTCTCACCGCCCCCGCTACACGCGGCCTCTCTGCTCTCCGCGAGTAAAAACTAAACCGCCCTAATTTTATTTGTCTCTCTTCGCAAGCCGAGTAACCCAATTCCAAATTGGGGACCACACGTAATTTTACCGCTCACAATTCGTCGCTCCGCCAACTCTCGTTTTACTTCCACCAGCTATAACGAATTCGCCCTCGATAAAATTTTGGTTTCTTCTTCTTCTCGCTCGCGAATTGTTCCACTTCCCGAAACCCCTTACCCACCAGATTCGTTAATTTCAGTTTTATCCTCCGGATAAAAAAGACTTATTATATTATGATATACTAAATAATGCTAACAAAACGCCAAGGTGTGGTCCTGGAAAAGAGTGGTTTGGTCCTAGACACAACTCCGCCAGTCACGGGCATTGACGTCGCTGAGTTGGTCGTAGGCCACGAGTCGGAAGGAGAAGGTATGGACCATTTGGAGGGCTGGGTCTACCACCACTTTTTAACGAGCACGCCTCTGGCGGCCATGACACGTAAGAACGCGCATCTAGGGAAAGGCCGGCCGCTGCATCGTCCGGTTTGACTTGCCGAGGATCTCGTCCAGGACTGTCGGCACAGGTAACCTGCCTATTGCCTACCTAGTTAGTACACCCTACTACTCTCTACTTTAGCTGGGTTATGGCAGGGGTACATCAACCCTCAGCTCGCCTTCCTCTCCACTTCCGGTACCGTCTTTCTTTTCTGACACGGGCCGCATCCTGCCGGCGGCTTAACCTCAGTCCTGACCCCGACAGGTGACAGGTCAGCTCAGTTCCGGACAGCGCTATTATGGATGCAATCGTATTGTTTTCCTTTTTCTCTTTCGGGGACCACGGTCTTCCAACTTCCACGTCTGCGCGCACACCCTGGATTTCGAAATTTCTTCCAACCAACACTAAATGCTTCCCGCGCAGATGGTCCCCTCCTCTCCATCGGAGATAGGGAAACGGAACAGTATCGGATTATTCCTCCGTGACAGGCGACACGTCACGTCTCACTCATATCTCCCCATATTCCTACTCCAAGCTGGCCGGAGATACCGCAGGGGCACGGAACAGCGCGGCTTCCCGGCCTGTGACGTGGACAATGACGCGCCGAGTAGGTTTGCGGTGTTAGGGCGATTCGGTTGGGGGAAAGCGACGGGTCTCGCTCGCCTCAACTTTCGGGGCCTTCTCTCGCTGTCGTAAGTCGCAAGCAATCAAGGCCGGAAAAACCTCATGGCGGGGTCCGGCACCGGCTGCCCGAAGTCCGACTTTTCGCTTGTAGTTCTCTCAATCATTGGCCCACTACGAAAGAAACATTTGGACTTCCCTCGGCTCTTCCTATCCGAGGCAAGTCGGACGCCACTCAGAAATATAGATGTGGATGTTTCGCGTACCACCCACCCTTCCCCCCTTCTCCTTCACCTCTTTCGCCTGCCTTCAACTTCCAAGGCTGGCCTACCTTCTTTTTCTTTCTCCTTTATTTACTTTAAGCCTTCGACTGACACCTACTCCTTGTCAAATCTCTTTCGTTTCTGTGGATGGCCATTCTTACCCAATATGGCTAGTGATAAAATGACGTTCATGACTTGACCTCGAGCGCCCTCAGAGGAAAACCGAATGAGA
The DNA here is from genome assembly GCA_028583015.1 of Wollemia nobilis. Classification (NCBI taxonomy): domain Eukaryota; kingdom Viridiplantae; phylum Streptophyta; class Pinopsida; order Araucariales; family Araucariaceae; genus Wollemia; species Wollemia nobilis. The sequence continues at coordinate 13,923,902 of JAQPPZ010016881.1, forward strand.
CCAAGGCGTCATTTCTAGCAGGGATTTAATACGGAATAGACTCTCCACGTCCTAAAGGGGATGAATATTTATTATTTCATCTACCAAAGAAGTTGAAAGGAGGGGGGCTCCCCAAAGTTGATGCCGAATTTCACTCAAATGATTTAAAAAGTCTTATTACAGATGACTATATGAACGAAATAATATTTTAAAATGTTGCCATCTTTTATATAAAAAGGTTTAGTACAAATCCATAAACCTAATGCAGTCGTAGTTGCATCCCACTCCTCAGGTGTTCTTTCTCAAGCATCAACATCCCCAACTCTCATGAAGAAAGGTTATCTTTTAATTAGCTGAAAGATTTAAGGATAGACAGTCCAATCACATCCACATATATATAGATAGGTGGACAATTAACAACTAGGAAGGTAAGTGTTTTATTTTATTTTTGGGAAGAAAAGGTATAAAGCATGACGTGTCATATCACCCATCCATATTTAGGTGAACAATGAACCTATAAGACACTTTATGTTTTATTTTCCAGAATGATTTAGACATAACTAGTCTAGTCACACATCCATGTATTGGTGAGAAATCATTTACAGCTAGTTTGTGTTTCCTACTTAAAACTTGTATTAGTCTCGGTGCAGCGTTACTAACAACCTTAACAAATTAAGTGTCAGAGACTCATTAACTACAAGCGCAGCTTTCAAAGCAAACTCCCATACATTGCACATTGAATAAACGTTAGAAACAAAAGTCGCATTTCTTATTATTATTAAGATTAATGGGAGCGGCATGATGAAATAAATTATTTTCTCAAGTTTCACTCTAAATTTTAGTTGAATTTAAGGTACCCGTTCTTGTTAGGCAACCAATCGAGTGCATCCACGCGTCCAGAACAGGTTACGCCCATATTTGCCGACTCATAAAGAACACACTCACCAAGATGGTAAAAGTGTTTTGTGGAGGAAAAGCATCGAGAAGCTAATGAAAAATATAAAGTTGGTCCTATTATAGTCGTTGCGTAATTAAAAAATACATGGCCTTAATTATTATTATGCAAATGCTACAAATGCCATCCTTTCTATTCACGTGTGTATGATAAGGTTCCCTTTAAATTAAGGAGTGATTAGAAAGGAAACGAGTGGTCCCCTTTTAGTTTTACCGTAGTGTATCTCTTAAGGTGTAACCAACAAGACATGGATATTATAATTTTTATTTTTATTTTTTATAAACGATTACTAATGTATTTATATATATATATATATATTCGTAGATGAGCATCCCACATACGCTCAAAGACTTTGAGCCACACATATAAAAAGTGAAGACTTGCATATATATGTATTCTAGATGGCGGGATGGTGGGTTAGCACCCTGTTCTTTGAGTTGAAATGAAAGATTTTAATTACGTCCTGAGACCCAAATATGGTATATGGGACCTCAAATATGGAAGTACAATTACTCAAATCATATCATATGATCTTTAATATCTTTGAGAAGGTTGTTCCTTCTCCTGCTGATTTGTGTTAGCAATTTCCCAACTTTTTTTATTTTACTGTCTTCAAATAAATCTGCCATAAACTCGTTCCCAAGTGTTTCTTTGTATTTTTTACGGATATCTAAAAAACTCGGGCATTTATAGATAAAGTGGTCCTCTATCTCTACTGCGCCTGTGCTGCATAGAGTACATATCCTTTCTTTCCATTGTTCTTTGGGCGTTGTCCATCTCCTTGTTTCACATCTAAGCCTATGAGAGCTAGTCCTTATCTCGAGCAATGAGTATTTTTTCCTTCCACTTGATTTCAGCGCCTATATACGCTTTTTCCTTGTGGTCATATGTTGGGTTAAAATTTACAATATAATATTGTCTTTTCCTGCTTGCATTTTTCCACATTCCACTTCTGAACTTTTCATTCACATAATTTTTATGTCTTTGTTGACATTTGGGCATTCATTTATGTTGATTTCCCAACGTTTCATCCATGTATTCTTTCGCCTATGCAACTCTTCGTCCCCTAACTGCCCTAGGCCATCTATCATTTGTCATGTCTTCTATTTTTTTCAAGTAACATAACAGCTTGGTCATAGCAATTGCTTCTAAAGGGAACATTCCAGTTTCAGCTAGAATAATTTCATAAGGGTTGTGGCCTTAATTTTGAGAAAGTTTGTGATTATATATTTTTGACAAACGCCAAGTACTTATCAATAGGTTAGGTTTAGAGCTCGGTTAATTTAATTTATTTTTTAAAATAATTTTATAAATATAAGAATATTTTTTATAAAATGTAGTTTTTAATAGGATATATGAAATTAAGACAGGATATCATTTACATAAGATTACATAGTGGTATTTTAATAGCTTGACAATTATACATATCCTTTGACAAGATTCAAACCTTGGTCTTTTCCAAAAGTTTTAGAATCTAATAAATTAAACTAATACCATTTAATTTATAAAATATGTTTTACTTATAATAACTTTCAATAATAATATATCATTGTTAATTCTCTAAAAGTTGAAGAATCAAACCAATTAGATTAATATCATTTGATCTATAAAATGTATTTTATTTATAATAATTTTTAATAGGTTATATGGGATTGAAATCATCTGTGTATTGCATTATGATCACATAGTGATATTATAACAACTTGATAATTATGTATGCATTGCTTGATAAGTTTTGAATATTGGTCTTCTCTTTTAAAGTTGAAGAATATAACCGAATTAATACCATTTAATTGTTTGTTACATATAATTATCTACACAAAAATTTATATATTATTAAATATAATTATCTGCATAATAAATTATATATTTAATGTATTTCAATAAAAATAAATATTTGCAATATGTATTTCAATCTTCCCAACCTCACACCATACATACATCTCCTTGTTCCACTTGTATACGTTAAACTTTAAAAATATATATTCATCTTTAAAAATTATTTTAAAAAAATAAATAATGAAATATATTAATAATATAAAAATTGTGTTTACTTATTTATTTATTTATATATAGTTTTTCTTTGGTTCAGTCACAATAATTTAGTTCCACGCTTAAAATTATCATTCTTATGTTTCTTCTGTTGAATCTTGGTTAAAAGGCATGTCGGTTTGGAAAGGTGGTAGATAAAATCTATTTTTATCCTTCAACATAAACAAATTTTTCTTTTTGTCATGTTAAAAATATTTTAACTCCACGTGGAAGAAATAACGAGGATGACGAAGATATAAAGAAGGAAGTGATTACTTATTTTGAAAAAAATATCGAATATTGGGCAGAATAAGGAGGCACAAGATAAGCTTTTGCAAAATATTTTATCAATTATCATATTGGAACAAAATGAAAGCTTGATGAAGAAGATATCTATGGAGAAGCTACATAAAATAATTTTCTTTTTCCATCCTAACAAGGCACTTAGCCCTAATGTATTTCTTGTTAAGGAGTGATATGTTAGTTATGGTTAAAGAGGCCCAAAAAAGGAAGGTTATAATAAGTGAGACCAATGCCACTCTTATTATGTTGGTTCCCAAGAAAGAGGAGAAAATATTTTGATAATTTTTGTCCAATAAGCCTTTGTAATATGATTTATAAGATCATTTCAAAAATTATGGCAAACAAGTTGAAAGACATTCTAGATTGTGTTATCTCAAAGGAACAAGGTGGTTTTGTTTGTGGTAAATAATTTTTTGATGGTATAATCATTACAAAGAGGCCATATATTCTCTTCCTTCCATGAAAAAACTAGGCATGCTTATGAATTTAGATATGAACAAAGCATATGATAAAGTTTCTTAGAATTTTCTACATGATATTCTCAAAAAGATTTGTTTTGATTATAGTTGGTGTGGATGGATTAGATGTTGTTATAGCATTGAGGAATGTTCTATTTTGATCAATGTTTCTCCTACTAGTTACTTCAAGTCATCTTGTGGACTTTGTCAAGGTGATCTACTATATTTGATCTATTAATTATTCTAGTGGAGGCATTAGGGATAACTTTCTCAAAGGTAAAAAGGGAAGGAAAAATAAAGGTATTCAAGTTGCAAAAAATGGTCCCTTTGAATCTATCTCCAATTTGTTGATAATAATTTTCTTTTGGGTCATCCCTCAATCAATGAGGTTATGAAGTTTAAATCAATATTATCATGTTATGAGAATGCTATTGAACAATTGGTTAGTACTACAAAACCTAATATTTTTTTTAATTATTGTTGCCCTAGATTTACAAAAAAATATTGTGAATATTTTAGGGTTTAAAATTTAAAAAATTCTATCAACCTACTTGGGTATTCCTTTGTCTCATGAAGGAAATAAAAATGAGCTTTGGGTCTCTTATTTGGATAGAATGAAAGCTTGTTTGGTAGGTTGGAAAGGTAAGTTCTTGACCACTATAGGAAGGCTACAACTCATAAAGACTACATTACAATCCATCCCTTTTTTTTTTTAGTAATACTTCTTATACACATCCACCATGGGGATTGAACCCGGGTCACATCATCGATAATGCAAGTGGCGTCCTTGCCTGTAGATCACACTCATGATGTCACTTTCAAGATTGTCAATAGGTATAATGTCATAAATTGATAAAATTTTAAGACTTTCTTTGAAAATATTGTAAGAAAAAAATTAGGTTTTCTCTTTATAAGTGGAATATGATTTGCAAAGGAAAGAATATTAGATAGCCAAGTTTGCAAAGTTGTAGACTTATGAGTTTGGCATTAGGGGTAAAGCTTGGGTGGAAATTATTTAGAGATGAAGGTAAGAATTGGATAAAAATATTACTTCAAAAACATATAGATTTTCTTATACCATTAAATTATTTAAGAAAAGAACCCTACCCAAAGGCTCACAAACATGGAACTTCATATTATATAGTTTACAATTGATAAAAAAAACATATTAGATGGTCAATCAATAAGGGAAATTATGCAAAATTTTAGATTGATGCTTCGTTGAAGTCTTATCCTCTTATCTCTAACTCAAAATGATAACCATTGGCTCAAGCATGCCTAGCTTGTAAAGGTCCAAAGGCCAAAGACTATATTAATATGAGCAATAATTCCACATCATGGATTTCTATTAGTACTCTAGTTGAAGGAGGGGAAATCAAACTAATTGCAAATGAAATTTAAAAGATACTTCAAGAATTTTATTTCTTGACTTTTATATAAAAGGATGAGTTGGTTTAGAATCTATCAAAGGGTGATGAATACTTAATCAATATGGGATATGAGGATTTAGAGCAATCAAAGTATCTTATTCTCAAATATTTCCTTTGGAAGAATGTTTGGTCACTAGAGGCTCTCCCTAAGACCTCAACATTGCTTTGGTTAGTAGTTCAAAGTAAGATTCTTACAAGAGAGAGTATACAAAGAAGAGGATATCACAAACCTTTTAGATGTGGCTTGTGTTAAAGTTATGTAGGAAGGATCTAGAAACATCAAACCACTTACTTTTTCATTGTTCCTTTGCTCATACCATTTGGAGCTACTTTTAAAAAATATGAAAATATATTGGGCAGCTGCACCAACATTGAAAGAGTTGATGAAATGTTGGATTAGTTATTTCAAAGCTAAAACATTATGTAATTTGTGGAGGATTGGCATTGCCATAAATTGTTAGAATTTATTGCTTGAAAGAAATAATAGAATTTTTAAAAATAAATCTCAAATTCATGACTAAGTTTGGAACCGTATTATTGCCTCTCTTGTAGAATTTCTACAAATGTATTGTTCATCATAGGAAGTCTCAAGTGTGAAAATAGAGGCCATAACAACTTGGTTGTAGGATTTTAACATACATGGAAGAGTCATTTACCATAATGGAATTAGAAAAAACATCTTCTTTGATTGAGGGAAAAATAAACATGTCTAGAAATTGGGTTTATCAAAATTAATTTTGATGGAGCTTTTAAAGGAAATCTAGGAAAAGTTGGTGGATGTGGTGTTTTTAGAAATAATGAAGTAAAATATCTCCTCACTTACCCAAAATCATATAGAACTTCAACTAACAACTATGCAGAAGCTAAGGCACTTTTTACACGAATTAAAATTGTTATAAAAAAAGGATGAAAATATATTTTAATTGAGGGTAAAATAATTTTTAATGTCTACGAAGCCTTAGGCCATATGAGATGACCTTCATGGAAGATGTTGTTTAGCCATATATAATTATCCATCCATGACTCACAAATTATCATTTATGTTATTAATAAAAATGAATGTGAGATTAAAATAAAAATAATATTATTGCTGATGAAATCAAATGGTAGATTATGGTGTTAATCTTCATCTCTTAATAAAAATGATGTTGAGTTGATTGTAGAAACATAACACTTAGAAGAAGTTGAAAAATATATTTAATAGAAAAAAATGATAAAAAATTATACTCAGTATAATTAAATTAACCTAACAATAAATTTAATATTTTAATAAAAATGATTAATAATAAATATAATATTTTGTTCCAAGGGGACAACGCAATTGTTCGGGCTTTGACTCTTTTTTGGAAGGTCCAAGGTTCAAACCGCGATGTGGGCGAGTGTGTGTGGTGGTTGTGTGTTACATTCTCTATTGATAAGCATAGCTTTCGGCTTTACGAGGGACCATGGTTGAAAAGAGACTGCTCAGCCATGTACATTGGTCATAGAGATTTCTCACACTAACCATATATATATATATATATATATATATATATATATATAATATTTTAATAAAAATGATCAAGAAAAATATATATAACTATAAAAAAAAAAAAAATTTAAAATAGAAAATAAAATTTAAAAAGAAAAAAAAAAAACTAAATAAAGAAAGTGCATATTACTTTTATTTATGGACATGAGAATAAAAGGAATTTTTATCTGGCTTCCAATGGAATGAAGTTGAGACGTCAATTAAATACAATAGGAAAGTAATAGATAAGAGAGATGAAGTGGAGACATTTGTCCTTTTCATTATAATTGAAGAAGGTGAGTGATTCTTTACACGTCTCTTGCACACATAAGCCAAAGTTATTATTTTGAAAGGAACCGAAAAGGATATAATGAAGCATCTTAGCCACAACGAAAAAAACGACATTAGGGAAAGATTCTTGAGGTATAAGCAATGTCCTGGAAAGATATATTAAAAAACACACAAGAATTAAATATCTTCCGATATTATAGATAACGATGGAGCATAGAATAGCATAATCAAAAATAGGAAATAGGAATTACGGTGGATAGAAATTTTTTAATTTTAACCAATTAAATCATACTACTTTTCAAATTTTAAATGTATATCATGTGTTGGTTCAGGGTAGAACTTATTTAATGTAAAGGAATACATATAAAAGTGTCTATAATTTGCTTATGTCATGTCTCGCATGACATTTCATTGATATTATAATGTGAATTGACCTTTGCCTCTCCAATATTGCTTATATATATATATATTAAACAAAAAATTTGTATATACATAATATAACTTGTCACATCTACTATTTGTGAATAGTGATATATCATAATACTTTGTGAATTTATTACTAAAATTAGATATATTAGGTAATTTACAGATAAGATATAATTTATCATTTATAGATGATAATATAATTGGTATCAATATGAATTTATTTTTTCTCTTTTAATTTATCTTATGATTTTTGTGTGGTCTTGAATTTTGTAAATCAAACTTGACCATTGTTTCAAAGGACTTTGTAAAGTTATCCATTCTTTCTAATGTTTTTGTTTCATTCTCAAGGAAATGAAAATCAGCGTTATAAACTTTTTTTTATATTGTTTTAAGGTTTTGTTGTATCCCCTATATCTTGAGAATGTTTTCCTCTTTATCCACTTAATGTTCTTGTTTCTATTATGTATTTTATTGTAAAAGGTTAAGGATCCTTTCAAAATCCTATGTTTTCTTACCTAATAAAAACCATCTATAAATTGGATGTACCATTGTAGGACATGATCTCTAAGAGTATTGGTAAATTCTCAAATCATATAATTTTAATTGTTGTATTTATTCTTTTCAAGACATTATCTAGGATGAGTATCTTTCCAGACATTAATAAAAGGCTTAAGTCCAACATAGATTTTTCAACTTCCAACACAATGGTTTTTTTTTTTTTTTCGGTTTTTAACAAGCTTACTTCCACACACCTTGTTGTGGTTTGAACCCAAGTCTTCTAAAAGAGAGTCCAAAGCCCTAACCATTGTGTTGTCCCATAAGGACTCCAACACAATGGCCAATGCTTTAGTGGTTCCTAGTGCCTATGTAGTATTGGTTATTGGTGATTATTTATTTCATTACAACTTAGACAAATGATGCCTATGTACCACCTAATTGCCTATTCCTTTATCACATGCTAAGTGTATGTCAAAATATTATTTATCTATAAGACCTCAAATCCCTCTAGTATTCATGGAATTTCTTCTCTTTATGTTTTTTATTCTTCCCCAAATATGTTATTTAAATAATAAAAAATTTAGGTGCCTATATAGATATTTTATCTCTTGGTGACTCAAAAGCTATATTTGGCATGATGGACATCAATTTCTATTACTCTATTTTATGAGAAAGAGAATAATGTGTCCTCCCTATTTATTATCTGGAGGTCTTTCCCTTCGAGTAATAAGGAATCCAATATGAACTTATTATCTTCTACATTTGTCAGTAAAGTACACTATTTTTCTATTGATATAATTAATCATGATACTTATTCTTAGGGTAGATCCAACTTCTAATTATGTGATTGTACATGTTCCATATCAACTACCACCCTATTGGATACAATCCTTGTGGACTTTTTGGATGCCTCAACTACCTCTAATGTGGTGGAGTTTCTTAAGCATTCCTCCTCCATCGATCTCAATCATGACCACTCCATATTATTCCTATTAATCTATAGTTTATTCCCATATCTTTCTTATCTCTTTTCTTTCTCTTCTTTATATTTTTTCTCTTATATTCTTTGTTCATTCACTTTGTAAGTTGTTCATATATGGTAGATGTATTATTTGATACATTATTGGAAACCTTGATCTAATTTATATCCTTTTGAAATTTTTCTCTCATTGATTTCTCTTCCTAACCCTAAACTTCCTAGAAGACACTTGCTTAGATCCAACCCATTTAGAAGATTATCCCTTAAATGCATATATTGTTTATGGGTAGGCATGCACATCAAGAGTCATACCATTCTCCATTAATAAGATTTTGAATTATAATAAAATATTCCTAATAAAGGTATTCAAAATACCCCTAAAAATTAGGACTTTATTGTGCCAAGGGATACCCACCATTGTAGCCTCCATTTAGTAGTATATTTATTGAATGATATTTTAAACTAATAATCTACTAAGACCAGGAAGAAAGCTCATTCTCAATTTCCTTAATTTTCTAGATGTTCACACCATAATACTTGTGGGTACTATCCAGGATTTAATGAGTATTGATCATAGATCCACTTTTATATATATACTAAAAACATAACCCAAAATTCATGATAATTTCCATTAAATTTAACTTTAGTTTTGTGTGGATATTGTTTATTTTTATTACTATAAAGTTATAATATTTGTTAATACTTATAGATCACCAATCCTTAATTTCCTTCTATGTAGGACATTAATTAATATCTAGCGATGTTAATTTAGTCATATATTCTTTTCCCCTAAGGTTTGCTCATACCACCACCTAGACTAAAAATAAATAATATAATTTTTAATATATCTTTTAGCATTTTTTATCCATGCATGTGACCTTTTTGTGATATGGCTTTATGCTTAAAAATGTCTAATTGTTTTTTTTAATTCTACCATATTGTTAGGGGCATAACTTTGTGTTGGGGGCTCCATTTTAATCCATTTAAGAAGCATTGGAAGTATTAGAGAGAGAACAAAAATTTTAGTAAACAACTCTATCATAGATAAGTTACTAATAAATTTGCAGAAAAACACTTTAGAGGCCCTAAAAATGTAAAACAAAATACTTGCTAAAAATAGTAATTTTCTATTTTTAGATTTTCATAGCCAAATGTATCTCTAGCTATGTTCACATATTAGTAGAAGATAAAACATAAAAGGATAAATCATATGTATATATTTTTATTTAATATGAACTTGTAACTCATGGAAGGTGAATCACCACATTTCCATGTGGGTGACCTTCTAACTCGTGGAAGGTGGACCACTGCATTTTCATGTGTGACCTTCCATATTCAATACAATGGATCTCCAATGCACCAATTCTTGTATAAAGAGATATGAACCCCTGAATATAAAAAAATATGAGTAATGGATGTAATGTTATAGCCTCACATCTCTTCTCAAAGATTGTTTGCATTGTACTCTATTTTTTGAGTATTAAAATCTTTTTATTATTTGGCTTACATCTATGTTCTGATTTATTATACTTTGTTATTTTTTGAATTGCACTCTTTCATGATCTTTCTTAGCTCAAAATTTTAAGTTTTAGATGAGTCAAAATTTTGAAGTTTAGATTAGTGGTATTAGAGTAGTCTATCTTTTTAGTGTATGTCCACAAACATGATATTAAGATATCAAAAGTTTAGATATCATACACGAGATCCCTCTAATTACCTCCCTTATTATTCTAAATGATCGTAGATGAGAAGTGGAATAAACAACATCGAGATAGTTGATCCTTTCAAGGAGGTGTTGAACTAATCCCTCATAAAAAAAAGGAAAACAATGATGGATCAAATTACTCAAATTCTTCAACAATCCCTATTAGAAGTTCTACAACCTCTAACCTCTCACTACCCTAGAACCATTAGTACTCCTATACCTTTTAAGGTGCAACTGAATTTTGGTATTCCTACTTTTGAAGGAAAATTTAATGTTGATGTCCTTTCGACTATTGTTGGATTAATTATCTTTATACTTCTCTATAAATAAATTCATTGATAGTGATAAAATAAAATTTGCACTCTTGAAAGCTTCTTAGTTGTTTGAAATTGGTGGGAAGCATGTTGTAATAAGGTTATAGAAGAGAATAAATATGAAACAGTGTTCACATGGGATAATTTCATGGAGGTTGTCAATGAAAAATATTATCCCATGGAAGCCTATAAAGACCAATAGATGCAATGGCAAAAATTGTGTCAAGGTAAAGACCAATTTATTCAAGATTATACTAATGCTTTCCACTCCATGGTAGCAAAGCTAAGTATTCAAGATACCAAAATATATCAAATCCTTAAGTATTGTAGTGGGCTATAATGATACATTCAAGAGGACATGGACCTCTTCAAATTCAAGATATTGGAAGAGACATATAAACTTATTGCTAAATTGGACACAAAATCAAAAATAGAAGAGGAGCAAATAACAAAAACTTAGAATACTAAGTACTACCTAAAGAAATACAAGAATGAATTTTCAAAGAATTAGGTTAAAGGGGGTTAGCCCCAAAATAAATATTGGAAGTAGACAAAAGAATACCAAGAAAAAAATTTCTTGAAGGCCAAAAGTAGTAAATGGTACAATTATCAAAAGAGCAATTGTTATTTAAAGGAGAAGTATTGAGTAATTTAGTCATTGTTTGTTAAGTTGCAACCCTCTACATCCACTATACCCTCACCTCCACATCCATAGGCTAAGGATAAAGGGAAGCGAATCATGGAAATTAAACTAAATGTTTCTATTGACACCATAAACATGGTAGATCAGAGAAGTCGCAATAGGAGGAATGCTTATTTCACTCACAAATTAGGGTAAATGGTAAGCCATTACATTTCATTGTATATTCAAAGTCAAAAATAAATTCTTAAATGGTGAAGGATTTAAATTTGTTTATCACACCACACCTAGAACCATATAATATTGGATGGTTGTAATAGGGTAGAAGCATTCATGTCACTTGATAATATCTCCTCTCTTATACTGTCAAGCCCTTTAAAGATAAAGTTTTATGTAATGGTATACCCTGTTTGTGATGTTATTTTGGCCCAACCATTTACATGAAAGAGGTATGGTGTATATAAGTCTAGGCCTCAAAGTGTCATCATCAGTATCAAATATTAGTGCTTCAGGATACTAGAGGTATCTCCTCCTACCTCTATTTACTTAATCAATGTTAAACAATGCATAAAGATGATACAACAAGAAAATTTATTTTGTTGATGATCAAATCATAAAGTAGAATGAGGACCATTGCTACATCAATTGCAGGACCTACACAATAGAGGCAAATAAACATGATTGTAGCATAACATGATGAATTATTCAAGTCACCAATTGGGGTTCAACTTCATTAAGAGGTGAAGCATTCAAATGATTTAGTTCCTAGTGCTCATTTTTTAAAATGCTTATTTATCGTAGATCAATCCTTGAAAATGATGAAATCAGGAGGTAGATCCAAGAATTGATTCAAAAGGGTTATATTATATTAAGTGCTTCACTATGTGGTAATCCAATCGTATTCACTCTAAAGAAGGATGGAATTTGGAGACTCTTTATTGACTATAGAGCTTTGAATAAATCATTGTGAAGAACCACTTTCTATTTCCTTAAATATATGGCTTGTTGGACCAGATGTGTGGTGAAAATTTCTTCATCAAAATTGATCTCAAATCTAAATATCATCAAATATCCATATATCCTATTGATGTGTGGAATACTACATTCAAATCCAAGGAGGTTTTATTTGAGTAAATATTTATACCTATTGGATTCATCAATGTACCTACTACATTCAAGAGGATTATGGATGACATCCTATGTTCCTACACCAACTTGAAGAACAAAAGCTTATACTAAGAGGGGGGTGAATAGTATAAGACCACTTTTTACTTTTATTTCCAATAAATATTATGAAATGTAAATATAACAATATCAATGGTAGTAACCAAAGCAATGCACAAATCATCACACACAATAGAGATACCAATTTAATGTGGTTTACCCAATGTGGGCTACTCCACGAAGAAAATATTTCACTAATGCTTTCTCAATAAATGTCTTGGGAATCCTTTCCCTATTACAATGTTTATGGATCTCTATCCAAAGGAGATACCAATCCCCTAAATCAAGGTCATGGATCTCTATCCATAGGAGAACTCCTTTCTCCTCTTATCTGGCTGGTGATCTTCTAGGAGAATTGTTTCCTCTACTACATTGGCTAATGGATCTCTATCCACTGAATACTCTTGTCCTCACTCAGAAGACTTATCCTCATTGCCATGGGTAATGGATCTTTATACACTAGAGACTGTCATCCTCCATAATCTGTTACCTCCAAATATTGCACTCAGCTTTATCTCAAATTTATACTAAACACAGTCCGTCGATCTAGCACAAATCTATCCTCAATCTCTGTCTCTAGTATGGCACAAATTTGTCCTCAAATCTATACCAAACTATTTCCTTGAATCTATACCAAACACAGTCCCTCGATCTAGCATAAATCAGCCCTCAATATTTATTCTCAAGCCTTAACTCAGAGCTTGAATCAATCTCAAATCAACTTTGATGGATCTGCCCCAAACCTTAACTCAAGGTTTGAACAAATCAATCAATCAACTCTACTGGATCTGCCCCAAACCTTAACTCAAGGTTTGAACAAATCAATCAATCAACTCTGTTGGATCTATCCCAAACCTTAACTCAAGGTTTGAACAAATCAATAAATCAACTCTGCTCTCAAGCCTTCTCAAAGACTTGTCTCAAATATACCTTGTAAGCTTTCACAAAAGCTCACACCAATCAGTCTACAAGTCCTCTCTAGAACTTGTCTAATCTAATCAATAAGTCCTCTCAAGAACTTAACCAAATCTGCTCAATAAGTCCTCTCAAGAACTTAACCAAATTTTCTCAATAAGTCCTCTCAAGAACTTAACCAAATATGCTCTCAATAAGTCCTCTCAAGAACTTAACCAAATATGCTCTCAATAAGTCCTCTCAAGAACTTAACCAAATTTGCTCTCAATAAGTCCTCTCAAGAACTTAACCAAATTCGCTCTCAATTTGTATTGTAAGATTTCACAAAAGCTTACTCAAATCTGTCCACAAGTCTTCTCAAAGACTTACCTCAAATCTACTCAACAATTCCACACTAGAACTTGTCCAATTTCATAGAAACATAAAGAGAATTGTTAGAGACTCAATATGTTTTATAATCATCACAAAGCTTAATCACTTTCAATCACTCTTTCAGAAACATATAGAGAATTGTTAGAGACACAATATGCTTCAACTCAATCACTTTCTTAATTCAATTTTGAATATAGAATAGTTTGTTTTATAGAAATTGAACAATCACTTTACACATCCACTTGACTAGGCTCAACCAACTCTACTCAACCAATCTCTCAATGAAACAATTCTTGCTTACAAACCCTAGTCCAAGCATATGACATTCACTCAAAATGTTTCCAACAATGCTCAACAACCAATCTCACATAACAATGATACTCATGTTATTTTCACACCCTAGTTCAAGTTCTTCACTCAACTCACTTCAACAACAATGCTTATGAAACAACTCTCACATAACAATGATACTCATGTTATTTTCAGACCCTAGTTCTTTTCTCAACCAATGGCTTCAACAATAATGCTTATAAAACAAGGTTTTAATAATAAATTTTTATTCCATAAAACCTTGAAGCATTAACTCAAACACACCCAATAAGGAAGCCCTAATCAAATCCTTTCACTCCAAACTAATATTCAGAAATACACTCACATTCATCATTTTTACACATGGAATAATTTGCCCATACCTTTTTCTTGATTGGAGAAAGTCCTCTCAAAACTGCCTTCCAACAATGCCTTCTTATTTGTCAAGTACCAAGGGTTAGATAAAAAGTGTTATACTTCAAAAATACAAGTATAGCTCAATTTCATGATACACTTTATATCTCCGTCTCAATAGCAATATTCAACAATAATATTTTCACAAAAAATAACCCTTTCAAAATACACCTTCCATTTTTCAATATCACAAAAATTGATATCCAACTCAATTCTTTATCTCCTAAGGTAAAATAATATTTACCCTAGTAAAATACCTATTTACCACCTAGGTAAATAATTCCAATATTACCTTATGACTCCCTAACCTTAGCATAATAATCAAATTGCATAAAACACCCCTTATACCTCCTAAACCTTAGCACACATGCAAAATAAAATTTAATTTATAAAAACCTTTGTAAAATCCCCTTTCGCAATTTTCGAGGATTCGACCCTGTGCCTTCTCCTTGAATGGCGCCTTGGCTGCGGCTAGCTAGTCGTGTGAGTCAAGCACTCCACGTGCTAGCTTAAGCACCTTAGCTACCTACTATATTTTAACAAAGGCTTTAAAGCCTTTGACCTCTCCTTTGCCTAGCCTTTGGCTAGACCATATGAGCGCTCTCCTCCGCCTTGCCACTTGCATGACCACGATGCGCTCCCTTCGCCTTTGCTATCTTTGAGTCCGCAATTTTCACAAGCTCCGAAATTTTTGCATATGCCTCAAATCGAATGATCAATTTTCCTAAGGTTTACATTGGGGTTTAAATACCCTTTATTGCCTTTACACTTCACGTCGACGGATGTTTTGATTTTGATGACGTCGACACTTTATAATTTATAAATTATTTAAATTCAAAAGAATTTAAATCTTATAAATTATATTTATAAACCTTAGACTTTAATAAAAATTAAAGCCCTCTTGAGGTAAAATTAAAACCTCTATTTGCTCTTCACTGATTTGATGAAGATTATTCTGCCACCATGGTTTTAATAAAAACCTTAATTCGCTCATCCATGGTTTTAATAAAAACCCACCTTCATTTGCTTCCACATAATATTAAAAATATTATGAAGCTCTTTTGCCATTAACCTTTGCATTGTTCTTCTTGACATCAATGATGACTTTATTCCTTGACATCAATGACAACCTAACTCAAAATGTCCAACACAACTCATTTGTGGTAGTCTATTTTGATGATATTCTCATCTATAGTAAGATATGGTAGGAACATTTGTAACATGTTCAACAAGTACTTTAAGCTCTTTAGAAACACAATTTATTTTATATGTTGATTTAGAGAAATGTTTATTTGGCATAACAAATATTTTGCACCTCAAGTATATTTTTGATAAATAGGGAGTCCCTAGTGATCCTAAGAAGAATAAGGTAATTAGAAATTGGCCTACCCAAAATACTCTAACAAGGCTTTGTAGCCTCTTAGGTCTTTCTGATTTCTATCAAATATTTGCATTAGGTTTCTCACACATTGCTTAGCCACTACACCAAGCGACCAAAGAAGATGCAAAATCCAAGCTCCATTAGGGATATGTACAAAAAAAGGTATTTGAGAGGTTAAAAGATCAATTGTGTTTAGCCCCTACACTTTCCTTATCTAATTTGCATCAACTTTTTGAGGTAATGACTAGTATTTTACAATACACATTAGGAGTTATCCTCGTAAAAAATGGGCATCCATTTGTCTATCATAGTGAAAATTTTAATGAAGCTATTCAAAAATACCCCACATATGAAAAATATCTCTATGTCATTGTCCAAGCATGTAAATATTGGAAGAACTATATCTTAGGTAAGAAAACCATTATCCATATATATCACAAACCTTTGGAGTTCTTTCATATGTAAAGTAAGCTAAGGAATAAAGACATCAACAATGGGCCACATATCTATGGTAGTTTTATTTGATTATCAAGCACAAGAAGGGGAGTGCTAATTCATTAGAAAAAAATTTCATCCAACCTCCAATCATAGCACTTACCACCATTATTGCTTCCTATGGGTATAATACTTCTAAGTGGCCCATGTTGTATGAAGTAGATTCTAATTTTACAAATGGTTAGTAATATCTTTGTGTGGGTAAGCATGTTTCTAATTTTATTTGTAAGATAACCTCCTCTACCACATGGGACATATTTATATACCATCTAGTGAGCACTAAAAAATGAATTAGGAAGCACACTTCAATAAAGTATCATATCACTTTGGGATGGAAAAAATGTTGGTAATACTTTAAAAGTACTTCTATTTTCCCAAGATGAGGAATGTAGGTACATCAATTCATGTACCTCCTATATTTTTGCCAAACCAATCAAGAAGCAAGGATTATACACACCATTACTAGTACCATCAAATATTTGAAAATCTATATCCATGGATTTCCTCTTAGGTTTGACTATATCTAATTATGATCATTATTGTATTTTTGTAGTAATTGATCATATGTTAAAAATGACTATCATGATTCCTTATCAGAAATATATTTTAGCTAAGAATATTACTAAGTTTTATTTTAATCTGTGTGTATTAACTTTGGATTACCAAATTCCATTGTATCTAACAAGGATAATAGATGTATGAGTATTTTTTATCCATCCTATGGAGCATGATGGGTATTAATATGACCATGTCCACAACCTTCCATCATCAAATTGATGGTCAAACATAAGTTATGAATTAACTAATTGTATATTTAATTTGAATGTACAATTCTAATCATCCATACACATGGGATGAGATCCTTCCCTACATTCAACATGACACAATTGAGTTTTGCATAGCTCTACCAAACACAACCTATTTCATGTTTGTTTTAGGTTCTAGTCCTTGGCACCCATTGATGTAGTTCTTCCTATGCAACCCATGAAATAATCACCTCACAGATAAAAATAAGCAAAAACGGTAAAATTATTTGTTGAAAATACATTCAACACATCTAGCCATATATCCATAATCTCTTGAAAAAGATAAATAAAAAACATAAGCAACACCATGACCAACATTGGGTCCCATAGTGATTAAAGGTTAGAGATAAGGTATTGCTACATATTTAGAAAGAGAGACTTGTAGGAACCTACAAAAATATCAAACCTCTTAGCTATGGAACATACACCATCACCAAGAATGTGGAGGAAAATTCCTTTGAATTGAATCTTCCATCTTGTCTTGGTTTGCACCAATCTTCAATGTTGAATTTCTTAGGTCATATCATCCACCTATGTTGGATACTTTTATAGTAGCAAAACAATTGAACATTGAATAACTTAATCCATGTAGTTTAGCACCAGTGGAGAAGGATTAGATTATTGACACATGGACTAGGACCACTAGAATGCAATCCATTTAGATCATAGAGTAATTCAGGTACGATAACTTAGTTACGAAGGGGAATGACTCACAAAAAATTAGACAAAAAAACAATTTTTTCACCTGATGTCAAAAGTTGATGTAATGAAAACTAATTATTTTCAAGGAGGATTTTAGGAGTACGATATTTTTATGACATGAATTTATGCTAAAAAATACTTGAAAATCTATTTTTTAATCTTAACTACATTGTTAGGGACACAACTTTATGCTTTGGACTCATTTTGATCCATTCAAAAAACATTGGAAAGATTAGAGAGAATAAAAATTTCAATATGAAACTATATCATAGACAAATAACTTTGTGGAGAAATGCTTCGAAAGCCTTAAAAAATGAAAAACAAAATACTTACTAAAAACAATAATTTTCTATTTTTAGATTTTTAGTAGCCAAAATGCATCTCTAGCTCTGTTGACACATCAATAGAAGAAAAACATGAAAGGATAGGTGCTAATTATGTAATTTTTATTTAATATGCACTTTGTAACTCATGGAAGGTGAATCGCCACATTTCCATATGGTTTACCTTCTAACTCATTGAAGGTGAACCATCATATTTTCATATGGATGACCTTCAATATTCAAAATTGTGGATTTTCAATGCACCAATTCTTGTATAAAGAGAAATGCATCCTTTACTATAAAAATCATGAGTAATAGATGCAATAATATAGCCTCACATCTCTTCTCATAGATTGCTTGCTTTGTACTCTATTTTTTGATCAATAAAATTATTTTGTTATTTTACTTATATTTGTGTTGTGATTTAATATACTTTGTTACTTTTTGAATCATACTCTTTCATGATCTTTCTTAGCTTAAAACTATGAGTTTTGGATCAGTCAAACCTTGAGTTTTAAATCAATTTTAGGATAAAACTATTATTTTTAAGCTGGCAAACATTGCTCCTAATGGGGACAATCACATGTCAGATAACATGGCTCCTAATCGTCTTAGTAATTTGAGGTTGCTTGATAATCACAGGGAAGGAAAGAAACGACAATATAAGACTTCGAACCAAAGCCACGTGGACCACTAGATAGCCACCACCATAAATCTAGCCAACAAGTTCACTTCTCCAAGGTTGATTTGCCAAGATAGTATGTGGTACCAAAGCATGTCATATATGGAAGAAAGCAATTACCAAAGAATTATTAAGAGTAACTGTCAATACAGAGCTTGTGGGAGTTTTTCCTGTACTCTGCTATGTGTGTCTGCAACTTTTTGTTTCTCCATTGTCTCAAATAAGGGATCCGTGTCTGTTTCTTTTTTGTAATTATGATGCATGTGTGTTTTCTCGGGGTATACCCAAAATGTTGTATGGGAAGTTTCTTTTTGATAACAGGCTATGTGCATTACCAAATGTAATGGCTTTGGTAGCATGTAGATTTTACATATATAGGATCCTTAGTAAGGATATGTTCATCAACAACCCTGGGCTGATTTTTGTAAAAGGTTTTGGGTCAACCTGTAAAACCCGGTATTAATGCTATAATATCTTATCTACCAAATTTTTTTTTTTTGGCTAACATTGCTTATAAATAACAATCTATTATCTAATGAGTAGTGATCTACTATTGCTAACTATCATGTGCATGCATATGATAGAAACTAATTTCAAATAGGTATACCTTGATTAACCAATATGAAAACTCTTTCTTATATTAAATATCAATATTATATATAACAATACTTATCACTAGGCATCCATGTTATGAGTACTATGAGATACAATGCACATATGTTGGTAGGTGTCCTTTCAAAAAGATATAATCATCCATTCTAATAGTTTATTATGCAAATACCTATTGTTAACTACCTTAATTAAAAGCAAGGGGTAATCAAGAGGTAATTGCTTGTGACTAACGTATGGAACTAATATAGGGGAATAGTGCCAACATAGTTTATATAATGTATGCCCCTATTGATATAATGAGAGAAAACATGATTGAGATAAATGTTTACCCATGTTCTATTATAACCTTCAAGACACTCCAAATTTGACTATAGTGAAATATTTTAAGAACCTCATTATGATATTAAAGTTGTGTTTCTTGATGGAGATGGATTCTAGTCACTTTATGAAGCACTCAATAGTAGTTATTTATCTATTTGTATTGGATTTTTTAATCAAAATTATCTCATATGTAAATATATAGCTTTTGAAGTATATGCTCAAACCATATCAAGAATATTTAAAAATAAAATTAAACAATAATATCTAAAATACAAAGGAGAAAGTGTGAGCCAAGATTCAATCATGGTGGAAGAGCGATGGATTTATCCAAATTGCATCAATGCTTCAAACCCTTACCATGAATGCATTAAATATTATTTCCAAAAAATTATTGAAGCGAAGGAACGTTGAGAAAGAGAAGATATATGGGCTATTGTGAGCCAAGAGGGAGAGCAAGCCAGGAGCGAGTGCAAGGTAGGAGAGAGTGCAAATTGGGAGAAAGCACAAGCCAAGAGGAAGTGCGAGCCAAGAGGGAGTGAAATCCAAGAGCGAGCCCCATTAGCTAGTATGAAAGGGAAATCATATTTGAAATCTCTACTGGGAAGTCAAGATGCCCTAGTTGGAAGTATGGAGGCCCAAGTTGAATATAAGTACACGAGGGAATACATGGAAATTTCGATCCAGGTAGCAGATGTTACACCATAAGTGAGTATTAAGGATGAGATAATTGAGCATGATATAATGGTTCTTAAAAGTAGAGGGTTAATATGTAAGTTCCATAGATCATGGCTAGGATTTTTGGAGATTTAAAATTAGATCAAGTGGAAGTGGGGATTAAATTCAAATTACTCTATGATTTTTCTTCCTAAAGGTTTTTTCCTCATCATATTTTCTAGTTTAAAAATTAGGGATAAAATAATGGTTGGTGGCCCATGGTTTAGGGGAAGAGATGCACTTTATTTGAGACCATGGGATGAATTTTTTTTGTTGAGATATAAAATATCAAGAAGCTTCAAGTATGGGTTAGGCTTTTTGGACTTCCATATTAACTTATAAAAGAATATTGGAAACACCCTAGGGGAATTTGTCAAGGAAGGACTAACTACTAAGGAGTGAAAGCATGCTATATATACTCGAATATGTGTTGCTATGGATATTTCAAAACCTTTTCCACAATCCATTAAGATTAAATTTGAATCAAAAGAATCAACAAGTAGATTATGAAAATATTGTATTTCATTACCACAATTATTATGAGATTAGACATATGGTAAGAGTTTGCAAAGTGAAAACTATAAATAAAGAGACAAAAAATTCTAGCCATGAGATGAACTTCAAGATAAAACAAGGAAATCATACAACAATAGAATATAGATTAGATCAAGGATATTCCACTCTGAAATAAGAGGTAAATAAATCATATCTACAATATCATTTGACAAGTTTAGAAGGAATTAAAGGTGCAAAAGAAGATGTGGAGAGAAATCCTAAAACAAAGATGACAAAATATGTCAAGTTTATTCTAGGTAAATCATCTTCATTTTCCTCAAGTAGTATAGAATCCTCTCTAGGTAATAAAAGTGAAAGGGGTGAAGATGTTATCCCTTGCACTTTAAGGTTTTAGGAGCAATATAATAAGAAATGAGGATGGAATAAATCCATAATAGGTTTTTTAGGGAAAAATAAGAAGGTAATTGCTACATAAGAGCATCCTTATACTTTAAGGTTTCTAGGTAAACATAAAGAAGATTGTTCTTTTGAGGTTATTCCTTGCACTTTAGATACTCCAGACCTAGGTAAACCTAAATATGATAAGTCTTACTATGAGAAATGTGAGAAGATTGAAGAGATTGATGAAGATGAAAGTATTGTTGGGAATGAAAAATAGAGAGGAAGACCCAAGAAGCAAAAAAAAGAGAAATAGAAACCCAGAGGGATATTGATATGGGAAAACAAAAGCAAATATCTTTAGTGCTAACAAGAAGTGGGCTAAATCCACAAATAAAAACACAAAATGACAATGAAAAAAATATCTTGAAATATTAGGGGAATGAATAAGAACCCTAAAAAAATAAAGTAAGAAATTGTGAGGTTGTTATAGATAAGATATTTATAGATATAGAAGTTGGGCAACAAATATTTTAGCGATTTGTGGTGTTGAATTTTATCTTGACGTAATTCAAATTTTGGAAGGCATCTGATATAAAAGGAGTTGATTGTGGAAACTTAGCAGTGTGAGGAAGATGGAGAATATATTTGATAGAAAGGTAAAAATGGAGATGATTTAATTAACTTGTCAGAAATGTAATAAGAGCAATGCAATATTTGGTTTTTGTAATGGGAGTGGCCCCCAATAAAAGCCACACATAGCTTATTATATATATATATATATATATATATATATATATATATAATATAAAGGACCAATTTGAATGGAAATGTCAAGGGGGCAAGTGTAAGCCTCACCTTAGAGTTTTTATTACAAATATTTGGAGAATTTTTGAAAATGAAATATTCTTATGAGTAAATTCTAGGTAGCAATAAAGGAAGGTCATTTATAAAAGGTTTAATTAGAAGTAAGGATGACGTAGTTAGAAGTAATGATGTTATAATTGGAGATAAAAGAAAGGAAAAATAAGTGATAATCCTTATTTAGGCAGGAGATATTTCACCAAAACTAATTATCAAGGATGAGATGATTAAGCATGATATAATGGTTCTTAAAACAATGGGTTAATAGATAAGTTATATGGATATTAGACAACTTATTTAGGGATTCAAAATTGGATAAGACAAAACTGAGGATTAATTTTACATTATTCCATGACTTCCTCTTTAAATGAATTTATCTAATTATTTTCTCTAGTTTTGAAGTTAGGAATAAAATAATGGATGGTGGGCTATAGTTTAGGGGATATGTAGCTTGTATTTAAGACCACAAAGTGCTATTTTTATTTTGTGGAGGTATAAACTATTAATTACTTCTAGTATAGATTAGGCTTTTGGACTTCCACATCAACTTATCAAAAAATATATTTTAAATAATATTGGTATATTCTATGGGTGTTCATCTAAGAGATTCCAACTACTAAGAAGTAAAAGAACATTATGTGTATCTAGATATGTGTTGTCATAGATATTTCAAGGACTTTATCAAAATTCATTAAGATTAAATATGAATGATAAAAATGATATCAACAAGTGGATTATAAAAATATGTTGCATTTCAATGTCTCAAATGTTATAATATTTGAACGTATGCCAATAAATTACAAAGTGGAAATGATCAATAAAGATATAATAACTTTTGGTCATAAGATAAACTTCAAAACGAAGCAAGGAGATTATGCTATATAGAATCTAGCTTATACCAAGGATTTTCCACTCCTAAAAAAGTGACAAAGAAAGCCCCTTTGTCTCATTAGGTGGCAAAATCCTTCATGGTTCATTCAAAGCATTCATTAGAAAAAAACTAAGGATGCAAGGAATGGGGAATTACAATGTAAAAATTCATATCTATAAGGAATAAGAGATATAAAAGGAATAAGTAGAGGACCATTTTGAAATATAAGAGGTTCAATAGATCAAAATTTTAATCCATGTAAATCATCTCCATTTTACTCATGTAGTAGAAACTATTGAGCTTGTACCCTACACTTTAGGGTTTCAAGAGCAACATAATAAAAAATCTAGTATGGAGGATATCATTGTAATATATATTTTAGGGAATAATAATAAAGTACATAGTATGGAGGATGATACTTGTACTTTAGGGTCTTCAAATAAAGAAGAATTTTTTTCAAGGCTATCCCTTACAAGTTTCAAGCTCTCTAAGGCAACACAAACCTATGTATAATAAATAACATTATTAATGGTCTAGAAAAATAGAAGTGATTGATGAAGATAAAAGCATTGGTGGGAATGAAAAAAAGGATAGGAATACCCTCGAAGAAGGTACAAACAAAAAAATAAACTTAAAGGATATTGATTTGGGAAACCAAAAATAAATATCACAAGTATTAATAAGAAGTGGGGTAATCCAACAAATGATAATAAAATATGATGATGAAGATTTTATCTTGAAATATCAAGATCATGAATAAGACCCCTAATAAAATTTCTATCATGGAATTACTAGGTAGTTATAGTCTTTAATTTATTTTGATACAAGAAATAAAATTAAATAGAAATGAATGTAAGAATACATTCAAAAATACCTTAGTGTTGTAGGTGAGTTGGAGAGGGTAGGGTAATCCTCCATGGGAGATCCCTGGTTCGAATCTCCACCCTACCAAATGCACATCGGGTATCCAAAATCAGTTTATAATGTTGGTGCTGTCAAGACTGGACGTGACTCCCGGGTGATTTTGATGATGTAGAACCCCTTGGTCGTGGTTTCTTAGACCAAGGTGGCCCCACAAGAGGTTTTTCACTAAATTCAAAAAAAAAAATACATTCAAAAATATTTGAAAGATGGGGGATTGTCTAGCAGTTTTTACTATGATAATTTTAAAAATCATTGAAACAATAAAGGATAATCACAAATATTTTGGGCAATCAACTAGAAGAAAAAAGCAATTGGATCGTTGATCCTTTTTTACAAGAAAGAGGAAAATATCAATGTTAGAGTTATAAATATATATGCTTGAACTACAATTACTCTTCATGATAGATGTTGGAAGGAACTCAATTTATTTATGTCAAATTCAATAAGAGTTTATGTTTATGGGAAAAAGGGATATCTCATACAATTATTCAAATCAATACAAGATAAACCAAGATGCTTAAACTAAGGAAATATGATAGTAAATTAACAATAAAGAGCTAAAAACTATCTCAATCCAAGAATAAATGAAATAAAACATTTAAGAATGAATTACACCAGGATTATCCACAAAAGTGCAAAAGCTAGGGCTAATCCTAAAGTAGTGAAAATAATTACTTAATACCTAGGGTATCAAGGATCATATCATTCAAAACACAAGCATGATAAACTCATTCCTACCCTATCCCGTTTGCAATGTCATCATAGTAAATACGGAGAGATCGTACCTAGGACGTTAATAGCAGGTTTGATCTACCTTAAAAACTAGTCCTCAAATGACAGTGAATAACCTTTGGCTACAAATATTAGTAGAGCATTCCTTCCTCTATGGTAGGCAGTCGAACAGTAGTTGATGGATTTGGTTATCCCTATAAGGAGAAGAGAGAGCGAAGGAGAGCAAAAGAGGTGCATGATATAGTAGCAATAGAGGTAAAAGAGCTTGAAAGCAAAGTTAGCAAGAGCATAAAATATTTTGTAATGATTTGGTGAATGTATGGTAATAGTATGGTTTTTGGTAACTAAATGTATGATGAGAATGTAAGGGTGTGAAGTGGGTATTTATAGCAAAGCTTTCCCTTTGGAACTAATAACATATTTTCTCCCTTTTTGGGGTTATAAAATCATAACCATCAATCCAAACAACACATCATTTGAACCCTAGATGTAAAGGCACACTAGAATCATGACCATGCATAAAAATTCTTAAAATTAATCACATGAACAAGCTTCCTAATTAAAATGGTAGTTTAAAATCAATAATTTTGGGACACATGCTTTAGGGGGCATATGTTAAAACATCCCTTAAAGATGGCTCTATATTTAATTTTAGGTTTTGGGAAAGTTAAGAGGTCAAAGTATAAAGAAAGGTGGAAAAAATATGATAATTGGGTAACTGATCAACATCACTCAATATCGTCCTCCCCAAGGACTAACAAAGTCAGTCCAGCCCTATCCCATAATAGGAGGATGATACTCTCCACTACATGCAAAGTTAGATGTTAGTGTTATTTTTACAAATACATATTACCCCTCCCTAAGGATAGTGGGTGACACTACAAGGGATAGCCAATCGTGAGTCCTTGGGGATAATAAGAAAAGAAAAAGAACAATATGTGATAGCCAAATCAACAAAAATAGAAATTCTATGCTATAGAACAAAAATAATTTTTTTGTAATTTTTAATACTATTATAGACACAAAATATTAAAAAAATAAATAGTAGAAAATATGCAAAAATATGGCCAAAAATAAAAAGTAGAGGAGAAAATACCTGATACTTACTTGTATGGACCTTTTTAATATTTTGGTCAAAAGAAATTGATTTTTATGTCCCCATGTGACTTGAAATAAATTTACCTATAAAATGCCTAAAGTACTAAAACATGCTAGTTGGGTGTGAAATGAGCTAAACCAAAGTGCACAAATGATTTTAAAGCATTTCAAAACTCTTCGAAGTATTGTCCTTTTACTATCCCTATAAAACTTGTCAAAATTTAAATTTTTATAGTAAAATGTTAAAAAAATATATGATGAAGGCACTTGGTACCCCATGTACCTTAAATTGACAAATATATATCTGATATTTATTTGATCAAATATTTTTTGTTGAATGTGTATGACTTTATTTTGATGTACTATGTTTGTTGTATTCATTTCCTTTAAGGCATATGTATGTGATTTGTGTAGCATTTAATGATATTCTCATACTTTCTTGATATATACTTAGAACTTGTGTAGCATTCAATGATATATCAGCAATTAGATGGTATTGAATTAGTATTTGTGTAACATTTGAGGACGTGGCATTTAAGAAATTGAATGTATGATTTGAGTAGCATTCAGTGTCATGCATTTGAAATCATATATAACATGTATTATTTGTGTAGCATTCAATGACATGCTATTTATTAGATTTAATTGATATTAGAGCACAAAATATTTATATAGAATTTGGTGATGTGATAACAAAACACTATCTCCCTCAAATATTGTCCATGCATGGGGTGGTGTACTACTCATACATACCACTAATGTATTTAGGCCACATGTAGTATCTAACAAGTGCCAAGTACCAACATACATACTTGTCACTACAATAGGGTAAACTAGGAGAATCCAACCTATGCCATGTACAGACATAAATATTTGACCTCAATCTTAATATAAACTACTAAACAAGTATAGATGGACATTATGGTACTCAATCATGTCTACCCGATGGTATAGGGAAGCCTAGGAAATTTTAACCTAAGCCATGAATGGTACATAAGTATATGTCCCTGAAGCCAATTCATGTCTTACCAATGATGGACACATTGCTCAACGTAACATGCCCACCATGATAGAGGTAGAAGAAAGATAAGAGCAAGAAAAGTGAGGCTTATATATGTGTTGTAGCTCACCCTTAGGGAGGGAGATACCATGGAAGGAAAAGTAATTGCGCCTCTACTGCAATGGGGTTCACCACTAGAGTATCTAGCCAAGGGAATTGTTCAAAAATGTATGCTTTCCACTATAGTGGGACACTAGAAATGATTTATTCATTGGAAAGAATATTGTTTTTTGCATGTAAATTTAAAGATATTTTTTGGTGTTCCAACCACATACCATATAAAATATGGCATGGATTGAACTAGGGTGGTTGTTTTACGGAATTTAAAGTAGGGCATTGGTACAAGAATACTTTGAAGACATCATGATACCCCTTACGATAAAAAGCAACACAATAATGAAAAAAGAAAAGCAAAATGTAAACAAAGGTAGTAGCAATTAATGCTAGTAAAAATGGATGGAAAACACCAAGCAATAGAAGATTATAGAAGCAAAAATAAATACAACCCAGAGATGAATCAAAGCCTAGTAGAAATAGCTAAGCAATTATATGAATAAGATCACCTCTTTAAGGGGCAGTCATGGTCAAGAAAAGAAAACCACCCAAAATATAAAATAGCAATTCAAAATCAGTAAAGGACATAGAAAAATATCTTGATGGTTGAGATTGCCAATTAATGTGGTGGTCATTGTCATGACAATAAGAGATACAATAAAATACATGAAAATGTGCCAATCCAAAGAATGTACAAGATTGATACTCACAAATAAATAGTCAAAGTAGTTAAAGTAAAAATAAACAAGGCACCCACGTCAACAAGCAAATCAAGAAAACATAGACTATGCAAATGGGTTGGAAGGTTCTACACATAAAATCACTTGGTATGCATGGAATTAGTGGGTTCATCCAACTCAACTACATCTATTGTTTGCAATTTTATTGTCCTAGATCCAATTAACAAATCCTTGATAGTATATGGACAATTCTATTTATGTACAAACTTTTCCTTGTACTTCTTATACACATTATTGAGCTTGAGGAAAAGGTCCTCGACTTTGAAATCATGATGACATACTTTATTATTATATTTCTTAGCAACATGAATCTTATAGGATCTATTATAATTAAGAGCATATAGACACTTCTCATCAAAAGTAGTAAGTTTTTCAAGGTAGGCCTTTTAATACTCTTGATGGTATTCATCATGACCTCAACAAATTTTTCAAAAAGACATGCAAGGAAGATAATTCAATTTCAAATAATAAATTAGTACTATAGACCAAATAAAAAGGAGTTGCTCCTATAAATATCTAAAAATTGATGCGGTACATCTACAATGTAGGATATAACTCAATGTCTATATTTATTTGACTCTTTAACTATCTTTTTCATGATATTTACCAAAATTTTATTGCTAAATTTAGCTTGACCCTTCCCTTGTGGATAGTAAGGCATAGAATAAATATGTTGAATATCTAATTAAAAAGTCATCTCTTACATTTCCTTATTTTTGAAAGGAGTATCATTATTTGAAATAAGAGTAGATGAGACACCAAAGTGATGCACAATTTGATTAAAAATAAATTTGAAGATGTTGAGAGTTGTTTGATTTGTTAATGATATAATGTCTACTCATTTAGTAAAATATTCTACAACTATGATAATAAATGTGTACCTATCTGAGGACATTGGAGAAATAGATCCAACAATATCAAGCCTTCATGTGGAAAAAGGCCAAGGAGACTCAATTGGATGAAGAACCTAGGTATGAGCATGAATTTCATCTTCATGAAACTAACACTTATCTTAATATTTGACACACTTATTAGCATTAGCTTCCATTATTGGATAGAAGTAACCCATTCTTAAAAGTTAACATGCCATGGAATGACCACTGATGTGTCCACCATAGTCACCACTATAAACATCAAAGAGAGCTTTTGGTAATTCAACTTCTATAAGGCATCATAAAATAACACCATTAATATTACAATAGTATAGGACCCTAATGAAAACAAAAAATTCTAAACGCGTTATTACAAATATGAGCCCACTGATTAGCATTAGCCATAGGTGGGTATGATTTATTATTTAGAAAATATAAAATATTTTCATAGTAAGGATCATCAAGAGGGATATGGAAATCAATAGAATTGAGCTTTGATTGTAAGCACACCCACTAGGCCATTAGTAATAGAAATTATAGGTTCATCATGAACTTTTACCATAAAATTAGTTTTAGTAATATTTTCACGTGGTACAAATTTACTAGCCAAAGTGGCTAGGGAGTTAGCCTTGGCAATTTACTCCCTTGGGGAATTCCTAATAGAAAAGGAGTCAAAATTATTAAATACATTTGTAGCTACTTGGTGGTGAGGGATCAAATAGAGAGCTTTTACAATATATTCATCAACAATATAATAAACCATAATTTAAAAATCACCTAACACTGATGCATTTAATATTTATACGTTGGGTAGTTAGGAGATCTAAAATTTAAGCCTCATATTCCACAATACTATTGGTAATTTTAAATAAATTTTAAGTGGAAGACCATAGGAACAACTAGGCTATTTGGAGACTTGAGAAATATACCAACTCCTTCCTCAAACTCATTTCTTCCTCCATCAAAGTGAAGGATCCAAGTGTTAGGGAGGATGCCTTTATCAAATTTTTAAAAAGAGGAAGGTGCATCATTTTTGGATTTAGGCTTAGCTTCATTATGCCTCGCAGTAACTTCATGAGACTCTAAGAGAGATTTCTCCTACTCAATAAGTTCATAGGGAGTAGACTCCTAAATAATACTTGAGGCAATGGAGGAAGGAAATTTGACAAAGTCATGATAAACACACAATATGACCATTATCATCATATAAAGCCTTATTTAAGGGTTTTTGTACTGGGTTAGAAGTTACCAATTGATCAAGAATTACCTAAGATTTAACAAAATTTTATATAAAAATATGGA
Organism: Wollemia nobilis; assembly: GCA_028583015.1. NCBI lineage: Eukaryota > Viridiplantae > Streptophyta > Pinopsida > Araucariales > Araucariaceae > Wollemia > Wollemia nobilis. The sequence goes on from JAQPPZ010016881.1 coordinate 13,954,102, forward strand.
GATCAAATTCTTGCATTATAATGTTCCACTTTCTATATCGGGTGACACTAGAAATATAATGCTTTTTGTTCTAGGTGTCTCAAAGGGTTAGTTTTAATGGCCACACGAGTTGTCTAATACAATATATAGTGTTGTAATTTCTCATATGCAAAGCATATGGCTAGGCAATATTTTTTCATGGGAGTGTATCAATATTTTGTTATGAGCATTGTTTGACTAATATAGCACACAATATACTCCTTGTTATTATCATCTTGTTGAGTAAGGATAACTCCCAAGGAAACCTGAGTGGCTATAGTGTATGGAATAATAATTTATTTGGGTTAGGTGGGCAAAGAGTTGGGGACAATAAAAGAAATTACTTGAATTCTAGAGAGGATTTGTTGTATCTTTCATCCCAATTGAACTTGGCATATTTCTTAAGCAAGTGGTTCAATGTATAAGCTTTGACTAATAACTCAAGAATAAATCACCTAATGGCTCCAAGCTTCCCCAAAAAGTATTTGATATCTTTAACAATTTTGGGAGGAGGAATAACATCAATAAATTTCATCTTGTCTTGATTGACATATATACCCCTACAAGATACCATAATTCCTAGTACCTTTCTATTAGTGACACCAAACATACAGTTCTTAGGGCTAAGTCTAATCACTTAAAAGTAACAAGAAGGTCAACTCACTTCTTAGAATTACCCAAGAGGACATCTACATGATATTCCACTATATTTTTGAGTAAATTATAAAATATCATTGTCATCACCCATTGATAAGTGACACCATTATTTTTCAACTCAAAACACATGATAATATAATAGAATGTACCCCAAGGTATAGTAAAAGTTATTTTGGTTTGATATTTAAGGGCTATCTAGGTTTGATTATACCCTAATTAGCCATATATAAAGGACAACATTTCATACCTACAATATCATCAATAGAGGAAAAAGAAAAATTATCCTTAGAACAATATAGGTTGATGTTTCTAGAATCACAAGAAATCAAGTTAACATTATTTTCTTTCTTCTTCATAGGCACAATGTAAGACACCCAACTTGAATAGTCACTAGGTATTAGAAAATTGGCATATAACAACTTTTGTATTTCAATTTTACATAAGCCTTGAATGAGAGGATATAACCTTCTATGATTTTATCACATGAGAGTAGCATCCTCATAAGCAACAATATTATGGAGAATCAAATTCTCATACATTCTAGGCATGTCAAAATATTTTTGAGAAAGACATCCTTATACTCCTTAATTAAGGTAGTAAAGGTGGATTTATCTTAAGTAGAAAGGCTAGCCCTAATTTTGGATATATGTGGTTACTTGGGGGTGCCTATGTTCACATATATAATAGGTTCAACATTCATGACATTACCTTATTCAAAATGGTTTGGAGCAGGAGGAAGACTTTCTAATTTAGAATTAATCTCAACTTGGAAAACATAATCATATCACTTGTATCTCCCCCAAGAAGGATTAGGTTCTTGAAGAAACCTTATCGTATGATATTGTTAGGGTATTCTTTCCTCTCTAACATATAATATTTCTAGAATGGATTCATTATTAGGCAATGATAAGAGAAAGAGGACATTGCCAAAAATTTGAATTGTTGGTTCTTTTGCATGCTCCTTACTCGTAAGCCTAGAAAGGATGTGAGCATGTGATTGGTTATTAAGAAACATTGGGATATGGAAACCAGGGTATGGTTGTAGTTGCTTATAAACTATCATTAAAGTATTATTGAGAACCTTGGTTTCTAATTCAATGGAAAACTCAACATTGATAAGAAGTCTTGTTCGTTGAGAGAGTGAAGGATGAATCAAAGTGTCAAGACACATGTTAGAAAACCTTTCTAATCAAGAAAATATTTCTAAATATGGAAATAGACTAGCAAGGATAGTAGGGAATGCATGGTAATTCACTATTTTTTTAAATTAGACAAAATTAGGACACCATATTAAGGGGCAGTATTAGTTGCCCATAAATTTTATCAAAAATGTCAAATAGTTTGAGTATAGCAGGGGTTTTATAGGTCAAATAGTCATCACAAACTGAGAGGATAGAAGGAATAGTTCCAAAGATAGTTAAAATGGTAGTGCTAATCATGATTTCCATTTTAAATGATGGTCCTAGTATTGTTAAATAAATTTTAATAGGTGGTGAACCAATAGTGGATTCTAATTTTTGATAGGTTAAAACAATATAGGAACTAGAAATTTTAGAACCAAAACAACTCATTGATTTATCTAATAGCAATTTTGAAATTGATAGATTTTATCCTTTGTTGAGTGCCTAGGCAAATGAATAATTCTTATTTCTCCTAACATAGGTGAAAGTTTTGATGTAGAGATAATAGAACATTAATTTTTGTTTGTCTGTCTAGCCTAGCCTTGTATTGATTACATTTAGCATTCCTAAGATTGTTTAAGATATTAAATTATTTGGTAAATGTTAAAGTACCTCCATGGTACATTTGTATATTTATAAATATTAAATTAGGGAGTGTGAGTTATATTTTCTCTAATGTATGTGTTAATGTGTGAAATGAGTTCAAGTGTCATGTAATACAGTGTGAAAGTGTGCAAAGTATCATGTAAGTCAACAATCATATGTGTCGGTGTCAAATATACAAGTGAAGAGTCACATGATATGTGGCAAGATGTAAAGTCAAGAGACATGAGAGTTTTGTCATATGTGAGGAATAAGAAAGGATGCATATCCTAAATATGTGAGAAGAGCAATAGTCAAGTATTGAAGAGTCATCTTCTAAGGTTATATTATGGAGGTAAAGCTCCATGCATTGTAATACAATTTGATCTCATGTAATTCAAACTTGTTCTATGAATAATATTTGAGTGATTTCTTATTATGAAATATTATTGTTATTCTATGAATGATATTCATTGATATTGGCTAGATAGTTGTATGCTTGAATATTGTGATTTATATTAGATCTTGAGAAAGTGAACTTGTGATTTAGCTAAATAGCCATTAGTGGTATCAAAGCTACACTCTGACCATTTTATATTATGGAGGAAGAAGTGAAAAGAAAGGGTTGATTGGACCTTGAGAAAGTTTGGAAGAAGAAGGATATTAAATCTGAAGTAATCGGTTGATATTGCATCAAAAAAGGAGAAAGTTAACATTTGAACTGGTTGATATTGCACTAGGTAGGCAAAATTTGAGGATATAAGAGATGAAAGAGATAGGTTGAATACATCTTGAAAAATATTGGTGAGTTGCCATTGTGAAGAGAAAATTAGTCAAAGAAGCTAGAAATATTATGTGGAAGTATAATATAGACAACGAAGGTATATAGCATGGACTATGAGATTTACCAACCATGGAAAGAAGCAAAATTATCAATATGAAAAGTGAAGCACCTAGAGTAGCTGAAGTAGAGAGCTAGAAGAAGTAAAGCACCTGTTTGAAGTAGAGCACTTGGTAATGAAGAGCCAATACAACTAATAAAGAGAATTTGTGTTCATATACATGAAGTAAAAGAGATAAAATGTATACTTGAAGCTAAATTGTATGTACTTGAGAAATAAAACTACTTAAGCAAAGCATAAATTAGATTTGGAAGAGGAAGCATAATGATTGACTAGACACGCCTGTGAAGAACTAGTCAAGTCTCTGAGCACAGAGATTCCAAAGGAGAAGCAAAGAAGCGCATATGCTAGAGTGATAATGCCTCTAGAAACCTTTAGATTTCATATTGTCCCAAGGTCAAATTATATAAGAGATATGGCACAAAGAAGAGGTTAACATGGAGTGAAGAAGACATTGCAAAAGGATGCAATGTGAATTGAGGTAAATCTAACTACATATTAAATAGTTGAGTACTTGATTTATTTTTGGAGATATAAGGTTGGAAGCATTTGATTTTATAAAGTTTGACTTTGAAGAAAAGAATAAATTGATGAATAGGAGTTATAAGCAAACATTTCATTTTAAATTTGAATTTAAATTATAATTTATTGGAGTAAGGGTGAAATTATCATTTAAAGGAGATATAAGTAGATATTAAAGATTGAAATTAAAAATTAAATTTGGGAGATATAAGAAAAATTGAAATTGAAATTTGAATTTGAATGATTGAATTTGAAAATTGATTGATTTGAAATTTTTTTGGGAGTTAGAAGAAGATGATTGCTTGATTTAGATATTGAAGAAATTTGATTGTTGAAGATTGAGAAGAATTTAAAATAGATTGTTTGAAGAAATTGATTGAAGGAAATTGTTTGATTGAATTTGGGAGACATAAGGTATTCAACATCAAAAGAATTGATTTGAGAACAATTATTTTGTGAAATTCATCACGAAAGGAATTACTCAAAATATACATGTAGAAGATAGTAAAGGAATGCTAAAAAACAAAAAGATGTAAAATTGAAAAAATGTATTACGAACAATTTTCAAAGTAAAAAATGAACAGTTTGGAACTCTTGAAAATTATCTGAACACAAAATTGACAAAAGCAAATGAAGATTCCAAAAAAGCCATCATAGTGCCTATTGATAAAATAATAATAATATATAGGGTATTACTTTCATTAGAAGTTCGATTTCATAAAAAAGAAAAATATTTGCCAAACATCATGGATTTGAGTATTGAAGAAAAATATGACATGAAGTTATCAAATAAGAAACATGATACACAATTTGTTGACAATGAATATGAAAATGATGAATAGTTTTGTTCTACATCAGATGACAAATCATGTATGAGTGAATCAATATTGAGGAAGGATATGAATCATATTACTGTGATGATTTGTTGAGAAGTGTATCAAGAATAGAAAATAACTTAAAAAAATATCTTATATGGTATGATATTTATAATTATCTTACATGTTCTCTATGTAGTTCTAAAAATATATATTTTGGTATACGGGGGTTCCATTGAAGGTTCTATAAACTTTATTAGTGTTGTTCCATAGCATACCCTCAATGTGACTTAAATCTAGTAATCATAATCCCTTGATATATCTCATAGGAAAGATAAATTCATCTCTTGCACTTTATAGAATTGTTTTTAGAAGATGTTAATTAATGGATACAAAATTATTAAAAATGAGTACTTATCAAATAGAAGCAACTAGAGATATTGTTGGTGGATATATCATGGAATATTTTTGTTACATCGAAGGATTAACCATTAAAAACATGATATATACTTAAAAAAACAAGTCATAAATAAGAGACAAAGAAATAATTATTGTGTTAGAGGTAACTAAATGTTAGATTTATAATTTTCTTTAAAAAGTTGTAGTATACTAAAATATTGGGATTTAAAAAAATTAAGGTTAACATTTTATTTATTTTTTCAATGAGTTTACACAGGTTTTTATGAGGGGTCCCGGTCCCCTCATATATCAAATAGAAGCAACTAGAGATATTTTTGGTGGATATATCATAGAATATTTTTGTTACATCAAAATATTAACCATTAAAAACATGATATATACATAAAAACCAAGTCATAAATAAGAAGACAAAGATAACTATTGTGGTAGAGGCAACTAAATGTTAGATTTATATTTTTCTTAAAAAGTTGTAATATACTAAAATATTGGGATTTAAAAAAAATTAAGGTTAACATTTTGTTTTTTTTTCAACTGGTTTACACAGGGTTTTATGCCTCATATATTAAATAGAAGCAATTAGAGATATTATTGGTGGATATATCATGGAATATTTGTGTTACATCAAAGGATTAACCATTAAGAACATGATATATACTTAAAAACCAAGTCATAAATAAGAAGTCAAAGAAATAACTATTGTGTTAGAGGCAACAAAATGTTAAATTTATAATTTTATTTAAAAAGTTGTAATATACTAAAATATTGGAATTTAAAAAAAATTAAGGTTATTTTTTTTTTTCAATGGGTTTACACGTGTTTTTATGCCTCATATATCAAATAGGAGCAACTAGAGACATTGTTGGTGGATATATCATAAAATATTTTTGTTACATCAAATGATTAACCATTAAAACATGATATATACTTAAAAACCAAGTCATAAATAAGAAGACCCGATGGTAGAAATATTATAGTGTCACTTGGCCAGTTGGAAAGGCACTCTCTTAAGTCAGGCTGGGAAAATTATGTTGGTGAAGATGAAGTTGCAAAGTATTCTAGTTTACTTTATGTATCTGTTCAAACTGCCCGTAAAAGTCCTTTCTAAATTGGAAAAAAATTCAAATAACTTTCTTATGGACAGGCCCTCAAGACCACAAAAAATTTCATTTGGTTTCTTGGGATCAAGCTTGTGTGAGGAAAGACAATGAAGGTCTTGGGCTATGGAATATCAAGTTAACGAATGAAACGTTGATTCTCAAACAGGGCTGGAAGGTGCTTAGGAACCAGGGACTTGATTGGATCAAGATCATAAAAGAGAAGTATCTTCCGTATAATGGAAATTTGTTGGCTGAGAACGTTACCCAGGAAGGTTCTATGTTCTGGCAGAGCTTGAGAAAACTCAGAATGAAGCTTCTCCTGGGTGCAATGTGGGTGGTGGGAAATGGATCTATCATTATTTTGGGAGGACACCTGGCTTCTTGATGGCCTGTTTATCCTCAGTATAGCTCTAGACCCTACTTTTGCTCTTACCCATAGACTGGGTTGGTCTAAAGTTGAATATTTCATTGAGTGGGAAGGGAATAGGAGGTGCTAGAAACAAATTCCTCAAAGAGTATTTGAAAACAGGGAGGAAGCGTTAGCCTGGGGGACCATTTATAATCGTCTTAGACTCTATAGTCTTACGAGCTAGGAGATGGAGGAATATTTCATTTGGAAAGTCGAAAGTGAAGGTTGTTACTATGTTAGATCAACCTACTACCTCTTTGATGTAGAACCTCAGCACTGGCTTTTACCCAAAAAAGTTTGACTTAAAAACCTGACTCCGAAAGTAAATATTTTATTGGTTGGCTATTCAAAATAAATGTTTAACAGTAGAAAATATTTGCAAGAGGGTATGGCTTTGATCAATAGATGTACCTGTGCGAAGCTTCAGAGGAAACTTGTTTAATAGTAGAAAATTTAAGCCATCAACTTATGACAATCTTAAAGCTCCTCTCCTTTGTGAACTCGCGGATGACATTCAAGTTTTGCTTGATGGCTAGCTTACGGTATGGAGGAAGAAGGGTTGCACAATCATGTATGATGGGTGGACCAATGGGAGAGATAAAAAATTACTTAATTTTTTGGTTGATTCTATAGGAGAAATTGTATTTGTCAAGTCAATGGATGCATCAACAAAAGTTAAGAGCGTCGATATGCTTGTAGAGTTGCTAGGGGAGGTTGTGTTAGTAGTGTAGGAGGAGAATGTTGTCCAAGTTATCATGGAAAAAATAGTGGCATATGTACTAGACCATTGTCTCGATCTGCTACTTGAAGACATTGGGAAATTACCTTGGATGTCAGAGGTTGTATAGAAGGCTAGAGCTATTACAAAATTCATCTATAACCATGCATGGGTCCTCCAACTCATGAGGTAATTTATTGGTGGGAGCGAACTAGTGTGGGTTGGAGTTACACTCTTTGCCATTAACTTCATGACATTGTAGAGCCTCTTTGATGCAAAGAGGTATTGAAAAATATGTTTATGAGCAATAAATGGAATATCTAAGACGTTAGATATCGAATCTCAAGTAAGGGGTAACATGTATATGACTATTTGTTTTAGGAGCCCTTCATCGACTCTCAAGTAAGGGGTAACAAGTGTATGACTATTTTTTTGAGGAGCCCTTCTGGATAGCCATGGATGAAGCCATCTAGGTACAAGACTAAGTTTTTTATTTTATTTTTATTATTTATTTTTTAATTAAAATTATTTTTCCATTTGTGAATCTTGTATTGTAAATTTTTTAATTGTACAATAATTTTATTTAAATTATTTTTCCTTTTTTCAAGTGTAAGAGCCTTTGATGAGGGTTCTTTGTCTTGTTAACAAAGAACAATCACCAATGGGATACATATATGAGGCTATGGATAGGGCAAAAGATGCAATTGCCTCATTTTATAAATATTCCCACACCAAATATTTATCCCAATTGGGATATCATTGACCAACAATGGACATCTAAGTTCCATAACCCTCTTCATGCAATGAGGTACTACCTTAACGCCAAATTTTTTATGTTGATTCATTCTAGGCCGACTATGAGGTGATGTCAGGCCTTCGACTATGCGTTGACCAAACGTTCCTTGATAAGAAAATGTGCACTAAAGTACAATATGATAAGCAAGCTTATAATAAATATGAGGCCATCATTTTCCCATCCTTGTAGTGCATTTGAGAAAGGTCAACTATGAGGCTAGATAATCCTCATTGAATTATTGTTTATTTTGTCTTTTTATTTTATTTTAAAAAATAATCTCAGTATACTATTTCACATGTGAGTTGTTAAATTTTATTTTTCTTGGATGTTTCTAGATTTATGGTAGCAAGACTTTGGTGCATATACACCCAATCTATAGCTCTTCGCCATCAAATTTTTATCTCAACTATACAATGCTTCAAGTTGTGAACACAATTGGAGTATGTTTGAGCACATACACTCCAAGAAGCACAATAGGCTTACACAAAAAAAGTTGAATGATATTTTATTTGTTCATTACAACTTTTACGTTCACCATAAAAAGATTACAGGAACAAGTAATGAGACTATTGACCTAAACGAGATTGATCCATCATCTAAATGGATCACAAAGCCATAGCAGGAGCAGCAAAAAGAGCCTCTCTTCCTTGGATTAGTTTGAAAACCTAGTGTATGAGTTAGCACTCCTTGGATGATTTTGAAAACCTAGTGGGTGAGTTAGTAGCCAAGGTACAAGAAGAGGTATGAGCACAATGACAAAGAGAGACTAGAGCTTTTGCTAGGGCAAAGGGCAAAGGCATTGCAAGATCTTGAGGCATTGTCATGACTCATGATACATTTTGTAATTTGTACCTTTTTATATTATAAGCAATACAAGAATATTTGAATTTTGGACACATTAAAAATTCTTTATTTAAGATGTGTTTTGTCACTTTCATTTGTAGTTTAAAGCTTTAAGCATGTATCACTTGCCACTTTCATGTGTAGTTTAAGCTTATTGAAGAACACAAGCTTATACTGAGAGGGGGGGTGAACAGTATAAGACCACTTTTTACTTTTCTTTCCCAATCAATATTATGCAATGTATAGATAGCAATATCAACAACAGTAATCAAAGCAATGCACAAAACACCATACACAATAGAGACACCACAATTTACGTGGTTCACCCAATGTGGGCTACTCCACGGAGAAAATATTTTACTAAAATTTTCTCAATCAATCTCTTGGGAATCCTTCCCTATTACAATGTTTATGGACCTCTATCCAAAGGAGATATCAATCCCCTAAATCAAGTTCATGGATCTCTATCCATAGGAGAACTCCTTCTCCTCTGCTCTAGCTGGTGATCCTCTAGAAGACTACTGCCTCCACTACACTGGCTTGTGGATCTCTCTCCACTGAAGACTCTTGTCCCCACTCAGAAGACCTATCCTCACTACCCTGGCTGATGGATCTCTATCCACTGGAGACTACTATCCTCTCTACTCTGTCACCTCCAAAGCTCTGTCTCAAATCTGCACTAAACACAGTCCTTCGGTCTAGCACAAATCTGCTCAACAAGTCCACTCAGAACTTGCTCAAATCTGCTCAACAAGTCCACTCATAACTTGCTCAAATATGCTCAACAAGTCCACTCATAACTTGCTCAAATATGCTCAACAAGTCCACTCAGAACTTGCTCAAATATGCTCAACAAGTCCACTCAGAACTTGCTCAAATATGCTCAACAAGTCCACTCAAAACTTGTCCAAATCTGCTCAACAAGTCCACACAGAACTTGTCCAAATCTACTCAACAAGTCCACACAGAACTTGTCCAAATCTTCTCAATAAGCTCACACATAACTTAACCAATCTCATAGAAACATAAAGTGAATTGTTAGAGACCCAATATGTTTCAACTCAATGCTCAAACACTTTCTCAACTCAAATCAGAATATAGAATAGTTTTTTTATGGAACTTGAACAATCACTTCATACAACCACTTGACTAGGCTCAACCAACTCTACTCAACCAATCACTCAATGAAACAACCCTTTCTCACAAACCCTAGTCCAAGCATATAACCACCATCTCAAAATATTTCCAACAATGCTCAACAACAAATCTCACATAACAATGATACTCATGTTCTTTTCAAACCCTAGTTCAAGTTCTTTGCACAACAACTTACTTCAACAACAATGCTCATAAAACAATCTTCACATAACAATGATACTCATGTTATTTTCAAAACTCTAACTCAAATTCTTCACACAACCAATGGCTTCAACAACAATGCTTATCAAACAAGGTTTTAACAACAACTCTTTATTCCAGAAAACCTTGAAGCATTAACTCAAACACTCTCGAAAAGGAAACCCTAATCAAGTCCTTTTCACTCCAAACTTATTTTCAGAAAACCATTCAATCAACTCAACTATGGAAGAATTTGCCCATACCTTTTGCTTGACAAGGAGTAAACCACACAAATATGCCACACTCACAATCACTTCTTTGCCAATCTCAACAAGGGTTAGAAGATAATAATTTTCTCAATGAATCACAATACAAAAAGATATCAAACAAAATACACCTTATCACTCCAACTTTAAAATAATATCCAACACCTTCATAATAATATTTTTGGCAAAAATCCCTTTAAAAATAAAATCAACACTCTTAAAGTCTTACTCCTCCAATATGCAAATATAACAATTTAAGACTTTATTTAAAAATAAAATCAAACTCCTTATAACTCCAAAAACAATTTCCAACAAACACAAATTTCCAACTAGCAACCCTTTCAACTATTTCCAACTAGCAACCCTTTTAACTCCAAACTTTATTAAAAATAAATTTATTTAATTTTAATTTTCAAACCTTAGGCAATATTAAAAATTAATTATCAAAATTTAATTACCTTGCCTTGGGAGGGATTCGAACCCTCAACGCAGCCCACGACCAATGCCTTAGCCGTGGCTCCAACCACCGTGTGAGCTAAGCGCTCGCTTGGGAAGGGGAGAGCACCACGTGCTCTATGAACCTTCCTTTCTCCACCAAAGATAAAAATGTGCACCTTCCCTTGGCGCTTCAACACAATGCAAACACTACCATCGCGTTTCGAACGTAGGCCACTCGATGCCTCAACATTTTAGCCAATGCCTCCTTGCCACTAGGCCACGCTGCCTAGCTGGCTCCAAAATTTCTATCACTTTCAAATTATTCCCAATCGCTGCCACAAGGAAATACGAAATCATTATTTTCTCACGAGCTTCCTCTTTCACAATTCGCATGCAATCACGTTTCGAAGCAAGGATAATTTTGAATGCCTTTAAGGCATGGTATATATAGCCTTTCCACCTTTATGCAAACACGTCGGTGCTCCTCCAACTTTATTCGACGTCGACGCTCGAATTAATTTATAAATGATTTAAATTTATTTAAATTTAAATATTATAAATTAATTTAATAAAACCTTTGGTTTTATTAGGGCCTTCTCTAATTGCACAACTTGGTATTAATGATATTTATTTATAAAATTTAAATTCCTTTTGAATTTAAATATTTTATAAAATAAATATTAGACCTCCTTTTAACTTTGCAATAGGCCTCCTTTGGTTTTTATAAAAAACCTTTTAACTTATGCTCCCATATAATATTAAAATATTATGGAGCCCTTTTGCCTTTAACTTTTGCACTACTGAAGCTTCTTCCTGGATATCAATGACAACTTTGACGACTTTATTTCTTGCCGAATTCCTTGACATTAATGATGACTTCATCCGGTGACATCAATGACAACTTTGACTTAGGGACTCAAAATGTCCAACAATCTCCCCCTTTGTCATTGATGGCAACCCAAATTCTTTTACCGAAAACTTGACCTTTCCTTTGTTCTGCTCCCCTTGGCTCAATGCTCTCTCAAATATCAAATCTCTCCCCATTACTCAAATCTCTCCCCCTTTGACATCAATGGCAAAGGGTCACCTTTGGGGCTCGGGGCTAAGAATGAGCCTCTTAGCTTAGCCCCTCCCCCACCTCCTTTTGAGGTGGTTAATTCTGGGGTGGGAGTATTTCTACTCCCAGAAAGCACTTGTTCTTTACCTTTATCCTCTTCTCTTATTTTTAAATTTTTTGAATCCTCTGACTGTTTCTATCCATGTCCTTTTTCTGTCCATGTCTTTTTTTTGTCCATGTCTATATTCTTTCTGTTCCTATTCATATCCATGTTCCTATTCCTATTCATATCCATGTTCTGTTCCTTTCATATCCATGTTCTTCCTTTTTTTTTTTTATTTTCATCTTTCTTTCCTTTCTTTCTGTTCATATTCATACCTATTTTTGGGATGTCTGCTCTACACCACTTTGTTGTGTGACCATCATTATTGCACTTATAACACTTAATGTTATTATTCCTTGGAGGTGCAAATGTCTTAGGATTTCTCCTAGTGAAGCCATATCCTCTTCTATCATGAACCCTGCAATTCATTGCCTTGTGACCAAACTGATTACATGAGTAGCAATACCCATGGAAAAGTTGTTTATTCCCATATTCCTATCTTTCATGTGTCCTGCATTGTGAAGCCATGTGCCCAAACCTGTGACATGAAAAACATCTTCCATTGAAGTTTCCTTGTCTTGACCTCATTGGTCTCTTAGTCTCTCTTGACCTTTAGATTGTTGTTCCATCTGTATCTTCTTTGTGCATTGTTCCTATTTTTGTTGAACTCTCTATTGTCCAACTCATCCTCAGATGTCTCACTATATTTTACACTTATCTTCTTTTGAAGTATCTTCATCTGAAGTTTCTTCTCCTCCAAAACTTGAAGTTGACTCTCCTTCCCATTTCTTTTGAACCTGTTCAAATCCAAGACCTGTTTTGCTTGATGTAGGCTTTTGTATCTTGATGAACTTATCCAAGTTCTTTGAGCTATTTTTAAACCCTTTCATCTTGATCTTGGAGTCCTCTAAATCTTCTTTTAGTAGTGCCACTTCTTGTGCTAACTTCTCACATTCCAAGATCTTTGCTTCTAACTTATCTTTGAACCTCTTTGCCTTAGCCTTTGATTTTTCTAAATCCTCTATGAGCAATCTTCTCTCTTCATCACATTCTTGAAACTGAATTTCAAGTTTAGAGTGTTGCTTCCTTACCTTCTTTACCATGTCAAGAGCATAGATAAGTTCTCCCTTGAGATCATAACCATTCTTTTCTAAGTATTCCTCTATTTTTTTACCTTTGTCCTCATCTTTATTTTCTATTGGCTTGTCTTCTATAGGATCACTTTCTTCTTCTTCTAATGCCATTAGAAGATTTTCATCTAGTCTTTCAAGTGCATCTTCATATTCATCATCACTGAAACTATAACCATTCCTTGTACAATCATCTTCAAGATGTCCAAAGTTACCACATCTAAAACACTTGAGAATTACTGGAGTCCTATTCTTAACTTGCTCTTTTTCTTCAATCATAAACAAGACTTCATCTCTATCATTGTCTGAAAAACTAGCATCACTATCACTTGAGTACTTACTTGCCTTATCCGCATAGTAGCTCCTCTTTTGCCTTTGGAAGAACTTATTTCCTTGTCTATTTTGTCCATCCTTGCTTTTCTTTTGATGCATGTATCTTTCTGAATCCCTGTACCTATGATCCTATTTTTCTTCACCATTGTTGTTCTTAGGTTCTTGACAATCTGTTGCAAAATGTCCATACTTTCCACAATTGAAACACTTAATAGATCTTAGATCTCTGGATCTTCTAGAATCTTTATCTCTTTTACTATAATTAGCTTCCTCATCACTAGATGACTCATTGCTTGATTCTGACTTCTTACCCTTTGTCTTATTGATTGCTTTGAATGTTGCTTCCTTCTAGGGAATAGGATATTTTGTTCTTATCTCAAAATCTGTGAGCATACCAAGCAATTTATCTCTTGTCAAAGTATCACCATCCATTGATACTTCTATAGCAGAAACCTGTTCACTGAATCTTTTTGGAAGAGTTCTTAAGACTTTATCACAAACATCTGATTCATCAATCTTCATTCCAAGTCCTTGCATATCATTAACAACCTCATCAATTCGAATTAGATAAGCACTAATATTTTCCTCTTCATTCATTCTTAATGCTTCAAGTTGTCCTTTGAGATTTCATATCTTTGCTTTCTTGACACTTTTATCTCCTTCATATATATTTTGTAATTTATCCCACATCTCTTTTGTAGTTTTACAATGCATAACTTTCATAGACTCTATTCTACGCAAACCTCTCACAAGTGCATTCATTGCTTTTGAATTATAGTGTTGTAAAAGCTTACCTTCCTTATCTGTAGGAGGATTGATTAAGGGATCATATCCAAATTCCACTGATTCCCAAATTTCATTTCCAAGTGCCATCAGGTAGATCTTCATCATCATACTCCAATACATATAGTCACTTCCATCAAATACTGGTGCTGAATTATTTGAGGACACCTCCTTAGGATCCATTGTGTTCTTGTTAGCTTTTCCTTCAAGTTGTTAAACTCTTCTGAAGGAACCCGCTCTGATACCAATTGAAGAACACAAGCTTATACTAAGAGGGGGGTGAACAGTATAAGACCACTTTTTACTTTTCTTTCCCAATCAATATTATGCAATGTATAGATAGCAATATCAACAATAGTAATCAAAGCAATGCACAAAACACCATACACAATAGAGACACCACAATTTACGTGGTTCACCCAATGTGGGCTACTCCACGGAGAAAATATTTTACTAAAATTTTCTCAATCAATCTCTTGGGAATCCTTCCCTATTACAATATTTATGGACCTCTGTCCAAAGGAGATATCAATCCCCTAAATCAAGTTCATGGATCTCTATCCATAGGAGAACTCCTTCTCCTCTACTCTAGTTGGTGATCCTCTAGAAGACTACTGCCTCCACTACACTGGCTTGTGGATCTCTCTCCACTAAAGACTCTTATC
Source organism: Wollemia nobilis (assembly GCA_028583015.1). Classification (NCBI taxonomy): domain Eukaryota; kingdom Viridiplantae; phylum Streptophyta; class Pinopsida; order Araucariales; family Araucariaceae; genus Wollemia; species Wollemia nobilis. Next base: position 13,969,175 of record JAQPPZ010016881.1, read on the forward strand.
CCCACTCAGAAGACCTATCCTCACTACCCTAGCTGATGGATCTCTATCCACTAGAGACTACTATCCTCTCTACTCTATCACCTCCAAATCTCTATCTCAAATCTACACTAAACATAGTCCTTCGATCTAGCACAAATATGCTCAACAAGTCCACTCAGAACTTGCTCAAATATACTCAACAAGTCCACTCAGAACTTGCTCAAATCTTCTCAACAAGTCCACTCAAAACTTGCTCAAATATTCTCAACAAGTCCACTTAGAACTTGCTCAAATATGCTCAACAAGTCCACTCAGAACTTGCTCAAATATTCTCAACAAGTCCACTCATAACTTGCTCAAATATGCTCAACAAGTCCACTCAAAACTTGCTCAAATATGCTCAACAAGTCCACTCAGAACTTGCTCAAATATTCTCAACAAGTCCACACAGAACTTGTCCAAATCTGCTCAACAAGTCCACACAGAACTTGTCCAAATATGCTCAACAAGTCCACACATAACTTGTCCAAATCTGCTCAACAAGTCCACACAGAACTTGTCCAAATATGCTCAATAAGCTCACACAGAACTTAACCAATCTCATAGAAACATAAAGTGAATTTTTAGAGACCCAATATGTTTCAACTCAATGCTCAAACACTTTCTCAACTCAAATCAGAATATAGGATAGTTTATTTTATGGAACTTGAACAATCACTTCATACAACCACTTGACTAGGCTCAACCAACTCTACTCAACCAATCACTCAATGAAACAACCCTTTCTCACAAACCCTAGTCCAAGCATATAACCACCATCTCAAAATATTTCCAACAATGCTCAACAACAAATCTCACATAACAATGATACTCATGTTCTTTTCAAACCCTAGTTCAAGTTCTTTGCACAACAACTTACTTCAACAACAATGCTCATAAAACAATCTTCACATAACAATGATACTCATGTTCTTTTCAAAACTCTAACTCAAATTCTTCACACAACCAATGGCTTCAACAACAATGCTTATCAAACAAGGTTTTAACAACAACTCTTTATTCCAGAAAACCTTGAAGCATTAACTCAAACACTCTCGAAAAGGAAACCCTAATCAAGTCCTTTTCACTCCAAACTTATTTTCAGAAAACCATTCAATCAACTCAACTATGGAAGAATTTGCCCATACCTTTTGCTTGACAAGGAGTAAACCACACAAATCTGCCACACTCACAATCACTTCTTTGCCAATCTCAACAAGGGTTAGAAGATAATAATTTTCTCAATGAATCACAATACAAAAAGATATCAAACAAAATACACCTTATCACTCCAACTTTAAAATAATATCCAACACCTTCATAATAATATTTTTGGCAAAAATCCCTTTAAAAATAAAATCAACACTCTTAAAGTCTTACTCCTCCAATATGCAAATATAACAATTTAAGACTTTATTTAAAAATAAAATCAAACTCCTTATAACTCCAAAAATAATTTCCAACAAACACAAATTTCCAACTAGCAACCCTTTCAACTATTTCCAACTAGCAACCCTTTTAACTCCAAATTTTAACTCCAAACTTTAGGCAATATTAAAAATTAATTATCAAAATTTAATTACCTTACCTTTGGAGGGATTCAAACCCTCAACGCAGCCCACGACCAATGCCTTAGCCATGGCTCCAACCGCCGCGTGAGCTAAGCGCTCGCTTGGGAAGGGGAGAGCACCACGTGCTCTATGAACCTTCCTTTCTCCACCAAAGATAAAAATGTGTGCCTTCCCTTGGCGCTTCAACACAATGCAAACACTACCATCGCATTTCGAATGTAGGCCACTCGATGCCTCAATGTTTTAGCCAATGCCTCCTTGCCACTAGGCCATGCTGCCCAACTAGCTCCAAAATTTCCGTCACTTTCAAATTATTCCCAATCGCTACCACAAGGAAATACGAAATCATTGTTTTCTCACGAGCTTCCTCTTTCACAATTCGCATGCAATCACGTTTCGAAGCAAGGATAATTTTGAATGCCTTTAAGGCATGGTATATATAGCCTTTCCACATTTATGCAAACACGTTAATGCTCCTCCAAATTTATTCGACGTCGGCACTCGAATTAATTTATAAATGATTTAAATTTATTTAAATTTAAATATTATAAATTAATTTAATAAAACCTTTGGTTTTATTAGGGCCTTCTCTAATTGCACAACTTGGTATTAATGATATTTATTTATAAAATTTAAATTCCTTTTGAATTTAAATATTTTATAAAATAAATATTAGACCTCCTTTTAACTTTGCAATAGGCCTCCTTTGGTTTTTATAAAAAAAAAAACCTTTTAACTTATGCTCCCATATAATATTAAAATATTATGGAGCCCTTTTGCCTTTAACTTTTGCACTATTGAAGCTTCTTCCTGGATATCAGTGACAACTTTGATGACTTTATTTCTTGCCGAATTCCTTGACATTAATGATGACTTCATCTGGTGACATCAATGACAACTTTGACTTAGGGACTCAAAATGTCCAACAATCTCCCCCTTTGTCATTGATGGCAACCCAAATTATTTTTACCAAAAACTTGACCTTTCCTTTGTTTTGCTCCCCCTGGGACATTGCTCCCCTTGGCTCAATGCTCTCTCAAATATCAAATCTCTCCCCATTACTCAAATATCTCCCCCTTTGACATCAATGGCAAAGGGTCACCTTTGGGGCTCGAGGCTAAGAATGAGCCTCTTAGCTTAGCCCCTCCCCCACCTCCTTTTGAGGTGGTTAATTCTGGGGTGGGAGTATTTCTACTCCTAGAAAGCACTGTTCTTTACCTTTATCCTCTTCTCTTATTTTCTAAATTTTTTGAATCCTCTGATTGTTTCTATCCATGTCCTTGTTTCTGTCCATGTCTTTGTTTTTGTCCATGTCTATATTCATGTTCCTATTCATATCCATGTTCCTATTCCTATTCATATCCATGTTCTCTGTTCATATTCATGTTCCTGTTCCTGTTCATGTTCATACCTATTTTTGGGATATCTGCTCTACACCACTTTGTTGTGTGACCATAATTATTGCACTTATAACACTTAATGTTATTATTCCTTGGAGGTGCAAATGTCTTAGGATTTCTCCTAGTGAAGCCATATCCTCTTCTGTCATGAACCCTACAATTCATTGCCTTATGACCAAACTGATTACATGAGTAGCAATACCCATGGAAAAGTTATTTGTTCCCATATTCCTGTCTTTCATGTGTCCTGCACTGTGAAGCCATGTGCCCAAACCTGTGACATGAAAAACATCTTCCATTGAAGTTTCCTTGTCTTGACCTCATTGTCTCTAGTCTCTCTTGACCTATTCTGATTGTTGTTCCATCTGTATCTTCTTTGTGCATTGTTCCTATTTTTGTTGAACTCTCTATTGTCCAACTCATCCTCAGATGTCTCACTATATTTTACATTGTCTTTTTCTGAAGTATCTTCATCTAAAGTTTCTTCTCCTCCAAAACTTGAAGTTGACTCTCCTTCCCATTTCTTTTGAACCTGTTCAAATCCAAGACCTATTTTGCTTGATGTAGGCTTTTGTATCTTGATGAACTTATCCAAGTTCTTTGAGCTATTTTTGAACCCTTTCATCTTGATCTTGGAGTCCTCTAAATCTTCTTTTAGTAGTGCCACTTCTTGTGCTAACTTCTCACATTCCAAGATCTTTGCTTCTAACTTATCTTTGAACCTCTTTGCCTTAGCCTTTGATTTTTCTAAATCCTCTATGAGCAATCTTCTCTCTTCATCACATTCTTGAAACTGAATTTCAAGTTTAGAGTGTTGCTTCCTTACCTTCTTTACCATGTCAAGAGCATAGATAAGTTCTCCCTTGAGATCATAACCATTCTTTTCTGAGTATTCCTCTATTTGTTTACCTTTGTCCTCATATTTATTTTCTATTGGCTTATCTTCTATAGGATCACTTTCTTCTTCTTCTAATGCCATTAGAAGATTTTCATCTAGTCTTTCAAGTGCATCTTCATATTCATCATCACTGAAACTATAACCATTCCTTGTACAATCATCTTCAAGATGTCCAAAGTTACCACATCTAAAACACTTGAGAATTACTGGAGTCCTATTCTTAACTTGCTCTTTTTCTTCAATCATAAACAAGACTTCATCTCTATCATTGTCCGAAAAACTAGCATCACTATCACTTGAGTACTTACTTGCCTTATCCGCATAGTAGCTCCTCTTTTGCCTTTGGAAGAACTTATTTCCTTGTCTGTTTTGTCCATCCTTGCTTTTATTTTGATGCATATATCTTTCTGAATACCTGTACTTGTGATCCTATTTTTCTTCACCATTGTTGTTCTTAGGTTCTTGACAATCTGTTGCAAAATATCCATACTTTCCATAATTGAAACACTTAACAGATCTTAGATCTCTGGATCTTCTGGAATCTTTATCTCTTCTACTGTAATTAGCTTCCTCATCACTAGATGACTCATTGCTTGATTCTGACTTCTTACCCTTTGTCTTATTGATTGCTTTGAATGTTGCTTCCTTCTGGGGAATAGGATCTTTTGTTCTTATCTCAAAAGTTATGAGCATACCAAGCAATTTATCTCTTGTCAAAGTATCACCATCCATTGATACTTCTATAGCAGAAACCTGTTCACTGAATCTTTTTGGAAGAGTTCTTAAGACTTTATCACAAACATCTGATTCATCAATCTTCATTCCAAGTCCTTGCATATCATTAACAACCTCATCAATTCGAATTAGATAAGCACTAATATTTTCCTCTTCATTCATTCTTAATGCTTCAAGTTGTCCTTTGAGATTTCGCATCTTTGCTTTCTTGACACTTTTATCTCCTTCATATATATTTTGTAATTTATCCCACATCTCTTTTGTAGTTTTACAATGCATAACTTTCATAGACTCTGTTCTACGCAAACCTCTCACAAGTGCATTCATTGCTTTTGAATTATAGTGTTGTAAAAGCTTACCTTCCTTATCTGTAGGAGGATTGATTAAGGGATCATATCCAAATTCCATTGATTCCCAAATTTCATTGCCAAGTGCCATCAGGTAGATCTTCATCATCATACTCCAATACATATAGTCACTTCCATCAAATACTGGTGCTGAATTATTTGAGGACACCTCCTTAGGATCCATTGTGTTCTTGTTAGCTTTTCCTTCAAGCTGTTAAACTCTTCGAAGGAACCCACTCTGATACCAATTGAAGAACACAAGCTTATACTGAGAGGGGGGTGAACAGTATAAGACCACTTTTTACTTTTCTTTCCCAATCAATATTATGTAATGTATAGATAGCAATATCAACAACAGTAATCAAAGCAATGCACAAAACACCATACACAATAGAGACACCACAATTTACGTGGTTCACCCAATGTGGGCTACTCCACGGAGAAAATATTTTACTAAAATTTTCTCAATCAATCTCTTGGGAATCCTTCCCTATTACAATGTTTATGGACCTCTGTCCAAAGGAGATATCAATCCCCTAAATCAAGTTCATGGATCTCTATCCACAGGAGAACTCCTCCTCTACTCTGGTTGGTGATCCTCTAGAAGACTACTACCTCCACTACACTGGCTTGTGGATCTCTCTCCACTGAAGACTCTTGTCCCCACTCAGAAGACCTATCCTCACTACCCTAGCTGATGGATCTCTATCCACTAGAGACTATTATCCTCTCTACTCTATCACCTCCAAATCTCTATCTCAAATCTGCACTAAACACAATCCTTCGATCTAGCACAAATCTACTCAACAAGTCCACTCAGAACTTTCTCAAATCTCTCAACAAGTCCACTCAGAACTTGCTCAAATATGCTCAACAAGTCCACTCAGAACTTGCTCAAATATTCTCAACAAGTCCACTCAAACTTTCTCAAATCTACTCAACAAGTCCACTTAGAACTTGTTCAAATATGCTCAACAAGTCCACTTAGAACTTGTCCAAATATGCTCAACAAGTCCACATAGAACTTGTCCAAATCTGCTCAACAAGTCCACATAGAACTTGTCCAAATATGCTCAATAAGCTCACACAGAACTTAACCAATCTCATAGAAACATAAAGTGAATTGTTAGAGACCCAATATGTTTCAACTCAATGCTCAAACACTTTCTCAACTCAAATCAGAATATAGGATAGTTTATTTTATGGAACTTGAACAATCACTTCATACAACCACTTGACTAGGCTCAACCAACTCTACTCAACCAATCACTCAATGAAACAACCCTTTCTCACAAACCCTAGTCCAAGCATATAACCACCATCTCAAAATATTTCCAACAATGCTCAACAACAAATCTCACATAACAATGATACTCATGTTCTTTTCAAACCCTAGTTCAAGTTCTTTGCACAACAACTTACTTCAACAACAATGCTCATAAAACAATCTTCACATAACAATGATACTCATGTTCTTTTCAAAACTCTAACTCAAATTCTTCACACAACCAATGGCTTCAACAACAATGCTTATCAAACAAGGTTTTAAACAACTCTTTATTCCAGAAAACCTTGAAGCATTAACTCAAACACTCTCAAAAAGAAACCCTAATCAAGTCCTTTTCACTCCAAACTTATTTTTAGAAAACCATTCAATCAACTCAACTATGGAAGAATTTTCCCATACCTTTTGCTTGACAAGGAGTAAACCACACAAATCTGCCACACTCACAATCACTTCTTTGCCAATCTCAACAAGGGTTAGAAGATAATAATTTTCTCAATGAATCACAATACAAAAATATATCAAACAAAATACACCTTATCACTCCAACTTTAAAATAATATCCAACACCTTCATAATAATATTTTTGGCAAAAATCCCTTTAAAAATAAAATCAACACTCTTAAAGTCTTACTCCTCCAATATGCAAATATAACAATTTAAGACTTTATTAAAAATAAAATCAAACTCCTTATAACTCCAAAAACAATTTCCAACAAACACAAATTTCCAACTAGCAACCCTTTCAACTATTTCCAACTAGCAACCCTTTTAACTCCAAATTTTAGGCAATATTAAAAATAATCAAAATTTAATTACCTTACCTTTGGAGGGATTCGAACCCTCAACGCAGCCCACGACCAACGCCTTAGCCGTGGCTCCAACCGCCGTGTGAGCTAAGCGCTCGCTTGGGAAGGGGAGAGCACCACGTGCTCTATGAACCTTCCTTTCTCTGCCAAAGATAAAAATGTGTGCCTTCCCTTGGTGCTTCAACACAATGCAAACACTACCACCACGTTTCGAATGCAGGCCACTTGATGCCTCAACATTTTAGCCAATGCCTCCTTGCCACTAGGCCACGCTGCCCAGTTGGCTCCAAAATTTTTGTCACTTTCAAATTATTCCCAATCGTTGCCACAAGGAAATACGAAATCATTGTTTTCTCATGAGCTTCCTCTTTCACAATTCGCATGCAATCACATTTCGAAGCAAGGATAATTTTGAATGCCTTTAAGGCATGGTATATATAGCCTTTCCACCTTTATGCAAACACGTTGGTGCTCCTCCAAATTTATTCGACGTCGATGCTCGAATTAATTTATAAATGATTTAAATTTAAATATTATAAATTAATTTAATAAAACCTTTGGTTTTATTAGGGCCTTCTCTAATTGCACAACTTGGTATTAATGATATTTATTTATAAAATTTAAATTCCTTTTGAATTTAAATATTTTATAAAATAAATATTAGACCTCCTTTTAACTTTGCAATAGGCCTCCTTTGGTTTTTATAAAAAACCTTTTAACTTATGCTCCCATATAATATTAAAATATTATGGAGCCCTTTTGCCTTTAACTTCTGCACTGTTGAAGCTTCTTCCTGGATATCAGTGACAACTTTGACGACTTTATTTCTTGCCGAATTCCTTGACATTAATGATGACTTCATCCGGTGACATCAATGACAACTTTGACTTAGGGACTCAAAATGTCCAACAATCTCCCCCTTTGTCATTGATGGCAACCCAAATTATTTTTACCAAAAACTTGACCTTTCCTTTGTTCTCCTCCCCCTGGGACACTGCTCCCCCTAGCTCAATGCTCTCTCAAATTACTCAAATCTCTCCCCCTTTGACATCAATGGCAAAGGGTCACCTTTGGGGCTCGGGGCTAAGAATGAGCCTCTTAGCTTAGCCCCTCCCCCACCTCCTTTTGAGGTGGTTAATTTTGGGGTGGGAGTATTTCTACTCCCAGAAAGCATTGTTCTTTACCTTTATCCTCTTCTCTTATTTTTTGAATCCTTTGACTATTTCTATCCATGTCTGTGTGTATATTCCTGTTCCTGTTCCTATTCCTATTCATATTCTTGTCCTGTTCCTATTCCTGTTATTGTTCTTGTTCATGTTCACATTCATGTTCTTGTTCCTATTATTGTTCATATTCATATTCCTGTTCTTGTTCCTATTCACATTCATGTTCCTATTCTTGTTCCTATTTTCATGTTCATACCTATTTCTGGGATGTCTGCTCTACACCACTTTGTTGTGTGACCATCATTATTGCACTTATAACACTTAATGTTATTATTCCTTGGAGGTGCAAATATCTTAGGATTTCTCCTAGTGAAGCCATATCCTCTTCTATCATGAACCCTGCAATTCATTGCCTTGTGACCAAACCGATTACATGAGTAGCAATACCCATGGAAAAGCTGTTTGTTCCCATATTCCTGTCTTTCATGTGTCCTGCATTGTGAAGCCATGTGCCCAAACCTGTGACATGAAAAACATCTTCCATTGAAGTTTCCTTGTCTTGACCTCATTGGTCTCTTAGTCTCTCTTGACCTATTCTGATTGTTGTTCCATCTGTATCTTCTTTGTGCATTGTTCCTATTTTTGTTGAACTCTCTATTGTCCAACTCATCCTCAGATGTCTCACTTTCTTTTACACTATCTTTTTCTGAAGTATCTTCATCTAAAGTTTCTTCTCCTCCAAAACTTGAAGTTGACTCTCCTTCCCATTTCTTTTGAACCTGTTCAAATCCAAGACCTGTTTTCCTTGATGTAGGCTTTTGTATCTTGATGAACTTATCCAAGTTCTTTGAGCTATTTTTGAACCCTTTCATCTTGATCTTGGAGTCCTCTAAATCTTCTTTTAGTAGTGCCACTTCTTGTGCTAACTTCTCACATTCCAAGATCTTTGCTTCTAACTTATCTTTGAACCTCTTTGCCTTAGCCTTTGATTTTTCTAAATCCTCTATGAGCAATCTTCTCTCTTCATCACATTCTTGAAACTGAATTTCAAGTTTAGAGTGTTGCTTCCTTACCTTCTTTACCATGTCAAGAGCATAGATAAGTTCTCCCTTGAGATCATAACCATTATTTTCTGAGTATTCCTCTATTTGTTTGCCTTTGTCCTCATATTTATTTTCTATTGGCTTGTCTTCTATAGGATCACTTTCTTCTTCTTCTAATGCCATTAGAAGATTTTCATCTGGTCTTTCAAGTGCATCTTCATATTCATCATCACTGAAACTATAACCATTCCTTGTACAATCATCTTCAAGATGTCCAAAGTTACCACATCTAAAACACTTGAGAATTAATGGAGTCCTATTCTTAACTTGCTCTTTTTCTTCAATCATAAACAAGACTTCATCTCTATCATTGTCTGAAAAACTAGCATCACTATCACTTGAGTACTTACTTGCCTTATCCGCATAGTAGCTCCTCTTTTTCCTTTGGAAGAACTTATTTCCTTGTCTATTTTGTCCATCCTTGCTTTTATTTTGATGCTTGTATCTTTTTGAATCCTTGTACCTGTGATCCTATTTTTCTTCACCATTGTTGTTCTTAGGTTCTTGACAATCTGTTGCAAAATATCCATACTTTCCACAATTGAAACACTTAACAGATCTTAGATCTCTGGATCTTCTAGAATATTTATCTCTTTTACTATAATTAGCTTCCTCATCACTAGATGACTCATTGCTTGATTTTGACTTCTTACCCTTTGTCTTATTGATTGCTTTGAATGTTGCTTCCTTCTGGGGAATAGGATATTTTGTTCTTATCTCAAAAGCTGTGAGCATACCAAGCAATTTATCTCTTGTCAAAGTATCACCATCCATTGATACTTCTATAGCAGAAACCTGTTCACTGAATCTTTTTGGAAGAGTTCTTAAGACTTTATCACAAACATCTGATTCATCAATCTTCATTCCAAGTCCTTGCATATCATTAACAACCTCATCAATTCGAATTAGATAAGCACTAATATTTTCCTCTTCATTCATTCTTAATGCTTCAAGTTGTCCTTTGAGATTTTGTATCTTTGCTTTCTTGACACTTTTATCTCCTTCATATATATTTTGTAATTTATCCCACATCTCTTTTGTAGTTTTACAATGCATAACTTTCATAGACTCTGTTCTACGCAAACCTCTCACAAGTGCATTCATTGCTTTTGAATTATAGTGCTATAAAAGCTTACCTTCCTTATCTATAGGAGGATTGATTAAGGGATCATATCCAAATTCCATTGATTCCCAAATTTCATTTCCAAGTGCCATCAGGTAGATCTTCATCATCATACTCCAATACATATAGTCACTTCCATAAAATACTGGTGCTGAATTATTTGAGGACACCTCCTTAGGATCCATTGTGTTCTTGTTAGCTTTTCCTTCAAGTTGTTAAACTCTTCGAAGGAACCCGCTCTGATACCAATTGAAGAACACAAGCTTATACTGAGAGGGGGTGAACAATATAAGACCACTTTTTACTTTTCTTTCCCAATCAATATTATGCAATGTATAGATAGAAATATCAACAAAAATAATAAAAGCAATGCACAAAACACCATACACAATAGAGACACCACAATTTACATGGTTCACCCAATGTGGGCTACTCCACGGAGAAAATATTTTACTAAAATTTTCTCAATCAATCTCTTGGGAATCCTTCCCTATTACAATGTTTATGGACCTCTGTCCAAAGGAGATACCAATCCCCTAAATCAAGTTCATGGATCTCTATCCACAGGAGAACTCCTTCTCCTCTGCTCTGGTTGGTGATCCTCTAGAAGACTACTACCTCCACTACACTAGCTTGTGGATCTCTCTCCACTGAAGACTCTTGTCCCCACTCAGAAGACCTATCCTCACTACCCTAGCTGATGGATCTCTATCCACTGGAGACTATTATCCTCTCTACTCTATCACCTCCAAAGCTCTGTCTCAAATCTACACTAAACATAGTCCTTCGATCTAGCACAAATATACTCAACAAGTCCACTCAAAACTTGCTCAAATTTGCTCAACAAGTCCACTCAGAACTTGCTCAAATCTACTCAACAAGTCCACTCAGAACTTGCTCAAATATGCTCAACAAGTCCACTCAAAACTTGCTCAAATATGCTCAACAAGTCCACTCAAAACTTGCTCAAATATGCTCAACAAGTCCACTCAAAACTTGCTCAAATATGCTCAACAAGTCCACTCAGAACTTGCTCAAATATGCTCAACAAGTCCACTCAGAACTTGTCCAAATCTGCTCAACAAGTCCACATAGAACTTATCCAAATATGCTCAATAAGTCCACACAGAACTTGTCCAAATCTGCTCAATAAGTCCACACAGAACTTGTCTAAATATGCTCAATAAGTTCACACAGAACTTGACCAATCTCATAGAAACATAAAGTGAATTGTTAGAGACCCAATATGTTTCAACTCAATGCTCAAACACTTTCTCAACTCAAATCAGAATATAGGATAGTTTATTTTATGGAACTTGAACAATCACTTCATACAACCACTTGACTAGGCTCAACCAACTCTACTCAACCAATCACTCAATGAAACACCCCTTTCTCACAAACCCTAGTCCAAGCATATAACCACCAACTCAAAATGTTTCCAACAATGCTCAACAACAAATCTCACATAACAATGATACTCATGTTCTTTTCAAACCCTAGTTCAAGTTCTTTGCACAACAACTTACTTCAACAACAATGCTCATAAAACAATCTTCACATAACAATGATACTCATGTTCTTTTCAAAACTCTAACTCAAATTCTTCACACAACCAATGGCTTCAACAACAATGCTTATCAAACAAGGTTTTAACAACAACTCTTTATTCCAGAAAACCTTGAAGCATTAACTCAAACACTCTTGAAAAGGAAACCCTAATCAAGTCCTTTTCACTCCAAACTTATTTTTAGAAAACCATTCAATCAACTCAACTATGGAAGAATTTTCCCATACCTTTTGCTTGACAAGGAGTAAACCACACAAATCTGCCACACTCACAATCACTTCTTTGCCAATCTCAACAAGGGTTAGAAGATAATAATTTTCTCAATGAATCACAATACAAAAAGATATCAAACAAAATACACCTTATCACTCCAACTTTAAAATAATATCCAACACCTTCATAATAATATTTTTGGCAAAAATCCCTTTAAAAATAAAATCAACACTCTTAAAGTCTTACTCCTCCAATATGCAAATATAACAATTTAAGACTTTATTAAAAATAAAATCAAACTCCTTATAACTCCAAAAACAATTTCCAACAAACACAAATTTCCAACTAGCAACCCTTTCAACTATTTCCAACTAGCAACCCTTTTAACTCCAAACTTTAATTAGGCAATATTAAAAATTATATAAAAATTTAATTACCTTACCTTTGGAGGGATTCGAACCCTCAACGTAGCCCATGACCAATGCCTTAGCCGTGGCTCCAACCACCGCATGAGCTAAGTAGTTGCTTGGGAAGGGGAGAGCACCACGTGCTCTATGAACCTTCCTTTCTCCACCAAAGATAAAAATGTGCGCCTTCCCTTGGTGCTTCAACACAATGCAAACACTGCCACCGCATTTCAAACGCAGGCCACATGATGCCTCAACATTTTAGCCAATGCCTCCTTGCCACTAGGCCACGCTGCCCAGCTGGCTCCAAAATTTTTGTCGCTTTCAAATTATTCCCAATCGCTACCACAAGGAAATATGAAATCATTGTTTTCTCATGAGCTTCCTCTTTCACAGTTTGCATGCAATCATGTTTCGAAGCAAGGATACTTTTTTTTTTTGGTAAGTTGTAGTTGTATTTCAAAGGGTTTTAACTGGGTCCCACTCCCAGATATATAAAAACTTCATCATATTGAAAGTACATTCATTTTGCATAATCCTCTGGCTAGGAGGGATAAGTCTACAATAGTCTAACCAATCCCGTGTAGGGGATATGTTTGCCAAAATTCCCTCACAGGGGATGTAGAAATCGGTAATCAGGTGGTGCTTGCCATCACAGGGGTACTGAAGCAAACCAAAAATAATCCATAGATATTCACTAGAGCCCTCATAGGGGCTGACACAGGGAGACCCAACCGGTTTGTTAGCCCAACACTAGACCAAAAATCTCCAAACATTGCATCCAAAACCCCAACAAACCTAAAAAAAAATGCGAAAAACCCATAGACCTGCAACAGCTCAAGGGTCAATCTCTGTGATGTCCTCTTTTGGATGGTCGATAGTCTACTGGAAGGCATGCTTTAGAGCGGCATTGGTGATTTCAAAGGCGATGATGAAACTTCGAAGAAACATCTGAGTGAGACGGTTGGAGATGCCAGAAGTGGGGGTTGAGTCCTCGCTGAGGTCTTCAATTTCTAGAGGAGAATTCTGACTGGATTTTGTTTTGGGCTTCTTTGCCCTGGAGGACCTACGGATAGGGGTTACCACTTATTCAATTTTAGCTTTATGTTGTCCCATCGAACGCTTCTTGCTGGTGGGTGGGTGGTTTTTGACGAGGGTGGGGTGGGTTTGGAAGGGGAAGGGGTTGGCTTGGAAGGGGAGGGAGTGGGGATGGGGGGAGAGGGGATGGGTTTGGAAGGGGACAAAGATGAAATGGACGAGGAAGTAGCAACATCGCCTTTCTCAGAGGTTGGGGTGCTAGGAACTCCATCGCTAGCCATAAGCTCACTCAATATGGATGGAGCAGGGCTTTGTGGGGCTTGGGAAAAGGGGGGGAATCTTGCAAAGGGGTAGCCGCAATGGGGAATTAACCAAAACATGATATAATATAATGATAAAAAGCCCCTGGTGGGTAGGGGGTTACCTTTCTTGAGAGTAGCGGCTACAGAGAGACGCATAGACTGATAAAGAAACCCTAGAATGTTTTATGGGTCTGTAACCCTAGATATGGTTGATAAGGGCAAGGTGGAAGCTTGCCATAGGATTGTTGGGATCATCGCAAGCTAAGTACTGAATGAGAGGAATGGCAATAATTGGGAATGGGGGGAAGGGATTGACGATCCAGCACATGGCTATCCCATGAGAAGTTCTAGTAGTTGGGTAAGCCTTCCAACTCAGGTTCCCAAAAATATTTATCTCATCGGACAAGACGCCCTCCAACCGGCAGCTCTGCAATCTTGCCAATCATCTCTGGAGTGATCTTGAAGCGTAGGTTCCTGATACAGACATGGCTATTTGACCACGTGCGAACAAAGTCCTTCTTGATGTCATCCTTAGCTCCACATAATTTTGATAATAGGGTGGTGAGTTGGGTGCCCTGTAGGTAAGCAGGCGCTATGTTGTCCAGCTGGAGAGAGCTCGGTTCAAGGTAGGCCATGGTGGCAGAGGTGGGGAAAGGAAGAGCGGTGGTGGATGAGGCCCACAAGACAAACTTGCAGAAGGGAGTATCATAGGCTAAGCTAAAAAGGGAATTAAATAGCTCAGGGGAGGTGAAAATATCATGTCGGGTCTTGCAGATGGGTGACAGGTGGATGGGGGGATGCCACACCGAGGATGGCAAAAATTAAGGGGTAGCCTAGGGACCATATTTGCATAGGTGGAGGTGAAAAATTGGGTGAGGTTTGCAGACGTGGGAAGAAATGTGGAGGGGAAAGGGGGTGCAGCTAGAAACATGGCAGAGGTCACTGGCAGAGAGCATTGGGACACCGCGGATGGACAACCATACTTTGAATTTGTTCGATGAGAACCAGTGGGGCAGCTAAACATCAACGGGTGTTGGAGCACACATCGCGAGGCTCTAGGATAATGGGACACCCGATGTAAATCCTACACATTATAGAAACAATAAATCATTGGTTAGAATGGATGGATTTGGAGTACCTGCCATTGTTGTTCAACATCGTAATTTGAAGGACATCTGGCAGAAAGGAGTATTGCCACACGAAGTTGGCCAGCCTATCTGCAAGCCGATTGGCTTCTCTGAAAGTATGACTAGCTTCCACCTAGCAATGCTGATTTAAAAGCTTCCTAATTTCTTGGATAAGGTATCTGATATTCCATGGAGAGACTTTGTTTGAAATGAGGTAGCCAATGATATTGAGAGAGTCCCCTTCAACATGGATCTTGGCACATCACCCTTTTATGAGGTGCAAACTTTGCCACAAGGCCCACGCCTCGGCCACATTGTTGGTCTAATGATAAAGATTCTCTACAAAAACCATAACTATCTTTCCTTTGTGATCCCTAATCACTCCCCCTGCCCCGACCAGCCTAGGATTTCCTTTTGATGCACCATCAAAGTTTACTTTTATCCATCCCTCATGAGGGGGAAGCCAGTGAGCTTTGGTTCTGGGATGGATCAAGGGAGGGAGTAAGGTGGGGATGGGGATGTTGAGGGAATTGATGATGTCAACCTCATTCTTGCTCAATGGGGAGCTCTACCATGGGATGATATGGGAGTTTTCAGAGGTGAATGAGATGGATTTGGTGGCTAAGGAGGTGGAGTTGTAATGGGCAGAAGAAAAGACCCTGTGACTTTGTTCAAGCTAAACTTGCCAAATAAAATGGTGGACATAAATTTTCCATAGAAAAGCTACTTTGGGGTTTCTGGAGGGAGCAGACCATTGAATGAACATGTCCAATAGGGGGTTGGGGTGGGCCTAGTGGATTTGAAAGGTGGTGAACAACTGGTCTAATCCCTCCCTAGTGAACACACACTCTAAAAGGAAGTGGTCAACAGATTCCCAGTTGGACAGACAAAGGTGGCATCTGTTAGGGATAGGCATCCCTCTTTTCATAATATTTTCTATGGTGAGGACCATGTTTTGAATGGTTGTCCATGCAAAGAAACCAATTTACAGGACGAGGTGTTTAACCCAAAATAACTTGAACGTAATAGTAGGGACTCGAGATTTGACTAACATGGAGTGGGTAAACTTGACCGTGAAATCCCCACTATCAGTTCCTGCCTAGATGGGGTAGTCTTGGGAGACTATGGTAGGGATGATGGTGGTTCTTAGCATCTTAGATAAAGTCTTATCGGCTCGCAAGAGGTGCTTGTTGTCCTCGAGGATAATCTTCCATGTGCCCCTATCTATGTAATGCATCACTTTGCTTCCCCATCTCCTTTCGAGACTTCTTCTAAGTCTGGACACCTCAGGCAGATCCTTTAGGGGTTTGTCTTTTAGCCATGTGTCTTACCAAAATTATATGTAAGCACCTGAGCCTAGCTACCACCATGTCCCTCTCAAGATAAGAGGTTTCATTTGGATAACACCCCGCTAGAAGGCTGATCCATTTGTAGGGATGCTATTGTCCATAAGGGTTAAGTTTTTGAGATATTTACTTTGGACAATGGTGACCCATTATGCTTTGTAGTTGATGAACAACTTCCATGCCTGTTTTGCTAGCAGGGCAATGTTTATGTTTATTTATCTCCTCATGACAAGTCCCCCTAAGTTCCTGGGTTGGCATACTTTGTCCCAACTGACAAGGTGGAATTTATTTGAATTTTTTGGGCCGGCCCACAGAAACCTTTTTTGCATTTGCTCAATTTTGGAATGAACTGAGGGAGGCACTTTGAATACTAACATGAATTAGACCGGGATGCTTTGGAGGACTACCACGATGAGGGTTGCTTTGGATGCTTGGGATAGGAGGGATCCTTTCTAGGTAGCAAGCTTAGGATTGATCCTTTCAATGACATTGTCCCACATCGATTCCTTTAGGTTCATGGTGAATAGAGGGAGATCCGGGTAGGAGGTTGGGAAGGTAGCGATACAGCACTGTAGGTACGAGTAATTTTCCTCTATCTATTACTTGGAGTGTTTAGGAAGTAACACTTACTCTTGAGATAGTTGATATCTTGCCCTATAGTAGAAGCGTAGGTATCAAGGATTCCTTTGATGGATTTAGCTTGGACAATGGAGGCCGAAGTTGCAATAATAGTATCATCCACGAACTATTGGTGAGAAAAGGGGGAGAGTTGGAAGAAGCTTTGATACCTGACATGCCTCCCAAATCCATGACCTATTTAAGAGCTTTGTCTAGGGATTCAGCCAAAATTATGAAGAGGAAGGGGGACAGGGGATCTCCTTGTCTAATCCCTTTGAGGCTAGGAAAATAACCTACAACAGACCCATTGAACAAAATTGAGAACCAAGAAGAGGTGATGCATCCCTTTATGAGGTGAACCCAATATGAGTGGAAGCAAAAATGAGCTAGCACTTTGAGAAGAAAAGTCCTATCCACCCTATCAAAAGCATTGCTAATGTCTAGTTTCAGAAACATGTCTGCTTTCTTGTTGCACTTTGATGAATGGAGGGTTTCATTAAGAGATATGATGTTGTCGATGATTGATCTGCCTTCGACAAAGCTTCCCTGGCCTGGATCAATAATGAAGGGAAGAATATTTTTGAGCCTAAGAGCTAGGTATTTGGCTAGGATCTTGTAAAAGATGTTACAGAGGATGATAGGTCTGAAGTCATTCATGGATTTGCATTGGGTTTTTGGGAACCAAGGCGATGAATGTGGAATTTGTTCCTCGAGTGATGGTTTTGGTTTTCTGGAGCTACTTGATTGCGTCACTCACATCCTTCCCAACTACGCCCCAGAAAGTTTGGAAAAATCTAGGGGGAAACCCATCCGGCCCAGGAGCCTTGTCAACTTTCATGGAGAATAAAACACATTTGATTTATTTCTCATAGAGGGGTTGAATCAGCTATTTTTTCATCTCAGGGGTGACCAAGGGGGGAATATTTTCAAGCAAGGCATCCTGGGCTGCAATATTGGATGGATTTTCAGAGCCCATGATGTTGCTGAAGAAGGTGATAGATTCTTCTCGGATCCGGATGATGTCCTGAGTGACATAGCCATCCCTTAACGTAAGTTCTCTGATCTTGTTAGTGCTTCTATTACACAGAGTGGAAGCGTGAAAGAACCCAGTATTGGCATCCCCCTCTTTGAGCCACAGACCTTGAGATTTTTGATGCCAAAATGTCTCCTCCTTGGCTAGGATGTTATGATAATCTGCGAGCAACTGCTTTTCTTCTTCCCTGAGTTGGTGGGTCCATTGATCATGCTGAGTTTGTTGCTCTAGATCTTTGAGTTTGCTTAACGTTTTTCCTTGAGATCAAAAATGTCCCCAAAGACTTCCCTGTTCCAGGTTTTCAGGTTATATTTTATGATCTTAAGTTTGTGAGATACTCTGGACATAGCTGAACCAGGGGCAAGAGTCATCCACCAATATTCAATTCGTTGTTTCAAATTCGGGTGTTGGATCCACATATTCTCAAACCTGAATGGGGTTGGGAAGGATGGAACCTTATTTGATTCCAACAGGAGGGGGGAGTGATCAGAGCCAATCCTGGGAAGGGGGATCAGGGATGTGTCTCCAAATAGGGGAATGACCTGTTGAGAGAGAAAAAACCGGTCTAGCTTAACCTGAATATGCTCAGTGCCCGCTCTTTTGTTACTCCAAGTGAATTGGTGGCCATGTATTTGAATATCCATGAGTTCATTTTCAACGACAAAGGCCTGAAAGTCCACAATGCTTTTAGATGGGGAGGAAGATCCCCCTTTCTTTTCAGAATGGAAGAGAGGATAATTGAAGTCTCCTGCAATCATCCATGGGAGTTGGGAGAAGGCATCCTTCATGAGGGACAGGGACTTCCACATGTTGAATATCTCCATAGGATTATTTGGGGTGTAGATGTTGGACAACACCCAAGTGAATTTGTTTTCCTTGCAATAAAACATTATGTTTAAGTTTTTGCTGGAGTTGGAGATGGCTTTACCTTTGACCTTATTAGGGTCCCATAGATACAACAAGCCTCCTGCAGATCCCTCCGCTAGGGATGAAGCCCATTGTCCAGTATTCCAAATTTTTTGGACTACGCTGTGAGTTTTGTCAGCATCAGTTTTTGTTTCTTAAAGGATGAGTATAGAGGGTTTGTACTCTTTCCTTGCGGTTCGAGCTAACCTTTGTTTGCTCATGTTGTTAAGCCCTCTGATGTTCCAGGAGATTATCTTTATTTATAAACTTTGGTAGGTTTCTTGCCTCCCTTGGTGGAAATGGAGGTAGGTTTAGGATTTTTTGTTTCATCCTTTGCCTACGTGAACAAGGCTGAACTTAGAGTTAGTTGTACTCCATTGGCAACCTGGTCGTTCGTGTCCTTCTTGCTTTGCTCATAGGTGGTGGGTAAACATATTTTTCTTTCACCCCCTATATCAATGGGGCCTTTCCTGCTTCTAGTGATGATAGAGCTAATATCTATCCTGGACTGAATGGGACTGAAAGCATCCTCCTGAGAGTCAGGGTTGGATTCAAAAGGGGAAAGAGGTTCTTTTGAGGGGAAACCAGCTGTAGAATAAGGGGAGGGTTGATATGTAGCAAAGGGTTAGGGAGGGGATCGAACTAGGACGAGGGTGGTGGGGAGGAAAAGTAGATGGAAGGCATAGACCTGGAGGGAGAGGGATGAGGGTGGGGAATGGTGGAGGGTTGGAGCTCAGGGAGAGAAATAGAGGGAAGAACTTCATCATCAGATCCACTTCAGGGCCCAAATCTATTGGGAAAGGTGAACATGGAACATACCTGGCCTGCAACTAAAGAGGGGTTGGTGGACGAAAGGTCCTAAATAGCGGCCTGCTTTCCTTTGTCATTGGTCAGTCTGCGATTACCAGGTTCTCTAGATCGGTCGAAGCGTTCTCCCATCTGGTGCTGCTGGGGAGGGGGGGAACCTTAGAGCTTGGTGCTTCCTGTTGGGGCTTGAGGGATGGGTGTTGAGCTCGAAGGTGTCCCTGGGTCTTGCATTCGATGCAGAATGCTGGTTTATTTTTGTACTCGATAGCTTGGCACCAGTGAAAATCCTCATAGATGAGGTTTAGGCTGGTTGGAAGCTATGAAGCAAGGTTGGTATTGAAACAGATTAGAGCATAGGCCATGCAGGACCTGGCTTTAGTTGCAAGGTCAAGAGTGACCATGTTCCTAATGTATATTCCAATCCACCCTAGGATGTCCTCGTGGAAAAACTGGATGGGGAGATCGGGGAGGCGAACCCAGATTGGAGCAATATTGATATCTTGGGTTTGGGGATTGAAATATTGCTTCCATTTTGTCACAAAT
The DNA here is from genome assembly GCA_028583015.1 of Wollemia nobilis. Taxonomy (NCBI): domain Eukaryota; kingdom Viridiplantae; phylum Streptophyta; class Pinopsida; order Araucariales; family Araucariaceae; genus Wollemia; species Wollemia nobilis. Next base: position 13,989,540 of record JAQPPZ010016881.1, read on the forward strand.
AGAATTTTCTTCCCATAAAACTAGGGGCCCCCGGTGAGGATTCGGGCATAGTCATTCTGATTGTTTAAGCATATCAGGAAGAAACCCTATGAGAGGGCCACAATTTGAAGGTTTCTTGCTGTGTGCCATTTGAATCTGGCCCATATTCTTATGGATTCCATGTCAAGTCTCCCTCCCACGAACTTGCTGACCAAGGAGAGGGATTTTGAAGAAGTTTTTTTGCCATGAGAGAGACTGGGAGGATCATATTTTCCCCATTGGTGATCACGGGGGAATGGTTAGGGTTACCAGAGGGGCCGGGTTTAGCCGTCCCTAATACCTTCTCCAGGTAAGTTGTCCTGCCCGAGTTCGGGTCGAGGTTTCTGGGAGCATCCTTCGAGGGACAGATATCACCTTGCTCCAGATCCCCAGAAGGGGCTTGGGGAATTCCGCTCGCAGTTGTAGAGGGAGTTGTGGATGCCATCATTTCTATTAGCAAGGATAATTTTGAATGCCATTAAAGCATGGTATATATAACCTTTCCACCTTTATGCAAACATGTCGGCGCTCCTCAAACTTTATTCGATGTCAGCACTGGAATTAATTTATAAATGGTTTAAATTTATTTAAATTTTAATATTATAAATTAATTTAATAAAACCTTTGGTTTTATTAGGGCCTTCTCTAATTGCACAACTTGGTCTTAATCATATTTATTTATAAAATTTAAATTCCTTTTGAAAAATATTTTATAAAATAAATATTAGACCTCCTTTTAAATTTGCAATAGGCCTCCTTTGGTTTTTATAAAAAAACCTTTTAACTTATGCTCCCATATAATATTAAAATATTATGGAGCCCTTTTGCCTTTAATTTTTGCACTACTGAAGCTTCTTCCTGGATATCAGTAACAACTTTGACGACTTCATTTCTTGTCGAATTCCTTGACATTAATGATGACTTCATCCGGTGACATCAATGACAACTTTGACTTGGGGACTCAAAATTTTTAACACCTATATAACTTACAATATTAATTTTTGATTTGCATACTATTAATTCATTATGATATGCATGAAAAAAAAATTCCAATGAAAATTTTCATTTTCTCTAGGTTTTTTTTTGTTCTCGAGGTTTTTCTGACTTTTTTACCTTGAGTATGAATTTCTTAACTATGCTTGAAAAAAAACAAGCAAAGATAAAGCACATAACAAGATATATGAATAGCTAGTGAAAACACAATGGAAGAATACATAAGACTAAGCCAAAAAAGAGTTGCTATATCTTGCAAAGCATATCTCAAGAAAATTTTGAAAAGAGCTATAACAAAGTAAAATGCACACAAAAAACAATATCACAAGCAAACAATGGTTACAATATGCTAAGCAATTATATGAGAAAAAACAAGAAAAATATATTCCTCCTATAATTGACACAACTAAGGAACTTTTTTCTCTGAAATATGTGAAGGAGAGCATTAAGAAAATAGCAATAGGTAAAGCTTAGGATATAGATGGTTTGCAAGCTAAATATTTTAAGCGTGGGATTGACACCATAGCACCACCACACATCCAAAATATTTTTAATGGCATCATTAAAGGAGGCTTTCCACTGGAATGGATAACCTAGTCATACCATTGCATAAAAATAGAGACACCAACAATCCTTCAAATTACCGTACCATCATGATTAATCCTCTTTTTGAAAAATTGTTTTGGTAGCATAGTAGAAAATAAAATTAATTAGTTAGCAAAAAATCAAGGAAAGAGGGCAATAGGGCAAGCAAGGTTTAGATCAAAGTACTCAACAATAGATCGTTGCATTACTTTAAGACACCTAATATAGAGAATATGGAATGAAAAAACAAAGATGTTTATTTTTGTTTTGTGAACTTTAAAAAGGCTTTCAACATAGTACCTACATGTAAATTGTGGAAAAGAATTGAAGAAATTAACATATCAACCAACTACAAAGCAATTGTAATAGACTTTATGAGAAGGTGGTGGCAAAAATTAGGACTCTAGAAGGACTATCAAAGTATTTTGGCAGTGATATCAGGGTGAAACATGGTTGTTCATTGTCACTTACTTTATTTGGCCTTTACATTGATACATTAGAGAAATGGGTAGAAAGGATGGGAGGAGAGGGAATACAATTGGCTAATTATGTAGTGAAACTTCTTCTTTATGTGGATGACCTCATCTTGATTGGCAAGATACTTGAAATTTTAAAAGAACATCTAAAAGCTTTAGAGATTTTTGTAAAGAGTTGGGATGCAGGTAAACACTAGCAAGACTAAAATTATAATCTTTTTTACTCGAATAGAGCAAAAAAAATCATATATATTTTTTGAAGAAGATCCTTTAGAGGTAGTAACATAATACAAATACCCTAACTTAGATTTTCAAAGCAAACTCAATTGGGAATATGTAGGATCAAACGAATACAATAAAGATGGAGGGCACTCTACTCATTGCTAAATAGGGGTAGAAAAGTAGAGTGGGATTGAAAAACCATTAGGGTCCTTTGGTGTGTCATTAGTTATTCCAATGTTGTTAAATGGATGTGAGGTGTTAGCTAGTAATACATCAAATTTAAATGGAGATAAATAGAAATATTTCAAAAGTGACTAATTACAAATTATTTTAGAATTAAAGCATTAGCCCCATATGAGATTTTACTTGCTAAAAGAGAAACTTTTCCACTAGAAGCAAAAGCTATGATAAGGCTATTGGATATCCAAAGAAAAGACAAAAAATGGAATATTGCAGGTTACCAAAATAGGTAATCAAAGAAATACTGAATAAAAGAAAAGTCATATGAATGAAACAAAACAGCAAATGGAACATTAAATTTCATGAGGTCTCAAATTCCAACATATATGTTACATAATATGTGAGGAAAACATTTATATTTGTCATATGGACTGAAAATTTACAAAGGAAAAAACAGTAATACATCAACGAGTTCAACTCAAATTGCAAACATAGCCAAAAGTACATAGACGCAAAGATCAAAAGGAAGGAAAAAATGCTTATAGCTCAACTAGGATCTAGTTCACACCATCTCATATGCAAAATTGGAATATGGAAAATTCCTTAGGAAGTATGGTGAGAACAAATAAGAGTAATGGATACCAAAAAATATTTTGTCATGGAATGCGAAGCCTACAAGGACATCAAGATTGCATATGAGGACACTCTAAAAGTAAACTTGTTAATATAAATTTTTGAAGAATTGAGACTAGGAAAAACAAGAAAACTTCAAATCAAAATCTAACACAAAGGAAACACACTCCAAAAGATAAGAGGATGTTCAGCTTTTTGACTTTGTTAAACAATTTTCTTTCTAGGATGTTGTTAAAAATTGAAGCTTTGGATAGGTGGTCCAAAAGGGAGTAGGGTTGCACACCATACCTCATCTTGTATTAAGGTTATTGGTCCCATAGACTATTTGGGTCTTGTGGACATAATTAAAATCATTTCATCTATTTTGTTGATTTTACTTTTTTTAATGTAATCATGAATTCTTCAATACTAAAACTTTATAAATTGGTTAGGGGTCCAAGCCCCTCTAAAAATGCTTTGTAGCGCAAGTGGAGAAGGTAAGTCTATCCCGTTGAACGGGAGGTCCACGGTTCGAACCTCTGCGATGCGAAGGGGGACACAAAAAAATCTCTTGTGGCTTCCCTCTAGATAGTGGTATACCCGAATAGGACGGTATTGTCAGCCACGTAAGAGCAACTCTCAAGGTTTCTATCCTTCCTAAAAGTTTAGTTCCCAAGGGCTAGGTGAATTAGTAAGACGTTGGGAACTTACCACGAGGAGACCTAGGTTCAAACCTCGAGGGCATGCCCAATTAGGGCAAAGATAGTAGTCTGACTTGAGTTTGTTGAGTGTGCGCCAGCTTGATGATGACGATATAAATCTCAAGCCATCGGGGATCTCCCTCACTTCGGGTTGTGTTTACCAAGGAGAAATAGGGGTTATAGTGGTAGCACCATGATTTGATGCTACGATCGGAGGCAATGCAACTTGACCCTATGACCAGTTGTTAAAGAAAAGGTAGTTACCGATTCCTCTATGTATCAAAAATAAATTATTTAAATTGTTTTAAAATTTTAAGTTTACATACTAAAAAATAATTAAAAAATAATTAATACGTTACTTTTATAAAAAATATATATTATCTAAAAATTTAATTAACAAAGTTAAATTAATCAATTTTTAGTATATTTTTATAGAATAATAATAAAAAAATTATATAAAGTTTTTATTGTGATTATTTTTATCAAACAATCAAAACATTACATTTATTATTAAGTTAATTAGATCATATATGGTTTGCCTTTGTATCAAAATATATTCATCATCTCTGTTAGACGTGTCCTCTATTGTCAAATGGCATTTAGCTCAATTGATGAAATTCCTATTAAAAAAAACACTATAACATAACCAAATCTTTTTTAGTACATCCTTATGTTTTTTACTCTCTATTTTTTTTTTTTTTATTAAAATAAAGTCAAGGCTATTACAACCTTTCCTATTAAAAAAAACACCATAACATAACCAAATCTTGTTTAGTGTATCATTATGTTTTTAACTCTCAATTTTTTTTGTTTATATATTAAAATAAAGTAAGGCTATTACAACCTATTAATTTTTTGATAATTATTTTTTGAACATTATTAATATAGTAAATATTCTAAAATATCATGTTCATTATCACTTTTTATTCTTATGTGGGCTTGGCCCCAAGTCTTGTTAGCATTAGTTATATTTTTTTCATCCCAAATCAATATCTTTCTTTTTTCTTTATTTTGATTTGAGGGTTTCATCCTCATCAATCTCTTACAATTTTTGTATTGTTCCTAATTTAATCTATCATATATAACTTAATGCTATCCAAACTTGAAGTGCAAAGGATAACCTCAAAAGCACATTCCTCCTTATGCTGCCCTTGAAACCCTAAAGTGTAAGAGACATCCTCCATAGTACTTACTTTTTTACTGTGTCCCTTATATTACAATGAATATTCTCCATACACCGTTATTTATTATATTGTCATTCAACCCTAAAGTATAAGGGTCAAACTCTTTCATACTTCCATTTATTGCAAGAGATGATTTTCTACTATTTGAAAAAAAATTGAGATGATTTACTTAGATTTAAATTAATCTCTATCTTCTTTATTTTATTATTTTAGGAGAACGTTTACAAATTACATCAGCAAGCACTCTCAAGGGGTTTGAACACAAGACCATAAGAAATAACCATCATCTTAGCCACTAGGGCAACTGCCTGTCGGCTATCTTCTTTATTTTAAAATATCTCCATATCTTAATTCACATCTTTAAATCCTTCTGAATTTGAATTTAATCATTGCAAATATTAATTCCTTACATTTTTTTCTAATCATTGCAACTCTTAATTCCTTATATTTTTTATCTTTGTTGTGGTGTAGTGGTAAATGTCCTGAGTGGTGTTGGTAGAGGTCGACCCAGGTTCCATTCCCCCTGCGTCCATCCTCCAGATATATGGCGCAGCTAAGAATGTCTTATGTGCTGGTAGAGGTCGACATGGCTCCATTCATCCTACACCCATCCTGTTGATAGGGGTTCGAGCCCCTTTAAAAACCCTGTGTTTACCCTAAATATTTTAATCTGCTAGTTATGGTGTAGTGGTAAATGTATTGGGTGCTGGTAGAGGTCGTCCTAGGTTTCATTTGTTGTGGTGTAGTGGTAAATATCTTAGGTACTGGTAGAGGCCGACCCAAGTTTCATTCCCCCTGCCTCCATCTTGCAGATATGTGGTGCAACTGGGAATGTCCTATGTGCTGATAAAGACCAACAGGGCTCCATTCCTCCTATGCCCACCCCTTGATAAGGGTCCAAGCCCCTCTAAAAATCATGTGTTTACCTTAAACATTTATCTACTTGTTATGGTGCATTGGTAAATGTCCTAGGTGTTGGTACAGGCCAACCTAGGTTTCATTCCCCTTGCCTCCATCTTGCAGATATGTGTGGCACAGATGGGAATGTCCTATGTGCTGGTAGAGGTCAATAGGGCTCCATTCCTCCTACCCATCCTATTGATAGGGGTCCAGGCCTCTCTAAAAATCCTTTGTTTACCCTAAATATTTTTTAATCTGCTCGTTGTGGTGCAATGGTAAATGTCATGGGTGCTAGTAGAGGTCGACCCAGGTTCCATTTTCCTTACCTCCATCTTGCAGATATATGATACATCTGGGAATGTCCTATGTGCTGGTAGAGGCCAACAAGGCTCCATTCCTCCTACACCCACCCTATTGATAGGGGTTCAGGCCCCTTTAAAAATCTCATGTTTACCCTAAACTTTTTTCTGTAAGGATGGTGTAGTGGTTTGGGCTTTGACCTCTCTTTGGGGAGGTTCAAGGTTCAAACCAAGGTTGGATAGATGGCAGTCGTGTGTCTGTCGGTTGGCTACCCAATTCAATGCCTTGGAGAGTCGAAGGTCCCATTGACCGTGCTTTACCCAACGAGCTTAGGGTTTATAGAGGCAGCCCATTCATGGCATTGCCTATTTTTTTAAGAATCTATAAAAGAAAAAAAATCAAAATAAGTTTTATCAAGTGACATTAGCTCAATTGGTTAGATTCTTCAATGTTCAAGGAGGAGACCCAAGTTCAAATCTTGTCAAGTGATAGATGTATAATATCCATCCAAGCTTTGTTGTGATACCACTATGTGGTGATGCTGTAATACAGGTAAGGGTAGTTTCAATCCCATATAACCAATTAAAAAAAAAATTAATTTTATGTTTTACTTTAAAAAAATATTAAATATTCAATATAAAATTATATCAATCAATGATAAAGCCTAAATTTTTTGCTACGCACAAGGCTGAGTAGTCTCCTCCCAACCATGATATCTATAAAAATTTAATTTTATGTTTTACTTTAAAAAAATATTAAATATTTGATACAAAATTATATCAATCAATGATAAAGCCTAAATTTTTTTGCTATGCTGAGCAGTCTCCTCCCAACCATGATCTCTTTGCTACGCTGAGCAGTCTCCTCCCAACCATGATCTCTATAAAGTTGAGAGCTATGCGTATCAATAGGGAATTTAATACACAACCACCACACACCCACTCCCTCGCACACTTGTCCACATCGCAATTTTTTGCTACGCACAAGGCTGAGTAGTCTCCTCCCAACCATGATATCTATAAAAAATTAATTTTATGTTTTACTTTAAAAAAATATTAAATATTTAATGCAAAATTATATCAATCAATGATAAATCCTAAATATTTTTGCTACCAACGCACAAGGCTGAGTAGTCTCCTCCCAACCATAATCTCTATAAAGTTGAAAGCTATGCGTATCAATAGGGAATTTAATACACAACCACCACACACCCACTCCCTCACACACTTGCCCTTAATAGGGAATTTAATACACAACCACCACACACCCACTCCCTCACACACTTGCCCTTAATAGGGAATTTAATACACAACCACCACACACTCACTCCCTCACACACTTGCCCTTAATAGGGAATTTAATACACAACCACCACACACCCACTCCCTCACACACTTGCCCACACCGCAGTTTGAACCTTAAAACCTCCCTTAAAAAGAGCCAAAGCCCAAACTGTTGCGCTATTCCTTGGAACATAATCCCTTGGAACATAAAGCCTAACATCTTATAAGATGCTCTTTTACAATATATTTTTAATTTAAAAAAATACTAAAAATTATTTAAAAAAATCATTGTTCAAACATATAATAGTTTTTTTTTTTCTTTCATATAAAACCTCTATAAACTTTAGCCAGTTAAATAAAAACTATCCAAGGAAGAGACAAAGAATTTTTAAGAGCCCTGTAATCCTTTAATCATCAAAATCATACCACTACCATAATTAATATATTTTTATAATTCTCTAACGTATCTAATGCCTCTTTTGCATAATTTCAAGTGAAGAACATTGTCCTTGCACACTATAAAATTGGACTCGTGGGTTTGTCATCTTATTCTCGTAAGGAAGAACATTGTCCTTGCACACTATAAAATTGGACTCGTGGGTTTGTCATCTTATTCTCGTAAGGATTTTTATGCACTTTTAAGAATTATTGTAGCCAAAAAAAATACAATAAAATTTCATAATACTATAAAGTAGTTTTAGACTATATAGTTTGTATTATGTTCACACAAAATAGTTTTAGAATTGATAAACTTGAAATATAATAAAGGAAACCAAAAAACTTTTTATATGAATTATATTAAAATAACATGGATCTTATTGTGTCGTATATTTTTATTATATTATCATAATATTTAAAAAAAAAAAAACTTTAAACTAGTTTTATTTATTTGATAATGTTAAAATTCTTTGGCAATAATAGCTTTTATTATATATTTAAAATTTTACACGCATTGCAATTATATTTATTTTGTTTTTAATATACTTTAAGATAGTATTTTCAATGTATAAGAAATTTATAATTCAATTTTTAAAAATAATACTAAATTTAAATATTTAATTTTATATTATTTTATTTTGTTATAAATTTTGAGTTGTATCATTGTAATTTTATCAATTGTTTATTAATTTCTTAAGAAGTTAAATGGTCCCCTAAAAATTAGATTTTAAATTTAATAACCTTTTTTTCTAAAACCTTGGATTTCATTTGTTTTTTCTTAGATTAAAATTTACTTTTTTTTTGATTGATAGTAGAAAGGGTTTTAAAGGGTCCCCAATCTATTACAAGCAGGGTTTTGAAAGGCACCCCCAAACCTTAGATCTAGTAATAAAACATCAAGAAAAATTGAACTAGATTCCATGAATCAAACCCTAAAATTCAATGAAGCAACCTCCTAGCAAATAAGCCGCATATTTTTATCAAGAAAATACAAGAGATTACCTCACGGTCAAACCATCGTGTGCTTAGGAATCTAAAGCACCGAATAAAATCAGTAGAATAACGAAAATTTTATCGATTAAAACAAATTTACAAATAAAGATCGCTCAAACCAAAGTATTTTCCGCCTCACAAGAAAGGAGAACAGAGGAATCTTGTCACCACGATCAACAAATAACAAATCATGTAATAGGACAATCCCTCATAACAACAATCGGTTTAAGAAAACAACACAAAAAAATACCGGCCAACAAAATCCACAACATATGAAAAAATAAGCCTACGTGGTTCACTCGTCTATCCATGGGAAGATCCACCAGACGAGAAACATCATAAATAATCACCAAGAAACCCACATATCCCGTTGGAGAAAACCACTCATAGGACATTTGGAAAGAAAAACATAAAACATCCAACACAACACCTGAGAGAGTAAAATGAAGGATCCCAAATAAAAATGTGAGCATTGGAACCTTGGGATCTAACTCATCCGCCATCCTACCTCAGTTGAAAAAATATACCAGAATAAAGCTGCCCAAACCGAAGCACACCATGGAGATAAAACAAAACCAACCAAAAGAGGAGATCTGCAACAAAGTGCCCCGGTAATAGGAAAACCCTCCAACACGAAAATCTATGAAGGCAAAAACCCCACAGATCCCACTGGAGTCCAACCGTAGCCTGGTCTAGCCATCTACCCATTAGCAAAGTTGGATGTTGAGGTTCCTTCAGCTGGTCTAGCCTCCTTTCCCCGACCCCCTACTAGGGTTCTAGCTGCCCAGCCTTCCACCTTGCAATCCTACCTGCATCTGCAGTAATAACAACCAAACCAGAGATCCAACAACCCAAAATGAACCAAGATCGAAGACCACCCCATAACACCGCCAGATGTTAAGATCCTTTAGCCAACCCAACCTCCTTTCTCGAGCCCCCCAACAGAGGTTCCAGCTACCCAACCTTCCTCTCAACAAGCCAACTGTAGATGCAAAGTTGTCTACTAACCGAATTCACTATCCAAAAGGGCATCTGGGTTGCTGGGATTTCCAAAAATATCTAGAGCTACAACCCTCAGAGTTGCGGCCCTCTCTGCCATGGTGAGACTCAGGACCTCTCTGCCATGGTGAGGCTCAGGCCCTCACAGGCCCTCTCTACCATGGTGAGGCTCAGGCCCTCTCTGCCATGGTGAGGCTCAAGCCCTCTCTCGCCACTGTGTGAGGTTTGAAAATAATTAATTAGGCCCTCTCTGCCACTGTGTGAGGTTTGAAAATAATTAATTTTTTTTAAATCTCGACTATAATAAAGTAATGGTAAGATGGTAATAGGAAGAACAAAAAATTGAACAACAAACCAAAATTCATATCAAAGAAAATTCTACTAAAAAACTCTCCTTGCTACTATTTGAATGGGTGTAATTTTCTTCAATCTTCATTGACACTACAACAAGAAAAGTTTAGTTAAATGTTAATAAAATATTTTTTGATTGATCCTTGGATCTCTTTGGGTGTCTAAGATCTAAGGTTTATCCTTGGACCTCAAATTCATCTCCTAGTTATAACTTTTCAAATTATATTCCCCTCTTTCAGTTGTAGAATGCCAACATTTCCAAGTAAATTTTTAGGAAATCTCTCCAAAAATTCAATTCTTTAATTGTATTACTAAACACATGAATCTCTATAGTTCTTAGCTTTACGAAAAATCTTGGGACTTGATGATCGAGAACGTTCCAACCATTTTACTTAAACATATAATAAATTGTAATTAAAACTTTCCTGAGTGCATCATATAGCACAAATTTGCAATCCTTTTGCTTTGACTATTTTTTTTTTTCAATTTTTATTTCACCTCCATGTCTAAAATGCATGAAGGATTATGTGTCAAGTAAAGAGAGATACTTATATAGCCTTTTTTTTTTTTTTTGTAAAGAAAGTTGCATATATGAACCCAACTATATTAAGGAGAGATTAGTACATAAAGACTAATTTACTTGGTAATCTATTGAAATTTACTATCCTTTCCATGTTAATCTAATACCCCTCATCTATTGAGATTGTAGTAGGTACTTACAGATATTATATTTTATAATATATTGAGGTCATAAAGTAGTTTGCCATCAGCCATGCATAACCCAAGTTTCACTGTATTAAGGCAACCTTTTGATCAAACGATCAAAGGTTAATTAGTGGGTAAAATGTTTTACCCTTATCTAAGATCATTAAGTGACGTATTCTATATAGCTATGAATATCATTGTATTGCCATCATAAGTTTCAAGATAAATATTGACATTGTAATAATCTTTGAAAGTAAACCCCCTTGAAGTGATGCTCTCATATTGAGAGATCTCGTGAATTTGTTCCTCCAAAAACATTAATATAGTATTTGTATTGTCATCATAAGTTTCAAGATAAATATTGATATTGTAATCATCTTTGAAAGTAAACCCCCTTGAAGTGATGATTTCATATTGAGATATCTTCTGAATTTGTTCCTCCAAAAATATTAATATAGTATTGCCCTACCTTAAGGGTTTTTCTTATATTTGTCTTGCAAATAATGAGATTTTTTAGTAAAATCTAACATACACTAATTATTTCAGATATAAGTATATCACATGATACTACATATTACATTTTAAATCCTATAATTTATTGTGATTGGTTCAAGAGTATCCTACCATAAACAAATGTATTTCTTGAGCCCCATCTATCTACTTTAGTTTTTTTATTATTTTTAGGCTAATAGTAGCTTCTATTGGGGGCCACGCCCATCAAAACACCAAACTATTACATTTGTTTTTGGGTCAATTAAACCATATCCAACTTGCCCTTTTTATAAAAGATATTTTTCATTTCCATTTCTATCAAATATATTCTTCATCTTCCTCAAAATGTTATGTTTTAGGTCAATCAAACCATATCAAGCTTGTCCTTTTATCAAAGATATTTTTCATTTCCTTTTCTATAAAATATATTCTTCATCTTCCTCAAAGTCATATGTTTGTGCAAATCAGGTACTTGACATCATTTTCATTAAAGAGAAAATCTCACTTGACCATTACCTTCTAAAATTTGAATTTAATCAAGACAAAGATCAATACCGCAATTGGCTTAATTACTTGCTACTAAATTTCCTTCTCTATAGATATGTTCACAATTCCAAGAAATTACCTTAAATAAGAGATGATGAGCATCAACAATAATATTATTTATTATCCAATCTCCACATCCTTTTTTGTTTATAGCACTAGTGATAATTTGTAAATCCCCCTCAATTGAAATATATTTCCATCTTCTTTTAATTGTAATTTTAATCCTTGTAAGTGTCCTAGCCTTTGCATAGTTGCTAGTTAAAGTTCCATATGATTCCTAAGTAAGTAAGGAGAATTGTGCCTTCATTATTTCAAAAAACACCACCTCCACACACTTTTCTTGGATTTCCTTTGGTAGCACCATCAAATTTAATTTTGATTAACCTAATTTATGGACATTTCTATTTTACCATAGATCAAAGGAGATCCTTTACCATTGTCATAGATGACTCTTTTATGTATATCAAATCTTGTACACAAGTGGCTAGCACATTTGTTTTTACACTTGATACTTCCAATGATGAGCACTATATCTATAAACATTCTGCAAGAGATACAATTACATGGTTCTAAACTTAGGCATGATTTTGAGATTTATTTTAAAAATTTCTATTATTTCTTTCAAGGTATAAGTTCCAAAAAATAATGGTAAGACCAGTCCTCCATAAAATACATAATGTTTTAGGCTTGATAATATTGATCCAATATTTCATCAACTCTTTAAATGATAGAGCTACCCAATATATTCTCATATCTTTTAAAAAGTAACACCAATTGGTGTGAGCAATGGAAGAGGAAATATTATGTTTCTAAATCCTTCTCACACAAGGATTCTAAATCCTTATCACATAAGGCACATCTAAAAGGTACATGATATCCTCTTATTTGTAAGATTCATTCTACTAAGAATCATACTTTGAATTGCTAACCAAAGGAATGTTGAAGTCTTAGGGAGACCCTCTAGTGACCATAAAGTCTTCCAAGGAAAATCTTTGGAAGTAGGAAATTTTGGTTGCTCTAAATCCTCATATCTCACCTTGACCTAGTATCTACCATATTTTGATAGATTTCAAACCAACTCATCCTTTCACATAAAACTAGGCAAATAAAGTTCTTGAAGCATCTTTTGCAGCTCATCTGCAATTTATTTAAGTTCCTCTCCTTCAACTAGGTTACCAATAGAAATCCATGATGTAGAGTTATTGCTCACATTAATATAATCTAGAGTTACAAGCTAGCCATGCCTGAGCCAATGGTTGCCATTTTGAATCAGATATAGGAAGATAAGGCTTCAACCAAGAATTAGATCAAAAATTGCATAATTCCCCTCATTGACTAACCATCTACTATATTTATTGATAAATTGCAAACTATTTGACATGAAGTTCCCATGTTGGCGAACCTTTGGGTAGTGTTTTTTCTTAAATAATTTCATTGCATCAAGAGAACCTATATATTTTTTAAGTAATATTTTTGCCCAACTCTTTCCTTGATCTTTGAATAATCTCCACCCAAGTTTTACCCCCAAGGCCAAACTCATAAGTCTGCAATTTTGCAAGCCTACCCGTCCAACATTCTTTAATTTTTTTTTCTCACATCCTTTACAAAGAAATTCTCCTTGAGTTTTATCAATTTCTGATTCTATAACTACTAGGCAATCTTGAAAGTGACATCATATAAATAGGGATGGATTGCAACGTAGTCTTTATGAGTTGCAACCTTTCTACCATAGTTAAGAACTTAATATTCCAACCTGCCAAAAAAGCTTTCATTCTATTTTAACAAGAGACTCAAAGCTCATTTTTATTTTCTTTATGAGACAAAGGAATACTCAAGTAGGTTGATAGAAATTTTTCAATTTTAAAACTTAATATATCCATAATAATTTTTTATAATTCTCAGGCAAAGTTAATGAGAAAATTCTGAATAAGACTCCATGATAATATGATAATAGCCTTTTAGCCTTTTCATAGCATGATAACAGGGTAGCCTTTTCATAGCATGATAATATTGAATAAGACTCCATGGCCTCATTAACTAAGGGATGGACCAAAAGAAAAGTATCATCAACAAACTAGAGATGAGCTTCCAAGGGACTATTATTTGCAACTTGAGTATCTTTGATTTTTCTTTCCATATTTGACTTTGAGAAAGTTCTCCCTAATGCCTCAACAAGAATAATAAATAGATAAAGAGATAGTAGATCACCTTGGCGGACTCCACAAAATGATAACCAAAAAAATAACTATTGATTAAAATATAATATTTTGAAATGTTAGAACAACATTTAATTCATTCACACCAACCTCATAAGTAATAAACTTGTGATGCTAGATGTAAAGGCACACTAGAATCATGACCATGCATAAAAAAACTTAAAATTAATCACATGAACAAGCTTCATACTTAAAATGGTAGTTTAAAATCATTAATTTTGGGACACATGCTTTAGGGGGCATATGTTAAAACATCCCTTAAACATAACTCTATCTTTAATTTTAGAATTTGGGAAAGTTAAGAGGTCAAAATATAAAGAAAGGTGGAAATTTTTTGATAATTGGATAAAGAAAGAGAACCAACACCACTGACCAACATTGCTCAATATCATACTTCCCAAGGACTAACAAAGTCAGTCCATCCCTGTCCCATAAATAGGAGGATGAGACTCTCCACTACCTGCAAAGTTAGATGTTAGTGTTATTTTTACAAATACATATTACCCCTCCCTAAGGACTGTGGGTGACACTACAAGGGATAGCCAATCATGAGTCCTTAGGGATAATAAGAAAATAAAAAGAACAATATGTGATAGCCAAATAAAAAAAAATAGAAATTCTATGCTATAGAACAATTTTTTTTTTTGTAAAATTTAATACTATTATATATGCAAAATATTAAAAAAATAAATAGTAGAAAATATGCAAAAATATGGCCAAAAAATCAAAAGTAAAGGAGAACATACCTGATACTTACTTGTATGGGCCTTTAAATATTTTGGTCAAAATAAATTGATTTTATGTCCCCATGTGACTTGAAATAAATTTACCTATAAAATTCCTAAAGTACTAAAAAATGCTAGTTGGGTGTGAAATGAGCTAAAACAGAGCCCACAGATGTTTTTAAAGCATTTCAAAACCCTTCGAAGTATTGTCCTTTTACTATCCCTATAAAAATTGTCAAAAGTTAAATTTTTATAGTAAAATATTAAAAAAATATATGATGAAGGCATTTGGTACCCCATGTACCTTAAATTGATAAATATATATCTGATATTTATTTGATCAAATATTTTTCGTTGAATGTGTATGACTTTATTTTAATGTACTATGTTTATTGTATTCATTTCCTTTAAGGCATATACATGTGATTTGTGTAGCATTTAATGATATTCTCATACTTGCTTGATATATACTTAGGACTTGTGTAGAATTCAATGATATGTCAGTAATTAGATGACACTAAATTAGTATTTGCGTAACATTTGAGGACGTGGCATTTAAGAAATTGAATGTATGATTTGAGTAGCATTCAGTGTCATGCATTTGAAATCACATATATAACATGTATAATTTGTGTAGCATTCAATGCCATGCTTTTTATGAGATTTAATTGACCTTAGAGCACCAAATATTTATATAGAATTTGGTTATGTGATCACAAAACACTATCTCCCTCAAATATTGGCCATGCATGCGTTGGTGTACTACTCATACATACCACTAATGAATGTAGACTACGTGTAGTATCTAACAAGTGCCAAGTACCAACATACATACTTGTCACTACAATAGGGTAAACTAGGAGAATCTAACCTATGCCACATATAGACATAAATATTTGACCTCAATCCTAATTTAAACTACAAAATAAGCATAAATTGACACTATGGTGCTCAATCATAACTACCCGATGGTATAGGGTAGCCTAGGAAATGTTAACCTAAGCCATGAATGGTATATAAGTATATGTACCTGAATCCAATTCATGTCTTACCATTGATGGACACATTGCTCAGCATAACATGCCCACCATGATAGGGGGAGAATAAATATAAGAGCAAGAAAAGTGAGGCTTATATATGTGTTGCATCTCACCCTTAGGGGGGGAGATCCCATGGAAGGAAAAGTCATTGTGCCTCTACTACAATGGGGTTTACCACTAGAGTATATAGCCAAGAGCATTGTTCAACAAGGCATGCTTACCACTATAGTGGGACACTAGAAATGATTGATTCATTGGAAAAATGAATATTGTTTTTTGCATGTAAATTTAAAGAGATATTTTTTTGGTGTTCCAACCACATACCATAGAAAATATGGTATGGATTGAACTAAGGTGGTTGCTTTATGGAATTTAAAGTAGGGTATTGGTACAAGAATACTTTAAATACATCATGGTACCCATTACTAGCAAAAGCAACATAATAATGAAAGAAGAAAAACAAAATGCAAATAAAGGTAGTAGCAACTAATGCTAGTAAAAATGGATGGAAAATACCAAGCAATAGGAAATTATAGAAGCAAAAATAAATACAACCCATAGATGAATAAAATCCTAGTATAAATAGCTAAGCAATTATATGACAAAGATCACCTCTTTAAGGGGAAGTCATGGTCAAGAAAAGAAAACCACTCAAAATATAAAATAGCAATCCGAAATCAATAAAGGACATAGAAAAAGATCTTGATGATTGAGATTACCACTTAATATGGTGGTCATTGTCATGAGAATAAGATATACAACAAACACATGAATACATGCCAATCCAAATAATGTACAATATTGAGATTCACAAATAGATAGTCAAAGAAGTTAAAGTAAAAATAAACAAGGCACCCATGTCAACAAGCAAATCAAGAAAACATAGACTATGCAAATGAGTTGGAAGGTGCTGCACATAAAATAACTTGGTATGCATGGAATTAGTGGGTTCATACAACTCAACTCCATCCATTGTTTGCAATTTTATTGTCCTAGATCCAATTAACAAATCCTTGATAGTTATGGACCAATCCATTTATGTATAAACTTTTCCTTGTACTTATTATGCACATTATTGAGCTTGAGGACAAGGTCCTTGAATTTTAAATCATGATGGTATACTTTATTATTATATTTCTTAGCAACATGAATCTTATAGGCTCTATTATACTTAAGAGCATATAGACACTTCTCATCAAAAGTAGCAAGTTTTTCAAGGTAGGCCTTTTGATACTCTTTATGGTATTCATCATGACCTCAACAAATTATTCAAAAAGACATGCAAGGAAGACAATTCAATTCAAATAATAAATTAGTACTATAGACCAAAGAAAAATGAGTTGCTCCTATAGATATCTAAAAATTGATGTGGTACATCTACAATGCAGGATATAACTCATTGCCTATCTTTATTTGACTCTTAAACTATCTTTTCATGATATTTATCAAAATTTTATTTCTAGATTTAGCTTGACCCTTCCCTTGTGGATAGTAAGGCATAGAATAAAAATGTTGAATCCCTAATTGAGAAGTAAACTCTTACATTTCCTTATTTTTGAAAGGAGTATCATTATTTGAAATGAGAGTAGATGAGACACCAAAGTGATGCACAATATGATTAAAAATAAATTTGGAGATGTTTAGAGTTGTTTGATTTTTTAATGATATAATGTCTGCTCATTTAGTAAAATATTCTATGACTATGATAATAAATGTGTGCCTATTTGAGGACATTGGAGAAATAGGTCCAACAAGATCAAGCCTCCAAGTGGAAAAATGCCAAGGAGACTCAATTGGATGAATAATATAGGTATGAGAATGAATTTCATCTTCATGAAACTAACACTTATCTTAATATTTGACACACTTATAAGCATTAGATTCCATTATTAGCCAGAAGTAACCCATTCTTAAAAGTTAACGTGCCATGGAATGACCACTGATGTGTCCACCATAGTCACTACTATAAACATCAAAGAGAGATTTTGGTAATTCAACTTCTATAAGGCATCATAAAAAAACACCATTAAGATTATAATAGTATAGGACCCTAATGAGAACAACAAATTCTAAATGTTTTCTTACAAATATGAACCCACTGCTTAGCATTAGCCATAGGTGGGTAGGATTTATTATTGAGAAAACATAAAATATTTTCATACTAAGGATCATCAAGAGGGATATGGAAATCAATAGCATTGATATTTGATTGTAAGCACATCCACTAGGCCATTAGTGATAGAAATTATAGGTTCATCATGAAATTTTACCATAAAATTAGTTCTAGTAATATTTTCATCTGGTACAAATTTACTAGCCAAAGTGGCTAGGGAGTTAGACTTGGCATTTTACCCCCTTGGGGAATGCCTAATAGAAAATTAATCAAAATTATTAAATAAATTTGTAGCCACTTGGTGGTAAGGGATCAAATAGAGAGCTTTGGCAATATATTCATAAACAATCTAACAAACCACAATTTAAAAATCACCTAACACTATGATGCATTTTATACGTTGGGTAGCTAGGAGATCTAAAATTTAAGCTTCATATTCCATAATACTATTGGTAATGCTAAACAAAGTTTAAGTGGAAGACCATAGGAACAACTAGGCTTGTTGGAGACTTGAGAAATATACCAACTCCTTCCCCAAACTCATTTCTTACTCGATCAAAGTGAAGGATCCAAGTGTTAGGGAGGAGGTCTTTATCAAATTCTTAAGAAGAGGAAGGTGCATTAGTTTTGGATTTAGGCTTAGCTTCATGATGTCTCTCAGTAACTTTATGAGACTCTAAGAGATATTTCTCCTACTCAGTAAGTTCATAGGGAGTAGACTCCTAAATAAGACTTGAGGCAATGGAGAAAGGAAATATGATAAAGTCATGAGAAACACACAATATGATCATTATCATCTTATAAAGCCTTCTTTAAGGGTTGTTGTACTGGGTTAGAAGTTGACAATTGATCAAGAATTACCTAAGCTTTAACAAATTTTTATATAACAATATGGAGATCAAAAGTCTTGCATTATAATTTTCCACTTTCTATATCAAGTGTCACTAGAAATATAAGGCTTTTGTTCTAGGTGTCTCAAAGGGTTAGTTTTAATGGCCACATAGGTTTTATGATACAATATATAGTGTTGTAATTTCTCATATGCAAAGCATATGGCTAGGCAATATTTTTCATGGGAGTGTATCAATATTTTGTTATGAGCATTGTTTGACTAATATAGCACACAATATACTCCTTGTTATTATCATCTTGTTGAGTAAGGATAACTCCCAAGGAAACCTGAGTGTTGCCCATGATCAGATAGATTTGGTAGTTTAATTGATCAGATTGTGCATGGATTGCATGAATTGGTGTTTCTTGGCTCTCTTAGGCTCCTAAGACCTCCATGGCAATGTGATCTCCAATTGGGTAGCAATAGTGTTCCTATCAATGCATGTAAGTGGTTATGCAATTCGATAGGGCTTCACTGCTCAATTGATTCTATTTCTCTCTCTTTTCCCCAATTCGGAGGGGGATTATATAGCAATTTCCAAGGGGCTAGGAGTAGCTTCCTCATGAAGCTAAGATCAAGATTGGGTAGTTAAGCTTGTTGGATGGAAGGATCTAGAATATTATTCACTCAAACCGCTCCAATCCGCAACCAATTGGCCATTACAATCGATTTTGGGTCGGATGAAGGCCAAATGATTTCGAGTGCTGACCATGGATGACATGCGTGGTGAGCACTGCTAACCGTGGGTGTCAACTGCGACTAGCACTGACTAGGTAAAAATACCCAAAAGAGTGGTAAACACCACTATTATACCTTGGATCTGTCCAAAGGTCTTCCATATGGTCTTCTAGCATGTCCCATATGAGTAGTCGCCTCGACATGACACATTTTAGGTATCTACAAATGCCCCTTTTGAGATGCATTGTGATTTTGAACAACACTAAGCAAAAATAGACCTCCTAAAATGATGTCATAGGTTGCATGATGATCAGTAGTCTGATCAACATTAGATGCCCTAGGTCCAGCAAAAGGACACATCTTAGAATCATTGCTTCCAACTAGAAGGCTTAATTTTGAAAGAGTTTGCACTCGTAATTAGAAATTTGGATAGCATCAATGCCAAGTAGGATTTCGTGCTTGTCAATCCGAAAGGAAGAGAGTTACAAATAAATTATCATATATGCTATTTTCCCCAGCAGAAGGGTAAGCTTATGATAGTCTTTGGCAATGATTCGTAAGACGAACACAATTTTGACAAGATCAAGGGATCTATGATCAAGGGATCTTCTATTGATTTTGATTATGATTTAATATTATGACTACCCCCTCAAGCGATGAGTCAATGAGGATAATGACAATAAATGAAGCGACGTGTTTGCTTTACCACTATGAATGATTTTGAACAAATTAAAATTTATCATTTTAATTCTTGGCAAGGCCTAATCACATATGATTGCAACTGTTAATAGTAATTACCTATTTCTATCCCATGGAGCGGTCCATCCACGAAGGCCTTCTTAGGGAATCAAAATGAAGACAATCCCAATTAGGCATGTGTTGAATATATACTTTTTTTTTATTTGTGGAAAACATCCCAAAAGGGATGCCACTTTCGGGTAAGACCCAAGGAGGCAGGGGTATCCATTCCACCAAAAACGCCCAGGACTCGGACCTGGCCTACCACCTTTGACATACTCAAGGAGCAAACAAACACACAAAACCAATTTAAAAATAAGTAAATAAATAAATAACAACAAAAATAATAAAATAAAATAAAAAACATGCTCCTTGAGTGTGTCAAAAACAAAAGCACAACCAAACACACACACAATAAGATAAAAGAAACCACAACACGAACCACATAGAAAAACACAAGAACCACATAACAAAACACAAACAAGACAAAAACAACAGAACACTACAAAGACATAACCCAAAAAAAACATGAAAAATAAACACAACCAAAACCTAAAATATTAAAAAAAAATAAAAATAAAAAACAACCAACAACAGACAATAAACAAAAACAAAAAACATAGAAAACACTCACACAAAAAAACACGAATTAACACAAACAAAGAGAAACACAAGAACAAGAACGACAAAAACACAAGAACAATAACAAAAAACATAAAAAAACACAAAACAACAAAAACACAAGAACAACAAAAAACAACACAAAGAACACAAAAACAAAACAAAACAAAAGAACACACACACCTTAAAAAACTAAACAAAAAAAAAAAAAAAAAGAAAAAAAATTGAACATAACAATGACCTATCTAGACCAGAAGACTATTAAGGCAAGAATCAACAGAGGAAACAAAAGAAAGAATAGTTTGAGCTAGGGAACTAAAATAACCTGAATGAACCAAAGAGAAGCAAAAAAAAAGCAAGAAGAAACTAGGTACCTTTAGAACTGGAGCCATCCAAAGAAATGATAGAAAGAAGAGCTTCCCTAATTTGTGAAGCCCACCATCTAGGAGGGTGGCCATAACAAGTAAGATCACCTTTGTCCAAAGCCCAATTAGCTAAAGCATCAACACTCTTGTTTTGATCTCTGACCACATGATTGTAATCAACTTTCAAAAATCCCATCTGGATTAATTGAATCTTCTCAATAATTCTTTTTATTCTCCAATCAACCTTATGATTCTTAGAAGGAGTCTTCAAAATATTAATCATAAGTTGAGAGTCAGACTCAACTAACACCTTTTCCCATCCAACCTTAGTAGCCTCCTGAAGGCCTCTGAGGATACCATACCCCTCAACAAGGTTATTGGAAAGAATACCCAAATTCTCAGCAAAAGTAAAAACCAGGGAGCCATCTGAAAGTCTACCAATTCCTCCCACATTGGCTTTTCCAGGGTTCCCTCTAGAGGCTCCATCAGTATTGAATTTTCCAAAATCCTTAGGAGGAGGTTGCCAATTTCTTGTCCTATCCATCTTACTAATACTCACATTCCCTTTAAGTTGGTTGCCCTTAGAAGATTTAATCTTCAATATTTGCATCACTTGATCCCATATTTGGTGGGAGTTTTGGGGGTGATTAAGGAGTTGATGGACTGATTCAACTAAGTTGGCTATGGTATTTTGCCAAATATAGTGAATATCCTTCCTATCTTGATTAAAAATTTGGTTATTCCTTTCATTCCAAATATTCCAAAGAAGAATGGTAGAACCCATCCAAACTAACTGCCTAATAAAATGATCAACACCCTCTTGATTAGGCCAATCCCTCCAAAGTTGTTCAAAAGTAAAAAAATTGGACCATTGTAAGCCAAGTAAAGTGGCCATTCTCCTCCATAGCTCAGAGGCTAAAGTACACTCAATAAAAATATGGTTGAGAGTTTCTACATTCTCTTCACACATTTCACATCTAAAAGGGCCATGAAAACCACGCTTCATAAGTTGCTCACCGATAAGCACCCTACGATGCAATAAAAGCCAATTAAAGAACCTCACCTTAGGCCGAGAGATTTTGAGCCCACAATTGAGAAAATATGTCAGAAGAATGGTTGGGATTATTATGGCATAAGGTCAAATAACCTTGAGCAACTGAATACTCACCCTTAGTAGTGTTGTTCCATCCAAAACAATCTTTTTCATGGGACCAAGAGAGAGATCTCATATGAAGGATGCCTTGGATATCTTGTCTTTGCCTTTCTAGGATTTGAATAGGCCAGTCCTCAATAGGGATCCAATATCTACCAACCTTTGAATTACCAGTATGGTACCGATAGTAATTAGCCACCTTTATCCAGTTAGCTCGGTGAAGCTCCTCCATCCAAGGCCTCCAATCGGGAAACTGAGTTATCAAAGGCTTGTGACCATCCCAAGAATCTATCCAAAAATTTACCTGTTGACCATTATGAATGATCCAAAATAAATTTTTCTTTATCAAATCCTCACCGAGTCTTAAGAACTGCTAAAATGGGAGAACCTTTGGTAGGAAGTTGATAGCGAACAAGGTCTTCAGGACTTTTGTTCTCAGCATATTTAGCACGGAGATTATTGGCCCAAAGAGCATTGGGGTTATGCAACATCCTCCAATATAATTTAGCAGCTAAAGCTTTGTTGTTATTAATAGAAGACCAGAATCCTAACCCCCTTCATTCTTAGGAAGACATAAAGTGTCCCATTTCACCAAGGCCCATTTTCTTTTCTCCTTAGTACCACTCCAAAGGAAACGATGACTGATTTGATCCAGTTCTCGAAGAACAACCTTTGGGATATTCAACATGGAAGATACATAAATAGGAATAGCTTGAAGGACTGATTTTACCAAGGTGATTCTACCCCTAGAAGAAAGCCACCTGTTGGTCCACTTTCCAATTTTCTTCTTGACTTTGTCCAACAACCAATTCCAATATTTATTTTTTTGCCTTTGAATATTTATGGGAATACCTAAATAAGTGATTGGAAGGGAGGTCTTATTATATCTTAATTTATCCAAGACCATGGATTCCTGTCTAGCAGAGCAGTGAAAGAAAATAACTTTAGATTTGTCTTCATTGATCAACTGCCCAATAGCCTTAGAAAAATAGCTAATGATTTTCTTAATATTAGAAGCTTCCTTAACTGTAGCTTTACCTAAAAGAGTAGAGTCATCCACAAATTGAAGATGAGAGATAGGTCTAGCTCCATGAGCAATGGTAACTCCCTCAAGGGTTTTGTTTTCCCTCTTTTTGGTTATAGTCCTACCCAAGCATTCAACAAGAATGATGAATAAATAAGGGGATAGCGGGTCACCTTGCCTAATACCTCTGGAAGAAGGGAATGGATGAGAAGGCCTACCATTGATAAGAACTAAGTAGGAAACTGAAGAGATACATCCCATAATCCAATCCATCCAATCCTTAGAGAAACCAAATTGCCTCAAAACTTTGATAAGGAAGTGCCAATCCACTCTGTCATAAGCTTTGGATAAGTCTAACCGAATGAACATGGAAGGAGATTTTTGCATATCCATGGAATGGATGGCTTCCTGAGCAAGAACTATCTCATCTACTATTTGATGCCCTTCCACATAACCCCCTTGCTCCGGGGAAATAATCTTATGCAAAAGAGGCTTCAACCTTTCTGCCATGATTTTAGTAATGATTTTGAGAAGAACATTACATAAAGCAATAGGTCTAAAAGCTGAGATATGATCAACCTCTTGAGCTTTTGGAACAAGAGTAATATAAGTTTTATTGATAACCTTCAAAATTTCTTTGGCTTTCCTGGCTTCTTCCACCACCTCTAATAAATCAACATGAAGGATATCCCAGAACTCTTGGTAGAACTCAATGGGAAAACCATCAGGACCTGGGGTTTTCCCTTTTTGCATTTTAAAAACTACCTGTTGAAGCTCATTGATAGTAACAGGAGCAGTCAAAATAGAGTTCTCCTCAGAAGTGATAAGAGAAGGGATTGCTTGAAGAACATTTTGTTGAGAAGCTGAGTCAAGAGGAGTAGCAGCAAAAATATTGGAAAAGTAATCAACAACAATAGAGTTCATGCCATCCCAAGTATAAACAACATCTCCAGAATCTGATTTCAGGGAAGAAATAAAGTTGTGAGATCTTCGAGCTAGAAGAGATTTGTGGAAGAAATTTGTGTTTCGATCTCCTTCTTTGAGCCATTGAATTCTAGATTTTTGCTTCCATAAGATTTCTTCTCTTTTTCCCATTCCTCTAACTGAGTTGTGAGTTTAATTTCATCTGCACTTCTCTTCTCTGTGAGGCCATCTAAATGGATTTTCTTATTCAAATTTTCAATATGAGCAATAACTTCATGTTTTTTTTATGAACATCCCCAAACTCTTTCCAGTTCCAAGTCTTGATTTTGGATTTAATGTATTGCAGTATTTTGGAAAAATAGAACATCTTAGTCCCATGCCTAGGTTTACCTTCCTTCCACCATTGTTGCACACGAGGTCTAAAGGAAATGTCTCTAAGCCACATTAATTGAAAATGAAAAGGAGAGAAACTCACATTGGTTTTCCACATTTCCACCATGAGTGGCCAATGATCCGAACCAACATTATTAAGAGTCTTCACTTTAGGAATGTGACCATGGATTAAGAAATTTTTAGAGAGCAAAAACCTATCCAATCTCTCCATTATACAAGCTAAGCCTTGCCTTCTGTTAGACCAAGTCATAAGGCCATTATCTGGTTGGATGTCCACAAGATGGAGGTTTGCAATATATTCGCTCATGAGGTCAGTGCTTTTGTCCAAATTTCTATTTCCCCCATTTTCTCATCCAGAGAGAGGATGGTATTGAAATCTCCTCCGATCAAGATCCAAGCTTCAGGAAAATGAGAGATAATATGAGTTATATCCTTCCACTGTCTTCTTTTTTCCTCCAAAGCAGTCGGAGCATAAACAGTAATGCAGAGCATAATTTGGTTGGAATGTCTACTTTGAATAGCTATAGCCAACAGACCCCAAATGCCAACCATATGGTGAATAACTACCTCTTTTGGGTCCCAAAGACAAGCAATGCCACCAGAAGTCCCCTGGGAACTGAGGGAAACCACTTTTCCAGTTGGCCAAATTTTACTGGCAATTGAGTCCATATCCTCCATTGACATCTTTGTTTCTTGAAGGAAAACAAGATGTGGATGATTTATCTGAATCATTCTTCTAATTTCATTTTGTTTTGAAAGACTCCCTTTGAGTCCTCTAATATTCCAAGTGATGATCTTCATTAATACCGGGGCTAAAAAAGTTGGGAAGGGCATTAATCTTACCTTCCTCTACAAGCTTTTCACCTTCTTTTACCATATGATATTGATTGGTCTTGCGACCTGCTTTTTGATTAGAATCCATCTTCAATTTTTTTCCCTATTTCTTGACTTATTCCAATTGAATCTGAGATGGCTTCTAACCTTGAAGAATGCTCGTACACAGCCAAAATTTTACTAGAGGGTTCAACGGAGTCTATATTGGGACCTGTATTATTTGAAGTTTTGACATTTAAAAGATTGTTTTTCTTGTGTAAATTTTCTCCCTTTTTTTTATTGAAAACCTTTGATTTGTTGGTTTGTCTCTGAGTTCTTCCCTTCATATTTAAATTGTGTTTCTAAGATTTTTGTTTCCATTATTTCCTCTTCCTCACTTGGGACATCATTTGTGGAAAGGATTTCAAACATATTAGCAGATGACTTTGATTGATCCTTCATAACTGGTTTTTCTAGAGTGTTCTTCTTCTTAGGCATTTGGAAACCTGCTGAGTTTATATCTTCTTTCTTTTGATCAGGAATTTTATTTGGGCAAGCATTGGCCAAATGACCATATTCATGGCAAATTCTACAATGAAAAGGAATGTTCTCATAGTCCACTACTTGCTCCCAAGTGTCTTCCCCAAATTGTAATGTGATATTTTTAGGTAGGGGTTTGTCAAAATCCATTAAAACACAAATCCGAGCATAAATAATATGTTCAAAATTTTGAGTACAATCAACAGTCATCATAAAAGTTCCTAAAGAGTTTCCAATTGAAGAAAAAATAGTAGGATTCCAAAATTCAATAGGGAGGCCAAAGAGTCTAACCCACACGGGAGCTATAGAAGGCATCTCTTCTTCGACTTTAAATTTAGTATGCCAGGGCTTCATGAAAAGCCCTGCCCTTCCAAAAAACCAAGGACCCCCTTGAAAAGTTTTCTCTCTATCTTCATTATTAGAAAATAAAACAAGAAAATAACCATTTGGATAAATAGAGATTTGTAACTCACCTTTAGTTTTCCAGCTTTTTGCAGCCCAGACTTTGAAAGCAGATAGGCTCGGACGAAAACCCACGAACCGACAAATTAGTCCTCTTTTTTCCAAATCTTCAATGCCAGTCTGAATGTTACCCATATCAAGCTTAACAATAGGAGTTCCATCAGCTGCTTTAAGACATCCTGACTCCATTTTCCTAGGATCAATATTAGGCATTCTTAGAGGTTTATGGGAAGCCCTAAGATTGATATTAGCATTGGGTTGAGGTTGTCCACCATGGAGGGCATCCCTAAAATTCATTTTTGGGGCTGAGTCTTCAAAATTCTTACCCTTGATAGGGGTTTTCATAGTAGAATTATTTTGTGGGTGCACCTTAGCACCAGATTCACTTGAGATATGAGCCATTTTTTGATCAACTGCTTGAAACTTGTTTCGTGATCTCTTTAATCCTTGCCCTAGACGTCGTGGAAAGGTATGGTTTTCACTTTTCTTTTGTGCAGCAAATTGGAAGCCGTTGTCACTCAAGTTCATAGTATGATCTATTGAAAGATAAATTTCTAACCCATATTGGATCCCCTGCAACATTTCCTGCTAAAATATTGAGCATAAACCACAAAAATATTGGCCTGTAGGGCCCGAAGGCCCTAAAAACCAACCTCTGGAGCTGCTTGCACTCAACCCATGAAACCCTCGCATAGCCGCTTGCCAAAAATCTCGTTCACACATAGATGCGCTATGATCTATGTTGCTCCAAATGATATGAAAATTGGTGGAGACAGTTCTAGGGTTTTTCAGGCATCTACCCTCAAAATTTCAGCTCAATCCGAGTTCGGATGAGTGAGATATGGCCGAAACAAGTTCGATAGTTTGGGCAGTCCTACGAAAAACGTCCCTCCTCTAAAGCGACACATGTGTTGAATCATATTTGTCGATGATATGCTGAAAATATCATAGGAGAATTGTGATGAGTACTTCGTTCCCTTGGAGCAGTCTAGTTGTGAAGGCCTTCTTAGGGATTGAAATGAAGCATAACAATTCTACGATGATGAATTTACCCCAAATGTCCTTATGGTAATTTACTCATCTTGTCGGATTGCATGGATCGCAAGTCGCTGCAACCACCAAGTGTATAGGGTAAATGACTGAATACGAGGCACATTTGACTTTTGATTTATTTGATTTTTTTGTTAATTTTGAATTGAATTTGTTTTTTTGGCTGGGAGGTGCGGTGCTCCATGAAAGGATTGTCATAGCGATGACCTCGGTTGAATGTACTTTGTAATCTCAGCCAGTTATTTTGTTTTGCCTTATGATGACATTTTCCAATGTCGTTGTGCTTTGTTTGGCTTATTTAGATTATTTTATATTTTTTGGTGCAATTTTGGTCTGATGAACAATTTTATTTTGACCTTTTAAGGCTCTCCATGATGGGAATTAGGAGCATTTAATGTAGCTTATTGATCATACCTATCAACTACGAGTAAATTGCTTGATCACGATTGACAACCATGATCGTAAAACCCTAATTTAGGGACCGCGAGTGTCAACCATGGGTCGACCCAAATTCAAAAAGGTTAAATAGGGATTTGCTTGTGAAAAATTCATTATTTACCTGATAGTAAAAGTAAATTTGAGAGCTCTGAGAGGTAATTAACAAAATTTAACCCGAAACACTACTAAAAACCTTACCTGATTCCACACATTCCACATCGATGGTTGATCAGCCGAAAGCTTCTACCAGTGGAGGAGCCGGTGCCTCCAAGGTAACTCAAAAATTGAGACCTCACTTGTACATTACCGGATTAAAATTAACCACATTAATAAATTGGTAAATTAACCTCATTAAACTATTGGTAACGAACCTCACCCTAGCTAGGTTTAGCATAGGTTAGATTAGGGGGTGGGTTAGTTTAATTTTTAGGGGTTTTTCGGGAAGGGCGGGCCCGAAATGGGTCTCGCTCCCTAGTCGTGGGTGGCAGCCGGGCCCCAATTGGCAGATTGGGGGCCACGGTTGTCAGCAACGATAGGATTTAAATCCCAATGGTCAAATTTTTAACCATTGGGCCGACCACAGTTCCAACCTGCGACGCCCAAATTTCTCCAAAATTTTCAATTTTCCATTTTTTTTTATTTTTTTAGGCACTTAATGCCATTTATTACTGTTTTGAAGTACTCTTTTAATGTTTTTGAAATTTTTTATCATATTTTTGCATTTTTAGGAGATTTTATGATTTGTTTATCATTTTTTAGTGATTTTAATTATTTTTTATTTTTACTTTATTGCTTTTATTCAGTCCTTGACTAACAGAGCGAGGGAGACCGATCTCCTTCGCAACCTCCACCACACACTGATTGTCGAGGAGCGGGCTTGGTTTACTACTATGGGGTTCGGCTTCATCCTAGACCTCCCCACTATCCGAGTGGATCAAGCATATCTCACTGCATTGGCCCATCGTTGGGATGCGAGGACCAATACATTTCACCTACCTATGGGTGAAATGACTATCACCCTAGAGGACGTATACCACATATTCTAGCTGCCCATTGATGGTGAGCCCATCACCTCCTCTCCTACCATGGTGAGGAAGGTCATATTTGATTCTATCTTTGAGCAGTGGAGCATGGAGGCACAGGGCCGCATTGACCATGGAGGTATCCACGTTCAGGAGTGGTACGAGGCCAGATTCTTCTCTCAGAGGGAGGTAGTGTTCATGCATCTCATCATTCAGATCGTCCTCCTAGATTCTTCAGGTGTGAGGTTCCCTTGGAACCTCCTAGCTCGGACCAGAGAGGTCATGGTTAGCTCGATTGCACAACTGCTCATCTTGTCCTAGGGGAGCGCTCTCTTAGCATAGCTGTATCATGAGTTATTCTAGATTACCCATAGTAGAGTGGGTATCGATTGCAGCTTCCTTCTATAGATCTAGGGCTAGAAGCATATCTAGATAGAGCACCCCATCGACTTACCTCTATAGATCACTACTATTATAGATGATCATAATGCTATACCACCTACTAGCCCTAGGAGTAGGAGGGCTTCAGGAGTAGGTCTCACATAGGAGACCTAGATCATTACATCGATCACTTTGCATAGTTGCATCCTGAGGATATCGAGTGGTGACCATACATGGACTACCCACCCTGGATAGAGGTAGATAGATACCTACATCGAGCATGCAGAGATAGATGGATCATCGACCACAAGGTCGATTGGCATGAGTATCACTACTTCTCTCACATCCTATGATAGTTTGGGATTCGATAGGATATCCCAGATATGTCGACCATCTACAGATGCCTAGTCCTAGAGAGGGACCTGACCTAGCCCCAGGTCACTCCACTAGGGGAGGATGATGATGACTTCCAAGAGTCAAGGCTAGCAGACACGGGACTACTCCAGACTATGATGGCTGGTGGGCTAACTTCTAGTGGCACGATGAGGGTCCTCTAGGTCGAAGTGGAGGGATTTGTAGTCGAGGGCATAGAGGGTATAGGGACCACAGTAGAGGAGGGCCCATAGGTAGAGGTAGAGGAGGAGGCCTCCAAGGAGGGTGAGGCACCTCCAAACTATGAGATAGGGCAGCTACGAGCATAAATTTCCAACCTACAGAGCCAGGTGGGGAGACTCTACACCTAACTACTACATAGGGATACCTCTATCACCACTCTAGAGGTGAAGCTATCTCATGGGTAGAGGTAGTGGTAGGGATATAAGGAGGAGAGGGTAGCTCTCCAAGCATAGGTTACCACGTAGGAACTCAGATTACATAGCTCACTAGTGAGTGAGATCTAGCATAGGCACAGCTGAGTGTAATGACTACTAAGAGGGACTTACTCAAGGTGGTAAGGGGAGATCCCTCATCCTCATAGGTTATCATGCCACCTTCGATAGTACCATCTACTTTATTACCAAGAGGTCATGATCCCATGGTAGAGATCAGATCTACATACCCTCATGGAGGAGGGTAATTAGGCATACAATGAGAGTAGCTCACATCGACCAGCTAGAGGGTCACATCAGGATACTAGGTGGGGAGGTTCCAGAGGATACCCACACTACAAGGACCCAGAGGACCAGGTCTAGGACCAGAGAGATAGGGTAATCATCTGCTAGCTCGAGCCACAGGATGCACAGGACTGAGAGGACTCATAGGTCTTCGAGCACTCATGGTGCTAGCTCATAGAGGACCCACAGGGATGGTGGAGGTGATGGAGGTGCCTCATAGGCTAGGGGGTAGGCCCTATTTAGTACAGATCTTTAGAGATGCTTATTGTACCATTTTTGAGTGTAAGGTCGAGGACCTACACATATGTAGCCTACGAGCATTTTGATGTACCCCACTGTACTTATTGACACATATATTTATGATATGACATTTCATCTCATTACATGTGTACTTTATTTTTGGTATTTTATATTTTATGTTATGCATATGGATGCAATGTGTTATTGATTTGATGCTATATGATGTGATGTATGGATGACATGCACTAGATAGATATGTGATAGATGATTAGATGTTATGAGTTATGTATGCAGATGTACTACTTATGATGGATGCATTATGAATGCCATATTTTGATGTTACATGCATGTATATATTTGCTTTACTTGTATGCATTTAATTTACACTGCTATGACATAATTTATGCCATGTATGTACTGCATGTATTTCTTTGTTTCTTTGATAATGTGTTATGTAAAATGGACATGTATGCTTTAATCACTTAAAACATAATGTATGCAATATGAGTTTTAATCAATCTAATGGATGACACCACATAATGTATAACAATCATGGATTGTAGTTGCTTTATCTCTTTGTGAAAGATAGTACACCCATATGTGAGATGCAATTATTTATTGTTTTCTATTCATAAGATTTTGTAAATTAAAATAATATGGATAACATAGTCAGTGGCCATCTAAATATCATTTCTGACATCCATCCGGTATCTAACATATATTACAAATAGTTCTAATAAACAAACTCTCATAAAAGAAATTGATGTTTTGATGATTGCATTGAAAATTGGTTGTTGCTATTTGGGAATTTTTGAGGTTTACCATGAGACTCAAACACCCTAGTTGACTGATCAAAAGTTGTATACTAACCATACTAGACTTCTGAAACATAAGGCTTTCACTAGGATAGGCCCTAACTATTCATTATCCCTATGTGTGCAAATGAGTATATTAAGATAAGGCATAAGCATACCCCGATGTCAGGTGGGATTCTTTCAGCCCATTGCTAAGATTGGGGGTCCGCAAATGTTTATCCAATCCTAGGTTTAGATTTTAGTTGGACTAGACCACTAGGTGATACAAGACACCTGAAGCTAGCTCTTCCACATTCAAACATTGGTCTGCACAAAAGTGAAGTGCTAATGTATCAGACATATCATCATGCATAAGGTATAGTAGTGCTGGAAATTCCAAGGATTCAAGTTCGCTCCCTTCTTTTCTTCAATTTTTTGGGATACTTGCTCATATAAAGTGATAAAAATCACTATTTATTTTGTACTATAGTGACAAGAATCACTATTTATTTTGTACTTTCTTCTTTTTTTCTCTTGAGCAAGGGATTTGATACTGATTTTACTTTCTTTGTACAATTTTATCTTCATTTGACTTGAATTTTTGGGATTTACATTTGATAATTTGCTTCAGAAACTTCCTTTGGGGATTTTACTTTGGGGAACTATTTCTGGGATATCGATCTTATGATATCAATATGGGATATCAATCGGGGATGTCGATCTATGATATCGATCTAGGGTATCAATAGAGGATTGATCTAGGATATCACTCTGGGATATTGCTCATTTTAACGTAAGCAAGGGATTATGGGTAGGGAATAAACTTGTCCTTTTGCCAATTGCCAACATTTCTCATACCATCCACACAGAGGGATAAGCAAGAATAAAATTTTTACCTCAGGATACCTGGTCCTGCTTCATGGCTTTCATCTTCCCCTAGTCCTTATTAGGATTGTTTAATTTGTTGATTAGTGATAGAATTATGATATGCTAAGGGCTATACTAACTAGACCTCAACTACAAAAGCAAAGCAAGCTTTCTATCAACTCTTGAGAAGACCTCTAGGTATGGTTGAATGACCAAAAACCCTAGTATATTCTTCATAGCAACAATTGGGGTTGTGTTGAAAAACACAATTACTCACAAGGGTGATAAATGGATGAAAAATATAGTGCATAGATGCATGATTGAAACACAAACGTGGTGTCATTTGTAAGATTGTAAACACAATTCATTCTAATGCAAGAGTGACGGATGAATATGCCTAATGCAATGCAAAGGTGAAAATGCATGTGGAAAATGCAATGCATGATGCAAGATGTAATGCAATGATGCAAATGAAATGCAAATGTTTTTTATTTTTGATATTTTTCCAAATTTTTATGGATTTTAACATTTGGTTTGACCAAAGAGCTTACAAATGCCTTTGGAGCCTTTTAGGATTGACCAAGGTTTTGAGAAACCCTTGGAGCCTTTTAGGATTGACCAAGCGGTTTTGAGAAACCCTTGGAGCCTTTTGGGATTGACCAAGTGATTTTGAGAAACCCTTGGAGCCTTTTAGGATTGACCAAGCGGTTTTGAGAAACCCTTGGAGCCTTTTGGGATTGACCAATGCGTTTTGAGAAACCCTTGGAGCCTTTTGGATTGACCAAGCGTTTTGAGAAACCCTTGGAGCCTTTTGGGATTGACCAAGCGTTTTGAGAAACCCTTGGAGCTTTTAGATGCCAGGTTTTGAGAAACCCTTGGAGCCTTTTTGAATGACCAAAGGGCTTACAGATGCCTTTGGAGCCTTTTTAGGGTTTAGGCATAAAACGCTTTAAGATGAAGGATATTGAGAGGTTCAGGCTCTTCAACTCCTCCAAGCGATGTCAAGTGATATGTCCCAGGTCCAATCTTCTCTAAGATCATATAAGGACCTAACCAGTTAGCCACTGAATTTGTCTCACATTTTTGGTGGTAAATTTGAGTTATGTTGGTTCTCTTTCAACACAAGATCACCAACCTCAAAGTCTCTCAGATGGACTTTGCTATTGTAAGCTCATTTTAAGTGCTCTTGATAAACATGGAGGTGCTCGAGGGCATTCACATGATGTTCATCAAGTAGCATCAATTGATCTAGGTGAGCTTGTCACGGTGTCATCATCAATGAACTCTTTCAATGTGATGTGCAACATTGGAATTTCCAACTCTAAGGGCATAATGGCCTCAGTGCCATATACTAGTGAAAATGGAGTTGCCCCAATGGGAGTCCGAATACTAGTCCTATAAGCCCATAAAGCAAGGGGTAGTTGGATGTGCCAATATTTGTGGTGCTCTTGTACCATATTTTTCAAGATGGAGACCACTATCTTATTTGAAGCTTCAACTTGTCCATTTGCTTGTGGATAATATGGAGTCGCAAAACTATGTTTGATTCTATACTTAGACATCAAAGCTCTCATAGTTTTATTCTTAAATGATGTTCCATTATCCGAAACTATCTTGGATGGTATCCCAAAATGACTTATGATATTGGTGAGTATAAACTCAGCAATACATGCTCCAGTTGTCATTGTTAAGGGAATGGCTTCCACCCACTTAGTAAAATACTCAGTAGCCATGATAATAAAAGTATGTCGACCCGATGATGGAGGAGAGATCTTACCAATGAGATCAAATCCCCACTGAGCAAATGGCCAAGCCGCTTGAATGGGTTGTAAGGCCTGTGATGGCAAGTGCATAAGATTAGCATGATGTTGACATTTAATGCATTTCTTGACATACACATTGTAATCCTTCTCCATAGTGGGCCAATAATAACCCATGCGAAGGATGCGCTTGATGATAGCCATGCCACTAAAATGGCCACCGCACGTACCATCGTGAGCTTGCAAAATTGCCCAAGATGACTCTTGGGGCTCAAGACAATGAAGGAGAACTCCATCATAGCTTCTACGGTACAGGATGTCTGCTAACAAGACATACTTTATCACTTTCTACTTAAATGTGCATTTTGTAGCATGTGATAATCCCTGAGGGATTACACCAAGTCTAAGGAAGTCATATATCTATGATGTCCAATTATGATAAGCTTCGGCTTCGATCGACAAGACAACATGTTCCCCCTATGGTTCTACATTGGCAAATGCAGACTGGGAAATAACCTTATGGTGAATGGTAATACCACTCCCCGTCGGATCCTACGAGATCAAAGACCCCCAAGATGCTCTCTTGAGAAAGTCTCTAGCTCTGTAGAACCATTCATGATTTGGTTCTACATGAATCATGTTGATTGACTCTTTGTTATCCAATGCTTCATGTTGCACAATAGAGTGTGACAATATTTTTACATGGATGGTAGTGAAATCGGTAGATGGATTCTGAGGGATTAGAGATCCCAAAGATGCCATTGTGTCTACAAATCTATTGGATGAATGAGGGATTGCCTCGATGTCATACCATTCCAATCGAGCTAGATAAATGTCAACAAGATCCTTGTAAGCTTTCAATACCAGACATCGACATTGAAATAATCCCTTAACTTGGTTCACAATGAGAAGGGAATCACCAAAGATATTTAACCTTTTTATCTTCATGGCGATAGCTATTTGGAGACCCAAAATTAGGGCTTCATATTCAGCATTGTTATTAGTGCAAGGAAAGTCTAACTTGAATGACAAGGGCATTGGAGCTCCTTGTGGCATGA
The DNA here is from genome assembly GCA_028583015.1 of Wollemia nobilis. Taxonomy (NCBI): domain Eukaryota; kingdom Viridiplantae; phylum Streptophyta; class Pinopsida; order Araucariales; family Araucariaceae; genus Wollemia; species Wollemia nobilis. The sequence goes on from JAQPPZ010016881.1 coordinate 14,024,937, forward strand.
ACAACACTATTCCTGCACCACCCCCTTGCTCACACTTTGAACCATCGAAGAACAAGGTCATATCGACTTTGTTATCCAGTTCTTCAAGTTTGGGTGCTTCTGATAAGGCAAATACTGCATCATCAAGAAGCTCTATGGTGAGGGGCCTACTATTTTTGAGAGGTACCTCAGCCAATTGATCTGCTATGACTTATCCCTTAATGGAATTTTGGCTTATGAATTCTAGATCAAATTCTATCAATAGCATGATCCACTTCATAGTACATGTATTATGATATGTCTTGCTCATCATATACTACAAAGGATTTTGTTTGGATATAACATATGTCGTATGACTCAACATATAGTGTCACAATTTCTTTGTAGTGAACACTACTGCTAAACATAACTTTTCCACATATGCATATCCGAGCTCATAGCTCACCAAGGTTCTACTAATATAATATATGGCTTATTCTTTACTTTGCATATTCTTTTGGGCTAACATGGTTCCCAATGCAAAGTCGATTGTTGATATATATAATAGAAAAGGCTCATCTAGCCTTGGTGGAGCTAGCACTGGTGGCATCGCCAGGTATTGCTTAATTTTAGCAAAGGCTGCTCGACAGTCCTCATCCCAATTGAATGGGACCCCCTTGTGTAGCAGTCGATTCATGGGTCAACATTTATCTGATAATTGTGTGATAAATCACTTTATGGATGCTACTTTGCCCTGTAGGCTTCTTAATTCTTTGATGTTTATGGGGGACGCATTTCTAGAATAGCCTTGACCTTTTCTGGGTCAACTTCGATGCCTCATTTTGAAATGATGAACCCTAAGAGCTTTCCTAAAGTTATGCCAAATACGCACTTCTTAGGATTCAACCTAACATTATGCTCTATCAGGTGATCGAAGACCTTCTTCAAGACCTCCGCATGCTCAGAACGCAATAATGACTTTGCCAACAAGTCATCAATGTAATCCTCTAGGATCTTATGCATATAGTCATGAAAGATATATGTCATAGCCCATTGATATGTGGCACCAACATTTTTAAGGCTGAATGGCATAACTTTATAGCAAAATGTCCCCCATGGCATTATAAACATGGTTTTATGCTGGTCTTCGGGCTTAATCCAAATTTGATTGTAACCAAAAAATCATCCATTAAGGAGAGCATTTCATGACCTATAGTTGCATCTACAAGAGCATCGATATTCAGCAATAAAAATGAATCCTTTGGTGTTGCCTTATTCAGGTCTCTAAAATCCATACAAATATGGATCCTTCCATCAAGTTTTCCTACAGGCACCATATTGGATACCCATTCCGGATAGTCGATGGAGATGACAAACTCTACATCCAACAACTTTTGCAACTCATCCTTAACCATTAAGGCTACTGTTGGATGCATCTTCCTAAGTTTCTGCTTGACTAGCTTCTTTGATAGATCTAGCAAAAGGTTATGAGTAACCAATTTTGGATCTAGACCCGACATATCTTTGTAAGTCCAAGCAAAGAGATCAGGTCTCTCTCTCAGTAGAGGGATGAGGTTGGCATGCTCATCAGGAGTCAAAGTCTCCCCAAATTTGACCTTCCTTGGATTGGTGGGATCATTACTGATATCCACTTCGAAGGTTTCCTCTATTGACATATGGGATCCCTCCTCAAGCTGATGAGGCGTAGGGATCAAGTGGATGTCATCTGCTAGGTTTATAGGTTCCTCATTGGAAGTATCCTCAGCATGATAGACATCATGTGCATAGCCTAGCATAAAATGGAAAGGTTGCAGCATTTCTTCATTAGGGAAGAAATCTTTAGGCTCTAGTGGTGAATCAACATGATCCCAATCAATAGCATCTACATTTAGAGGCAATGGTTTGGATGGATCGACTGGATTATGGAGTGGAGTGGTCAAATCAATGGAGATCATGTTGATGAAATGGATCATATCTCTAGGACCATGTGCAAGTGACTCATCATTAACAAAACTTCCATCCTCGAGATGTGGTTCTAGGGGTATGGGGATCTCTAGATCCGGTCCATGAATAGACTATCGGATGGGATCATTGGGCTCAAGGAGCTCCATGTACGTCGGTGGATCGAGAAACACCATATGATAAATCACATTAAGATTCGATGGTCTCCCTCTAAGGCGAGGATGGAGATTGATCTCTCTACGCATATCCTCGATCGTATACGATGCATTATGATAGCGTAAGTAGGGAGGTCCTAAGTAGGCTCTCTCTATCTCATCTTCTTCATCACTATCATAATATAGGCCTTCATCGCTACCCACTAGAATCGGGATGCTCTGGAAAATATGGCCCCATATAGGTTATCTCTTGATCGCTATCATCATTATCTAGTAGAACCGGGTACAAATGCCACAAATATGAAGGTGCTAAGTAAACTAGCTCAGCTTCATCCTCAGATTGATCATTGTGTGAGGATAACTCAGCATCATCTATTCTAGAATCGTAGTCTGGTCCATCACTTTCGATGATGGATACTGCATGAACATTCTCAGAAGCAACTTCTGATTCGGTACTCATAACTGTGTCTAGATTCTAGAAGTGCATACCAATGTCATCGATAGCTCCATGACTTTGATTGTCCAAGTTAGCTCTTGGAATGGGTTCTGGGCCGGTCTCCACCAAGATGTTCACATGATATCTCTCGGGTGGATCTATAGTGACATAAGTCACTAGCCGGTTATCCCTCTAAAATGTAGAAGGATTAGGGTGATATGGATTGAAGTCAACTTCACCCCCTAGACTGAGGTACAGAGGTCTAAAGATACCATGAGGAGTTCAGCCTATCCTCCACTATAGAATCCCAACCCAAACCTATCAGTAGGTAACTGATACTATGGTTCTATAGGCTTCTTACCCCTGCTCGAATAGTCTGAGACCGTAACCATGCCAATGGTAACACTCAAAGTATCACATGGCATAGTCTAGGTTAGAAAGATAATGAACATTCATGATGAATGGTTCATCATCATCCTCATCCATGGGCATGGGAGATGTAAACTAGTCTAGCCCTCCATAGATGAAGTTGGTTTGGTTAGGTGGTACCCCCAATGGTTCCACCATCCCTATGGGAAGGTGATGGGCTCATGGTCAGCCCATGTCATGTGTAGTCTCGATAATCGGTGTGAACATCACATTCTACATAATGTATTCCCCTAATCTAGGATTAACCAAATGGATGGTCACCTACGGTGCAGATGACCCTACTGAAGATGCAGGTGAAGTAGGCTGAAGTGCCTCTTCGACTCCTCCTTGAACTTCCTCTACTTCCATGGGAGTAGGGGCTTCAATGATGACTAGCTTGGGCATTTGCTTTATCTTATTTTTACCCACATTTTCTTTCAACTTCCTATCATCCCGTTGTATCATAGATGCAGTCGGTCTAATAGAAGTAGTTATCGTGTGCTCCGATCTTTGAGATACGGATATTGTGGGTCTAGCACACACTTCTTTGATTTTACCTCCTAGATCTTTGATTGGTGATGTTGGTCGCACATCTAGGTGCATTGAGGGGAGCACAAATTCCCTAGAAAAATCTGCTAGATTCATGTATTTAAAGGGTTCTTCATCCGAAGGCACCACGTGAACCTATCCCTCATGAATGTATTTGATACACTGATGTAAAATAGAAGGGACACAATGCATTTATCTGATCCAAGGCCTCCCTAGAAGTATATTATACTGCATAGCACCTTTGATTATGTGACACATCATCGAGATGGTCTTCAGCCCCACCTGGATAGGTAAAACTATAGTACCGACCGTCGAGCATAATGCATCATTGAAAGCTCTCAACGTGAAGGTAGAAGGGATGATATGCATCTTGGGTAACTTCAAGTGAGTTAATGCCTTGGTAGTTATGATATTGATTGATGACCCTATGTCAATCAAAACCCACTTGAATGGTTTGTGATTCACACAGTGATGATATGTAGCGGTGGGTCTGCTATAACAGTGGAAACCATCTTGACTTCATGGTCATGAAATTGAATGACCGGTTCCTGACACTATTGCACGTGCCCCACAAAGTGTGTAAATACTTTGGGATCCTGAGGCTGCACTTCTATGGACCTTAAGATGTCCATGAGTATCTCCCTATGCTTAGGAGACTACTGAATTAGCTCATAAATTGACAACTTCACTAGAGTTATCTATAGGTTTTGGACCAACCTACTCTTGATGGTCACCACCGGTCTAGTTGGTGGGTTGGGCACATGCTAGGCTAGCCTTGGAGGAGGTGCAGCTTGGACTCTAATAGGTGTTAGAGGTTGATTCGGTCATTCATACCTCACGTTTCTTGTGACAACATTGACCATTATGATGAACCCCTAGGTTGGTGGTTCGATGCGAACTTGGTTGACTTGGCCAACATTATTCTTTGGTACCTCATGATTTGGTAGAGGATTTTTGTAAATCCCCATATTTTGATTATCAAGGCGCTTGTGGGTTGTCGACAAGAAGCGTACCTCTCTCAATCATATTCTGCACAAGATGTTTGAAAGACCAACATACCTCGATGTCATGGCCTTTCGATCGATGAAAGATGCAATAATGATCATCCTTGTAGCCCTTAGGCTTAGGTTGATTTGGGTCCATTAACTTGACCTCGGGTAAGTTTATAGCCTTCACCTCACATAACTGATGAAAAATCAAAGCCAAGGACTCCGATAACTACATGAATACATGAGGTGGGCATTGCTCTTTATTTTTACCCTTATAATTGTTATTGCACTACTCATATTACGCAGGAGGAGGTTGGGCCTGATAATTTTACTTTTGTTACCCTTTATCTCCTTTTTGAAGGTTCAACACCACCTGATTAACATGGGCCGGCTTGGCCTGATGTCTCTCAGTGCTTTTCTTGTGTCCCTCCTTATTCCTAAGCTTCAAGTTACCCTCCTATAACTTGATGTCCTCTATCACCTTGGCTTGCACCAAAGCCTCTTTGAATGTCTGGTATTGCTGCAACTGTAGCAATAACAAAATGTGTTTGGCACAACTCTTCATGAACATTCATATTAATTCAGAGGATGGGATGGAGAATGGTAGCTTTGCCATCATTTTCCTCCATCATTTTCCATAATCCATCACTGGCTCATCATCATGTTGCGTTAGAGCGGCCAGGTCGGATAAGTTTACCTTCTTCTTGATGTCGAAGGAGAAGCATTCAAGAAATGCATCAGCTAGTTGTTTGAAACTAGTAATGTTGTGCCTCTTTAATTGATTGAACCACTCTCGAGCTGGGCCTGAGAGGGTCATGATGAAGGTGCATAGGAGCAAAGCATCATTGCTCTCAATATGAAAGCACATATCTAGAAAACTAGTCACGTGCTCCTGTGCATCTTCCTCTCCTTGAAACTTTTCTAGTCTAGGCATCTTGAAATGCTCAAGATATGTTGGAATAGGCACTGACGTGCATAGAGGTTCATTGTGAATTTTGTTCAAGGTAGGCTTCTGATAAGTCATTCCTTGCTTCTCTATGGCTTGGACCTTCTCTGCTAAGGTCTTGTAGGCTTGCGAGGAAAGAAACTCCTCCTCTCGAGATTGCCTTGGAGGCACCTTCGGAGGTAGATTCTTCCTCGATCGAGGTGGGGGACTAGGCTCACCCTCCTTGAATTGGGAGATTTTAGGATATTCTTGTTCTAATTCCTCTCCCACTTCATTCTCATACTACCTATGCTCATGTTGTTTGGATGTTGGACATCGATCTCTATGTTGAGTCATATGGCGAGTATGTGTGTCGATGTTCTCAAGGTGTAACTCGGGCTGTGAAGCCACTCATCTATCGACACGCTCCCTGATCTCACTATGAGGAGGTAAACCGATGCTAGCCAATCGATCCTCTCTCTCTACATGCTCCTTCTGATCGAGGATGCATTGTTCATGCATGCATTATTCATATAATTTCTATCTTATGAACCTCTACCTCTGAGTATTCTCATTTTTGAGGTGCTCTTTCTCTACATGAACATCCTCCAATTGATCTTGGAGAATCTATCATCTCTGCTCTGACATCAGTCTATGAGCTCTATCAACATGATCGACCATCTGAGGCCTCTAAGGGGTGCACTCTATTCGAGCGACTTTATGAGTATGTCCTCCAATGGACTGATTTACCACACTCTTGCCTCGATCTATAAAGATGACATTCATGTCAGGTTATCTCCTATACTCGGTGCCTGCATGTGATGTAAGAGCATGCATATCTCGAGAATGCTTGGAGCACTCTCCATGTTCTTGGGTGGTCCTAATGGTGCTTGCGCTACACTCACTAGTCGAGAGGGTGCAGGCATAGGCTTATATCCTAGATGCCCTAGGACCTTATCTAGACCATCCAACTATTTGCTATGCCATGGCTCATGAGGTGGCATACCATTTATTCCCACTTTGGATATATCTATGGTGAACTTGGTGGGCTCACCCCTATAGGGAGTCTATGTGGGCCTATGCTCGAAAGCAGCCCTCTCAGTTCACCCCTGAATGGGTGGATCTCGGACATATCTAGACTCTGATGGTGGAGGTCATGAACCTCCCTTAGATACAGGTCGAAGGGGTACCAATCTGGATCCCTCGATGACATACTCTTTAGCTGAACCCATGGATGCCCATGAAATGTGGTCATGGTATATGCTACCATATGTGGAACCCCCATGCTAGGAAGTCCCATGCTCTGATATATGTCTAGAGGGATGTCTAGTACTTCCTCTAATCAGGGTATTCTCAATGGAATCCCCTCATGTGGAATTATCCCCTCTAATGCTCGTTGAATGATGTCCAAGAGGATTAAGTGATTGAGGGTGTTCCACATCATGTTGTGCACTAGGTGGAGCTTGGGCTTCGATCTTGGGTCTATGCCCGGATCGGCCTCTTCATGTTTGCACCATTATGTATCCTATGTCTAGATTTAACTTTTATTAGCATGCAAAGAATACAATGATGATTATCTCCTTTTACAATTTTAAAATGAGCCCTAAACTATTTGATGTGTTTTCAATTTGTTGTATCAGTAAAGTAACTCTTGTCATGTTTTGCAATACGTTGATGATTTTCTCAATTTTTTAATGGCTTTCACCTATATGCTCATAGCTCGACAACCTGGCTATGAACTCCAAGTCACGTAATCCCCCAAAATGTGGTAATGAAGTCCACACCCGAGAAGGGAGCACAGGTCCTCCTAGATCCTCACCCAATCTCACCCAATCAACATTATACCCTCCGAAGAGAAGTACATGCAAATTTTCTAGGCTACGAATGGTTCTTGGATCTGGTATTGGTCTAGTAACAAGAAGGTACGAGGGAGTTGGGCCAACGGATGGAAATCACCTCCACCATCATTGAAACCCTACTAGTGGTTGGATGTGACTCCCAACTCACTAGCATTTAATATGAAATGGTGTGTGTGGTTCTTTTTAATTTGCATAAAGGAAATATGCATAATACAACATTAACATGATCATTTCCTACATGATATGCAACCAAGAATATTTGATATTCAGATATATGCACACTACACTACGTGACATTTAGAGAATGCAACTAGTATGAGTAATTGGCCATTGATTGGGCCTTATGCAAGCAAACTCTAAAATTCATATGGCCTAGACCATTGGAGACTAGGGCGGGCTGCACTCAGAGACCCACTGTTCCTAGCAACGACTAGTAGAAGCATCAAATAAAAATCCCAAGGACCTAATTCATTTTATTATTCTTTTTATCCTTGTCCTAGCTAGATTTCATTTTTGATGTTCTAGAAAAACAGAGACAGAAAATAGACACAGAGAGTGTTAAAGGGCCTACCTCAAGTCCTCATCTGATTTAGCTTTTAAATCCTACTCTATGATTAGTCTATTGTTGACCATGGCTCTGATGCATGGTTACGACTATTGCCCATGCTTGTCAACCATGGGCCAAATTTTTACCCATGGTTATCAGCCATGGTGAGTACCTACCATAAAAACACAGACCACAATCAATAAAATATGGCAAAAATTATAGAGTTCCATCATGATCACCTACTATAACCACCAAAAAGGCTCTTGCTATCTAAGTGTATCTATTACAATTGACGAAATAAGCACAAATGGGAAAACATACCAATTGACAACAAGAAATTAAAAAAATACAAGAATCCTTTATTAATTTCAAATTGAGTCAAGTTACATATTCATCCCTCTTAGGGATACCCATTTGATACATCAATTACAATAGAGTTTCAAATCCCTCTCAAGGGTAGATGCAATCAAAATGCCTTCTAGGGTGACATGAACTGCTCTAGGGTGTCGATGACCCTCTTCTCCATGATTAGAGGTATTTGTTGCCTTGCATCCCAAAACCCTATTAGTCCTGCATGCAATAAACAACAAGAAACATTAAAAGCAAAGGAGGCCTCTCTTGATGAGGCTTTAAAAGGGTGCTTGTATAAAAGATAACATGATAATCAAGAAATCAAGAAAGTGATTAAGTACATGTAAATTGATCTAAAACATGATAATATACCATTAGAAACATAAAAGAAACTAAGATGAATCTATCTAAGCTCCTAATTAACCAATTGAAGACATGGAAGCATGAAAAAGATTCATTATGCCTACACTACAACAATGAAGGGAAATTGCAATTAACTCCTAATATGTCAGTCAAATATCTCTAGAATACTGAATTAAACCTACAAAAGGATTAATCTAACCTAACTAAATAGAATGCAAAACTGAGAACAAGGAGATCAAAGGTCACCTGCTAACCACGGGTCATTCACGTGGTGGGCACTATTCACCATGGCTGATAGCCATGATGGAGACTGAAATAAGTTTACCCTCCAAATTAAGGTCAATTCTCTGATTCTCCTTGCCAAATTGATGGTCAAGGGTCGCCTCTATGTCCTCTGATAGATTTGGTGGTTGAATTGATCAGATGGTGCATGGATTGCATGGATTAGCATTTCTTGGCTCTCCTATCCTCCTAGGATCTCCATGGCAATGTGATCTCCAATTGGGTAGCAAAAGTGTTCCTATCAATGCATGTGAGTGGGTATGCAATTCGATAGGGCTTCGTTGCTCAATTGATTATATTTCTCTCTCTTTTCCCCAATTTGGAGGGGGATTATATAGCAATTGCCAAGGGGCTAGGAGTAGCTTCCTCATGAAGCTAAGATCAATATTGGGTAGTTGAGCTTGTTGGATGGAAGGATCCAGAACCTTCCTCACTCAAACCGCTCCAATCCGCAACCAATTGGCCATTGCAACCGATTTTGGGTCGGATGAAGGCCAACTGATTTTGAGTCCTGACCGCGGATGATAGGTGCGGTGAGCACTGCTAACCATGGGTGTCAGCAGTGGCTAGCACTGACTAGGCAAAGATACCCAAATGAGTGGTAAAAACCACTGCTATACCTTGGATCTATCCAAAGGTCTTCCATATGGTCTTCTAGCATGTCCCATATGAGTAGTCACCTCGACATGATGCATTTTAGGTGTCTACAGAAATATTGTTGTTATTCTATGAATGATATTTATTAATATTGACTAGATAGTTGTATGCTTGAATATTGTGATTTATATCAGATCTTAAGAAATTGAACTTATGATTTAGCTAAATAGCCATTAGTGGTATCAAGGCTACACTTTGAATATTTGATATTATGGAGGAATAAATGAAAAGAAAGGGTTTATTGCACCTTGAGAAAGTTTGGAAAAATTGAAGTAATCGGTTCATATTCCATCAAAAAAGGATAAAGTTGATATTTGAACCGGTTGATATTGCACTAGGTAGGCAAAAGTTGAGGATAAAAGATATGGAAAAGAGAGGTTGAATACATCTTGAAAAATATTGGTGAGTTGCCATTGTGAAGAGAAAATTAGTCAAAGAATCTAGAAAGATATGTGGAAGTATAATATAGACAACGAAGGTATATAGCATGGACTATGAGATTTACCAACCACGAGAAGAAGAAAAATTATCAAGATGAAAAGTGAAGCAGCTAGAGTAAATGAAGTAGAGAGCTAGAAGAAGTAAAGCACCTGTTTGACGCAAACACTTGGTAATGAAGATCCAATAAAACTAATAAAGAGAATTTGTGTTCAAATACATGAAGTGCTCGAGATAAAAGGTATAATTGAAGCTAAATCGTATGTACTTGAAAAAGAAAACTGCTTAAGCAAACAATGAATTAGATTTGGAAGAGAAAGCATAATAATTGACTAGACAAGCCTGTGAAGAACTAGTGAAGTCTGTGAGCATAGAGATTCGAAAGGATAAGTAAAGAAGCACATATGCTAGAGTGATAATGCCTCTAGAAGCCTTTATATTTCATATTATCCTAAGGCCAAATTATATAAGAGATATGGCACAAAGAAGAGGTTAACATGGAGTGAAGAAGAGTAAAATGATGCAATGTGAATTGAGGTAAATCTAACTACATATTAAATAGTTGAGTACTTGATTTATTTTTGGAGATATAAGGTTGAAAGCATCTGATTTTATAAAGTTTGAATTTGAAGAAAATAATAAATTGATGAATAGGAGTTATAAGCAAAAATATCATTTTAAATTTGAATTGAAATTAGAATTGATTGGAGTAAGGGTGAAATTATCATTTAAAGGAGAATTTGAATTAGGAGACATAAGTAGAGATTAAATATTGAAATTAAAAATTAAATTTGGGAGATATAAGAAAAATTGAAATTGAAATTTGAATTTGAATGATTGAATTTGAAAATTGATTGATTTGAAATAATTTTGGGAGTTATAAGAATATGATTGCTTGATTTAGATATTGAAGAAATCTGATTATTGAAGATTGAGAAGAATTTAAAATAGATTGTTTGAAGAAATTGATTGAAGGAAATTGTTTAATTGAATTTGGGAGACATAAGGTATTCAACATCAAAATTATTGATTTGAGAATAATTATTTTATGAAATTCATCATGAAAGGAATTACTCAAAATATATCTCTAGAATATAGTAGAGGAATGCTAAAAAATAAAAATATGCAAAATTGAAAAAAGGTAGTACGAACAATTTTCAAAGAAAAAAATGAACAGTTTGGAACTCTTGAAAATTTTCTAAACACAAAATTGACAAAAGCAAATGAAGATTCCAAAAATGCCATCAGAATGACTATTGATAAAATAATAATAATATATATGGCATTACTTTCATTAGAATTTCGATTTCATAAAAAAGAAAAATATTTGTCAAATATCATGGATTTGAGTATTGAAGAAAAATATGACATGAAATTATCAAATAAGAATCATGATACACAATTTCTTGACAATGAATATGAAAATAGTGAATAGTTGTATCCTACATCAGATAACAAATTAGATATGAGTGAACCAATATTGAGGAAGGATATGAATCATATTACTATGATGATTTGCTGAGAAGTGTAACAAGAATAGAAAAGAACTTAAAGAAATATCCTATATGGTACGATATTTATAATTATCTTGTTGGACATTTTGAGTCCCTAAGTCAAAGTTGTCATTGATGTCACCAGATGAAGTCATCATTAATACCAAATATTTCAGCAGGAAACAAAGGGGATAAAAATGGTTATTTGATATCCAGGAAGAAGGCCAAAGATCAAGTGAAACAATGCAAAAGACAGAAGTTAAAAAGGAGTTATAATATTTATTTTATAAATTATTTAAATTCAGTGAGAATTTAAATTTTATAAATAAATATTAAAGGTACTTTATCAAAGGTATAATATTATAATAATGGTTATTATAATATTAAATGTGCCATGGTGAAAACCCAAATAAAATATTTATAATTTTTATTATAATATTTTATAAGGCAAAAGTGGGTTTTATAAAGTCTAAAGATATTTTAATAAACCCAAAGGTTGGGTTTAAGACCAAAGGCATTCGAAGCCTTTATGATCTTCGTCGACGTCATAGAAGACAACAAGGAAAGCACCGACGTTTTCAAAGTAGTGGAGGAAGCATATAAATACTATGCCTAAAGTTCAAATTTATTATCCTTGCTCTAAAGTAAAAATATTGGTCTACGAAAGTAAGAGCTCGTGAGTGTATGCGAAAAATGTGACAACAAAGTGTTGAAGGGAGGAAGCTTCAATTTTCGAAGTTGCATAAGACAACGTGGTCTAGTGGCATTTTGGAAAGTGCAAAAGCGCTGGCTTGCAAGGGAGTTCATGTTCGAATCACGATGGGTGCATCGTGAGGTGTGTTGAGTGAAGCGCCTACGGTGCACGTTATTTTGCCAAGGTGGAAGGAGAGAGTGGAGATTAAGAAGCATGTGGTGCTTCATTAATCTCAATGAGCACTTGGCTCATGCGGTGAATTTGGCCATGGTTAAGGCGCTCATAGGGGGCAACGTTGAGGGTTCGATTCCCTCCAAAGGCAAAGGTAATATTTTTTATTTTAATTTTAATTAAATGCCTAAGTTGGAGGTATAAGGTTGTTTAGTGGTTGAGTTTGGAAAGGTTGCTTTGTAATAAAGTTGTGGTAGTTGAGAATTACCTTTAGGAGTTATAAGGAGAATTCTATTTTTATTTTTAAAGTCTTAAAATTGCTATTGTGGAATATTAAAAGGTTAAGACTTTGTGGGTAGTATGTTATTTTGAATTAAGGGTTTTTGTGACTATTGTGAGGATATTGATTATTATTTAAGTTGGAGTGATAAGGTGTAATTTTGATATTATATTTGTGATATGTTTTGTTGAAGAAAATTATCCTCTAACCCTTATTGAGATTGGCAAAGAAGTAATTGTGAGTGTGGCAGATTTGTGAGACCAACTACTTGTCAAACAAAAGGTATGGGCAAATTCCTTCTTGGTTGAGTTGATTGATTGGATTTATTGAAAATTAAGTTTGGAGTGAAAAGGACTTGATTAGGGTTTCCTTTTCGAAAGTGGTTGAGTTAATGCTTCAAGGTTTTCTAAAATTGAGAGTTGTGATTAAAACCTTGTTTGATGAGCATGGTTGTTGAAGTGAGTTGTTATGCAAAGAACTTGAACTAGGGTTTGAAAAGATCATGAGTATCATTGTTATGTGAGATTTGTTGTTGAGCATTGTTGGAAATATTTTGAGTTGGATGATACATGCTTGGACTAGGGTTTGTGAGCAAGAGTTGTTTCTTGAAGTGATTGGTTGAGTAGAGTTGATTGAGCCTAGTCAAGTGGATGTATGAAGTGATTGTTCAAGTTCCATAAAACAAACTATTCTATATTATGATTTGAGTTGAGATTGAGTTTTGAGAATAGAACATATTGAGTCTCTAACAATTCTCTTTATGCTTCTATGAGATTGAGTTGAGAAAGTGATTGAGTTTTGAGAATAGAACATATTGAGTCTCTAACAATTATCTTTATGCTTCTATGAGATTGAGTTGAGAAAGTGATTGAGTATTGAGTATAGAACATATTGAGTCTCTAACAATTCTCTTTATGTTTCTATGAGATTTGGACAAGTTTTGTGTGAGCTTGTTGAGCAGATTTGGACAAGTTCTGTGTGGACCTATTGAGCAGATTTGAACAAGTTCTAGAGAGGACTTGTAGAGCAGATTTGAGCAAGTTCTAGAGAGGACTTGTGGACAGATTAGTGTGAGCTTTTGTGGAAGCTTGAAGAGATTTGAGACAAGTCTTTGAGAAGACTTGAGAGCAGATTTGATTGATTTATTCAGACCTTGAGTTAAGGTTTGGGATAGATCTAAGAGTTGAGCAAGCCTTGAGTAAGGTTGAGGATAGACATTGAAGATAGATTTGTGCTAGACATGACTATGTTTAGTGTAGATTTAGAGAGATTTTGTGCATATTTGAGGATAGTTTATGAAAGAGAGATTGAGCAGATTTATGCTAGACAATGACTATGTTTAGTGTAGATTTGAGTGGACTTGTGCTAGACCGACTGGACTATGTTTAGTGCAAGAGTTGAGTAGAGTTGTGCTAGACCGACTGGACTATGTTTAGTATAGCATTGAGATAGAGCTTTGGAGGTGATAGAGTAGAGAGGATAGAGTCTCCAGTGGATAGAGATCCATCAGCCAGGACATTGAGGATAGGTCTTCTAAGTGAGGACAAGAGTCTTCAAGTGGAGAGAGATCCACCAGTTAGTGCAGTGGAGGCAGTGTCTTCTAGAGGATCACCAGCTAGAGTAGAGGAGAAAGAGTTCTCCTATGGATAGAGATCCACAAACCAGATTTAGGGGATCAACATCTCCTTTGGACAGAGGTCCATAAACATTGTAATTGGGAAGGATTCCCAAGAGATCATTTGAGAAATATTTAGAAGAAATATTTTCTTCATGGAAGTAGCCATATTTGGGTGAACCACGTTAAATATGTGTCTCTATTGTGTATGGTGTTTTGTGCATTGCTTTGATTACTGCTATTGATACTGCTATCTATACACTACATAATATTGATTTGAAAAGAAAAGTAAAAAGTGCTCTTATACTGTTCACCCCCTCTCAGTATAAGCTTGTGTTCTTCAATTGGTATCAGAGCGGGTTCCTTCAGAAGAGTTTGACAGCTTGAAGGAAAAGTGGTCAAGAACACAATGGATCAAAAGGATCAAAGGGATGGGTCCATCAATAATACAATACCAATATTTTATGGAAGTGACTTCTTGTATTGGTGTATGCTGATGAGGTTTCACTTGATGGCACTTGGCAATGAAGTTTGGGATGCAGTGGAACTTGGATATGATTCAACAATCAATCCTCCTATAGATAAGGAAGGTAAGCTTCTAATGCATGCAAATTCAAGAGCTATGAATGCAATTATAAAAGGGTTGCATAGATCAGAATCTATGAAGGTTATGGATTGTAAAACAACAAAAGAAATGTGGGAACTACTGCATAACATATATGAAGGAGATAAAGGTGTCAAGAAAGCTAAGATCAAAAATATCAAAGGAGAATTTGAAAATCTAAGAATGCGAGATGATGAAAACATTCATGACTATCTCAGTAAGATTGATGAACTTGTACATGAGATGAGAGGTCTTGGAATGAAGGTCGATGAATCCGATGCTTGTGATAAGATCTTGAGAACTCTTCCAAAAAGGTATAGTGAAAAGGTCTCTGCTATAGAAACATCAATTGATAGTGATAGTCTAACAAGAAATTCTTTACTTGGCATGCTTACAACTTTTGAGATAAGAACAAAAGATCCTATCCCTCCGAAAGAGGCTGCTTTCAAAGTGAACAAGAAGATAAAGGGTAAGAAGTCAGAATCAAGCAGTGAGTCATCCAGTGATGAAGAAGCAAATTATGGTAGAAGAGATAAAGGTTCCAGAAGACCCATAGATCTAAGATCTGTTAAGTGTTTCAATTGTGGAAAGTATGGACATTTTGCAATAGATTGTAAAGAGCCAAAGAACAACAATGGTGAAGAAAAATAGGATCACAAGTACAGGGAATCAAAAAGATATAGGCACCAAAAGAAAAGCAAGGATGGACAAAGCAGACAAGGAAGGAAGTTCTTCCAAAGACAAAAGAGGAGCTACTATGCGGATAATGCAAGTAAGTACTCAAATGATAGTGATGCTAGTTCTTCAGATAATGATAGAGATGAAGTCCTATTTATGATTGAAGAAAAAGAACCAATTAAGAAAAGGACTCTAGTTATTCTCAAGTGTTTTAGATGTGGTAAATTTGGACATCTTGAAGATGATTGTACAAGGGATGGTTATAGTTTTAGTGATGATGAATATGAGAATGCACTTGAAGGACCAGATGAAAATCTTCTAATGGCTTTAGAAGAAGAAGTAAGTGATCCTATAGAAGATAAGCCAAAAGAAAGTAATGATGTGGACAAAGGTAAAAAAATAGAGGATTATTCAGTAGAGAATGGTTATGATCTCAAGGGAGAACTTATCTATGCCCTTGACATGGTAAAGAAGGTAAGAAAGCAACACTCTAAACTTGAAATTCAGTTTCAAGAATGTGATGAAGAGAGAATATTGCTCATAGAGGATTTAGAAAAATCAAAGGCTAAGGCAAAAAGGTTCAAAGATAAGTTAGAAGCAAAGATCTTGGAATGTGAGAAGTTAGCACAAGAAGTGGCACTACTAAAAGAATATTTAGAGGACTCCAAGATCAAGATGAAAGGATTCAAGAATAGCTCAAATATTATGGATAAGATAGTCAAGGTACAAAGAAGGTCAACAAACAAAATAGGTCTTGGTTTTGAACAAACTCAAAAGAAATAGGAAGGAGAGTCAACTTCAAGTTCTGAAGAGGAAACTTCAGATGAAGATACTTCAGAAGAAGACAGTGTAAAAAATTAGACATCAGAGGAAGAGTTGGACAATAGAGAGTTCAACAAAGATAGGAACAATGCACAGAGAAGATACAGATGGAACAACAATCAGAATAGGAGACCAATGAGGTCAAAACAAGGAAGCTTCAATGGAAGATGTTTTTCATGTCACAGGTTTGGGCACATGGCTTCACAATGCAGGACACATGAAAGACAGGAATATGGGAATGGATAACTTTTCCATGGGTATTGCTACTCATGTAATCAGTTTGGTCACAAGGCAATGAATTGCAGGGTTCATGAAAGAAGAGGATATGACTTCACTAGGAAAAATCCTAAGACATTTGCACCTCCAAGGAATAATAACATTAAGTGTTATAAGTGCAATAATGATGGTCACACAACAAAGTGGTGTAGAGCAGACATTCCAGAAATAGGTATGAACAAGAACAAGAAAGAACATGAACAAGAACATGAAAGGAATAGGAACAAGAACATGAATAAGAACATGGATGAGAATAGGAATAGGAACAAGAACAGGAACCTAGATGTGAACAAGAATAGGAACAGGAATAGGAATGATGATAGGAACAGGGATGATGACTTGGATAGAAACAGTCAGAGGATTCAAGAAACTCAGAAAAGAAGGGAAAAGAATAAAGGTAAAGAATAGTGCTTTCAAGGAGTAGAAATACTCCCACCCCAGAATTAACCACCTCATGAGGAGGTGGGGGAGGGGCTAAGCTAAGAGGCTCATTCTTAGCCCCGAGCCCCAAAGGTGACCCTTTGCCATTGATGTCAAAGGGGAGAGATTTGTGTATATGGGGAGAGATTTGATATTTGAGAGAGCATTGAGCCAGGGGGAGCAATGTCCCGGGGGAGCAGAAGAAAAAGAAAGGTCAGGTTTTGGTAAGAAGAGTATGGGTTGCCATCAATGACAAAGGGGGAGATTGTTGGACATTTTGAGTCCCTAAGTCAAAGTTGTCATTGATGTCACCAGATGAAGTCATCATTAATACCAAATATTTTAGTAGGAAACAAAGGGGATAAAAATGGTTATTTGATATCCAGGAAGAAGGCCAAAGATCAAGTGAAACAGTGCAAAAGATAGAAGTTAAAAGGAGTTATAATATTTATTTTATAAATTATTTAAATTCAGTGAGAATTTAAATTTTATAAATAAATATTAAAGGTACTTTATCAAAGGTATAATATTATAATAATGGTTATTATAATATTAAATGTGCCATGGTGAAAACCCAAATAAAATATTTATAATTTTTATTATAATATTTTATAATGCAAAAGTGGGTTTTATAAAGTCTAAAGGTATTTTAATAAACCCAAAGGTTGGGTTTAAGACCAAAGGCATTCAAAGCCTTTATGATCTCCGTCAACATCATAGAAGACAACAAGGAAAGCACCGACATTTTCAAAGTAATGGAGGAAGCATATAAATACTATGCCTAAAGTTCAAATTTATTATCCTTGCTCTAAAGTAAAAATATTGGCCTACAAAAGTAAGAGCTCATGAGTGTATGCAAAAAATGTGACAACAAAGTGTTGAAGGGAGGAAGCTTCAATTTTTGAAGTTGCATAAGACAACGTGGTCTAGTGGCATTTTGGAAAGCGCAAAAGTGCTAGCGTGCAAGGGAGTTCATGTTCGAATCACGACGGATGCATCATGAGGTGTGTTGAGTGAAGCGCCTATGATGCACATTATTTTGCCAAGGCAGAAGGAGAGAGTGGAGATTAAGAAGCACGTGGTGCTTCATTAATCTCAACGAGCACTTGGCTCATGTGATAACTTTGGCCATGGTTAAGGTGCTCATAGGGGGCAACATTGAGGGTTCGATTCCCTCCAAAGGCAAAGGTAATATTTTTTATTTTAATTTTAATTAAATGCCTAAGTTGGAGGTATAAGGTTGTTTAGTGGTTGAGTTTGGAAAGGTTGCTTTGTAATAAAGTTGTGGTAGTTGAGAATTACCTTTAGGAGTTATAAGGAGAATTCTATTTTTATTTTTAAAGTCTTAAAATTGCTATTGTGGAATATTAGAAGATTAAGACTTTGTGGGTAGTATGTTATTTTGAATTAAGGGTTTTTGTGACTATTGTGAGGATATTGATTATTATTTAAGTTGGAGTGATAAGGTGTAATTTTGATATTATATTTGTGATATGTTTTGTTGAAGAAAATTATCCTCTAACCCTTATTGAGATTGGCAAAGAAGTAATTGTGAGTGTGGCAGATTTGTGAGACCAACTACTTGTCATTCAAAAGGTATGGGCAAATTCCTTCTTTGGTTGAGTTGATTGATTGGATTTATTGAAAATTAAGTTTGGAGTGAAAAGGATTTGATTAGGGTTTCCTTTTCAAAGTGGTTGAGTTATTGCTTCAAGGTTTTCTGAATTGAGAGTTGAGATTAAAACCTTGTTTTATTAGCATTGTTGTTGAGATCATTGGTTGAGTGAAGGTTTTTTTTTTCTGAGTTGACATGGTTGTTGAAGTGAGTTGTTATGCAAAGAACTTGAACTAGGGTTTGAAAAGATCATGAGTATCATTGTTATGTGAGATTTGTTGTTGAGCATTGTTGGAAATATTTTGAGTTGGATGATACATGCTTGGACTAGGGTTTGTGAGAAAGAGTTGTTTCTTGAAGTGATTGGTTGAGTAGAGTTGATTGAGCCTAGTCAAGTGGATGTATGAAGTGATTGTTCAAGTTCCATAAAACAAACTATTCTATATTCTGATTTGAGTTGAGATTGAGTTTTGAGAATAGAACATATTGAGTCTCTAACAATTCTCTTTATGCTTCTATGAGATTGAGTTGAGAAAGTGATTGAGTTTTGAGAATAGAACATATTGAGTCTCTAACAATTCTCTTTATGCTTCTATGAGATTGAGTTGAGAAAGTGATTGAGTTTTGAGTATAGAACATATTGAGTCTCTAACAATTCTCTTTATGTTTCTATGAGATTGGACAAATTTTGTGTGAGCTTGTTGAGCATATTTGGACAAGTTATGTGTGGACTTATTGAGCATATTTGAACAAGTTCTAGAGAGGACTTGTAGAGTAAATTTGAGTAAGTTCTAGAGGGACTTGTGGACATATTGTGTGAGCTTTTTGGAAGCTTGCAAAGAATTTAGATAAGTCTTTGAGAAGACTTGAGAGAGAGTTGATTGATTTATTCAGACCTTGAGTTAAGGTTTGGGAGATCTAGAGAGTTGAGCAAGCTTGAGTTAAGGCTTGAGGATAGACCATTGAAGATAATTTGTGCTAGACCGATGGACTATGTTTAGTGTAGATTTGAGAATTTGTGATATTTGAGGATAGGTTTAGTAGAGTTGAGCAGATTTGTGCTAGACCGAATGGACTATGTTTAGTGCAGATTTGAGTGGACTTGTGCTAGACCGACTGGACTATGTTTAGTGCAAGAGTTGAGTAGAGTTGTGCTAGACCGACTGGACTATGTTTAGTATAGCATTGAGATAGAGCTTTGGAGGTGATAGAGTAGAGAGGATAGAGTCTCTAGTGGATAGAGATCCATCAACTAGGACATTGAGGATAGGTCTTCTAAGTGAGGACAAGAGTCTTCAAGTGGAGAGAGATCCACCAATCAATGTAGTGGAGGCAGTCATCTTCTAGAGGATCACCAACAGAGCGAGAGGAGAAAGAGTTCTCCTATGGATAGAGATCCACAAACTAGATTTAGGGGATCAACATCTCCTTTGGACAGAGGTCCATAAACATTGTAATTGGGAAGGATTCCCAAGAGATCATTTGAGAAATATTTAGAAGAAATATTTTCTCCATGGAAGTAGCCATATTTGGGTGAACCACGTTAAATCTATGTCTCTATTGTGTATGGTGTTTTATGCATTGCTTTGATTACTGCTATTGATACTGCTATCTATACACTACATAATATTGATTTGAAAAGAAAAGTAAAAAGTGCTCTTATACTGTTCACCCCCCTCTCAGTATAAGCTTGTGTTCTTCAATTGGTATCAGAGTGGGTTCCTTCAGAAGAGTTTGATAGCTTGAAGGAAAAGCGATCAAGAACACAATGGATCAAAAGGATCAAAGGGATGGGTCCATCAATAATACAATACCAATATTTTATGGAAGTGACTTCTTGTATTGGTGTATGCTAATGAGGTTTCACTTGATGGCACTTGGCAATGAAGTTTGGGATGCAGTGGAACTTGGATATGATTCAACAATCAATCCTCCTATATATAAGGAAGGTAAGCTTCTAATGCATGCAAATTCAAGAGCTATGAATGCAATTATAAAAGGGTTGCATAGATCAGAATCTATGAAGGTTATGGATTGTAAAACAACAAAAGAAATGTGGGAACTACTGCATAACATATATGAAGGAGATAAAGGTGTCAGGAAAGCTAAGATCAAAAATCTCAAAGGAGAATTTGAAAATCTAAGAATGCGGGATGATGAAAACATTCATGACTATCTCAGTAAGATTGATGAACTTGTACATGAGATGAGAGGTCTTGGAATGAAGGTCGATGAATCGATGCTTGTGATAAGATCTTGAGAACTCTTCCAAAAAGGTACAGTGAAAAGGTCTCTGCTATAGAAACATCAATTGATA
Source organism: Wollemia nobilis (assembly GCA_028583015.1). Lineage (NCBI taxonomy): Eukaryota > Viridiplantae > Streptophyta > Pinopsida > Araucariales > Araucariaceae > Wollemia > Wollemia nobilis. The sequence continues at coordinate 14,045,801 of JAQPPZ010016881.1, forward strand.
GTGATAATCTGACAAGAAATTCTTTACTTGGCATGCTTACAAATTTTGAGATAAGAACAAAAGATCCTATCCCTCCGAAAGAGGCTGCTTTCAAAGCGAACAAGAAGATAAAGGGTAAGAAGTCAGAATCAAGCAGTGAGTCATCCAGTGATGAAGAAGCAAATTATGGTAGAAGAGATAAAGGTTCCAGAAGACCCATAGATCTAAGATCTGTTAAGTGTTTCAATTATGGAAAGTATGGACATTTTGCAACAGATTGTAAAGAGCCAAAGAACAACAATGGTGAAGAAAAATAGGATCATAGGTACAGGGAATCAGAAAGATACAGGCACCAAAATAAAAGCAAGGATGGACAAAGCAGACAAGGAAAGAAGTTCTTCCAAAGACAAAAGAGGAGCTACTATGCGGATAATGCAAGTAAGTACTCAAATGATAGTGATGCTAGTTCTTCAGATAATGATAGAGATGAAGTCCTATTTATGATTGAAGAAAAAGAACCAGTTAAGAAAAGGACTCCAGTTATTCTCAAGTGTTTTAGATGTGGTAAATTTGGACATCTTGAAGATGATTGTACAAGGGATGGTTATAGTTTCAGTGATGATGAATATGAGAATGCACTTGAAGGACCAGATGAAAATCTTCTAATGGCTTTAGAAGAAGTAAGTGATCCTATAGAAGACAAGCCAAAAGAAAGTAATGATGTGGACAAAGGTAAAAAAATAGAGGATTATTCAACAGAGAATGGTTATGATCTCAAGGGAGAACTTATCTATGCCCTTGACATGGTAAAGAAGGTAAGAAAGCAACACTCTAAACTTGAAATTCAGTTTCAAGAATGTGATGAAGAGAGAAGATTGCTCATAGAGGATTTAGAAAAATCAAAGGCTAAGGCAAAAAAGTTCAAAGATAAGTTAGAAGCAAAGATCTTGGAATGTGAGAAGTTAGCACAAGAAGTGGCACTACTAAAAGAAGATTTAGAGGACTCCAAGATCAAGATGAAAGGATTCAAGAATAGCTCAAATATTATGGATAAGATAGTCAAGGTACAAAGAAGGTCAACAAACAAAATAGGTCTTGGTTTTGAACAAACTCAAAAGAAATAGGAAGGAGAGTCAACTTCAAGTTCTAAAGAGGAAACTTTAGATGAAGATACTTCAGAAGAAGACAATGTAAAAGAAAGTCAGACATCAGAGGAAGAGTTGGACAATAGAGAGTTCAACAAAGATAGGAACAATGCACAGAGAAGATACAGATGGAACAACAATCAGAACAGGAGACCAATGAGGTCAAAACAAGGAAGCTTCAATGGAAGATGTTTTTCATGTCACAGGTTTGGGCACATGGCTTCACAATGTAGGACACATGAAAGACAGGAATATGGGAATGGACAGATTTTCCATGGGTATTGCTACTCATGTAATCAGTTTGGTCACAAGGCAATGAATTGTAGGGTTCATGAAAGAAGAGGATATGACTTCACTAGGAGAAATCCTAAGACATTTGCACCTCCAAGGAATAATAACATTAAGTGTTATAAGTGCAATAATGATGGTCACACAACAAAGTGGTGTAGAGAAGACATTCCAAAAATAAGTATGAACAGGAACAGGAACATGAACAAGAACATAAAAAAAAACATGGATGAGAATAGGAACAGGAACAAGAACCTAGATGTGAACAAGAATAGGAACAGGAACAGGAATGATGACAGGAATAGGGATGATGACTTGGATAGAAACAATCAGAGGATTCAAGAAACTCAAAAAAGAAGGGAAAAGGATAAAGGTAAAGAACAGTGCTTTTGGGAGTAGAAATACTCCCACCCTAGAATTAACCACCTCATGAGGAGGTGGGGGAGGGGCTAAGCTAAGAGGCTCATTCTTAGCCCCGAGCCCCAAAGGTGACCCTTTGCCATTGATGTCAAAGGGGGAGAGATTTGTGTATTGGGAAGATATTTGATATGGGGAGAGATTTGATATTTGAGAGAGCATTGAGCCAAGGGGAGCAAAAATAAAAAGAAAGGTCAGATTTTGGTAAGAAGAGTATGGGTTGCCATCAATGACAAAGGGGGAGATTGTTGGACATTTTGAGTCCCTAAGTCAAAGTTGTCATTGATGTCACCAGATGAAGTCATCATTAATACCAAATATTTTAGTAGGAAACAAAGGGGATAAAAATGGTTATTTGATATCCAGGAAGAAGGCCAAAGATCAAGTGAAACAGTGCAAAAGATAGAAGTTAAAAGGAGTTATAATATTTATTTTATAAATTATTTAAATTCAATGTGAATTTAAATTTTATAAATAAATATTAAAGGTACTTTATCAAAGGTATAATATTATAATAGTGGTTATTATAATATTAAATGTGCCATGGTGAAAACCCAAATAAAATATTTATAATTTTTATTATAATATTTTATAAGGCAAAAGTGGGTTTTATAAAGTCATCCTTGAAAATTTCTTACCAAAAATTGTGTTGAATCCCCTACAACACCTTACTAACAAAGCACACCCATACCTAAACATAACTGTAAACATTACTTACATTGATAGGAATTGAAGTTTGGAACTTTGCACTTGTGAAACCTGTTGCTTGCCCATTTCCTATTCTCTGTCGGAATCTTCCAAGGCTTACACCTTGTTACCTTCATTTCCAATTTGGTATGATTTAGAGGGAAACCCCATAGTTATTACCAGCTCCATGGGGAAAGAACACCCATTCATATTTCTCCTTAACGGGTAGGTTTCTTTTCATGACTAATAATGTTTTCCACTTCACGTGGCACACCTTGTGTCCATGTCACCAAAATACCAACATCAACACCTATGTTGGCTAATTTGTCAGCTGACCTATTGGCCTCATGGTACACGTGACGAGCCCTCCTATTCTGTCTTGCCACAAAAAGGATCCTCACTTCATGGATGACTCCCTCGATTCTCCATGGAGGTTTTTTTCCATTGGTTAACAGGTTGATGATGTTCATAGAATCACCTTCAATCATCAAGTTACCTTGAGTTGCTTGGGCTACTTGCAACCCTCTCCAAAGTGCTCTAGCTTCTGCTTCGTTATTAGTTCTGATTCCCAATGGTTCAGTGAAGGCCTTGACCAGATTTCCTTGATGATCCTTGATTATTCCTCCATCTCCAGCTCTTCTCGGGTTCTCCTTGGCTGCACCATCAAAATTTAGTTTAAACCAACCCTGGGGGGTGGCTCCCAAGAAATCCCATTTTTGGGATTGGGCAAAGGAATGGAAGGTTTTTCCTCAATACCTAAGTCCCGAGCTAATTGTTTTTCTTGGGGAAGAATTGAGTGGTTCTCATCCACTAAGGTGCTAAGGTTTTCTTTTGCAAAGACAATAATCCCGTTGAGGATGGTTTTTGGGTTGTGAATGGTATCCTTAAAGGCTCTATGGTTCCTTTCTAGCCAAATCTGCCAGAGAAAATGATGCCAACAAATTTTCCATAGGTACTTAAGTTTTAGGCTAACAAAGGGTTGAGGCCATTGATGGAACACTTCGGATATAAGAGTAGGCTTAACCCATGAGATCCTAAAGGCTTGGAAAAGTTCATCCAGGATGGACTCCACTACCGGACACTCTAGAAACAAGTGTTGGGTTGTCTCCCATCCTGCCCTGCACATGTAGCAATGGTTAGCAATAACCATACCTTTGGATAACATATTGTCCATAGTGAGGATTTTTCCTTGAATCACCAGCCATGAAAAAAAGGATATTTTAGGAATTAAGCCTTTGATCCAAACCAAACTCGATTGAAATTGTTGACCTTCCACATTAAGAAGCAAATTATAGGTAGACTTAACTGTGAAGTCACCACTTTCAGTCTCAGCTCAAAAAATATGATCTTCATCCTCTCCAGAGGGAATAATTTACTAAGTTAAAATGTTATAAAGCTCTTCAGAATCCGCTTCAAAACCCTATACTCTGATTTGTTTCCACCTGTTGATATTTATATCCTGCCACATATAATTTGCAACCTTCTTCCCAATATCCTGCTCCATATGCTCTTGAATCCTAGCCAAACGAGGATTCTGGGATAACTCCTCGACTCTCACCCATCGATCCTTCCAAAAGTCTATTGTTTGCCCATTTCCTAGAATCCATCTAAGACCTTTCTTGACAAGATCCTTGCTCATGAGGATTGCCTTCCAAAAAGTAGACCCCTTGCTTGCTAAGTTGTCATTAAGGAAGTTCACACCTTGGAGGTATTTCCTCCTAACTATGGCAATCCATTCATTATCGACCTTAGTCAATAATCGCCATGCTTGTTTGGCTAACAGAGCTGTATTGAGATGAGCAACTCTCCTCAATCCTAACCCCTCATCAGCTTTAGGTTTGCAAACCTTGTTCCAACCTACTAAATGGATCCTTTTCTTATCATCAGTCCCTGACCAGAGAATTTTTTTTGAAGTTGCTCAATTTTGTGATACACCTTACTAGGGGCTCTGAATACTGATAGTAAGTAAACGGGTATACTTTGAAGTGAAGCCATAGTTAAAACTGCTTTGCCTACTTGAGATAACAGATGTCCTTTCCAACTTGCTAGATTTTTTTGGATCCTCTCTAGAACTATGTTCCACATTGATCCTTCAGGTTTTGCCATAAACAGGGGAAGACCTAAATAGGAGGTGGGAAGGGATGAAATCTGACATTCCATGATCCTTGCTATGCTATTTTGCCTAGGAATGGGGGTATTGATGAAATAAAGTTTGCTCTTATCAAAATTCACTTTCTGTCCAGCCACTTATTCATACATTATGAGAATATTTTTAATCCTTCTTGCCTCAACCATAGAAGCCAAAGTCGATGAGCAATGTATCATCAACAAATTGTTGATGTGTCACCGGGGTAGTTAGCGACGTGGCCTTGATACCTGATATGAGTCTAGCTACCACTGCTGCCTTAATGGTTCTTCCCAAGGCCTCAACTACAATGATGAACATCATAGGACTTAAGGGATATCCTTGTCTTAGACCACATTTTCTTTGAAAAAAACCTACAGTAGACCCATTAACCAAAACTGAAAAACAAGGCTTAGAAATACACTCTCTTATTAACTTGACCCATTTCATGTTGAAGCCAAATTTTAATAAAACTGCCTCTAGGAATTCCCAATTTATCCTATCATAATCTTTGTTCATGTCTAACTTTAAATCCATGACTGCTTTTTTGGTCTGAGTAGCTGTATGAAGAGCCTCATGAACAGTAATAACTCCATCTAAGATTGATCTTCCTTGTACAAAACTTCCTTGACTTGGATCAATGATAACTAGTAGAACTTTCTTCAAACGGTTGGCTAAAAATTTGGACAAAATTTTATAGGATATATTACACAGGCTAACCGGCCTAAAGTCAGCCATAGTCTTGGGGTTGGGGCCTTTAGGGATCAAAGCAATGAAAGTTGAATTGAAACCCCTTGGAATATGATTTGAACTTTGGAACTCCTTGATTGTAGCAATAACTTCTGCTCCAACAATATCCCAACAAACTTGGAAAAACCATGGTGAAAACCCATCCGACCCAGGAGCTTTGTCAGGATCCATGTTAAAAAAAGCCTCCTTGATCTCTTCGTCTGAAAAATCTGCTGTAAGAGACTCGTTAATTGTTTCATCAATGAGTTATGGAATGAATTGACAGAGAGAGTCCTTTGCTTGGGCATTAGAGGCCCGTTCTTCACCCAATAATGAACTAAAAAAATTAACAGCCTCGTCCCTGATCTCCTAAATGATTTGAGTTGAGGATCCATCCACCTTAGTTAAATTTCTAATATTATTGTTGCTTCTATTGCTCAATGTGGTAACATGGAATTTTTTTGAATTAGAGTCCCCTTCCTTTAGCCATAATGCCCTTTATTTCTGCCTCCGATACATCTCTTCACAAGCTAAAATATTATAAAACTCACAAAGGGTTTCCTTCTCTTCAGTCCTTGTCACCTCATCATAGGTTCCATTTTGGATTTTGCTTTCTATTATTCTCAGTTTTCCCCCACTGCTCTCTTATTCTCAAAAATATTTCCAAAGACTTCTTTATTCCATATTCTAAGGTTGTTTTTCACCATATTATGTTTTTGAGATAGTTTGAAGGAAGCACTTCCCTGGATAGGTTGCTGCCACCATTCCTCTATTCGTTTCTTGAAGTCCGGATGTTTAACCCACATTGACAAAAATTTGAATGGATTTTTAAAGGAGTTAGCCTGAAATGCCTCCCATAGAATAAGATTATGGTCTGAAGTGCATTTAGGAAGGGCTTGTAACGTTGAATCACCAAACATTGTTGTAGCTTCCTTGGATAAAAAAAACCTATCCAACCTTTCTTGAATCAGTTGACTTCCTATCCTCTTGTTACTCCATGTAAATTTGGCTCCTTTTAGTCTTACATCCATCAATTCATTTGTGTTAATGAATTCATTGAAGTCCTCCATGCTCCTTGAGGGTAACCCAGATCCTCCCTTCTTATCAGATGGGTAAAGGGGGGTATTGAAATCTCCCCCAATCACCCAAGGAATTTCTTTAAAAGCTTGGCTCAAATGCCCCAAAAACTCCCATAGTTCAGACTACCCTTGGATAGAGGTGGGGGCATAAACATTTGACATAATACAATTCTTATTAGTATCAAAATCATGAAATAATATGCTTAAGACTCTTTCATTTTCCTGAATAATACTTCCTTCTATTTTAATAGGATCCCATAAGATCATGAGGCCCCCAGATGCTCCTCTCGCTTTTTGAAAGGCCACTTCCCCTTGCTTCCAAATACTTCTAGCTATAAGTGTTGATTGTGCCGCATCTATTTTGGTTTGTTGAAGAAAAATAATAGTAGGATTCCAATCCTTCCTTATAGACTTCACCATCCTTTGTTTTGGTGGTCCGTTTAGGCCTCTCACATTCCATGAGAGAACCTTCATTTAGACTGTTTGATATTTTTTCCCCGCCCCCTTCCCTGATCCAAAGGGGGTTTGTCAATTTTGCTATTATCCTAGCCAGGAATAGCTTGCTGTAACAATGTTCTTTGCTTTTCGTTTGCAATTTCTTCATTGATTCTCATTCTATAGTGCTCTGCTATAGATATTCTCCCTTTCTTTCTTTCACTTCCATAATCTATCGAAGGCTTGGTAGTGCTTCTAGTCTATTTTGGATTGAAATGAGGGGGCATATACTATGATAGTCTAGGGCTTGAACCTTCTTCCTCATTTTGGGGGTTTTCAATTCCCTCTTCATCCTCAGCCTTGTTTTGGTTCACCTCTCCTATCTGGTTCCTAAATAGGGGGCTTTCCTTCAAGGAACCTTTTACCGTTGGGCTCATTTGATAAGGGATAATTTGCTCCACTACCGGATTAGGAGCTACATTCCTGACTCTTGTTTCCACAACTTCGACTCTTGACTCTATTTTTTCCATGTTTAAACTGAAATGACCTGGCAATTTTTCTTCATTTTGAGCATAGCTTTTGGGGCTTTTTGTCATAGCTGTGGATGGTCCCAATTTGGATGGGGAGTCTAGGGTTTTAGGAAACTTGACACTGATGGTATCATCCTTACTATTTTCTTTTTCAACTTCTAGATTTGCTAGGATATCAAACATGTTCAAGTTGGGATATTTATTACATACCTTATGATTTTTGCCTCCCTCATTATGTTGCTTTCCTTTCTCCTGGATTTTTGCCAGTTCTGTTTTGGCTTGGTCAGCTTGGTTATTCTTAACTTGTCTGTATCCTTCCAAGTTAAGACGCGGTCCTTGAAACTTTGGGATCCCTCTCCCATTATATTTACCCAAAAAACCTTCGCTCGTGGCTTCTTTGTTTGCAGTTATTGTCAGACATTGGGCTTGAAGGTGGCCCTAGGTTTTGCACATGCTACAAAATGTCGACTTGTTCTCATACTCCATAGGCTGAATCCTTAGAAACTCTCCATATGCTAGTTCCACCTGAGAAGGTAGATCAGAATCCAAGTTTGCATTTACATAGATCCTGGCATGCGTCAGTCTAGTCCTTGCCTAGGTTGAATGGTCTATTGCCACGAGCTCTCCTATCATCTTTGCTATGCCACTAAGCCAGTACTCATTAAAAAACTAGGCTAGGAGGTTTGGTAAGTGGACCCAAATGGGTGCTATATTAATGTTCTGCTTCTCAGGGTTGAAATCCTCCCCCCACTTCCTCAAAAAGAGGCTACGCCTTCCTAGAAACTAGGGTCCTCCTGTCAAGATGCACTCTGCATCATCTTTGTTGTTGAGTCTTATCATAAAAAAACCTCTTGACATGGCTACGATTTCTAAGCTTCCTGAAGTTTTCCACTTTGCCGCGGCCCATGAGCGAATAGTCTCAATGTCCGACCTTCCTCCCAAAAACTTGCCAACTAAGGATGATGCCTCCATATCCAAGAATCTTTCCATAATCTCCACTGGCATAGTTAACCTGTTATTGTTTGGTATTAGGGGTGGTAGTTCACTGACTGGCTCCTTTTTCCATTTCAGCATTTCCAAAAAGGTTGGGCCCTTGTTTCCAGCTTCCAAACCCCAGTGGGACCCTTTGTATGAGGGTTTATCTGGAGGATCTATACCTTTAGCATTTTTGAACTGAGATGACAGGGAATCCTTTTCATTTACAGCTACAGCATTCTACCCTGCCTCTGGATATTCTCCTTTCGTTGGTTCAAAATTCCTACCTATCATTTTTGATCGTCCTCTGCTTCCTCCACCGCTCCTCATCTCTCCCAATACTCCGCTTCCTCCACTTCCCCTAAACCAAGTTTTTTTAAAATCTCACGGAGGTAATTAAAATATTTCATAATTTCCTTTAAAAAGTTACAATATATTAAAATATTATGATTTAAAAAAATTAAGGTTAATATTTTGTTTTTCTAATGGGTTTACACAAATTTTTATGAAGGGTTTTGGTCCTCTCATATTGAATGGGATTTGAACCTTAGACATCTCAAAAAGAGCCAAAGCCCTTACCACTACAATAAGCTTGTAATTAAGATTAACACTTTATTAAGGTGAATCAAAGTTACAATTAATTTTTAAAGATGAATGGGATAACATGAATTTTGTGTCGTGGTTTGAACTTGAACCTCCTAGATGATAACCCAAAATCATACCACTATAATGTCCCATAAGAATGAGTAGGTAGTGTTTGAAAAATTACAAAAATTTTAGAAGTGGCTTTAATTTATTTTTTACAATTTTAAATATTTTTATAAAATTGAGCATCAAAGTAACAATATTAGAAATACTCTGATATTAAAATTATTGTATGTTGTAGATAAAAAACTATTATTTTTTAAATGTCACCGCCAAGTATGTATGTTTTGCTATTTTAGCATAGATGGTACTTAAAAATTTATCTAATTTCAAGAGTTGTTTAGGAATGAGGATTAATTTTTTTTTTTTTAAAACTTTGGCATGATACTCATGTTATTATAATGACTAAGTGATACTAAAAGTGTTGTATGGTGTTGGAAAAAGTTATTTTTAAACGTCATGATACGGTATACCTTGATGTTATTATGTGTGATAAGTTATCTCAAAAGAATTTTAAAATTATTTTATCTTTATTTTATTTATAATAAAAATGAGTTTTAAAAAATGTATTTTTGAATGGTTAAGTTTAGCATGTAACTTTGTAATTAATAGAAAACTAGGGCATCAGTTGGGTAGTCGAAGAGATTTTTGGTTGTTGTGGAATTGAAGACAAGATTGTTGCCCTAGGAGGGCCCAATGGGGACACCTCTGAATCCTCTTTTAGAGAGACATAGTTCTTTTGCAGATTTGTTAAAGGATAAATCTCCAGCAGAGATTGAAGAAGCACAAAAAATTGCATTAAAAATGCTCTTTACGACTGCTGGAAATAGATCAACATCTCAACGAGTTAATGGATGCTTGCCATAGTCAGAATCAAGGCCAAATATTGTCATTGAGCAAAGGATGGTAGAAGAAATAGTTTTATATAGAGCCAATCATGATTTGATCTGTAAATTCATGGGTATTCGCCCTACCCTAAATTTTTTGCATTCCTGGGTCCGGCAAAACTAGGAGCCTCTTGGTGAGTATTCTTTGTGGTTTATTAGCAATGGATATTTTATTGTTAGTTTTTCTTCACTTGTCGATAGAAATAGGGCTTTCGAATCAGAAAAGAGGAATCATGGTCCGGCAGGATTATTTGTTCAGCCCTGGAGAGTGGGATTTGATCCTCGAATTGAACCCATTGTTGTCCCGATTTGGATCCATTTGTATGCACTTCCAATGGAGTTTTGGAGTGAGCAGGTATTGGAAATTATCGACAATTCCCTTGGAAGACATTTGGGTGTTTCCAAAGACACAATGGAAGGAAACACAATCGTTTATGCTAGATTATGCGTGGAAATGGATCTTAGCCAACCTTTGTCGATAGAGGTTGAACTCGAACTTGCAGGACTATCTTGGATTCAACAACTGGATTATGAGGCATTGCCCTTCAGGTGCAGAGTTTACCACAAATATGGGCATTTGGCCCGATCCTGCCCAAACAATATGAACATAAAAATGGAGGCTCCTCTGGGAATGTCAAATCTTCCTAAGGAGGGTAAGTCAACAATCAATAAAGAAACAACCAATATTTCTCAGGGTAAAGAAGCACAGGGAGATGGTTTTGAACAGCCCAAAAGAAGGAGAAGGCAAAAGAAAAAAATATGGTAAAGAGCAAACCCAACTCAAGCCCTCCAATAGGTATGAGATCTTCAAGACACTAGTGGACCAGGAAGAAGAACAATTCATGGAAGGAGTGGATGGGAATAATAAAAATAATAACAACCATGTTCAAGCCCCTCTTTCACCTCCTCCCATCCTAGAGCAGGTAATTGAGTACAATGAGTTACCAAAATTAGATTGTAGGGGTATTGATAGTGCATAACCAAGAGCAACCGATAATTAAGGATGTCATCATGGGTATAGCAGAAAAGAATAGAGAAAGGCCAACTCTAGGGATAACTCAGGTGGAAAAGAGATAAAAAAATATCAGCTCTCAAGGAGTGGGTAGAAAATCAAATAAGGAATTGATAGCAGTTCAAGGAGACAAACTGATCACTAGAGGATCGGTGAGGCCAATAGATTTTTACTACTCTCAAGGTAACCAATGATTATACAATCATGGAATGTTAGGGGTTTAAATAGTAGAACCCATCAATATATTGTTTGAAGACTCTTAGAAAAATGTAAAACAGATTTTTTGCTTATCCAAGAGACAAAAATATCATTGGATCTTATGTGTAAAATAATAAATAGACTTTGGAGGGGTGTTGGTCATATGGAAGTGGCTACCCAAGGGGCCTCAAGGGGGATAGTTACTTTTTGGAACTCTCTTGAATGGATGACAATAGAACATATAGCTTGGAGGGGTGTCCTCACATCACATTTTAGGAACAATGTGATAGTTGAGCAGGTTTTAATCACAAATTTTTATGGGGCTCAAAACTATAGATGGTCAGATGCATCAATGGAAAGTGGTGCATAACATGAGAGTCTCAAGGGAGGAGTTAGACTAGATTGTTTTTGGGGATTTTAATGCTAAATTATCCTCTAGATATCAGGAAGGGGGAACCCCAATTTTAGACCCAGGGGATCGACTTATGATTGCCCAAGTCCATGCATTACACTTGGTGGATATTAAATGCCCTGGAACCAACTATACTTGGACTAATAAGAGGAGGGAGCCACATAGCAGGAAGGTGAAGTTAGATCATTTTTTGGTTTCAGAGGAGGCATTTGTGAAATGGAATATAAAATTTTAGATTTTGGAGGGTCCAATTTCAGATCACTTTCCCATTTTGTTGGAAGGGGGATCAAGATAGTGCAACATCACAAACCATTCAAATTTGAAAAATTTTGGTTACAAAAAGAGGAACTTCGAAAGAAAATTCCATAGTGGTGGGAAGAGGGTCGCCTAACATATGGGACAACAATGTTTAGATTCCACAAGCAGCTTCATTATGTCAAGGATCAACTGAAACAATGGAGGTGAGCTAACAAGATAGACTTCTAGGTCCAAAGAGCTCCATTGGTGGCCAGATGGGATGAGGTTCAAAAACACTTCAGGGAAGGAACAATTATAGAGCAGCTCAAAGAAGAGGATGATGCATTGCGTAAAGTGGTTGAGGACATTGACAACCAAGAGGAGATCTACTAGAAATAGAGAGCAAGAACCACTTGGTTATTAGAAGGTGATAAAAATACCAAATTTTTCCATCGGGTTGCTTATGCTAGGAGATAGATGAACAACATGGAAGCTCTTCAAGATGAGAATGGACACTCCTTTGATACAATTCTAGGTATGCATTTCCATTCAATGGATTATTTTTCTAAACTATTTAAGGAAAGTATGGTGCAAGATGAAGAGGCTCAAAAATAAGTTCTTGTTGTCATACCCTCTATTATCTCTGAAGAAGAAAATCAGGCCCTACTTAAACCCATTGATAGAGAGGAACTGAAGAAAGTAGTCTTTGGAATGAGCACCAAAAAACACCAGGTCCAGATGGCTTTCCAATTGAGTTTTTTCAGGCCTTCTAGGACAACTTGGAGGAGGATGTAATGGTTGTTATAGAGGAGTCCAAAGGTAGTAAAAGAATGCTTAAAGCATTAAATCATACTTTCATTGCCTTAATTCCAAAAGGGGAGGAGGGGGTGCATATTTTAGATTATAGACCTATTGCCTTATGCAATGTCATATATAAAATAATCACAAAGGTAATGGTTGAGTGGCTAAAACCTCTTCTACATAGCATTATCTCCTCGGAGCAAGGGGGTTTTGTAGAGGGTAGGCAGATCTTGGATGGTGTGGTTCTAGCTCAGGAGGTAATCCATTCAATGCAAAAATCTAGTAATAGGGGAATGTTCATAAAATTGGATATGTCAAAGGCTTATGATAGGGTGGAGTGGAGCTTCTTGTCAAAGATGATGGCAGCCTTTGGTTTCTCTCAGGATTGGATAGAATGGGTCATGAGTTGTGTTTCTACTCCGACATACTCAGTGTTAATCAAGGGTCTTCCCTCACAACCATTTGGAGCTACTCGAGGCCTTCATCAAGGAGATCCTTGTTCCCCCTATATTTTTCTCATATTGGTTGAAGGTTTGGGTAGACTCATCTTGAGGAGAAGACAACAAGGTTTGCTAACAGGTATCAAGGTGGGTGAGGAAGTTTTGACTCACCTACAATTTGTGGATGACACAGGATTGGTGGGAGTGGCCAACTTCAGGGAAGCAAGAATGATTAGAGATACACTTAATGTCTACCTTAGGGCCACAAACCAAGTCATCAATGATAAAAAATCCAAAGTGGTATTTTTCAATCTTGATCAAAGGCTTCAGGATAGAATTTTAGAGATCTTGGGATTCATGAGGACTTCTCTCCTAGTGGTATACTTGGGGGTCCCTTTGCATTTTAAAAAACTAAAAATAGATATCTGGAGGAATATTTTGGATTGTATCAAGGAAATAATTAATCATTGGTCTCACAAATGGTTAAGCTATGGGGGTAGATTAACTTTTTTATAATCAATCATTCAGGCCATGCCAATTTATAAATTTTCTATCCTTGTTGCCCCACATACCATATGGAAAGAGTTGGACAAGATGGCTAGAAAATTTTTATGGGGAGGAGTAAAAGGAGAGAGGAAATGGGCCTTAGTAGGTTGGGAGAAAGTAAGCCAACCCAAGGTAAAAGGAGGTTTGGGATTGAGGAGATCAAAGTTAAATAATAAAGCTTTGGCTGGAAAGCTTTACTAGAGGTGGATTTCCCAACCAACTTCTTTATTCAGTAGAGTTTTAACTAGTAAATATTTGGGATAGGTAAACCCAAATGAGGTGGGTCATTTCCCTTTGGATGGTAATGGGTCCTTAGTGTGGTAGGCTCTAAAGTTAGGATCTCAGGTAGTGAAATATGGATTATTTTGGAAAGTGGGGAGAGGGGAGAAGGCACGATTTTGGATAGATTCATGGGATCAATACCCACCTATCATTATTGAATTCCCAGAACTACAACCAATAAAAACAGCCATGGAAACCAAGGGTTGGGTCCAAATTAAAAGTTATTTCAACACTAGTCAGCTAGGGGATTATAAGTTTAAGCAGTTTAAGAAGTTGGATGAGTGGCCAATTTCAATCCCTCCAGAATTGACACCCATCATGACTAAAATCTTGGTAAAAATATTTCTCACAGGTAGAGATGAGGAGGATGAATTAGCTTGGGGCTATGGGAGCCTTGGTGTCTACACAGTGAAGGATGGATATGATAAGATCCTTCTAGAGCCTCCTCCTCATGCATATCAAGTTGAGGATTGGAGAAATATTTGGCAATCCAAGGGTTGGCCGAAAGTAAACTTTTTGCCTAGTAGTTCATGCATAATGGAATTCTTACTTTTGATAATCTCAGATGTAGGGGAATCATTGGTCCATATCAATGTGTTTTATGCTACAAGAGTGAGGAAACATCTGACCACTTGATGTTTGAGTGCCCATTCATACATCAAATCTAGGAGAGATGGTTTTTATCTTATAAAATTTGAGTTAATGGTGATTTGAATCGGATTAATATTTGGGAAATATGGAAGAGGGGTAGATTTAAATCTAAAGCTCTTTGTATCGGTTGGGAGCTTGGATTAAACTTCATTTGGTGGCAAGTGTGGTTGGAGAGAAATGGTAGAATTTTTAGAGAAACCTTTTCATATTTAGATGGAGTTTGGTAGGTCATTTGGAGCAAAGTCACAGAAATTGTGGTAGTGTATGCTAAAGAGGAAACTCAGGTTGTTATAGGGACAATGGAGAAGGAAGTTGAAGTGCAAGAGGGGCAGGATAGAGCTAGTTGGAAACCACCCCAGAAGGTTGGATTAAAATTAATACTGATGGAGTTACAAAAGGTAATCCGGGTAGAGCTAGAATTGGAGTGGTTTGTAGGAATCATGTTGGGACAATGCTCTATTGGGAACTGCAAGGCCTGGGAAGGGCCACAAACAATGAAGCAGAAGCCTTAGCTATCAAATATGCTTCTATTTGGGTAGTAAAACAAGGTTACAGGAGGATAATCCTAGAATCAGATTCTCAAATAATGGTAGGAGCTTTGGATTGCATGAGGAACTTTGCTTTGAAGACATGGAGGTTGAGGATTCTTGTCACTCAAATTAAGGAATTGTGGAGGGAATTAGATGATGTGATTCCAGTTTATGTGAGTAGAGATCTAAATAAAGTGGTAGACTTCCTGGCTAAGATGGGTACTGAGAAGGAGGTAGGGGTTCAGTGGCATAGTGACATGGCTATTGAGGATGAGATGATTAGGCAGGTTGGTGAGCAAATCCAGTGTTTAGCTAATTTGGACAACCATTGTAGAAATATGGTTTAGGAGATTTGGCTCCAATGTAGATCTTCTTTTACAGTTGTAAACAGGTGAACAACCATTGTAGAAATATGGTTTAGGAGATTTGGCTCCAATGCAAATCTTCTTTTACTATTGTAAACATGTGTTCTCTTTGGCTAAGGTTGGGAGAAGTCTCATCCCAACTTGTAAATGATCTTTGTTTTAATATAAGTTTTTCAAATTATTTTTCAAAAAAAAAATATATTTTTGAACTTTTAAATTGAATTTTTTTTTATAAGGTATAAATAAGGGGTTTTTAAAGGGTCCCCGAACCTTTTACAAAGGGGTTTTGGTAAGGTCCCAAAAACTGTACAAAGCCACAAAAGTTTTCAATAAATTTATAGTGGGGATTTTATTTTTAATTTTTGAAATTAATAATAATTTTTTTAAGATGTACCTACTAAATAATACTAGACTATTGAAATTTATAATGGGGATTTTATTTTTTATTTTTGAAATTAATAACAATTTTTTTTGAACTAGATAAAGGTGTTAATAGATTAATAAGGCAATATACACTTAAAAAAGAAGATTATGGATTGACATTTCTCAAATTATAGTTGCCAAAATGGTTGAAATTATACTTGCAATATATTCAAGTATAGATTGATCCAATAAAGATATATATAATAATATAATAATAATGTCAATTTGATTTCTCATTTATCCACCTATACAATCTTAAATTTTATCATAAGTGGAACTAGGTGTTCCCATATTATATGAATAATTTTTCATTTTTTATGGTATATATTCAAAGAATAATAGGTATTTATTTGTTTTTTATGATTGGAATCCTACAAAATAATAATGTTAAAAGTCTAATTTTTTTTTATTTTGTGGAAGAAGGGGTTTTTAAAGGAACCCCAAACCTTTTACAAAATGGATCCACATAGCTTCGAGAGATTAAGGGAGGCCCATAGGCCACCAAAAGAGAAACTAAGATCCAAAGATTTAATAGGATCAAACCCAAAAAAAATACCAAAATAGTTCCATACATACTCCTAAAGCAGCTCAATTCCACGTAGAGGAGAGAAAATGCCCTGGCCGAGCTAACTAGACTAACAAAACAAAAAGAAGAGGGTAAAAAACATTCTCAACAAACCACCCAGAATTGGAACCTAGTTATTGGTTCTTCTAGGTCTAGCTTCCTTTCCTATCTCTTCATCCTTCAGTTCCCTCTCTTCCCACCCCATCAGGGCTAGGATATCCTCTTGTTTTAATTAAAAAAATATGGTTTCTAAAATTTAAAAAGTACCATAAAATCCTCCTTGAATAGAGCTGAAATCTGGCCACCAAATAAGCAACAAGTAAATTACCTTCTTCTAACATCATTAGCTAGTTGGATTAAGCCTTCCAGAAACTCCCTATTCCAAACTATGATGCCGTTTTGAGAGGTGCCCAGGTTAGCCAAAAAATTGGTTGAATTGTTATCCTCCCTAAACACATGTTGGTACTGGACAATTTCAAATGTGTGGGCAAATTTATGCACTTCCTCCAATAGGTTTGAGATTGTCCAAGTTGGAGTCTACATCCCTCTAACCATATTAATGATATTGAGCGAGTCACCTTCGATTATGACTTTTCTAAATCCTAGAGATTTTAACTGCAAGACTTCTTGAAAGAGATCATTAGCCTCAGCTGCATGGCTAGTTTGGATTTCAATGTTTTAGAAAACACCAAAAAATTTACCCCTCCACATCCTTAATGACACCACCTACTCCAACTTGGCCTAGATTACCCTTAGACGCACCATCAAAGTTTAATTTTATCCACCCAATAGGGGGTGGTTCCCAAAAAGTATCTACTCTTACTGGATGATGGATTCTCAAGATTAAAGCAAGAGAAGATTTAAAACCTAATTTTTTTCTATCCCAGCTTCTATACCAACATTCCTCTCATATAAGGACAAGAGATCAATATTCTTCACCGTGGTAAGGATAATATTAACAAAAATTGACTCTGGGTGATGAGAAGTGTTCTTAAAAGCTCTAGAATTTCTTTCCTTCCATATCCACCACCACATATGAGGGAGAACAAAGGATGTGAATGATCAAATATGAGGTGATAAATAGGGAGTGCTCCATTGCTCCACATGGGCATTTAGCTCTTTAGGGGGAACCCAATCCATTTCCACTAGACGAAGCAACATCCCAAAAATATCTTTAGAATAGGAACACAAGAAGAATAGATGCTCAGGATATTCTTCCACTATCCCACACAGTTAACATCTGTTGGTAAAACTAAGACCTCTCTTTTGTAAATTATCCAGTGTTAAGAACTTTATCTATACAACCAACCAAAAAATTATATTCACTCTGGGCATGAGATCTTTGCATCAAATTTTCTTAGCTGGTAACCAAGGCTCTTCATGATCGTCAAGGAGTGCATACATCAATTTGACCAAGAAACATCCATTATTTTTAGCTCCCTAAACCAAATTATATTGTCTATCTTCAGAGACTATAACAATGTATTTTAGCAATTCTAAAAGGGCTTTACAAGAAGATTCCTCATCTTGAGACTAGTCGGGGAAGGAAAGAGGTTTCCAACATTTTTTCCATTCACCATATTAAAGTAATCACATACCCTTGATATAAAAGCCTATATTATGATAAATTCAACCTACTTTTTTGAAGCTAATCGTCCACCCAGTGACCTGCTCATAGTTCGAAAGAATGGATTTAATTTCTCAAGTTTGTAGAATTGAATCCAAGAAGGATAACAATGTATCATTCGTGAACTGATGATGTGAAATTGGATCAAAATCACTTGCAGGGTTGATGCCTACTATAGAAGGTTCAAATTTGATAGCTCTTCCTAGGGATTCTACCAGTAGGATGAATAAATAAGGAGATAAGGGATCCCCTTGCCGGAGACCCCTACAACTACCAAAATAACCTGCCAAGGATCCATTAACAATGATAGAAAAATTCACCGATGAAATGCAGGCTTTAATAAAACTCAACCATTCCTGATTAAATCTAAATTTCTCCATAAATTTTAACAAAAATTACCAAGAAACTCGATCATAGGCCTTATCCATGTCAAGTTTTAGAAGGGTACCTGGTCTACCACTCTTATCTAGAGAGTGTATCAGTTCATGAATTTCAATGATGCCATCAAGAATTTATCTTCCACCCACAAATCCACTTTGGGGTAAATCAATAATACTTGGAAGGTGGACTTTCAATCTATTTGCTAAATTTTTTATGAGAATTTTTAGTAGCGTGTTGCAGAGGCTGATGGGCCTGAAATCCTTGAATTCCTTAGCACCTTTCATCTTAGGAATAAGGACAAGGAAAGTAGAGTTGATGTCAGGTGGAATAAAATTTGATGCTTGGATTTCCTTCATGGCATTACAAATATCTTCTCCCAAAATATGCCAAAACCTCTGGAAAAAAATGGGTGGGAATCCATCCGGGCCTAGAGCTTTGAGGCCCCCCATTGAGAACACTACCTCCCTAATTTCCTCATCATTGAATGGGGCACACAAAGCAGAGTTTATTTCTACTGAAACTAAAGTAGGTATATTTTGGAGAAGTCTCTCTTCTATGAGTGGGTCCCTATCTTCAATGACACACAAGAGATCTCTGAAATACCTAACTGCTTCATTCCTAATATCCTCAATATCTATGAATACCATCCCATTGGCACAATGAATTTCTCTAATCCTGTTATTGCTTCTATGCCTCAAGGTAGAGGTATGAAAATTTTTGTGTTTCTATCTCCTTCCCGGAGCTAGAGAGATCTAGATTTTTGCCACCATAGCATTTCCTCCTCGACCAACGAGTTATGATATTTTGATAACAGTTCCTTTTCTTTGATTTGGTCCCTTTCCTCTACTTCCCTTGATGCTACATCAACTTTGAACTCCTTTAATTGCTTGGATATCTCCTTTTTCCTTTGAAATATGTCTCCAAAGATAAATTTATTCCAAGTTTTAAGATTAGCCTTGACAAATCTTAACTTAGATGCCACTTGGGAAATCAAAGGACCGGAGAAAGTTTGTGGCCACCAGGCTTTAATTATGGCCTCCAAATCTGAGTGTTGCAGCCACATCACCTCAAATCTAAATGACCTAGAGAAATTTTTGATTTTGAACTTTTTCCAAGACTAATGGGTTGTGATCAGACCCAATTTTAGGCAAGGAGCAAAGGAGAGCATCACCAAAAAAGGGGAGACCTTCCTTCGAAACCAAAACTCTATCTAGTCTAATTTGAATGTTTTGGCTTCCCACTCACCTATTAGTCCAAGTAAATTTAGGGTATTAAAATCCCCTACAAGAACCCAAGCCTCATCCTTGAACAAGCCCCTCATGGCGCTCAGTGAATCCCAGAGTATCACCCTATTCGGACCAGTGTTAGGAGCATAAATGTTAGAGGAGATCCACTTAAATCCTAAATTTTTGTAGCAAAAAAGAATATTTATCACCCTTTCAGATATAAGAAGTACAAAACCATCCAATTTCATGGGATCCCAAAGGCATAGAAGACCTCTCGAAGCCCCAATAGCAGAATTTACTGTGAACTCAGCTTCCTTCCAGATGATGTCCTTGGTAATTTTCGTATTGGTCCTATCCATTTTGGTTTCCTGGATAAATATAATGTCTGGATGAACTTTTGTTCTGATAGATGCCAAAATCCTCTTCTTTGCAGGCCCATTTAGGCCTCTTATATTCCAAGAGAGCATCTTCATTTGTATGGTTTGGGAGATTTTCCCCCGTTCGAGGATTGGGGGGTCCACAAAATGATTCCAGCTTGAGTTGTTTATTTTTATTCTCCTTCTCTTTCTCAAATTTAAGTTAAGTTTGAATTCCATCAACGATATCTGATTCTACTCCTTTGAACCTTACCATCTTGTTTGAGGGTTTACCAGGCTTTCGACTAGTCCCCACATCCATTTGAATTTTTTTTGAACTTCTGGTTTTTGGCTTGGACTTTGAAGTTCCTGAAGATCCTACTCCTGTACACAGGGATTTTTTCAATTCAAGTAGAGTTGGAGACTCCGGTTCCTGGATTGCAAGTTTAGAAGCCTTTCGAGGAGAACTGAGTTCCTCTTAGATCACAAGTTTAGTAGCCTTTTGGGGAGAACTAAGTTCCTCCAAAACTAGATCTTGAGAAGCCAAACATTGGTAGGAATTGTGAATAAGTTTTGATGGAATATAGGTCTCGATTTCTAGGGCCATCAACTTGATAGGGCTACCCTTTAGGGCCTGGACCACCACCTCACTAGACTTAGACACATTAACTGGGATGATTTGATCCACAATATTATCTCCCATTTCCAGCTCATTCAGGCTCGACTCAGATTATCCTATTCCAGAAGGAACCATTTGTTCTTGGGTCTTTTCAACTAGATTTTTTGGCCTATTCTTCTGTGGAGCTCCACTACCAAAAGCTTTATGAGGGCAAGACCCCATCACATGCCCGAATCTCTGACATGAAGAACACCTAATGGGTCGATTCTCATAGACTATCTACTATAGCTAGGGACCCTACTTGGAGATAAGTTCAATGTGGCCTAGTAGCTCAGCCTTCGGGTCTGCCATTACACACATCCTAGCAAATATCATCCTAGACTTGGCTCTGGTGGTTGATTCAATAAGAACCAGTTCCCCAATGGATTTGGCTATACCCCTTAGGATATCTTCGTGCCATAAATGAAATGATAAATCAGGTAGGTGAACCCAAAGGGGTGCTAGATTAATATTTTGAGTCCTGGGGTTGAAGTTTGGACCCCATTTCCATAAAAAAATCCCTTGTTTTCCAAAAAACCATGGGCCTCCCCCAAGAATCCATTTTGAGTCCTCCTCATAGCTCAACTTGATAAGGAAGAAAGCATTGGATAGAGCCACAATATCAAGGGAGCCCAAGGGTTTCCATTTAAATAGAGCCCACCACTAAATGGAATCGAGGTCTGGTCGGGTTCCCTAAAACTTCCCAACTAGGTTCCATGAGCCTTCAACCATGGTAGCATCCACCAACTCATCCAGAATGACAAGTTTGTTTCTGATCAAAGAAATATTGAAAAGAGGTTTTGAGGCCCAAGAAAATAAACTCCTAGTAGTAACCACAATGAAAGAAGACTCACCTGGGTCAATTGGATGACCGCTTCTTGGGGACCCCTTCATGGGTTCACCATAGGACACTACCAGACCCACTAACTTCGTAGCTCCAAAAATCCCATGGGAGGGCCCCCCAAGGACCACTTGCTTTGAATGATTACCAACTTTCCCAAGCTCACCACCCACTTGCAAATCACCCCCATAACTACCACCAAAATCGTCATCTTGACTGCCAACCTTCCCAAGCACCCCATTTGCTTGTGAACCGACATTGAGACCACCATCGAGACTGCCACCCTGATCGGTACCATTGCAAATTAGATTCTGTAGGCCACCCTCCACCTTGCTCTTAGACACCCAACCACCCTGCACACTCACCTTCCTGCCCATGCTCATGTTCAAAACCCTCAAGTTTTATATGTTCAACAAAGTATATTGAAAGTGTTTATAATTTTCATGTTCACTATGAAATCTTGTAGAAACCCTAGTCTTCAACCCGTAAATGAAATCCTGCAAAAACCCTAGTCTTCAACCTATAACTTCCTCCTGCAAAAACCTTAGTCTTCAACCCGTAAATGAAATCCTGCAAAAACCCTAGTCTTCAACCCAAAAATGAAATCCTGCAAAAGCCCATGTTAATAGTCTTATTGTCACTATAAATATAATGATATATCTATTCCAAGAATTATCGATATTTATTTATTTTCTACAATTGAAATTCTACAAAATGACGATGTGAATAGTCTTATCCTCACTATAAAGATGATGATGTTCATGATGCAATTTTATATTCTTGTACGTATTGATGTTTGGCTTGCATTAGAATCAGAGGGTCATATATTGTTTGTTAAACACAATATGTACAATATACAAATTGACTCATTTGAAATATGGAGAGAGAGAGAATTGCACTTCAAATACAATAATTTCTTTGATCTTCTATAATTTTATATTACTACTTTATCATTTTGTTTGAATCAAAGTGCTAAACCTAGGGTGCCTTGCATGTAATTTGATGTTATAAGGTCTTCAATTAAACTTTTATTTAATCAAATGATCTATTATTTTAAAATTGAACCAAAAAACATATTTTTAAATTAAGTGAACCCAATTTTTTACTTAAATGCCAAAAAAATAAGTTTACAAGTGACTAGGTTAAAAATAAAACTAAAAAATAATTAAAATGGTTTAACTTGATAAGTAGAAAATAAATTCAAAATTTACGATAATGAACTTATGAAGGATTCATACTTATATATATTTTATATTTTTTAACTTATAATTGTGTAGCTATCCTTATATATATTTTTTAGATCTTTAACTTATAATTGCTTAGCTTCTATCAATATCCAATGTTAGCATATTTATATTGAACATAAAATAAGTGCTTCTAATATATTCCTCTTATTTGATTTATTTGTGAATTTATTTTTTAATAAAATACTTAAAACATATTTAAAAATTTTTAATGCAAAAATATAAATATTAATAACACTATTCGATCATTTCTAACAAAATAAATATAATGCATCTTTTATAGATTCAAATATTGCTTGTTAATCCTATTATCATGATTATTCTAATAATTTATTAAATTTTTAAACATACACAGGGAAGAGAATGTTGTGTCTAAATACGACAACTTGCATATCTAACAAATGTTAGGAATTATTACATCATAGTCCATGTGACAATGAGAGTGGTATAACCACCCATCACAAGGACTATGCATGCACTAAAGGTTAAGGGTAGTTGCAATATTAGTTAGTGGTTTGGCATGCTAAAGGTGAGCATGTTGTGTGTTTACATATTTACTATCTCGTAATGCAAATCATTGAAACAATTTCTAACATATGGTATCAGAGTAGGTAGAGGGAAGAATAATCTCTTCTCTTGATCCTCCTCAAGTTTTGACATAGAGAATCCTAAAAAGACCTCTCTATTAAAATAAAATATCTCAGGGTAAACAACCCTACCAAGGACTAGCATTTTATCAACTTAAGTATCAGGGTACAAGAACCCTTCCAAATACTAGACCCCTACTAAGAAGAGACTTAGGATAGACCATAATAAAAGAAGCAATATTAGGATAAGAAATCCTACCGAAGGTTAGCTTAAGGCAATATTTATGCCATACAAATTTGCAAATATAAGATTGAAGATGATCAAGGAATTGGAACATAACATTGTCAAGCATAAGAAATACACCAAGTAGAAGAGAGACACCAAAGGTTACAAAGCAAAACTAGAGAGAAGATAATCCCTCAATATGGTTTGCATATTTATTTGTTTTTTGGTTCCAAAAAGAGTATAAAAAATAATCACCATGAGGTACACATAAACAAGTCATACATAGGCTCAAGTCAATAAGGCACATAGACACAAAAGCAATAGTTTCTTATGTAAAAATTGATACTACTAATGCTTAGATACTATGCTGATTTGTATTATGAAATGATAGATACTTAAATGCATTGGATGACCATTTTTGATATAACAAACCTCTAACTAATCCTGCAACTACCTTTGACCTTTAGTGCATGCATAATATTTGTGAAGGGTGGTTATACCACTTTCATTATCACATGGGTTGTGATGTAATAATTCCTAACATACCCCCCTTATAACATCATAGTATTAGCTCCTAGCTTAGGATCTTGCTATTGGCTTTGGCTTTGGCTCATGTCTCTGGCTTGACTCTTGACTTTATCTCTAGCTCTTGGTTTTAGACTTGAAGTAAAATGTTTTTGGGTGATGTTGGAATATATATTTTTGAATTGAGAGAATTCCTCCCCTTAATGTAGACTATATACTATAATACTTAAGAGTGTTGGGTTCCATTCATCATGAACTCTAGAAATAAACTTATTACGAATACTTATTTAATATCTAATACTTATAAATTCAATGCATGAAGTATGTGCCTCCTCCATTATCTTCATGTAGAGAATTTGTGTCATGTGCTACCATGTTGACTGGTCACAATATTTGTTTTGCATTGCCATGTTTTCTATGTTGATTTATATCTATTTTATGTTTTGATCATCACTTGATGTAGTGAGGTCAATCACCTTCTACTTATTTTTCCTATCATTGTTCATCTAAAGAAGATGTTGTTTATGGAAAGCGATGTATTTATGTTTTCTTTAGTATGCTATCAAATTTTATATCTTAAGTGCCTAATGCATTGATTCCTCATTCTCTTTATTGGATTCTAATTCAAATTATTCTATAGATAGAGAATAATCATATTTAAAATGCATATCTTCAATCTTAGGTGCTTGAATATGCTTCATTTGAATTTTTAAATTTTGATCATTCATCTTGTTCTCCTGTGGCTTGGAGTGATTAAATGGGCCCTTGATGTCCTTGTTTGTGTTATATTGTAGAGATATTTTTCATAGATAACTTGAATAATTTTATTGAATTATCATAAGTTTGGTTGCTTCAAAGTCCTACCAAACATTATTGTGTTGTCTTAGTTGTGTTTGTACAATAAATGCATGTTCTTCTTCTTCTTTAACTTGGTTCTCTTTTGCTACATTATTTTACTGTATTCTTTTGCAAGTTAAATTTATGTTATCTAATGATGACCTATCTTGTTGTTGATGCATCTCTTATGAAGGAGATCCATTTGTGAATTGATTATTCTAACATTCCTTCATTGTGTGGCCAGTACCACAAAGTTTAATTTTTTTTTGTGTGTGAAGATTATTTATTTTCTAATGATATCCTTGCATGTGAAAATAATTTATCTATTTTTTATATCCTTATATGTGAGAATTAGTTATCTATTGTTGGAAGTGTTGTTGAGATCTTATGCCTCTTATAAATGCCTACTTTTCCTTTTGATTTGTAAGAAGTATTTATTATTCTTCTTGTGTTGTATGTGAGGCATCTATTTTTTGAATTAGTTTAACCAAATTTTTAAATGTTGGTGTTTGCTCAATGATATTTAATACTATCATAAATACATTTTATCGAGAAGGAAGAGATCTTAAAATGATAGATACAATTATTTTATCAGATACGTTTCTCCTATTGCTTGTAGTGATGCTCGTAGTTCATCTATTCTCCTCATGAAGCCTTCAAGTATTTCTCCACTCTTCATCTTCAAGTAATGGAATTGACTTTGTAGAAATATAATTTGGTTTTTGTTCCTTGTCTTGAATACTTTCTAAATTTTATCCTTTGCATCACTTGTTGTGGTAGATTCTATTTGATTTTAATAGACTTTCCAATATCAATGTGGGATTTTAGAAATTATTTTAATCAATCTTCGACCAAAAAATTTTAAGGCTAGATTTGATAGAGCAAATATGCATAGTTCTACAATGTCTATTTTTTCAATTTTCTTTATCCACATGTAAAAATATGATTGGTTGTCTAGGAAATAGTATTTTTCTTTAAAAAATAATTTGACACCATGAATTGGGCACAATTCAAAGCTTAATTCTTCTTTTGATTAATATTTGATCTGCAATTTAAGTTACTTACTTAGAGGTCATCTTGAAATTTTAATCATTTTCTCAATGTGATGGAATTTTTGGGTATCAATTTGTATTGTCTTGATTCTATTATTTGGATGCTTGCATGGTCAACCTAATTCTATTTTTTGATGTCCACTACATAATGCTTCTTGTATATATTTAACATTCAACTAGTCAGGTCATATTGTTGTGGAGAGAGTATTCATCCAAGCTTCTTTTTACCTTGTCAAGACTCTCTTGACTATTTTATATTGTAATTGCTTGACATTTTTATTGATGTTGAGTTATTTTTGGTTAAATAGTTATTGTGATCATGTTTACCTTAGTTGTGCATGGAACATACGAAATATCCAAACACTCTGATCTCAATTGATCATAAGGTACTCATGTTTGAACTAGAGTTTTTTATTTATAGACGTGCATTGGATTGTCATTGTATGAATTGATCTTTGATGTAAGACACTCATAAAATAAAATTATATCGATGTGGGTATGCATAGGCTTTCCACTATTATCAATATATATACACATGGGTTTGTCACTCTTCTCAATGTGGATATGTATTGGTTTGTTGTTATCCTCACCTTTCATTAGATCTAGTCACATATATGTTTTAACTGGATCTGGTTCCTACTTCTTCTTGTGGCTTCTCATACTAATGATGTATGATATCTTTTGCTACTCCAACTTGTCTTCTTGGTTTTAATTCATAGGGTAAAAGTTATTTTTCTTCAAATAATTGATAACCAAGATTTTACCAATTTTTTTTAGAATTCCATAATCCTTCCAAGTACTTCAAGTCAAGATATATTATTTCTTGCTTTATGGAATGTTAGCTCCTCTCATTCTTTGAGATTTTCCACTTAAATATAGTGGAAAAATATTTACTGGTAGACCTTGGTTCATATTTGGGATTCATGCAAATGTTGTTGAGAATGTCTAGACTTTGAATCTTCTATGGAATTGCTTCATAGGGAAGATGTTTACTTCTATTCTTGAGGTTAACCTAATCAATATTTGGTTGGGTTGTTTTCCCTAAAACTTCTTTTCAATAGAGCACTTTTTGAGCTTCTCTAGATCAAAGCAAGAGTAGGATCTCAAGGAGAGATGGATCTTTCTTCAAACTACTCTAATACCACTGATAATACTAATTCTTAGATGCTTCAATGGTTTATATTATAAAATGAAAGATATTTAATATAATGGATGGCCATTTTTGGCATAAAAAACCTCTAACTAATATTGCAACTACCTTTGACCTTTAGTGCATGCATAGTCCTTATGATGGATGGTTATACTACTCTCATTATCACATGGGCTATGATGTAATAAGTCCTAATAGAAATAGTAAACTTCTAACATGAATCCAACTCTTGAGAACTTCATGTTTCAACCATTTGCAAAATATAGACCAAAAGTATTATATAATAAGTGATTAATAGAAGAAGACAATAAGAATAATATTGGATGACAATAATATTCAAATTAAGATATCCATAATCAAGCAAAAGACCAAAAAAATATTGTATCATATTATTTGATGAACGATCAAATATCTTAAAGCATCGATGTTCTCACAAATATTGAAAAAAATATTCCTTATTTTACAAATATCATTGAATTCCTTAAATAGAAATAATAGAATTATTTCTAAAGGCACCATCAAGAAGAAATATTACGAAAGATTTAGACAACTATAACTAGATATTTTTTGTGAGTGATCAAAACAATACGAGTCTCTAATGTAATCAAAATTTTCTTTTTGCAAACGTAAATATTAGAGGATTACAAATATTTTTTAGATGGATTTTTTTAGGTGTTTTATCTAAAAAGAGGATGCTCTAGAGAAAGAGGGAGTCAATATTGATAAGAGCAAACGAATTAAAAACTAGCATAAATTATTTTGAGGCTCAAATACCTTTAAAATTGGTGGCACCAAAATAATTTTCTCAAAAGAATTTTCCCAGAGAAAAGAACAATCAACTAGGTATTGATATTTGGAAACCTTCTGTTTGATAAATTTAGCATTCAATGTCTAAAGGGTAGATATTTTCAACAAAGATTCTTACTAGAGCAACATTCATCCTCTTGTGATTATAGCATGAATGAATTTGAACTTAGAACAATGGTGCAACTCAAACAAATTGGTCACTCACCATATTACAATAAAGGAATAGCACATTAAAGGTCCCAAATTTAGGAACCATGCTGAAGAATGTACAAGTGCATAAAAAAAAGACTAGCCCCAAACTTAGAAATCATACTTAAGAACATACAAGTGCAGAAAAGATGACTTGACCTACAAAAAGACATCATTTATCCCACATGAATTATGGTTAGGATTATTATAGCCTATAATAGAAAGCTCATTCCTTTTGGTTGGTGAAAATAAAAAGGAGAAGAAGCAAATAATTTTTTAAAAGAATAGAAAAATATTACGTAGAATATTTCTTAGACGAAGAATATTCCCTCTATTTATTTTTCCCGATGAGACACTATTTTCTCACAATTCGAGACATCAATTAAATAATGAGTATAGGCTTATATATACTTGTTGAAAATAATTTTTCGACACTAATTCAATGAGAGAAATTTTTTCAAGGTTTCTAAAATTTTTATTTGGCTAGTGAATAATTTAAGTTCTTGTTACTCGATTCATAACTATTGAGGGGAATAATTATGCTCCTTAGAAGGCCAAACTCAAAACACGACTTGAGTTTGAAGAAGTATGTGAATTTCTAGATGCCACTATTACCCATACTATTGTAGAAGGTGAAGAATAGTCCAAATTCGACAAGGCATATAAAAAAGTATGATTGATCATAATGTTTGGAGTAGCTGATGAAGTAAAACCATACAGTTGAGATTCTACCATGATAAAAGATACATGGGAAAATCTTCAGATAATATTCAAGGTAAGAAAATAAAAAAGTATTATTTCTATAAAGTAAAATTTATTGTTTGAAGATGAAAATGGAGAAAGACTCGAATATTTCATGAGGAGAGTTGTTGAATTAAGAGCATCATTGAAAGCATTGGGGGAAAATGTATTTAAAAAAATACTTATTTCTATTATTTTGAGATCTCTACCTTCACAATATAATGTATTTGTGATAATATTAATCATTGAGCAAACATGAATATTTGAAAAGTTTGTTAACCTACTTAAAAAATTAGAGGCCTCACATACAACATAAGAAGAAGAATAAGTACTTATTACAAATAAAAAGAAAAGCAGTCATTTAGAAGAGGCATAAGACCTAGTTTCCAACAATAGATAAATGATTTTCACATGTAAGGATATCAATAGTAGAGAAATATTTTTTATGTACAAAAGATGTATGAAATTATTAGTAAAAATGGTCACAATGAAGGAATGTTGGCATAATCCATTCACAAATGGGTCTCCTTCATGAGATATGCATCAATAACAATACAAGTCATAATTAGATAAGCAAATCTAATTTGAAAAAGTGTATAGCAAAATAATGTAGTAGAAGAGAACCAAATTAAATAAGAAGAAAAACATGTAGTTCCGCATGCATATCTAAGCACAATAATGTTTGGTATGACTGTAAAACTACCATACATATGACATGTTAGGAAAATTAGCTTCAACCAAGTCATAGAAGAAAAATATCTCTATAATATAACACAATCAAATATATCAAAATCCTGGTTGATCACTCCACTCCATTAGAGAACCAACAAGAGAACATGATGAATGATCAAACTTTACAATTTTAAATGAAGTAGATTCAAGCACCTAATATTGAAGATACAAATTTTGAATGTGACTCTTCTCCATTTGTAGAAGAATTTGGCGAAGAAACCAACAAAGATAATTAGGAATCAATGCATCAAGAATTTAAGATTCAACCATCAATAACACACTAAAGAAATCATGAATACATCACTTTCCACAAACAATGCCTAATTATGATGAACAATGCTAATACAATGAAGAAGTAGAATGTGATTCACCTCACTACATCAAGGGATGATCAAAACATAAAATGGAGACAAGTCAAAATAGAAGATAGAACACTGCAAAACAAATATTGTTAAGAGTCAATTAAATGACATAGGATGCATGGTAGCACATGACAAAAACCCTCCACATGAAGACATTGGAGGAGGTACATACTTCATGCATTAAATTTATAAATATTATAACTTGAATAAGTATTTATAATAAAGTGTGTCTTTGGAGTGCATGATAAGTGGTACTTGACACTGTTAATTATTATAGTACATAATCTACATTGATGAGGGGATATTCCTCTAGAGATTTCAACATCACCCTAGAACATATTTTCAAGTCAAAAGCCAAGAGCTAGATTAAAAAACCAAGATCCCAAGCCAAATCCATGAGCGAGAGCCAAAGCCAAGAATAAGAATCTGAGCCTGAGCTAAGACTATGAGGTAATAAGGGGATTATGTTAAGAATTATTGCATTATAGTCCATGGTATAACCACCCATCACAAGGAATACACATGCACTAAAGGTTAAGGGTAGTTGCAAGATTAGTTAATGGCTTGTTATGCCAAAATTGGGCATCCTATGTATTTAAGCATCTACCATTTCATAATGCACATAATAAAAGTAGTTTCTAATAGTAAATCTAATTAAAAGACATGTAATATTCTAGTATGATATTCTTTATTCCCATATTTATTGTATGTTGACTAAATATTCTCAGTTCTTTAATTCTAAGAATAAAATTTGACACAAAGAAGGATTGATTAAAGTGTGCTTTGAATGATTATACTAAAATAGTTAAAAACAATCTATCTTTTGAAATAGTGTGATGACTCTTTTTATCCATAGTTCCTTTTGAATATAATATTTATTGAGTTTAAAATATTTAATGTATGGATACATATTCCCAAGATTTGGAGTTTAGATTTCATCAAAAGTGGATATTTCTATTCATTATTTCCATGGTTCATGACACAACCATTGATGAGATTGAACAACACACTTGTAAATCATGTTTTATAACACTTTGAAAAGGATTTTATACAAACTACTATTTTTATCTTGATGTGGCCCCATAGAAGACAAGTTATCTTCTAAGCATAGATTAGATGCATATTTGATTTCTTGCTTTCCAATAGGGCCACAAAAATATAAAAAATGAACATAGTTTTGTACATAATTATGCTAGCACTCAACCATCAACCCTTCAACATGGTTAAGATAAAGCATGTATCATTATTAAAAAGCCTCATGCAAAAGACAATGTTTGTATCCATAAATACATGATCATAATAATTAATCACTATAGTGTTTATCAAAATATTGATGGATAGATATGTATCATAGGGATCATAGCAAACAACATAACATTTATGATCAATTTGTAGAAGTAACATGTCTACTAGTAACATAGCCCACACGAGTAACCTAAGATAAAATCCATTCTAGTTTGAATGACACTGAGAATGTATAAAAAATAAGAAAAGCTAAAAGAGGATCTTGAAATAGCATACAACTGAATAATAAAGAAATCACAAAAATTATTTGAGCCATGTTCACTTGAATAATTTCAAAAAGATATAAAAAATTAATTCCTAGTTTTTTTAGACCATATAAAATCAAGGGCAAGAGGTATCTATGCATGTAATCTCCAACAAAAATTGTAGATATGTTATACATGTATTTTGACCCAAAAATATTAAAGAAAAATGCAAGTGAAAATGAAACTTAGAATACCTCAGAAAACACAATAGTCCTATAACTTGATGAAGTGACACACGACATATAGCTAGATACCAATTAAAAACAAGTTCAAATTGATTGAAAATTAGTTATTGTTTGTAAGCTTTGTTGTTCGGCCTTAGACCTTGGCTTCCAGGTTACAACTATTAGACCTAGTCTTATATTTCCCTAGGCAAGTATGACTAAACCTGCTCTCACTAATATTCTAGGCATCATCAATTGAATCCATTTCAAAAACTATGTTTATATCTATCTTCCCTAGGAAAAAACAACTAAATCTATTTTCAAAATAAATGTTATCATATCTTCTAAGTATTTCAATCCTAAGTTAGGTTCTACTTGCATTTATTAAACAACTCCTACATCCTATTGAATTTACCCTCCCACAAAGTTCCAATTACAAAAGTATAACTAATTCAAGCATTTAAATTTAAGATCAAACAAGGAATTCAGAAAAATAAAACTTCAAACTAATTGTCTTAGCTAATACAAACTAAACACACTGCACCTAAAAATATTTATTTCTTTTTTCCTCTTTTAAATAAAATATGTTATTTTTGTTTAATAAATATCTACAACTTCTTAAATTGAAGCAAATTTCATAGACCTCATCTTATACACCCTAAGTGTAGAATTTGAATATTCTTTTCTTCTCAGATCCTCTCTTCTCTTTTTCTCTTATTTTTTATTTTCTGCAACAAAGTTTTAAATATCAAATCATTAATGCCTTATTTTAATCTTTTAAATCATATTAAATTTTATTCAAGTTATAATTCTTTGTTCTTTATTTGATAAAATTGATATTTTATATGAAAATAAATTTACTAAGTCAAAACACATTAAAACAAAAATTTATTTATTACACAACCAAAGCCTCATATCATAAATAAAAATTTAACTACTTAAGTATTGTGAGTATGATATCATTACCCTCTTACGTTCAAACTTCCTCTTGGAAGTTCCTAAATAAAAAAAATGGGTATATAGTTTTCATTTCTTCTATTAGTAGAATATTTACTATATTGATCCAATTGTATCAAAACTTAGTCAATTCACCTAATTTGAAATTGCTTTGTTCTTTGGTTCATGTAGTGATATGGTTTTATGCTAATGTCACCATCCATGTTCACCTACAAAATATTTCAATCAAAAACATGTGAAGGATCATGCATATATTTTGTTAAGAGTGATACATGAAAGATATTATGAATACATGATAAGCTAAGTGGTAAATCCAATTGATAAGATACAAGCCCAATCTTCTCCAAAAGGACCAATAAATTGAGGGGTAAACTTTGAACCTTTTTTGAACTTGCATGAACCCTTATGATGATATACCCTAATAAAAAACCTTATCTCCAACTATGAATAGTCTTTTGATCCTATGAGCATTAGCATAAATTTTTAATCTATTTTGTGCCTGCTTAAAACATTGTTTAATTTTTATCACCTAGTCCTCTAAGTCTTGTAACATTCCAAGGTCAGTTATGACTCGATCCTCAAGTCAATACCAAATCAAAGGAGTCATAAAAAGTTGATTCTATAGATATTCATATGAAGCCATGCTAATTGAGATGGTAACTATTATTATATGCAAATTAAATCAAAGGTAGATATTTCTTCCATTGAATTTTTTGATCCTTAGTGTATATTCTTGACATATCTTTCAACACTGTATTTTTGTTTGACCATTAGCTTCAGGGTAGTATCTTGACTAAAATTTAGCTAGGTGCCCAACGCATGTTTATAATCTTCCAAAAATTATAAGTAAACAAGGAATCCCAACCAGACATAATTTTATTAAAAATTTCATGCAATATGAAAACCTTTTCCACATATAAGTGAGCTACATCCTTTGCCTCACAAGTATCCTTAGTGGGCATGAAATATGTAATTTTTGTTAATTTATCAACTACCACCAAAATTACATCTTGTCTTCATTGAGTTAAAGGTAATCCCATAATTAAATCCATAGAAATGATATCCCATTTCTATTCTAGAATATTATGAGGGTATAAAAGTCCCTTTGGGTGTTGATGTTTGACCTTCATCCTTTGAAATTCCAAATACCTAGTCACATTTATAGCAATATCCTTCTTCATGCCTAGACAAAAATATATTTTCTTAGATAAACGTATATCTTTTTGACTCTAGGATGAGTAGCATATGGTTCCTTATGTACTTCATTAAAAGTTAATGTCTTCAAATCTTATACCTTAGGCACATATATAACATTATGAAAACTTAGAAACTCTTTTGAATCAATGAAATAACTTGCATATCTTGTTTCTACAGTATGTGTAATTTAATTGCAAGACTCGCTTCTTGAAACAATATATAATTTATCAATCTATGTTTAATTCTTTTCTTCATATTCATCATAACAATCATCATGAAATAATCATGCCTTCTCCTACTACATGCATCATCCACCTTATTTTTTGTCTTTGATATACATAATATCAAAACTATATTCACATAGAAACTCCATTCATCATCATTGACAAAAATCAACTTTGTTTAAGTGATTAGATAGCTTAGACTTTGATGATCTATTTTTAACTCAAACCTTTGTCCTAGTAAGTCATACCTCCACATTATCAAAACATGAATGATGACAACCAACTCCAAATTATATACTAGATAATTTATCTCATAGTTCTCTAGCTTATGGTATTTATTAGCAATTAATCATTCTTCTTACATAAAAACATTGCCTAACCCTTAAACAGAAGAAAATGTGCATACTACATAAGGTTTATTTGGATTAAAAACTACTAATATGGGATAATTTTATAAGAGCCTTTTTAGTTCTTGAAAAGTTGATTCACATTTTTCAAACCAAATAAATTTTTTACCACTATGCTATAGTGAAGTAATGGCATTGGCAATATTTAAAAAAATTCTTACAAATCTATTACAATATCTAGAAGTTCCCGTAAAACTTCTTACCCCTAACACATTTTTGGGGGTTGGCCATTCTACTATTGCCTTGATTTTTCTTGGTTCCACTATGATTTTTTCTTCTAAAATAATGTCCTAAATATTGTTTCTCTATCTGAAATAATGAAAATTTAGAATTGTTATATACAAATTTTATTATTATAAACATTGCAATACCAATCATAATGATCTTCATGTTCCTTCATTATCTTAGAATATATCATGATATCACCCAAGAAAACCACTATAAAATTATCTAAGTAATTACACAAAGTATTAATCATCAATTCCATGAATGTTGTAATAGAATTAGTTAATCCAAAAGGAACCAAAATGAATTCATAATGGCCATATCTATTATGAAAAGGCATTTTTCAAACATCTTCATATTTTATACGTAATCGATGATATCCTAAACTCAAATCAATCCTAGAAAATATAAAAACTCCTTACAATTGATCAAATATATCATCGATGCATGGTAAATGTTATCAATTTTTGATCGTAACATTATTTGATCAATGGTAATGAATACACAACCTAAGGTATCCATCGTTATTTCTTACAAAAATCTAGCAAACCCCAAGGTGATGCACTAGGTTGAATCATTCCTTTATCAAGAATATTTTGTAACTAAAATTATAGTTCACTCAATTTTAATATAGACATCCTATAAGGTGCTTTAAAGAATAGTTTCATACCTGAAAATAACTCAATAGAAAAATATATTCCTCTCAATGGTTATCCACTAGTAGGTCATTTAGTAACACATCTTTATATTCTTAAAGAATAAGGAGAAAATCTAAGTTAAGATCTTCTTTATTTTCCTAAATATCCCAAATATGTATGGCATAAAGTATACATCCTTTCCTCATGCCTCTTTTAAGTTACATGATAGATATTATGTGAAGTGACATTGGCCTATTAACTCCTTGAATCACCATCTTGTTTCCATTTTCATCAATATATACTATCTCGTTAGAGTAATAATTGACTTTTGCATGATACTTAATAATCCATTCCTAAGATGATTTCATATGTTCTTAAATGTGTCACTAATAGTTCTTAGAATGTCTTACAACCTTCAAAAATTGGTTCACATATTAACATTATCCCCCTTATAGATTGTCGGGCCCTTGAAGTCATATTCACTTATTCCTACTTGTTATACTTTTACTCTACCAACTAAAACCTATCCACAACATTAAAATTAATAAAGGAAGTTGTGGCTTCTAGATCTATTAAAATTTTTATATTATGATCATATACAATAATTGATGCTTCAATGATGGTGTTTTCATGTTCTATCTACTTGTTTTACCACAATCAACACTTTATGCCATGGATGTACACTAATGCCTATTTGTGTTGATGATTGAGATCCAATTATATTAGTTATGTGCCTTTCTTGAGGGGAAATATAAGCATAATGAAGTCCATAGTTGGAAAACTCACAAATCATGATAAACTTAGCAACCTAGTTTTTAAGATTGTATCAACATCTTGGAAAAACTCGACAAGGAAGAAATTTTTCACTAAATAGAAAAAAAATTAAACAAAATTTGGAGAGACAAA
This sequence comes from Wollemia nobilis, assembly GCA_028583015.1. Lineage (NCBI taxonomy): Eukaryota > Viridiplantae > Streptophyta > Pinopsida > Araucariales > Araucariaceae > Wollemia > Wollemia nobilis. The sequence goes on from JAQPPZ010016881.1 coordinate 14,081,993, forward strand.
AAATGATTGTGTAGCACATATTCATAAAAAAAGTACAATTATAGTATATTAATAAACAAATAAACCCAAATATATCATAGAAATGCAACATTTCAAAGAATAAAGTAGTTTTTAAACTCTTCTTATTTTCCCTTCCATCCCCTCTTACTAGATGGTTGGCCTTGGATTTGAACTGGTGGATGAATTAGAGGTTGCTCAAGTGTAATATCATCATGGTATATCTTCTTCAATCTTCTTAATATTTTACTTTATCCTCAATTGCTTCAATGTCCTCTGTTGTAAACTTGATATCCATAGGACTCTTGGCAATCCAAGCACATAGTCTAGCTCATCTAACTGAATTGCCTCATAGGATTCATTAACCTTCACTTGTATTCTACAAAACTTAAGATTTTATTGCATAAAAACAAGGTCATTGAGGTGCTTCTAGGTCAACCTATTACACTTCTTAGTGCGGATGACTTTAAATGAATAACCATCCTCTACAAAGTAGGTGTTTTGGAGTTATAGTACTCCCACCATAAATATACAAAAAAAGATAAATTTCAAATTATTAATTTACATTCATAAACTACAAGAGCTTAAAATACCTATAAAAAAAATTAAAATATAGATTGCATTACCTAGTCATAAGCTTGACCCTGTTTATTTAACAAATGGGGATGCAAAAAAACTCCCCACTATGACCTTATATAATTGTAACTTAGCATGGATAAGATAATGTTTTTCAGGGTTATCTATCATCCTCTTGCACAAGTATAGAGCCCTTTCCGGACCTCTTCATTACCACTAAGGCTACAATTTTAAGAGAATTTAGGGCTCACAAAGGACCTTATAACATGAATTGGTTGACAGAGTTGCCTTGTCCATCTCCTACTTATAATGCACCAAATTATTTTTAACTTGCACCATTTGCCACTTTATTAATGTTCAATGGCTTCTTTATCTCTATCCATTACCTTCTATAGATAACCCATGGTCAATTTTCACCATATATAAGGTAAAGAACCCTTACCAAGGGTTCTATCACTTGCAATTAAACAATAAATATTACAAATTTAGGAAAAATAATACTCAAGTATAAAATACAATTTTAAAATTTAAATTTGAACTCAAAAAAAAAAGTGCAATTACCTTGAGAATTTCTTGAACGGACTCCCAAAATAAATTATTAGTTACTTTCCTCCATATTTGCTACCCCTCTTTTTTATGAAGCAATGAGGTGTACCATTCCTTGATCATAAATATCCACTTCAAAGTAGGTGAAGCTGTTAGAAGGCTTTATAAGGCAATACAATTGGAGGCAAATTGAGTGATCCTTGGGCAAATAATGTGTTTCCTATCATTATGCTCCCTCATCAAGTTGAGCACCAATGTGTGGTTAGAGATGAAAAATGTAATGTTCTTCACCTCTTCTACCATGGTCTTAACCCATGATATTTTGTTAATATCTTGAAGCATGAGCTCAATGCAATGGGAAGCACATGGGCTCCAAAAAATAGAGGGTTGCATATCCTCAAGAAGTCTACCCATAGATACATATGTTTCTGCATTGTCCATCACTAATTGGACTCCCCACTCATATTTCTAGCACAACCTCCTCCAAGAAACTTAATATCAATTATGAATTATTTATCTCTTATGATACATCATCCAAATTTAAGAAGACCATAGATCCACTCAAATCCACCATGAATTTCAAGAGCATACAATTTTTGGCATCTGTCCATCCATTAGAAAGAATGTTGCAGCCCTTTTCCCCCATGTAATCCTTCTCTTCTAAAAGAGCATATGTGTTTATGACACACTCCTCGAACAATGGTCCACTTAAATATTTAGTTAAAGGTGTCTTAAATCCTTTTCTATACTCACTCAATGCTGTCACTACAACTTTATGATAAGGGTTGTTTGCATAATTGAAGGTAATGTTACAATAATATGAAAAAATAGCTATAGCTATCTTGACATGATTTACCTTATCCCTCCTCCTATGGTATTGTGGTTTATTTTGTTCTAAAGTCTCATCCCACACTTCTCTCACTCCCACTAGAACTACCTTATTGAATGAGATGACCAAGAACCAATTATTCGACTACATAATCAACATCTTATAATTTAACCTCATCCCCATAAAAAGAGCCCCATAGTACCACTCCATATCCCATTATAAATTTTGTCCTTTTGTGCTTATTTTTTTCGTCTCTTTTATACACAACCAAGGCTTCACATCATTTCTAATCATATCATTTTCTCTAGGGAAAGGATCCACATCATGTCCTTGTCATAGTTTTTAAAAAATACTTGTTTCGACAAGTTTTCCTTCATCCCATTCTTCCACATTGGGTCTTTTTGGACTAAAATCCACCATATCTATGGAAAGGTATTGTGCCCTAGACTCTATCCAATAGTTTATATTGGATTAAATGAGTTTTCTTTCAATTTCAACCTCCAAAGAAGGCCAACTCCTTGAGACGATTATATATTTAGCAATAAAATGTTTAAGAGGGAGTAAGGGTTAGAAATATTTAATGAAAATGGACAAGATATAGTGTAACAACATTGTGTTTCACTAAGCAATATGCCAACACAACTAATTTACATGATACTTAATACAAGAACCATTACCAGTTGTAATTACAAATTTATTCGGCTTAAAATATTTGCTCTAATCATTCCAATGACTTCAATGAGTAATAATACAATAACGATCCAAATAGCAAAATTTGCTTTAACATATTAAGCTAAGAATTCAAGTGTAACATAAATGACTTAAAGAAAATATACTTTCATAAGAACCTACAAGGAGGCCAAACAACTATCACTTCATTAACTAGTTGTAATATTACATAGTAAATCCAGGCAAGGGCTATAGAACTAACCTTGTATTATAAGTAACTTATTTATAAGCTGTATTTTTAGGCTTGCAACATAATATTTTACAATGAGTTACAAGACCATTACAAAAATAGTTTGGCAAAAAAGATAGTGGCTAAGGTAGTTGTCTCAGATCTTTTTTTGTATTTTTGAATTTGAATTCTTGTGCAACCTACTCCATCGATCTATAACTGCTTATTATAGGTGGTTGAATGGCTATAGGAGATATATCAGAGCTATCTTCTTACTTTTATGGCATTTGGTTGGCCAACTGGAAAGCACTGGGGATGGTTGTTGCATTTCAAGGGTTGTGTATGAAGGTTGAGGCTCTGCTTTGCTTATAGAGTTTCTTTAGAACTATCTTAGATTTTTTCACCACCTTAGGGGTACCACTACTAAGTGAGTTTCTATTGTGCACAATGTCCACTTTGGATTTATGCATTAACTTTTCTTGCATAATATTGAGTCTTTACTTGAAGATACTAATGTCATTGTTAGAGAAGCCCTGATTTTGTGCTATTTATTTTCAATCATTCTATCTTTGTGCAAGGCTATTTTGGTTTTATACACTTCCTTTCTTGCATGATTTTAGGCTTAGATGTTGGGGTGTTTATGTCATAATTTTTGTGTACCTAGTTTTGTGCATCTTGGTTTCGTGCATCATGGCCTTGTACAATCGGCTAGAGTGCTTTTGCTTGGTATGAATTTTCTTTACCCATTGATGATGTTATCATCCAAAATATCCAAGCTTTGCACAATCATGATATTGTGTACCATTGCTTCACACATTACTGGAGATGTGGGGCATCATGTTGACATCACCGCTAGGAGGGGCCTAACTTTGATTATTATGGTTTCATGTAGATCTAATCTTGAAAACCCTAACTTCATGTATTATCTTTACACAGTATCAGGATTCAGTGTGGTAATGTTTATGTCACTAGCCAAAGGAGCATATCTTCATGCATTTGTCGCTTTGTACAACTCATCTCAAGCCATCAATACAACCAAATTTTAAAGAAAAAGATCTTGGTTTTTTGAGTTATGAGTAGGGTTGTGAATGTGACCTACATTCTTGGTTCCTCTTAGGATTTTTTGTTTACAAAAAAAGGAATGAACCTAGATAGCCTTATCTTCAAATTATAGAATTATGAAGGGAAGGAGATAAAATATAAGCTAACAAATATTGGAAGGGGGAAAATGATATTATATATGATAATTACTACAAGAAGTAAGAAAGATAGGGATGATGTGAAATGAGGTGATTGGAATTTATGGAGAGATACACAGGTGAATAAAATAATAACAAGTTACATAGAGGGGAATACGAAAAGAAAAAAAAGAGAATATGGTAAACATGGATATCTAATATCTAATAACCCTGACAAAAATAGTACCTCCATGAGCATATTATACTACATATGAGTTTCTTCAGGTCCAGGTAAGATGCCTTAGGCAAATAATCTAGGCATTTATAGGGTGAAGTCAACCATTATTATGTATTTTCCTTTTCTTCACCCAATTGCATAAGAACTCTTTCTGTTTATCACTTGCATTAGCACAATACCTAAAGATTTTAAAAATATCCATGATTTTGTTAGAGTATTACATCTTGGATTGTTTAGCCCTTCACACTCTTGCTCTATAGCTTGAAAGGATAGCTATGATAGCTAGCACTTCCTTAATGATTGCTTGGTGCTTTCTTTTGATTCAAATTTTTTTCCAAAAATATAGAAGCGGTGTGGAAGGTTTGTTCACATGCCTTATTTAACACTTTCATGCCAACTAAGATCATTTGTCTCAGTTGTCTTGCATTTTTATTTTGTAATAAATGAGATAAAAATTTATGGGATATTTCATAAATCATTTTCTGGTTCAACTCTTGTTATGTCATGATGTTTGAGTACTCTTGCTATTTTTTAGTTCTTCCTATCTTGTCCATTAGGCTACAAAGTCATGAGGAAGGCGGTGGGGGGAAATAGCAGATGGAAAATATAAGATATGATTAAAAAAATGAAATGGGGCGGGTGAGGAAATTATTATGGTATTTTAGGGCCTGTACTATAGGAAGAAAATATTAGAGAGATAATACCTGAGGATTACAAATCTTCCTTTTCTACCTTTGTTTCATGCATTGCCTTTGATCAGGACATGCAACTTATTTCACTTTATAGTTTTAGAGGGGCATCCATATGGTTTAATTCAAAGAGTTTATAATTACACATTTATGAGAATTTACTTTGGCATGTGTAATTGTTAACAACCCTCAAATTTTGTTAGACAAATTTGTGACCATTTTCCCTTAGGAGAGTTGCCATAATCTTCCAATTAACCTTTAGTTCTTGTATCTATGTTGTATACTTCATTTTTAAGGGTGATGCTAATTGAAGGACCTATCATATAGGCTCCTAAATTTTTCACGAGCATTGCTTTATCGGCTAGGTTGGCCTCTTTACTTGTGTCCACCTTGCATTTATTTCCAATAGGAAGACTTCTGATCACCACTATTGTTGTAGTAATGAAGCTTGCATTTCAACACCTTATTATGCATTCCATTTGGCTACCTGATTGGATAATCACCTTATTTTATAGGACTATATACAAAATTTTATTTACTTGTAAGATATTTAGACAAAAATATGGCGTGTTTGCCCATGCCTGGAGAAGCAATTTTCTTGGTTTATACTAGGAATTTGTAATATCCTGACCATATGATGCCATATTTGAGCTTATCATCATGATAAGTTCTTTAGAACTCACCACTACCATTAGGTGTTTCTAGATACTGACCTGGTTCTACTCAGTATCTAAGGACCTTATGACTTTAGGTATATGTGGTAGTCATAGATGACGATTTTGCACAAAGCAAATTACTAGGATATTTTTTCTAGAGCATTCATATTCTCAATGTTGCTTGTATATTTTCAAGAAGCATATTTATCATCATCTCATGCTCTATTTGATTTATCTTTTCTGGTACATGGTGGCTTCTGATAGGCCAAAACCGTTGGAGCCCATGATTTCTAGGTATTGGAAGGATTTGCTACTAGTTGCTAGGTTTGATTGTTCTTTTGAGAAATTTTATTTGGGGGTATTACTGTCCCACAATTGTTTTTACCATGTCGAGTCTGAATCTTTCTTTGGCTAGTAAACCATTTCAACATATGTATTTTCAGCACCTCTTCTTGTAGAATATGCTTTTAGTTATTCATATTCTTCGATGTAGAAGGGTCATAGATATTGGTTGGATATTAAAAATAATTTCTTAGTGCAAGCTTATAATCATGATAAGTTCTTTATAACTCACCACTACCATTAGGTGTTTCTAGATATTGACCTGGTTCTACTCAGTATCTAAGGACCTTATGACTTTAGGTATATGTGGTAGTCATAGATGATGATTTTGCACAAAGCAAATTACTAGGCTCTTTTTTCTAGAGCATTCATATTCCCAATGTTGCTTGTATATTTTCAAGAAGCATATTTATCATCAGCTCATGCTCTATTTGATTTACCTTTTCTGGTACATGGTGGCTTCTGATAGGCCAAAACCATTGGAGCCCATGATTTCTAGGTTTTGGAAGGATTTGCTACTAGTTGCTAGGTTTGATTGTTCTTTTGAGAAATTTTATTTGGGGGTATTAATGTCCCACAATTTATTTTACCATGTCGAGTCTGAATATTTCTTTGGCCAGTAAACCATTTCAACATATGTATTTTCAGCACCTCTTCTTGTAGAATCTGCTTTTAGTTATTCATATTCTTCAATGTAGAAGGGTCATAAATATTGGTTGGATATTAAAACTAATTTCTTAGTGCAAAAAATAACCATGTGGTCTCTATTAGGGCTCAAATAGCCTCCAATTTTCTCCAAGAAATTCTTTGACAAACATACCCCAAACAAATCCACTCCTTTAGCTACTAACAAATCTTACCTTAGATTCTAGATGTTCTTTAAAAGACTATCCTTTGTTTCTCCTAAGATTTCATGCCTTGGTACTGAGGATTTGAATAAGATTTGAAACTACTTAGCTATTTTAGTTCTCTATCTAAGTTATAGCTAGAAAATACAACCTCTTATACAGTTCAATCCTCCATCGTCTTAGTGGTTGTGCCTTTAAGTTTGATATTTGAGCATATGACTATGGATTTATATTTCCACCCTATGCATATGGACCCTAGTCATAATAAGTGCCATTTCCCATTCCTTACTATATGTTAGTGGGAGTTGTTTCCTTTGAGCATGGTCGTTCCAGATATATTGCAAAAGCTACCATATCTTCCATCATTGGGAATTATCATGAACACACATGACTCACGTCTTCCATAAACATGAATCCTCATAGGTAATGAAAGGTCACAAGTAGCCGAGAATTTGAATATATCTTTCACTACCATTAATATAGTGCTCTATATTGTATTCTATAGCACACTCCTCTTGAGATCTTGTCTTGGGTTGGGAGAGTTTATCATACATATTCTAATATCTTTAGTTAATTTCTAGATCAATGCCTTCAATTCTTGTTTTTTTGGGATTGATCTACCTATATATTAGGGGTGCAAATTACTATGGGAGGGTGGGATAAATATGACATATAATATTTATGGTATGGTGTGTAAGACATGTTTAGGGATGGGTCATATGGGTACATAATGCTTCTACAAGAGATTTTTTCATGATGATCATATTTTTTGCTAGTATGGTTTCTTGGAAAACCTGTTTGAACCTTTTCTCCTTAGACTATTGAATTAGAAGGTTTAAGTTGTGATGGAAGGCATGAATATAATAAAGGTATGCTTAGGCATGAGAAGGTTGAAATTCTTGAGGAAATATCTTCCAATTCCTTTTAAATTGAACATTGAAGTCAAAAATGCTTTCATGGGACACTCTTCAAATGGAGGAAAAATAGGTAAGCAACAAAAATGAATCTCCAAGATCATCAAACTCAATGATAAAAGCTTTGGATAATTTGGCCCAAGTACTAATGCTATTTTCTTCTAATTATCAGTACCATAAAAATATTTTGCCCTTGAAATATTGGATGAGTAGTCTACTAATTATATCTTCAAAGACAATATCATACATGGTAGCTAAAGAAAGCTACGTCTTGAAAATGCTCATAAGATATTTTTCATTGCCATCATAAATGGGAAGAAATTTCAAGGTAATTTTTTATATTTCATGGAATATTGAGATATTAAGGGGACTGGCATCATACCAAGTTGGATAAGATTGTTCAACCATGATAACTCTCTTAAAGAGGCCCAACATATCTCTTAATGTATTCTAGGTTTGATATTTATGGGAGTCGCTAGGTGAACATACATCCTTTGTTTATGAGGTCCAAACTACTCACCAAATATTAAACTCTCTAGGAAAGTGATACAAAAAGACACAATTCATCCCATTAGGTATGCCAAGAAACTGATCGTTAGACTAAAATATACCATATCTATGGATAGGTAGTGTGACCTAGACTCCAACCAATGGTTTAAATTGGATGAAACAATATTTATCTCAATTTTAACTACTGAAGAAGCTTGAATCCTTGATATGATTATATATTTAGCAAGAAAATGGTTAAGAGAAAGTAAGGGTCAGAAATATTTAATGAAAATGGATGAGATGTAGTATTTTCTTCAAATGAGACACAAAACCCAAGTATTGATTGTGATATAATTCTCTTGATTGTGATATGAGATCGAACAGCTGGGGAAAAAATTAGGAGGTGCTCTGAGGAGAAGGGATTTCTGAGATTTTTGGAACAGCATGAATGGCTTTGCCTGGAGGTACCCAATGTCGGAATAATGTCTCGTTTAAGGAAGCCCTTCGTGGCTCAGGCTTTTCTTCTGTTTGGCATAATGCAGAGGGTAATTCTTCAGGCCCAAGTAATTCTTCTTTGGAAGGAGGGTTTCGTGCAAAGCGAGTTAATGGATGCTTGGAAAGGGCTGGGGAGCGGCCTGTTCTTGTGATTCAGCCTGAGTCAATTGCAGATGATGTTGAATATATGCAAAATCATGCTTTAATATGCAAATTCTTGGGTATTCGCATCCCTTTCTTGGCATTTGAAAAGTGGGCCAGGAGTACTTGGAACCCGGTCGGTGATATGGAGATCATGATGGGAGCTAATAATTTCTTTCTGGTGGTGTTTTCCTGCTTGGCAGACCGAAATAGGGCTTTTGAGGGGGGCCCATACTTTTACAACCAGATTGGCCTGTTTATTAAACCCTGGCATATGGGTTTTAATCCGACTGAGGAGATTCCTTCTAGGGTTCCAGTGTGGGTTCGACTTCCATGGCTACCTTTGGAGTTTTGGCGGACGGATATTCTGCACATGATTGCATTGGTGTTAGGCAAACCGGTGGGACCGTCTCAGCAAACTTCAGACAAAAAGGTAGTCTCATGTGCCCGTATTTGTGTGGAATTGGATTTATCTAAGCCTCTACCTGATTCTATGCAAATATGTGTTGGCTCTTTTTCTTGGGTTCAACAATTAGACTATGAAACTATTCCTTTCCGTTGTCGGTTGTGTCATGAGTACGGGCATCTTCAGCGTAAATGCCCTAAAATGCTTGAAAATAAATCATTTGGTTCTAAAAATCCAAATCTACAATCTCAGGGTGGGAAGTCAGTTACACAAGAGGCTGGACCTGGACAGGGGAGGGCTCCCATGGATGTTAGTGGGGTAGACAAAGAAGGCTTTGTTCCAGTTAAGAATCGTAATAAGGGAAAAGGGTTGAAGCGGACCTTTACTGCTAGACAAATGGATGGCCTGTATAATAAGTTTGATGCCTTAGATGAGTTGGTATCTCTGGATGAAGGAATGAATGGTAATTTGAATATGGATACTCAAAATGTAACTGAGGTGTTGAATCCTAATGGGCAACAGGAAGTGACAGATTCTTCTTTGAACATAGCCCTGGCAATTGTTCCTGTTTCGGAGGGGCAACAGGACGGTGTGAAAGGGGATGACCCTCTTTTGGCTGATTTGCTGACTTCTAGTAGAGGAAAGGGTTCTTGGCCTAGTCCTTCTCTAGGGTTACTCCAATAGAACTTTAAAAAAGAGGCCCCTGCGAAGCTGATTAAGGCGGGTAGAAAGAAAGATGCACATAAACTGCATATGGAGGGAGAAACATTGGTTGAGAGTGGGGTGGTTAAACCCCTGGAGTCTCACTTTTCTTCTCTCTCTAAATGATTGTTCTTTCTTGGAATGTGAGAGGTTTGAATAGCTTACCTCGTCAAAAAGCTATTCGGGATTTGGTTCAGGCACATAAGCCGGATGTTGTTTTTCTTCAAGAATCTAAATTATCGGTGGAGGGTCTATTTAGTATTGCTTCTAAACTCTGGCCTCGAGGTCTTTGTCAGTGTGTTGGGGCTGTGGGTAGTGCTGGGGGGCTTGTTAGCCTTTGGAATCCGTAGAAGCTTACTCCTCTTTGGTGGGTATCGAATAAGTCATCTCTTTCTATGATAGCTTCTTGCCATGAGTCTGGAGAAGTGGTTTTGTTCACTAACATTTACGCCCCCTCGGATCTTGTTGGGAAGGTGCTGCTTTGTGGAATCATATTCAAAGTGTTCGAGCCTTGGTTCCATTCTATCCTTGGATTATGGCTGGAGATTTTAATGTTGTATCTAGTATTGATGAGAAGAGGGGTGGTGTGGGTACTTTGGGGCCTGCCTCTAGACTCCTTAATGATAATATTCAACTTCTTAATCTGGTGGATATTAAGCCAAAGAATGGTGTGTTCACTTGGACGAATAAGCGGTGTGGTTCTAACTCGATCTCTGAGAGGTTGGACAGGTTTCTTACTTCTTCATTTTGGATTAGCAATTCTTGGGTTACTAACTCAACGATTCTTGACTGGAGGGGATCAGACCACTGGCCTATTAAACTTGTTATCTCTCGGCAAGAAATGGATCATCATCCAAGTTTTAAATTCCAGTTAATGTGGCTTAGGGATCCCTCTTTGTACGAGTTGATGAAAGTCTGGTGGAGTCAGGGCTGTCCTTCCCACGATGCTTGCTATGTACTCTTTTGTTAAAAGACTCCAATTTGTGAAATATCAACTCAAAAAGTGGAGCAGAGCGAGTGTTTCGGGAATCTATTTCAGGCTAAAACTTTGGCCCAAAGAAGGCTTGATGTTATCACCGGACATATCGAGAGATCATGGGTTAACGAGAGCGAGAATTTGCGGGAGGAGTCCGAAGCTTTGCATGAACTTCAAGAATGGGAGCTTCGGGAAGAGATTTTCCGGAAGCAAAAGGCCGGGGTGGAATGGTTACAAGAAGGAGATCGAAATACAGCTTTTTTCTTTAACACTGTTAAGGCTCGAAGACACGGTAATGGTATTTCTTCGATTATTTCTTCTCAAGGTATTCAGTTATCTGCTTCTCAGGATATCTCTCGGGAAGCTGTTCGATTTTTTTCTTCCTTATATTCTGAGGATTTTTGTGGGGATCATGTTGATGATCATACTATTTTGCGTTGTATTCCTTCTGTTATTTTAGAAGAGATCAATGCATGCCTTCTTCAACCTATTTCCATTGATGAACTAGAAAGGGTAGTTTTCCTTATGAAGACTAGGAAAGCTCCGGGGCCTGACGGCTTCCCGGTTGAGTTCTTTCAACACTTTTGGGAAATTATTAAATCTGATCTTTTGAGGGTTGTTCTTGAGTCCTTTCATAACCATCAGTTGTTGAAAGCTTTGAATTCCACTTTTTTGATGCTAATTCCTAAAAAGGAGGGTGCTAGCTCTTTTGATCAGTTTCGGCCTATTGCTCTCTGCAATGTGGTGTATAAAATTATTACTAAGCTGATTGCGGAGCGTCTCAAGCCTTGGCTGGATAGAGTTGTTTCTGATGAGCAGGGTGGCTATGTGGTTGGCCGACAGATTCTGGATGGAGTGGCTATTGTTGCCGAGGCGATTCATTCTATGAGCACTTCTAAGAATAAGTTTATGTTTATGAAGTTGGATATGGCGAAGGCTTATGACAGGGTGAAATGGTCTTTTCTTCACAAAATCCTCTTGGCCTTTGGATTTGATCCTTCTTGGATTGAGTGGATTATGAGTTGTATTACAACTCCCTCATATTCTGTCCTAATTAATGGAAAGCCCTCTCCTTTGTTTCATGCTTCCCGGGGTCTTCGGTAGGGGGATCCTTTATCTCCGTACTTGTTTATAATTATGGCTGAAGGTCTGGGTCACTGGCTTAAAGATCAGGTTCACCAGGGTCTTATTCATGGATGGAAATGGGAGAATAGTAGGCCAGCCATTTCCCATCTTCAGTTTGTTGATGACACTGCTCTCTTGGGTGTAGCTTCTATTTGTGAAGCAACCAACTTTAGACATGCTTTGGACTTGTATTTGGCTGTCTCTAGTCAGGAGATTAATGAGCACAAGTCTATTATTTTATTTTTCAATACAGATCCCAGGGTTCAAGCTAGAATTGTTCAGATTCTCAGGTTTTAGGTTGGAACTCTTCCTCTTACATACTTGGGGATTCCCATTTCTGTTGGTCCTCTACCTAGGGCGGTTTGGACTAACATACTTGACAAATTTCGTAGTCGAGTTAGTCATTGGACTCATAGATGGTTAACTTTTGCTGGTCGGGTTTTACTTTTGAAGTCAGTTGTTCAGGCTTTACCGGTGTATAGATGCCTTATTCAGATTGCTCCAGCAAGTTTTCTTCATGACCTGGATTCTCTTTCTAGGCAATTCCTATGGGCTGGCAATCTTGGTTCCTCAAAATGGAGTCTTGTTAAATGGGAGACTATTTGTCGACCAAGGCAAGTTGGGGGGTTGGGTCTTCGTCTAAGCTCTCTTTCTGGGACTGCTTTGGCTGCTAAGCTGTATTGGCGTTGGTGTAGTAATCAGGAGCAAACTTGGGCCAAGATTATCTCCCACAAGTATCTTAGGGGAGTGGAAGGTTCGAGAGATTCCTCGATACTGACTTGACTGGTCGAGGATCATTTGTTTGGAATACTTTGAAAAAGGGAGCAGAGCTGGTTAAGCAGGGGTTATTCTGGATTTGTTATACTGGGTCTCGGGCTCTTTTTTGGTAGGATTCTTGGGATGGCTTTGCTCCTCTTCTTAGCGAGTTTCCACATCTTCAAGATCTTGCTCAATGCTTTTGGGATCGTTGGATGGTTGAAGGTGGCAGATTTCAAAACTGTTAAGTCCTTTGGTCAGATGGTTAGTCTCCAGTGGAAGGATCCTCGAGAATGGCCTGCTGGTGGCACTATGGATGCGAGGGCAGAGCTGGCCCGTATTCTCGCTAGCCGTCCCTGCTCTTCTCTACCTGGGGATGATGTGCTAGCATGGGGAAGAGATAATAGAGGGATATTTTCGGTTGCTATTGGTTATTGTGTTTTGGATCGGCAGCAGTTTGGTGAGGAGGAGGTTCCGTGGTGGAAGCAAGTTTGGAATAAGTTTATTTGGCCGAAGTGTAGTTTTTATGGGTGGCAGGCTACTCATAATCGTTGTCTCACTTGGGATAATTTTCAAAAGCGTGGGTTTGTTGGCCCCTCTTTATGCTATAACTGTGGGAAGGCTGAAGAATCTGTTGGGCATTTACTTCTCCAATGTGACTTTGCTCGACAAGTCTGGCATTATTGGTGGGGAGTATGGAATCACCCTTGTTCGCATGCTTCATCAATAGTTGATTTTTGGAGGAGTATGGGGCGGCCTCCTGCAGCGGCTTTCTTTTTACAAGTTGGATGGAGTATTGGTCCTTCATGCATTTTTTGGCAGATTTGGCTTGAACGGAACCGTCGGATTTTCCAAGGTAAGGAGTTAACTACTTCCCAGGTCTGGCAGAGGATTTTGCGAATGATCCAGGAGCGTGTCTGCAAAATGTCAGATTATTTCTCCCGTGGACCATGCGGAACGTCAGATCATGGAAAGATTAGGCTTGATGGTTAATGGTCCTGGTCCTAATGTCTCTTGCAGATGGATGGGTCAGAATAATCGGGTGCGGAGGGCTGGAAAATGGAATCCGCCTCCTCCGGGAGTGCTGAAAATTAATACGGATGGATCTTCCGGGGTAATCCGGGTAATGGTCGGTATTGGTGGTGTGGGGCGGGATAGTAGTGGTACTATCCAATTTTTTTTCTCTTGCTTTAAGGGACATCATTCTAATAACTTCATGGAAGCACTCACAATTTTATATGCTTTGGAGCAAGGGTATGCTTTGGGTTGGCGTCGGATTGTTTGTGAATCTGATTCTCAGATTGTTATAAATTTGTTAAATTCTGGAGATAGTCTTCATGGTTGTTGGCGGTTGAGTTGGGTTGCTCGGCAAATTCTTAATATCTCTGCTCACTTGGACTTCATTTCTTTTGTGCATATTCCTCGGGAGTGGAATAGGGTAGCGGATTTGTTAGCTAAATGGGCTTCTAAGTTTCAAGATGGTTGGGATGTTCAAAATTGGTCTCAACTTTCTTCTGATTGCTCTCAATCTCTCTCTTCTTTATTGAGAGCTGATATGTCTGAATAGCTTCTGCTTTTTCTTTGTATCATGAATGTTTTTTTGAGTTAATAAATTTTTACCCTCTTTTACAAAACATTGTATTTCACTAAGAAGTATTCTAACACAACTAACTTATATGATACTTAACATACCAACCATTACCAGTTGTAATTATAAATTTATTCAACTTAAAATATTTGCTCTAATAATTCCAAGGACTTAATCGAATAACAATCCAATAATGATCCAAAAAGTAAAATTTTCTTTAACAAAATAAACTAAGCATTCAAGTGTAAAAAAAATAACTTAAGCAAAGATCCGTTCGTAAGAACCTACAATTAAACAACAACAGAGGCCAAACAACTATCACTTCATTAACTGGTTGTAATATTACATAGTAAATCTAGGTAAGGACTATAGAGTTGACCCTATATTAGAGGTATGATGGGTTATTTATAAGTTGCATCTTCAATTTTTTTTTACAAGAAAAAAATCGTAATTTTATTTCAAGAATGAAAGAAAATTACACTTCTCAGGTGCCTTAGCACAAACAAAAACCAGATAAAAATAGATTACTGGGAGTCAAGATATAATTACAATCGGGCAGATCGGAGAGGAAAAAACCCATATTCGAAATAGCATGGGGATAATAAGGATAAATATCCTTATATATCAATACTTAATCATCCAAATAACCTCCATGTCCAAAACCTGGATAGATATCAGTGAAAAAGAAACCAATAGAAAGAAAGGAAATAGTTAAAAACTGCCATAAAGCTCTAATCAAATGAACAGGCCCACAGTACAAACCAGAGCTAGCATAGGAACTAGGGGTATGATATGTGGGTGAAAGAAGAAACTCCATCCTTGTTCTCTTCCATTTGCAAGAAACCTTCTGGAACCTGTTGACCTTCTTTTGATAACTTATCTGCTTCTTGATTTAATTCCCTATAAACATGAGTAAAAGAGATATTTTCAAAAAGGGAAATCACCTCCAGTAGTTCATCTCCCACTGGTCTAAGAAGATTATTTTTTAATTGAGTGGATCTATTCATCCAGTTGATGACTAGAGTAGAATCTCCAAAAATTTGTAATTTTTTCACATTTCTCTCCACAACACACTTCATTAGCAATCTCAACGCCTGGAACTCAACAAAATTGTTGGAACCTATCCCAAGACCTACTTTAAATTTGATATAGTGGGTATCTGAGAAGTATAGAATACCTCCTGCACTACTAAAATATGACTGTCTCTGACTAGCCCCATCAAAAAAACCCCATGGTTGAGACTTTTCAATGAACAAATTACCTACTTGTCGAGGTTTCTTATGTTTGTCAGGCCCTTTGTTGATTGAGACCAAAGTCCTCACCTAAAAAATGACCTGAAATGGGGGTATTAACTTTCCTTCAAAAATAGTTGCATTTCATGCCAACCATATACCCCAACATATAAGACATGGTAAAGAAAGAAATTGTTTCAACTCTTTTTTCAAAAACCATTGTCTTAAGCATACCTCCACTGTTTCTCCTTCCCAAATATTTTGTACTCCAATTATCTGTTCAGCTTCTAACCAAACCTGTTGAGAAAAAGGGCATTTGATTAACAAATGTGTGATGTTTTCCTCCTCTGACTGACACAACATACAAATACTTGGACCTTGTCTGCTTCTCCTCTGTAAAACTTCCCAAGTCAAAGCCTTATTTCTCAAAGCTAACCACATGAAAATAATTATTTTTTTGGGTAGATAATTTCCAAATTTGCTTCCACCACCAAGTAGGCCCTTGAGGATGAGGGTCAAAACTTGCTTTGTAACCAAGTCTAGCCATATATTGACCCCCAGATTTGTTGTATGCCCAAGCAATAGTATCTGGTTCAACTCTCAACTTGATATGACTCTTATTAAGACTATCAATGTAAGCCTTCCACAAAATAACTTGCTCATCAGAAAGACCCAAGACTTGAGCCTGCTTCCAACCTTGGGTCCAAAGACTAGAAGAATATGATTCCCCCACCAATGAAAAAAAAAAAAACCTTTATCTTGTAAAGAACTTATCATAGCTTCCGACAACAAAATATTTTCTCCACAACCCAAAATAGAATCAACCCCTATTCTGACTTGTTCACCATTGCCCACTTTCCAAGCCAAATATTTTCCAATCATAGGAAAGGCCTGTACTAGTGCCTTCCATTGAATGGAAATATTTTTAATGCTTTTATGTGGACTTCTGATCCAATCTATAAAGGTCCCTGGACAAATATACTTATGTTCAATAATCTTCTTCCATAATCCTTCTTTGGTCAAAATCCTCCATAAATTTTTTTTGCTAGAGAAGAACCAAAAATATGGATATTTTTAAGACCCCAACCACCTTCCTCCTTTGGCCTAGCAATACTCTGCCACTTAACTAAAGGAATGCCTTCATGTTCCTTGCATCCAGTCCAAAGAAATATGAAGCAAAGTTTTCTTATTTTCTCTAGAACTCCTTTAGGAATGAAGGCCAAGGAGTGCCAAAACACAGGAATTGCCTCAAGAACCGACTTTACAAGTGTTAATCTCCCACCAATAGACAACCATCTATTACACCAATGGTTAATCCTAAATTCAATCTTCTCTAAAAGCCATCCCCAATATCTCTTCCTGTAAGTATTTGGCTTCAATACAAAACCCAGATACTTAAAGCCTTCCTGGAAATCTAAGAGATTAAAAGGAAAAATTTTGATTAGACCCTGTTCAATCTCTTGCTCTAGACCATTAAAGCAAATAGAGGATTTTTGAAAATTTATCTCCATGCCGGTAGCAATACTGTAAGTGTCCAAGATTTCCTTCAACTTTCTAGCTTCCCTTAAACTGCCATTTGTGAACAACAAAACATCATCAACAAATAATAAATGAGATAAATAAAGGACCCCCACTTTAATCCCAGTCAAGGATCCTACCCTCTTTGCATCCAAAATAACTCTACTCAATCCTTCAGCAACCAACAAAAAAAGTAAAGGAGATAAAGGACATCCCTGTCTTAATCCTCTCGAGGGTCTAAAGAATTTGGAAGTTGATCCATTGATAAGAACAACAAAAGATATAGAAGAAATACATCCCATAATCCACTTTACTATCGGATAGCTAAAGCCCACATGTAAGAGCATCAATCTGAGATACAACTAGCTAGTTCTATCATAAGCTTTAGATAGATCTAGTTTAAGGACCATTGCAGGAAGATTTTTAGTTTTAATAGAGTGAAGGCCCTCTTGTGCAGCTCCTATGGCTTCAAAAATATGTCTACCTACTAAAAACCCAAACTGCTCCTGAGAAATAACTTCAGAGAAAATCTTCTTCAATCTAATAACCAAAATCTTTGCAATGATTTTATAGATACAATTACACAACGAAATGGGTCTAAATTCATCAAAGGTTTTAGGCTTCTCCTTTTTTGGAATCAAAGCTAAAAAGTGGAGTTAAAAGCCCCCAAAACCTGACCACTCAACCTAACTTCCTCCATTACTCTGAGAAGATCCTCCTCAACCAGATCATAGAAAACTAGAAAAAACTCCACAGGCCATCCATCAAGCCCTGGACTTTTATCCTTTTTGAAAGAAGTCAGGACAACTTTCAGTTCTTCCTTTGTGACCTCCTTCATAAGTAACTTATTGTCCTCCTCTGTCACAAAACTGGGGAAGAAAGTAGTTAACTTTAAAATTTCCCCAATATTGACTCTATCAGGTTCTTTATAGATTGTTTGAAAATGTTTTACTCCCAAATCTGCTAGCTCAGCAAAACTCCTAACGAGAGCCCCTTCTTCATTCTGCATCTCCCAGATAGTGTTAACCTTCTTCCTGTGATTAGAAAAATTATGAAAAAACTTAGTATTTTCATCCCCTTTTTTAACCATACAACTCTACTTTTCATTCTCCATTCAGCTTCCCTCCACTCCAAGAATTTGTTCTTCTTAATTTCTAGTTCAAATAGTCTTGTTTTCTCCTCCTCTTTAAACAAACCAACCTCATTCTTTTTATGAATTTCTAAAATTTCCTTCTCCACCAACTTGAGATCTCTATCCATACTCTCCTTTTTAATTGCAATCCAAGATGACACAACTCCTTTTAATTTTTTTAAAGCAGCAGCAAATTGAAAACTCGTTGATGACCTGGAACTTTGGTCATAACCAATCCATTATTTTTTAATCAGTTGTTGAAAATCTTCTTCCTCCAACCAAATTGGATTGAGCTTAAAAGGATTGGTAGGTTTTGCCTCTTGACTTTCTAATTGAAGAAGTATGGGAGAATGATCTGAGCCACCTCCAGTCTCAACCCATGACCATTTTCTATCTATTTCATTATATAATGACTCTGAGATCAAAAATCTGTCCAACCTCTTTGAGATCCCAACTTCCCCAACTCTATTATTTCTCCATGTAGGCATTAATTTTATTGGTTCCAAATCAATTAAACCAGCTTCTTCAATCTTATGCTTGAAGTAATCTGCAAGTCTATCAAGTCTTGCAGATTCTCCCCATACCTCACTTCTATTCATAGTAAAATTTAAGTCCCCACCAATGATAACTCTTTCATCCCTAACACACCTTTGGGAGAAAAAAATCTTCCCAGAAGACCTGTCTATTTTCATAGGGACCATAACAATTAATAACTGATAACCTCAAACCCAAGTCTTTAAAAAAGAATTCTGTCCACAAGCCTGAAACCATAAAGGAAGAATTAATTAAGGATACTGAGTTCTTCCAGCCAGTCAAAACACCCCTTGAATTTTTGGTAGCATCTAGAGCCAAGAACTCCTAGTCCCTAAGCAATTTACTTAACCCTTCAATGACTTTTGTACTTGCCCCCATGGTTTCTTGTAGAAGGATAACATCCGGATTATGAATTTCCACCAACCTGGCTAAGGCAAGTCTTTTAGAGGGACTGCCAAGACCTCGAATATTAAGGGATAACAAGATCATTTAAACATCTTAGAGGGGTTTTGTCCTGCTCTAAGGACCCCTTTGATAGATTTTTGTTTACCCTACTGAATTTCCCTCAAAGCCTTCTCCTGTGCATGAAACAAAAATGATTTCCTACCTACTGAAGTAGTGGAAGATTCCTTTATATGGTCCAGACCTAACCCCAACCTTCCAACAACTGCACAAGTTTTCAGCTCAGATTCCCTTTTCCTAGAACGCAACAAATATCTGCAAGAGGAACCTATCTCCAAACCATCCCTTGAAATAGATACCTCCCTAGAAGATTCACCTGATAGGTCACAAAGACTTCCCCCAATAGTAGAAATATTTGGATCACAATCCCTATTCAATATGTTTGAGGTTACCGGTCCATTGTCCAAAATCTTAGAAAAATCCTTGTCCCTAGGACTTCTCTTCGAAGATTCATAAGGTAGTGTACAAAGTTCTTTATTACCTAAGTCCATATTATTCTCATGTATTGGACAGTAATTGTCATAAGGCTTAGATGTCTGATCAACAAACTTAACAGTATTGGGTTCCAATCCTTTCATAGTTTTCTTTATGACTCTGTCTCCTTCTCTAACAACTTGTGAATAGTGAAATGAAGACAAAGCTAGGCCCAAAATTTCTTCCTCCTTCTCTAGAGTTTTGGTTCTAGGTTCAACAACATTCTTTTTGTTTGTTTGTGCCAAATCAGGGAGCACTATTGAGCTCTAAAAAATAGGTATCTCTTGATTGTTGTTAGCTGACTTGAAATCCCCACTAGTCATTTGTTTTCTCCTCCATACTTTCTGTGTGAAAGCTTGAGAACATTCCTTAGCAATATGTCCATAAACATGACAATGAACACATCTAAAGGGAATCTTCAAATAATCCAAGATTTGATTATGAACTGTATTCCCCACAACTATCTCCATACAGTCCGGTAAGCCTTCACTGATATCCATCTCAACCAAAACCCGAGCTACAGACCAAAAAATACTAGATTTGAAAGAAATATCTATATCCAAGGTTTTACCTAATGAATCTCCAATCTCTTTCAAAGCTCTTTCTGACCATAACTCCATTGGAAGACCTGGAAGTTTTACCCAGATTGGGATTCTCCTAGCAACTTCAGTCCTAGGATCAAAGCAAGTCGTCCAAGCCTTCAAAGCCAAAAAAGAAGACCCCCAATACCAACGACCTCCCAAAATTTTTTGTGCATCTTCCTCAGATCAAAAAAGGAAACCTATCCATCCTCTGGCAAGTAAGTGAAAAATTGGCCCATATCCTAAAATTGGGACCCATACCTTCTGCAACCACTCATTTAGTGTATTATCAGCTATTTGACGTCCATGAAACTTTCCAATGAGGGCCTTCCCCAAAAACTCCAAAACTTGTTCCATCCTCAAGTCTTCCCCAAGTACCATTCTGATCTTTGACCTTCTCTTTTTAACCACTTTATGTGCCTTACGCACTTTAGTAACCGGAGTTGTAGACTATGTTGATTGAAAGTTTAGACCGACTCCACTTAGGGCCTCCAAATCAAGACTTTTACCAATAAAACCTGAACCAAACAAAGGAAACTCTATCTGACAAAGTGAGTTTGGGTTGTTTGGAGCCTGCTCAAGTTTTTCTTCCCCGCAATGAAATGCTTGCTCATTCATTAGACCCATCACTTGAGTAGAGTGTTTTGAGACAACTGAGAATGAGCAATCAATAGGACAACTGACCTGGTCTGAACCTTTTGACATAGACTCCCCTCTATCCACTAAAGTCTGATCACCTACAGTATTATTCTGATCACTCAAAAAACCCAAGGACCCCCACTTCTCAACTTCTAAGTCTTGTTCAAAAATGGGACCCTTGGCCCTTGGAGTTGAAAAAATGTGTTGCCCCTCAAAGGGGTCCTCTGAGAAGTCCAAACATTCCTCTTCATTCTCCATCAAAAAACAAGAAACCAATTTTCCAAATTATACTTTTGCATGCTTTGAATCTAGAAAGTAAGTTGTCCAGCCTTCATTTTCTTCACATGAACAAATCTGAGCGCACTTCTATTTTAAAAAAATGATGATGCTTCTTGTGTCATTTTTTTAAAGATATTAGTCAAGAACTGGATCCACCTTCATTTTATTCACATGAATAGATCTGAGCACATTCTAGTTTTAGGAAAAATAAAATACTGCCACTTCTTGTATTTTTTACTTTTCTCTATGCTTCACTTGTAAACCCTAGCTTTACTGTGTGCACTCCATAGTTCTAGCCAAACAAAATTCTTCAAACTGTTGTTCACATGCATAGAAATATTCCTCCCTAGCAAAATAAATCC
The DNA here is from genome assembly GCA_028583015.1 of Wollemia nobilis. Taxonomy (NCBI): domain Eukaryota; kingdom Viridiplantae; phylum Streptophyta; class Pinopsida; order Araucariales; family Araucariaceae; genus Wollemia; species Wollemia nobilis. The sequence goes on from JAQPPZ010016881.1 coordinate 14,103,595, forward strand.
TTTCACCCCTTCGAATTAATTCCTCTGTGCTTCACTTTGCAAACCCTAGCTTCATTGCATGCACTTCATGATTGCAGCCGACAAACTTCTTCCAAAGAAAATTTAAATGTAAGAAAGATGAATGCTTACCTCCTTCATAGTCTGAGCTTTCATCAAAATTACAGATGGGTCTTCAACTATTACCGGGTAGTGATGATGATGGATCAACCACAACCTGGTGCGGTAGTGGTGGACAACCTCCAACAAACCCTCTCCTCCTTGAAAATCCTCTTACGTCATTGCTCAGTTTTTTCCACAAAATCCTCTTACGCCGCTGCTCAATTTTTTCCACAAAACCACTGGATGTCGCTGCTCAGATGTTTTCCATAGAAATCCTCTAACGTTGTTGCTCAAAATTTTCCACAGAAATCCTCTTACGTTGCTGCTCAATTTTTCCACAAAACCCTCGGATGTCGTTGCTCAGATGTTTTTCACAGAAACCCTCTAACACTGCTGCTCAAATTTTTCCACGAAAATCCTCTTACATCATTGCTCAATTTTTTCCACAAAACCCTCGGATGTCGTTGCTCAGATGTTTTCCACATAAACCCTCTAACATAACTGCTCAAATTTTTCCATGAAAATCCTTTTACACCACTCTGTTTATCATTTTCAAGCCCACCAAAAAATCTAAAAGCCTTACACTATCACATCGACATCCTCGCCTCCACTTGCAGCCTAATCCATAACTAATATGCATCTCCTCATACCATTCAGACTCTTGTTATCCAATAAACTCATCATATTCAAGATTACAACATAAAATTTTATAATTTGTTACAAGACCATTAGAAAAATAGTATGGAAAAAAATATCTAGACGCTAAGGTGGTTGTTTCAAATCTTGCTTTGCATTTTAATTTTAATTCTTGTTCAACCTGCTCTGTCGATCTACAACTGCTTATTGTAGATGGTTGAATGGATATAATAGATTTATTAGAGCTATCATGATCTTGCTTTGATGGCATTTGATCAACTAAATAGAAATCATTGAGGGTGGTTGTGGCCTTTTAGGGGTTGTGTATGAAGGCTGAGGCTCTAATTTTCTTATAAATTTTCTTTGGAACTATCCTAAATTTATTCACTACCTCGGGGGCACCACTACTAAGTGAGTTCTATATTTATGCCCAATATATGCTTTGGCTTTGTGCATCGACTTTACTTGCATAATATCGGGCCTTTACTTGGAGATACTAAAATAATCATTAGAAAAGCCCCAACTTTGTGCTCTTTATCTTCAAGAATTTCAAATTTGTGCAAGGGTTGTTTCAATTTTATGCATTTTATTTCTTGTGTGATTATGGGATTGGATGTTGAGGTGTTGATATCATCATTGATGTGTGCCCAATTTTGTGCATCCTGGTTTCATGCATAACGAACTTATGCAATCGGCTAGAGTGCTTTTGATTGGTATGTATTTATTTACCCCTTGCTGACATCATCATCAAATTGATATAGGTTTCACCGTGTTATGCACTAATACTTCATGCATTATCATATGTGTGTGGCATCATGTTGACATCACTACTAGGAAGGACCTAACTTAGATTATCATGGCTTCATGCAACTCTAACCTTGGAAATCCTAACTTCATGTATTAGCTTTATACAATTGGGCTTTGATGTGGCAATGTTGACATTGGTTGAAATATCCCATCTTCATGCTTTCATTACTTTGTGTAGCTCCTCTCAAGTCATCAACACTTAGCCAAATTTTAATAAAAAGAGCTCGTCCTTTTGAGTTATGAATGGGGTAATGAATTTGACCTACAAATCTCTTTCTATGTTTAGACTAAGGGTTACATATAAAGAAGTCTATTGGATTCCACTTGAAGTAGGATAATTGCTACCCATGAAAAATATATGGAACTCACCTAAAGTCCATCTATATTTCCTAATAAAAGGGAAAAATAATTAGTAGAGGGAAAAAATCATCAATTAGATGCCCTAGCCTACAAGCTTAAAAAAATATAACAAATACCGTGTAGCCTACATGCTTGAAGAGAGCTAGAAAAAAAAACTAAAAAACCCTTTTTTGTTAGGAGGGGATTGTTGTGGAGTTTTCCCGCTTACCCTTCAGAGATTTGTCACATCACGGGGAACTCAAAAATCACAACCAGTATTGTGGATTCTAGCAGATCCACCTCTTTAACCCAGGAACAAATTACTCAAGAAGGCTCTAGACAGACTAGGTTGGGTAAAGAAACCCCAAACAATGGATTTTGATATACCTGATTTAATGGTGCAGTCACCCACTTATGCCAGAAAAAATGATTCTCTACTGTTTTAATTATTTTTGTGACCAAATATAACATAAACAAAGCTTATTAACTCCAAATCGATGCCTTATCTATTGGGTAGTCATAGCAGTTTTAAATTTAAATGAAATAGGAAGGAAAGATACAGAAGAACTAGTTTGTTTTAATTCATTTGAATAACGTAATGAAAGAAAATGATTAAATAGTGAAGAGAAAGTGTCATCCACATGTTTTGATTACAAGAACACATAAATGAGCATTACACAAACCATACACATAGAATATGCCAAAGGAAGAGTTGGAGTTTGTATTAATATTCATAAGATTTACATAAAGCAGGCCCAACAGAGTGCTTGGGTCCTGTATGTCAATGATTTACAATAAACCCCCAGTTTGAATGTTCATAACAAGGGGTGATTTCCATCCATCCTGATTGTAGCGACTTAAGGGTCTCCAACTTTGGCGCATCCAAAATAAATAATCTCGGTGAACGTCGTTCTCTGGAAGTCCTTGGAAATGGCAAAAAGAAAGGGCGATAAGAAACATAGACAAATAACACGAGGAGAATACGACTAAAACACTAGAAAAGACTTATACCTAGGCTTTTCTCTCTCAGAGGTTTGATAAAAAAACTTCAACTGTAGCAGTCTCCTTCTTATAACATAGGCTCACCTGAATGACGTAACTGCCAGCCCCAATTGGATCAATTATTTTGTACTAAAAAACAAGGTGTAATAAAAAATGGGCACATGGACCATGCATTTTCTCTTATGTAGGTGGTGGCTACGTATCATCCCCTGTACTACCCTAGTCTAGTGGTTGTGCATCTCCTGGTGTGTGTGTTTCAGGTGAACTGGGCCCCACTCCTACTCCAAGGTTTTGAATTGCCTTATTGATAAACTCCCACACATCATCATGAAAGGTTAACAATAATAACAACAAATTTAAGTCTTGAGTGGCTTAGTTGACCCGGTATCTTACCCACGACATAGTGTTTTCAATGAAGATACATTGGCGGTTCACCATCTCCAACAAGGCCATAAACCATTTTGATAATATGACATCAGAATCTAGGTCAAAGTCCTATATTTTTTGAAATATGAAGTTCTTGATATTGGGGGCCTGCATGAACTCACTCAACTTAAAACCACAATCCTCCAACTCATCGTTAACTTCTTGTTTGGTGTCTAACACTTCTTGATTCCATTTGAGCCAATTTGGTCTGTTCTACAAAATGATGAAACTCTTGGTGAACTCCTTCGAAAATAAATAGTGGTAATCATCCAATGAGATGGCTATCATCTTAGCAATGGGTACATAGTTCTCTTTGGATTCCTGGTAGATAGGGAGTATGGCATTCACCCGCTGATCTCCTTGTTGCAGTCGATCTCTCAAAAGGCCAATAGTGTGCTTGGTGGTATATATATCAATGAATAGACCCATCCTCTCCCCTATTTTATCTTTCACATATTTTTTAAGTTCTTCCACAGACCCAAGATAAATACTAGACTATACAGTAGACATAACGGGCATTTTCAACCTATCGACCTCACTTTGGAGCCAATTTACTTTGATTTGCAGCTACCCTACTTCTGTAGCCTTAGCCTTCCACTCTTGTAGCTATTTTTATACTGCTTATACTACCGGTGCTTGGGAAGCCAGTTGTAGCTATTATGACACCTTTTATTACATCGATGGTGGCTTCTGTCATACTGGGTGGCAATGGGATCTTGAAGGATGTAGTAGATACAAAAACTTCTTCCTGTCCAGCTATCCTTTGGGGCCTGATTAACACCTTACTAGGAGACCTTTGCTCCTCAATATACTATATTTGATCTTCCTCATAGGTAGTGAATTGGAAGGTATCTTTAATCTTTGTCAACATAAGACTCTCAACGCCCTGGGCTGAAGGCTTAGTTCGAGATTTATTTTAGGAAGGTGATGGTGTGGGACTTTTATCCTGCACTTCGTAGTCCCTGAGTATATTAGAAAACCCTCCAACTTCTATTATTTTCTTCATCACTCTGGGGGGACTTGGAATTTTTCTTGATTTACCGCCAAGGTGGTAGAATATAATGAGGGCTGGCCTCCCACCAACTGGGTCTGTTCTACGAGGCACATCAACGTTAAAGCTGTCGACGTGGTACTTTGTGGCTACTGAGAGGGATCAACAACTAACTCTTTTTCTTTTGAGGTGGTAGCAGGATATTTGGAAGAAGAAGGAAGCTTTACCTATTCCTGCTACGCCTCATCAACAATTTTCATCATGACCTCAAAGAGGTTAGTGTCCTGCTAGACAACTTGGAAGGTGGGGTCCTTAAAATCCTCAGGGGGAGTAGTTGGCACTAGTGGGACCACCTAATCCACCAATATCCCATGGTGTAACCTCAATTGGGAGCTATATTCACCCACTATTTATATCCTACTATAAGGCCTATCCTCCATCTTCCAAACCAGATCTAAATACTGGTTCTTCTTGAAAGACTTTTGCATATCATCTTAAAAATTATATTTACAGTGGGTGACTTGTAGAAGGTTGAGCATACTAGCAACATTTTTTCTATGACAACCATCTATATCATAGGCCCTTAAAGTAACTTTTGTAAACTAGTATGTGTTCATGTTCCACATGGCTCACCGTACGGAAAAATAGGCCAGGTATGTGTAGGGGCCCATTGAGCAAGGGATGGGCAGCCATGGCATAGACCCCTTCTTCCTAAGGTATCTAATTTTAACTTCCTCTACCATTTGTCGATTAATATCCATTATAGCAATTGAGGTTAGGCAATGCATCATGAGTGCCTTTGGTGGTAGTTCTGAACCATAGATTCTTATGTAGGAGAAATCCTCAACGTAGAAGAAATATCCCACTTGTGCTTGCCATAGTAAGTTCCTTATCCTAGCCCCAATTTTATCTGGTTCTTCGCTACAAAATTGAAGGTGGACCATGGGGAGGACCTTATAAAAGAAGGTTTTATAGTGGGAGCATCCCTCTTGGATGCATAGTAGTTGGTATTGCAGAGTAGGAGCAGTCACCCCCCTATTCGAGCCACCAAGGACTTATTTAACTGCGCCACAAACAAGTGGATCAAGAATGAATAATAGGATAAAGGAGGCATTTCCTCCTTATCGACCAATATGGCAGTCTGTAATTCCTATAATTCTTGGTTGTTGTTATCACTGATCACATTTTTCCATGAGTAGAGGGGGGTCTTGTTTGTTTTGTTGCACTACAAGATTAGAAACATGACCTCTTTTATAATTAGTTCTAAATTTTTAATGCCCAATGCCAAGTTGATCATATCTACGTAATCCTACACCCAGGGTTGAAGTAGAAATTTCTTTATGGGGAATCTCGATGGTCTGCATTTCCTCCTCTTCAGGAGTGTCTTTGGGAAAGTGGTGTTCAACATGTAATTGGCCTAGAGGGCCAATGCGTTAAAGTCCACCGCTCGAGATGTCGTAGCCAGGCTGAATACATACCTAACTCTGTCTGCTATCACCCTAGCCACTACTTGATTTTTATAGTCATGAATGGTGTGACTTTTAAAATCATATGCTACTACCAACCAGGCTAAGAGGTTTGATGAATGATAGAATTTAGGGAAAACAGGGGGAGGTTCAGTGCTATCCTGGTAAGCCCTCATGTATAGACTCCTGAGAAACATTGGGTATCACTGGCTACCTTCCTCTGTGGGGTCGAAGGCATAAATTGTCACTACCTTGACCTCCTTTTGTTTCTTCATAGTAATGTCCTTGTTTGTGTCTGATAAATTGGTGAGGGATTTGGGGTCCTGTGCTCTCCCCATTTTCCTTATTACCGGCCATGCCCCAGTAATTTTAGCAATTCTACCTCTAAAAATTGAGACCTCTAGTGTGGCTGAGCTCATGGAAGCTATGGAAATGGACATGGAATACGAAACAGGCTCCTTCTCTTATCCTATGTGCTTGACCTCATTGAGAATAATTATTGCATGTGCAAATGGCACATAATGGATCTACCACCCTCATATTAAAGTGCACACATTTAATTTTAGTATGTGGAGTGCATCGCTTTTCCTTTTGATGAGGCAAGTTGATAGGTCTAGCACACCACGTCACCCATATTTTTGGTAGCAAATGGTACCTATGGATTAAAATTGCAACTAGGAGACAACCCATTAGCTACATGGTGGTTTGAGATTGGTTGGGATGGGGTGCACTCGAGTGAAACACGTGCGATTTATGTTTAATAAAAATCTCTCACACTCCATTGGGGGGGTGGAGCATGTGGAATCTGAGGTGATTGCATGGATTCATGTGCTCACTTACTCTTCGTGCGCTTCAAGGTAGTGGGGTGCATGGGACTCAATAGGGTGCACAGGTTGTGTGCCCTCAAACTGTTGTGTGCTCCACATCAGAGCACACAACCTGGAGGTGGGTGCACAACCTATGTGCTCGACTAAACCTTGGTGCACTCCAAAAAAAGGGGTGCATAGAATCTACTTGTGGTGCACAAGCTTGTGTACCCCATGGGAAGTTGTGCACTCCACTTAGAAGTGGAGCGTACCGACAGGGAAGGGAGCGCACTGCTCATGCGCTCCAAGGCTTTATATGTGCTCAATTGGAATGGAGCACATGGTGGGGGTCATGGAGCATGCTAAGGAATGAAACCTTTAGATAACTCAGTGTGCTTCACTGGAGAGTGGAGCACATGAGGTGGGGGAGAGTGCAAAAGGGTGTGTGCCCATGGGGACTTCGTGCGCTCCACTTAAAATAGAGCGCACAAGGGTTATTTAAGGTGCACAACCTTGTGCACCCCTTTTGACTTTAGCGTGCTCCACCTCCCTATGGAGCACATAGAATCCACATAGGATGCATAGCTTGTGTGCCCCTTTGGGGCTTCGTGTACCCCATTCCACAATGGGGCATACAAACTAGAATCAGGTGCATAAACTTATGTGTATTAGGGGCTTTGTGCGCTCCACTAATGGAGTGCACAGGATTGGTTTGGGGTGCACAAATTTGTGTGCCACATGGTTTTTCATGCGCCCCACCCTTAAGTGAGGTGTATGGGCTAAAAAAGGATGGACCACCTTATGTTCCCTTAAGGGGGCACTAAATATGGGCCCCCAAAGGGGAGACTATCCTTTTGGGGTCAACATCAGCTCTGACTGGGACAGGGACATGGATGGAAGACACAGACATGAGGACTCCAGAATCTCTATGTAGACTCAACAGTAAAATTCTTGCCATTTTTTTGTCACAAGACCTTACCGAATGGGGCTGAAGGATTTCAAATTCTGCCCATTGAATGACATAGGCATATCTTCTCCCTTCATTTCCTTTAGCCTATAAGTATGCTGACCGATTATCTTAGAAATTTGATATGGTCCCAATAACTTAGGATCAAACTTGTCCTTCTCCATATGCTTGTCATTCTTTGGGTCCCAATAAAGCACTATTTAACCCATAGCAAAATTCTGACCTTTAACCCTTTTTTTGAATAGCTGCATGGTCCTGCTAGCTTGATTGATCATCTTTATAACAACTTCTCTTCTGCCTTCTTCCAATTGTACCAACTAGTCCATCCTTATTTGTAACACATTGGGTTCTTCATGGTCCAGAAGTAACAATGAGAGGGATGCTCTTTCCAGATGAGGTGGTAGCAGTACCTTTTCACCATAAACCAATTTATATGGTGACTTGCTAGTGTCTCTCTTTACTGATAGCTTGTCTACCCACAAGGCATACTTAAGCTCACTGTCCCATCCTCTTTTGTTCTTTCCTGATGATCTCTTAATCCTGGTAATGATATTCTTGTTAGAGGACTCAGCTAGTCCATTGCCTTGAGGGTAATAGTTTGTAGAGTGGGCCATCTCTATACTATATTTGGTGCAAAAATAAACCATATCATAGGAAGTGAAGTACTTGGCGTTGTCCGTTACCAGTTTCTTGGGTGCCCCAAATTTGGTTAATATACTTTCCTCCAAGAAATTAATAACTTTTGTTGTTTTAGATCTCCTAAGATTTGCTGCTTCAACCCATTTAGTTAAATAATTTGTGGCAGTGACAATCCATTTATGTCCTCCTAAAGAATTGGGGTTGATTTATCCAATCAAGTCTATTCCCTAATGGGAAAAAGAAGTTTCAATAATCACTGGTTGTAGTGGCATTGTAGACAAATTTTTATTACTAGTGAAAACTTGACAACTGTAGTAGCTCCTTACCGACTGGTATACATCCTTGAACAGGGATGGCCAATAGTACCCTACCTTCATGATTTGATTAGCTATCACTTTGGGAGCAAAGTGGCCACCATAGAACCATGTATGAAATTATTTAATGATCCGAGGGGCTTCCTTCTTAGTTACACATAATAGTAACACCCCATTGGGGTACCTCCAATACAACCAATTTTCTTGAAGGTGGTACTTTTGAGCATGTTGCTTAATACTTCTCATTCTACTGGTAGATATGCTAGGTAGGAAGGACATATTTTTCAAATAAAATAGTACATATTTATACCAATCAGACCCCTCATGCTCAGGCGGTTCATATTGCTACTCTCCTTGTATCAAGATGGTGTTATTTATCTCATCTTCTCCTTTGTAGGCTATGTATTTATCCAACTCTTGGACTTTAATAATTTTTACTGCTCTGAACTCCACATCATACTACAATAATTTTACCATCCATCTCGCTGAATTGCCTATGGACTCGGGTTGGGTTAGGACATCCTTGATGTCAATGTGGGTGATACAAGCAATAACTTTACTGGAACCAAAAATGCTCTTGAAATGTTCTAAAGCCCAAATAAGGACAAAGGCTTATTTCTCAATTGGTGTATACCTTAGTTGGGCCCCCTTAATTCCTAAACTCATAAATTCTATTGGCCTTTCCTTTCACTCTTCATCTTTCTGAGATAGTATGGCTCTATGGTATGTTCTAAGGCAAAAGAATATAGGTTGAAATTCTTGGAATGGTCTGGGCAAGTTAATACAGGTGCAGTGGTGATAGCCTCTTTAATATGCTGAAAATATTTGATATTTTCTTAATCCCACTTGATATTTGCATTATTTTTAATCATGTCATTCACATGCTTTGTAATTTCAACAAAATTTGGAATAAATTTTTTGATAAAATTTATTTTGCTAAAGAAATACCTGACTCCTTTGAGGCTCTTTGGAGGTGGTATTTGTGCAATTGCCTTCATTCTATTTGGATCAATACTAATTCCCTCATTTGAGACCACATATCCCAATAGTTTACCATGGGTGGCTCCAAAAAGAGACTTCTTTAGATTTAATGAAATCCCATATTCTTTACATCTTTGCAAAACTTGGGACATGTGAGAAAAATGATCTGCAGGGTCTTTTGAAAATATGGTAATATCATCCAGGTACACCACTACAATTTTAAACATAAGTCCTTTGAAGGAAAAATCCATAGCCCTCTAAAAAGTGACCTCGATATTCATCAACCCGAATGGCATCCTTTGATATTTGAAATTCCCCTAGGGTGTAGTGAAAGTAGTTTTAAACCTATCTTTGGGATTGACCAAAATATGATTGTACCCTGAAAAACCATCTAGTAGAGATATTCTGGAAGATACCACTACCACTTGCAATAACTGTTCCATACTAGGGAGGGGGTAATTATCCTTCAGGGAGATTTTGTTTAAATTTCTAAAATCCACACACAACCTGATCTCCCCATTATTCCTCCTCATAGGCACCAAGTTTGTTATCCAGGAAGAGAACCTCACCTTCTTAATGATATTTGTGTTAAGCAAACTTTGGACCTCATTTTGCATGATAGGATGCAGAGTGGGATTAAAATTTATTTGCTTCTTCCTAAAATACTTGGCATCCTCTTTTAGGGGAATAATATGGGTTATCACCTCAGTGTTGAATGTTCTCTAATACTCAAGGTCCAAGTAAAACTATACCTATTTTTTCTTAGATATTGAATATACTACTTCTTCTCTCTTCCTGGTAGTCCTCTATCAATCTTGACCATTTTTGGATAGCCTTCTATCCCAAAATTAACCTCTTCACCTTCTAATTCATGGGGTGAAGTTCTATGTGCCTTATCAAAATCATTGAAGAGTAACTCCAAGGACACTAGCCCCTTGGGGATTTTATTAGTTTTAAGTTATATTAATTTAGTGGGGGTTCCTATAACATGTTGTAGTTTTTCTTCATCTTCCTCCTCATATATTATCTTGGAAAACTGGTTTTGTACTATCATAAAATATTTAATATTAGCATCACCTTGGAAAACTTACAGGTAAACCACATTGTCAGGGATAGAGGGATGATACATAGATATAGTGGGAAACCTATCCATATATTCTGTATCAATTTTAGGGCTATATACCCCAAAAGCATTCACAACCAACAAATTGGCAACATGGTTCCTATCCTTGGGTATGTATGATATATTAAAGGCCAAGAATCTATTGATTTCATCCAGAATAACTTGCTTGTATTGCTTCAACCTAGGGTGCTTGGTTTGGAATTTCCCATTAATATTCTGTATGATCAACTCAGCATCCCCATAGACAATGAGGTAGTTGATACCTAGCTCCTTAGATTTCCTTAGACCCAATAACAGTGCTTCATACTCTGCTACATTATTTGTACAAGGGAACTCTAATCAGTAAGGCACACCAAGATAGTTTTCCTTTATGTTAGTTAAATTGATTCTAGCCCCAAATCCTATTTGTGGCTTAGCTCCATAAAATGTCATACATATTTTAGTGGTGAGGACCCTGTCTAAATTAGCATATACAACCACTTTTATTTTGGGATCTAACCCCTATGAATTAGGTAATTTTTTTAGAAAAGGGGTATGCCAAATGGAATAAACACCTAATTCCTTCTCTTCTACTGAACTGACCAGATTGACTATGGTGTTGTCAGGATTCATGAGTTCAACTGATCGCTTGTTAAAGTGTTCCCTCCTTAGGGTTACCTATTCTTTTGATGACATAGGTATCATGGCATATGACCAATCTAATTGGATTGATCCACCTAACTATTTTTCTCAATGTCTAGATAGTAGTAGGGAAATAATGGGTCAACATCAATGATGGAGAACAAAACTAACATAGGATAGGAGACAAGGAAAACAAGAGCCAAATTTCTTATTTAGTAGCTTCAGAAGAATTTACAAAAAATATACAGCAATCTGCCGTTTGCCAGCCTCTGCTCTTTGTTTTGGTCATGATTTCACGACATGTCGCGATATCGTGACCAAAATAAAAACACGTGCTCTAGGCTTTCATAAATGCATTCCTTCGTGCATGACAAGCTAGCAGTAGTGAAGCAGCAGTCTCAGAGGAAGATTCCAGCAAGCATGTCGACCACTCACGCACTATATCTAGAGACGCATTTATGGCAACTATCAACGAAGCAGTAGTTCCAAAAGAAGATCCCGATGGTTATGGCAGCCAGTCACGCACCTCACCCAGAGTCTCATCAATGCAACTTTCCAGTATTGATCCAGGTGGTAGTTGCAGATCGTGGAAACTTTGAAAACGTAGAGGGTCGGGACCTCGATAAAAACCCAAGAATTGTTACAAGAAAGGGGCTAGCAAATGGCATATTGCTATATATTTTTTGTAAATTCTTTTGAAGCTACTGAATAAGAAATTTGGCTCTTGTTTTCCTTGTCTCCTGTCCTATGTTAGTTCTGTTCTCCATGGAGAATAGAACTAACACAGGACAGGAGACAAGGAAAACAAGAGCCAAATTTCTTATTCATTAGTTTTAGAAGAATTTATAGAAAATATATGGCAATCTGTAGTTTTCCAGCCTCTGCTCTTTGTTTTGGTCATGATTTCATGACCCTCCATCCGTTGTAGCCTCTGCTCTTTGTTTTGGTCACAATTTCGTGACATGTCATGAAATTGCGACATGTCGCGATTTTGCGACCCTCCATCTGCCGTAGCTTCTTTCCCTATTTTGGTCGTGATATCGTGACACTTTTTGTATTGCGATATCGTGACACATATTTGTGACATATTTTTGCCAAATACTTAGAGAGAAGAAAAAAAATTTGGTTGATGCAAGATTGCTCTGCTGTCACCGGATGCTCCTGCATCAAACACCCGAGGTGGATTGAGAAGTGATCCTCACTTCTGTTCTGTTAGGGGAAGACCCAGGCAGTCAACCTCTATTTTTGACAACAAAGTTGCATCTTCTACAGGTCTACCCTTCCACTTTATTAGATATTCAGAACACTGTTTTTTCCTAGTGCTTCTGCCTTCACGAGTGTCTAATATTTCCTTAATCTCATCTGTGGTTTGGGTAGATGCTGGGATTCTCCATAACTCTATACTTGGTGCCTCTGTATTTTCTCCCTCATGGTATTCCACTAAATCTGAGATGTTAAAAATAGGTGAAATGCCAAGCTCACTTGGCAATTCCACTTCATATGCATTGCTTGAATCCCGTTTTTCCATTATTCTGCATGGTCCAAACTTCTTCATCTTTAGTTTGTTATAGGTCTTGGAAGGAAATATTTATTTTTTGAGATGGACCATGACTTCATATCCTACTTCGAACTCTTTGAACCGTCACTTTTGGTCTGCCCTTGTCTTATATTGATTATTAATTTTTGTGATTTGTTTCCTCACTTCTTCATGCAGGATTTTCATATGGTCCGCAAATTCCTTAGCCTCGGCACTGCACTTTTCCCCTTTATCCAATTTCCTCAGCTCAGAAACATTTCTTGGGTTGCTTCCATATATGATCTAGAATGGATATTTGTTTGTACTCTTGTTGACAAAATTGTTGTATGCAAATTCCACCTGCGACAAAACCAAATCCCATCCCTTGGGTTTATCTGCTATCAAGCATCTCAATAAATTACCCAAACTTCTATTTACCACCTCTGTCTATCCATCAGTCTGTGGGTGGTATGCAGAACTGAATTTCAGATCTGTCTTCAACTTCTTCCACAAGGTTCTCCAGAAATACCCAACAAACTTTGTATCTCTGTCAAAAATGATGCTTTTTGGTAGACCGTGAAGTCGTACCACTTCCTTGAAAAATAACCCTGCAATGTGAACCGTGTCACTTGTTTTCTGGTAGGGAATAAAATGTGCCATCTTGGAAAATCTGTCAACCACCACAAATATGGAGTCATTTCCCTTCTATGTTCTCGACAATCCAAGAACGAAATCCATGCTGACGTCCTCCCATGGTATCTCAGGTATAGGTAACGGCTGATATAATATCGTGTTCTACCTCACGCATTTCACCATCTGGCATATTCTGCAACTTTGCACAAACCTTTTCACATCTTGCTACAGTTGCGGCCAATAGTAGTTCTCACTCACCAGGGCAATGGTATTATCCCGACCAAAATGTCCAGCCAGTCCTCCGCTGTGTTTCTCCTTGACTAAGTTTTCCTGCATGGAACTCCTTGGAATGCATAATTGACTTCCTTTGAACAACATTCCATCTTGGATTAGAAAATCCAACCACTTTGTCTTGTCCAAAGTAACAGGTGCCAAGCAAGCCATCCAGGCTTCTGCAAAATCAGGGTCTTTAGGGTACAAACCCTTCAGTTCTTCAAATCCTACCACTTCCACCATCATTTCAATCAGCAAATTCTGCCTTCTACTTAAGGCGTCTGCAACTCTGTTTGAATTTTTGCTTCTGTGCTTCAACACAAAGGTATAACTTTGGAGAAACTCAACCCACTTCAAGTGTCTCTGATTCAGTTTTTCTTGGCTATTAATGTACTGTAGGGCCTGATGATCAGTAAATAGAACAAAATCTTTTGGCAACAAATAATGCCTCCACTTCTTTAGAGCCTGAACTATAGCATAAAAATCTTGATCATAAATTGAATACTTTTTTCGAGCATCATTGAGTTTCTCACTAAAGTAAGCAACAGGCCTGCATTCCTGACTCATTACAGCTCCTATTGCACTACCACTGGCATCACAATCTACCTAAAATACCTTGTTAAAGTTTGGGAGTGCCAAAATAGGTTGTTCTGTGACCTTCTTCAATAGATCAAAGCTCCTATCTACTCCTAAGGTCCACTTAAATTCTTTCTTATCCCCTCTCATTGTTTTTGTAAGGGGTGCACAAATGCTGCTGAAATTTCTAATGAATTTTTTGTAAAATCTGGATAGACCATGAAATGATCTTACCTCTGTTGTGCTTCTCGGAGTAGGCCATTCGATGATAGCTCTCACTTTTTCTGGTTCTATTTTTAGACCTTCTACTGATATGACAAATCCCAGGTACACTAACTCCTTTACAAAATTACACTTTTTTAGATTAATTAATAACTGCTCCTCCCGTAGCTTCTCAAAAACCCTTCTGATGTGCATCAGGTGCTCTTCTGGGGTTTTGCTAAATATTAATATATCATATAAATAGACAATGACAAATTTGCCTAAAAATTCTTTCAGTACCTCATTCATCAGCCGCATGAAGGTACTTGGTGCATTGGATAGCCCAAATGGCATGACCAACAACTCATAAAAACCCTCTCTAGTTTTGAAGGTTGTCTTCCACTCATCTCCTTCTCTGACATAGATCTGATGGTAACTGTTGGTCCGGATTTCATGCACACCCCGGGAAAAAGGATGAAGGCAAAGAAAAGCTTCGGAGACACCCACGGGACTGATCCCACTCATCTTTAGGATCTAGTCCGGTTATCCAAGGTGCGAGTTACGGAGTTGGGTCGAATGGCAATTCACTCTTTTCCACTTCTGGAATAGATTTCAATATGGACTCCTCTGTTACCTTACAGGGGGTTCCTGAACTTGTTCAGTAGTTGCAAAAGTTGTTGACAATCAGATTTAACTTGAATTCTAGATCTAGCTCTCATGGGTCAGCAGATTTAAATAAAAGGCAAATAAAGAAAATAAAAATGGATCATTAACGGTAAGCAAAGAGAGGGTAGGGTAAGGCAGAAAAGAGAAGTTTATCAGACTTTAAACTGTAAAACTCTAAACTATCAATCTTATCTATGCTATCAGCTTCACAACGTAACAAATCCCGTAAGAAAGTGTCCAATCACCTAAGATCACTTTCAACTAAGAGCACAAGGCAGAGTGAAACGGATCTAGCAGTAAATTATAAATCCAAGGGGCAACTGGTTAAAATCGGTATCTTTCACCGGCAGCCTAGCTCGCACAAAGGAAGACAGAGCAATTAGAACAAACTTACACCCGAAATCAGTAATTTCCCTAGCAGCACAATAGAACAACCGAAGCCTAACAAAGATATTTAATCTTGACAATGGCAGATTTACAAAGATATATCTAACAAACTTTAAATGGAACGGATAACAAAAGAAAATACACTTATCACACTCGCAAAAGATTAGGCTCCCCGGCCATGCTATCACGTAAAAGCTAAAGCACATCAACTCCAAGTCCGAAAACAAAGGATTTCACAAAATTTGCAAGAAATTGCTTATAAGCCTTTATTTCTAAGTCTCCGCCTCCTCGCGATTACATTTAGAATTTGTATTTATAGACTCGTGACTGCACTCCGATCTTTTCCAAAATATCTTGCTCAAACCCTAAATCTTATCGCACTTAAACCCTAGGACCCGGGTTTTACAATAAAAATCCATTTAAAAAACAAAGTCCGGATAGAACTTAACCCTTCGGCAAATCATGGCAAATCACCGCCATAAATGGAGAAGATAAAATAAAATGCAACTTGCATTCATTCGCATCCGCAAATAAATGCTTCCGTTAATTCTCGCCGGTGAGCCGGATGAGTCACCACTTCTCCATCAATTCGATCTCCGCAAATCCATCCCGAAGTTGAAATGGTCTTCATGCTATCAAGTCTCGCAATAAATTTGTTGTTGAATGCTCTCACCGGCAGCCTTCTCTCCTAGCATGGCGGTCCTTGACTAAATCCGCACTTCATCTTCGCCTTTATGGTCTTTCCCGTTGTCCCGTAAGTGCCTGTGGAATCCTGCATGAAATACAAAAAGATGCATTAGATTAGCATTTTAATTAAATCAGAAGCTTAAAACATTAAAAACAGATTAAATCCGAAAAATAAGCTTGCATGTCGGCTTCTTTTTGTCCCATTCACGCTTTGACACGTGTCGCTACCCCAGGAAGCCTTCTCTTCCCGCCGGAATGCACTTTCAGGTCAACTATGACTTTCTCTCTCCCGCCGCGATTCTCGCGACATGTCGCGATTTCGCGACATGTCGCGAAATCGCGGCCCCGCCAGCCGCATCGGCAACTTCCTCCCTCGTCGGCCGCGAAACACGACATGTCGCGATTTCGCGACATGTCGCGAAATCGCGACCCTTCCGGGCCTCCGTACGCTTCTTGATTTTCAGCCGCGATTTTAGAACACGTCGCGATATCGCGACGCTCCCTTTCCCGCATGCGTTGACCGCGCCGACCGCGATTTTGGAACATGTTTCGGACTTAGCCGATTTTTCATCCCGCAGCCCATTTTCTCTCTCCTCGCCGCGAAATGCGACATGTCGCGATTTCGCGACATGTCGCAAAATCGCGCCATCCGTACAGGTTGCGTCTCTCACCCAAAATCTGTCGCGATTTCGCGACATGTCGCGAAATCGCGACCGTTCTCGCACTTAGCCGTATTTTGACTTACATGTCGCGATATCGCGACATTTCCGAAATGGAAGTGTCGCGATATCGCGACACTACCAAAAATGGAAAGTTTGATTTTTAGTGAATTTATGCAACCCGTTTTCCGGATTTTCTCGGTACCGGTGCAAGATTTTGCTTGTGCATGAATGATTCTAGCATGTAAAAAGTGAATTCTTGGATAACACATCTAGAATGCAAGAAAAAGCACAACTTTAAAAAGGAGGCAAGCAAATTTGGATTTAAAACCTGAAAAGATCAAGAGGGTCCCTGCTGCAAAAAATGAAAGTTCAGAATTTTCTAAGGATGGAATCTCATTTTTCAATGGGGGTGTGTTGCTTATCAACAAATGGCGATATCTACGGGTAAAATAGTAGCACTATTTTAGAACCCAAGACTCGGGTTTCAAAACAAAAAGACCATGCATCATGCCTTGCCACGTGCATTCTTCACAATAAATTGATCGCCAACCGCCACCGTTAAAATTTCCCAAGGACATACTCAGATCGGATTACTTCAAGGAAGATTTCCGATGTGCAATTACAAAGGTATAGAACTTTCTTCAAGGATGACTCGAATTGAATGATAAACTTGGATTAATCAACTTTTCTAGATTGTAAAAGGGGAAACCGAGTAGAGCTCGGTTTACTAGTTTAGCTTTTTACAACCTTAGACAGAGTTACCCTTTAGATTTACACGACCCAATTTACAACTGTAGGGCGTAATCTAATATTGGCTGCCTCTTTTGATCATATAACTCTTTTTTTTTTTTTTCTTT
This sequence comes from Wollemia nobilis, assembly GCA_028583015.1. Classification (NCBI taxonomy): domain Eukaryota; kingdom Viridiplantae; phylum Streptophyta; class Pinopsida; order Araucariales; family Araucariaceae; genus Wollemia; species Wollemia nobilis. The sequence continues at coordinate 14,121,270 of JAQPPZ010016881.1, forward strand.
TTTTTCTTTTTTTCTTATCTCTTTTTTTTTTATCTCTCTTCTTTTTGAAATATATCACTATCTGGAAGACCTTAGAGAAATTACAATTTTCTTTTAATATTTGATCAATCTGGAACCTGCTTCAGTCTGGGTACTGATAGCCTCTCGGTGACACCCAAATAATTGCATGAACCATAGTCCCCTCTTATAACCAAACTTTTCTTGGATTCCCCGGAGTTCCTCCAACAAAACAAAGATAGCAGCTTTTTCTATCATTAAAACAATCGTGGCAAGTAAGACACAAGATCCAATCATCTCTCTACCTTCATCCCGGATAACAAAATAGTTCCACAGCTTTAGTGCAAGCAACTATCTCAATTAGAATAATGAGCAGTAATGGGGAGGCAATCGGATTGAGGATTTATCACCTAGGAATAAAACAATTTTCAGCAAGGCTGACTTTTCATTGATTGCTCGAGCAGAGGTTAAAAAATAGAATTTTAGAAGCCAAAGGACTTTGTACAAAGCTTCCAAGGACAGCACAAAGCTTCTAAAGCAAGACAGAATAAAACTGCACAGACTGCAAATAAAACTGCACAAGCAACTAAGACTAAAACTAAAACTGAAGACTGTACAGACAGCAAAGAAAAAGAAATGCAAGGAAGAAAATAAAAACTGTACAGGCAATAAAAGAAACAAACTAAAAGAACTGAAGCAAAGTAACTAAAACCGCTAAACCGCAAAGAAAGCTAAACCGCAACAAAGATCGAAATAAACTTAAAGCAATCGAAATAAACTAAAATGCAACTGCACAGACATATTAAAAAAAATAAAAAATAAAATAAAAATAAAAAATAAAAAATAAAACCGCACTGAGAACAAGGATTAATCTAACAAACAAACCTGTACAGACAGCACCCAATTAAAACTAAAAAGAAGCAACTAAAGCAACTGTACAGAGCTATTAAAAGAACTAAACTAGAACAAAAAAAAACTTACGGAGCTATTTACAATATGTACACATGTTACAACCTTTTTTTATAGCTTACTCAAATGATACATTGGATGGAACAGCAGAAAAATAATGCTTCAAGTATTGGCCATTAACAGGGAGGTCCAGAAAATTACCATCCAGGTCTTGCAAGCGGAAAGCATTGTTACCCAATATTTCAGCAATTTGGTAGGGGCCTATCCACAAGTGGTCGCAACTTTGTGTGCTTACCCTTCTTCTCATGGGCCTTGTCCCACGTAAGCACTAAGTCCGCCAACTCGAAAGCCTTCACCTTGGCTCTCTTGTCAAACCACCGCTTGATGCTTTCTTGGTGTCTCGCTGAAGTGCTCCAGGGCTTGGAGTCTTTCATCCCGCAAGTTAGTGAGGTCTAAAACACGGGCTTCAACATCATCATGACCTTCAAAATAATCTAAGGCAAACTGATAGGTAGGCAATTTCAAGGAGATGGGGACAATTGGCCGAGTACCATACAGCAAAACAAATGGAGAGGTCTTAAGAGCCACTTTGTGTGTTATCCGGTCAGCCCACGGTGCATATTTCAACAATGTATGCCATTGCCCGGGTTTGTCTCGTCTGCAGACTTTTTGATGGCATTCATTAAGTTCTTGTTTGTTGACTCACCTACCCATTGCCTTGGGGATAATAGTTGGATGAGAATCGATAACTATCCCCATCCGGTATGCCCAATCTGCAAACTCCAATGATTGGAAGGCGGGCCCATTATCACGCACCAAATTCAGTGGGAACCCCAAATCTAGTTATGACATTTGATTCAAGAAAATCAATAACTTCCCGGGTCGTACTTCTTGTAGTGGTCGTCGCTTCAACCCACCTTGTGCAATAGTCGTAGTCGTCAAGACATATTTATGCCCCGCCGAGGAATTCGGGTTAATGACTCCCACAAAATCAAGTCCCCACCGCATGAAAGGTTTGTTTATCACAACCGGTTGCAATGGCAGAGCTCGATTTGCCTCTTTGGCTGCAAATGTCTGGCACTGATGGCAGGTTCTGACATGTTGATGTGCATCCTTAAAAAGTGTAGGCCAGTAATAGCCTGCTCTTAATATTTTATGTGCTGTAGCAGATCCTGATGAATGCCCTGCCCCTAGTTTTTCATGAAAACTAGCCATGACTTCACCGACTTCACTCGGGAGAAATGCACCTTAGGAAGATGCCAAGATAATTCTCCCCGTACAGAGTACCTGCCTTGAGGAGATAGTGAGAAGCTTTTAACTTTAATGCTCTCCTTTGAGTTCTGTTCAAATGGGATGGGCAAACCCCAAACTGTAGCAGATGAATGATATCCCCATACCAATCATCGTATTCGTAGTTTAATTGATTAACTTCCCGCTGTGGAGGCACTTCAAGGAATGTGTCTAGACAAGCCAAGTCCTCTCGATCGCTTTAGCGTGCCTAATCTCCAAGTCATATTCTTGCGTACTCGGTGACCCAATTGCCTCTCGCTCACCCAACTCATTCTCGACTTAGAAGGTACTTCACACTGGTCCGGCACTATGGCATGAGTTTTGCTTCCGAGTATATAATGTCCGAACCGCTTCACCGCCCTTACCAAAGCATAAGCCTCGTTTGTCTAATCTGGAATATTTCAGCTCAGCTCCCTTCAAATTAGTGCTCTTAAAAGCAATTGGATGTTCTCCCGTATCTCTCCGTTGAGTCAAGATCGGCAGCAAGTGTATGTTCGTAAGAGAAAGTGTACGGATAGAAATCTGCACCGAAATCTGGGCTTACTAAGACCGGTGCTTGTTTAATGGTCCGTCTTGATTTCTTGAAAAGCGGTCTTAGCTTCAGTGGTCCAGGCAATCTGGGCAGCTTTGCTTTAACATATCATTCATTGGTTTAACTATCTCTCGCAAAGCCCGAGATAAACTTTCTCGACAAAGTTAATCTTTCCAAAGAATGATCTCAACTCTTTCTTGGAGTTGGGAAATGGTATGCCGGATATGGCCTCAACTCTGCCTGGATCCATGGAAATGCCATCCTTTGTGACCAAATGCCCAAGCAATTTGCCTTCTCGTTACACCAAATATGCATTTCTTTGGATTCAAAGAGATGCCAAACTCTCTCGCACTTGTTAAATACAGACTCTAAATGCTTGACATGGTCAAACCTGGATTTGGAAAAGACTGTTAGATCATCCATGTAAACTACAATACATTTGCCCATAAGCCCCTTGAAGGCATGGTCCATTGCTCTCTGAAATGTTGCTCCTGCATTTATTAAACCAAATGGCATCCTCTTGTAAGCAAAAGTACCCCACTTAGTTGTAAAAGCAGTCTTCATTCTATCCTCCTTCTCAACTAGAATCTGATTATAGCCTGAGAAACCATCCAGAAAAGACATCATCTCTGAGCCATTAACAATCTGTAGTACTTCATCCATAGAAGGCAGGGGATAGTTGTCCTTTTCAGATGCTTTGTTCATATTCCTAAAATCCACACAAAGGCGGATCTCCCCATTTTTCTTCCTTACCGGCACCCGCATTTGCCACCCAAGTAGAATGCCCGATAGGAAAAATAATTGCCGCACTCAAGAGCTTCTCCACTTCTTTCTTAATAAGGGGTTCTAACAGAGCATTAACATGCCTCTCGTTTTTGTCCGAAAGGCTTGCAAGATTCTTTCAAAGGTATGATGTGGGTGTAAACTTTTGGATCAAATACCTTTAAATCCTTGTATGACCAGGCCATTACATCCTTAGACCTCGTGCAGAAATCAATCATATTTCTCTTTATCTCTCGGATCACGACTCCTTTGCCAACTTGATGTTCCTTGGATCCTCTTCAGCTCCTACATTCAAATTTTCAGTATCATTGTCTCGTGGTGCCCACATAATCCTCGGAATTCACCCTTTGCCCGATCTTGTCAACATCGAATAGCCTCTCCAGCTCTACCATTCCCTTTGGGATTCTCTTGTCCTTCAATCTCATGATTCCCCCGTCATCATCTAGTCTGCTCCATCAGTGGTGTCCCTTTGGCCCTCATCAATTATAGCATTCTCAAAGGTATTGGTACTCGCAGAAAGTTCACAATTTGTTGATCATCCGAGAAAACTTGAAAGCTCGTCAATATTGTTTGGAACTCGAAGGACAGGGACTAGCTCAATTGAAAACTTATCCCACTTAAAATCTTCCAATGGCCTTAAACTTGCAACTGAAGATGCCAAGACATCTCGCATGTGAATTTTGTTCCCCGGGTATATGTGTTAAGTTAAATGCATCAAAGCCTTCCACAAGATCCCAAGCTCGTGCTTGTATCCCTTCGTATAAGAGGCTTTACACCGAAACTTACCCCCGACCCGGCTTGCCACTAATTCTCGAATCGATGAAAACTTGAATGTTCTTCACATTTTTATCCAATGCAAATTTTAAACCTAAAATCGTAGCTTCATACTCGCTAAATTATTAGTACATGGGAATCGCAGCGGTAAGACATAAAAAATGTCCGACTTTGAGGCCCTTTGAGGACCGCCCCTGCTCTAACCCCGCTTACATCCGGCTCCATCCACATGAAGTGTCCAAACTTCATTAGTATGTACAGGATGAGCTTTGTTAAATTTATCATTGTGCCCAGTTGTTAAATTGTAGACACCAATGTCTACCTCTCGCAATATTGACAGCCTCATTTGCAGCATTGTACTCGTAATGGTGTGTTTGTACCGGGTTCTCTCGTCAACCCGCAATTGATTAGCCACACCCTTCCATGGCAACCACATGTGTGAAAAGTCTCGCTGCCGGATATCCATTCGGAGACTTAGACCAATCCCTACTTAACAAAGATTCCATACCCCACCGGGATATCCACAACTTGGATTTCGATCTTATGTTGAGCCCTTGGCTCGGATGCCAATTGAATGTGAATGTTTTGCAGCCTCTCCCACAACCTTAACTTCCGACTTGTCCAATTGGACAACTCTCCTCTCAGACTTTATTGGGGTCAGCCCCAACTGCTGACAAATTGCCAATGGCATGACATTAGCAGATGCACCTGAATCCACCAAACAATTATGTAAGTTCTTCCCAAAAATTCTGACAACCAAGAAAATGGGGGAACTTCAGCTTTTTCCTTGTACATGGCCGATTGGCATTGGCTATTTTCTTCCCTTTATCCACAAGGTTTAGCAAGCAGGCCGCAGTATGTCTTTATCGGATTGTCTCTCTCGCTCCGAAATCTGTGCCACTCATGCAGAGTAATGTTAGCCTTAATCTTTTTCATATCCTCCACTATGTTATATCCTTTGTTAAGTGGAGGAATAGCAACATCCGGTACTCTTTGAGCTCCTCCCTTTGGTGGGGGTGGATTATTGCTTGGAGAGGGGTCGGGAGGAATATTGTGAGAATTATCGGGAGGAGTTGATGTGGTATTTGGCTCGAGATTCCCTGCTCCTCAGAGTTGTAGCTATCTCTTCCGTACCGCCGGAAAGCCTCGTACTTCATCCATGGGCATTTCAACTACATTCTCGGATTCATCCGGGAAAGAAAAAGAATCCAAGACCATAGCCGCACCGTGTCCGGATGAACTTGGGCCCTCAAGCAGCTTCTTTGATTTTCGGGGAGATCAAATCTCCCGACAAAGCTTCAAATGCATTGCAAAATTCCACACAATCTAATTCCCCATGTTGAGAAGTGGCATGAATTCTCGCACCGGCTGGGCGGAGCCAAATCACGTATGTTCACATCATGAGCTTTACCCTTGTAATCTTTATTAGGCTCATATGGGGGCCTATTAAATCTGCCTTGGTTGGTATGAATATCTCGTTGGGATTGTCTCCAGTAGAAGTTTGCCTTTTAAAACTCAAAAAATCATTGGCCAGCCTTCCGAACAATCTTTGAAACTTCTTCAATCCTAGCATTGTCACCTCTTTTACTGGGTTCTCGTACATTCTCAACAGTGTCGCAGCCTAATGGTGCCGCCGATGGTAAAGTCTCGACAAACTGGCAAAGATCATCCGATGTGGGATAGGATTGAGTATAGGAGCAGCCGAGTGATCGAGGAGTTTGTTGAATATTTAAAGGTCGGGGTCCCAACTCGTCTTTCCAGGATTAAAGCTTCTTTATAAGCTTCGTCAAGTTGGTAACAAGTGGCATCCCTCTTCAAGAAGACAAGAGGTCATTGGGTCCGGAGAGTTCCTAAAAATCTCTAATGCCAGGTCAGCATTCGGTACATAATAGCCAATGAGTCTACCATAAGCTTTCCGGAATCCGACATTATAGGATCTAATAGACTCATTCAGCTTCTCTTTGATGCTAGAAAACCGCCGATATAAAATACCGGGGTCTATCACTTCCCCGAACCGTGACACAAAGACTTTTTCTAAGTCACTCCAACTGGTGATGGAATCATTGGTAAGATTTAGAAACCAATCATAGGCTCCCTCCCGGAGAGTGAACGGGAAGAGTCTCGCAGGCAACATCCTCATGTCGGACATTTAATAACTTCAAAGTGCATTCTTGAATGCAATTAAGTGTTCCTCTCAGCTTCTTGTCCCATCATGTTTATACCTAGGGAGGTATCTTTCTCGGATTTCTCGGGCAAGTCATGGGCTATACCCGGAATGTTCAAAGCCGTGGAGCCCAACCAATTTGCCATAGCTAATGGATTAACAGGGATATTCTCGAGCTCGGTTGGAGTGACTATCAATGGTGATAAAACCGTCTCGTGATAGAGATGTGGCTCTTCCGTGGCTACTTCTTCTCGGAGTTTCTAATTCAGGGACAAGGAGCTCTCCAGCTGGGGTGGGACCTTGTTACCCCCGTATGTAGAATCCAGCCACATTGTACCGACAAACTCGCAGCTTCCGAATGTGTTCCGTATTTTAGCAAGTTGAAACATTGTACTGACAACTGCACTGACAACACTGCATTGACAATTTAAAAACTGCACTGACAATTTAAAACAAACACGACAAAAACACCGACAATTTTTAAAAACCTGCATTAACAATTTACGCTCCAGGTTCTGTATTTTAGCAAGTTGAAACACTGTACTGACAACTGCACTGACAACACTGCATTGACAATTTAAAAACTGCACTGACAATTTAAAAAACTGCACTGACAATTTAAAAACTGCATTAACAATTTACAAAATTGTACTGACAATTTAAAAACTGTCCGGAGTTCACTGTGGGTCCTTCAAATGTTGCTGTTATGCCCTTACAACACTTGAACTGAGTTCGGCCCTCCTTCTAGCGCCAATTAGGTGTTGGTCCGGCTTTCATGCACACCCCGGGAAAAAGGATGAAGGCAAAGAAAAGCTCCGGAGACACCCACGGGACTGATCCCACTCATCTTTAGGATCTAGCTGGTTATCCAAGGTGCGAGTTGCGTAGTTGGGTCGAATGGCAATTCACTCTTTTCCACTTCGGAATAGATTTCAATATGGATCGCTCCGTTACCTTACAGGGGGTTCCCGAACTTGTTCAGCAGTTGCAAAAGTTGTTGACAATCGGATTTAACTTGAATTCTAGATCTAGCTCTCATGGGTCACAGATTTAAATAAAAGGCAAATAAAGAAAATAAAAATGGATCATTAACGGTAAGCAAAGAGAGGGTAGGGTAAGGCGTAAAAGAGAAGTTTATCGACTTTAAACTCGTAAAACTCTAAACTATCAATCTTATCTATGCTATCGCCTTCACAACGAACAAATCCCGTAAGAAAGTGTCCACCACCTAAGATCACTTTCAACTAAGAGCACAAGGCAGAGTGAAACGGATCTAGCAGTAAATTATAAATCCAAGGGGCAACTGGTTAAAATCGGTATCTTTCACCGGCACCTAGCTCGCACAATGAAGACAGAGCAATTAGAACAAACTTACACCCGAAATCGTAATTTCCCTAGCGGACAATAGAACAACCGAAGCCTAACAAAGATATTTAATCTTGACAATGGCAGATTTACAAAGATATATCTAACAAACTTTAAATGGAACGGATAACAAAAGAAAATACACTTATCACACTCGCAAAAGATTAGGCTCCCGGCCATGCTATCACGTAAAAGCTAAAGCACATCAACTCCAAGTCCGAAAACAAAGGATTTCACAAAATTTGCAAGAAATTGCTTATAAGCCTTTATTTCTAAGTCTCCGCCTCCTCGCGATTACATTTAGAATTTGTATTTATAGACTCAGGACGGACTCCCGATCTTTTCCAAAATATCTTGCTCAAACCCTAAATCTTATCGCACTTAAACCCTAGGACCCGGGTTTTACAATAAAAATCCATTTAAAAATCAAAGTCCGGATAGAACTTAACCCTTCGGCAAATCATGGCAATCACCGCCATAAATGGAGAAGATAAAATAAAATGCAACTTGCATTCATTCGCATCCGCAAATAAATGCTTCCGTTAATCTCGCCGGTGAGCCGGATGAGTCACCACTTCTCCATCAATTCGATCTCCGCAAATCCATCCCGAAGTTGAAATGGTCTTCATGCTATCAAGTCTCGCAATAAATTTGTTGTTGAATGCTCTCACCGGCAGCCTTCTCTCCTAGCATGGCGGTCCTTGACTAAATCCGCACTTCATCTTCGCCTTTATGGTCTTTCCCGGTTGTCCCGTAAGTGCGTGTGGAATCCCGCATGAAAGACAAAAAGATGAGTTAGATTAGCATTTTAATTAAATCGAAGCTTAAAACATTAAAAACAGATTAAATCCGCAAAATAAGCTTGCATGTCGGCTTCTTTTTGTCCCATTCACGCTTTGACACGTGTCGCTACCCCGGAAGCCTTCCGTTTCCCGCCGGAATGCACTTTCAGTTCAACTATGACTTTCTCTCTCCCGCCGCGATTCTCGCGACATGTCGCGATTTCGCGACATGTCGCGAAATCGCGGCCCCGCCAGCCGCATCGGCAACTTCCTCCCTCGTCGGCCGCGAAACACGACATGTCGCGATTTCGCGACATGTCGCGAAATCGCGACCCTTCCCGGCCTCCGTACGCTTCTTGATTTTCAGCCGCGATTTTAGAACACGTCGCGATATCGCGACGCTCCCTTCCCGCATGCGTTGACCGCGCTGGACCGCGATTTTGGAACATGTTTCTGACTTAGCTGATTTTTCATTCTGCAGCCCACTTTCTCTCTCCTGCCGCGAAAATGCGACATGTCGCGATTTCGCGACATGTCGCAAAATCGCGCCATCCGTACAGGTTGCGTCTCTCACCCAAAAACTGTCGCGATTTCGCGACATGTCGCGAAATCGCGACCTTTCTCGCACTTAGCCGTATTTTGACTTACATGTCGCGATATCGCGACATTTCCGAAAATGGAAGTGTCGCGATATCGCGACACTACCAAAAATGGAAAGTTTGATTTTTAGTGAATTTATGCAACTGTTTTCTGGATTTTCTCGGTACCGGTGCAAGATTTTGCTTGTGCATGAATGATTCTAGCATGTAAAAAGTGAATTCTTGGATAACACATCTAGAATGCAAGAAAAAGCACAACTTTAAAAAGGAGGCAAGCAAATTTGGATTTAAAACCTGAAAAGATCAAGAGGGTCCCTGCTGCAAAAAATGAAAGTTCAGAATTTTCTAAGGATGGAATCTCATTTTTCAGTGGGGGTGTGTTGCTTATCAACAGTAACCACTCTTGAGGTCAATCTTGGTGAAGTACTTGTCTCCACTCAAACAGTCCATTATGTCATCCATTCTTGGCAATGGAAATCTGTATTTTATTGTGATCTTGTTGATGGCTCGAGAGTCTGTACACATTCTCCACTCTCCATATTTCTTTCGTGCTAGCACTACAGGAACTGCACATGGACTCAAGCTTTCCCAAATCAGTCCCTTCTCCAGTAACTCTTGGACCTACCTGTTTATCTCCTCAGTTTCTACAGGCGTCATTCTATGTGCAGCTTTATTGGGCAAGCTCGATCCTGGCACCAAATCGATATGGTGACTGATCTTCCTTACTAGGGGTAAACCCTCAGGCACATTATCAGATATAATATCTGGAAATTCCTCCAACAGATCTAGGACTTCTGCTGGGGTATCTTTGCATTCTTTCTCCGTAACTCTAGGAATCATTGCATAACACATATGTTCATGCTTCAAATCATCTAAAAATTTTCTCCCGTCAACTAAGCAAATTCTGGCACTGCCACATACCTTTTCTTCCACCTCCTTCAGGGGTTTCAACTTATGACACATTCCATTCTTTGTTATGGATTAGGTGTTGGCATGACCATCATGAACCGCACACCTGTCAAACTGCCATGGCCTTCCCAATAGCAAATGGCACGCATCCATGGGCAAGATGTCGTACAGGACCTCATCACAGTAATTCCCAATACTAAATTTTACCAGGCATTGTTCACTGACCAAAACCTTATGGTCTTTATGCAACCACGCGATCCGATATGGATGTGGGTGTCTCTTCCTCTCCAGTTGTAGCTTTGTAACCATTCCATTTGAAACTAGGTTATCCGTGCTACCATTGTCAATAATAATATTGCAAATCTTACTCGTGCATTTACACCTTGTGTGGAATAAGCTTTTCCTCTGATATGCGTCCCCCTCTTCATTTAGTAGGACTCTCCTCATGATCATTACTTCTCCTCTCTCTACTTCTTCAGAATGCTCAGATCCAACATCTTCATCAGCGACAGTGGCTCTGGAATTTCCTTCTAGCCTCTTATTAGTCCTTTCTCATTGCTATGGACACTCATATTGGTGATGCCCCTCTTGTCCACACTGGAAACAAGTTCCATGGAATATTCCTCTTCCATGGCCACATCCAGCTCTGCCCCTTCCCCCTCGGTAATCATTGTTCTGATTACGGGGGCGGTAGGTATTCTCTCCCCTTTGTTCTTGATTACTGCTACCTTCTCCATTCTTTTGAGGATCTTCATTTCTTCTCCCACTGGTCCTTTTGCCGGTTCTTCTGCCATGACCTCTTCCTCTTTGCTTGTTCTCAAACCTCCTATTGAGCTTCTCTTCAACTCTCAGGGCAAATTGGTAAGCGTCCTCTATGGTGGTCATCTTGACCAGACTTAATTCCTCTTGAATACTTGTTCATAAACCATTAATATAATGGGCTACCTTCTCCTTGTTGGCCTCTGAGTGGCCTGTTCTGATCATAATTTTATGAAACTCTTTTGTGTATTATTTTACAGACTTACTTGATTGCCTCAAACCTTGCATTTTCTTTAGCAGGTCTAACTCATAATCACCAGGGATGAACTGCCTCTTCAGCTTTTCTTCCATCTGTTCTCATTTTGTTATTCTCTCTTTTCCTCTTCTATTTTGCTCTAGCTACACTCCCTTCCACCATATGCTGGCATGACCTTTTAGTTTGGTCTTAGCAAATCTGACCCTATCAGGATCCTCAACCTTCTCATACTCAAAGTACTCTTCTAGATCGTTGATCCAGTCGATCAATTCCTCTGGATCAAGGTTCCTGGAATACGTGGAAACCTCCATCTTCGGCCTCTTCCCAATATGGGATATGGCTTTGTATAGTTTGGCTTGTATAGGATCTACTGCTTCTTCTTCCTCAGGCTGGCCCTCTTCTTCGTCATCTTCCTCTTCACTACCTTCATCTCTTCTTGGCTTCAATCCTCTACGCATCTCTTCTTGCAGGGCTTGCATTTGCCTCTGCAAAACTTAGACATCTTTCGCTGCCGCCATGCCTCTCCCACCAACAAGGTTTCTTCTTGGAGGCATTCTACTCACTCTCTCACAAGCCCTTCCACAAATCCTGGTGTAACTGCCTCACGTCCGACGATCTGTTACACACTCAGGAACTTCTGGCTCTGATACACTTGATGGAGAACAAAACTAACACAGGACAGGAGAGAAGGAAAACAAGAGCCAAATTTCTTATTCAGTAGCTTCAGAAGAATTTACAGAAAATATACAACAATCTGTCATTTGCCAGCCTTTGCTCTTTTTTTTGGTCGCGATTTCATGACATGTCACGATTTCGTGACCCTCCGTCCGTTGTAGCCTCTACTATTTGTTTTGGTCACGATTTTGCGACATGTCACGAAATTGCGACATGTTGTGATTTCGCGACCCTCCGTCCACCGTAGCTTCTTTCCTTGTTTTGGTCACGATATCGCGACACTTTTTGTGTCGTGATATCGCGACACTTTTTGTGTCGTGATATCGTGACACATATTTGTGACATATTTTTGCCAAATACTTAGAGAGAAGAAAAAAAATTTGGTTGATGCAAGATTGCTCTGCTGTCACCGGATGCTCCTGCATCAATCAACCACTACCACATCCATAACAATCCCCTTATTTGGATATTTATCTAGAAAGACCAAGAGGCCTGTTATTGTCCCCACACAAGGCACTTTTCTACTATCCATGATAGAAATGGGAGGAGAGTCTTTGGTACATATCAACCCCAACTGATCAGCCACTTGCTTTGGCATGACATTATAAGCTTTGGCATGACATTATAATATGCCCCACTATCAAGCATACAATTGTGTATCACATAGCGGTCACCATACCCAGATGTATATTGGAGGGAGATATAGAATGGCCTTACTGAAGTAGCAGTTTTGCTCAAAGAATTTGGAGTTGATGCTTCCAAGACATGACTTTCTCCTTGCTCAGTCATCCCAAAGGCTTTGCAATTATATTCTCTGTACTTAGGGATAGTCATTAGCTCCCCAAAGGTTATGTTGATTTTTTACTTGGCCAATTCTAAACCTACATCAAATTCTGATTTTCTACATTCTAGCCCATTATTGCTAGGTTCAGACTTCTGGGGAGGGGTAGGCTGATGGCCATCATTGTATTTATTTGTATTAGCCTACTTATTTTCCTCAACTGGACTCTTCTTATCAAGTTTTTCAAGAATGGTCCTATTGTGGAGCCTAGTGGCATAGATTCTTTCTAATTTTTTAACTTCTTCAGTTGTTGGGGTTAATTTACCCTATTTTATCTTCTCAAAGCAGTTATTTTGAGTCCTTTTTAATATTATTACATCATCAAGGGCAAATGCAGTATGTCAGTTATTAGAACTGGCAAGTTGTGTGACTTCTTCCAAAATTGGTGGGGTATTAATAGTTTCTTCCCATGTCCAACAGGTATTTATCCTAATCTCATCCTCTGAATCTTCTTCTAGGTAAACACCTGAATGAAGGCCATGATATATGCATGGGGAGTGCACATGTAGGATAGAAGAAGGGAAAATTAGAGGTTACATTAACTGAAGCCATGGGGTTTGGGACACTATCCTGGTCTTTCTGGACCTTTTTCCTTTTCCAATTGTTGTTTGAACTCCTACCCCCCTCATTATTCTAGCTCCTATTAAAATTTATCCTAAAAGGAGGTCTACCCTATTTCTGATGCTGAGAAGATTCCCCACCATCTATTTTGTCCCTTTAAATTTTGGATAATCGATTATTCATGGATAGGAACATTTATGTCATTTGTGATGAGAGCTTTTCAATGGGGTCGAGTTCTAATTTTTTCAAAATGCCAAACCCTACTTTCTTTGTCATTATTTTAGGCTGGCTGAAGCTAGGGTCTACTAATGTAGACTTCATTTTCCCACTATCTATCATATATCTTTCTATCACAATGGCTCTCTCCATACAGGCATCGATGGTTAGTGTAGGTTGTCTCAGCTCATAGTTAAAATAACTAGGGAAGGCATTTTTATTGAAGCATATGGACTGGTGACCATTGGGACTCAAAGCCATAGGGATTTTGTTCCTTAGTTTAGTGAACCACCTATTGAAGTCATCAACTATTTCACCATCCCTCTTCTTCATTGTGGCCAGTTCTGTCAATAGTGACTACTTGTTTTTTTATCTCTGTACTTTCTAAGGAAAGAAACTTCCAACTCTTGGAAGGTTCCAATGGTGTCTACTGGAAGACTGTTGAACCACTATCTAGCATATTTTTCTAGGGTCTAGAGGAATAATATGGATGACATCTTCATGTTCCAATTCCAGGCTGTCCATAGTGTGTAAGAAGTCTTTTATGTGGTCCTCCCCAGTCACGATGTTGTCCCCTAGAAACTTAGGTAGGTACTTATGGGCTTTTGGGGGAATGGGGTTTAAAGCTTGTGGTAATACAAAGAGCCTATACCTATTTAGGCACCAGTTATTCAAAGGAATATTGGCCATGTGTATGTTTGGGCCCCTCGGGATAGTGGGTGTAGCAAGTGGGACAGTACTAGTTTGGTGACTTTGAGAAATGAACATGGTACTTCTACTACTCTGATTACTAGAAGGAATGGAAATAAAAGCTTATTTTTTACTTTGATGTATTCTAAAAAGTACCTGTGGGTCCAATAGTTTATGGTAGAGCTCCTCATCACTCTGTCTTGTGGTCGTCATATCAGCTCCTCGTTTATGTTTTAAATTTATTCAGAGTCGCCAGCACAAGGTGCAAAATAGGGGTGCTCTCTGTCCAAGATTGCTCAGACCAAAACGGTCTCACGAAAAAAAAAAATATTTTTTTTAAGGGGAGTAAAATGAAAAAAATATAAGGATGGGTCCTTCCCAAAAATGGTGCCAAAAACTATTGTGGAGTTTTCCCGCTTACCTTTCAGATATTTGTCATGTCACGGGAAACTCAAAAATCACAACCAGTATTATGGATTCTGGTAGATCCACCTATTTAACCCAAAAATAGATTACTCAAGAAGGCTCTAGATAGACCAGGTTGGGTAAGGAAACCCTAGACAATGGGTTTTGATATACCTGATTTAATGGTGTAGTCACCTACTTATGCCAGATAAAATAATTTTATACTATTTTAATTATTTTTATGACAAAACCTAACATAAATGAAGCTTATTAAGTCCATACTAGTGCTTTATCTATTAGGTAGTCATAGCAATTTTATATTTAAGTGAAATATGAAGGAAAGATATAGAAGAACTAGTTCATTTTAATTCATTCAAATAACATAATGAAAGAAAATAATTAACTAGTGAAGAGAAAGCGTCATCCACATGTTTTGATTACAAGAACACATAAATGAGCATTACACAAACCATACACATAAAATATGCCAAGGGAAGAGTTGGAGTTTGTATTAATATTCATAATATTTACATAAAGCAGGCCCAACAGAGTGCTTGGGTCTCGTATGTCAAAAATTTACAATAAACCTCCGGTTTGAATGTTTAGAACAATGGGTGATTTCCCTTCGTCTTTATTGTAGTGACATAAGGGTATCCAACTCTGACACGTCCACAAAAAATAATCACAGTGAACAGTGCTCTCTAGAAGTCCTTGGAAATGGCAGAAAGAAAGGTTGATAAGAAATATAGACAGAGAACACAAGGAGGATACAACTAAAATACTAGACAAGACGTATACCTGGGCTTTTATCTCTCAGAGGTTTGATAAAAAATTCAACTATAACAGTGTCCTTATTATAATACAGGCTCACTTGAATGTCGTAACTGCTTGCCCTAGATGGATCAATCATGTTGTACTCAGAAACAAGGTGTAATAAAAAATGGGTATGTGACCCACATTTTTTCTCTTACGTAGGTGGTGGTTGCATATCATCCCTTGTATTACCCTGGGCTGGTGGTTGTGCATCTCATGGTGTGTGTATTTTGGGTGAACTGGGCCCCAATCCTACTCCAAGGTTTTGAATTGTCAGATTGATAAACTCCCATGCCTCATCATGAAAATTTAACAAGAATAACAACGAATTTAAGTCTTGAGTGGATTTTTTGACATAGTGTCTTGCCCATTACACAATGTTTTCAATGAACACACATAGGCGGTCCACCATATCCACCAAGGCCATAAACCATTTTTATAATCTACCATCAGAGTCTAGGTCAAAGTCCTAGATTTTTTGAAATACAAAGTTCTTGATATTGGGGGTCTGCATGAACTCACTCAACTTAAAACCATAGTCCTCCAGCTCATTTTTAACATCTTATTTGGCATGTAAGACTTCTTGATTCCATTTGAGCCAATTTGGTCTGTTCTACAAAAATATGAAAACCTTTGCAAAATCCTCAACAAAGACATAGTGGGAATCATCCTATAAGGTGGCTATCATCCCAACAATGGGCACACAATTATCTTTGAATTCCTGATAGATAGGGAGTATGGCATTCACTCATTGATCTCCTTGGTGTAGTCGATCTCTTAAGAGGTCAATAGTGTGTCTGGTGGTGTATATATCAATGAATAGGGATTCCAGTTCTTCGATCCTCTCCCTTATTTTATCTTTCATTTATTGCTTAAGTTCTTCCACTGACCCAATCTGAATACTGGCTTGTGTAGTAGATAGATATGGCATTTTCAACCTATCGACCTCACTTTGGAGACATTTTACTTTGATCTATAGTTGCCCTGATTCTAAAACCTTAGCCTTCCACTCTTCTAGCTCTTTTTATATTCCTTCTGCAACCTATTCTTGGGAATCCAATTGTGATTTTATCATGTCCATAGGTGCAGCTACATTTCTTATGACACCTTTTCCTATGTTGATGGTGGCTTCTGTCATGCTGGGTGGCAATGGGATATCGAAGGTGGTAGTATATACATAAACTACTTCTTATCCAACTATCCTTTGAGGCTTGATTACTCCCTTAATAGGAGACCTTTGCTCCTCCATATCCTGTATTTGATCTTCCTCGTCAGTAGTGAATCAAAAGGTATCTTTGACCCTTGTCAACATAAGACTCTCAATGCCCTGGGTCGAAGACTCAGTTCGAGCTTTCTATTGGGAAGGTGATGATGTAGGACTTTTCTCTTGCACTTCATAGTCTCTGAGTATATTATACAACCCTCCAACTTCTATTATTTTATTCATCACTCTAGGGGGACTTGTCATTTTTCTTGATTTACCACCAAGGTGGTAGAATATAATAAGGTCTAGCCTCCTACCAACTGGGTCTGTTCTAATAAACATCAAAGCTATCGACATGGTGCTTTGTGGCTACTAAGAGGGATCACAAAATAACTCTTTTCCTCTTGAGGTGGTAGCGAGAGAGTTGGAAGAAGAAGGGAGCTTCGCCTATTCCTGCTACATCTCATCAACAATTTTCATCATGACCTCAAAGAGGTTAGTGTCTTTCTAGACAACTTGGAAGGTGGGGTCCTCAAATTCCTCAGGAGGAGCATCTGGGACTAGTGGGACCACCTTATCCACCAATATCCCATGGTGTAACCTCAATTGGGAGCTCTAATCACCCATAATTTCTAGCCTTCTATAATGCCTATCCTCCATCTTCCAAAACATATCCAAAGACTAGTTATTCTTGAAAGCCTTCTGCATCTCATATTAAAAATTATATTTATAATGGATGACTTGTAGAAGGGTGAGCCTACCAGCAACATTTTTCTATGATAGCCATATGGATCATAGACCCTCAAAGTAACTTTTGGAAAATAGTATGTGTCCATGTTCCACATGGCTCAGAGTATAGAAAAATAGCCCAGGTATGTGTAGGGTCCCATTGAGCAAGGGATGGGCAGCCATGGCATGGATCCCTTCTTCCTAAGGTATCTAATTTTAACTTCCTTAGATATTTTTAGGGTAATATCCATTATAGAAATTGAGGTTGGGCAGTGCATCCAAAGTGCCTTTGGTGGTAGTTTTGAACCATAGATTATGATGTAGGAGAAATCCTCTACATAGAAGAAATCTCTCGCTTGTGCTTACCGCAGGAAGTTCCTTATCCCAGCCCCAATTCTGTCTAGTTCTTCACTACACACTCAAAGGTGGACCATGGGGAGGACCTTATCAAAGAAGGTTTTATAGCTGGAGCATCCCTCTTGGATGCATAGTAGTTGGTATTACAGAGTAGGAGCAGTCACCCCCTTATTTGAGCCACTAGGGACTTGTCTAACTGTGCCACAAACAAGTGGATCAAGAATGAATAATAGGAGAAAGGAGTCATTTCCTTCTTATCAGCCAATATGGCCTTCTATAATTCCTATAATTATTGGTTGATGTTATCACTGATCACAATTTTTCACAAGTAGAGGGGGGTCCTGTCCGTTCTGGTGCACTGCAATATTAGAAACATGACCTCTTTTGTAATCAGTTCTAAATTTTTAATGCCCAATGCCAATTTGATCATATCTACGTAATCTTGCACCCAGGATCAAAGTAGAAATTTCTTTATGGGGAAGCTCGATAGTCTATGTTTCCTCCTCTTTAGGAGTGTCTTTGAGAATGTGGTATTCAGCATGTAGTTGGCCTGGAGTGCCAATGCGTTAAAGTCCACCACTCGAGATGTCGTAGCTAGGACGAATACCTATATATTTCTATCTTCTATCACCCTAGCCTCTACTTGAATTTTATAGTCATGGATGGAAAGACTTTTAGAATCATATGCCACTACCAACCAAGCTAAGAGGTTTGATGAATGATAGACTTTGGGGCAATTTAAACACCCTAAATTGGTATTCCACTTATTGCAAACAGGGGGAGGTTCGATGTTGTCCTGGTAAGACCTCATGTACAGGCTCCTAAGAAATGTTGGGTGTCATTGGCTATCTTCCTCTATGGGTTCGAAGGCGTAAATGGTCACTCCCTCAACCTCCTTCTATTACTCTATAGTAATGTCCTTTTTTGTGTCTAATAAAGTGGTCAGGGCTTTGGGATCCAATGCTCTCCTTATTTTCCTTGTTACCAACCATGTCACAATAATTTTATCGATTCTCCCTCTGACAATCGAGACCTCCAGCATGGTTGAGCTCATGGAAGTCATAGAAATGGACGTGGAAAATGGCACATGATCCTTCTCTTCTCCTATGCGCTCGATCTCATTGAGAACAATTCTTGCATGCACAAATGACATAGAATGGATCTGCCACCCTCATATTAAAGTATGCATATTTAATTTTAGTATATGAAGTGCATACGCTTTTCCATCGATGAGGCAAGTTGATAGGCCGAGCATGCCATGTCACCCATGTTTTTGACTTTGTGCATGGGGTGGGGGTGAGCGCACAAGGGTGTGTGCCTATGGGGACTTCATGCACTCTACTTAAAATGGAGCGCATGGGGGTTTTTTAGGGTGCACAACCTTGTGTTCCCCTTTGGACTTTAGCATGCTCCACCTCCCACACAGACTCTACACGGGGTGCATAGCTTGTGTGCCCCTTGGGGGCTTCATGCACCCCATTCCTAAATGGGATGCATAGATAGGGATTGGTCACATAGACTTGTGTGTCGATTAGGGGCTTTGGGAACTCCACTAATGGAGCACACAGGCTTGGTTTGGGGTGTGCAACTTTGTGCACCGTGGGGTTTTTCATGCGACCCACCCTTAAGTGAGGCGTATTGGCTAAACAAGGGTGCACCACCTTGTGCACCCTTAAGGGGGCATAAAATATGAGCCCCCAAAAGGGATACTGCCCTTTTGGGGTCAACAAGGAGGAACAAAGAAAAAATAATATGGCCTAGACAATCCTCAATGTCTAAAAATAATAAAAAAATTCAAAAAAATCCAAAAAAATCCTAACAAAACCCTAGTTTTTTATGGGATATTAAATAACTAAAAAATGTTAGCTTTTTATGAATGAGCCATGAGAGATAACAATCACAAGATGCAGAATAACATGCAAGAAAGTAAATCTGCTAGATGATTAAAGTATGTTGAAATATAAAATATATAAAATATTACAATGTAGCTATGGAGGAAGTGAGCACTCCATTAACAAAGCTACAGATCTACATCATATCCATCACCAGTAAATGGTGTGGAACACAATCCACTAACCTACGCTATCTAACAATGTCTCTCGACTGTCCTATCTATCTATCTAAGAGGCCATCCTTATATATGCAAAATAGGATGCTTGCCCAACACTCTATCTAGCTGTGCATAGGACACCTTGCACATGTACAACTTGCACATGGACACTTGTCCATTTATTACATTGCATGAAGTCACTAGATAACTTGCACAGGAAGTAATCTAGGTATGTATCTTGGAGGATACATTTACATAACCCAAATTATGGAATAGACATTATTTCCAACACCCCCTTGTATTACATTATTTGGGTATTGAAGACTTTAGTCTTCAATATGGATTCTCTTCATCTTCTGATTGGTCTTCGTAGTCTTCTTCTTCTGCATTCTTTGTAACCTGTTCAAGCAAATAGTTAGTGTTCCGGTAGTATGTTCCATTTGCTGATAGAGATTTCATTTCAAAATCCTCTGTGGGTTCTTCTAGTTCTTCTATCCTCTAAACCAGGTGACCTTTCTGATTTTTCTTCTGATATTCAAGTTGAGGATAATTGCTAGGTCGCTAAAATTGCTGTTGATGAGGGTTCCTTTGGTATTGTCGTAGCTCAAACTGATTCCCATGATTTGTCTGATTTCTTTGGTTCTGATTTTTGGGATTATATCTGCAATAGTTGGTACTATGTCCTTTCTTTCTGCAGATCTGACAATACCATATTTTTTGTCCTCGTGTTGTAGAAGCAATATTTCCCTGTGGATTGTCTTTTGAGGCCAATGCAGTGTTAGTCATTTCATATTTCAAAGTATTTTCTACTTCATATTCTTGAAGTATATTGACTAAATCATCAAAATATGTATCTTTACTTAGGACCTGCAAAGATGTTACCAAATGCTTATAGTTGTCTGGAAGTGCTCTCATGGTTACTTGAGTAAGAAGTTCATCTTTAACTGTTTCACCTAAGGTTAACAATTTCCCTTTAATATTTGCTACCTTCCTTAGGAACAGTTCTATACTCTCTCCACTATTCATTTTCAATGAGTGAAGTTGAGTTTGTAAATGAAGAATAGTTGCCTTATTCTTTCCTTCAAATATTTTTTCTAGGCTTATCCACGCATCTGAAGATGTTTTGGCTGAACTGATATATGGTTGAATCTCATCAGTGATAGCAAAAGTTATTATCATTAAGGCCTTTGAATCATTGTCTTCAAACTTTAGGATTTTTGCTTCTCCTGTGGTAGGTTTCTGAGTTTTACCTTTGACAACATCCCAAAGTTTTTCATATACTAAAATTGCTTTCACTTTATTTTTCCAAGAAAAATAATTAGGACCCTTGAGAAGTTGAGATTCTGCTAGGAAGAATTTGTTAGATGCCATTTCAAAACTTCCTAATATCAAGCCTTATGACTCCCTAATGTTTTGGAGTATGCTATAGTGCTTTTGTAAGGATATAGTTCAAATTTGGTTGATTTTGTACAAGTTTTGCAAGAATCAAAAATCAACTTTTAACACCTTATTACTCCTAATTGAACTAAGCACTATTTTAGTTTTGAAGAGGTTTTGATGTTGGAATTATTTTGTCCCATTTTTAGAGATTTGAGACAAGTAAAAAATAAATTTATCCAACCTTAATAAAATCCCTTAATAACCTCTTTTATATCCCTTGGATTATTTCTAATTTCCAAATAAAATAAATTTGATGGAGTAACCCTTATGACTCCCAAGTTTTGGAAAATTAGAGAAATGATAATAATATTTGCAATGTAGTTTAATCCAAGTTAAATTCCTTATTCCTCCTAAGTAAGATTGCAAATATTAAAATAATAAGATAAGTCACCCCTTTAGCTTTCAAAACCCTAAGTTTTAACCTTAGTTTATAATCCTTATAACTCCAACTTATGAAAGCAATAATCAATGGGATTTAGACCTTACCTTATACGTAATATCTCCTTGATGTTCGGTGCTTTCCATGGTTGAATATAATAATGTCTAAAATGTACCTTGAGCACTCGATTTAATGGAGATTCGATGGAATGCTAGATGTGAATGTTGTACGTAGGCGCTGAAAATGTTGACCTTCCAAAAATGGGGATCTTTTAATGCTCCTTCCCCTTTGTCTTCCACGTTGCAGTTTGAACGTTTCTGCTGCTTCTCTCATGCCTTGACTGTGCTACATTCCTCCTTCGAACGTCTTGACTGTGCTTCACTCTTGCATGTTGGTCTTGGACTAAAAGATACCTTTTAAGCAATGTTGATCATAGGCATTGTGACAAGTGTCACGTCCGTTACAAGTGAGCGCTCCCTTCTTTATGTAACGCTCCATAATATTTGTCCAATGCTTCTTGAAAATATATAGGCCCTTGTGTGAAGCTGGTGAAGAATGCCAAGTGGCACGTCTTTGCTTGTAACTCCTTCGTAGAAGCCTCTAGAATGTTGAGAGGAATGATGACTAGAATTCCAAGTGTCATTTCTACATGGAGACCATTCTTGTAACACCTTCGAAGATGGATATTATAACTCCATAACTTTCTTGCTTTGCAACATTGCTTGGGCAGCAAGCAAGATTTATTTTCCATAGGTGGATGGGCGATGCACTATGGAGCTTGGATGATAGTTCGACGCTTCCTTTGGTGAGTGGTCTTCTCCAATATTGAGACCACGAATGTAACACCTTTCTCCCTTTATTTTATGCCTCCAAACACATTGTTTTTATTGTTGCTATTTTGACATCCTTTTTGAGATTGATTTGCACTCGCTTGTCTACGTAAATGTGGCTCATGGATGATCTAAAATGAGCTTTGATTTTGTAGGTACGTACATCCAAGATGAGCCCTTGAATGGCTCCTTCTAGATTGGGAGGAAGAGTGCTGACGTCCGGCCTTTGTTGGCTGTTCTTTTCCTTGTAGGAAAACATGCCCTAATATGGCACTTTCAAATCTGCACTTATGCTGTCAAAAACCAGATTAGAGTAGTGCAAGATAATGTATTATATTTTGTATAATAAGGCTTTTAATATACCTTCTTTTGCACTCTATTTCCAGATTTTTAAATTCTGGTTTTGTGGCAGATTTCTTGCAATACAAGGGTTTGAGGTTGTCTTTAACAATAGACACACCTTTCCCTTTTTACTTGGAAAATTTTGATAACAAGTCCAAGCTTCAATAATAGTAGATAGAAGTTCTTTTAATTGATGCAAATTTTTTGCATTTTTTTTTTTGCATTCACTTGTAATGCTTTTGATTTTGAGACTCACCAAGTCTCACTTTCATAAGCTTCTATCTCTATTTTTGGTTAGTTATGTTCTTCTCCAAATCTGGAGGATTCTAACCCTTTTTGGTGGCTTCTATTGGCCACATCAAGTTGCAGATTTTTGTGCTTCAATAGTGTCTTTAGACACTTGATACAAATCAGACTTTGTGCCTTTCAAGAAACACAAAACTAATTTTCTTTTTGAGAGTGGTATAATAGTACAAGATCTTTACTTTTAATGCACTAATATTACACCTTATCACTCCAATCAACTCTCAAAGAAATGCACTAATAATCTACTAAAACTAATCAAGAATAACCTAAAATGAATCTTTAGGAGTTATTCTGCAATTTCACTACAATCAATGTTGTAGGACTTAGTCTTATTTTTTCAATAATAGATAATAGGTAGTTGATAGAAACTAATCTAGAATCTAATCAACTCCTAATAAATGTGCAATTGAATCCTTAAAAATAATATTTTTTCTTTGCACTTTAGAAGACTGAAATCTAATTTCCTTTTTGCAACTTTAATCCAATTTTAGGTGCTCTAATAAATCTAATAAGTAGTTCAATTTAATGAATATTTTTGCACCATAAGTTGCATACCTTTTTCTATAGCTCTTCTCCCACATTTGTAGAGGATGTAGACCTTGGTGTCTAGAAACACCAAGTTGCTGCTTCCAATAGGATGTCCTGCATAACTCCTTCTTCACCAAATGATGGTCTCAAACTTTCTTTTACGAGCCTAGGATTTGGTGGCTTGTTCTCCTCCTTCTGCTATAGATTTGGAGAAGTCTATGTCTCTAGGGCGGTGCCTTCTCGCTATGAGAGGTAATCTTCAAATCTCCAAGATTTGGTGAGCTTCTTCTATCTTCAAGTCCTCTTGTCGAGTTTTGACTTCAAGCAGGATATTCTTCTAGGGTTTGGCACTCCTTGCCAAACTTCTTCTTCTCAATTTGGCACTCCTTGCCAAATTCTCCTCTTGGGCTTATTGTCGGATGGCGATAATTGTCCCAAGTCCTTCACTATCAGGGACTTCACCTAGATAGTGGATTTCTCCAATGAGTTCTCAAAGAACTCTCTTGATCTTCAACAAGGCTCTCCTAGCCTTTCCTGGATGCTCGATGAGACCTTCTCAAGGTATTTGATCTGGAAGCTTCTGATGGTCTTCCTTTAGACCTTTTCTTCAACCTTCTACTTCTGGAAGTGTTGGTGGTGAGATCTTCTCCTGGATATTATGATTCTACTACTTCTAGCTTTGAGTAGGACTCTCCTAGTCCTTCTTCTTCTTCTTCCAAGACTAGAAGTTCTTCAATGAGATATTCTCCTGATATCTTCTCTTTTGCTTCAGGATTAAGCTGATTCTAAAGAAGATGCTCTTCCTAAATTTCTTGTAGGAAGTCTCCCAACTCACTGAATCTTCTATTCTTGCAACAAGAATATTAGTACTAAAATATTTAGTCTGCTTCTGAATCAGATATTCTTCTCAAATTCTTCTTCAAGATCAAGGCTTCTATGGCCTATTTTGATGTTAAGGCTTTTGTGGCCTTTTTAGTACCAAGGCTCCTATGGCCTTTTTTAGTATCAAGGCTCCTATGGCCTTTTCAATATCAAGGCTACTATGGCATTTTCAATATCAAGGCTTCTATGGCCTTTTCAGTATAAGACTTATGTGGCTTCTTCTGCAAGGCTTCTATGGTCTTTCTATATCAAGGCTCTTGTGGCTATTCTGCAAGGCTTCTATGGCCTTTTTTATCAAGGCTCTTGTGGCATGTTCTTCAAGTGTGGATTTCTACAATCCAAAAATGGAGATCTTCAGTCTCCTATCTTCACCATGATCCTTCACTAGAAGTCTTATTTCATAGTATTCTTCTCTCACATGATGAACTAACCTCTGCACTATGAGGGCACACCAACCATCGGGCAACGAAGTTGGAGTCTCCTAGATTTCTATCATAGGAGGAGTCCCAATCCTCTGAGGATTAATTTCCTACAACAAAAGAAACTTTAGGCACCTTTTAGCAAATTCTAGATGACCTGGATGATCTTCACTAGATGATCTATCAATCTAGTGGATTGAAATGTTGAGTCCTAGTCTTCATGAGTTTTCATAACAACTCTATGGAAAATACTCTAGAAGAAAATGATCTCAGTATTTTTTGAAACTGAGATTCCTTTCAGTCCTATCTTTGTGACTCTCCCAAAATCTACCACCTAGATACTCCTGAGATCTTTTTCCAGTGGCTGGTCCAATGGCGCGTCAGTTTGACAAAACTCTCAGGCTAACCAACAATGGTGGTTCCCTAATGACCTACATAGATTAGATCTACCGTGGCTCTGATACCACTATTAGCTTTTGATGAATGAGCCATGAGAGATAACAATCACAAGATGCAGAATAACATGCAAGAAAGTAAATCTGCTAGATGACTGAAGTATGCTAAAATATAAAACATATAAAATATTACAATGTAGCTATGGAGGAAGTGAGCACTCCATTAACAAAGCTACATATCTACATCATATCCATCACCAGTAAATGGTGTGGAACACAATCCACTAACCTACGCTATCTAACAATATCTCTCGATTGTCCTTTCTATCTATCTAAGAGGCCATCCTTATATATGCAAAATAGGATGCTTACCCAACACTCTATCTAGTTGTGCATAGGACACCTTGCACATGTACAACTTGCACATGGACACTTGTCCATTTATTACATTGCATGAAGTCACTAGATAACTTGCACAGGAAGTAATCTAGGTATGTATCTTGGAGGATACATTTACATAACCCAAATGATGGAATATACATTATTTCCAACAAAAAAATATAGAAACAATCTCAAATCTCCTCCAATCGGTGTTCAATATTCAATGTGATCTATATAAGTGATTTAAGATTATTATTTTCACCTCTTAGAATATTTTCCATAGAGCTAGAGAGAAAAAATATGCAAATGAGAAGAAATGGGCTAAAAAAAGTGTTTTTTTTTTTATTATGACCAATTTTCTTGCAAGAAATCAATGATAAAATGGCTCTAAAATTATCACAAGTTTATGAGTATCTCAACACCAAGAAACAAAAATAAATTCTAAGCCAAAAATTCTCATGAGTTTTGCGAGAACCTATGATCTCTCAACGAGGTTTGTAACACTAATGAGGTCCTCCACACTTGAAACAATCTCCAACTAGTACAACATTAGGTGTAATTTGAGCATGTCACATTAAATATTATTTTTCCACTCAAGATTCAAAAGTGGTCATTTTTTGATATGATAATTAAAATCTCAAAGTTCGACCATGTGCAATAGCTCTTCTTACTAGTCCTCATTCACATTCTATTGTTAATGCCAAGTGAACTGAGATAGTCTCAACCATATTAATGAATATATTTAGTTAGATTTAGGATGTTATTGATATACCCCCATATATCTACTTGTACCATAAATTTTATATTTATCCTTATGCTACAGAGTTCCCTAGGGTCCATATTCTACAAGAAGAGCCTTCCTATATGCTCCTCTAAATATCTGAGCCAAAGTTGATCTTAAATGAGAGAGAAATAATTTACTAGAATGATTTTAGTTCCATGGGTTTGTATATCTCCCAAAATATCCATAAATATTTCGTCATATTCCATTACCAATACACTTCCTTGGTGAATAATATAAAAGTCTTGGGTTCATTTTTGAATAAACACCTAACTTGAACTGCACTTCAAAATGCTCCCAAGTGACTTCTATTTTATAAAATCCTATTATGATTTCATTTCTTCACCATAGAGCTATGGGATCCTAAAAATAAAATATAGCTATTTTAGATTTATCCTTGCTAAAAAATTCATCAAGCCTAGAATTCCTTTCAATTTCCATGAGCCATTCTCATACAACTTTTCCTTTAGCGGTTCCAAAAAATTTGAGGGGTTCAAATTTCTTCAAGTTTTTAAATGTTAGGAATTATTACATCGTAGCCCATGTAACATGAGTGTGGTATAACCACCCACCAAAATTACTATGCATACACTATAGGACAAGGGTAGTTGAAATATTAGTTAGTGGTTTGTTATGCCAAATTTGGGCATCCCATGTATATAAATATTTTTCATTTTATAATGAAAATAATCAGTGCATTAGTATCATAGTAGGTAGAAGAAAGAGTAATATCTCCTTCTGATCCTTCTCAAGATTCAACATAGATAAGCCTCAAAATAGCTCTCAATTAATGAAAAATAGGTCTTAGGGCAAAGAACCTGTTGAGAAGCAACACACCCCCACTGAAAAATGAGATTCCATCCTTAGAAAATTTTGAACTTCCATTTTTGCAGCAGGGACCCTCTAGATGTTTTTCAGGTTTTAAATCCAAATTTGCTTGCCTCCTTTTTAAAGTTGTGCTTTTTCTTGCATTCCAACTGTGTTATCCAAGAATTCACTTTTTACATGCTAGAATCATTCATGCACAAGCAAAATCTTGCACCGGTACCGAGAAAATCCAGAAAATAGTTGCATAAATTCATGAAAAATCAAACTTTTCATTTTTGGTATTGTCGCGATATCGCGACACTTCCATTTTTAGAAATGTCACGATATCGCGACAGGTAAGTCAAAATGCATCTAAGTCCTGGAAGTGTAGCGAAATCGCGACACTTTCCATTTTTGGAAGTGTCGCGATATCGCGACGTTTCCATTTTTGGAAACTGTCGCAAAATCGCTGCCGGCCGGAGGAGAGAGAAAGAAAGCGTACAGAGGGCGTGATTTTGCGACATGTCGCGAAATCGTGACATGTCGAATTTTCACGACAAGAGAGAGAAAATGTATGAAAATCGGCTAAGTGCTAGAAAGGTCGCGATTTCGCGACATGTCGCGAAATCGCGACAGTTTTTGGAGAGAGACGCAAGTTGTACGGAGGGCGCGATTTTGCGTCGCATTTTCACGATAGGAGAGAGAAAGTGGGCTGCAGAATGAAAAATCGGCTAAGTCGCAAACATGTTCCAAAATCGCGGTCAACGCATGCAGGTAAGGGAACTGTCGCGATATCGCGACGTGTTCTATTTTCGCGGCTGAAAATCAAGAAAGCGTACGGAGGCCAGGAGGGTCGCGATTTCGTGACATGTCGCATTTTCACGGCCGATGAGGGAATAAGTTCCCGATGCGCTGGCAGGGTCGCGATATCGCGACATGTCACGAAATCGTGACATGTCGCAGAATCGCGGTAGGAGAGAGAAAGTCATAAGTTGACCTGAAAGAGCATTCCGACGGGAAACAGAAGGCATCCTGGGGTAGCGACACATGTCAAAGCATGAATGAGACAAACAGAAGCCGACATGCAAGCTTATTTTGCGGTTTTTAATCTGTTTTAACCTTTAAAGCTTCTGATTTAATTAAAATGCTAATCTAATGCATCTTTTTGTCTTTCATGCAGGATTCCACCTGGCACTTGCGGGACAACCGAGAAAGACCATAAAGGCAAAGATAAAGTGCGGATTTAGTCAAGGACCGCCATGCTAGAGGAAAAGAAGCCGGTAAAAGCATTCAATAGCAAATTTATGATAGAATTGATAGCATGAAGACCATTTCAACTCAAAGATGGATTTGCGGGATCAAATTGATGGAGAAGTGGTGACTCATCCGGCTCACCAGCAGAATTAATGGAGGCATTTATTTGCAGTGCGGATGAATGCAAGTTGCATTTGATTTTATCTTCTCCATTTATGGCAGCTAACTGCACAGATTTGCCGAAGGGTTAAGTTCTATCTGGACTTTGATTTTAAATGGATTTTTATTGTAAAACCCGGGTCCTAGGGTTTAGATGTGATAAGATTTGCAGTTAAAGAAGAAGATATTTCTGAAAAGATCAGGGCCTGTCCTGAGTCTATAAATACTTCTTCTAAATGTAATCGCAGACAGCGGAGACTTAGAAATAAAAGGCTTATAAGCAATTTCTTGCAAATTTTGTGAAATATTTTGTTTCTGGACTTGGAGTTGATGTGCTTTAGCTTTTCTGTGATAGCATGGCCAGGAGACTAATATTTTATAGAGTGTGATAAGTGCATCTTCTTTTGTTTTCCGTTCCATTTAAAGTTTGTTAGATATATGCTGTAAATCTGCCATTGTCAAGATTAAATATGCTGTTAGGCTTCAGTTGTTCTATTGTCTGCTAGGGGAAATTATAGATTTCAGGTGTAAGTTTGTTCTAATTGCTCTGTCTTCACTGTGCGAGCTAGGCTGTTGGTGAAAGATACCAGTTTTAACCAGCTGCCTTTGGATTTATAATTTTCTGCTAGATCTGTTTCACTCTGCCTTGTGCTCTTAGTTGAAAATGATCTTAGACTGACTAGACACTTTCTTCTTTGATTTGTTCAGTTGTGAAGCTAGTAGCATAGATAAGATTGATAGTTTGGGGTTTTACAGTTGATGTTTGATAAGCTTCTCTTTTCTGCCTTACCCTACCCTCTCTTTGCTTTCGGTGAATGATCCATTTTTATTTTCTTTGTTTGTATTTTATTTAAATCTGCTGACCCATGAGAGCTAGATCAAAGAATTCAAGTTAAATCTGATTGTCAACAACTTTTGCAACTAATGAACAAGTTCAAGAACCCCCCGTAAGGTAACGAGAGCGATCCATATTGAAATCTATTTCAAAAGTGGAAAAGAGTGAATTGCCATTCGACCCAACTCTGTAACTCGCACCTTGGATAACCAGCTAGATCCTAAAGATGAGTGGGATCCGTCCCGTGGGTGTCTCCGGAGCTTTCCTTGCCTCATCCTTTCCCGGGGTGTGCATGAAAGTCGGACCAACAACCTAATTGGCGCTAGAAAGAGGGCTGTTGAACTCAGTTCAAGTATTGTAAGGGCATAACAACAACATTTTAAGGAGTTGCAGATTTGTTTTTCCAAATGGGACAGGGAAGACAGTAAACACAAGTCTTTCCCAGATAGCAAATTTTTGAAGCACGATCCGGAGTGCATTTCGTCAACAGGACCTGAAAGGTAATTTTTCTAAATTACTTGCACATGGTCAAAATTTTTTTAAGGCACCATTTCTTGCCTGTACAGTTCTGTGCTTTAGTCTGTACAGTTTTATTTTGTTTTTGCTTTAAGCCTGTGCCTGTCCTTGGAAGCCTGTACAAAGTCCTTCAGCTTTTGAAATCTGTCCTTTAACCTCTGCCTGAGCAATCAATGAAAAGTCAGCCTGCTGAAAATTGTTTTATTCTGAGCTGATAAATCCACAATCCAGTGCCCCCATGCTGTTCACCATTCCAATTGAGATAGTCTGCTTGCACTGAACAGTGAGAGCCATTTTGTTATTCAGGATGAAGGTAGAGAGATGATTGGATCTTGTGTCTTACTTGCCACAGTTGTTTTAATGATAGAAAAATTGCTATGCTGTTTAGTTGGAGGAACTCCCGAGGAATCCAAGAAAAGCTGGTTATGAGAGGGGACTATGTCATGCAATTATTTGGGTGTCACCAGAGGCTATCAATGCCTAGACTGAAACAGTTCCAGATTGATCAAATGATAAAAGAAAATTGTAATTTCTCTAAGGTCTTCCAGATAGTGATATATTTCAAAAAGAAGAGAGATAAGAAAAAAGAAAAAAAGAAAAAAGAGTTATATATTAAAAGAGGCAGCCAATATTAGATTCTGCCCTACAGTTGTAAATTTGGGTCGTGTAAATCTAAAGGGTAACTCTGTCTAGGCTGTAAAAGGCTAAACTAGTAAACAGAGCTCTACTCGGTTTCCCCTTTTACAATCTAGAAAAGTTGATTAATCCAAGTTTATCATTCAATTCAGTCATCTTTGAAGAAAGTTTATACCTTTTGAAATTGCACATCAGAAATCTTCCTTAAAGTAATCCAGCCCAGTATGTCCTTGGGAAATTTTAACGACTGGCGATTAGCGATCAATTTATTGTGATGAATGTCCGTGGCAAGGCATGATGCATGGTCTTTTTGTTTTGAAACCAGAGTCTTGGGTTCTAAAATAGTGCTACTATTTTACCCGTAGATATCGCCATTTGTTGAGAAGCAACACACCCCCACTGAAAAATGAGATTCCATCCTTAGAAAATTTTGAACTTCCATTTTTGCAGCAGGGACCCTCTAGATGTTTTTCAGGTTTTAAATCCAAATTTGCTTGCCTCCTTTTTAAAGTTGTGCTTTTTCTTGCATTCCAGCTGTGTTATCCAAGAATTCACTTTTTACATGCTAGAATCATTCATGCACAAGCAAAATCTTGCACCGGTACCGAGAAAATCCAGAAAACAGTTGCATAAATTCATGAAAAATCAAACTTTCCATTTTTGGTAGTGTCGCGATATCGCGACACTTCCATTTTCGAAAATGTCGCGATATCGCGACGGGTAAGTCAAAATGCAGCTAAGTCCTGGAAGTGTAGCGAAATCGCGACACTTTCCATTTTTGGAAGTGTCGCGATATCGCGACGTTTCCATTTTTGGAAACCGTCGCAAAATTGCTGCCGGCCGGAGGAGAGAGAAAGAAAGCGTACGGAGGGCGCGATTTTGCGACATGTCAAATTTTCGCAGCAAGAGAGAGAAAATGCATGAAAATCGGATAAGTGCCAGAAAGGTCACGATTTCGTGACATGTCGCGAAATCGCGACAGTTTTTTGGAGAGAGAAGCAAGCTGTACGGAGGGCGCGATTTTGGCGACATGTCGCGAAATCGCGACATGTCGCATTTTCGCGGTAGGAGAGAGAAAGTGGGCTGCAGAATGAAAAATCGGCTAAGTCGCAAACATGTTCCAAAATCGCGGTCAACGCGGTCAACGCATGCAGGTAAGGGAACACGTCGCGATATCGCGACGTGTTCTATTTTCGTGGCTGAAAATCAAGAAAGCGTACGGAGGCCAGGAGGGTCGCGATTATGCGACATGTCACGTTTTTGCGGTCGACGAGGGAAGAAGTTGCCGATGCGCTGGCAGGGTCGCGATTTCGCGACATGTCACGAAATCGCGACATGTCGCGGAATCGCGACAGGAGAGAGAAAGTCATAAGTTGACCTGAAAGTGCATTCCGATGGGAAACAGAAGGCATCCTGGGGTAGCGACACGTGTCAAAGCGTGAATGAGACAAACAGAAGCCGACATGCAAGCTTATTTTGCGGTTTTTAATCTGTTTTAACCTTTAAAGCTTCTGATTTAATTAAAATGCTAATCTAATGCATCTTTTTGTCTTTCATGCAGGATTCCACCGGGCACTTGCGAGACAACCGGGAAAGACCATAAAGGCAAAGATAAAGTGCGGATTTAGTCAAGGACCGCCATGCTAGAGGAAAAGAAGCCGGTAAAAGCATTCAATAGCAAATTTATGACAGAATTGATAGCATGAAGACCATTTCAACTCAAAGATGGATTTGCGGGATCAAATTGATGGAGAAGTGGTGACTCATCCGGCTCACCAACAGAATTAATGGAGGCATTTATTTGCAGCTGCGGATGAATGCAAGTTGCATTTGATTTTATCTTCTCCATTTATGGCAACTAACTGCACTGATTTTCCGAAGGGTTAAGTTCTATCTGGACTTTGATTTTAAATGGATTTTTATTGTAAAACCCGGGTCCTAGGGTTTAGATGTGATAAGATTTGCAGTTAAAGAAGAAGATATTTCTGAAAAGATCAGGGCCTGTCCTGAGTCTATAAATACTTCTTCTAAATGTAATCGCAGAGGCGGAGACTTAGAAATAAAAGGCTTATAAGCAATTTCTTGCAAATTTTGTGAAATCCTTTGTTTCTGGACTTGGAGTTGATGTGCTTTAGCTTTTCTATGATAGCATGGCCAGGAGCCTAATATTTTGTAGAGTGTGATAAGTGTATCTTCTTTTGTTTTTCGTTCCATTTAAAGTTTGTTAGATATATGCTGTAAATCTGCCATTGTCAAGTTTAAATATGCTGTTAGGCTTCAGTTGTTCTATTGTCTGCTAGGGGAAATTACAGATTTGAGGTTAAGTTTGTTCTAATTGCTCTGTCTTCATCTGTGCGAGCTAGGGTCGCCGGTGAAAGATACCGGTTTTAACCAAGTCGCCCTTGGATTTATAATTTTTTGCTAGATCTATTTCACTCTGCCTTGTGCTCTTAGTTGAAAGTGATCTTAGACTGACTGGACACTTTCTTCTTTGATTTGTTCTATTGTGAAGCTAGTAGCATAGATAAGATTGATAGTTTGGGGTTTTACAGTTGATGTTTGATAAGCTTCTCTTTCTGCCCTACCCTACCCTCTCTTTGCTTTCGGTGAATGATCCATTTT
Organism: Wollemia nobilis; assembly: GCA_028583015.1. Lineage (NCBI taxonomy): Eukaryota > Viridiplantae > Streptophyta > Pinopsida > Araucariales > Araucariaceae > Wollemia > Wollemia nobilis. The sequence continues at coordinate 14,154,442 of JAQPPZ010016881.1, forward strand.
TATTTTCTTTGTTTGTCTTTTATTTAAATTTGTCGACCCATGAGAGCTAGATCAAAGAATTCAAGTTAAATCCGATTGTCAACAACTTTTGCAACTACTCGAACAAGTTCAAGAACCCCCGTAAGGTAATAGAGCAGTCCATATTGAAATCTATTCCGAAGTGGAAAAGAGTGAATTGCCATTCGACCCAACTCTGTAACTCGCACCTTGGATAACCAGCTAGATCCTAAAGATGAGTGGGATCCGTCCCGTGGGTGTCTCCGGAGCTTTCCTTGCCTCATCCTTTCTTGGGGTGTGCATGAAAGCCGGACCAACAACCTAATTGGCGCTAGAAGGAGGGCCTGTTGAACTCAGTTCAAGTATTGTAAGGGCATAACAACAACATTTGAAGGAGTTGCAGATTTGTTTTTTCAAATGGGACAGGGAAGACAGTAAACACAAGTCTTTCCCAGATAGCAAATTTTTGAAGCACAGTCTGGAGTGCATTTCGTCAACAGGACCTGAAAGGTAATTTTTCTAAATTACTTGCACATGGTCAAAAAATTTTTAAGGCACCATTTCTCTGCTTTCCCAACTGCTGCATTTTCTGAGTATGAAGGGAAGTTGTAACATATGTGTACATATTGTAAATAGCTTTGCAGTTTATTTTGCTTTAGTTTGGTGCTAGATTTCTGTACATTTGCTTTAGTTGTTTATTTCAGTTTTTCAGTTTATTTCTTTGTCAGTGCAGTTTTATTTTTAAATGTCTGTACAGTTTTAATCTGTTTCAGTTTAATTTTAATGCTCAGCAGTTTTAGTTGCTCCGTCTTAATTTTTAATCTTTAGTTGTTTTTCAGTTTTAGCTTGTGCAGTTTATTTCTTTTGTCAGTGCTTTTTATTTCCTTTCTTTGTCTTTTTATGTCAGCTTGCTTTCTTTTAAGTCTGTACAGTCTTTTGTTTTAGTTTTATTTGCTTTAGTTCTTTATTGCAGTTCTTTTCTTTGTCTGTTTTCAGTTGCAGTTTAGTTTATTTCAGTTGCTTTAGTTTATTTCAGTGCTGTTGCAATTTAGCTTTGCTGCAGTTCAACAATTTTTATTTGCTTCAGTTCTTTTAGTTTATTTCTTTTATTGCCTGTACAGTTTTTATTTTCTTCCCTGCATTTCCTTTTCTTTGTTGTCTGTACAGTCTTTTGTTTCAGTTCTTTTCTTTGCTGTCTGTTCAGTTTATTTGTTTTTCCCTTGCCTGTACAGTTCTGTGCTTTAGTCTGTACAGTTTTATTTTGTTTTTGCTTTAAGCCTGTGCCTGTCCTTGGAAGCCTGTACAAAGTCCTTCAGCTTTTGAAATCTGTCCTTTAACCTCTGCCTGAGCAATCAATGAAAAGTCAGCCTGCTGAAAATTGTTTTATTCTGAGCTGATAAATCCACAATCCAGTGCCCCCATGTTGTTCACCATTCCAATTGAGATAGTCTGCTTGCACTGAACAGTAGAGCCATTTTGTTATTCAGGATGAAGGTAGAGAGATGATTGGATCTTGTGTCTTACTTGCCACAGTTGTTTTAATGATAGAAAAACTGCTATGTTGTTTAGTTGGAGGAACTCCCGGGGAATCCAAGAAAAGCTGGTTATGAGAGGGGACTATGTCATGCAATTATTTGGGTGTCACCAGAGGCTATCAATGCCTAGACTGAAACAGTTCCAGATTGATCAAATGATAAAAGAAAATTGTAATTTCTCTAAGGTCTTCCAGATAGTGATATATTTCAAAAAGAAGAGAGATAAGAAAAAAAAAAAAGAGAAAAAAGAGTTATATATTAAAAGAGGCAGCCAATATTAGATTCTGCCCTACAGTTGTAAATTTGGGTCATGTAAATCTAAAGGGTAACTCTGTCTAGGCTGTAAAAGGCTAAACTAGTAAACAGAGCTCTACTCGGTTTCCCCTTTTACAATCTAGAAAAGTTGATTAATCCAAGTTTATCATTCAATTCAGTCATCCTTGAAGAAAGTTTTATACCCTTTGAAATTGCACATCAGAAATCTTCCTTGAAGTAATCCAGCCCAGTATGTCCTTGGAAAATTTTAACAGCTGGCAGTTAGCAGTCAATTTATTGTGAAGAATGTCTGTGGCAAGGCATGATGCATGGTCTTTTTGTTTTGAAACCAGAGTCTTGGGTTCTAAAATAGTGCTACTATTTTACCCGCAGATATCGCCATTTGTTGAGAAGCAACACACCCCCACTGAAAAATGAGATTCCATCCTTAGAAAATTCTGAACTTCCATTTTTGCAAGTAGGGACCCTCTAGATGTTTTTCAGGTTTTAAATCCAAATTTGCTTGCCTCCTTTTTAAAGTTGTGCTTTTTCTTGCATTCCAACTGTGTTATCCAAGAATTCACTTTTTACATGCTAGAATCATTCATGCACAAGCAAAATCTTGCACCGGTACCGAGAAAATCCAGAAAACAGTTGCATAAATTCATGAAAAATCAAACTTTCCATTTTTGGTAGTGTCGCGATATCGCGACACTTCCATTTTCGGAAATGTCGCGATATCGCGACAGGTAAGTCAAAATGCAGCTAAGTCCTGGAAGTGTAGCGAAATCGCGACACTTTCCATTTTTGGAAGTGTCGCGATATCGCGACGTTTCCATTTTTGGAAACCGTCGCAAAATCGCTGCCGACCGGAGGAGAGAGAAAGAAAGCGTACGGAGGGCGCGATTTTGCGACATGTCACGAAATCGCGACATGTCGCATTTTCACGGCAAGAGAGAGAAAATGCATGAAAATCGGCTAAGTGCCAGAAAGGTCGCGATTTCGTGACATGTCGCGAAATCGCGACAGTTTTTGGAGAGAGAAGCAAGCTGTACGGAGGGCGCGATTTTGCGACATGTCACGAAATCACGACATGTCGCATTTTCACGATAGGAGAGAGAAAGTGGGCTGCAGAATGAAAAATCGGCTAAGTCGCAAACATGTTCCAAAATCATGGTCAACGCGGTCAACGCATGCAGGTAAGGGAACTGTCGCGATATCGCGACGTGTTCTATTTTCGTGGCTGAAAATCAAGAAAGCGTACGGAGGCCAGGAGGGTCGCGATTTCGCGACATGTCACGTTTTCGCGGTCGACGAGGGAAGAAGTTGCCGATGCGCTGGGAGGGTCACGATTTCGCGACATGTCGCGAAATCGCGACATGTCGCAGAATCGCGACAGGAGAGAGAAAGTCATAAGTTGACCTGAAAGTGCATTCCGACGGGAAACAGAAGGCATCCTGGGGTAGCGACACGTGTCAAAGCATGAATGAGACAAACAGAAGCCGACATGCAAGCTTATTTTGTGGTTTTTAATCTGTTTTAACCTTTAAAGCTTCTGATTTAATTAAAATGCTAATCTAATGCATCTTTTTGTCTTTCATGCAGGATTCCACCTGGCACTTGCGGGACAACCGGGAAAGACCATAAAGGCAAAGATAAAGTGCGGATTTAGTCAAGGACCGCCATGCTAGAGGAAAAGAAGCCGGTAAAAGCATTCAATAGCAAATTTATGACAGAATTGATAGCATGAAGACCATTTCAACTCAAAGATGGATTTGCGGGATCAAATTGATGGAGAAGTGGTGACTCATCCGGCTCACCAGCAGAATTAATGGAGGCATTTATTTGCAGCTGCGGATGAATGCAAGTTGCATTTGATTTTATCTTCTCCATTTATGGCAGCTAACTGCACAGATTTGCCGAAGGGTTAAGTTCTATCTGGACTTTGATTTTAAATGGATTTTTTATTGTAAAACCCGGGTCCTAGGGTTTAGATGTGATAAGATTTGCAGTTAAAGAAGAAGATATTTCTGAAAAGATCAGGGCCTCATCCCGAGTCTATAAATACTTCTTCTAAATGTAATCGCAGTGGGCGGAGACTTAGAAATAAAAGGCTTATAAGCAATTTCTTGCAAATTTTGTGAAATCCTTTGTTTCTGGACTTGGAGTTGATGTGCTTTAGCTTTTCTGTGATAGCATGGCCAGGAGCCTAATCTTTTGCAGAGTGTGATAAGTGTATCTTCTTTTGTTTTTCGTTCCATTTAAAGTTTGTTAGATATATGCTGTAAATCTGCCATTATCAAGTTTAAATATGCTGTTAGGCTTCAGTTGTTCTATTGTCTGCTAGGGGAAATTACAGATTTGAGGTTAAGTTTGTTCTAATTGCTCTGTCTTCACTGTGCGAGCTAGGCTACCGGTGAAAGATACCAGTTTTAACCAGCTGCCCTTGGATTTATAATTTTCTGCTAGATCTATTTCACTCTGCCTTGTGCTCTTAGTTGAAAGTGATCTTAGACTGACTGGACACTTTCTTCTTTGATTTGTTCTGTTGTGAAGCTAGTAGCATAGATAAGATTGATAGTTTGGGGTTTTACAGCTTGATGTTTGATAAACTTCTCTTTCTGCCCTACCCTACCCTCTCTTTGCTTTCGGTGAATGATCCATTTTTATTTTCTTTGTTTGTCTTTTATTTAAATCTGCTGACCCATGAGAGCTAGATCAAAGAATTCAAGTTAAATCTGATTGTCAACAACTTTTGCAACTACTGAACAAGTTCAAGAACCCCCGTAAGGTAACAGAGCGATCCATATTGAAATCTATTCCAGAAGTGGAAAAGAGTGAATTGCCATTCGACCCAACTCTGTAACTCGCACCTTGGATAACCAGCTAGATCCTAAAGATGAGTGGGATCCGTCCCGTGGGTGTCTCCGGAGCTTTCCTTGCCTCATCCCTTTCCCGGGGTGTGCATGAAAGCCGGACCAACAGAACCCTACAAAAGACCAAGTAAGGTTTAACCTCAAAAGAAAGAGGTAACCATTCTCTCTATGAAGTATTCCCACAAAAGTTTTAAAAATTAATTCCTAATAAGAAAAGTCTTAGGATATACCATAGAAAAATAAGCTATCTTAGGATAAAATTTTATGCCATATATAAATCTACAAATACAAGATTGAGGGTGTTCAAGACATCAAGGCTGAACATTGCCAAGTAAAAGAAAGTACCAAGTAGAAGAAAAGCATCTAAGCATAAGCACAATCAAGTGATTAGAAAGTAAATAAAAATTCTAGCAAATATGAAATAGGGTCATAAGTTCCCCTTGCACAATCATTACCTCCTTTGAAGATGCTAAGAAGAAATTAAAGCTTCTCAAATATTGTAAGAAAATCACTATCATCAAAAGAAATAAATCCATCATTGGAGTTATCAATAAGAGGCAACAAGATTGCCATATCTATTCCAAAAGCATGCATTCAAACTCAAGATCACAAAACTACAAGATATATTTAAGAAGACATCATTCAAAAATAACTAGAAACATCATGCAAGATTGTAGCACCTTAAAATTGACCCATTTGCATAAAAACACAAAATATTGGAAAAATATTATGTTTGCATTTGTCACCTCAAACTTTTTGCTACTCGAATGAGATCATACTACGATTAGAAAAATCATAGTACGACCTCTGAAATCGTAGCACGATCTCAGTTTTTGTTCCTTGCGATCGACGTACGATATCGTCGATCATAATACGATCTTGCTTGAAAACAAAAAATTTAAAATGGAAAATGACAAAAGTTGTTCAAACTGGTTTTTGCCTTCGCCTGTGTAACTACACGGGATTTGCGAGATCAGATCCATTCGGTTTTGTCTAACTTGGAAGAAGTTGCAACAATCGAACGTCCTCCCTATTTTGGACACTCCTCCTTGCCTATTTAACCAGACCCCTCCCTCCGTAAATTCCTCTGGCTCTATGCACTTAGGAAAAATTAGTTTAATTATGCATTCTAGCACTCATCATTTCGTTATTTGCTTGTAGGATTGGAGTATTTCATCACATATCGAAGGATTTCATTGCATATCGAAGGATACAATAGTGTGATTGTTAGAGTTAAAGTGCACTATGCCTTCACCTTGACACTTGTCAATTTCTCTTGACAAGTTTCATGTGTTGAATATAGGCTTATGCCTATATATTGTAACCATTTTTGTCAATAATACAAATCCCCTTCAGTTTCACTCCCAACATTTGGTATCAGAGCTCCAGGGTTTCTCTGGCTTTGTGAGCTTGAGGGGGGATTTCCCTCATGGAAATCCTCCCTCCCCCTCATATTTTCCCCCCATAATAGGGAGTATGCTCTTCATTCTTTATGGATGAATCAAAAACCAGATTTTTGAACATTTATGGCTGCACCCAAATATTTTTTTTTATTTTTACCTTGCCCTTAACCTGGGTTCTCTTTTCTCCAACACGATACTCGGCTATTTCGAGAATAATGGCATGTGGCCATTAGGATTCTGGCTGTCTGCTTTAGCAGCCCTGATCTCCCTTGTTGTTTTCCTGGTTGGAACACCAAGGTATCGCCATCACATGCCAGGAGGCAACCCTCTACCTCATGTTGGACAAGTATTTGTAGCATCAATCTAGAAGTGGAGGTTGAAGCAATCCGAAAGTGAGAATGAGAAGAACAGGGCAGAGGTGATGATGGTGCTGGCGGCACTGGGGAGGTATTTGGAGAGTATCCTAGTAGATTTGGTGATGGTGGTGAAGAAAGGAAAGGTGTTGGCCGCCATAATCGACCGTTACGCAGAGTTGGAGAAGTTAGGCTTCTTCCGGTGGTTCCTCCAGTTTGACGGATTTAAAGAACGCTTGTTGACTGACGATCTCTTTCTGGTCAAGGTTGCCATGGAGTGCGACGTCGGCATATTTACTAAGATAGCAGCAGAGCTAAAGCGTCGAAGAGAGAATTTCATGAAGCAATAGATTTTGTTATAGCAGATGTGGTCATGGCCATAGTTGCAGATTTTATGCTTGTCATAGGCGATCCGACGCGGCAGAAGAAGGTGGACTTGGGAGAGAGAAGCACGCACGAATGCCAATGTTATTTTGCGAGATCTGTTGGACGCAATGGAAAAGGCCAAGAAAATGTTTTTCAGGGCCAAGTTCATCATCGTTGTCCATGTACATCAGCGTAGCCTCCAAGATCTTGTCGCCCATGAACACCATGGCTTTTGGTGGCTACGAACCCTACGCTACACACTGTCAGCAAGCGCTATTGCGCAGTCTTCGAAGACACAGGGGCTGTGATGAGCAACAGAGGAAGATTGATGCAAACAAAAACACACTAACTGTGACATTACATTTATTCAACTAAGGCCACTTACATCAACACGATCAATCTCTGGACTAACGACGATTTTTTGTTTGAGCTACGAGGAAGAAACTGTGGATCATGGAGTGTAACTATGTGTTATCTGGGGGATTTTATTTTCTGTCAACTAAGACGAAATATTCGGATTTCAATGCACTATTTATGGAGGATTACATTGCGGGTAGGAGCTTGGAGCATTCTTCTAGCGATGCGTGCCATGGTTTGCCAGAATATCGATAATCGATCAAAGAGGGTGACGACAGAGGAAGCGTAAGAGAGGTTTCGCAGGAGGATTTTGTGGTTTCTGCATACAAAGTTTGAGGCAAAAATTTGATGATTGAGACAATAGATGAAATGAGCGACGGGTGAGCGACGCAGTGGTGCATAGAGAACATTGGGCGCTGACGGTTCGATCCCGATGCCCATCAACGACAGCTACGGCTGCTACTACTTGAGATGAGGAACAAAAAAATTTCTGTCGATGGTGCATTAGATCAGATGATTTTGATATTTTACATTTTACGTATCTCTTCGCCCACCTATGAATCCACTCAGGCTGTGGATATTTTATTTTAGCCATGTGGACTGATAGGGGGCGCCCATCGTGGGCCTTCACCTCAGACGTGTAGAGGGCCAGCAGCACCGCCTCAAAACCCACCAGTGGCTCGGACGTGTAGAGGGCCATGTATGGGTTCTCTGAATCTAATTGCTTGTGCATCAATGGCTACTCGGTGAAGCATTTATTAAAATATGGGGGCATGTTATTATTAAAGTGGAAGGAGACCACTTTGATTTTTTTTATAGGGGAACTTGACAAAATGGCCAAAAATATTTTTATGGCTCACTGTTTTTTTTTTTCCACATGGAAAGTGGAAGGCCTAGATGGCCCAAGTAATTCCCCTACGAGGGAAATTTTAACACTATTTTTTATTCTTCCTGAGAGCGATGCCGCCATTAAGCGAGGTTGTTTATTTTGCTACCTTAGATAGGCATGGTATTTTTTTTCCACATGATGAAGGCTCCTTTAATGGTGGAATATAGGGGTATTTATAGTCGTTGGAAACGTTTTTTTGCGACGGACACAATGGTGGTATCATATTGTAATTTTGAGGCTGTTTCAATTCTGTTTTTTAGCCTCAAAGTTTTTCTACCTTAGAGTGCACTCTCGGTTGTACCCGACACTCCCAAGGTAATTTAATTTGTGATCCTTGTACCTAGTGACTTTTTCTATACACTTGGCGAATGCAGTGGCTGGTTACCCATGCATTTTGGTGGGATGACATGGTCACCATAAGGACACTTATACTAGGGACTACAGACAAAGACACCCTAGACTCTATCCGAGGTTTTTCCGGATCTACTTCTGAAGACTACAGACAAAGACACTTTAGAAGATTCTCTTCTTTTCTTCTTCTCTCCTCCTATTTGGATCTATGGCTCATTTTATTGTATTGAGTGCATTTTTGGCAGAGCTGACACTCTTATATGGCTTGTTTTTCCTTTAATTAGGTGCATTTTCGATAGAGACCGACACCTTCTAGATTGAGTTCACCATGAGGAGGGATTTCATACTCATGGTGAATCTAGTCAGTGACCTACGAGAGGCAACATCCTCTGAGGATGACCTGTAGAGGCAATAGACCCAGAAGTGGCTGACCCTGAGGCACCCATGATGACCCCGAGGCACTTAGATGGCTAACCCAGTGGCAAAAGACCCGTGGAAGTGGCTGACCCTGAGGCAATAGACCAAGATGTATACATAGTGAATCTAGAATTATTCACATTTGGAGAGCCAAGCACAAAGAGCAAGAGCCTAAGACCAAATCAGAAATAAAGGAGGATGTAGATTTTTGTTAGAGAAGTCAATATTAAGGGAGAATGTTACCTAATGTTGACTTGTTTTTTTTCTTTAGTTAGGATAGTGCACATTAAGGGGGAATGTTAGAGTTAATGTAATGTGCACTATGCCAGTTTGACACTTGTCAGTTTCATTGACAAGTGTCATGTTCATCATATAGGCTTATGCCTATATATTGTAACCATTTATCAATAAAATATATCCCATAAGTTTTCAGTCCTAAAATATATGCCGCTATTGAGCGATGTTGTCTTTTTTCTGCCTTAGATAAGCATTATTGTTTTTCCACATGATGAAGGCCCCTTTGATGGTGGAATATAGGGGTATTTATAGTCGTTGGAAACGGTTTTCCATGACAGACACAATGGTGGTGTCATATTCTAATTTTGAGGCTGTTTCAAATGAGTTTTTTAGCCTCAAAATTTTTTTCTACCTTGGAGTGCACTTTCGGTTGTACCCAACACTCCCAAGGTAATTTCATATGTGATCCTTGTACCTAGTGATCTTTTCTATACACTTGGCGAATGCAGTGGCTGGTTACCCATGCATTTCGGTGGGATGACATGGTCACCATAAGGACACTTATACTAGGGACTACAGACAAAGACACCCTAGACTCTATCCAAGGTTTTTTCGGATCTACTTCTAAAGACTACAGACGAAGACAGTTCAGAAGATTCTCTTCTTTTTTTCTTCTCTCCTATTTTGATCTATGGCTCATTTTATTGTATTGAGTGCATTTTCGATAGAGACCGACACTCTTATATGGCTCATTTTTCCTTTTTATTAGGTGCATTTTTAGCTAAGACCAACACATTCTAGATTGAGTTCACCATAAAGAGAGATTTGATATTTATGGTGAATCTAGTCAGTGACCTACGAGAGGCAACATCCTCTGAGGATGACCTGCAGAGGCAACAAACCTAGAAGTGGTTGACCCTGAGGCACCCATGATGACCCTGAGGCACTTAGATGACTAACCCAGTGGCAACAGACCCATGGAAGTGGTTGACACTGAGGCAACAGATCGAGATGTATACACAGTGAGTCTAGCATTATTCACAGTTGGAGAGCCAAGTGCAAAAAGCATGAGCCTAGACCAAATCAACAATAAGAGAGGATGATAGGTTGTTTTAGAGAAGTCAACATTAAGGGGGAATGTTACCTAATGTTGACTTGTTTTGTTTCTTCTTTAGTTAGGATAGTGCACTTTAAGGGGGAATGTTAGAGTTAAAGTGCACTATGCCTTCACCTTGACACTTGTCAGTTTCTCTTGACAAGTTTCATGTGTTGAATATAGGCTTATGCCTATATATTGTAACCATTTTTATCAATAATACAAATCCCCTTCAGTTTCACTCCCAACAGTGATCGTAGTTTGAACATGCAAGTTTGGGATACGATCTCGCCCAAAATGCTACGATATCATCTACAATTTTCTTGGGGGCAACTCCGAGTTTTGGTTTGCGTATTTTGGCCTCTCTTCATTTGATTTAGACTTCATTTAGTATTTTTATCATAAGACATATTAGATTAAATCATTTGCATTCTTGGAGTTCACCTAAAATCTCATGTAATTGCATGTTTTAGGTAATTAGATGCATTTGTCTATCAATTCCTATTTATTGTTACTGTTCAATAGTGTTTAATAGATCATAACCATATTTGCAAAGATAAATAGGATCATAAATTTCTGTTCTTTACCCTCTATCCATGCATTTGTTGTCTTCTATCAAAATCGGATTTGTCTGTCTGTGATCGGAATACGATCTCGCTGATCGTAATACGATCTTGTGAAATCGTAATACGATATCGCCCTGCATTGTACGAAACTGGACTGCTTACAAATTTTAGAACCTACATCAGACATCCGGATACAGGTAAGGTTTAAAATCTCTTCATAGGCATTGCATCAATTTATACATTCTATTTTCTGTATTCTTTTGTCTACATTTGAAGTTAAAAGTGAATGTAGCTTAGTTTAGTTTGCATATTGGCCAAACTTAGGTACGTGTGATTTGAATAAAAAGAAACCATTAAAACAAATCCTGAAACCTAGGCTCGGAAACAACCAAAAATGTTTCCTGGTGAACCCAAAACCCATTCGTCAAAAAATCACCATATATAGAAGGTACGATTAAGTACCTCTCTTTTGAGGTGTAGACCACTCATTCTCCCATTCCCCTCTAAGGCGCGGATCCATCAGCCTTGAGGAAAGGAGTGCGAGAATTTTTGGGCTACATTCTTTGGTGAACCCGACGTGAAACATAGGCATTTCTTCTGATATTCTAAATAGTTACAAAAACAAAACAAAAACAAACCAAAAACATTAGTCAAATTTCATAATTTTGCATGCCATAGATGGTAGATTATAACATAAGGAGAGTCGTTCGTATTAATGTTAGTACAGTACTAGCAAACCAAGAATTTTCTTCATTAGGTAGTGTGTCGTACTCTGAGATTTGGAGAAGGGTAGAGATTATAAGAGCTAAAGAACCCGAACTTGAGAAAATCATAAGGTTCAATTTATCTAGAATCCTGGATCCTGATAGTGCACCTTTCTACTTTGACCTTCAAAGAGCCTGTGATAGGTGGCTAGCAGACAAAAGAGCTGTGATTTCTCCAAGTCTTTATTCCTTTGAAGATTATCTTGAGAATGCAATAGTAGTACATAAGTTTTTATCACAAGTGGAAAATCAAGAAATTGTTTTAGACGATAAGAGAAGATTTAACAGGGTTCCTAGAGTTGTGCTTTATCGAGAATACTGTCACGAATTACACTTTTATACATCAAATTGTGAAGTTGATTGCATTACTATAGCACATTTCATAAAATTCCTAAAAGCCAACTTCCTATTTGAAGAAGAACACTACCTGTCACCAGATCAATTGGAACCTGTTAATGATATCTATAGGCTTTTCCAAGAAACTTGAAATATAACATTTATAATATTATAGTTGTGTTTATTTTGTTATTTGCAATCTAAAAACTACAAAAAAAAACCTAAAAACAATCATATTATATTATTTTTTCTAGTTAGGTATATATATAACATATATACCCCAAAATTTTAGCACATATATATATATATATATATATCTGCAAAAACAAATTATTCTAAAAACAAAATGCCTATATTAAGAAGTGGTAAACAAGTAGATAATGATAATATGGGAGAACAAGAACAAGATGATATTGAAGATAGAGCACTTGTTGGAGAGGATATACTATCAGAAGATGAAGGTGATAATGGGGAAAATGAAGTAGAAGATCCTAATGAACCTAAATTAGATGAAAAGGGACATGTTCAATTTGAGACTCTTGCAAATTTTACTCAATTCATAAAAGATCACATAGGTGAATTTAGCCAAGCAGTACATATGGATAATTCAGGAGAAGGTTCTATGGAAGCAGCCTTAGCATCCGCTTTTTGAATACATACAAACCCATTACCTTACATGCCTTCAATAGACCCAGATGATAATCAAGCAGGACCATCTAATCAAAATATGATACCTTTAAATCAAAATGCTCAAAAATCAATGGCACAATCATCCAAAATTGTTGCTAGCAACCCAAAAGCAAATCTAAAAAAACAAAAACAACCATTCACATCCATGTTCACTCAAGCTCTTAATCAACAAATGTCAAATCAACAAAAGGTTAAACAAGTACAAAATACCAACTATCAACAAACTCAACAAAATGTAGTTCCTACAAACACTTTACATAATAGTGTTTCAGTTGGAAATCTTCACACAACAACACCAACTTATTATCAAAGACATAATAATATGATGCAACAAAATCAGTTTGGTGGACACCAACAACAAGGACTTGAAGCTATGGTTAAGCAGTTAGCTTCTCGTCTAGACCAGATGGATCCTTACCATCCCTCGTACAGTTATCGAGAGATGTGTAGTCAACCTTTGGATCCTATAGTTGTAGCGCAACCTTATCCTAAGCATTTCCCCATGCCTGTCCTCCCGATATATAAAGGAACTGAAGATCCTATAGAGCATCTTCATATGTTTAGAACGACATGTCATGATGTTTCTCATGATGATTTGTTGTTGCTAAAGATGTTCCCTAAAAGTCTGGGAGGTATGGCCCTAGAGTGGTATTATCAATTACCCAATAACTCTTTAAGGAATTTTGAGGAAACAACAGAGATGTTTGTCCATCAATTTAGTGCCTATATAGAAAGGCATGTGACCATTAAAGATTTATACAACCTAAAACAAGGGAAAGATGAAAGTTTTATAGAATTCTTGGCTAAATGGAGATAAATTTTGGGAAAATTACACTTTGCATTACCTCATCATGAAATGTTGGACATATTTATAGGTAATTTGCAAGAACAATTATCTTATGAACTTTCTACTGCTATAGTAACCACCTTCGATCAAGCCATTGATTTAGCAAGAAGGGTAGAAGATGCCCTTATCAGGAGAGGTCAATTTAAGAAGAAATATGAAGATAAAACTTCTAAGAATCAATACAAAAACAAACAAGTAGTAGGTGATGGAGTTACTGACAGTAGAAACAACTCAAATGTTAATCTTGTGGAAGTTGTGAAGAAATTTGTATTGAAAGTTCTTGATAAACCACCAAGAGAATTTACAAGATTAAATCAACCTTTAACTATGATTTTACCTCAACTATTGGAACAAGGTTTGATATGGTTGCCTGAAATAAGACAACCTGATACAACTGTAGCTGGATTTAGAGCTGATTTACATTGTAACTTCCATAGAGCTGATGGTCATTCAACAAACTCATGTAAAATATTGAAACACATGATACAAGATCTAATTGACAATGGAAAAATGGAAGTAGAAAAATTCCCACCAAAAGATGCTCAAAATAATACACAAAAATCTCAAAATCAAAACGCAAATCAGAATTTGGACATCTTCCAACACCCTTTACCAAAGCATGGTAAAGAAGCTGTAAATCAGGTAGAACATCATAATGTTCCCCATCCAACTCGATATGTGGGAACTATTAGTAGTTTTCTACCGCATCAAGACTTGCCAAAAACATGTGTAACTACTGAATCCCTAGTCACTATTAGACCTCTAAAAATCTATCAAAACACACCTTTAGAAAGTGACACGAAAAGTGAAATAGGAAGTGAATTAGAGATTGCTTCAAATAGTTCTGAGTATGAATCAGATCAAGTCACACCTATTACAGATTTATTTGTTCCAGAAGAACCATTTCCAAGAAGAATAACTACTAGACCATCATCTCAACAATGGCTTTCAAATGAGCAAGCAGAAAATGCTAGACCCCATTTTGGTAATCCACGACATAGCAACATTGTAGGTACCATCGGAGTTGTTACAAGACAACAAGCACAAAACCAAAATTCTCAAGATCAAAGTCAAAATGAGAAGACAAATCCATTTGTATTAAAAGCTCCTACTAAAGCAAATAATGTAACAAGTTCACAACAAAGATCTCCATATGATATTAATGAACAATTAGCTACTATCACAACAAGAATATCTCTTTTGGATCTCTTAAGGACTTCCTCCATACATAGGGAAGAATTGATGAGAACTTTGAGCAAGATGATGGTACCTGAAGATATTGAACCAAATGTTGTAGTAAATGTTGTAACTTTGGATGAAACAAACTTTATAGATTTTCATGATAAAGATATCCCTCCTCAAATTTTGTATGGAGATAACCCTTTGTACATTACAACATTGATTGGAGATGTAGGAGTTAAGAGAGTCTTAATTGATAATGGATCATCATTAAATATATGCACATATGATTTCTTTCAAAGGTTTGGATTTAAGAAAGAAGATATGAAAAATATTGAAATGATCATTAAAGCATTTAATGATGAAACTCAAGAAACATGTGGAGTTATGAAGATCCCATTGCAAGTTGGTCCAAGGATTTTGGATACTGACTGTATTTGTTGTACCATGTTTTGCATCGTACAACATTCTTCTAGGTCGACCTTGGATCAATGCAATGAGAGCAGTACCTTCCACATTACATCAATGTGTTAAATTTGAATTTAAAAATCAATTAGTCACCATTCATGGTGATCCTAGACCATTTGATATGTGTGTTGTGGTAGAACCTGTAGGGGTTCCATTTTGTCCTGCTATGTCTGTTGTTCATCCTAGTCCATCTTCATCATCAAAACCTTCTAAATCTAAATCACCTCCTAAATCAACATCATTAAAAACATATTCTAAATCATCAACATCAACAAATTCTACATCATTATCATCATCACCTTCTGAAACTATACCTAATCCATTTCCTAAATCTATAATAACAGACTTACCTCCTGAATCTACAATATTTAAATTTACAGCATCTAAAGAACCAGCTAAGGAGGATAATCCATCTACTTCATATGTCATTTCAGATGAAGTATTACCGGATTTATCTTCAGTGCTTGCAACTACAGAAGAAGTTAATTTTGCTACTCAAGATTCTTTGGTACTATCTAAGTTACCACCATCTCCCCGAACATTAGGCTTACCAAAGAAAGGGAGCATTTGTCATATTGGGAGTTGTGAATTTGTGTATGCAGGATATGATTGGGGAAAATTTTTAGTTATGGAGATTACAATTGATCAAGATGGATTTGCTAAATGTTATTTCTCTAATGGATATGTAAAATCAAAACCAATGATGTGTAATATGGGTTATAGAGGTAAAGGTTTAGGACCTCATGAAAATGGAATAAAAGAACCCTTGGAGGTCGAAGAGTGGCCTGCCCGATGTGGTCTTGGTTATATTCCTACAAAAATAGAACCATTCCCATATAAATATGATGACCATATTATAACATATCAAGAGTATATGGAACAAAAAGAACCTTTTAAAATGATACATACTTGTAATATGTTGACTATGGTTTATCCAGAAATGATTGCTTCTTTGGATGAATGTTTAGAGGGGGATATTTGTCATGATATATCTCTTGATGAAGTTCTAAGAAATAATTTTTTCTTTGATGGATCAATGCCATGTGTAGCTCACATAGAAGCTACTACTCCCCAAGAAGAGTTAGCTAAATGCACATTCGAAGAATTACAAGAAATGGGGGTATCACCCGCACCTCCCAAATTTGAAAGAGAGTTGAATATTGTTGTAGAAAATTTCATAAAAATCAACATTGGAACAGAAGAGAATCCTCGCATGGTCAAAATTGGATCTGAGTTAAGTGAAGAAAAACAAAATCTATATATTGAATTTCTTACCGAATATCCTGATGTCTTCGCTTGGACATACGCAGATATGCCAGGCCTAGATCCTTCTGTAGTTGTGCACCATCTAGTAGTGCACCCTGATGCTAAACCTGTAAAGCAAAAACTTAGAAAAATGCATCCTAAAGTAGCACTACTAGTTAAAAGTGAATTAGAGAAGCTTTTGAATGTAAATTTTATACAAGCTATTGACTATGCTGAGTGGATATCAAATGTTGTTCCAGTAACTAAGAAAGAAGCTACTAAAATTAGGGTCTGCACAGATTTTAGAGATATTAATGTTGCATGCCCTAAAGATGACTTTCCTCTCCCTAATATGGATCAAATCATAGATTTTATAGTTGGGAGTGGGATGTTGTCCCTTATGGATGGTTTTTTAGGATACAACCAAATTAGAATAGCTCCTGAAGACCAAGCTAAAACAACTTTTATTACACCTTGGGGGACTTTTTGTTGGAAAGTCATGCCCTTCGGTTTAAAGAACGTTGGAGCAACTTATCAAAGAGCTATGACATATATTTTTCATGATATGATGTATGATATTTTGCATGATTATGTGGATGACATTATAGCTCGCTCAACTAAAGAAGATGATCACATTAATGATTTAAGAAAAGTGTTTGACAGATTAAGAGAATATCTGATACATTTAAACCCAGAAAAATGTGTATTTGGAGTAAAATCTAGAAAATTATTAGGAGTTATTGTTTCTATGTGAGGCATCAAGATAGATCCTTTAAATATTAAGGCTATCCATGATATGCCACCTCCTAAAAACATATCAGAATTAAGAAGCTTACAAGGAAAATTACAAGCTATTCATCGCTTCATTGATAAATTGGTAGATAGAACAAAACCTTTTCTTAAATTACTCAAGAAAAATATTTCCTTTCAATGGGATAAGGAATTTCAAGAAGCTTTTGATAGCATTAAACAATATCTTCTCAACCCTCTAGTGCTTGTTCCACCTAGACCAGATTGTCCTTTCATTTTATATATTTCTGCTTCGAAACTTGCACTTGGGGCTATGTTGGCTCAAATTGATGATGAAAAGAAAGAACGAGCCACATACTACATAAGTAGAACTTTAATAAGTTATGAAACAAGATATACTCCATTAGAAAAACTTTGTTTAGCAGTTGTGTTTTCTATGCAAAAATTGCGTCATTATATGCTTAGTCAGAAAACATATGTCATTGCTAAATCTGATCCATTGAGGTACTTGATGAGTAGACCATACTTATCAGGATGCACAACTAAGTGGGTTCTTGCTCTTAGTGAGTTTGAACTCACATTTATCGGCCAAAAATCCATAAAAGGCCAAGTTATAGCAGATCAGTTAGTTGTTGCACCTTTAGAGTCTACTCACCCCATGAATATTGAATTTCCAGATGAGTGCCTTTATTTAGAAGAAGATCATTCTAAAACTTGGACATTGTTTTTTGATGGAGCTAGATGTATGAGTGGTGCAGGTGCAGGTATTATATTAATATCTCCTCAAAAGCACCTAATACCTTTATATTTTAAATTACAGTTTGCTTGTACTAATAACACTACAGAATATGAGGCTCTAATCCTTGGATTACAAGCCGCTTTAGCTTTAAAAATTAAAGTTTTATTAGTTTTTGGAGATTCTCAACTCATGATAAATCAAATCAATGAATTTTATCAAACACGAGATGAGAAACTTCATCCTTATAAAGAGTATGTGCTTAAGCTTATTTCATTGTTTGAAAAGGTGACTTTAGAAGCCATTCCTAGAACTAGCAACCGTGTTGTCGATGCTATGGTTGCGGTTGCCTCCTTGTTGCCTTTGGAGTTGGATGATGAATATGCTACTATCATTATCCAAAAACTCCAAGAACCCACTTCCTCTAAATCCTTCTTAGAGCCATTGGATGTATTTTTTATTAATGAGATCACCCCAGAACCTTGGTACATAGATATCTTTAAATTTTTGCAGAATGGGACTTTCCTAAAGGATTAGATAGAAACCAATGTAGGCTACTACGTAAGTGAGTTGTCCGCTTCATAATTGTTGGTAATACCCTATATAGAAGATCCTTTGAAGGTATCCTGTTAAGATGTCTAAACCTAGAAGAATCTAAGAAAGCCTTAAGTGAAGCCCATGATGGATCCTATGGAGGTCACTTTAGTGGAAGTGCCATTGCTAAAAAGCTCCTTAGAATGGGCTATTTTTGGCCTTCCATGGAAAAATATGCTAATGATTATGTGCGTCATTGTGACAAGTGTCAAAGACATGTTGACCTTGTCCATGCTCCTGCTCAGGAACTCCAAACCATAGCCTCTCCTTGGCCCTTCTCTAAATGGGGTTTAGACATTATTGGTAAAATCAATCCTATCTCATCTGATGGTCATAAATTTATAATAACTACAACATAATATTTTACAAAGTGGGTTGAAGCTATGCCTTTAGCTTCTTGCATAGGAGTTCAAGTTTCTAAATTTATTTTCAATCAAATCATTTGCAGATTTGGAATTCCATCTAATCTCATTTCAGACAATGGTACATGTTTTAAGAACAAAGATGTTAAAAAATTATGTCAAAAATATAAAATTCAACATAGATGGTCTACTCCTTACTATCCACAAGGAAACGGCCAAGCTGAAGCATCTAATAAAACATTGATCAAAATCCTAAAAATATTAGTTAATAAAATAGGTCGTGACTGGCATATACAATTATATCCTACCTTGTGGGCTTATCGAACTAGTGTTCGTACTCCCACAAGTGCTTCACCTTTTGTCTTGGTCTATGGTGCTGAAGCAGTTTTTCCATTTGAGTTAGAAGTTCCTTCTTTAGCTCTTCTACTTCAAGATGTCGAAGTAGGAGATGAATATCATGCTAGCAGATTAAGTCAGTTGGAACTTCTAGAAGAAAAGTGCATCCATGCTTTAGAGCATCTTCGCGCCTACCAAGACAAACTTAAAAGATCATATGCAAAGAAAGTTCATAATAGATCCTTTGAAATTGGAGATTTAGTCCTAAAAGAAAATAAAAAAAATACTAATGCAAGAAAAGACCTTAAAGGAAAATTCTAGCCTAATTGGCTTGGACCATTTATCATCACTACCAAATTTGGATCAGGTGCATACAGATTGGCTACCTTGGATGGAAAATATCTCAAGGAACCCATGAATATTATATGAATATTATGCATCTAAAAATATATTATGCATAAAGCCAAAAGTCTTATCATTGTACATAGTTGTAAATAGTTTTTCTTATGTATTTCAATATACCCTAAAAAATAACCAAAAAATGTACAAAATCTAAAATCTACAAAAATATTTCAAAGCATTATTAGATCATTATCTCTACATCTATTATCTACTAATATTGCAAGTTATATTTTCATTTACTTCAGATTAATTCAAAGGTTATCTTGAACCATGCACTAAAAATCACATATTTAATAAGTTTTGGATTTCGTTATTTTGATTATAAATCTCTCTTGTACCAAAGAACACTATTACTTCATTAAATAATTTTGAGTATTGTGAATGATTTTGCTACTTCTTGAACCAAGAACACATTTTTACATATTAAAATGATTTGTTGCAAATTCGATAAAGTGATACTACTTAGTAAATCCTAATACCTTAAGTGAAAAAGTTTCCTTGCTATCCTATCATGTGCATGGTCTAGAATACTGAGAAATTGGCAAAAGGACAAGCTCCTCCCTACCCGAATAAAATCCCTTGCTCTACGCTTAATCTGAGCAAGTATCCCAAAAAATAAAAGAAAAAGAAAAGAAAATAAAAAAGAAAAAGAAAAAAGAGAAAAACAAGAAAAATGTTCCAAAGCAATAAAATCCCCTTGTCCAGAAATGAACAAGAAACCCCTATCCTATAAATGTGAAGAAAATAAGGGAGTATTGAACTTGAATCCCTGGAATTTCTCAGTTATTCAAAAACCATGAGGTAAACCCCATAACAGGTGATTTGTGCCCAACTTGCTTGACATTGGGTAATTCCTTCTCACATGGTGATATGTCTGTCACATTAGTAATTTTTCTTTTGTACAGACCAATGTCCGCATTTGGATTAGCTAGCTTTTGGTAGTTTGATTTACATAGTAGTTCAGTACCAAAGCATGCACAAAATCATGGTCAAATGAACATTTCACTCGCACACACATTGGTTCATTCAAAGTTTGCTTTATCATTAACGTACTCAAAATCGGTAAATTAACCTTACAAAGCACACACATTTGTTACTTGAGAGATTTTGTATCATTATGACAATCAAAACAAATAATGAACTCACTTTTCACACACTGGTTCTAGATAAATTTGAATTTGTCTTAGAAATAAGTCAAAATATTTCTTTGGAATTTTGTTAGATAATCAATTTCAATTCTTTGCACTAATTCCTACAAATTATTTTATCATCATGACATAATAATTTATTTCAACTATATCTATTACAAAATCAAAATTTATATCATCATGCATTTCATTTTGATTTTCGCGATGATGGTATAGTTCCTAAGTAATTATTTCTCTTTAAATTTCACACTTAGGAATTTTATGCCTAGCGCAAGTCATCTTTCTAATTTTTCATGCCCAACAATGATTTCATAAAACTATTATAAAAATATTTTGAATATGTGACATAATGATCTATCCAACACTAATTTTGCATTTTAAAAAGAACACACAAAATTTATATCATCCTGCATTTCATTTTGATTTTCGTGATGATGGTATAATTCCTAAGTAACTATTTTCTTCAAATTTCACACTTAGGAATTTTATGCCTAGCGCAAATCATCCTTCGAATTTTTCATGCTTTGATCAATATATTTCACAAACATTTATCAAATACATTGTTCTCAAACAAACATCACACATATTCTTTTCATCACAAAAGCCTTAAGATTATTCTTAAGCATACAACCATTTTTAGCAATATCAAAAACATTCCTCACAAAATAGGATTAGCTTCGTGACTTAGCGAGCTTTGAACTCCACCAACAGTCACATAACAACACAACATCCTTTGAGGTTTATTGCTAAAATCTATCAAAATTTATCATTATTCCAAAACACCTTTTTCAAAAACACATTTTCAAAATTAAATCATTTTTAAATAATCCATTTATCATTTTCAAAGCATGATTAATAACATCTCATCATCCAAAAATTAAAATGCAACATTAATCAAAAAAAACACATGAAGTCACATAAGAGACAAAATATCTATATATATATCTCAAAAATCCATATACAAAAATAAAGTTAGACCGATATGCCACAATCCTAAAAATTGGCATACTCAGTCAAATATATCATACAACTATACAAATATCTAGGCTCACTCCCTAGAAGCCCTAGAACTCTGTGCCTCATCATCTCTACCAGTGGGTGGAGGCGATGGTGGCATCTCCCATGTCTCCATAGCAGTCCTAGAGGAAGTCACCCTAGATGAAGAGTGGGATGACCCAACTCGAATCGGCTCTGCAATATCTACAGGGAGAGGCTCTCTTCGATCTATAGGTACTAATATGAAATATAGAGTCCGATAGAAATTCATCTACTACACTACTCATAGCAGCTCATCCCCTACCCAAATCCACTCAGATCGACCTATCTGAGTCGATGTCATAGCCCCAGCTCCCTATCCCACTTGAGCCCGAGCCTCTACCAGCTCTCCCTCCAAAGTCTGAATCCTACTATACAGACCCACATCCTCAGATCTAGCCTATACTAGCTCTCCCTCCAAAGACTCTATCATAGTATTCTAGGTCACATTATCCCCCTATAGCCTAGATACCTCTACCCATAGAGCAACCATCTCACTACTCTCCCCCTCCTCCAAAACCCTCTTGCCCTTCCTAGGTGAGTATGGTCTCTCCTCCTAGTGAGTGGATGCTCCCCCCTCCTCCTAGGGTGATGCTCTCCTCTCCTATCTCCCCTAGTGGATCTATCACCTCTAAGATATGTGTCCACCCCGAGTATGAGGACCTGGTCTCCTCAAATATGCCTAGGTAATCGACTACTCCTTCTGACTAGCTACACAATATTGTCCCACAACATTGCACTCCTCCCTAGTGTCAAATGAGCAGTATGGATACTAGCATACCACTATCGATATCGATCAGTAACCCTAACATCATCCCCAACCATTATCTCTACTAGAGCATCATCAAGCTCCAGATCCAAAAATTCTACCAAATTAGGAGCCCCACTAAGAGTAGTAGGATCCCGAGTAGACCTAGCAAAAGTGACATTCCTATACTAAGGAATATCCTACCAGAGCCCAAACTATCATTGCACCCAATCAAAATGGTGCAACTCTACCTCCCCCTCATGCATCCATAGCCAAATGGTCCACCTGATGCAAGCCATCTCAAAGGCATCCTCCTACCATCCTAGAAGCCCTCTCCATGGCCTCCATGTAATATCATCAACCAATAAGTTATCTATGAGCCATCGCATAACGCTGAGGCTGGCTCATCTCCCACATCCTCCCTATAGAGGCCAATAAAATACCCTAGGTCTATCATCAGCCACCCCAGGCTGGTCATCTATCACCCTAACCAGAGGAAGCCCTATAGGTCGTTGGATAGCTATGTGCTCCCAGCACCACACCTATAGAAATGATGTCAAAATGAGGCCCTTGCCCCCCTTGTAGACTACTCTATGCAAAAATATATACAGTCTACATAGGAGGAAGGAACCCCAAGCAAAGCAAAGCCTCTGGTCTCTCATGTCACAGATGACCTCTACTAATGTCCAAGGTAACTACATCCCACTAGGATGGCACAAAATCAATCCGCTCACAACACCACTCAACAACACTATCAATCGAGAGACTCCCTCTGTCCTATCGAGTCTCTCCAATGGAACTCCTCCCTTCCTCAATAGGAAGCTTGGATCTCCAATCAATCGATGCATAGCTTAGCCTTGGTTTCCAGATGCGACAACCCAAGCACCCCATAGTGGCAACCTCAAAATCTACCAAACATCCTCTAAGGTAGGATCCATCTCCCCTATAGGTAGTCAAAAGCAAGAGGACTCCAGATACCATCTCTCTGCTAACGTTATCAGCAATCACATGTCTATGCCAATATGTGGTATTTCTACCACATGTGCGAGACCCACCACCTCTAGAGTAGCCCGCTCATCATCTACGAGAGCATCTAAGTCTGCCTGCAAGGTAGCATGCCTCCACTCCCTATTCTTTAACTCAACCATCTATCAAAAATAAAAACATAAAATCAAAAATTAGTGATTGGATTAAAAAATACAAAATTGGATAAACATAGTGCAAAATCATATCAAAATAGATGATATCATATCGATTTTATGATATCATATCAATTTTACAATATCGTATCATACGATATCACTCATATCGATATGATATTGATGAAATCGTATCGATTTCCCCAATATCATACCATACGATATTGCAAAATCATTACGATTTTACAAAATCATTATGATTTCACAATTAGGGCTACACGATGACAATCATGCCCTAAAAATCCAAATTTAATAAAAATTTAACAAAAACATGCAAAAATCTAAGTTAGAGGAGAAAGAAAATGCATACCCGGAGTGCTCCATCTCCTGTTCGGACCAAATCGACGCGATGTGAAGCTCCTGCCATGTTTTTCTCCAGAGCTCTGAAAAGGTAAAAAGGTAAAAAGCAAATGAATTACTTTTTCATGTTATTTTTCTTATTTATTCATTTTACTCCTAATTTTTGAGTTTTTTATCCAAACGTCAATTTGGATATAAAAACTCGAAGGGGGTACCATAAACATCATATTTCAAAACAACTTGCATTAAAACTTAAAATCATCAACGAAAATTGCAATAAAATTTTGTTTTCTCGTAAAACGTGTCGCACTTTTCTTTAACGCAATTTCTTCCGAAACTACGCTAAAGAGGGGGCAAAATGTAGCACCTTAAATTTGACCCATTTGCATAAAAACACAAAAATATTGGAAAAACATTATGTTTGCATTTATCACCTCAAAATTTGTGCTACTCTGACGAGATCGTACTACGATTAGCAAAATCGTAGTACGACCTCCAAAATCGTAGCACGATCTCAGTCTTACGATCCTTGCGATCGGCGTACGATATCGTCGATCGTAATACGATCTTGCTTGAAAACAGAAAATTTAAAATAAGAAAATGACAAAAGTTGTTCAAACTGGTTTTTGCCTCCGCTTGTGTAACTGCACGGGATTTGCGAGATCGGATCCGTTCGGTTTCGCCCAGCTTGGAAGAAGTTGCAACAATCCAACCCTCCTCCCTATTCTGGACACTCCTCCTTGCCTATTTAACCAGACCCCTCCCTCCGTAAATTCTCCTGGCTCTCTGCACTTAGGAAAACTTAGTTTAATTCTGCATTCTAGCGCTCGTTATTTCATTATTTGCTTGCAGGATCGGAGTATTTCATCGCAGATCGGAGGATTTCATCGTAGATCGGAGGATACGATAGTGCGATCATAGTACGAACGTGCAAGTTCGGGATACGATCTCGCCCAAAATGCTACGATATCATCTACAATTTGCTTGGGGGCAACTCCGAGTTTTGGTTTGCGTATTCTGGCCTTTCTTCTTTTGATTTATACTTCATTTAGCATTTTTATCATAGGACATATTAGATTAAATCATTTGCATTCTTGGATTTCACCTAAAATCTCATGTAATTGCATGTTTTAGGTAATTAGATGCATTTGTCTATCAATTCCTGTTATTGTTATTGTTCAGTAGTGTTTAATAGATCATAACCATATTTGCAAAGATAAATAGGATCATAAATTTCTGTTCTTTACCCTCTATCCATGCATTTGTTATCTTCTATCAAAATCAGATTTGTCTGTCTGTGATCGGAATACGATCTCGCTGATCGTAATACGATCTTGTGAAATCGTAATACGATATCGCCCTGCATTGTACGAAACTGGACTGCTTACAAATTTTAGAACCTACATCAGACATCCGGATACAGGTAAGGTTTAAAATCTCTTCATAGGCATTGCATCAATTTATACATTCTGTTTTCTGTATTCTTTTGTCTACATTTAAAGTTAAAAGTGCATGTAGCTTAGTTTAGTTTGCATATTGGCCAAACTTAGGTACGTGTGATTTGAATAAAAAGAAACCATTAAAACAAATCCCGAAACCTAGGCTCGAAAACAACCAAAAATGTTTCCTGGTGAACCCAAAACCCATTCGTCGAAAAATCACCATATATAGAAGGTACGATTAAGTACCTCTCTTTTGAGGTGTAGACCACTCATTCTCCCATTCCCCTCTAAGGCGCGGATCCATCAGCCTTGAGGAAAGGAGTGCGAGAATTTTTGGGCTACAAAGACATCACTCAAACAATAAGTCATAATTTTTAAAATAAATTGAGATGTTACATAAAAGAAAGGAGCAATGTGAGTAGAAGTATCAACTGGATGTACTGGAATGGATTCAAAGAATAGAAACTAAGTCAGACATTTCTATTTAAGGTGAGAATGAAAGAAAAAGATACTACCAAGAAAATTAGTTATTTGCACAATTGTTGAATACCACGAGGTTATCACCACTCCCTCCATTTGGTAATCTCACAATAAAAATTTTGTTCCAATGTAAAGTGATAAAGTACCTTGGACACTCAAAATTGGATGTTGACTTCTCAAAAGCAATACTCATATGTGAGCACATTGGATGTTGAAGCTCAAACGTAATTTGTGATGAACGATTGAAATCTAGGTATTACTTGCATTGGATATTTCTTGAGAGATTCAATAGTTAGTAAGCCTCTATAAAATGATGGCCATAGAAGAGATTTCAACCATTTGAAAAATATAAACTAGGTGTCTAATAGGAGGAGAGAAGAACAATATATAGCAAGATGTCTCAAATGAGTAAGACATTGAAAGCAAATGTGTAATGCTGGATGAACCCGGATTGCTTGGTTGACAGGTGGATCTAAAATTACTCTATTGTACATTTGGAGGAAACCTTGATGACTTGAATGGGCAATAGAACCAAAGAATTACCTTAAATCAGTATGTATCATTTTTATCTACCAAAAATTCACACAAGGATGTGCAAAGAAACTCCTTAGGGAGAGACATTGAAAACACAAAAGCAAAACTATAGAAAGATTTGGTTGTTAAAAGACCTATTCAATTATACCACATAGTTTTTGGATAGACATGCTTAACCTATAAGAGAAATCTCACTCCTAATTAGTGTAAGTAAAAAGAAGCAGCATATAAAATAAAAAAAAAATAATAATAATTTGAAGAATATTTTAGAGAAAGAATATTCCCTCTAATTATTATTTTTTCACTTGATGAGACATTAATTAATACAAGAGTATAGCCTTATATATACTTGTTAAAAAGTATTTTTCAAGGCCAATTTAGTGAAAAGAAAATCCTCAAGTTTTGTGAAAGTTTGATATGACTAGTGGTGCACTAAATTTCTTATTGTCTAGTTCTCAACTATTGAGAGGAAATACTTATGCTACCTAGGAAATCAATTTAAAAAAAATACTCAAGTTTGAAGATGTATGATAAGTTGTAGATGGAAACACTATCCATCTTGCTATAAAAGGTGAATATTAGACAAATTTTGACGAAGCAGATAGAATGGTATGGTTGATCATCATGTTTAGAGTACCAGATAATGTATAACTATACATATAGGATTTTGTACGATCCTAAAAGGCATACACCTAATCTAGTAACAATTGAAAATCACATAAAGCACATACATAAATTGACAAAATTGAAATAACCAAAAGAAAGGTGTCTTTTATTAAAATTGAATCAATTCATGGTTACAAATTCATCCCTCTTAGGGATACCCAATGTGATACAATGTTACAATCATAAGAAATCCCTCGCAAGGGTAGGTGTAATCCGTAGGCCTTTCAGAATGACACGAACTGCTCCAGGTCAAGTATGACCTTCTTCTCTCTTGTGAAGAGGCATTTGTTGCCTTGAATGCATTGACGAAGGAGTCCTGAAAACCCTGCGATCAAGAAACAACAAGAAACACATTAGAAGCAAAGGTAGCCTCTCTTGATGAGGCCTTGAACGAAACTTTGTCTAAAATGATGCTAAAGGTAACATGAAATCAAGAAAGTATATAAAGATGTAAATCTATGCTAAACATGATAAATCTACCATAAAGCATGTAAATGAAATCTAGATCTAGTCATATAACATCCTAATTAAGCATTTAGGAGCCTAAAATGCATGAAGTATAGCCATAACTAATATAGTTGCCCAATGACAAGAAACAAAGGAAGAATGTCCTAAATCACTGATTCAACCATATAATTATCTCTAAGAAAACTGATCTAAGTTAGATTCATCTAATCTAATACAATAGAAAACAAACCTACTGCTATAACAAGGAAAAATGGAGATTAAACCTGACCATGGGTCTGTGGCGCAATGAGTACTGTTAAATGCAGCTGACAATCATGGCTGAGCTGAAAATGTGTTTGCTCTCCAATTTCGGGCTTAGATCTCCAATTCCCCTTGATAAATTGATGATCAAGGGTCGCCTCGGTGTCCTCCAATGGATTTGGTGGTTGAATTGCTCAGATTTGTGCTTGAAGGCCCTCAATTGGGTTTCTTGATTCTCCTAGGTTCCTAGGACCTTCATGGCTTCAAGTGCCATTTTGATCTCCAATTGGGCAGCAAAAGTGTTCCTCTCAATGGATGCAAGTGAGTATGCACTTCGACAGGGCTTCACCGCTCACAATTAGCAAAATGATCTCTCTCTCTTCTCCCAATTTGGAGGGGGGTCTTATAGCTCTTAGGAAGGCCTTGTCTTGGCTTCATGGAGAAGCCAAGATCAAGAACCTTTAGTTAGGGTAGTTGAATGGAAACTTCTAGAATATTCCATGCCCAAACCATTTGAAACTCGAACAACTTGGCCATTGTAACCGATTTTGGGTCGGTTGAGATCAAACCTACTTTGAAGGCTAACCATGGCTCTGAGGCATGGTCAGACCTATTAACCATGGGTGTCAGCTACGACCAACACTGACTAGGCCAAAATGCCTAAATTGAGTGGTTAGAACCACTACCTCACCTTGGAATCTATCCAAGATATTTCATATGGTCTGTTAGCATGTCCCATATGAGTAGTCACCTCGACATGACGTGTTTTAGGTGTCTACAGATGCCCCTTTTGAGATGCGTTGTGAGATCGAACAACGTTGAGAAAAAATAGACCTCCTAAAATGATGTCGTAGGTTGCATGATGATCATTAGTCTGATCAACATTAGATGCCCAAGGTCCTGCAAAAGGATGTGCATCCTAGAATCATTGCTTCCAACTAGATGGAAGGCTTAAATTGAAAGAACTTGTACTCATCCTGTCTCAATCGGGTAGCTTTTGTCGCTACTACAGGTTGTCTAAACCTATAGATCCGAAAGGCAGAGAGCACAAACTCAACTGTCATATTTGCTTTTTGCCCCAACAAAGGGTAAGCTTATGATAGTCGTTGGCAATGATTCATAAGATGAACACAATTTTGACAAGATCAAGGGATCTACGATCAAGGGATATTCTGTTGACTTTGATTATGATTATGATATTATGACTACCCCCTCAAGCGACGAGTCGATGAGGGTAATGACAATTAGTAAAGTGATGAGTCACTTGACCATGATGATTGATCTGAATGATTTAAGGTTTAGCACTTGATACTTGGCTAGGCCTAATCAGCTATGATTACAACTGTTAATAGTAATTGTATATCTCTATCCCGTGGAGCGGTCTAGCCATGAAGGCCTTCTTAGGGAATCAAGATGATAACAATTCCAATTAGGCATGTGTTGAATCATATTGTTCGATGATCTACTAAAAATATCATAGAAGAATTGACATGATTGCTTCATTCCCATGGGGCGGTCCAACCTCCAAGGCCTTCTTCGGGATTGAAATGAAGCATATCAATTCGATGATGATGAATTTACCCCAAATGTCCTTATGGTAATTTACTCATCTTGTTGGATTGCATGGAGTGCTAGTCGCTGCAACCGCCAAGTGTATAGGGTAAATAACTAGATACGAGGCGCATTTGGCTTGTGAATTATCTAATTTTTTTGTTATTTTTAATATTTTTGAAAATTTTGGTCAGGTGGATATTTTTAATTTGGCATTTTGAAACTCCTCACGGTGGGATTTTGGAGCATTTATTGTAGGTTGCTA
The DNA here is from genome assembly GCA_028583015.1 of Wollemia nobilis. Lineage (NCBI taxonomy): Eukaryota > Viridiplantae > Streptophyta > Pinopsida > Araucariales > Araucariaceae > Wollemia > Wollemia nobilis. Next base: position 14,183,925 of record JAQPPZ010016881.1, read on the forward strand.
GCCGTGCTTGTCAGATGCAACTGACTTTGGCAAATTTCTTAACCGTGGCTCAGACCCACGGGTGGAAAACCCTAATTTAGGGACCACGGTTGTCAAGCACGGTCACGGCAAAATAGGAAATATAAAAGCATTTTGAGCAATTTTAATTTTCATTATTTCCAATGCCAATAGTGAATTTGAGAGCTCGTGGACATGGAATGCTACCAAAACCCGACCTGATTACCCTCTAGACTGATGGTTGACCAGCTAGAGGCTTCCACCAGTGGAGGAGCCGGTGCTACAAAGGTAACACGCAAAATCATAACCATTTATTAGCACTTACCGATTTAAAATGAACTCATTAATTAATGAGCTAAATGAACCACATTAAACTATCGATAATGAACCTCACCCTAGTCTAGGATTTAGCATAGGTTAGAGTAGATGGGTGGGTTTAATTTTGGGGTGTCTCAGGATGGCACGTGACCCTAAAAAGGTCACTGCACTTAGCTATGGGTGGCAGACATGGCTCCCAATTGGTAAATTGGGGGCCATGGCTATCAACCATAGCTAGAATCAAATTCCAATGGTCATAAAATTGATCATTGGTGCTATCACGGGTCCCATCCGTAGTTAGGCAACTTTAGGAAAAATATTTAATTTTTTCAATTTTTTATTTTTTTCAAATTTAATTGATTTTTTTAATCTTTTAAAGTGCTTTTTCAATTTTTTTGCAATATTTTGAGTACATTTTTCAATGTTTTTGTGTTTTTTTAATATTTTGTTTGAATATTTTGTGAAATTTTTCTTTTATATTTTTATGCCTTCGACCAGACTCTTACTACATGGGTGAGGGAATATGAGATCCTTCGCAACCTACATGGTGCCCTCCTGCAGGCAGAGCGAGACTAGTTTATAGTGGTGGGCTTTGGCTATGTCCTTAGATTACCTACCATCTGGGCTGACCAGGCCTATATGACTGCATTGGCCCGATGTTGGGATGCGCGGACCAACACCTTCCACCTATCGATAGGTGAGATGACTATTACCTTGGAGGATGTCTACCACATTTTTAGACTTCCTCTAGATGGTGAGGCCATCACATCTTCATCGATGGAGGTGAAGGGTGCAGTATTCACCAGGGTCTTTGGCACCCGTAGTGATGAGGTGCAACTGCACTCAGACCATGGAGGGGTCCACATCGAGCATTGGTACAATGAGTAGGTCTTCTCTCGATGGGTAGCCATATTTATGCACCTGATCATCCAGATCATGCTCCCTAAAACTTTAGGAGTGAGGTTCCCTTGGAACCTCCTAGCTAGGACGTGTGATGTCCTCGCCAGCACTACCCATCGACCACTTATCTTATCCTAGGGGAGTGCCTTACTTGCACATCTCTATAATGAGTTGTATCAGATTACACAGTAGAGTAGAGTGGGCATTGGTTATAGCCTTCTACTATAGATCTAGGGTTGGTAGCACATCACCATAGAGCACCCCATAGGACTACCTCTAAAGGATTGTAGATATTACTATGAAGCAGCAGTGCTATACAACATGTTGGCCTCGAGAGCAGGAGGGCTTCAAGAGTAGGTCTCATGTAGGGGACCTGAGCTACTATATTGAGTAGTTTGCATGATTGCAGCCAGGCCAGGTTGAGTGGTGGCCATACCTAGACTGCCCTGCATGGGTAGAGGTTGATGACTACCTACGATGGACATGCAAAGATAGATGGCTCCTCGGGTGCAAGTCTGAGGTACAAGAGTTCTTCTACTTCTCCCATGTCACCAAGTAGTTTGAGATCCGATAGGATGTCCCAGTAGTACCTTCCATCTACCACCATCTCACTCTAGAGAGAGATCTCACATGGCCATAGGTGACTCCTCTAGGTGATGAGAATGATAACATCCAAGAGTCATGCCTAACTGAAGTAGGGATGACAACTAACTGTGATGCTTGGTGGACAACCAGGCTATGGTGGGGTGATGGCCCACTAGGTAGGCCAACAAATGGCATAATAGCAGAGGGTGCAAAGGGTGTAGATGTTGATCCTCATGGACATTGATTCTATCAGAGGACTAAGGGCATATGGGGTGAGGGAGGAACCATAGAGGAGGGGCCCCAGGAAGAGGAGGGTGAGGAAGAGGCAGAGCCAGATAGTGAGGTTGCCTAGCTCAAGGACCAGGTGGCTAGCCTATAGACTTAGGTGGGGACCTTGTAGACTTAAATACTATAGAGAGATATGATCATAGACACTCTATAAGAATAGCTTATAGTTACGTAGAGTCAGCTATCTCAGGGATAAGAATAGTGGCAAGATTACCAAGAGGAGAGGGTCCTTCATCTAGTGCAGATTGACAGTTCCACTGCATCTATCGAGAAGATCACGCTTGAGTGAGATTTAGCTTAGTCTTTGAGGCACTTATCCATAGTAGAGAGGGACCTACTCAAGGGCTTGAGGGGAGACCCCTCATCTTCATAGGCTACTCCAAGTGGCTCCAGCTACTCCAGTAGTACAAGGACTAGAAAGGATGGACCCGATGGTAGAGATTAGGAGACTATGGGCTCTAGTGCAGCGACATGTCAATGAGCGATCATCAGATGTTGCTTACATATCTTCCTTGGTGGGAGAGATTGAGCTACTCAAGGGTGAGGTTCCTGAGAGGACCATAGATCCAGGATCTCATAGGACTCATACTCGAGAGATAGGGTAGTCTTCAGCTAGACCTAGCCATAGGACACATAGATTAGAGAGGTCAATTGGGACCAGCTCTAGGTGGACCCACAAGGGAGGTGGAGATGATGGTGGAGCCTCACAGACTAGGGGTACAGGTGCTACTTAGTATGGATCTATATTAGATGTTGCTATACCATTTTTGAGTGTAAGGTCGAGGACCTACATAGTTGTAGCCTATGAGCACTTTGGACATATGTCGATGTACTTATTTTTGGACACACACACACACAATATATATATATATGATCTAGCATTTGAGACTCATTATATGTGTACTTTATTTGCTTTATGTTTATGAGATGCATATGGATGCAATGCTTATATGTTATGTTTATTTTATGCTATATGATGTGATGTATAGATGACATGCGCTAGATAGCTATGTGATGTATGATTAGATGTAATGATATATATGTGTAGATGGACTACTTATGATGGATGCATATGAATGCAATGTTTGATTTTTAAATGCATGTTTAATTTATTGTACTTGTATGCATTTAATTTATGATGTTATGATATGGTTCATGCCATATATGTACTGCATAATTTTCATGATGATGATTTATTGTAAATGGACATGTATGCTTTAATCACTTAAAACATAATGTATGAATGTAATATGAGTTTAACAATCTAATGGATGACACCATAGAATGTATAACAATCATGAACTGTAATTGATATATCTTATCATAAGAATTAATCAATTAAACCCCATGTGTGCTATGACATGATATATTGTTTCTATTCATAATCTCTTGTAAGTTAAAAGAATATGCATAACATAGTCAGTGGTCGTTTAAATATCATTTCTGATATCCATCCAGGTATCTAACCTATATTATGAACAATATTTAATAAACAAAATCTTATAAAGAGAAATTGATCATTGATGATTGTGATTTGATTGTTGCTATTTGGGAATTTTTGAGGTTTTCCATGAAACTCAAACACCCTAGTTGACTTATCAAAAGTTGTATAATGACTATACTAGACTTCTGAAAAATAAAGTTTTCGCTATGAAAGACCAAGCTATTCATTACCCCTGTGTGTGCAAATGAATATATTAGATAAGGCATAAGCATACCCCAGTGCCAGGCGAGATTCATTCAGCCCATTGCTGTATTGGGGATCCTCAAATGTCTATCCGATCCTAGGTTTGGATTTAGTTAGACTAGACCACTAGGCAATACAAGCCACCTAAAGCTAGCTCATATGTGACTTGCTAGACCTACCCCAATGTCAGGTAGGATTCATTCAGCCCATTGCTGTATTGGGGATCACTCTATGGCTTTCGAGTATTGACCATTCCAGGGATTCAAGTTCACCCCCTTCTTTTCTTCAATTTATTGGGATACTTGCTCATGTATAGTGATAAAAATCACTGTTTATTTTTGTATATACTCTCTCTTTTTTTTAGCAAGGGATAGGATTTGACTCTAGGATTTTGCTCCTTTTTATTTAAGCAAGGGATCTCTTCGGGTAGGGGGTGAACTTGTCCTTTTTCCAATGACCTCTACTCTAGACCATTGCTCCTCACAGATGAGCAAGTAATAAAACCTTTCACCTAAGGTGACCCAGACCACTTTTGTAGTGTTCATCCTTCCTTACCCTAATTAGGATTGTTAAATGTGTTGATTAGTGATAGGATTATGATATGCTAAGTGCTATCAAAACTAGACCTCATCTACAAAAGAAAAGCAATATTTCTACCAAACTCTTGAGAAGACCACTAGGTATGGTTGAATGACCGAAAAACCCTAGTATATTCTTCATAGCAACAGGAAGGGTTGTGTTGAGAAACATAATTACTCACAAGGGTGATGAATGATGATGATAATGCATAGATGCATGATTGAAATACAAACATGGTGTCATTTGTAAGATTGTAAACACAACCTATCCTAATGCAAGTGTGATGGATGGAAATGCCTAATGCAATGCAATTAAATGAATGCAAGTGCAAAGTGAAATGCATGATGCAAATGAAATGCAATAATGCAAAATGCAATGCAATGTTTTTAGATTTTATTGCTTTTTAATTTTTATGGATTTTTGAAATTTTGATTTGACCAAAGGGTTTAGATTCCTTTGGAGCCTTTTATGGGGTGACCAAAGGGCTTACAGATGCCTTTGGAGCCTTTTGATGGTTTTAGGCATAGAACACTTTAAGATGAAGGATTTTGAGAGGTTCAGGCTCTTCAACACCTTCAAGCGATGTTAAGCGATATGTCCCAGGTCCAATCTTCTCAGAGATGATATAAGGACCTAACCAGTTAGCCATAAATTTATCTCATAATTTTAGTGGTAGATTTGAGTTCTATTGGTTCTCTTTTAGCACAAGATCACCAACCTCAAAGTCTCTCAGATGGACTTTGTTATTGTAAGCTCATTTTAAGTACTCCTGATAAACGTGGAGATGCTCAAGGGCATTCACGCGATGTTCATCAAGTAGCATCAATTGATCAAGGTGAGCTTGCCATGTAGTGTCATCATCAATGAACTCTTTCAATGTGACGCACAACATTGGAATCTCCAACTCTAAGGGCATAATGGCCTCAATACCATATACTAGTGAAAATGGAGTTGCCCTAGTGGGCGTCCGAATGCTAGTCCTATAAGCCCATAATGCAAGGGGTAGTTGGATGTGCCAATCCTTGTGGTTCTCTTGTACCATATTTTTCAAGATGGATACCACTATCTTATTTGAAGCCTCAACTTACCCATTTGCCTACGGATAATATGGAGTCATAAAACTATGTTTGATCCTGTACTTGGACGTCAAAGCCCTCACAATTTTGTTCTTGAATGACGTTCCATTATCCAAAATTATCTTGGATGGTATCCCAAAATGACTTATGATATTGGTGAGTATGAACTCCACAATACGTGCTCCAGTTGTCATTGTTAATGGGATTGCTTCCACCCACTTAGTAAAGTACTCAATAGCCATAATAATGAATGTATGCCAGCTCGATGATGGAGGAGAGATATTTCTGATGAGATCCAAGCCCCACTGAGCAAATGGCCAAGCCGCTTGAATGGGTTGTAAGGCCTATGATGGCAAGTGCATAATATTAGCATGATGTTGACATTTAATGCATTTCTTGACATACACATTGCAATCCTTCTCCATAGTAGGCCAATAATAGCCCATGCGAAGGATGCACTTGATGATAGCCATGCCACTGAAATGGCCACCACATGTACCATCGTGAGCTTGCAAAATTTCCCAAGCTGATTCTTGGGGCTCAAGACAATGAAGGAGCACTCCATCATAGCTTCGATGATACAAAATATCTCCTAACAAGACATACTTTGTCACTTTCTATTTAAATGTGCATTTTGTGGCATGCGATAATCCCTAGGGGATTACACCAAGTTTTAGGAAGTCATGTATTTGTGACATCCAGTTCTGATAGACCTCAACCTCAACTGACAAGACAACATGTTCCCCCTATGGTTTAACATTCACAAATGTAGACTGGGAAACAACCTTATGGTGAATGGTAGTACCATTCCCCGTAGGACCCTACGAGATCAGTGACCCCTAGGGCACCCTCTTGAGAAAGTCTTTGGCTCTATAGAACCATTCATGGTTTGGTTCTATATGAATCATGTTGACTGATTCTTTATTATCCAAAGCCTCATGTTGTACGATAGAGTGCGACAATATTTTTACATGGATGGTAGTAAAATCGGTAGATGGATTCTAAGGAATTAAGGATCCCAAAGATGCCATAGTGTCTACAAATCTATTTGATGAACGAGGGATTGCCTCGATGTCGTACCACTCCAAATGAGCTAGATAAGAGTCAACAAGATCTTTGTAGACCTTCAAGATAGGACACCTACATTGAAAAAGTCCCTTCACTTGGTTGACAATGAGAAGGGAATCACCAAAGATATTTAACCTTTTGATCTTCATGGCGATAGTTGTTTGGAGGCCCAAGATTAGGGCTTCATATTCAATATTATTGTTGGTGCAAGGAAAGTCCAACTTAAATGACAAGGGCATGGGAGCACCTTGTGGCATGAACAACACTATTCCTACACCACCCCCTTGCTCACACTTTGAACCATCGAAGAACAAGGTCATATCAGCTTTGTTATCTAGTTCTTTGGGTTTGGGAGACTTTTGATAATGCAAAGACTGCATCATCAGGAAGCTCAATGGTGAGAGGCCTACTATTTTCTAGTGGTGCCTCTACCAATTGATCAACTATGACCTATCCCTTGATGGACTTTTGGCTAATGAATTCCAAGTCAAATTCTATCAATAGCATGATCCACTTTGTAGTACGTGTATTATGATACGTCTTGCTCATCATATACTGCAAAGGATTTTGTTTTGATATGACATACATCGTATGACTTAACATATAATACCACAATTTCTTTGTTGCAAACACTACTGCTAAACACAACTTTTCCACGTAGGCATATCCTAGCTCGTAACTCACCAAGGTTTGGCTAATGTAATATATGGCTTGCTCTTTGTCCTGCACATTCTTTTGGGCTAACATGGTCCCTAATGCAAAGTTAGTTGCTGATATATATAGCAAGAATGGTACATCTGGTCTTGGTGGAGCTAGCACTGGTGGTGTCACCAGGTAGTGCTTAATCTCAGCAAAGGTAGCTTGATAGTCCTCATCCCAATTGAATGGGACCCCCTTGTGTAGCAATCGATTCATGGGTCAACATTTATCCGATAATTGTGTGATAAATCACTTTATGGATGCTACTTTGCCCTGTAGGCTTCTTAATTCCTTGATGTTTGTGGGAGGATGCATTTCTAAAATGGCCTTGACCTTTTTTGGGTCTACTTCGATCCCTCATTTTGAAATGATGAATCCCAAGAGTTTTCCTGAAGTTATGCCAAATACACACTTCTTAGGATTCAACCTAACATTATGCTCTATCAGGCAATCGAAGACCTTTCTCAGGACCTCTGCATGCTCTGCACGTAGCAATGACTTTGCCAATAAGTCATCGATGTAATCTTCCAAGATCTTATGCATGTAGTCATGAAAGATGTATGTCATAGCCCATTGATATGTAGCACCAACATTCTTAAGACTGAATGGCATAACCTTATAACAAAATGTCCCCCATGGCATTGTGAACATGGTTTTATGTTGGTCTTTGGGCTTAATCTAAATTTGGTTGTAACCAGAAAAACCATCCATTAGGGAGAGCATTTCATGACCCGTAGTTGCATCTACAAGAGCATCTATGTTTGGCAATGGAAATGAATCCTTTGGTGTTGCCCTATTGAGGTCTCTAAAATCCATACAGATACAGATCCTTCCATCAAGTTTTCCTACAGGCACCATATTTGATACCCATTTCGGATAGTCGATGGAAATGACAAACTCTACATCCAGCAGATTTTGCAATTCATCTTTAACCATTAAGGCTACTATTGGATGCATTTTCCTGAGTTTTTGCTTGATTAGATTTTTTGAGAGATCTAGAGAAAGGTTATGAGTAACCAATTTTGGATCTAGACCAGGCATGTCTTTATAAGTCCAAGCAAAGAGATCAGGTCTCTCTTTCAGTAGAGGGATGAGGTTAGCACGCTCATCAAGAGATAAAATTTCTCCAAATTTAACCTTCTTAGGAATCGTGGGATCATTGTTGATATCCACTTCAAAGGTTTCCTCTATTGACATGTGGGATCCCTCCTCAAGCTGGTGAGGCATAGGGATCAAGTGGATGTCATCTATTAGGTTTATGGGTTCCACGTTGGAAGCATCCTCAACATGATAAACATCATGTGCATAGCCTGGCACAAAATGAAAAGGTTGCAGCATTTCTTAATTTGGGGAAGAAATCTTCAGGCTCAAGTGGTGAGTCAATGCGATCCCAATCAATAGCATCTACATTAAGATACAATGGTTTGGAGGGGTCGATTGGATTGTGAAGTGGAGTGGTCAAATCAATGGAGATCATATTGATGGAATGGATTATATCTCTAGGACCACGTGCATGTGACTCTACATTGATATAACTTCCATCCCCGAGATGTGGTTCTAGGGGTATGGGGATCTCTAGATCCGATCTATGGATAGACTCAAAAATAGGATCATTAGGCTCAAGGAGCTCCATGTATGTTGGTGGATCAGGGAAGACTATATGATAAATCACATCGAGATTCGGTGGTCTTCCCCTGAGGTGAGGGTGGAGATTGATATCTCTATACATATCCTCTATAGTGTATGGTGCATTACGATGATGCAAGTAGGGAGGCCCCAAATAGGCTCTCTCTATTTCATATTTGTCATCACTATCATAATAAAAACCCTCACCACTACCTACTGGAACTGGGAGATTAGGAATATGGGGCCCCATGTAAGCCCACTCTTGATAGCCACTATCATCAATGGAGGATTGCTCATCCTCTATGACTATCTCCAAGGGTAACAGATGACGTAAATTTAGAGGCCCCAGGTAAGCCAACTCAGTTTCATCCTCATATTGCTCATTGTTTGAGGACTCACCATCATCATCACTCTCATACACGCAACTCGGTCCCCCTCTCTCAGATATGGACTCTACTTTATCCTCATCAGAATGATCCTCTGACTCAGAATATTATGCTATACTAGTGTTCTAAACCTATAGGCCTATATCGTCATCTGCCCCATGGATTTGTTCATCCAAGTTGTCTCTTGGTATGTGTTCTGAACCGGTCTCCACCAAGATGTTCTCATGATATATCTCAGGTGGTTCTATAGTGATGTAAGACACTAACCGGTTATCCCTTCGAAAGGAGGAGGGATTGGGGTGATAAGGATTGAAATCTACTTCACCCCCTAGACTGAGGTACAAGTGGTCTAAAGATACCATGAGGAGTTCATCATGTCCTCTAATATAATACCCTAACCCGAACCTATCAGTTGGCAACTGATATTGTGGTTCGTATGGCCTCCTATGCCCCTGCTCGAATAATCCAAGACCATAACCATGCCAATGGTGACGCTCAAAATAATGTAAGGCATATTCTAGGTTAGAGAGATAATGAACATTCATAGTGAATGGTTCATCATCATCCTCATCCATGGGAGTGCGAGATGTAAGCTGGTCAAGCCCTCCATAGATGAAATTGGTTTGGTTAGGAGGTACCCCTAGTGGTACCACTATCCCTACGGGAAGGCGATGGGCTTGTGGTTGGCCCATATCCTATGTAGTCTCGATGATCGACGTAAATGTCATGTCTGCATGATATACTACCCTAATCTAGGATTAACCAAATGAATGGTCACCTATGGCGTAGATGACCCTACTGAAGATGCAGGTGAAGCAGGTTGAGGTGCCTCTTTGACTTCTTCTTGAGCATCCTCTACTTCCATGGGAGTAGGGACCTTGATAGTAGCTAGTTTGGGTGCTCGTTTTGTCTCTTTTTCACCCACCTTTGCTTTTAGCTTCCTATCATCACGAGGCATCGTGGATGCCATCGGTCTGGTGGAAGCAACTATCATGTGCCCTGATCATTGAGATGTGGATGTTGTAGGTTTGGCACACACTTCCTTCATTTTACCTCCTGGCTCTTTGATCGATGACGCTGGTCGTATGTCTAGGTGCATTGAGGGGAGCACGAAGTCCCCTGACAAATCTACTAAATTCACGTATTTGAATGGTTCTTCATCTGAAGGTACCATGTGAACCTGTCCCTCATGAACGTATTTAATACATTGATGGAGAATGGAAGGGACACAATACATTTCTCTTATCCAAGGCCTCCCTAGAAGTATATTGTACTGCATAGCACCTTCAATCACATGACACATCACTGGGATGGTCTTTAGTCCCACCTAAATAGGTAAGACTATCGTGCTGACAGTTGAGCATAATGCATCGTTAAAATCTCTTAACGTGAAGGTAGAAGGTATGATATGCATCTTTGGAAACTTCAGGTATGTCAGTGCCTTGGTCATGATTATATTGATTGATGATCCCGTATCAATAAAAACCCATTTGAAAGGTATGTGATTTACACACAATGATGTGGAGTAGTAGATTTGCTATGATAGTGGAAACCATCTTGATTTCATGATCATAAAATTGTATGATCGGTTCTTGACACTGTTGCATGTGTCCCACGAAGTGTGTGAAAACTTTGGGATCCTAGGACTGCACTTCTATGGACCTTAGAATGTCCATAATCATATCCCTATGCTTGGGAGACTACTGAATCATCTCATAAATTGACAACTTCGTTGGAGTCGTCTATAGATTTTGAACTAACCTACTCCTGATTGTTACCACTGATCTAGCTGGTGGGCCTAGCGCATTTTGGGTTGGCCTTGGAGGAGGCGTAGCTTGGACCCTAATGGGATCTGGAGGTTGATTTGGTCTTTCATATCTTGTGTACGACCATAAAGGCGTGCACCCGATATTGCAATTGCGTAAAGTGAAGTAAAAAGCGATATTCAAACACAAATTGACAAAGACTAAACAATTAAGTAAAATGCATCTTTATTTCCTTTTGGAACCAATTCATGTATTACAAATGAATCCCTCTTAGGGATACCCCTTTTTGATACGCAATTACAATGTTGTAATCCCCTTGGGGATACAATGCACTTTTCAAGCCTTTAAGGTGACACGAACTGCTCTAGGGTGGAGTGAACCCTCTTCTTCACGTTGAGGAAGGAATTGGATGGTTGAATCTCCTTTGAATCTGATTCCCTACGGTCAAGAAACAACAGAAAAGCATTAAAAGCATATGAAGCCTCTCATGATGAGGCCCTTTAAAGGAAATATACACAAAGATAGCATAGCAACACGAAATCAAGAAAGTGGATAAACCATGCTAAACATAAGCAATTCTTATAAATATTGATAGAAATATGTAAATAAGGACTACAACTACCAATCTAATGGATCAAATGTATGAAATGAAGCATTATAGCATAGAAAGAAACTAATTATGCCCTACTTGCTAAAATGGAGTAAATCTAATCAAATCCTTAATCCAGTCAGTCAGAGTCTTTAAACTACCAAATCAAGTACTAAAATGATTAATCTAACCTAGCTAAGCATACTATAAAAGGGACAGTAAGGGGATCTTATACCTATTGCAAACCGTAGCTCGGATGAGCGGTCTGCACTATAAACCATGGCTGTCAGCCATGGTGAGCAATCAAATGGTTTTGCCCTCCAATTCTAGGGTTGTGGGCTTGATCCTCCTTGTCAAATTGATGATCAAGGGTCACCTCAGTGTCCTCTGATAGGTTTGGTGGTTGAATTGCTCGATAGGGCCTCCGTTTGCCCAAATTAGCATTTCTTGGCATTCTAGCTCCTTAGGGCATCCATGGCACAATTTGTCATGATGCTTGGGTTGGCAAAGTGATAGCAACAAATATCTCTCTTAGTGCACTCAAGTGAGTCCACAATCCGATAGGGCTTCGCTGCTCTAATCTCCAATGCTCCATCATATCATTTGCCCTAATTTGAAGGGGTACTTATAGGACTACCCAAGGGCTAGGGGTGGCTTCATGGAGAAGCCAAGATCAAGAAGGGGTGGTTAGGATAGTTGGATTGGAAGCTTCCATCCTTTAACCACCTTCTTCTAGAACAAATGGTCGTTCAAACCGATTTGGCTCGGATGAAGGCCAACTGAACTTCAGTTAAGACCGTAGGTGATAGCTATGGTTCAGATTGTAGACCATAGGTCTCAACCATGGTTCAGACTGTAGACCATAGGTCTCAACTGTGGTTCAGACTGATTAGGCCAAGGAGCCCAAATTGAGTGGTTAGAACCACTGCTCTATCTTGGAGTCTATCCAAGATCTTCCATATGGTCTTGTAGCATGTCCATATGAGTAGTCGCCATCGACATGACGCATTTTAGGTGTCTACAGATACCCCTTTTGAGATGCGTTGTGAGATCGAACAATGCGTGAGAAAAAATAGACCTCCTAAAATGATGTCGAAGGTTCTATGATGATCATTAGTCGGATCAACATTAGATGCCCCAGGTCCAGCAAAAGGATGCGCATCCTAGAATCATTGCTTCCAACTGGGTGAAAGGCTTAAATTTGAAAGAGTTTGCACTCATCATCAGACATTCGAGTAGCTTTGGTGCTACAATAGGAGTTAGGCCTATATAACCGAAAGGAGGAGAGTTACAAACTAATTATCATATTTGCTATTTTCCCCAAGCAAAGGGGTAAGCTTATGATAGTTGTTGACAATGATTCGTAAGGATGAACACAATTTTGACAAGATCAAGGGATCTACGATTTCAGGGATCTTCTATTGACTTTGATTATGATTATGATATTATGACTACCCCCTCAAGTGATGAGTCGATGAGGGTAATGACAATGTATGAAGTGATGAGGTCGCTTGACCATAATGAATGATCTGCACAAACTTAGAATTGAGCATTTTAATTACTTGGCTAAGCCTAGTTCAGCGTATGATTCCAACTATTAATAGTAATTGCACATTCCTATCCCATGGAGCAGTCGGGCTACAATAGTCATCTTAGGGAATCGAAATGATACAAATCCAATTAGTTTTATGTTGAATCAATTTTATCGATGATTTGCTAAAAAAGGTGTCATAAGAGAAATGACATGAAATGCCTCATTCCCGTGGAGCAGTCTAGCCTTGAAGGCCTTCTTCAGGATTGAAAAGAAGCATATCAAATCAATGATGACAATTTTACCCCAAATGTCCTTATGGTTATTTACTCATCTCACCGGATTGCATGGAGCATCAGTCACTGCAACCACCAAGTGTATAGAGTAAATAACTGAATACGAGGTGCATTTGGCTTTTGATTATTTTAAATGTTTTTGTTAATTTTGAATTTTTTAATTGATCCTGGTGCTTGAACATCACCAAATTTGTAAAATTGATTGCTCTTATTGAGATTTGATCCATTAGGAGTCATTGATTTATCATTTAAGATCTTCCCATGATGGGATTTTAGTGCATTTAATGCTAGTTGCGAACCATGGGTACAGTCTACGGTTGAAACTTTCAAAATTTGGGAACCGTAGGTCAGACCTATGGGCGAAAAACCCTAATTTTGGGACCACGGGTGTCAACTACGGTCCACCAAAATTAGGGAAACCTATAAATAGTTTTCCCATTTGAAAATTTCATTATTGTCTTGAAAGCGACTACAATTTAGAGAGCTTCTGAGAGGTGAGAAGCATTTCTTGATCCGAAATGCTGCTAAACCTCTACCCGATATCGCACTCACACCCTGATGGCGGACCCTGGACAACCCTCCACTAGAAGAGGCCTCGGTGTGGGTAAGGTAACTCAAAACTGAGTCCTCGCACTCATTACCAATTTAAAAATGAACCTCATTAATTAATGGGTAAATTAATTTTCACTAAACTATTGGCAATGAACCTCACCTTAGACTAGGCTAGTTTAGGATTTAATTTTTGGCTAGCTAGGCTAGGAAGTGACCCAGAATGGGTCTCGTTCCTAGACCGTAGCTAGCAGATGTGGTTCCCAATTGTCAGATTGGGGACCGCAACTATCAGCTATGGTTGGAATTCAAATTCCAACGATCAATTTTTGACCGCATGCGGACCACAGGGTTGACCCGTAGTTCGACGACTTTAGAAAAATTTATCAATTTTTTTATTTTTCTAAGGTTTTATGGCAATTAATGCCATTTATTGCACTTCTGAGATGCCTTTTTGATTTTTTTATTTTTATTGATCACTTTTGACATGTTTTTGTCATTTTTAGCAATTTTTAGATTTGTTTGACATTTTTAAGGTCATTTTTAGCTATTTTTGGTTGTTTTTAGTTAGATTTTTCCTTATGCCATGTTTCTTTGTAGAGGTTGACCTCTAGAGCCAGGGAGCCAGAACTCCTAAACACTCTCTACCATCTTGACTGCCCTAGAGCGGTAGTGGTTTAGAGTCATCAGCTTTGGCTACATTTTGGATCTACCCACTATCAGGGTAGATCAAGCCTACCTGACTGCGTTGGCCCAACGTTGGAATGCGTGGACCAACACATTTCACCTATCGATAGGTGAGATGACCATTACACTAGAGGATATCTACAAGATCTTTAGGATCCCTATTGATGGTGAGGCCATCACCTCCTCCTCCTTCTAGAGTAAGGAGCATGTTTTTGATTCTATCTTCGATGATCGAAGCCAGGAGGCCCAACGTAAGATCGACCATGGAGGCATCCACATCAGGTACTGGTAGTAGGAGGGCATCTTCTCTATAAGAGAGGTAGTTTTCATTCACTTGGTCATGCAGATTGTCCTTCCAGACTCCTCGAGCATGAGGATCCCCTAGAACCTTCTAGCCAGTGTCAGGAGGGTTACATAGAGCTCCATCCATACCACTACTCCTAGCCTAGGGGAGCACCTTATTATGCTAACTATACCATGAGCTGTACCAGATCACCAACCAAAGTTGGGTTGGGATCAACTATAGTCTTCTTCTTTAGATCTAGGGTTGGCAGCACATCAAGATCGAGCATCCTATGGAGCTACCCCTTACTATCACTTCTATTGATGATGCACATCAGTGCTACACTACATGCTAGCCTCATGAGGAGGAGGGATTCTAGAGTAGGTCCCATGTTAGGGACATAGATCACTACATTGGGTGATTTGTAGCACTCGGATCAGATGACATTGAGTGGCACCCCTATATGGACTACCCTACATGGGAGGAGGCTAGCGAGCGACTACACCAGGCTCATCGAGATAGGTGGCTACTTGGCCACAAGGATGAGATCAAGGAGTATCAATTTTACTCTCATGTCTTATGGTAGTTTGGCCTAGTCTAGGACATCCCAGAGCTACCTCTGATCTAGACGTCTAGTATTGGAGATACATTTACCTTGGGTACAACCGACACCACTTGGGGATGTGATTGATGACTTTTAGGAGATAGGTGTTGCTAGGGCTGGGACCACTCCTACCTATGACACTTGGTGGTCCCTCCTATAGTGGTAGGGATCAGGGCCCCTCGATAGGATAGATGATGGGGTAGAGGCTGATCCATAGGGGTGCAATGTGCACCAATGGACAGAGGGTGGATGGGGCATAGAGGCCACCATAGAGGAGGCTCCATAGGTAGAGGTAGAGGAGGATGGATCAGAGGAGGGTGAGGTACCTCCTGATAGTGAGGTGGGGTAGCTACTAGCTTAGATTGTTGATCTATAGAGTTAGGTTGGGAGGTAGCTGTAGACCCAACAGTTACAGTGGGATACTTCTATCACCACTCTAGAGGTGAAGCTAGCTGATAGGGAGAGGTAGCTACAAGAGGCCCAAGAGCAGATCACAGCTATGATAGTGCATGCTACATGGAGAGGGGAGGTCCAAGAGCTCACTAGTGCACATGATTTGGTAGAGGCATGACTGGGTACAACTATAGCAAAGAGGGACTTGGCCTAGGCTCAGAGGGGAGATCCTTCATCTTCCCATGTTATCATGGCACCACCCACAACACCATTATCATTGCTACCAGGCGGTCATGACCCCATGTAAGATTCGATGCTTACAGGCCCTCATGGAGGATGGAAATTCTATGACATGACGTAGGGTAGCTCGCATATACCAGCTAGAGGGCTACATTCAGTTGATAGGTGGGTAGGTCCCAGAGGATTCTCATGCTACATGGAGTCAACAAACCAGATCTAGGACTATAGAGTAGTCATCTATGAGCTCGAGCCACAGGACTCATAAGACCGAGAGGACACATAGGTCCTCTAGCACGCATGGAGCTAGCTCGCATAGGAGCCACAAGGATGGTAGGGGTGATGGTGGTGACTCTCAAGCTGGGGGTGCAGGCCCTCCATAGTACATATCTATTGAGATATTTATTGTACCATTTTTGAGTGTAAGGTCGAGGACCTACATAGTTGTAGCCTACGAGCATTTTGATGTACCCCCATGTACTCTTTTGACACACACACACACACACACACACACACACACACACAATATATATATATATATATGATATTTTGATCATTTTGGCTCATTATGTGTACTTGTATATTTTTATGATTTTATGTTTATGTTATGCACATGGATGCAGATGTTTATATTGATGCTATGCTTATATGATGTGATGTATGGATGACATGCACTAGATAGCTATTTTAATTTATGATGATGATGATGATATGCAGTGATCTAGATGTTTAGATATGCTATTTATGATGGATGCATATGGATGCGATGTTTTCTTTTAAATGCATATTTAATATTGCTTTATTGTATGCATTTAATTTATGATGATATCACGATATGGTTATGCAATGTATGTAATGCATTATTTACATGATGGTAATCTAATGTAAATGAACTTGTATGCTTTAATCACTTAAAACATAAGGAATGAATGTGATATAAGTTTAACAATCTAATGGATGACACCATAGAATGTGTAAAAATCATGAATGTAATTGAAAATCCTCATTACAAGAATTTAATCAATTAATCACCCATATATGAAATGCAATGATATGAAATGGTATGATACGAATGATATAATATGTCACTCTATATTCCTTTTTGCAATTTTGAAAAGTATGCACAATATAGTCAGTGGTCATCTAAATATCATTTCTGATATCCATCTAGTATCTATCCTATATCTTGATTGTGCTCTATGTAATGATGTATCACTTATTAGATACTTTGCAATTTGATGATTTGAATGACTTTATTCTATATGGTTTGTGATATTTGGTATTTTGTTGCTATTTAGAGAAACTTTTGAGGTTTTCCATGAGACTCAAACACCCTAGTAGACTTCTCAAACATCCCATACTAATTGTACAAGGCTTTTGTTGGACAAGGCTTTCATCACGAATGACCCAACTATTCATTACCCCTGTGTGTGCACGTGAGTATTTTTAGATAGACCATAGGCATACCCCAGATGTCAGTCGAGACTCTTTCAACCCATATGTGAGATCAGGTTCCTCCTATGTTCATATCATCCTTGTTTTAGACTTGATTGGACTATAATGCTAGACAACCCCAGGCACCCAGAGCTAGCTCATATTGCAAATTGATCAAGACTACCCCTCCAAAAATAGTCGAGACTCTTTCAACCCATTGCTGTGTTTGGGGATCACCCAATAAAACTACTACTCAGAAGTAGGTGGGACTCTTTCAACCCATTGCTGCAATCGGGGTTCATTCTATGGATTTGAATAGTGAACAATCTAGGGATTCAAGTTCTCACCCCATTTTGATATTTGCTCATATGTAGTGATAAAAATCACTATTTTTCATGTTTTACTCTGAGTGATAAAAATCATTGTTTATTCTCATTTTTCTTGAGCAAGGGATTTGTATAGTGCTTTTGATTCACTATATCATTTTAGATTTGAACTTTGAACTTTGGTTATTTGAAATTTAACTATGTATGAGTAGGGGAAATTCTTGTCCTTTTGCCAAGGTTCACCACTCTAGACCGAACTATTTGCAAGATAAGTAGGTAATAAAACCCATCTCTCTAAATACCCAGGACCACTTTCATAGCTTTCATCCTCCCTTATCTTAGCAGGATTTTAAATGTTTCCATTAGTGATGGGATCCTGATATGCCAAGTACTATCACAACTAGTGACCTCATCTACAAAAGCAAAGCAAGCTTTCTACGACATCTGAGAAACCCACTAGGTATGGCTGAGTGACTGGAAAACTTTGGTATACACACATATCTCATAGCAACAAGTGTTGTGTATGAATGCAACGGATTATGATAAATGCAAAGGTGCATGATTAAAACACAAACATGGCATCATTTGTAAGACTGACAAACACAATCCCTCCTAATACGGAATGCAATGGATGATGAATGCCTATTTGCAATGCAATGAAATGAATGCATGTGTAAATGAAAATGCATGATGCAAATGCAAATGTTTTTGGATTTTATGCTTTACCAATTTTTTTGGATTTTATTGATTTTATAATTTTTATGGATTTTGAGCCTTTATATTTGACCAAACGATGAGTACATGCCTTCGGAGCCTTTAAATTGACCAAGCAATTTTAAAAACCTTGGAGCTTTTTAGGATGACCGAGCGGTTTTAAGCAAACCCTCGGAGCTTTTGGGTTGACCAAAGGTTTAAAATCTTTGTTTTATATGGAGCCATTTTAGGATGACCAAGCAATTTTAAGCAAACCCTTGAAGCCTTTGAATGACATGACCAAGCGGTTTTAGGAACCCTTGGAGCCTTTGGGGTTGACCAAGCAGTTTTAAGCAAACTCTCAAAGCCTTTTACTATGCTCTCAAGCATAAAATGCCTTAATATGGATGATGTTGAGAGGTTCAAGCTCTTCAACACCCCCTAGCGATGTTAGGCGATAGGTACCCAGACCAATATTTTTAGATATGATATAGGGTCCTAGCCAATTAGCCATGAATTTGTCTCGCATATCTGGCGATAAATTAGAGTTCTGTTGGTTCTCTTTCAAGACAAGATCCCCAACTTCAAAGTCTCTCTGGTGGACTTTGATATTATAAGCTCATTTTAGTCACTCCTGATAAACGTGAAGATGCTCCAGGGCATTCACATGATGTTCATCAAGCAACGTCAGTTGATCCAGTCGAGCTTGTCACGCGGTGTCATCATCGATGAACTCTTTCAATGCGATGCGCAACATTGGAATTTCTAATTCCAAGGGCATAATGGCCTCAATGCCATATACTAGTGAAAATGGTGTTGCCCCAGTGGGCATCCGAATGCTAGTCCTGTAAGCCCATAATGCAAGGGGCAGCTAGATATGCCAATATTTGTGGTTTTCTTGGACCATATTTTTCAAGATGGCCACCACTATCTTATTTGAAGCTTCAGCCTACCCATTTGCCTACGGATAGTATGGAGTCACAAAACTATGTTTGATTCTATACTTAGACGTCAAAGCTCTCATAGTTTTGTTCTTGAATGATGTTCCATTATCCAAAATTATTTTGGATGGAATCCCAAAATGACTTATGATATGCTCCAGTATAAACTCTGCTATACGAGCTCCAGTGGTCATTGTTAAGGGTATTGCTTCCACCCACTTTGTGAAATACTCAGTAGTCATGATAATAAATGTATGTCGGCCCGATGATGGAGGAGAGATCTTGCCTATAAGATCTAATCCCCACTGAGAAAATGGCCAAGCCGCTTGGATGGGTTGTAAGGCCTACGATGGCAAGTGCGTAAGATTAGCATGATGCTGACATTTGATGCATTTCTTGACATACACATTGCAATCCTTCTCCATAGTGGGCCAATAGTAACCCATTCGAAGGATGCGCTTGACGATGGCCATGCCGCTAAAATGGCCATCGCACGTACCATCATGAGCTTGTGAAATTGCCCAAGATGACTCTTGGGGCTCTAGACAATGAAGGAGAACTCCATCGTAACCTCGTCGGTACAAAATATCTCCTATCAAGACATATTTAGTCACTTTCTGCTTGAATGTGCATTTTGTAGCACATGAAAATCCCTCTGGGATTACACCAAGTTTTAGGAAGTCTTGGATTTGTGACATCCAACTTTGATAAGCCTCAGCTTCGACTGCCAAGATGACTTGCTCCCCCTACGTATTTACTTTTGCAAATGCAGACTGGGAAACAACCTTATGGTGAATGGTAGTACCACTCCCCATCGGACTCTGAGAGGTTAATGACCCCCAGGGTGCCTTCTTTAGAAAGTCTTCAGCTCTACAGAACCATTCAGCTTTTGGTTCTACGCTGATCATGTTGATTGACATTTTATTATCAAAGGCTTCACGTTCTACAATAGGATGCGAAAGCATTTTAACATGAATGGTAGTGAAATCAGTAGATGGATTCTAAGGGATTAAGGATCCCAAATATGCCATGGTGTCTACGAACCTATTTGATGAATGAGGGATTGCCTCGATGTCATACCATTCCAATTTAGCCAAATATGTAGTCACAAGATCTTTATAGGCTTTCAATACTGGACATCGACACTGAAAGAGCCCCTTAACTTGATTTACTATGAGCAAGGAGTCACCAAAGATGTTTAATATTTTAATGTTCATGGCGATGACTATGTGGAGGCCCAATAGTAGGGCTTCATACTCAGCATTGTTGTTGGTGCAAGAAAAATCTAATTTAAATGACAAGGGCATTGGAGCTCCTTACGGCATGAAAAACACTATTCCTGCACCACCTCCTTGCTCACACTTTAAACCATCAAAGAACAGAGTCATATCAACATTATTCTCTAGTTCTTCAAGTTTGAGAGCTTCGGATACGATGAAGACTGCATCATCCAGAAGCTCAATGGTCAGAGGCCTACTATTTGACAATGGTGCCTCAACCAATTGATCAACTATGACTTGTCCCTTAATGGAATTTTGGCTTATGAATTCTAAATCAAATTCTATCAGTAGCATGATCCACTTTGTAGTACATGTATTATGATACGTCTTACTCATCATGTACTACAAAGGATTTTGTTTTGATATAACATATGTCGTATGACTTAGCATATAGTGTCACAATTTCTTGGTAGCGAACACTACTGCTAAACATAGTTTCTCCACATATGCATATCCTAGCTCATAACTCACCAAGGTTCGACTAATATAATATATGGCTTGTTCTTTGCCTTGCACATTCTTTTGGGCTAACATGGTCCCTAATGCAAATTCGGTCACCGATATATATAGTAGAAAAGGCACATCTGGCCTTGGTGGAGCTAGCACTAGTGGCATCACTAGGTATTGCTTTATTTCAGTGAAAGTTGCTTGACAGTCCTCATCCCAATTGAATGGGACCCCCTTATGTAGCAGTCGATTCATGGGTCGACATTTATCCGATAACTGAGTGATGAATCACTTTATCGATGCTACTTTGCCCTAAAGGCTCCTTAACTCTTTAATATTGGAGGGAGGATGCATCTCTAAGATAGCCTTGACCTTCATTGGGTCGACTTCGATGCCTCACTTAGAAATGATGAATCCTAAGAGCTTACCAGAAGTTATGCCAAATACGCACTTCTTAGGATTCAACTTGACATTATACTCTATCAGGTGATCGAAGACCTTCCTTAAGACCTCCGCATGCTCAACACGTAGTAATGACTTGGCCAACAAGTCATCCATATAATCTTCTAGAATCTTATGCATATAGTCATGAAAGATGTATGTCATGGCCCACTGATATGTGGCACCAACATTTTTGAGACCAAATGGCATAACTTTATAGCAAAATGTTCCCCATGGCATTATAAATATGGTTTTATGTTGGTCTTCGGGTTTAATCTGAATTTGATTGTAACCAAAAAAATCATCCATTAAGGAGAGCATTTCATGACCTGTAGTTGCGTCTACAAGAGCATCAATATTAGGCAATGGAAATGAATCTTTGGGTGTTGCCTTATTCAGGTCTCTAAAATCCATACAAATACGGATTCTTCCATCAGGTTTTCCTACGGGTACCATATTGGATACCCATTCTGGATAGTCGATGGAGATTACAAATTCTACGTCCAACAACTTTTGTAGCTCATATTTCACCATTAAGGCTACTATTGGATGCATATTTCTAAGCTTCTGCTTGACCGGCTTCTTCGTCAGATCTAGCGAAAGGTTATGGGTAACCAATTTTGGGTCTAGACCTAGCATATCTTTGTATGTCCAAGCAAAAATATTAGGTCTCTCTTTCAGTAGAGGGATGAGGGTGGCACGCTCATCTGGAGTGAGACTCTCTCCAAATTTAACCTTCCTTGGATTGGTGGGATCATTACTGATATCCACATCGAAGGTTTCCTCTACTGACATATGTGATCCCTCCTCAAGCTGATGAGGCGTAGGAATCAAATGGATGTCATCCGTTGGGTTCATAGGTTCCACATTGGAAGCATCCTCAGCATGATAGACATCATAAGCACAGCCTAGTGCAAAATGAAATGGTTGTAACATTTCTTCATTAGGGAAGAAATATTCAGGCTCTACAAGTGAGTCAACATGATCCTAGTCGATAGCATCTACATTGAGATGCAATGGTTTGGATGGATCTACTGGATTGTGGAGTGGAGTGGTCAAATCAATGGAGACCATATTGATGGAATGGAATTGATCTCTAAGACCACATGGATAAACTTCTACATAATCGATGTAGTCCTCATACCCGAGATCTGGCTCTAATGGCATAGGCACAAATGGGTCCTCTCTATGAGAACTATGACTAGGTCCTCTCTATGCATTGATTGCAATATGGGATCATTCAGCTCATGGAGCTCCATGTAGGTAGGTGGAGGGGAAACAACATGTGATAAATCACATTAAAGTTTGGTGGTATTCCCCTAAGGTGAGGGTCGAGATTGATTTCTCTTCGCATGTCCTCAATCGTATAAGGTGCATTATGATGACGTAGGTAAGGAGGTCCTAGATAGGCTCTCTCCATTTCATCCTCTTCATCACTATCATAATACAATCCTTCATTTTCCCTACATGTGGGGGATGCTCTGGTAAGTGCGGTCCCATGAATCTCACTTCCTAGTCACTATCATCCATGTCCAAAAAATTAGATAATAAGTCCATATGTATGATGTTGATGATAAAATTGTCTCTGCTTCTTCTCCAAAATGATCAATGTTGGGAAGAATCTCAATCGATAGGTGATGTGCATACAAAGGCCTTAGATAGCCCTCCTCAGCTTCATCCTTAGATTGATCACTATTTGAGGATTCATCGTCGATATCATAACTTGGTCCACTTATCTCAGAGGTGGACTCCTCTCCATCATCTTTATAGATCTCCTAACTTGAGATCACCTAAAACTATGGGGTTATGCCCTAATTTATTAAAGGTTTTATAGAGCCCTTCATGATCTTCTTCAAGTGGATCAGAGGTGATGACAGATACCATCGAGTTAGTCCTCCAGAAACTAGAAGGATTAGGATGATATGGGTTGAAGTCCACATCATCCCCTAGACTAAGGTACAAGTGATCTAAGGATGCTATGAGTAAGTCATCTTGTCCTTGTATCTGTAATCCCACCCAAACCTATCAGTTGCTAGCTGATAACGTGGCTCAAGGAGTCCTACACCCTTGTTCAAATAGACCAAGTCCGTACCCATGCCAATGATATAACTCAAAAATATGCATGGAGTACTCTAGGTTGGATAAATAATGAACATTTACTATGAAAGGTTCATCACCATCTTCATCCATAGGCATTCACATTGGAAGCTGATCCAGCCCAACATAGATGAAGTTAGTCTGATTGGGTGGCTCTCCCAATGGTACCATCGATCCAACTAAAAAATGATGAGCATGTGGTCGACCCATCTCTTGTGTAGTCTCCAAAATCGGTCCGAAGGTTACATTCTACACAATATACTCGCCTAACCCTATGTTGGTGAGATGTACAGTCACCCATAATGTGGATGACCCTATTGATGATGCAGGTGAGGTAGGCTGAGGTACCTCCTCGACTATATCTTGGGCTTCCTCCACTTCCATGGGGATGGGAGCCTCATCGATGACTAGTTTGAGCATATGTTTCTTCTCTTTTTCACCCATTTTTACCTTTAACTTCCTATCATCCCGAAGCATCACTGATGCAATCGATTTCAACAAAGTAGCAGTAGTGCGCTCAGATATATGCGATACAGATATCGATGGTTGAGCACATACTATTGGTTTACCTCCTAGATTTTTAACCGATGATGTAGGTCGGACATCCAGGTGCATTGATGGGAGTATGAAACCCCCAGGAAAATCTGCTAGGTTCATGAACTTAAAAGGTTCTTCATCTGATGACACTACATGAACTCATCCCTCATGAAGATATTTTACACATTGGTGTAATATAGAGGGAACGCAATGCATTTCATGAATCCAAGGCCTCCCGAGTAGGATGTTATATTGCATAGCACCCTCGATCACATGACACATCACAGAGATGGTCTTTAGGCCTACCTAAATAGGTAGGATGATTGTGCCAACCATCGAGCATAGGGCATCATTAAACGCTCTCAACGTGAAGGTGGTGGGCACAATATGTGACTTTGGTAGCTTTAGATGATTCAATGCCTTGGTCATTATTATATTAATCGATGAACTAGTGTCGATCAAGACCCTCTTGAATGGCATGTGATTGACACATGCGATGATATGCAATGGTGGGTCAACCATATCTATGGGAACCATCTTGATTTCATGATCATAAAATTGGATCATGGGCTCCTAGCACTATTGTACATGTCCCACAAAATTGGTAAATGCTTGAGCATCTTGAGACTATACTTTGATGGACCTTAGAATGTCCATAAGAGTCTCCCTATGCCTAGGGGACTATTGTATCAATTCATATATAGATAACTTCATAGGAGCTATCTACAGGTTTTGGACTAACCTGCTCCGTATGGTCACCATCGGTCTCGTTGGTGGGCCTAGAATATTCTATGTTGGTCGTTGATTCAATATAGCTTGTATCCTAATGGGAGCACATGGTTGATTTAGTTGCTCATATCTCCCATGTCTAGTAACAACATTCACCATGCCTACGAACCCCTGGGTAGGTGGTTCGACGTGCACTTGGTTGACCTGGCCAACGTTGTTGCATGGTGCCTCATGGTTTGGTAATGGATTCTTGTAAATCCCCATGTTTTGGTTGTCAGGCACCAGTGGATTACTTGGTACTACAAGCTCACCCTTTTCAATCATATTTTGCACAATATGCTTGAAGGACCAACATACTTCGATGTCATGGCCCTTCGCACGATGGTAAATGCAAAATAGGTCATCCTGATACCCCTTTGACTTGGGCTGATTCAGATCGACTAGCTTAACCTCGAGTAGTCTGATCGCCTTAGCCTCACATAACTGATGGAATATTGATGTCAATGATTCCATTAGAGGCATGAATTGGTGAGGTAGACATTGTTCTTTATTTTTGCCCTTATAATTATTATTGCACTTTTTGTACTACGCAGGAGGAGGTTGGGCCTGATAATTCTACTTTTGCTGCCCTTTATCCTCTCTCTAGAGGTTTAGCACCACTTGGTTGACATGGGCCTACTTGCCCTTATATTTTATGGAGCTCTTCTTAGGCCCCTCTTTCCTATTCTTAAGCTTCAAGTTGCCTTCTTGCAACTTGATATCTTCAATTACTTTGGCTTGCGCCAAAGCTTCCTCGAATGTTGAATACTATTGTAGTTGCAACAATAACGAGATGTGCTTGGCACAACTCTTGGTAAACATTCGAGTCAATTTTATAGCAGGAATAGGGAATGGCAGCTTCACCATTAACCTCCTCCACCTCTTTTCATACTGTTCAATTGGCTCATCATCGCGCTGAGCTAGCATAACCAAATCGGAAAGGTTAGCCTATTTCTTGATGCCAAAAGAAAAGCGTTCAAGGAAAGCATCAGCTAGTTGCTCAAAACTGGTAATGTTGTGCCTCTTTTGCTGATTGAACCACTCTCAGGCTGGGCCTGAGAGGGTTGTGATGAATGTGTGCAAAAGTAAGGCATTATTGCTCATAATTTGGAAACAAGCATCCAAAAATCCTGTGACATGCTCCTGCGCATCTTCGTCACCTTTAAATTTGTCTAGCCTGGGCATAACAAAATGCTCAGGATAGGTAGGAGCAGGTATCGAGGGGTCCAAAGGCTCATTATGAATCTTTCTTAATGTCAACTTTTGAAGAGTCATGCCTTGCCTCTCAATCACTTTTACTTTTGCTGCTAAGGCTTTATAAGCCTCCGAGGATAGAAAGTCCTCCTCCCTAAGCTAACATGAGGGTGGTCTTGGAGGTACATTCTTCCTCTATCGAGGTGGAGGACGTTGCTCTTCCTCCTCCTCAACTTGGGAGTCTTTAGGATACTCTTGATTGTTTCCATCTCCCTCTTCTTCCTCATATTATTGTTGCCTCTCATGTTCGAATGGTGGTGGTCATTCTCTTGGTAGGGCACTAATATGAGTGTGAGCATCTCTACGCTCTCGTTGCACATCGGCTTGTGAAAAAGCCTTTCTCTGAATGTGCTCTCTATTCTCTATATGAGTGTATAGACCAGCCCTGGCTAGCCTATCCTCCTACTCTACATGCTCCTTTTGGGTAAGGATGCATTCCTCATGCATGCACTACTCATATAGTCTTTGTCTGATGAGCCTCTACGATTGAAGATTCTCTTCTTCAATGCACTACCTTTCTAGGTGAGCATCCTCCAATTGATCTTGGAGGAGCTATCATCGCTACTCAGATACTAGTCTATGTGATCTATCAAGTTGATTGGCCATAATAGGCCTCTAGTATGCATGCTCTATGTGAGCGACCTTATGGGTTCTGTACCCATCTGACTGATTTGTGATGCTTTTGCCCTTGTCTATAAAGATGGCATTGGCATCCTACTGAGCTCTATGCTCTATGCCACCATGCATGGATGGTGGATGTATCACATGAGGGTGCTTAGAAGCCTCTCCATGCTCTCTAGTAGTCCTAATAGAACTCACACTATGCTCACTCGAGGCATGAGTGGGTGGAGCCAAAGGCTTATAGCCTAGCTGCTCAAGGATGCTACCTAAGCCATCCAACTATCTAGATCTCCACCGCTCATGTGGTGGTGTGCCATTGGCTCCCACCTTAGCCATATCAATAGTGATATTTTGATGTTCACTACGTGTGGGAGTCTACATAGGCCTATGCTCAATGGTGGCCTTATCTGCATGCCCCTGAATGGGTGGATCTCGATCCCATATATACTCTAAAGGTGGAGCCATGGATCCTCCTATAGACCTATGATGTAAGGGTACTAACTTGGACCCCTGGATAACATACTCTTTGATTGATCCCATGGATGCACGTGCAATGTGATCTCGATAATGGCTTTCGAGTGGAACACCCTCATGCTGAGAGGCTCCATACTCTATTATATGCCTAGAAGAATGCACAAAAACTCCTCTATTGAGGGTATGCTCAATAGGTTCCCCTCATGTCGAGTTGTCTCCTCTAATGCTCATCGAACGACGTTCGAGAAGCGCATGTGGGTGAGGATTCGACATGTGTTGATGTGAATCTATTGGGGCTTGGTCATGGGCATCAAGCTTATGCCTTTGTCGACCACCTCGTGTCTCCACCATGGTGTACCTAGTGTCTAGATTTATTCTTTATTACACAAACAAGGTATACAATGGTGTTTATCTCGTATTAATTTTTAAAAGTGAGCCCTAGACTATTTGATGTTGTTTCAAGTTTGTTGTATCAGTAAAGAACTCCTTATCATGTTTTGAAAGCTTGTTGGATGATATTCTTAGTTTAAATGGCTTTCACCTATATACTCATAGCTCGACAACTTGGCTATGAACTCCAAGTCACGTAATCCAACCTATAATGTGTGGTAATGAAGCCCACACACGATCAAGGAGCACAGGTCCTCCTAGATCCTCACCCAATTTCCCCCAGTCAGTGTTATACCCTCCGAAGAGAAGTACATGCAAATTTTCTAGGGTACGAAAGGTTCTTGGATCCGATATTGGTCTAGTATCCAAGGGTACATAGGATTTGGGCCAATGGATGGAAATTACGCCCACCATCATTGAACCCTACTAGTGGTTGGATGTGACTCCCAACTCACTAGCATTTAAGTGAAACATGGTGTGTGTGGTTCATTTTATTATTTTGCATAAAAGGAAAATGCATAATATAGCATAAATGATTGTTTCCTACATGATATGCAAAAATAAATGTTTCATTTCAGAAAATATGCATGCTATATCCTAAATGATTTTTGACAATGCAATTACGATGATATAGCCTCTGATTGGGCCTCAAGCATGCAAACCAACACACAATTTTTATCAAGCATGTTGTATTCTAGGGTGGACTACACTCAGAGGTCCGTTGTTCCTAGCAGCGCCTTTCTAATGATGCAAACACGAATACAAATCTAGGACCTAAGTTCATTTCCTTTTTTTAGTTTTCCTAGTTGTATTGCAAATTTGGCATTCTAGAAAAACATAGAGATAAAAAAAGTTACAGAGGGTGAAAAGTGGGACCTACCTCAGGTCCACATCCGATCTATGTTTTGTCCTCTATTATCTGATCTATCTACTGTAAACCGTAGGTCTGATTCATGGTTCTGACTGTAGACCGCATCTTGAAGCCATGGGCCAACAATGAGACCACAATTAGAAGCTACGGTTTGCACCTACAATCCAAAAAAACATAGAAGATGTCAGATTAGGTGCTTAAAATGTGGAGTTCCACCATGATCACCTTATGTACGACCATAAAGGCGTGCACCCGATATTGCAATTACGTAAAATGAAGTAAAAAGCATTCAAACACAAATTGACAAAGACTAAATAATTAAGTAAAATGCATCTTTATTTCATTATTGAAACCAATTCATGTGTTACAAATGAATCCCTCTTAGGGATACCCATTTTGATATGCAATTACAATGTTGTAATCCCCTTGGGGATACAATGCACTTTTCAAGCCTTTAAGGTGACACGAACTGCTCTAGGGTGGAGTGAACCCTCTTCTTCACATTGAGGAAGGAATTGGATGGTTGAATCTCCTTTGAATCTGATTCCCTATGATCAAGAAACAACACAAAAGCATTAAAAGCATATGAAGCCTCTCATGATGAGGCCCTTTAAAGGAAATATACACAAAGATAGCATAGCAACATGAAATCAAGAAAGTAGATAAACCATGCTAAACATAAGCAATTCTTATAAATATTGATAGAAATATGTAAATAAGGACTACAACTACCAATATAATGGATCAAATGTATGAAATAAAGCATTATAGCATGGAAAGAAACTAATTATGCCCTACTTGCTAAAATGAAGTAAATCTAATCAAATCCTTAATCCAGTCAGTTAGAGTCTCTAAACTACCAAATCAAGTACTAAAATGATTAATCTAACCTAGCTAAGCATACTGTAAAAGGGACAGTAAGGGGATCTTATACCTATTGCAAACCATAGCTCGGATGAGCGGTCTGCACTATAAACCATGGCTGAAAGCCACGGTGAGCAACCAAGTAGTTTTGCTCTCCAAATCAGGGGTTGTGGGATTGATCCTCCTTGTCAAATTGATGATCAAGGGTCGCCTCAGTGTCCTCTGATAGGTTTGGTGGTTGAATTGCTCGATAGGGCCTCCGTTTGCCCAAATTAGTATTTCTTGGCATTCTAGCTCCTTAGGGCATCCATGGCACAATTTGTCATGATGCTTGGGTTGGCAAAGTGATAGCAACAAATCTCTCTCTTAGTGCACTCAAGTGAGTCCACAATTCGATAGGGCTTCACTGCTCTAATCTCCAATGCTTGCTATCATATCATTTGCCCTAATTCGAAGGGGTACTTATAGGACTACCCAAGGGCTAGGGGTGGCTTCATGGAGAAGCCAAGAACAAGAAGGGGTGGTTAGGATAGTTGGATTGGAAGCTTCCATCCTTTAACCACCTTCTTCTAGATCAAATGGTCGTTCAAACCGATTTGGCTCGGATGAAGGCCAACTGAACTTTAGTTAAGACCATAGGTGATAGCTGTGGTTCAGACTGTAGACCATAGGTCTCAGCCATGGTTCAGACTATGGACCGTAGGTCTCAGCTGTGGTTCAACCTGATTAGGCCAAGGAGCCCAAATTGAGTGGTTAGAACCATTGCTCTATCTTGGAGTCTATCCAAGATCTTCCATATGGTCTTGTAGCATGTCCATATGAGTAGTCACCATCGACATGACGTGTTTTAGGTGTCTACACCTTGCATGTCTTGTGATGACGTTAACCATTCTGATGAACCCATGGGTTGTTGGTTTGATGTGTACTTGATTGAATTTACCAATATTATTCCTTGGTGCCTTATGTATGGGTAGCTGATTTTTTAAAATCCCCATATTCTAATTATCTGGCCCTTGTGAATTGTCCACAAGAAGCGTACCTTTTTCAATCATATTTTGCACTAGATGTTTGAAATACCAACATACCTCTATGTCATGACCTTTCATTTGATGAAATATGTAATATTGATCATATTTATATCCCTTAGGCTTGGGTTGATTAGGATCCACTAATTTAATTTTTGGTAAGTTTATTACCTTCACCATGCATAATTGATAAAAAATTGATGTCAACAATTTTGATAATTAAGTGAATATGCGAGGAGGGCATATTTCTTTGTCCTTACCCTTCTATTTGTTGTTACACTGCTCATATTGCATAGGAGGAGGTTGGGCTTCATAATTTTGTTGGTGTTGCCCCTTATCCTCTTTTTGAAGGTTCAAAACCACCTGATTAACATGGGCAGACTTGACCTATTGTTTCTCGGTGCTCTTCTTGTTTAAGAGTTTCAAGATACCCTCCTGTAACTTGATATTCTCTATCACTTTTTCTTGCACCAAATCCTCTTCAAATGTTTGATATTGCTGCAACTGCAACAATAACGAAATGTGCTTTGCCCAACTTTTTGTAAACATTCGAGTTAGTTTAGAGGTAGGAAAGGATAATGGTAGCTTTACCATCAATTTTATCCATCATTTACCATTATCCATAACTGTCTTGTCATCATGTTACATTAAAGTAGCTAGATCAGATAGGTTTGAATTTTTCTTTATGCCTAAGGAGAAGCATTCAAGAAATGCATTAGAAAATTGCTCGAAGCTGGTGATGTTGTACCTTTTGATTTGATTAAACCACTCTTGGGATGGTCCTAAGAGGGTTGTAATGAAGGTCCATAGGAGAAAGACATCATTGCTCTTGATCTGAAAGCACATGTCTATAAAACTCATGACGTGCTCCTGAGTGTCCTCTCCTTGAAACTTTTCTAGCCTAGGCATATCAAAATGTTTAGGATAGGCCAAAATAGGCACTAACAGTCATAAATATTCATTATGAATGTTATTTAAGTTTAGATTTTGATAATATGTTCCTTGCTTCTTGATAGCTTTAACCTTTTCTACCAAGGCATTATAGGCCTGCGAAGATAGGATCTCATCTTATCTGGATTGCCTTTGAGGTACCTTTAGATGGAGATTCTTCTTCAGTCGAGGTGGAGGACTAGGCTCATCATCCACTTCAACTAGGGAGGTTTCAAGATATTATTTATCTAATTTATCTCCCACTTCTTCTTCATACTGCCTATGCCCACGATGTTCAAGCATTGGATGTTGATCCCTATGCTGGGCCATATGGTGAGTATGGGTATCTATATGCTCAGAGTACAACTCGGGATGTGAAGTAGCTCATCTATCAATCCACTTCCTATACTCACTACGGGAAGTTAAACCAACATTGGCCAATCAAACCTCCATCTTAGCATGCTCCTTTTGATCAAGGATGCATTGCTCGTGCATGCGTTGTTCATATAAGCATTATCTTATGAACCTTTACCTTTGAGCGTTCTCATTTTTTAGGCATTTCCGCTCTACAAAAACATCTTCCAATTGATCTTGAAATATCTAACATCTCTACTCTGACACTAGCTTGTGAGATCTATCTATGTGATCAGTTGTATGAGGCCTCTGGTGTGTGTGCTTTGTTCGAGTGGCTTTGTGGGTGTGTCCCCCAATAGACTAATTTTCTATGCTCTTACTCTTATTTGTGAAGACAACATTTGTTTGAGACCCCCATGCTGGGAAGCCCCATGCTTTGATTTGTGTCTCGTGGAGTGTCTAGTACTTCCTCTAATTGGGGTATTCTCAACGGGATCCCCGCACGTAGAATTATCCCCTCTAATACTCGTTGAATGACATTCAAGAGTATTTTGTGGATGAGGGTTCAACGCATGATGTTGTGTGTTAGGTGGAGCTTGGGCATTGACCTGTGATCTATGTTGAGATCTGCCCTCCATGTAACCACCATAATGTGTATCCTATGTCTAGATTTAAATTTTATTAACACACAAAGAATACAATGATGATTATCTCTTTTAAATTTTTAATGTGCCCTAAACTATTTGATGATTTTTCATTTTTTTTTGTATCAGAAAGTAATTCTCATCATGTTTTTAGAATGTTGATGATATACTCAAATTGTTAAGGGCTTTCACCTATATACTCATAGCTTTGTCATGAAAGTCACGGTCACATAAACCCCCCAAAATATGGAGATGAAACCCACACTTGGGTAGGGAGCATAGGTCCTCTTGGTCCTCACCCAGTTCACTTGTGTGCAATGATACACCCCTTCGAAGAGGAATGCATACTATTTTTCATGGGATATGATGGTTCTTGGAGCCGTTATTGGTCTAGTAACAAGGATCAGGGTAGTTGGGCCAATGGATGGAAATCACTACCACCATCGTTGAACCCTACTAGTGGTTGTATATGACTTACAACTCACTAGCATTTAAAGTGTATTGTGGTGTGTGTGGTTATTTTTACTTTGCATGAAAAATAAAATGCATCAAACAGTATTCACATGATTTTGCCTACATGCTTTGAAAAAGAACATTTGATTTTAAGAGAATGCACGACTATGCTAGATGATTTTTTAGAGAATGCAATTCTACCTATGAAGTAATATCCACTAATTGGGCCTCATGCATGCAAAATCGAAACATGAAATGGCCTAGATCACTGGAGACTAGGGTAGACTGCAATCAGAGATCCATTGTTCGTAGCAATGACTAGTAGAAAGCTACAAAGTATTTACAAATTTTCCATTCTACCTTTTGCTATGTTTTCTACTTAACCTATTTGTCTATTGCATTCTAACAAATAAAACATAGACAAAATAGACAACATAGGAAAATTGCACCTACCTCAGATCCAAGTCTGATGATGTTGTTTGATGTTTATTATTGTTCTATTTTCTATTTATCACATCTGTTAAGTGCGGCTGCAACTATTACCCATGGTTGTCAACCACGGTTGAGACCTACCATAAAAAAACATAGCAAGTTAGAATTTATATCGCTTAAATTATGGGGTTCCACCGTGATTGTATTATGTACAATCCTAAAAGACATACACCTCATCTAGTAACAATTGAAAATCACATAAAGCACATACATAAATTGACAAGATTGAAATAACCAAGAGAAAGGTGTCTTTTATTAAAATTGAATCAATCATGGTTACAAATTCATCCCTCCTAGGGATACCCAATGTGATAAAAATCTACAATCATAAGAAATCCCTCGCAAGGGCATGATTAATTCGTAGGCCTTTCAAAATGACACGAACTACTCCAGGTCAAATATGACCTTCTCTCCTGTGAAGAGGCATTTGTTGCCTTAAATGCATTAACGAAGGAAAACTGAAAACCTTGTGATCAAGAAACAACAAGAAACACATTAGAAGAAAAGGTAGCCTTTCTTGATGAGGCCTTGAATGAAACTTTGTCTAAAATATGCTAAAGGTGACATAAAATAAAGAAAGTATATAAAGATGTAAATATATGCTAAACATGATAAATCTGTTGTAAAGCATGTAAATGAAATCTAGATCTAGTCATATAACATCCTAATTAAGCATCTAGGAGCCTAAAATGCATGAAGTATAACCATAACTAATATATTTTCCCAATGACAAGAAACAAAGGAAGAATATCCTAAATAACTAATTTAATCATATAATTATATCTAAGGAAAATGATCTAAGTTAGATTCATCTAATCTAATACAATAGAAAATAAAACTACTACTAAAATAAGGAAAAATGAAGATTAAACTAGACCACGGGTTTGTGGCATAGTGAGTACTGTTAACCATGGCTAAAAATCGTGGTTGAGCTGAAAATGTGTTTGCTCTCCATTGCTGAGCTTAGATATCCAATTCCTCTTGATAAATTGATGATCAAGAGTCACCTCGGTATCCTATGATGGATTTTGAGGTTGAATTGCTCAAATTTGTGCTTGAAGGCCCTCAATTGGATTTCTTGATTCTCCTAGGTTCCTAGGACCTTCATGGCTTCAAGTGCCATTTTGATCTCCAATTGGGCAACAAAAGTGTTCCTCTCAATGGATGCAAATGAGTATGCACTTTGACAGGGCTTCATCGCTCACAATTAGCAAATGATCTCTCTTTCTTATCCCATTTTGAAGGGGGTATTATAGTTCTTAGGAAGGCCTTGTATTGGCTTCATGGAGAAGCCAAGATCAAGAACCTTTGATTAGGGTGCATCAAAATGTAAAATATCTAATCTAGTTTTTGATTATAGATTTTTCTAATTTTATTTATTTGTGAATTAATTTCCTAATAAAATATTTAAAATATATTTTAAGTTTTTTTCATTTAAAAATTAATGACATTGTTCCATCAATCCTAACAAAAAAATGTAATGCATCTTTTATGAATTCAAATATTTCTTAATCCTAACTATTTGATTCTTCTAATGATTTATTAAATGTTTAAAAAACACATGAAAGAGATTGTTGCATTTATATAATATAATTTTCATGTTTGACAAATGTTCATGTTTAACTCCAACTTTATCGAACCTACATGAAATATTATAGTCTCACATCCTTTATTCTTCTATATAATGCATGTTGAGTGTTTGTTCTTGGTTCTCTTAATTTTACGACAATAAGGATAGGTTGAACTCTAATGTGAATTATTATAATAAAAGGTTTAAAACAATTAGTCTTTTTTTTATTAGGGTGTAAGAAGGGGTTTTGAAAGGGGCCCCAAACCTTTTACAAGAGAAAACCTACAAATCTACAAACAATATCAAAATTGAGATATCACAAATAATACAACCCATAAAACTAAAAAATTTCAAAGTGCAATAGACCACAAAGTGAAATGGTATCCTAGGACAAAACCTAACAGGAACCCAAAAGAGCAAAACACCCATAAACAACTGTATTAAAATCCCATAACACAATAGAGAATAGGCATATCTCTATTCTCATACTCAACATGGCATGCATTATCATAATTTTCCTCTTACCTTGAGTGCCTTTTTACTTCCCCTCCCCAAGGCTATTACTATTTGGATTCCATTGGCAATATCTATCTCTATCTCTTTTTCTCTAATTTTTCTATTGGACGGTCTCCCTCTTTGAAATAACATGATGAATATTTTTATCCAAAGCTCTATTTGGAAAGAATATTTTTTAAGTTCTAAACCATTAATGTATGGATAAATCTTCCTAAAATTTCTAGTTTAGGTTCCCTTAAACCTAGACCACTTCATTCATCCCTCCTATGGTTTATAACACAATAATTGATGAGACTGAACTTCATAATTATAAATCATGTTTCCCCAATGTTTGGAAAGGATTCTATACAACTCACCCATTTTATCTTGAAGTGTCCTCATTAGAGCAAAGCATATATAATATGTAGATCTGATTTCTTGCTTTCCAATAAGGCCACACAAATATAAAAAATAAACATATTGTTGTACACTATTATGCTCAACCACCAACACTTTAAAATGATTAAAATGATGCATGTATCATTATTGAAAATGCTCATACAAAATATAATGTTTATAACCCTAAATATATGATCAAAATAGCTAATCACTATAGTGTTTATCAAGAATTTGAATGATATATCTATGATCGATTTGTAGAAGTAACATGCAAAGCAACAACATAAACCATAGAGGTAGCCCTAGATAAAATCCATTCCTTATAAACTGCTTAGAGCCCTTTACTATGCAATCATGTGGATCTAGAGTTGCTAAATTTCTTGAGGTAAGGGATGGAAAAGGGGCTTGGAAGAACCAGTCTCTTGTTAATCCCTTCCCAAGGAAAATTTGTGCTCTAAGTTCTTTATCCAATATAATCACAATTCATCTCCTTAATACTAACCTATCAATTGATTCATCTATTTGTAAATTTGATAATAAGGGCATTTTCACTGTTAAATATACTTACTTTCTTTATTTTTATGAGGAAGAGGACTGGTTTCCAGCCAATAAGATATGGTTCAAACACCTAATACCTAAAGTTAATTTCTTCTTTTAGCTAGCCACTCAGAATAAAATCCTTACTATTTAAAATCTTCACAAAAGAGGCATGCCCATTTTGAATAGGTGTTATCTGTGTGAAGCTAATTGGGAGAATGTTAATCATTTATTTCTTGAGTGTCCCTTCTCCTTAGAATTTATCCACCTTTTTCTCATCAAATTCAATTTTACCTGGATCATGCCTAATAACATCCTAGACTTGTGTTTGCAGTGGGTTGCTCCCTTTTGAAATCATTTGCTTAGAATTTGTCGATCTTTCTATTTGCCTCATTTTTTGGGGTATTTGGAATGAAAGAAACAACAGAGCCTTCATGAATGTTAAAAATAATCCTCTACATGTGGAAGATAAAAAATTCAATTTCTTGAAAGAAAATATTTCCATAATCCCTATCAAAGATGAAAAATGGTCCCATAGCAAAGGTAAGCTTTCCAACCAACTAGGTATTCTAAATATGGAAGGTACATGCAGTTTTCCCACCCACAATCCTAGAGATATTATCAAATGGTAACCTCCTCCTCAAGGTTGGATAAAACTGAACTTTTATGGGGCAACTAAAGGCAACCTGAGCATCACAGGGGCTGGAACTAGGTATCCAAAATATGGAAGGTACTTGCAGTTTGCCCACCCACAATCCTAGAGATATTATCAAATGGCAACCTCCTCCTCAAGGTTGGATAAACTAAACTTTTATGGGGCAAATAAAGGCAACCTAAGCATCACAGGGGCTGAAGGAATCATTAGATATGAAAAAGGGGTTATTATTTTGGCCTTTAGTGACTTATTAGGTGTTTAGTAAAGTTTTTTTGCCAAAGCTCGGGTGCTTTATCAAGGGGTCATGCTCTTGGAAAAGCTAAATGTAAAGAAGGTGGTGATCAAAGGTGACTCTCTTTCCATAATTAATATTGCTAAAGAAAAATATTCCCCTCAAATTTAATAGAAGATATTCATCATCACATTAATAATTTGGAAGGTGTTGAATTCAGACACACCTTTAGATAAGGAAATAAGGAAGCTGACCTATTGGCTAACCAGGGGATCAATTAGAATGCTCTTCAAATTTGGATGAAGGATTTCCCTGCCTTTTTGACTTAGTGTGTTTTGGTTTTGAATTTTGGTCTCTTTTTGTCCCTGGTTGATAAGGTGCTCCCTCTTGCTTTTTTTAAGGCTTTTTATTTGTTTTGCCTATTTGTGGTTGTTTTATTGTATCCCACTATCCCTTGGGGTTATTATCCTCTTGATTCGTTTACTGTTATTGTTTCTATTGTGTTTCTCATTGTAAAATGGTATGTATCCTTTCAAAATCCCATGTTTTCCTACCTAATAAAAAAGAAACATTGAGAATGTATACAAAATGAGGTAATCTAAAAAAATATTTTGAAATAGGATGCAGTTGAACAATAGAGAAAATAAAAAAAGGATTTGAGCTATGTTCACTTGGATTATTTCAAAAGGATAGGACAAATTAACTCCTAATTTTTATAGACCATAGTAAAAAAATAGTACATGTGCATTTAATCTCCAACAAAAACTATAAACATGTTACCCATGTATTTTAACCCTAAAATATTGAAAAAAAGAAAGTCGAATTGAAACTCATAATACCTAAGAAAACACAAAAGCCCTACAACCTAATGAATTCATACAACACATATAACCAGATACCAATATAGACCAAGTTTAGATCAAGTAAAAGTACATTATTGCTGCTTGGAACTTTGTAGTCCCACCTTAGACCTTACCAACTAGGTAGCAACTATTAAACCTTGTTTTATCTTTTCCCAAGTAGCTATGATTGAACCTAGTATCACTAATATTTTGGATGCTTCCACCTTCCCACAAAGTTCCAATTATAAAAATATATTTAACAACTCAAGCCTTTAAATTTAATATCAGACAAGAAATCCAAAAAAAAAAACTTTAAGCAAATCATTTTAGCAAATACAAACTAAACATAATATAGGGAAAAGTATTTTTTTAGTGTTTAAATTAATAAACCATTTTTGTTTGATAAATACTTGCAACTTTTTAAATTAAGTAAATTTGATGGACCTCATTTTTGCATCTTAAGTATAAAATTTGAATCTTGTTTTTTTTTTCATTTTTTTTCTTAATTTTTATATTTTTTAACAAAGTTTTAACTATCAATATTTTATTTTAATCTTTTAAATTACATTAACCTTTATTTAAATTATAATTATTTTATAATTACTAAACTTAATATTGTATATGAGAATAAATTTATTAATTAAAAATACATTAAAACAAAATTCTATTTATTAAGCAATCAAAGTCTCATAGATAAGGACTAAAGTATCTAGAATGGGTATTATAGAGTAAGAATCTTTGGACTGTATGCTATATGATTAGTTTTACTAGAACATAAAAACATGATGTAAGGAAAAATATAATAAATTGATATATTTGGTCAATAATTATGAAACAAATTTAAGTATTGTTCAACTCTATATTTTATGGTTGAAATAACTATATATGTCATTTATAACAATTATCCAATTGATTCTCAATCAGGTTAATGAATGAAGCATTGATTATAAAATAGGGCTAAAAGGTGCTTAGGAATCAGGGGTCTAATTGGATCAAGATCATAAAAGAAAAGTATCTTCCACATAATGGAAATCTGTTGGCTGAGAACGTTACCCAGGATGGTTCTATGTTTTGGTAGAGATTGAGAAAACTCAGAATGAAGTTGCTCCTAGGTGCAAGGTGGATGGTGGGAAATAGCTCTATCATTAATTTTTGGGAGGACATCTAGCTTCTTTATAGCCCACTTATACTAAATACAACTCTACTCCATACTTTTGCTCTTACTCGTAGACTAGGTTGGTCTAAATTTGAAGATTTCATTGAGTGGGAAGGGAACAGGAGGTGCTAGAAAAAAATTCCTCAAAGAGTATTTAAAAACAGGGAGGAAGCGTTAGCCTGGGGGACCATTTATAATTGTCTTAGACTCTATAGTCTTGCAATATAGAATATGGAGGACTCTCTCATTTGGAAATCCAAAAGTAAATGCTATTACTCTATTAGATCAACCTACCACATTTTTGATGCATATCCTCAGCGCTGGTTTTTACCCAAAAAAGTTTGGCTTAAAAACTTGACTTTGAGAGTAAATATTTTTTATTGGTTGGCTATTAAAAATAAATGTTTAATAGTAGAAAATATTCACAAGAAGGGGATGGATCTGATTAATAGATGCTACCTGTGTGAATCTTAAGAGGAAACTTGTCAACATATTTTTTTCCAGTGGCTCTTATAGATTTTAGTAGTTTCTCAGGTGTTGTCAACTCTGAATGTCAGTTGGATTTTACCAAACACTATATTTGATATGTGCCTATAGTGGACTTCTCCTTTCAAGTCCCCTCGGTTGGAAAAACTTTGGTATTTCTTTCTTCCACATTTATTTTGGAGCATCTGGTGGGAACGCAATCAGAGAGCTTTCAAGAATTCAAGGCATGATCCAAATCGAGTTTCTTCTAGAGCTCTTGGAGCTACTATGGAGAATGTATCTCATTGTTTCTCGGATCTCAAAGCGGGTTATTTGGATGAAATCCTTGTGGAGGCTAAAATTGTCTTTACAGCTTCTTGCAAGTAATCTAAACCACCTACTACCTTGACGTGCTCAACCACCTCATGGTGCCCTCCTCCTGAGGGTTGGGTCAAATTGAATTATGATGGTGCCTCGAAAGGAAATTTGAGCCCTATGGTTGCTGGTGGGGTAATTAGAAACTCTAAGGGTGAGATTATTAGTGCATACACATAGAATATTTCTATCCAAACCTCTCATTTTGCTGAAGCCATGGGTCTCCTTCAAGGGCTACTATTGGTAGAAAAACTTAAATATCAGAAAATAATTGTAGAAGGGGACTCTTTAAATATAGTAAATATTACCAATTCTATTAGCAAGCCTCATTGGAGCATTTTGAATATTCTATCAGAGGTGTTTAGAATTCTAAAATCAAGAGAGGAGTTCAAAGTTCAACATATTTATCGAGAAGGTGGCAGATTGTATGGCCAACTTGGGTCTTTCTCAACAAGGCCTGAGGGTTTGGTTGGATAATTTCCCCCAAGAAATTGAATCTCTAGTTTTTGATGATCATGATTAGCTGTTGGTTATGCATGAGGCTTGGTTTGGGAGTTCACTTCATGGACTCTTTGCTGGATGTTTTATTTTATGTTTTATTGGGTGGCCCATATTAATTGGTGATATTCACAAGTCCCCTAACCTTTTTTAGCTAACTATCATCGGTTGGGCATCTTTGTGTGGATGTTGGTTAGAATTTTCTTGGCCTCGATCCCGATGGTGTCCTTGTTGTATGCTCTTCTGGTGATATGGTGATGTTTTTTGCTCTTGTGGTGATGTGGTGATGTGTTTATCTATTTTGGAGGAAAAACACTCTGCTCTTCTGGGTACATTGTAATGAGATTCAGGATGTGGTTAACAAGCAAATGGATATGGAAACCCTGAACTAGCTCTGCTATGATGTTATTTTGGTAGTTGATATCAGGTTATATTTTATGTTGGTTGTATGGGGCCCTCTCTATTTTATTTTGTTGAGAGAGGTATGGTTCCTTTAGCTATTGTTACCCAAATTTTATGGTATGTTGTTTGTATGGGGCCCTCTCTATTTTGCCTTGTTGAGGGTGGCCTGTTATTCCTACCCCTTGGCTAGTTTTGATTTAGTGTTGTAGTTTAGTGCATTCTCATGCCCTATCTTAGCCTATTGTAATAGGTTTGGGGACCTCAAAACCCCTTTGTTTACCAAATAAAATAATAATAATTTTTCAGTTGATTAACTAGTAGATGCCTACTATTATGCACATTGTAGTTACCTACACTTTGTATTTTGTAATGCTGTGTGATGTTGTTTAAGTTTTTATCATAGTTTTTTAATATTGTTAACATATAGCTGAGTTTAATTATAATTTGAATAAATATCTACTATGATTTGGCCTTGACTAACATATGATTATATGCACTTCTCATAGGACATGCTATACCTCAAGCACACATATAGTTAAATACCAATTTTAATAAGACCATTTTTTATATCAACCAAAAAAGTATTTCCTTTATAAAGTAATACATAAAATAAATTTTCAAATCTGTTTTAACTTGTGAAGACCTTGGTATTGAGAATTTAATCAGTGAAGGAGATTCGATGAACTTATCAATTATATAACTCAATCTCAAGTCCCTGCCTAGAGCGTAAGCAACATCATAAGTGAGTGTAAAATATACATGACCAAATTCAATAATACTACTATCTAACATGTTTACAAAGAAGGCAATCAGGTTGCAGATATCCTGGAAAATTTAGGGATGTTTGCATATTTGAAATAATAACTTTACTTTAAAACTTAGTGTTCATATAAATTATGATGAAAAGTTCTTTCTTTTATGGTTGAATGTGGTTGTCGAGGTTAGTTGGTTTCCTTTGGACTTGTTTTCAGGTGCGGTGGTGTTACTTTACTAGGAAAATTCATTATTTCAAGTGCATATGGCAATCCATTTATGACATTCATTATTTCAAGTGCAAATGGCAATTCATTTATGACATTGAGATCGTCGAAAACAAGACAGGCTTGTCAATTGATGCAAATGATACCATTGTGGTGTGATTAAATGTGTTGGTAGCAGATCTTGGTATTGTGTGTTTAGTACCTTGTATGTTCAGTGTCTTACTGAGTTATTATTGTTCTACTTTTCTTTTTACCTTTATTTTGGTGCTTCAGTTGTGTTTTTTCTTCTTCTTTATTTTTTTCTAATTTACATGGTGGAATCGGTAGCCACCACAAATCCGAGGAGGTTTTCTGGATTTTATGGCCACCACGTTCTTTCTTCTTTGTTGCATGTGGATTTTGTTTAGATGTTGTTCCAATTTGGTTGTTGTTCAAGGTAATCCAGGTGGATTACCTATTTTTAATTAGCTTTGTAAAAGGTTTCTAATCCTTTCAAAACCCCTTTCCCAATAATAAAAAAGCTATATATACAAATAAATTAATTATATATTTCTTGATGGTTAATATTTACTCTTGTTTTTTATTTTTTTTTACCTTGTCTTGGGAATTACTTGTACAAAAAGGTTTATATAAAACACAAGTGATTTAAATGGATCATTGA
Organism: Wollemia nobilis; assembly: GCA_028583015.1. Lineage (NCBI taxonomy): Eukaryota > Viridiplantae > Streptophyta > Pinopsida > Araucariales > Araucariaceae > Wollemia > Wollemia nobilis. Next base: position 14,226,672 of record JAQPPZ010016881.1, read on the forward strand.
AGTTTGTCAAAAGTACAATTTATGGCCAAAATAAAAATCAATAACTTGGTAAGTATTCAATAAAAAGGTCATTCTTGAAAATTTAAAAATTGAAGTGAAGGGTCTCTAATATTTTAGAGCTAAAATTTTGAAAATGGCTTGCAAATTCCAAAGGTCTATGTGATGCTATGGTACTATTATGCTTCATGAAAAGTTAATTGTGCTATCAAATCATGTATTTACCACCATCAACTTTTAATATAGTTATGACTTAAAATCAATTTGGAGGTATTAAGATGGACCTAATTAAGTTGGAGCTTAATTTATAGAATTTGGTATTTTTATGATCCTTCATTTATTTAAAGAATAACATTAATCATTTGACATATTTTTAAAAAATGGACAAATCTAAACACTACTTTTAGGAGGCAATTTGTTATATGCATATATAATTGATTGTTTGTTCCCTTGGAATTAGGTGGCACTACTATAGCAAACTAGTTGTATGCCCTTACAAAACTCCACTTATATAGGCAAGGAGATCTTAACATATGAAATAGGGATAAATATTGATAACTTAAGAATATCTTTATAGGTAAAGGTAAAATAGCATTTATTGTCCACGAGATCATAGGCCATATGAGACTATCCTCATTGAGGATGTTAGTTATCCAATATATGTTTATCTAGCTAAACCCAGATTAGAGAAGTATGGTGTATAACTCTATCCCCATTGGATTCAGACCTTGAACCTTCTATTTGAAATTCCAAACTCTTACTATTAGGCCCACTCAATTTGTACAAATAAGAGAGAAAAATACTCTATAAAAGCTCCACCAAATACCTATAATTATAATGTAATTTAGAATATGCTAAGAAGTACAATCGATATAGATAATTATATTTATCTTTTTAAAATTGTAAATCACATTACATAATTTAAGACAAAAAACAAATATTTTTAACAAATCTACAAGTAAAATAATTTACATTAATATGAAAACCAAGGGAAACCTCGTATATTGCAAAAATATTGCACTCATTATATATTTTTTATGGTCATACAAAACTTAAAGGAAAAGCTTACTAGATTTATAAAATATAGAAAAATAATTATAAATAATTTAATTCTTCAAGGATGGGTGGTATTCCCTCTTTTATATTCTTGTGTAAATTTACTATAAGTTCTCTTATAAATTGATAGACTTATTAGTTGACATGTATTTTTTGTGTAATTATTAAAGTGTCCTTGTTGTATCACTTTGTTATCTTATACAATAGGTAGAGGCATATTAAATTTGTTATGCATGTCATTGGAACCAATGATTTAATAAATATATATTATTTGTAGAAAAATTAATGAAAAATAAATTAAAATGATTTAAAATCAAAATGGAACTCATCATTTCATTATTTTATTGGTGTTATATAGTATCATTGTAGTTCTAGTTCATATTAGTGTCCTTTTACTTAAACACAACAAAAGTTGATTATAGTATCATTGTCTATGCTTAACAATTATCATTACTAAGGTTTCATATTAAACATAAGGTAGTTAATGTTTCCATATGTTAATAGATCATATATATTTTGTACAATTTTTTTTATATAGCTAATAAATTTTAGATCCTACTATTGATTAGTGTTTTTGAATTGATATAATTACTTTTAGAGATTATATTTACATTTTGGTTTGAGACTTCTAAACCTAGCATGAAATTTTGATTTGTAGTTTTATTTATCACCTTGAATTATATAGTTTCCCCTTCATATTTTAAGAAAACCTTATTAAATAATCAAGTCCTTGGTAAACATGGCTTCCTGTACTTTGGAAAAAATGAAATAATGTTGCATTTATGAGCTTGTTTATAAAATATTCATAGATATTAAATGGTTCATGTGTTTTAGTTAGATAGTTTAGCAATACATAAAAAATAATTCTTGGAACTATCCAAAGAAAAAATAAATGGACTAGATAGGTTAATATGGGACATAGTGTGACCAATAAATGATTTATAAAGCACCAACTAAACTTTGGTTATTATTTAACCTTGAAATATTTGTCTTAGGTTTCAAATTATATCAAGTATTTTATTCCAAGAGCTGAAACAAGCAACTCTGGACTCAAAATTGTTGAAGGCTAGCTTAATATTTCAAGTTAGATTAACTTTCTACTAGACACACAAAGGAGGTAATCCAAAACTTTACTTTGCTAAGCAAGGTGCTTCAAAATATCTAGCAAAGTGTAGGCTTATAAAGTTTAAAAGTTTCTAAGACTATGTTCTCTAAAATATAGTAACCTAGAATTTCTTGGCAGTGATATTAGCTTAGCTTCCCAAGAGTTCTAGCAAAGTGTTTAGTTAAAGGGAAGACTCTAGTCAACAAAATTTGACCTTTAAATTCTGGAAACCAAGATAAGAAAAGAGAGTGTTCTAGAACTTTTCCTTGTTGACATTAACAAAGGTATTCTAAATCTCTAGCACAATGTAAGAAGTATTAAAGGAAAATACAAAAGGTAATGGATGCAACAACATCATCCTAGACTCAAGAATCTTAGCATAAAGGACATATGACAATTCAAAAATGAGTTGTTAAGACTATGTGGAAATTTTTAGAACTAGAAAGCAACAACCACCTCAATTAAGAATAATGAACAATCCTATAAATCAAAATCACTTGATAGAAGAATATGTCAAGTAGTGTCAACTCATCCCCAATCGTGCAAAGCCATTTTTTCCCATTATTCTATAGATTAGTTAGTTTAATTTTTTGTTCAGTGAAAGATATAAAAGGAGCAATGCTCCATATTGTAAAGGGTTAGATATTTTGGTGTTTACCTATCATCAGTTGTATGTTTATACTACTCAAATTATAATACAAATATATTTGACTCACCTCAATTGTACTGTGAATTGTTAATTCATGTGATATTTACACATTCAACATTTTCATCCATGCTATGGTAGGATTAAATTCTATTAGACTTGAATTTATTTGGCTTATTTTTATCATAGAATATGAAATGTTGGATGTCATCATACTTTCAATAGTATCAGCTATGATTTGATTAGAGGAAATTTTGGTAGGTTTTAAGTTTTTTGAATTATTTTAATTCATAATTAAAGTGAATTATAATAGGCTTAAAATTGTTTATCTTATTGATCAGAGTGTTAGGAATGTTGTATTATATGTGCTTACTCTGGTTTTTTCATAGATATAATTGAATAGTCTATAAATATTTACTTGTATTGAGTAGCCTATGCTCATGCAATTGAAAATTATGTTCTTAGCTAAGCTCTATCCACATTTTAATAAATCCCTAACCCTTCTCTCTCTCATCTCTTTATATTTCTCTTTTTAAAGGAGTCAACCTTCTCCAAAGGTTGATCTAGAAGCATTTCTAGATCATCCAATATTGAATTTAGTCTAGGGTGCACATTTCATACCCATATAAATCAAAGCATCAAGAGTTTTTAGAACGTGTAGTGGGACCAAATTACATTAATTTATCCCACAAACAAGAATATTACATGGAAATATCAAGGTGAAGCACCCATCATGTGCACTTAAGATTTTTTGGCACACTTGGTGGGACTAAATTTCATAAGTTTATCTTGCATTCAAGAGCTTCATGAAGAATCATCAGTGAGACTCCAATGCATAATAGCTTGATTAGAAGTTAGAGCCACCATGTACTTAACAATATATTGGTATGCTCACATCCTTGGATGATCCATATTAAGGTTAAGATCTTGATATCTCATGTGGATAAATATTTCTTCACCTCGCTATTCCATTTTAAGAACCTAAGAATAAACGAATTCCTTGGAAGGATGTAGATCCATAATATTATTCTAACAAGATCAAAAACTAAAAAAATAAAAAAACCAATATATTTTGTTGAGATATCATCCATTAGGACACACCAAAAAGGTAATTCAATTTCACCTATTCGTGTTTTCTCCAATTAAAGCTTGACTACTCTACAATTCATACCTTGAAAATCACCTACTAGATCCCCACCTAGAACTATAGTTGGTCACATATACGCTGGTTGAAACAATGTTAAACCCTATAATATCCTAAATATCCATGATATTCCTTAGTATACATTGAAATATTTTCCCTCCTATGATTGTAGTGAAAATATGGCATATGAACATTGTCAAGATATAGTTGCTTTAGCTATTGTTCATAATATTATTAATGAGGATATAATGGTGAGGTTATTGGCCTTATATTTCAGAGGTAAGGTATTACCCTGGTACCATTCATTAGAGAAAGGTTGCATTAACACTTGGAACAAATTTGCTGATACATTTATCCTAGAATTCAATCATGTAGGGGATCCCTTTTCTCTCCTCACTCAATTCACCTCCATTTAAAAGTATCCTTAGGAGAACATTATGGATTTAAAAATCCAATTTAACAAAACCTAGAGAAGAATTCATTAGGATATAAGACCATCACATGCACAAGCCTACATCTACTACCTTCATGCTTTTATTTTAGACTAAAATATTCAAATAGAATAGTCCAATGATATGATATTCCCTTAGATATTCCAAGTTGCCATTACAAAAAAAAGTGCACTCATGTTAGTTGGAAAGCTTCCTCCCAAAGTCATAATGTTGAATTTTCTAGAGATCCATCAAATGGGCCAACATGCTTCACTCTTGGACTCATCAACCTCTTCACTGGATAACTTTCCTACACCTAAATCCTATCCATAGCATACTATTTTAGTAAGTCCCATACCATCCTTGCCCCCCCCCCAAAATTATAAAAATTAATAGAGATGTAGGAGATGAAGGCTATGATAAGAAATATGACAAATAATATTATGGTAATGGAGAAAAAAAATACTAAAAATAGGCATGATGAATATCATCAAAGAAGATTCCCCTACATCTAAAGAAATTCGGGTACTTCAAATAGCAATGTTGGAGATATATATGACTTTATAGAAATAATTAGTTAGGAGATATATGTTTATCAATGAAAATAAATCATTTAAAATTTTTGAATTATCCTTTGCTCTAGGGATTATTTATCTAAGTCTAAGTTGTGTATTTTATACTTTTATGTAATACATGGGTCATCTTGGTCTACAATTTTCCTAGTGGAGAGAAGGATGCCCTACCCTGTAAAGTCTAAGATTGGATGGTTCAGGATTTTCCCTACCCAACCTTCAAAAAAGGCTAGTTCCTTATTGTAAAATAAAAAATAAAATAAATGGAAGAAGACTAAAGTAAGAAATGAAGGGTTAGAAAGATAAGGGAGAGAAACGTGGATTAAATATGGATAAAATTTGGCTAACATTACCACATCCTCTGGAAAACACACTATAACTAAAATACATAAAGGGCCTAACAAATCAATCACTAAGAAAAGCATTATAGAATGTAGATTAAGCTTCAATCATTTAATATACTAATTTAATAGCCCCTAGCACCTTGAGAAAGCTTTTATAGAAGAAACAAGAGCCACACAATTAAATGGTAAACATCCCTAATATTTCAATAGCCTAGAGTGATAATCCAAACAACAACTTAGGCCTCAAATAATAGACCAACCAAAAAGCTTTCATAAAAAAAAGAATTCAAAAACATAATGCTAGCAAAGGTAAAACAACAAGTTGATTCATTAAAATTGTGGAGCAAATTGTAATGCCCCAAAATTGATCTACAAGAAAAAACACACAGAAAAGAAAATATTTTTTCTTTTTTAGAGAGGGATTCATAAACCCCTAACCGACCTTTAATTGATTATTTTTAAAGTCCCCTAAGTTTTTATGAAGAGCTACATATTATGAAATACCCTCACACAAGTCCATATGTGTAGGCATATTATGTGTTACCACAAATAAATTTATCTCTCTCATCATCCTTGATGAGCTAAACTTATCACCTTCAATCCATCAAAGGTATACGCCCATATCCATACCATACACAAGTCATTCTATGTAGGTATGCTATGCATACTACGTGTTAAGCTATCCATATCATATACATGATGAGCTATCTTAACTCAGATGTAATATTTCTATAACTCAGCTATCAATATCCCTAAGGGGGTCTCAATTCCCTTAGGTCACCTATGTTCACCCTAAGGGGGTCTTAATTCCATTAGGTCACCTCTAAGTTCACCCTAGAAAGCCATACTTAGGTTTTTGATGTTTATTAAGGAGGCAAGAATAGATACTAAATCCAATAAAATCATAATAATTAAGCATGAAAAATATACTATAAAGGAATCAACATTTGAAGAGATTAAACATTAATTAAAAGGAATTTAAATACAAAAACATAGATAATTCAAGCAATAATTTAAAGGTACATCTCCCAATAGTTAAACAATTATTACATATAAGCAAGCATGGTAAATATTCCATACTCTTAAAGAATAACATATTACATCAATTTCATTAGGAAAATCTCCCCACAAATACTAGACTATTTGAGCATAAGTAAATTTACTGCAAGTAGAAATCAAACTGGTGACTGGGTTCCAACTGCCACTTTGGTCCTCCTTCCTTTCTCCATCGATCAATTGAGGATGGTAGGGGATCAACTGACTCATGGTTTAGGATAGGCATGCCTTTAAATGCATTTACTATTTTCTTTTCCAAATTGCAACTATACAAATTAAATCAAAGTATCTAACCATCTACTGCATAATTGATATCATAAAAATCCTCTATTTTTATTTTCACCTCTCATTACCCATGAGAGTCTTTCAACAACTACAACTAGATCACAAGTTTTACTTCAATCAATTCATCTCAACCTTTATTCAACAAATTAAAGTCCCATACCTTTAATCATTAAATAAAATAGGTTCCTTTATTTCCATAAATTAAGTCTTACTACTTAATTCATAAAATAAACCATATTTCCTTCATTTCATAAATTAAATTCCCATACCCTTAATTTACAAAACAAACTATCTTCTTTTATTTAATAAATCAAAGTCTCTTAATTTAATCCATAAATAACCCAATTCCCTTTATTTCATAAATTAAAGTCCCATACCCTTAATTTACAAAACAAACTATCTTCTTTTATTTAATAAATCAAAGTATCTTAATTTAATCCATAAATAAACCAATTCCCTTTATTTCATAAATTAAAGTCCCACACCCTTAATTTACAAAACATATTATCTTATTTTATTTAATAATTAAAGTCTCTTACTTTAATCCATAAATAACCATTTTAAAGCTCCATTCCTTTCAAATAAATTAGTAGTTCATAAGGGGTTTATTCCTCTAGCTTAAATTTTCTTCCCTTTAAGTTTGTAAATAAATAATAAGTACCCCAACCTTTGATCTATTACCCACATCTAAGCTTCTTGTAAAATTGGTGTTTATAACAAGAGCGACAAAGGAACTCCCAACTCACCAACATACGAAAACCAATCAAGGACGTCATGTAAGCTAGCAACGATATCACAAAGGCTTAGATACACAATAAAAGGTTAAAATTGATCAAGATAGAAGTCATGAACCACCACAAAATTATGTGGTGTGCTTCAGGTGCTAGCTATATGTCCAAAAAAGCCTTACACAGGGGGATGGTGTAAAAATCAAATGGAAATATCAATATGGTGACAAGAGAGAGGTAGGTTTGATTCAACCAATAAATGGAAAACATTTCAACAAATAAATTTACCACCTCACAAGCCACAAGCCATGGTTCATTTATTAGTAAGCTACAATAGTTATTGGACAACCTAACAACTCTCATTTTCCATACCCAACTTAGTGGGTAGGTACTACAGGGTCTAATACCGATGAATTTTATACCTGGCACCATTAAAACCATGGAACACAAAGGGAGAATCACAAAACCCAATATGGATCGACAGTGTAGAAAGGATACCCATGATAGTACAAAGAAACTTGGAAAAAAGGTAAATAAGATGTCTTCAACAAATAATGGTTGACGACATTTAATAGTGAACTCAATTGTTACTTCCCATGGTAGCCAAAGTACCGGAAGACACAATAGGTAAAACATGACTTCAAGCCTACTAAAATAATAGGAAATTTCTACAGCAAAAGAGGGGATAAGTATTTTTTTATTGAAACCAACCTAAAGTTTTGATAGTCCAGTTATGCTTCCCTTCAAGAGCGCTTCTGAACAAAACCTTCGACTTATATTTCCTTGTCTTCTTTTTTAGACCCCTTTGCCTCTCACTGGTGTCTCCTTTTTTTATTCTTTTCTCACGCACCTCCTCCTATCCCCACTCAAAAGGAATCGCCCTCATTTTTTACTTTACCTAAAGTCTTCTAACAATCCTTATCAACACTTACCTACCCCTCATTACTCTTTCCCATCCACCATTGGTGAGCCTTATTTTTCTCCTTTAAAGGATCATTTCTTACATAACCATAAATGCCACTTCCCTTTGAGAGAGGTCGTTATGGGCAGGGCGTTCCTTCATAGTCAATTCGATCTCTTCTCCAGTACTTGAACAAATAAAAAGTGGAGAGAGAAAGGCTACGTAGATTGCCATAAGATATTTTAGATTACTAAATATAATAATCATACTTATTAGAGTCTTACTAGCATGAGAACAAGGGTTTTTGTTATTTAGTTAAATTTAAAGTGGGTTTTTATCAAGGGAACCAAAATCTGATTACATCAAATAAATTGAACAAGGCAAAAGGAAGGCCACAGGAAAGGACAAAAAAAAACCTAGAGAAAAATAAAAGGAGTGCCAAACCAAACATCCTTATAGGACAGGCTAAAGGATAGCCTTACAGGGCAAGCTAGAGGATAGCCTTACGGGACATAATTAAAAAAAAAATTGAAACAGGGCTATCCCACCCAAATCATCCAAACAACACGTGTGAAAAGGATGGAGAAGAGGAATAGGGACATCCCATCTAAATAGCATGTGCAAGAGGATTTGAAATGGGAAAAACTTTCCCAGACTAACTTTGAAATAGGGCCAACCCGCCTGCAACATTTTGAAAGCACAAAAAGTGAGAAATTTAAACAAACAATCCCACCTAAAAGGATGGGGAAAAGAAACAGGGTCATCCCACCCATAACAAATTTGAAATTTAAAATTTAAAAAAAGCGGGACAAATACCATCCCACCTGAGTAGGTCCAAAAATGAAGTTGCAGAACAAAACTAAAAATTGGTAGAACACCAAAAACCCAGATTTGATTTACAAAAACCACCCTGAATAGCAGGATGGAGCAGAGGAACCGCAAAAAGAGGAAGATCCCACCTAGGGAAGGGCATAAAACAAGTAAGGAAACTAATAAATCATCATAAATGCATCCTGCATAGTCCTGGAAAGTGGAAAAACAAGCTAAGGATGTCCACAGACCTAGATATCCACTTGCAATGAAAACTAGTAGCAACCAAGAGAAGAGGCAAGCCTCAGCTGGAAAACCGTAGAAAAACTAGCTCCAAAAGGAAACCTACAACAAAATCCATCCCTAAAGCACCATAAGAGATCAAGGGAGGGACCCAAGGGCATCCCAAAAATTAAGGTACAGGAAGAACACCCTCAAAGAGGTTGATAAAAGGGTAGAAAAGTGAAGAAGTGACCTCCCATCCCAAGGAGATCATCTAAAAGCAGAAATAGCCAAGAGAAGGATCCGGGAAGCACCATAGAACTAGGATCCGAGCCGCACCATGAAGGAAACCTACAAAAAATTAGGATAGCTAAAAGAGCAGAAGGAAAATATCCCTAAAAAACCAAAGTAAATAATGGGACTAACCTAGGGACATCCCAAAAGGCATTAGGGAAAATGATTCCTTGAAATGAAAAAAAAAAAGGAACTGAGATGAACCTAGGGAAGCCCCAGAAAACCCCAAGGACATCCCAATTCATAGGCAACAGATAGAAACCCCACCTGAAGGTATGGAAAAGGTCATACAAGAGAAAAGGTGACCTCCCAACCCAAGGATATCATATACAATACCTACCAACCAAGGAAGAAGGGCAAAGGAGGTGCCAAGGAATTGGGACAAAGCCAAGGATGGGTTGCAAGGAATTGGAGAACGACATCCCAAGGAAGTCCCCTACAACCCTGGCCTATGAGAACAAGGGTTTTATTCTCAACTAGGTAAGGATATTCACATATAGATATTTTTGAAAGTCTATTATCTTTTAAAATTAAATATTTAAATGAAATTCCTATCATCATTTAAATTAAATTATTTAAATGAAATTATATCATTATTTAAATTGAAGTATTAAATGAAATTCTATCATCATTTAATTTAAAATATTTAAATTCTATTATCATTTAAATTAAAGTATTTAAATGAAATTCTATCATCATTTAAATTAAAGTATTAAATGAAATTCTATCATCATTTAATTTAAAGTATTTAAATGAAATTCTATCATCATTTAAAACTTGTAGATATACATGCATAAAACATAAAGGGTTTTCTCTACTAGTTCTTAACATCCTACAACACACACACACATACACACACACACACACACATACATAAGCGAACAATACAGGGAGTTCTTTTTTGAAAGCAGTCAAATCATGCATATTCCCTAAACCATTGATGCAACAAAGTGATGAAGTAAAAGATAATCAAACATATGCAACAGACAAAGAGGGAGTCTTTCCATCAATCTAGTCACCTAACTTAGCCTAAGAGTTTACGATAGCTACTAGGCTATCAACTGAGGCTCAAGGTGGCTAGCTATTGATGATTATCCCTAACCGAATGCATGCCTATATGAAGGTATCCATCAATGTTACCCCCGAGTTGCCTTAATCATCACTTCCCCAACCTCAAGTACCCCCACTTTTGGTGGATGATTCTACTTCTTCCACCTATGAGTGTACCTGATCCTGCACATTTGGCAATATGTCAGCAGTACCATGCTCTTCCAAATCAACTAAACATCGCATAGTTGGTTCAATTGCTCAAACTAGGTATTAAAGCATCATAAATTAATACATTGTTTCTTTGTGCCAAAAATCCCACCAGGGAGGGTCATGACATCCTACCCCCTAGGACTAAACACCATCCTGGGTGTTTCCAGTTTTACAAAAATAAAAATTATTACATTATATATTTTCAAACAAGAAGGGAAAATATTTTTGCATATCATCCACTTTCTCCCAAGTGGCATTTCTTTCAGAAAATTGGTCCCACTAGACCTTACATTGCTCAAGAGTCCGATTCCGCATAGACTTAGAACGAAACTCAAGAATATTTACCGACATCACTTCAATAGCCTCTGGATTTGCCATCTACAATTTAGAAACATCCCACACATGTTCAGGGTCAGCAACATATTTCCTAAGCAAGGATATGTGGAAGGTGTCATGGATCTTTGATAGGTTAGGTGGTAAGGCAAGTCGGTATGCAACCGAACTGATCTTTTCAGTGATCTCAAAGGGTCCCACAAACCGAGGATCCAACTTTGTGGATTTGATAGCACTCTTCATCGGTTTAACCCTTAAAAACACTTTATCTCCAACTGAGTACTCTCTTGGAGTCCTCTTTAGATCAACATAACTTTTCTACCTATCAACAACTTCTTTAAGTCTTTACCTGATTACCTTTAACTGATCTTCCATTTCTCTGACCATATCTGGCCCAATCACAACTCGATCTTCTAGGTTATCCCAAGACAATGGTGTTCTACACTTTCACCCATACAAGGCATCGAAAGGAGCCATTCCTAGAGAGGAGTGATGTCCATTATTGTAGGTGAACTCTACAAGATGTAGGTAGTCTTCCCAATGAGACTTGTGATCCATGTAGTACATGTGAAGCATATCTTCTAGTACTTGGTTTACCCATTCAGTTTGACCATCTATCTTAGGGTGGTATGTTGAGCTCATATTTAGTTTTGTGCCTATTGCACGATGTAGGGATTTCCAAAATTTAGAAGTGAACTTGGAATCCCTATCTGAAATGATCACCTCAAGAAATCCATGTAATCGGAATACCTCTTTGGAAAATCTATTAGCCACCACTTGAGCATCATCCTTGATGTTCCTTGGTATGAAATGTGCAACCTTAGTCAATCTATCGACTATTACAAGGATTGCATCATGTTGATACCTAGTCTTGGGTAACCCTACTATAAAATCCATAGATATGACCTACCATTTCTGTGTAGGTACATCATGTGGATACAATTGTCCTATAGGATGCTTGCATTCTACCTTAAATTTTTGACATTCGAGGCATCGAGTGATAAAATCGGTGATATCCTTCTTCATTCCTACCTAGAAGAAGGTTCTTTTCATGTTTTCCCACATTTTGGCCCCTCCAAGATGAGCAGAATAAGGAGATCTATGGGCTTCTTGCATTATTAATTTTCTTAAATCACCCATTTTTGGTATGATGACTCTACCTTTGTAGCACAAAAGGTCATCTTTCATGCCAAATTCCTTATTACCCTCAGGGTCTCTATCCATCCTAGCTCAAATTTCCTAGCAATACTCATCCTGAGATTGCTCCTATCTCACTTGATCCATCAGATCCATGTGACTTCTAGTTATGGCTACTATGTGTTTCCTTCTACTCAAAGCATCAACAACCTTATTCTCTTTCCCTTTTATGTACTCAATTTCAAAGTCATACTCAATGAGAAACTTGACCCATCTTCTCTATCTCACATTGAGTATAGGTTGGGTAAATATATACCTCAAACTTTGATGGTCAATTTTTAATTCAAAGGGCCTTCCCACCAAGTAGTGGTGCCAGGCCTTTAGAGCATGCACCACTACAACTAGCTCTAAATCATGTGTAGCATAATTAACTTCATGCTTCTTGAGCTTCCTTGAAGTATATGCTACTACTAACTCTTCTTGAGAGAGTACTCCTCCTAACCCTTCCAATGATGCATCCATGCATACTAAAAAGTCCCCTTGAGGGTCAAGAATATTTAGTATTGGTGCGATAGTGAGTTTATGTTTTAGCAATGCAAAGGTAGCTTCACACTTCTTCGACCACTTGAATTCCTTTCCCTTTTCTAAAGGTTAGTTATTGCCACAACAATCTTGGAGTAATCCTTAATGTAACATCTATAGTAGCTCATTAACCCCATGAAGCTTCACACTTCAGTCACATTAGTAGGGGGTGGCCAATTTAGGATGGCCTCAATTTTATTTGGATCCACAACAATTCCTTCTACTGATATGATATGTCCAAGATATCATACCTCTAAAACATAGAAATCACTTTTGGCTAGATTTCCATAGAGTTGATTTTCCCTCAACAACTCTAACATGATCTTGAGATGTTTATCATGCTCTTCTTTGTCGAGAGTATATTAAGATATCATCTAGAAATACAAGGACAAACTGGTCCAAATGCCTTCTAAACACACTATTCATTAGATTCATGAATGCAACTGGGGCATTAGTTAGTCCAAAGGGTAGAACTATAAACTCATAATGCCCATACCTAGTCTTAAATATCATTTTGTGAGTATCCTCCTCACGTATTCTTAATTGATGATACCCTGATCTTAGGTCAATCTTGGTGAATACTATGGCATATCTCAGTTGATCGAATAAATATTTGATTCTAGGTAGGGGATATCGGTTCTTGATTGTAGCCTTATTTAGCATTCTATAATCAATACATAATCTTAATGAACCATATTTCTTTTTCATAAATAAAATCGGTGCACCCCAAGGTGACACACTTGGTTTTATCAATCCCTTTTCTAATAGCCCTTGTAGTTGAACCTTTAGTTCCTGCATCTCGATAGGATTCATCCTATATGGAGATCTATGAATAGGTTCTGCTCTTAGCATAAGATCAATTGTGAAATCAAATTCTTGCATAGGAGGGAGTCCAAGTAAATCCTCTAGGAACACATCCTTAAAATCTTATAAAATTGGGTGCTTCCCTAGCACCTCTCTCTTCTGATCATCTCCTACTTCATTGAGTTTTACAACATACACTATCCCTCCTTTCTTGAGGGCTTTCTTCAATTGCATAGTCGACAACATCTGGGGTTTGAATACCCTTACTCACTATGAATTCTTAGTCTTTCCTTACCTTTCTCTGAATACTCAATCCATCTATCTTGGAAATTGATCAAGGCTTTATGGGCCTATAACCAATCCATCCCTAGGATCACATCAAAGGCATGAAGTGGAGCTACATACAAACAACCTTCAGTGGTACCACTAGCTAAAGTAATTTCTACCATTGGATAACACTAGTTTACTGAGTAGGTTTACCCAAAACCATACTCTACCTTCCAACCATGGGCCAAATATCCTAGCCTTTCTAGCATATCCCTTGCTAAACTAGAAGAAATAAAGCTATCTATGGCCCCACTATCAATTAAAATTTTTACTTGCTTATTAAAAATCTTACCTTTCACAAGCAATGGGGTAACTTGCCCATCTAGCTTTTATTTCCCGATTGTGACATAGATCTGATGCTTAGGTTCCTTTCCTTTAGCATTGGATGAACTCGACCCTAGTTGGTATGGACACTGATTAGCATAATGTGGGCCTCTACAATGATAACACCCATCCTTGGGTCCTTGCTTCTTTTTTAGTTTCTATTCCCCTATCTTACTTACTAGAGCTGAAGTTTACAATTTTTGAGGGTGAGGCTTTGCATTGTTGGGATTATTATTGGTTTTCTTTTGGAAGTTCTTCTTGAACCTTCCCTATTTCCCATTATTTCTCTTCTCAAAATTTTGAGGGTTCTTGGTCTTTTGATCCTCTTCCTCTTCCCATTTCAAGAATCCTTGACTATTCCTCTTCCTCAGTGCTTGTCGATCTTGCTCAAATAGGGCAGCATAGTTGAATTGTAGGTGAGACTCTACTTTCTTTGCCAAGTCATATACCTTTTGTAATGATTTAGGCTCATGCATGTTTACATCATGCTTCACTCTAGATTCTAACCCATGAATAAACTTGTGAACCCTCATCTTCTCATCATAAGTAGGTACATACTTAAGTAACTGAACCAACTTCTTATAGTATATCTCCACTATTTTAGTTCCTTGTCGAAGGTTAGCAAATTCTTCAAACTTTAAGGCATAGAAGTGTTCTATGAGAAACCTCTTTTTGAAGATTTCAACAAAATATTTCCATTTAATATCAATAGGTTCAACCTTATTCTTCTCATAGTAGGTTCCCCACCAATCTAAAGCAGCCCCTTCTAAGTTGATCATGGCCCAAACTATTCGAGTTCCTAGGGAATAGCCTTTTACTATAAAATAAACTTCTAATTCTCTCAACCAAGCTTCAATTGCATCCCCTTCACCTTCTCCATCAAACTTGGAGATACAAATATTTTTTAGATCCCTAGTCATTTCCTTTTCTAGAAGGGCTCTAGCTTGCAACTGTTCTATAGTTAGCCCATCAACTTGGCCAACCTCTGAGCCTCTAGCTTGCGAGTTCTGATTCATAATTGTTTCCAACATTTATCTCATATAATCCTGCATGGAAGCAACCATAGCAGTGAGGTCTTCTACCTCTCTATTAGAATTTCTTAGATCCTCATCCTAGATCCCTTCTTCGACATTATTTTATCAAGTTCATCTAGGTGTAGGCCTCTCTTTTCTAGCCTTAGGTGGCATTTTAACCTAGTTACAACCAAGAAAAATATTAGGTTACAACTTCACCTTAAACTATACCACTAATTCAAGCCACAATACAAAGTTCTCTTGCTAAAAGCATCAATAATCTAATTAGGATGATATTCCAAGGTTATGATGTAACATTAATACCAAAGCCCATACTAAGGTATCATAACATTCATTCACCCTTGGGATTAATTCCCATTAGATTCTAGCAAGTAGGAGATTCTAGGTCATCCCAACTTTAGCTTAAACTTTAAGCAAGCCTTCATTGGAGACATCCAAATCCCTTTAGCACACAAGAAGCTCTATACCCTCATACCTAGAGCTCTGATACCAAATGTAATGACCCAAAATAACTACAAGAAAAAACACATAAAAGAAAATAATTTTTTTTAGGAGAGGGATTCATAAACCCCTAACCAACCTTTAATTGATCTATTTTTAAATTCCCTAAGTTTCCCGAAGAGCTACATCTCACTAAATACCCTCACACAAGTCCATCTATGTAGGCATATTATGTGTTACCACAAATAATTTTATCCCTCTCATCATTCTTGATGAGCTAAACTTATCACCTTCAATCAATCGAAGGTATACGCCCATCTCCATACCATACACAAGTCATATCTATATAGGTATGCTATATGTATTATGAGTTAAGCTATCCATATCATCTCCATGATGAGCTATCTTAACTCAGATGTAATATTTCCATAACTTAGTTATCATTCTCCCTAAGGGGTCTTAATCCCTTAGGTCACCTATGTTCACCCTAAGGGGTCTCAATTCCCTTAGGTCACCCTCTAAGTTCACCCTAGAACTCAATACTTAAGTTTCTATTGTTTAGCAAGAAAACAATTATAGATACTAAATCTAACAAAAATATAATTCATAAAGCATACAAAAGATACTAGAAAGGAAGCAACATTTAAAGAAGATAAACATTAATTAAAAGAATTTAAATACAAAACATAAATAATTCATAATAATAATTTAAAGGTACATCATCCAAATAATTAAACAATTATTACATATAAGCAAGTATGGTAAATCCTCCATACTCTTAAAGAATAATATATTACATCAATTTCATCAAGGAAATCTCCCCACAATTCTAGTCTATTTGAGCATAAGTAAATCATTATAAGTAGAATCAAACTGATGCATTGGTTCCAACTACCTCTTTGGTCCTCCTTCTTTCCATCAATCATTTGAGGATAGTAGGGGATCAAGGCACTCATGGTTCCATGATAGACATACTTCTAAATGCATTTACTAATTTCATTACCAAATTGCAACTATACAAATTAAATCAAAGTATCTAACCATCTACTGCATAGTTGATATCATAAAAACCACTATTTTTATTTTCCCTCTCATTACCCAATGAGAGTCTTTCAACAATACAACTAGATCACAGGTTTTACTTTAATCAATTCATTTCAACCTTTATTCAACAAATTAAAGTCCCATACCTTTAATCATTAAATAAACTAGGTTCCTTTATTTCATAAATCAAGTCTCACTACTTAATTCATAAAATAAACCATTTTCCTTATTTCATAAATTAAAGTCCCATACCTTTAATCTATAAAATAAACTATTTTCTTTATTTAATAAATCAAAGTCTCATACTTTAATTCATAAATAAACTTTCCTTTATTTAATAAATTAAAGTCCCATACCCTTAATTTACAAAATAAACTATTTTCTTTTATTTAATAAATCAAAGTCTCATACTTTAATCCATAAATAAACCATTTTCCTTTATTTCATAAATTAAAGTCCCATACCCTTAATTTACAAAATAAACTATTTTATTTTATTTAATAAATCAAAGTCTCTTACTTTAATCCATAAATAAACCATTTCTCTTTATTTCATAAATTAAAGTCCCATACCCTTAATTTATAAAACAAACTATTTTATTTTATTTAATAAATCAAAGTCTCTTACTTTAATCCATAAATAAACCATTTCCCTTTATTTCATAAATTAAAGTCCCATACCCTTAATTTATAAAATAAACTATTTTATTTTATTTAATAAATCAAAGTCTCTTACTTTAATCTATAAATAACCATTTCAAAGCTCCATTATTTTCAAATAAATTAGCACTTCATAAGGGGTTTACTCCTCTAGATTAAAGTTACTTCCCTTTAAGTTTATAAATAAATAACAAGTACCCCAACCTTTGATCTATTACCCATGTCTAAGCTTCTTGTAGAATCGATGTTTGTAACAAGGGCAAAAAAGGAACTCCCAACTCATCAACATATAGAAACCCATCAGGGATGGTGTGTAAGCTAGCAATGATATCATAGAGGCTTAGATATACAATATGAGGTTAAACTCAGTTGAGATAGAAGTCATGAACCACCACCGAATTACGTGGTGCACTTTGGGTGCTATCCATAGGTCCAAACAAGCCTTACACAGGGGGATGGTGTACAACTCAAATGGAAACATCGAAATGATAAGAGAGAGACGATTTTGATTCAACCAAAAAATGAGAAATATTTCAACAAATAAAGTTACCACCTCACAAGCCACAACCTATGGTTTGCTTATTCATAATCTACAATAATTATTGGATGACCTTATGGATCTCATCTACCATACCCAACTTAGTGGGTAGTTACTAAGGGATATACTATCAATGACCCTTATACCTGGCACCATTAAACCCATGGCACACGAAGGGAGAATAATAAAACCCAATATGAATCAATAGTGCAAAAATGATACTCACGATAGTCCAAAGGAACTTAGTAGAAAGGTAAATAAGGTGTCTTCAACAAATAGTGGTTGTTGACACGTAACAACAAACTCAATTGTTACTTACCATGGTAGCCGAACTACCGATAAACACAATAGGTAAAACATGACTTTGAGCTTGCTAAAGCAACAGGAAATTTCTATAGAAAAATGGGATAACTAGTTTTATTATCAAAATAATCCTGAAGTTTTGATAATCTGGTTATGCTTTCCTTCAAGAGTGCTTCTGAAGAAAACCTTCGACTTCTCTTTCACTATCTTCTTTTTTAGACCCCTTCGCCTCAAGCTGGTGTCTCCTTTTTTTCCTCCTTTACTCACACACCTCTTCCTATCTCCACTAAAATGGAGCCACCCTCCTTTTTTCCTTTGCCCAAAGTCTTCTTACAATCCTTATCAATACTTACCTACCCCTCATAACTTCTCTTTTATCCACCACTGGTGAGCCTGATTTTTCCCCTCGAAAGGATCATTTTTTACATAACCATAAATGTCACTTCCCTTAGAGAGAGGTCAGTATGGGCAGGGTGCTCCTTCACATTCAATTCACTCTCTCATCTAGTCCTCGAACAAATCAAAAGTGGAGAGTGAAAGGCTATGTAGATTTCCATAAGATCTATTAGATTACTAAATATAATAATCATACTTATTAGATTCTTATTAGCATGAGAACATGGGTTTAATTCTCAACTAGGTAAGGATATTTTTACATATAGATATTTTTGAAAGTCTAATATATTTTAAAATTAAGTATTTAAACGAAATTCCTATCATCATTTAAATTAAAGTATTTAAATGAAATTCTATCATCATTTAAATTAAAGTATTAAATGAAATTCTATCATCATTTAATTTAAAGTAATTAAATGAAATTCCTATCATAATTTAAATTAAAGTATTTAAATGAAATTATATCATCATTTAAATTAAAGTATTAAATGAAATTCTATCATATTTTAATTTGAAGTATCTAAATGAAATATCATCATTTAAAATTTGTAGATATACATGCATAAAACATAAAGGGTTTTCTCTACCAGTTTTTAACATCCTGCAACATATATATACATAAGCGAACAACATGTGGAGTTTTTCTTTTGAAAGTAGTCAAATCATGCATATTCCCTAATCTATGATGTATCAAAGTGATGAAGTAAAAGACAAATGCAACAGACAAAAAGAGAATCTTTTCGTCAATTCAATAACCCGTCTCAGCCTAAGATTTTATGATAGTTACTAGGCTTTCAATTGAGGCTCAATGTGGCTAGCTATTGATAATTATCTCTTATCGATTATGCATGCCTATATGAAGGTATCTATCCATGTTACCCTCAAGTTGCCTTAATCATCATTTCCCTAAACTTAAGTACCTCCAATTTTGGTGGATGATTCTACTTCTTCCACCTATGAGTGTACTTGATCCTGCACATTGGGCAATATGTCAATAGTACCATGCTCTTCCAAATCAAATAAACATCATATAGTTGGTTCAATTGCTCAAATTATGTATTAAAGTATCAACAATTTATAAATTATTTCTTTGTGTCAAAATATCGCTAGGGAGGGTCGTGACACAAATTTACATATTATACAATAGGTAGACACTCAAATTATCTACCCTCATACTAAGGTAAATTATGCTATTTATATATTAATATACTAACCTAGCTAATGATTACAAGGATGGCCTACCATAGGCTTGACAATAATAGTACAACTTGGACTTGTCTAGGGCTCATGCTTAATTAGCATGCTTAGAATAAGTGGGCATCACTTTCTTGCTCTATGCTAGCTAGTTATTTTGATCCAATGATATTCATCATATTTAATAGCCATGTATCTTTAGAAGGTTAAAGTTCTTAGAGCACACTCTACTTCTCCCACTATACCTTATTTTAAAGCTAATTGTTAGCATTGAAGGCACTTTTTCTTATGATTACAGTAATGACCAGTGCTATTGGAGGTTCTAGGAGATCAATTGTTATTTTATTATAATTGCTTTATTCTATATGGATGAGAAGCATCCAGGTGGCCCATGCTTCTAACACCCATTATTTCTACTAAAGTGACTAGTCTAATGAGTCCTCTATATCACCATCTACTGCATGCTTGTGCCTATCATATGGGTCTTAGGGACCTATTTAAAATTGTTATGGGGCTATTTTTATTTGTTGCTTAGGAATTTTGGCCATTGATGCCTATGACCACTCATCCATTTCTCTACTTATATTTCTAACCACTTGTTATTTTTTCTATTGGAAATTTGAGCAAGTTTTGTTGTCATTGATGTCAAGAGGTTGATGTCCAAGTTTCATCATCATTAATGTCATCAGGTTGTTTTTCCAAAAGGCAAGGAAGTGGTTAAAAGAAATAGGATATAATATTTATTTTAAATATTATATGCCTAAAGAGGCCTAAAAGATTGAAGACCCAAGGAAGGAGAAGCAGGTTTAAAAAGAAATAATAATATTATAATATTTAATATTATAATATTTCGGGCAAAAGGATGAGGTGAAGAAAACGAGGTCCAAGGAATCATTAAAAATAATTTATCCTTGAAAAGACCCATTGAGCAGTTTATAAAGGATTTAATTTAATTTATTTAAATTAAAATATTTTAACCTATGGTTAAAATTTTAATTTAAATAAATAATAGGCGCCAAAGTTTTCAAAGGTTAAAATTTAAATTTAAATTCAAAATTCGACTTGAATTGGGCCGATGTGTAAGCACAAAGGACAAAGTGTATAAGAAGGGGAAATAATTTTCATTTCCCTCCTCACCTATGCTATTCGAATGCTAATGCTATGTGTAATATTTTGTGCACTGCTTTGCTAAGGTAGAAGAGAGTATTCACGATTTTTAAAATATTAAAAGGTAGACGTTGGTTGAAGTACAAGTGAGGCAGCTAAAAATTTCCATAGTGCTAGGTAGCACAGACGGTGGTCAAAGACTTGCTAAGGCACTCACATAGCAGAGGTCGTGGTTTTGAATCCCCACGTGACTCATTTTTGTGAAGGAGGAAGACGTTTTGTTTATTCATCAAATTTTGTGGAGGCATAAGAGGGAGTGCATGAACTTAGGTTCATGTGTGGGCGTGTAGCCCAATGGTGGCCTAGCCTTGGGCTAAGGCATTGTGATAGTTGGTCATAGGTTCGAGTTTGGGCACAGCCAAGATGTGCACAATATTTTTGAAATGTGGGCCAAAGGATTATAAGGTAAGTGCTTTAATTTTTATTTAAATTCGCCAAAGGTTTGGGAGGCGCAAGTTTTATAAAGGCCACGTGATAATTATATAGTGCATTGGTTGAAAGCATAGGGAGTCATAAGGTTAATTAAAAATATTTTATATTTTTGTTGCTTAGAAAAATAAATAAAGGTTTGGAGTTATAAGGGTTAATAAAAGAATTTGATTTTTATATGTTGAATATTATTTTGAAAGTTGGAGTTTATAAGGTGTTAATAAAGGAACTTGATTTTTTATATTGAATATTATTTTGAGAATTTTGGAGATTATAAGGTGTACTTGAGACTTGATATATTTTTGTATGGTGAAATAATTATTGGGGAGAATATTTGTGTGGAGATTTTGAGATAGGTTGTTGCTATCTAACATTGAAATTGGCAAAGAGGATTTGATTGTGATTAAGACAGGTTTTGAAGATATATCTCCATAAAAACAAAAGGTATGGGCACATCTTCCTTATGAGTGAAATATTATTGGATTGAATGTTGTGAAATGCAAAGTTGGAGTGAAAAGGATTGTTTGATAAGCATTGTTGGAAATGTTTGAGTGAAGTTGATTGAGCATTATTGATTGAAAGCATTGGAGTGATAGTTCAAGTTTTGTGAAACAAATTATACTTTATTTCTGAATTGATTTGAAAGAGAGTTTGAAAGTGATAGAGTGTTTTGTTGAGTACAAATATTGTGAGTGTGAAACATATTGAGTCTTTAATCATTCTCTATATGTTTTGTGGTTAAACAAGATTTTGAGTGAAACTTGTTTGTGTGTTGAAGAGGTTTTATGAAAGAGAATTAAGTTGTGTTTTGTATGCAAGTTCTGAAATTGTTTTAATGAGCTTTTGTGAAATTTTAAGGATAGATTAGAGGTAAGTCTTTGTGAAGACTTGAAAGCAGAGTTGATTCATTTGTTCAAGCCTTGTGTTAAGGCTTTGGGAAAATCTGAGCAGAGTTGGTTTATGATTTGATCAAGCTTTGTGTTAAGGCTTGAGGATAGATTTGAGGATAGAGTTTGGTATAGATTTGTGAGCAAATTTGTGCAGAGTA
Source organism: Wollemia nobilis (assembly GCA_028583015.1). NCBI lineage: Eukaryota > Viridiplantae > Streptophyta > Pinopsida > Araucariales > Araucariaceae > Wollemia > Wollemia nobilis. Next base: position 14,249,283 of record JAQPPZ010016881.1, read on the forward strand.
GAGTAGTTTATAAATTTTGGTAGATTTGAGAGTATATTTATGCAAGACCAGAGATATATTTGTGAGCAGATTTATGCTAGACAGAGGATAATGTTTAATATAGATTTGAGATAGATATTGAGCAGAGTTTAGAGAAGGATTTGATGGTGATAGAGTAGAGGATAGTAGTCTCTAGTGGATAGAGATCCATTAGCTAGGGTAGTGAGGACAGAGGTCTTATGAGTGAGGACAGAGGTCTTTAATGGAGAGAGATCCACAAGCTAGTGCAGTGGGGGCAGAAGTCTTCTAGAAGAGCATCAGCCAGAGTAGAGGAGAAAGAGTTCTCCTATGGATAGAGATCCATAAATTAGAGCAAGGGGATTGGTGTCTCCTTTGGATAGAGGTCCATAAACATTGTAATAGGGAATTGATTCCCAAGAGAATTTATTGAGAAAATTTATAAGGAATATTTTCTTCGTGGAGTAGCCCACATTGGGTGAACCATGTTAAATCATGTCTCTCATGTGTGTGATGCTTTGTGTAATGCTTACTACTTTAATATTGTTGATGTTATCATATGGATTGAAAAGCAAAAAGTTTTATCTTATACTATTCACCCCCCTCTCAATATAAGCTCATGTTCTTCAATTGGTATCAGAGTGGGTCTCTCCATGAAAAGACTAACAACTTGGAGGAAGATCCATCAGGAACACACATGACTTCAGAGAATGAAGAAGAGACCATGATCGACATAAAAGAGGAATTATTTGCTGCTCTTAGGAACTTGGAAAAGGTTAGAAAGAAGAACTCAAGTTTGAAGGATCAAATTCAAGAGGATGAAGAAGCAAAGATGGAACTTCTACAGAGTCTCACAGAACTCAAGATAAAGGTAGAAGAAGGAAATAAAATTGAATAGGATATGATAGATCTATTAAGAGCAAGGGAAATAGAGTGTGAAATATTGGAAGCAAAAATTGTCTCTCTAAGGAATGAAGTTGAAAAGACCAAGTTACGACAAGATATAAAGTTAGGGAAATAGAAAGAGGAGTCAAGCTCTCAAGAAATAGAGACATCAAACAAAGATAAGCTCGTGACTCATACTAATACTCTAGAAGGAAAAGACATCAGGAAAGAAGAGGGCAAAGAAGAACCATGGACGAGAGTTAATCACAAGAACAACAAAAGGAGAAGCACTCGACCATATTTTCCAAGGCACTCAAATAGGTTACATAATCTCTTCCATGGCTATTGCTTTTCATGTAACAAATATGGTCATAGAGTTGCACATTGCACTAGTTATGTGAAAAATGATGTTAATAGAAATTTCAATTCTTTTGCACCTCTTATGAATGATGATGTCATATGTTATAAATGCAATAATTTTGGGCACAAGGCTAGATGGTGCAAAATGGTATTTCCTGAGTCAAGTAAAAAGAATACAACTTCAACAATTAGGAAAGAGAGAAAAGGGCATGAGAAAGTTAGATCAATGTTAGTACAAACAACTCTTCATGTTCAAGATAAGGGAAAACAATGGTTTCTTGATAGTGGATGTTCTAGTCATATGATAGGAGACAAAAGTAAATTTCTTGTACTCAAAGAAACTGATGGAGGATCAATAAGATTTGGTGATAATGGATCAACAAAAATTTATGGAAAAGGAACTCTGAGTTTAGATAATGGGAAAACAAAAATAGAGAATGTATTGTATGTCAAGGGGTTGAGGCACAATCTACTAAGTGTGAGCCAACTTTGTGATCAAGGGCACATGGTTACATTTCATCCAAATAGATGTGAGATCAGAAAGTCTAAAACTGGAAAACTCATTGCAAATGCAAATAGAACTACAAACAACCTCTACATGCTAAGTGAGATTAAAGGAGAAAAGTGTTTTCTATCACAAGAATATGAGAGTTGGTTGTGGCATAGAAGAATGGGTCATTTGAATTTTGACAACATAGTGAATATAAGCAAAAAATAGGCTGTCAGAGATTTACCCAAGCTAAAAAGGCCACAAAACACAATTTGTGCACAATGTCAGCATGGAAAGCAAACTAGAACAAGTTTCAAGTCAAAAGGATTTATGTCATCTGAGCCATTGAAACTAATACATACTGATCTATGTGGTCCTACTAGGACAAAGAGTATTCTAGGTGAAAGTTACTTCATATTGTTTATAGATGATTACTCCAGAATGATTTGGGTAGCTTTCTTGAAAGAAAAGTCAGAAGCACTTGATAAGTTCAAGGTATTTAAAGAATTAGTTGAAAATGAAATAGGTAAGAGGATTAAGTGTTTGAGATCAGATAGAGGAGGAGAATTTACCTCAAATGAATTCGTAGAATTTTGTGAACAACATGGGATCAAAAGAGAATACTCAGCTACAAGAACTCCTCAAAAAAATGGAGTAGTTGAAAGGAAGAATAGGACTATTGAAAATATGGCTAGAGCTATGTTAAATGAATCCAAGGTTTCAGATGGTTTTTGGAGGGATGTAGTTAATACAATAGTGTATATCATCAATAGGGCTCAAATAAGAGTAAATCATCACAAAACTCCATATGAGCTTTGGAAAGGAAGACCAACCACTATAAAATATTTTAGAATTTTTGGAAGCAAATGTTACATAAGATGGGAAGAGAAAAACTTGGGCAAGTTTGACTCAAGATGTGATGAGGGTATTTTTCTTGGCTATTCCACTAAGAGCAAAGCCTATAGATGCTATAACAAAAGGACACATACTATTATAGAAAGTATAAATGTAATAGTTGATGAGAAGATAGGGTCAAGAGAACCAATTCAAGAAATTGTGTATCAGGAAGATGAAAGTTGTCAAGAAGAGTTACGTGAAGAATCAGAAGAAGAAGAAGAAGAAACACAAAGACTTTTTCCTAAGACTCCATCCAGGTATGTACAGAAAAATCATCCAAGAGATCTAATCATTGGGAATCCAGATGAGAGATAGACAAGGAGAAGGGTAATAGCATCAAATCAACAAGCAAATTTCTCTTTGTTATCTAAAATTGAGCCAAAATACTTCAATGAGGCAAGTGAAGATGAGTTTTGGATTAAGGCAATGAATGAGGAACTAGATCAGATAGAGAAAAGTAAGACTTGGGAACTTGTCCCATGACCAAAAGGTAAGAATGTGATTGGCACTAAATGGGTATTCAGAAACAAGTTAAATGAAGATGGTCAGGTAGTCAGAAACAAAGCAAGATTAGTATGCAAAGGTTATGCACAGGTTGAGGGAATTGATTTTGATGAGACATTTGCTCCAGTTGCATGACTTGAAGCTATAAGAATGTTCTTAGCCTTCTCAAGTTTCAAAAACTTCAAAGTATATCAGATGGATGTTAAATCAACCTTTCTAAATGGTGTCCTGGAAGAAGAGGTTTATATTGAGCAGCCAGAGGGATTCAACTTAACTGATAAACCAGACTATGTATGCAGATTGAAGAAGGCACTTTATGGACTAAAACAAGCTCCTAGAGCTTGGTACTCAAGATTGGATAAGTACCTTCAAGAATAGGGTTTCAAGAAAGGAATAGTGGATAGTAACTTATACATCAAAAATGAAGGGAATGACTTACTAATTGTGGTTGTTTATGTGGATGATATCATTTTTGGAGGTAACAATGATAAGATGTGTCAAAAATTTGCAAAGAGCATGCAGAATGAATTTGAGATGTCAATGCTTGGTGAGTTGTCCTTCTTTCTTGGACTTCAGATTTCACAATCAGAGAAAGGTGTATTTCTTTCACAAACCAAGTATATAAAAGAGATGCTAAAGAAATTCAAGTTAGAAGATTGCAAACCAGTGAGTACCCCCATGGTTACAGGATGCAAGTTAAGTAAAGATGATGAATCTCCTGAGGTAAATCAGTATACAGATCTATGATTGGCAGCTTATTGTATGTCACAGCTACAAGACCAGATATAATGTAGGCAGTGGGACTAGTGGCAAGGTTTCAAGCAGCACCCAAGGAGACACATGTAGTAGCAGTAAAAAGGATTCTCAGGTATTTAAAAGGGACTATGGATTTTGGGCTCTAGTACCCCAAAAGTGATAATTTCACTCTCACAACATATACAGATGCAGATTGGGTTGGCAGCATTGATGATAGAAAAAGCACAAGTGGAGGAGCATTCTTTCTTGGAGACTGTTTAGTCTCTTGGCTAAGTAAGAAATAGGCATCAGTATCCTTATCCACAATAGAGGTAGAGTATATTGCAGCAGTTGCTTGTTGTACACAGGTATTATGGATGAAGTAAACTTTAGAGGACTTCAAGATAAAGCATGATCACCCTATTCCCATATTGTGTGATAATACAAGTGCTATAAATATCTCAAAGAATCTAGTGATGCACTCCAGGACAAAGCACATTCCGATCAAATATCATTTTATGAGAGAGCAGGTGATAGATAAGCAAGTCAGGTTGGAATATGTTACTACAAAGGAGCAGATTGTGGACATCTTCACTAAGCCACTTCCGAAAGAGACTTTTGAGTATCTTAGAAGAAAATTGGGAGTAGTTCTACTCCCACCCCAAAATTAACCACCTCAAGGAGAGGAGGTGGGGAGGGGGCTGAGCTAAGAGTCTTATCTTTAGCCCCAAAGGTGGCCCTTTGCCATTGATGTCAAAGGGGGAGAGATTTGAGTTAGGGAGAGAGCATTCAATCAGGGGAGCAGTTTCTCAGGGGAGAAGAACTAAAAAGGTAAAAGAAATGGTTAAAGGAAAAAGGGTTGCCATCAATGACAAAGGGGGAGATTGTTGGAAATTTGAGCAAGTTTTGTTGTCATTGATGTCAAGAGGTTGATGTCCAAGTTTCGTCATCATTAATGTCATCAGGTTGTTTTTCCAAAAGGTAAGGAAGTGGTTAAAAGAAATAGGATATAATATTTATTTTAAATATTATATGCCTAAAGAGGCCTAAAATATTGAAGACCCAAGGAAGGAGAAGCAAGTTTAAAAAAATAATATTATAATATTTAATATTATAATATTTTGGGCAAAAGGATGAGGTGAAGAAAATGAGGTCCAAGGAATCATTAAAAATAATATATCCTTGAAAAGACCCATTGAGCAGTTTATAAAGGATTTAATTTAATTTATTTAAATTAAAATATTTTAACCTATGGTTAAAATTTTAATTTAAATAAACAAAAGATGCAAAATTTTCAAAGTTTAAAATTTAAATTTAAATTTGAAAATCAATTTCAAATTGGGCCGACGTGTAAGTGCAAAGGACAAAGTGTATAAGAAGGGGAAATAATTTTCATTTCCCTCCTCAACTATGCTATTTGAATGCTAATGCTATGTGTAATATTTCATGCACTGCTTTGCTAAGTGAGAAGAGAGTATTCACAATTTTAAAATATTAAAAGGTAGACATTGGTTGAAGTACAAGTGATGTAGCTAAAAAGTTCCATAGCATTGGGTAGCACAAATGGTGGTCAAAGACTTGCTAAGGCGCTCGCATAGTAGAGGTCATGGTTTCGAATCCCCATGCGACCCATTTTGTGAAGGAGGAAGATATTTTTTTTGTTCACTAAATTCTATAGAGGCATAAGAAGGAGAACATGAACTTAGGTTCATGTGTGGGCGTGTAGCCCAATGGTAGCCTAGCCTTGGGCTAAGGTGCTACGATGGCAGTTGGTCGTAGGTTCAAGTTTGGGCACAACCAAGATGTGCACAATATTTTTGAAACGTGGGCCAAAGATTATAAGGTAAGTGCTTTGATTTTTATTTAATTTCACCAAAGTTTGGGAGGCACAAGTTTTATAAAGGCCACGTGATAATTAATAGCATTGGTTGAAAGCATAGGGAGTCATAAGGTTAATTAAAAATATTTTATTTTTTTTCTTAGAAAAATAAATAAAGGTTGGAGTTATAAGGGTTAATAAAAGAATTTGATTTTTATATGTTGAATGTTATTTTGAAAAGGTTGGAGTTTATAAGGTGTTAGTAAAGGAACTTGATTTTTTGAATATTATTTTGAGAGTTTGGAGATTATAAGGTGTACTTGAGACTTGATATTTTTGTATGGTGAAATAATTATTGGGGAGAATATTTGTGTGGAGATTTTGAGATAGGTTGTTGCTATCTAACCTTGAAATTGGCAAAGAGGATTTGATTGTGATTAAGACAAGTTTTGAAGACATATCTCCATCAAAACAAAAGGTATGGGCACATCTTCCTTATGAGTGAAATATTGTTGGATTGAATGTTGTGAAATGCAAAGGTGGAGTGAAAAGGATTGTTTGATAAGCATTGTTGGAAATGTTTGAGTGAAGTTGATTGAGCATTATTGATTGAAATAATTGGAGTGATAGTTCAAGTTTTGTGAAACAAATTATACTTTATTTTTGAATTGATTTGAAAGAGAGTTTGAAAGTGATAGAGTGTTTTTTTGAGTACATATGAGTGTGAAACATATTGAGTCTTTAACCATTATCTATATGTTTTTATGGCTAAACAAGATTATGAGTGTGTGTTGAAGAGATTTTCTGAAAGAGAATTAAGTTGTGTTTTTTGAAATTATTTTAATGAGCTTTTGTGAAAGTTTAAGGACATATTAGAGGTAAGTCTTTGTGAAGACTTGAGAGCAGAGTTGATTCATTTGTTCAAGCCTTGTGTTAAGGCTTTGGGTAAATATGAGCAGAGTTGATTTATGATTTGATCAAGCTTTGTGTTAAGGCTTGAGGATAGATTTGAGGATAGATTTTGGTATAGATTTAAGAGTAGATTTGTGCCAGAGTAGAGATAGATTTGGGGATAGAGTTTGGTGCAAATTTGAGAGCATATTTATGCCAAAATGAGATAGATTTATGAGAAGATTTATGCTAGACCGAGGATAGTGTTTAGTATAGATTTGAGATAGATATTGAGTAGAGTTTAGAGTAGGATTTGATGGTGATAGAGTAGAGGACAGTAGTCTCTAGTGGATAGAGATCCATTAGCTAGGGTAGTGAGGATAGAGGTCTTATGAGTGAGGATAGAGGTCTTCAGTGGAGAGAGATCCACAAGCCAATGCAGTGGAGGTAGTAGTCTTCTAGAAGAGCACCAGCTAGAGTAGAGGAGAAAGAGTTCTCCTATGGATAGAGATCCATAAATTAGAGTAAGGGGATTGGTGTCTCCTTTGGATAGAGGTCCATAAATATTGTAATAGGGAATTGATTCCCAAGAGAATTTATTGAGAAAAATTATAAGGAATATTTTCTCCGTGGAGTAGCCCACATTGGGTGAACCACGTTAAATCATGTCTCTCATGTGTGTGATGCTTTGTGTAATGCTTACTACTTTAATATTGTTGATGTTATCATATGGATTGAAAAATAAAAAAGTTTTATCTTATATTGTTCACCCCCCTCTCAGTATAAGCTCATGTTCTTCATTTTCAACTTTGGTGACTAGGGCCTTAATGGGCTTATTTTGACATCATTTTTGAAATCCTTGACCACTTTGTTCTATATTGATCAGGTCCTTGATGGGTTTATGTCTTCTCTATGAATCTTTTACCACCTTTATTTTTCACTTTTAAATTGGCTGAGCTCTCATGACTTAGCCAAAATTTCAAACACAACATGTTGCCTTTGAATTTTCGGCCAACCATATGCAAAAGTCACAAGGTCTAGTAGGTATTCCTTGTATCTTGATCAAGATTTTACAAAACTTGATAGTCCAAAAAAAAATTCTAGGGACTATCTATGTGGGAACTCACATGGATCCACATTATTGGTGCATTTTGGAGATTTTTGCATGTAAAAAAGAACTCATATTAGCTTATCTATTGGGCATGGAGTTAGTATTAGAGCTAAGGATATGAAAGAAAGTAATGATTAGGGGGATTGAATAAATTTGGATTCTATAGCTATAACAGGGGCTTTAAAACATGCATTGGAAGATGCCCCTATATAGACCTCATCCTATAAAATATAGGATTTTCTATAGAATCTAAAGGAAGAAAAGCACCAAAGGTAGTAAAGAACAATAAGAAGAAAATGGGATGATTGATGATTAAGTATATAATAAATTATAGAGATATAAATTGGGAGAATATGAGAGTGAGGAAATGGGAAGTAGAGATAAAATATAATAAAATATGGAAAGAAGAAAGGAACTGAGATATAATAGATATACTTTCTTGGTAGTACCTTTAACAAAATAAATTTATATTGATAATAATCTGTAACACCTGAGGGTTATTTTTGACAAAGGCAAGCTACCTTAGGTAAATATTCCAAGTACCTATAGGTTGGTCATTTCCTTTACCTTTTGATTTCTTCTTCTTTATGAAATTACAAAAATAACCTTCCTCAAAGTTGTTAATAACTTTTAAGCACTTAATTTCCCTACACATAGTTGGACCAACCACCTCTTAGCTATAAAAATATCACTTTTATGCTCTTAGCAGGTCCCCACATTTTTTTATAGCTTTCACTATGGGCTATTACAACTAGCCTCTTCAATAATTGTGGGCCTTCTATCACAATTCTCACATGTTTCTAAAATTTTATAGTTCATCCAACTACTTTGCTCACATGCCTTTTTTATGGTTAATAGCTTCTTAGTAAGCATCTAGCAATATTGTTTTTTATAATCTTGATAAAGCCATAAATATGTGTGAGCATCATGATGTGATTTTTTTAACATAAGTGTCATTTATATTATAAGCATCATATGTTACCTATCACCATCTTATTCTTATATATACACACCTTTCTATCTACATTTATAATATAAGTCAACGTATTTTTGTATAGTAAAATTCTACCTTTAGAGAATATGCTAAGGCCTAGATCCTATAGGATCAAATTTTTGGTGTTTTTCTAGCCTATATTTCTCTTCATCCTAGTGCATTGGATTACCCTTCATTAACTCTTATGGCTAAATCTCCATGTTAGTCTAGCATTTAGCTTAGTATTGCTACTGTTAGAGGTTATCATGTACTCTCACTTTGTGCTCCTCCTAAAATAGAAATTCAACCATCCTCATTGCTTGGAATTATTTAATTGAGATGGACAAAAACTCCTAACCATCTAGCCTTATGACACCATAAAATGTTGGTCCAATTTTTGATACAACATTGAAATCTTCTAGGGAAAATTCATCATCCATTTGAAACTCTTTGGTAACCTCCTTATAGTAGTCCCAATTATCCTCATCATCCTCAATCAAGTTGACCCTTTCTTCTTTAATCTTCTAAATATGGAAAGGATATGGATTTTCCACATATATCTTCGCCTTTATACATTTATAAGGGATAAACATATGAGAATAATTTAGCGACAAGTACCACCCTAACTTGGTAGTTAACTATCTAGAAATACATAGACAAAAGTATACCAAAAGTTTAACCACAAATATATCTTGAATAATTGTTATCTTTGACTACTTGTGAAGCACCATTGGGATGTCCTTAACCACCCCAACTATCTAGACAAGAGGTCCATCCAAATATAAAACTTCATGGCTCAAGTGGGTATACTTCATTCCCTTTGCTTCACACATTACCTTTATTATGATAGTAGTGGTTGCTCTAGAGTTGACCATTCAATTATGAACTATCCTCCCTTCCATTTACAAAGACAATTAAAATGGTGGTGGTTTATTCTTTCCCATACTAGGGCTTTGTTGGTCTTGAGCTAATTTTAGGTCCAATGAATTTGAGTTGATGCCTCTTAATGTAGATCTAAGTAATTCTATCTGATTGGGAATCAACAATACATATTGACTTGGAAGGATTGAGTTATCCAATAGTACTGTGTCCAGTCACTCTCAAAATATTTTGATCCTTCCAATTAGGTTTCTCAAACCTTTTGTGATATTTATAAATTGTTGGTTATCCAAAAATTATAGTCTTTTCATGGTTGGTTATCCAAGGAAGAATTCTAACCGTTGATAATATGATGTGTAAAGGTATTTATATCACTAATCATTGTTATCTATGCAGGGCTAATTGGGAGACCATTTATCACATTTTCCTTGAGTGCCCTTTTTCCTTGATTGTCCTAAGTGGGGTTTTTCAGGCCTTCAATATTTCATGGGTTAAACTAGCCATCATACTTGATTTTTTCGTCTAGTGTCCTTGCCCCTTTTCAAGCCAAAGACTTAGATACATGTGGAAATTTTGTCTCAATCACTATCTTTGGCAGGTGTGGTTAGAAAGGAACCATAAAGTCTTTAATGAGTCTATCCATGATCATCAAACTATCATTGCCAGGATCCTATCCTTTACCAATGAGAATGTGAACCTTATCCCTTTTGATAGCTGTAAACCTCATCTACTGGAGACCACGATTTCTCAATCTTTAAGCTTAACCTTGTTAGATGAGTCTGTGCCTAGGGTAGTCAACCCTAGAGCCAATGTTAAGTGGCCTCCACCTCCTACAGGTTGGTTTAAGCTTAATTTTTATGGAGCGACTAAGGACAATCCTGATAGAGTAGGCACTGGTGGCATTGTGCGAGATCATAATGGGAATATGATGCTTGCATTTTTTGAATATTTGGAAACAAGGATGAACAACGAAGCTAAAGCTAGAGCTATGTGGAGAGGCCTTCAAATGACTCAAGACTTAGAAGGTAATTTGATCGTAGAAGGAGACTCTATGCATGTTATAAATCTCCTCAATAATTGGAAAATACCTCCTTGGAGGATTAAAACAATTGTTGAAGAGGCTAGGATCCTTTTCCAGGGAAGACATGACAGAAAAGCCCAACATGTCTTTCGAGAAGCTAACAAAATTGTTGATAAGCTAGCCAATTTGGGTGTCGACGGTGATGGACTTTTCAAATGGAAACACGGTGTCTCGAGTGAATTAGAGGAGTTTATTCAACAAGAATTCCAAGAATGATAGTCGAATTTACCAATAGGGAAGGCACTGTAAGTTCAAAGGCTAGGAGTATTCCCATATCTTTTTTGAATTGGACTCACAAGAAAAATTATCTGAGTTGTCAGTCTTCATGGATGCTGCTTGGAAATACCACAAAGACTAATGGGGATAGTCACATGTCAGATAACATGGCTCCTAGTCATCTTAGTAATTTGAGGTTGGTTGATAATCATAGGGAAGGAAAGAAACAACAATATAAGACTTCGAACCAAAGCCACGTGGACCACCAGATAGCCACCGCCATAAATCTATCCAGCAAGTTCACTTCTCCAAGGCTGATTGGCCAAGATAGTATGTGGTACCAAAGCATGTCATATACGGAAGAAAACAATTACCAAATAATTATTAAGAGTAACTATCAATACAGAGCTTGTGGGAGTTTTTTTCAGTACTCTGCTATGTGTGTCTGCAACTTTTTGTTTCTCCATTGTCTCAAGGAAGGGATCCATGTCTGTTTCTTTTTTGTAATTATGATGCATGTGTATTTTATTGAGGTATACCCAAAATTTTGTATGGGAAGTTTCTTTTTGATAACAAGCTATGTGCCTTACCGGATGTAATGGCTTTGGCGGCATGTAGATTTTACATATATAGGATCCTTAGTAAGGATATGTTCATCAACAACCCTGGGCTGATTTTTGTAAAAGGTTTTGGGTCAACCTGTAAAACCCGGTATTAATGCTATAGTATATTAGCTACCAAAAAAAATAGCTTCCAATATTTTTATTTTGGTTACAAAGGGGTATCTTATATTTGTTAGTGCTTGATCTTTAGGATCCTCTTCAATAACCTTTTCATTTGTTGATTTTGGTCTTATTGGATCTAACCTTAACTACTCTTTTGCTTGTTCCTTGTAAGGTTTAGAAGGGATTTTGAATGGATTCAACTTTTGTGGACTCACTTATAGAGGCTTCTTATTAGATCTGGTTAGGACATGAATTTATTCTTCTTCCTTAGGCTTCTTGACTATTATGAATTGATCCAGGTCCATCACTTCCTTCTAAGATTTCTCTTCTCTCATATTCTTTGTTTCTACTAGCTAGACTTGATGTTGATAGACCATGCATGTGTTTACATTGTAGGGATCATTACAATCCAAACACAAATAGTTTTCATAAAAATCAAAAGTAGACAACACATCTTATGGCTCTATATATGTAGTATGTGTTCATATGACAACATTGTTGCTAGAATCCCCTTGGTACTTTGTGACATATGTGAACCTTTTGGGATGATAGCCTTTATACCTTTTATTTTCCTTATACCTCTCTAGAAAAATGACTTTATTATTCAAAATTCTTTCTTCTACTCTTAGATCTAATAATTTTATATGTTCTTTAGGCTCTAGAGTTTGTAAGAGGCGAAGAGAAGTTGTAGCTTGTTGAGGCAAGGCTCTTTGTGTCAGAACAAGAGTGAATTGATGCACTAAAGTGGTTGGAGCTTGTTTCACAGGTTATGGAAACTCTATAAAATATGGTATGGTAACTTTATGAGAAAGATTTCCAGTGGAGATAAACATATTTTTGTAGCAATTATGGATTAGAAGACTTGTGGAAATCTCATCTTGTTGGTTATCCAAATCTAGAGGCCTAGATTTGGGATAAAGGCTTAGATATGATAATTTCATGCTTAAGGCTAGGAATGTTTAATGTATTATGGGATATGATTCCACATTTTGCTAAGTTTTATATTAAAATTAGTGATATTATCTTGTAGATACCTATGAATAGAGGTGAACTAGGTGAGAAAGGAAAATGGATCTCCTACCACATTAAACTCTAAGATGAAGGGTTTGGCTAGCTAAGCCCATGAATTAATGTTGTTGTACACCAAAGATATATACCGGGTTAATAATTTATCTTTGAATGATATGGCTAGTAGTCTCACCATGGCATCTTGATGTTGGATATTATGAATGACAACTAGAGCAACCACATCTTGACAATGCCCATAGGTGAATTTTTTTAGATCTATCATAAGTGGTAATGCTTTGAGAGTATACTGAGGGATTTCATGGATATTTACAAGAAAAAGGGATGGAAAATACTTGCAAAGAGATAGGACTTTGAATAAAAGGAGCTCTAACTAGGGAATGTGATTTAATTATTTTTCAAAGAGATCTTCTGGCTAGTAATTCAAAAAATAATAGGGGTTCTTTGAGCTTTTGATTTCCAATATTATTAGCATGTGATTCTAGATCTTATCCCTTGAGCTCACTCCTTTGGTAGAGTCACCAATATTAGGTTCTTTAATAATTGTAGTAGCTATGATCCATCTAGTTGATAGAAGTGTACCCTAGACAATAGGGTCCATGATTGGATGGTTTAGTATTTCTTCCTACCCACCCTATAGAGAAGGACAATTCCTCATAAAAAAAAAAGGTAAAAATATGGAAGAAGACTAAAGTGAAAAATGAAATGTTAGAAAAATAAGGAAGATAATTATGGATTAAATGTGTATAATATTTGGCTAACAACATTGCCATATCCTATCCAAAATACACTATAAATAAATTACATACAAATACCTAACAAACCAATCACTAAGTAAAACATTTCAGAATGTAGATTAAGCTCATATCATACCCTCTACTAACTCCAGTAGCCCCTAGCACCCTAAGAAAGATTTTATAGAAGAAAGCATAACCAAGTAATCGAATGCTAAGCATCCCTAATATTCCAATAGCTAGGAGTGATAATCCAAAAAAAAACTTAGGCCTAGTATATAGGCCAATAAAAAATATTTTATAGAAATATATCAAGCCTATAGAGCATTCATAAATGAAAAATGTCCACAACATAATTCTAGCAAATGTCAAACAAGTTGATTCATTAAAATTGTAGAGTAGAATTACATATTATAGAACAAGAAAACACTCAAATTTCTAACCCTCATATTAAGGTAAGTTGTGCTATTTATATATTTATTTACTAGCCTCGATAATGATTACAAGGATGGCCTTCCATAGGCTTGACAAGAATAGCATAACCTAGCCCTTTTCGAGGCTTATGCTTGATCATCATGCTTGGAAGAAGTGGGTATCATTTTCTTTCTCTCTGCAAACTAGTTATTTTGATCTAGCATCATTCATCATAAATAGCCTTATGTTATTAGAAGGTTCAAGTTCCTTGAGTATGCTCTGCTTCTTTGACTATACCTTCTTGTTGAGCCAACTATCAACATTATATACTTTTTCTTATGATTACAATGGAAATCGGTACTATTGTAGGTTCCTAGTGAGCAACTATCATTTTACTATAACCTCTTCATTCTAGATGGATGAGAAGCATCTAAGTGGCCCATGATTCTAATGCCCATGATCTATGTTGAAAGGGATCAATCTAGAAGGTCCTTCTATTTATCACCATATATTGTATCCTTATGCCTATCCTCAAGGTCTCAAGGACATGTCCAGAACTTCTATTGATATATATCATCATTGTTGCTCAAGACTTCCAACCACTCATCCCTCTAATTATTTATGTTTTTGGCCACTTGTGCTTTGTTCAAATTTGGTTTCCAAGGCCTTGGTGGACTTATGTTGATGTCATATTTGAAATCCTTGGCCATTCTATTCTGCATTGGTTGAGCCCTTGATAGACTAATGTCTTCTCTATAAATATTTGACCACCCTCATTATATAATATTAAATTGACCAAAATATCATGCCTTAGAAAAATTTCAAACACAATATTTTACCTTTGAACTTTCAACTAGCCATATGCAAAAGCCACTAGGTCTAGCAAGGCTTATTTGCATCATAATCAAAATTTTACAAAACTTGATAGTCCAACAAAAATTTCTAGAGACTATCTATGTGGTAACTCACATGGATCCATAGGTCATTTATTGGAGGGAAGATATAATCATTTTCTATCATATCTTAATTTTCAAAATGTGGTTTTGATATTAAATATTTCAAATCCAAATCATATTTTAGAATTGAAAGTTATGCTACTCATGATATAAAAGAGATTCCTACTTATGATTATCAATTAATAACAAGAAATTTGCTTTTATATGATTTTTGTACCTTTACAATTATGAGCTTGGATATTTTGGGCTTGCATTTATAATAATAATAATGTATTCAAAGGAAGAAATTAAATAAAATTTGGCTATGGCTAGTTAACACATTAATGATGAGTCCCTAATAAAAGTTTTAGGGATAGACAATTTATTGCTATAAATCTCATAGTTGGTGGTTTGTAGAGAAAGATATTTAGGGACTTATATTATATAGCCAATAAGTATGAAAAGAGAGGTGACATAGGTAAATCAAGTTTTCTAAAGGATGGAATTAAAGTACAAGATAATGATGTTAAAGAAATTTTAGTTAATGGAAAGGATGAAGGTTGCAAGGAAAATATTGGAGTATAATAAAAAAGAGTATGTGTCCATGGAATGCATTTCAAAGGAATAATAAATTGAATAATCACAAGATGCATAAATGTTGAAGTGTTTTTGTAACATTGAAGAACTTATAATCAAGAAGTTAGAATGTTTCCAAACCCAAGAAAGATATAAAATGTTAAAATAGGAGCATAGAGGTAAAATTATTGTGTATAGAAATATTTGATGAAGGGATCAATTATGCACAATAAAGAAGCTAGTTTTCCATCACGGGGATCTTGAATGATAATAGGCTACACAATTCTTCATAATTTATAATTTCTTTTAGGTGTAATATTTAAAATGTTACTATTGATGTTAAGTACCACAATGGATTTCAAAGGAACTTGTTTAGAGCCCCTTAGGATAGGGTGATTCTTTCTATAATGGATTACTTCACTCAAAAGCACAATCGGGAGGTCATGAGGAGATTCCATATTGCATTGGTAAACCACATTCAAGGATATTATGAATATACCCGCATTCCTCTATAAATATCTGGAAAGAGTGGATTTAAAGTTTCAGCAAGGTAATTCTTCTTTCCCAAATTATCAGGGACTATTTAAGCACATTTTTAATTATGTTGCTTTGAATAAAAAAGTGATTTCCTTGGGTAAGAGTGATGTTGGATCAATTTTGGCTTGGGATGCCTCTTCCCCTAGTAAGGATATGGAAACCATAAAAGCCTATTTTGGAAACCGGTCCAAAGAAAATTTATTTGAAAAAAGCTTTATGGGTAATGCGCAAGAGACCCCTTTGGAGTCTTATGTTGGCAATATTAAGCTAGATAAGGATATTAAAAAATTAATGCTGGTGAAATTATGGTTTCAAATATGGGAGGTGGTGCTTCTAAGAGTTCAAAATATGGTGAGGACCCTCTGGTTATTAAAGTTAATGTTATTAATTCCCCTTCTCCTATCTTGGTTGGGCCTACAAATATTGGTGATTCCTCTTATTCAGAGGAAGAAATACCTGAGTTGAAGAAAAAAATAGAGATTATTAAGAATCCTAAGTTAGAGATTAAAGGAACGATAAAATCAAACCATTTGAATTCCAAGCTAAAGAAAAAGCAAAATATCTCTCATCTTATTCAAGACTCGAAAGATTATGAGGAATCAATCTCGAATCCTAACTCAAATAAGAGTCTGAATATTTTTTGAACATCGGGGGTTAATAGAAACTTCCAAGTGGAGATCAAAGGCACTTTGAGTAAGACCTCTAACTTAGTTAAATATTTGGTGAGATCTATCAAGATATTAGTTAAGATGTTAGTTTTCTATGCAAATGAAATCCCTTGGAGATTGAAGTATGACTAGGACCCAAATACTCTATAGTTGGAAATAGATATCTTTGAGGAAAAATCTCAAGGCTAATTTATCTCTTTGGATAAGTCTATTTTTTCCTATTAGTTTTTATGGTTGCTTGGGTTATTTCTAGTATTTGGTCTGTTAAGTGGATCTTTTTATGGTTTCTAGTGATACAATTTTGTTGGGTGCATGTCTCTTTTAGATCCTTTTATTTTTTTGGCTCTTGTTGTAAATGGTTATGTTTGATGTTTCGATTATGTTTGGTTTTTGTATATTTTAGAGAATTTTTTCTTCTTGGTTCTTTATATAAAATGTTTGGGGTTCCTTTGAAAACCCCATTTTTCCACCTAATAAAAAAAGGTTACTATTGATTTGGGGAATTTATGTAGCTTCTAAATTAGGTTTTACACTCCCAATATATGTTTCAACAAGTTTAGATAGGATTACCAATGGCTTATCTCAACCTCAAAATTTAGGTTAGCTCCCCATTGTATTCATGTAGATCACTAACCTAAACTAAAATGCATGAAAAGTAAAGTGTAAAAATAAAATTGTGAGAAGTTTAGAGTGCAAGAATTTAAAAGCAAATATAAATTTTACACAATAGAGAGGATAGAGTTTTATCAATCAACATATGATAAGTCAAATGACATAAATATTCATCCATTCATATGATTATGAAATTGATAATAAAATAAAAATATGTGATAGAAGGATCATTCCACAACTGCTACACACTTAACAAACTAGAAGGGCAATGCCACTAATGGGACACATACATAATTGCCAATTATTTATAACCTCATGAGTAGAAAGCACAATGTGGGTTTTATAGAGTGTATATATAAATTCTCATGGCCACAATACCCATACAATGAGGATCATAGACCCCTATTTATAGAAAATATTTACCCCTAAGTTACTTGGGGTGAAAAATAATTACTCATAATAAAAGTAAAATTTTGGGGGTAACTTTAGCAAAATGTTACACCTCCAAATGGTACATGCCTCTAGTTATGCCTCAAATAGGATTAGAAGGCTTAAAAATGACTGGGCATACCACTACATGCAAAAAATTTATTTTTTAAAATATTTTACTCATGATCTATGCTAATGTTTGCTATTGTGACTATTCAAGGGATTCACTTGGTCTATCAAGCAATCTGCATATATTTTATGGGTGATGCACTTATATTTTATAAGAAAACTAGCTACTTATGTTGAGAAAATAACCCCCTCAAGTAATTTGGTCCCTTTAATAAATTAAATATCTCCTTCAAGCCAATCGAAAAATTTTTACAAGAAAACCAATCCCTATTCATACTTAGACAAATTTTGAGATTTTATGGTGTTTACTACTATCTAACCTCCATTGCTACCTTTTTCTTCTAAATTTTATAAAATTAATGAAGGTAGTTCTAAGGTACTACATTAATTCTTATTTCATAGGACACCAAGATCAATTGGTGTAAGATCCTAGATACTATATTTATATTTAGACATGAAGTAAACAAAAATGTGATCCATACTATAAAATTGTTAGAATTATTATTTCTCCTTCAATTGGTCTTCGATGGTAGCAACCATAGAAAATTTTACCACTCACTATAATATAAAAAATATACCATTTTGAGGCCTTCTACCTTTACCATCAAGTCTTCAAATGAATCCTATGATAACTCTTCTCCTTGGGTAGCTAGCTCCTTTAACTTGGCATAAGTTGGCTTCAACTTCTCATAAGTTTCAACTACATTCCCTTGGTCAAATTGGTCCTTTTATTTCTCAGTCATACTAATTATGATATCATAATTTAGATGTGATTCCTTTCAATAATAATTTCAAGCATCCTATAAGTGATCAACCCGTAGATATCCTTATTTATTTCCTACATTTGGGTGTTCAAGGATGTCAAGTTATCATTCTAGGTTTATAGGTTCCTTTGGACATCTAGGATCTTTCTTATCTTATTGACTAGTTATTTACAATCTATCCCTTATTGTTGTGCTTGTATTATGGTAATTGATGTAGGGTGTGGAATTACTCCTTGATGTTCACCCCTTATAGATATCTACCCTTCTACTTGCTTGATATTCCCATCAATTTGTTCCAAATTTTCTTTTGTAAAGGATGTCAATCATAAACATTCATAGATATTCTACTTATCCTTGATCCAGTGTCAAAATATCTTGACCATTTATATCTCTTGTGCTAAAATTGGGCTATAGTTATCTCTTAAGATATAAAATTTATCAACTACTTGACCTATTGATGTTTATATTCTAGGCTTTGCAGGAGTCTGCTATATTCTCCTATCATTTCTTGCATGAGATTTTTAGTTTCACCAAGTTTAGTTTCAAGGTCCTTGACTTGCTTCTTCAACTAGTCTTTCTTACCAACATTCTTCTTCAATATTTTATTCTATTGGTAAATTTTAACTCTTTAGACCTTTAGCTATGCCAATTTTGCTTCAATTGTTCTATTCCTAATATACATTGCTTCATACTCAACTACTAATCAGTCATATTTCATTATTACACCAACTGTGATCTACTTACCTGATTAGACCATTTGGTATGGGCCCATATTGTCTAGATCTAGCTACTATACCTTAGAAATTAAGTCAATAGGAGCTAATTATACCTTTATGGTATCAATTTATGTGGCTCAATGAAGCATACTTTGTCCCTCTTCCTTGAAAAATTATTAATGAAAAAGCATTGAGACCTTGAAAGTCTTTATGCTAAGTTATTTATACTAATTTTCCCATCATTTTTCCTCAAAAGCAAGGCTAT
The DNA here is from genome assembly GCA_028583015.1 of Wollemia nobilis. Taxonomy (NCBI): domain Eukaryota; kingdom Viridiplantae; phylum Streptophyta; class Pinopsida; order Araucariales; family Araucariaceae; genus Wollemia; species Wollemia nobilis. The sequence continues at coordinate 14,268,651 of JAQPPZ010016881.1, forward strand.
TTCATGCCTTGATAGTATCAATTTCTTCAATATTGTAAAAAAATATTGATCTAGACCCTTTAGTCACACTTGTTGATGGGGGATCTTATATAGACTCATATTCTTGGGTAGGGGTGATGGGTATCATTACTTATAGGAGAAATTACTATGCTTAGGATAGTGGCCATGTGGAGGTGGATGATATGGTAATAGGATAATATTAAGTGGTAACAATAGGGAATGGAGTGGAAGTAGAGGGATTGGAAAGCAAACCTAGACAAGGTGAAATAGTGTGTGGGACCAATGGTTTTTCCATGATGGATTGGAGGAGTGGGGATGGAAATGAAATAATGGGGGTGGTCCCAACCATGAAAATGGCTCTTGGATTTGGGGTTCTATAACCATGAGGTAATATGCCTCCTAGAGAAATAGGAGCACTTAATCTAGTTGAGTCATATACAAGCATTATGTATGGGTTTTTTAATATACCTTTCTTCTATGCATCCTAATTCTCCATTTATAGTATCCATATTTCTAATTGACCTATGGGCCCTCAAGAATATAGGGTCCCATAAGTTGAATTTCTAACAAGCACATCATATTTATATGCATCCATTAGGTACTAGACTATACGGTCACCATATCTCATTGGAACTTATGATAGTTGGGATGAAATATTCTTCTATCTATCCTTTCATTCTTCTTGATAATATATAAGGACATCAATATAAACTCAGCCCTTCATTATATTATCATCATGATCATATGCTTTCATTTACCCCATATGATATCACATGACAAGGGGTAATTTATCATATCTATCACTCCAAAGTGGGGGCATCCAGCTCTATTTTAGAAACCTTATTATTAAATATGTTTAAAGTTGATACCTTATAATATTGTGTGATTAAATTCATCACCTTATCATTTTGTGTGACTAATTATACCACCTTATCATTTTGTATGATTAAATTTTCCACTATAGACATAGAAAATTGACCCATCAAAATGAATCAATTCTTCCTTAGACCCTTAGCCAACCACCCAAGCTTGCAAAGTGTAAATTTGAGTCCTTTTTGCCTGTTGGAAATATGAGCAAGGTTTGTTGTCATTGATGTCAAGAAGAGAGTAAGGTTTGTAGTCATTAATATCAAGAAGATGATGACCAAGTTTCAGTGTCATCCATACATTTATGTCTAAAGGTTGATGTCCAAGTTTTAGTGTTACTAATGTCCTCCAATGGTTTTTCCAACAAGGAAAAGAAGCAGGTTAATGGAAATAATAATATTATAATATATAATATTATAATATTTCTGGTTACAGGTTGGTATGAAGAAAAACGAAGGCTAAGGAGTTATAAAATTATTATTCCTCCAAAAGACCCATGTGATAGTTTATAAAGTCTTAGGTTAAAGATATTTAAATTTAAATATTTTACCCTAAGGTAAAATTTAAATTTAAATTAATTTAAAGCGCCATAATACAATTTGAATTCGAATTAATTTAAGCTTCGACATGTTTGGAAATATGAAATTGCATATAAAAGGTGGTAAGTTCCACCTTAAGAAATTATCCATGCGAATAATTGAATGCCCAAGTAAATCGTGCACCAAGGTTTGAAAGGAAGAATCACATGTGCTTTAAAATATTAAGGAGGCAAACTAGGGAACAAATACAAGTGGAGTGTCATTTACATCATAGAGTGTTGGGTAGCATGGTTTGTAGCTAGGGGCTCCGCTAAGTTGCTCATAGGTGACAGGTCACAGGTTTGATCCACGTGATTGCTATTTTGGCAAGGTAGAAGACAAAGTTTTATTTTGCATCGTTGGATGAAGGAGAAAAGGGAGGCATGAGCCTCAACCTTTGCGTGAGGGCACGTATCCCACTTGGTGGGTGTGCATTATGCAAAGGTGCTTGTAAGAAGGGGATCAGGTGTTCAAATCCTACCAAGGCATTTTGGTGTTATTTACAAGGTATACACTCAATTTGCTAAGGTTAAAGTTGCATCCGAAATTGTGAGGAGTGGAAAATAATTTTTAATTTTCTCCAAGTTTTCATTAAGATTAAATTGCTTAGTGGGAAAATTAAAAGGGGTTTATATGCTTTAGAGGGAGGTAAAAGAGAAATTAAAGGTTTAATATTGTGATTGATTTTTTTAGTGAGTAAAGTTTATAAGAGGAGTAATAAGGTATGCCAAGGGTACTTTATGTTATACGTTGAAATAGAGTCATATTGTGAAAATTATTTTGAAAGGAGAAATAAGGAATAGTTGAGATTTAATACTTTGGCATGGTGAAATATTTTTGAAGAAAAATATTGAGGATAGATTTGTGATATCTAACCATTGAGATTTTCAAAGAGGTTGATTGTGATTGAGACAGGTTTTGAGATCAAATATTCTTCAAAACAAAGATATGGGTATATCATCCTTGTGAGTGGAATATTGTTTGTTGAATATTGTGAATGCAAGTTGGAGTGAAAAGGTTTTGTTTGGTAAGCATTGTTGATTAAGATTTAATGTGCATGATTGGTAAATGTTGGTGAGAACATTTGAGTGAGAACTATCTTGAACTAGTATTTGAGAAAGACCATGAGTATCATTGTTATGTGAGATTTTTTAATAAGCATTGTTGGAAATATTTGAGTAAGATTTCATGTGGTTGATTAGGGTTTGTGAAAAATACCATAAATATCATTGTTATGTGAATTTGGAATCATCTTGAGTCAAGGGTGATTTCCATAGTGTGAGTTGTTGAAAGCATTGTGAAACACCTATTTAGGGTTTGTAAGCAAGTTGTGTTTCAATGAGTGATTGGTTGAGTGGAGTTGATTGAGCATAGTTTATTTAAAATGATTGGAGTGATAGTTCAAGTTCTGTGAAAACAAATTATTGTTTATTTTGAATTGAGTTGATGGAAATGATTGAAATTGATTGAGTGTTTGAGATTGTGAAATATATTGAGTCTCTAACAATTCTCTATATGCTTATGTGGATAAACAAGATTCTGAGTGAAACTTGTGAGTGTGATTGAAAGAGGTTTTCTATGATAGATTGATTTGAGTTGAGTAAGCTTTTGTGGAAGCTTACAATGCATATTTGAGGCAAGTCTAGGTGAAGACTTTTTGAGTAGATTGGACAAGTTCTACTGAAGACTTGTTGAGAAGATATGGGGTAAGTCTTGGTGAAGACTTGTGGATAGATTAGTGTGAGATTTTATGGAATATTACAATATAGAATTGAGGTAAGTCTTAGTGAAGAAGTGAGAGTAGATTGCAAAAGTTATTGAGAGGAATTTTTGAGCATATTTGAGATAAGTATTTGAGAAGACTTGAGATCAGAGTTGATTTGTGATTAGATCAAGCTTTGTGTTAAGGCTTGAGGACATATTTGAGGATAGAGTTTGGTGTAGATTTGAGGGCAGATTTGTGCCAAACCAGAGATAGATATTGAGTATATTTATGCTAGACTAAAGGACTATGTTCAGTGTAGATTTGAGACAAATATTTGAGGTCAGATTTATGCTAGACTGAAGGACTATGTTTAGTTTTGAGCAAGGTGCATAAATAGTATTGTCATTGTTGTAAACACAGACAGATAGATCAATTGATGCAGTGGACAGGAGTTCAGAGGTCAGTTAGAGCATGTATAGTGAATTTCCAAGAAGACAGAAGAGGCCAACATTCAAAAGATCAAAGAAAAAGACAAGTAAGAAAACTGTCGCGATATCGTGACATGTTTTCTATTGCGATATTGTGACATGTTGAGAAGAAAGAAGGTAGAAAGAAAAACTGTCGCGATTTCGTGACATATCGAAGGAGAGAGAAAATGCTAGCAAAAATGTCATGATTTCGCGACATATCGGAGGAGAGAGAAAATGCTGGCAAAACTATCACGATTTCGTGACATATCAGAGGAGAGAGAAAATGATGGCAAAACTGTCATGATTTCATGACATATCGAAGGAGAGAGAAAATGTTGGAAAAACTGTCATGATTTCATGACATGTTCGAAGAGAGAGATAGCACAAGGAAAACTGTCACGATTTCACAACATGTTGGACGAAAGAGAAAGCGCAAAGAAAACTGTCACGATTTCACGACATGTTTGAAGAGAGAGAAAGCGCAAGGAAAACTATCATGATTTCATGACATGTTGGACAAAAGAGAAAGTGCAAGGAAAACTGTCACGATTTCATGACATGTTCGAAGAGAGAGAAAGCATAAGGAAAACTGTCATGATTTTGTGACTTGTTTCAGAGAAGGAGCTCACAAAGAAAAATGTTGCGATTTTGCGATAATCTGCAAGAGAGGCAGTACAGACGAAAATGTGTCACGATTTCATGACATGTTCAAGAGAAATTTTGCAAGGAAAAGTGTCACGATTTTGCGATAATTTGCAAGAGCGAGTGTACGGATGAAGAAGTGTCGCGATTTCATGACATGTTCTATTTTTGTGGGCCAAAGACATAAAAGGCACAAGGTAGCGAAAGTGTCACGATTTAGCGACATGTTCCATTTTTGTGAGCTAAAAGTAGAGAAAGGCACAAGGCAGCGAAAGTGTCACGATTTTGTGACATGTCATGTTTTCGCTAGTGCTTGCAGAGAAGAGTGTATGGAAGTGAAAGGTGTCACGATTTCGTGACATGTCATGTTTTCACTAGTGCAAGTAGAGAAGAGTGCAAGGAAGCAAAAGTGTCACGATTTCGTGACATGTTCTATTTTCATAGGCAAGAGACAGAGAAGAGCTCAAGTCAGTGAAAGTGTCACGATTTCACAACATGTTCTATTTTCATTGGTGCAAGCCAAGAAGAGTGTACGAAGGTGAAAAGTGTTGCGATATCGTGACATGTGTTTTTGCGGGTGCAAGCTGAGAAAAGGACAAGGAGGCAAAAAGTGTCGTGATATCGTGACATGTCATGTTTTCACGGGTAAAAGGCGAGAAGAGTACAAAGAGACAGAAGTGTCACGATTTCACGACAGGTCACAACAACATGATTACAGACAGTTAACTGAAGTAGAACGACAGTTACAGGGGTAGTTGTAGAGGAAAATCATGCATGCACAGAAAAGAAAGCAAATAGTCACTAAGGAGAATACGAACAGTCATGACCAAGAAGACGAATAGTTACAGGGGCAGTTGCAGAGGAAAATCATGGAGAATATGAACAGTCATGACCAAGAAGAGTTGACAAGTGGCAGAAGAGAATATTAAAGAAACAGTTACAATTGACAAGTGGCGTATGAGGAATGAAAGAAGGCGTTATAACTAGAGTTACAAAGTGAAAGGTTTGTTATAAAAGGGCAGTCACGCAGAGAATTAAGTTGTTGTTGTGAGTGAAAAAGTGTTGCGCAAAGAAGGTTAGAAGAGGGTCGAAAGAGAGATAAGCAGAGTCGTAAGTGTGTGTGGAGTTTGATTAATTGCAGACCAGTCAGGGTCATGTAGAAAGCGAAGGCATTTTTATGTCATTGAAATAATTTAGATTTGTAGTCCAAGTTGGTGCTTGGCATTAGGGGTTGGTGCTCCTATCTATTGCATGCAAAAAAATAAGGGGTTGGTGCTCCTTCCAGTGGGTTTTGGTAAAGTGTTTGTAAAATTGGTGTTTTGCAAAGGCTGGATTTGGACGGGAGTCCAAGCAATCATTTTTGAGGAGTAGCCAAATTGGTGAACCTCGTTATATCGCGTGTTGTGGAATGCTCTATTGTTGAAATTGCTTTATCTGATTTTAAGTTCTCTTTGTCTTAGTTTTAAGAGTTATAGATCTAAATTTAATAGCTACACTGATTCACCCCCCCTCTCAGTGTCATTGTGAGAATATCAATTGGTATCAGAGCAAGGTTCCTGAACAAGCTTAATCAGCTAAGGTGATCTTGGAAGAAACACAATGGCAGGTGGTGAAGGATTCTCATCAAACAAAGCTCCTTTGTTCAACGAAACTAATTACTCATTCTGGAGACTCAAGATGCAGACATATCTGTGTGCATTGGGATACGACATTTGGGAGTCGGTAGAAAGTGGATACACAATACCCGCTACTCCTCCAACAGATACTGCCAAGAAGAAAAAGTTTGAGAATAACTCCAAAGCAAAGAATGCCATAATGTGTGGGCTAGTAGACAGTGAACTGATAAGGATCATGAGCTGTAAAACGACAAAAGACATGTGGGACAAACTGAAGAGCATTCATGAAGGAGACGGTAAGATCAAGGAAGCCAAGCTACAAACGCATCGAGCTCAGTTCGAAGCATTAAAAATGAATGACGATGAGAACATAGAGGCCTATATGCTGAGAGTCAATGGAATCATTAATGCGATCAGAGGACTCGGCGAAGAAATGGAAGATGCGGTCATCGTGAAAAAGGTACTTAGAACTCTTCACAAAAGATTTGATTCTAAAGTTTTTGCTATAGAATAAGCTAAAGATCTAAATAATTTTAGCATGGACGAGATGCATGGTTCTTTGACTGCATACGAAATGAGAATAGGACAAACTAAGCCCATAGACAGAGAAGATGCTTTTAAAGCACACAAAAATATAAAAGCTGAACAAGAATCTGAGGATGAAGAGACATCGGATGAAACGGAAGCTAACTTTGTTCGAAAACTTATAAAGGGAAAAGGAAAATATAGAGGAAAGTTACCATTTAAGTGCTTCAATTGTGGAGGCGTCGGTCACTTTGCAGCTAAGTGTCCAATGAATGAGAAAACCAAAAGTGATGAAGGGTCACACCAAGAAAGAAGTGACTGGAAGAAGAAACCAAATTTTAGAAAAAGCAACTTCAAGAAGAAAAGTTTCATATCCAAGAATGTCGGCTCTTTTGAAGATAGCTCGGGTGAGGATTCTGAAGAAGAAACAGGTGAAGCTCCGTTCATGGCATTTGAAGAAGAAATAACGAGAAGAAAAATAGGAAGGTGATAAAAACATTAAGGATGAGGCTGAAGTATATCCTGGAAGGAGAGTTGGTTGCTGCACTTAAAGAGTTGAGTACGAGAAAGGAAAAAGAATAAAAAGGTCTCAAGAAAGCTTGAGGATGCGAATGACATAATAAACAATTTGAAAGTACGAGACGAGAAGAATTTAAGAAAATGTCCGAAGAACTCGAAGTACAATTAACCATGAAAATAGATGAGTGCAACAAACTGGAAGAAGAGATTGTTGTCTTAAGAATGCGGCTAGAAGAAAAGAATCAAAAATTGAGTTGCTATCACAAACTTGAAGGAAGTTTTGCGAAGCTTGAAAAGATTATAAATAGTCGAGAGGACTACTAGGCATCAAATTTGGCTTGGGCTTTGTCGAAGGAGAATCGTCAAGTGGATCAAAGGCCATAAGCTGTAGAACCGGTAAAGAAAGAAGATAAGATCAAGGTTGATCAAGGAAAAAAGAATCATGCAAAAGAAAACAACAATGCGAGGCACGAGAAGAGTGCTGACAATGAGGGATTCATAAACGTCACACATCAAAGGAGAAAAAAATTTGTGGCTCCTACTATAAAATGGCAAATACCAACTCCCAGGGTTCAATCATTCCTTTTTCGGTTATTGTTTTAAATGCAATGCTTACGGTCATAAGATTTCGATTGCATTTATAATATAGGACAAAGAAATTTCACCAGTAGAAATGCCTTTTCACCCTTGATGGATTATGCAATAGAATGCTATAACTGTCATAACTTTGGACACATTGCAAGAAACTATAGAAGCACATATGCAGCAAATAAATATCAGGGAAGAAGATCTCAACCAAACAGTTTAAGGCAAAACAAAAAATTCTCAGAAAAACATGCACAGGCTACTGACAAAGAAAAGTCTAAACAAGTGACCAAAACTATAGTCAAACCAGAGTGGAAAGAAAAGGAGCAACCCAAGGAAGAAAAGGAATCCTTGATTGTACAGACAACATTCAAAGCACAGAAAAAATCTGCACCATGGATATTGGATAGTGGATGCTCCGAGTCACATGACGGGAGATAAACAAAAATTTGAAAAGTTATAGAAATATGAAGGGGGCTCTGTAAAGTTTGGAAATAATGATGGAGCCAAGATAGTTGGCAAAGGATCAATCAAGATAAGTGATGGAAAGATCAATTCCAAAGAAGTTCTGTTTGTGATTGGTTTGAAGCACAACTTACTGAGCGTAAGTCAAATCTGTGATAGAGGTCATGAAGTCATCTTTAAGAAGCAGGGCTATGAAGTTAGAAAAGCACACAATGGGAAGTTGATAGCTACTGGATCAAGGACTTATGGAAATCTATATACTCTCTCAGAGACTTCAGAAGGAGCGTGCTTGATTGGATAGGAAGATGAAAATTGGTTGTGGCACAAGAGGCTCGGTCATATCAGCTTTGACAATCTGGTAAAAATAAGCTCAAACAGGGCAGTAAGAGATATACCCACCATTGGCAAACCATTAAATAGCATTTGTGCTTCATGCCAAAAAGGGAAGCAAACTAGAGCCACATTTAAATCAAAGGAATACTTCACCAGGAAACCGTTAGAACTAATACATACTGATTTGTGTGGACCCATGAGAACACAAAGCATAAATGGTGACAAATACTTTATGATGTGCATAGATGACTACTCCAGGATGACATGGGTACTATTTTTAAAGCTTAAATCAGATGCCTTTGAGATGTTCAAGATTTTCAAAAAATAGGTTGAGAATCAAACAAGAAAAAGAATTAAATGCTTAAGATCAGACAGAGGAGGAGAGTTTATCTCAGAGGAGTTTGCAGAGTCTTATCAAAAATATGGGATTAGAAGACAGTTTTCAGCAGCAAGGACACCTCAGTAGAATGGTGTTGTAGAAAGGAAGAACAAGACTATGCAAGAAATGGCACGGACAATGTTGGCTGAGAACAAAATAGCTGACAGATTTTGGAAAGAGGCAGTCCATATCGTAGTTTACATCCAAAACAGGTGCATGTTAAGGATGCATGAAAGCAAAACACCTTATGAGCTGTGGTTCGGCTAGAAGGCAACAACAAGATACTTCAAAGTGTTCGACAGCAAGTGTTATATCAAACGAACTGAAGATAATCTTGGTAAGTTTGAAGATAGAGCTGACGAAGGTATTTTTCTTGGTTACTCGACAAAAAGCAAAGCCTACACATGCTACAACAAGAGGCTAAAGAAAATTGTGGAGAGTGCTCGATGTTAAAGTTGATGAAGGTAGAGAATGAGAAATTACTTATCAAGAAAACTACCCTATTTATGAAGAAGCTATTGAAGGAGATGAAGAAAAGGAAATAGAAGAGAATCAAAAAATTAACCCAGATGATTTAAGTATTGACTCAGAAGGAGAAGAAAACAAAAAATTCAAAACAAGAAACTGGCAAAAAAATCATCCCAGAGAACAAATTATTGGGGACCCCACAATTGGTATTCAGACAAGAAGAGCAGTAGTATGGAACTACTCTCTGTTATCCAGCATTGAGCCCAAAAGTGTTGCTGAAGCAAGCACAGATAATAGTTGGATGAAGGCAATCAATGAAGAACTAGATCAGATTGAGAAAAACAAAACCTGGGAGTTAGTACCAAGACCAACAAATAAAAATATAATCGGTACTAAATGGATTTTTTAAAACAAATTGAACGAAGATGGACAGGTTGTAAGGAATAAAGCAAGACTGGTCTGTAAAGGCTATGCACAAGTTGAAGGTATTGATTTTGAGGAAACCTTTGCACCAGTAGCTAGACTAGAGGCAATCAGAATGTTTTTGGCTTTAGCAGTTCATAAAAATTTCAAAGTATATCAAATGGACGTGAAATCAGCATTTTTGAATGGAAAACTGGAAGAAGAGGTTTACATTGAGCAGCCAGATGGTTTCCAACTCGGTGATAATCCCAACTTTGTTTGCAAGTTGAAGAAATCTTTGTATGGCTTGAAACAGGCACCTAGAGCATGGTATGCAAGGTTGGATAACTATCTTATTCAATAGGGGTTCAAGAAAGGTATGGTGGACAACAATCTGTATGTCAAAACAGAGAATGGCCATCTTATTGTCCTTGTTGTTTATGTAGATGATATCATTTTTGGCAGCAGCAATGATAAGTCATGTAGAGACATAGCAAATAAAATGAAGAAAGAATTTGAAATGTCGATGATTGGTGAACTTTCATATTTCCTCGGACTACAAGTCAATCAAAATGAAAAGGGCATTTTTATCTCTCAAGTTAAATATGTGAAAGAAATGCTGAAAAAGTTCACAATGGAGGATAGTAAACCTGTTAGCACTCCCATGACGACAGGTTGCAAGTTGAGCAAGGATGACAAATCTCCGAGATGTTGATCAAACCATGTACGGATCTATGATTGGGAGCTTGCTTGTATTTAACGACCACCGGACAGGATATCTTGCGAGGCGGTTGCATGGTAGCAAGATTTCAAGCTAGTCCCAAGGAGACTCATGTGATAGCTTTGAAGAGGATTCTTCGGTACCTCAAGGGTACTATGGAGTATGGATTATGGTATCCAAAAGGTAAGGACTTCACTCTTATTGCATATTCGGATGCAGATTGGGTAGGATGTATAGATGACAGAAAGAGTACCAGTGGAGGAGCATTTTATCTTGGAGAAAGGCTGGTAGCATGGCACAACAAGAAACAAGAATCAGTCTCTCTATCCACAGCAGAGGCAGAATACATTGTAGCAACAACGTGTTGTACGCAGATATTATGGATGAGACAAACCCTGAAAGATCTTGGTATTCACTTCAAAGAGCCAATTTCTATTAAATGTGATAACACCAGTGCTATTAACATCTCAAAGAATCCGGTTATGCATTCTCGAACCAAACATATTGCAATCCGGTATCACTTTTTGAAGGATAAAGTTGCGGAAGGTGAGGTTAAATTGGATTTTGTTCCAACTACAGAGCAAGTAGCGGATATATTCACAAAACCATTGCCCAAGGAAGTTTTTGAGTACCTTCGGAGTAAGTTGGGAGTGGTCACATTTCCCAAGAACTGACTATCAATTGGGACCACATTCTCAGGGGGAGCATCTATGCCTATGTTTATAGTTTTGCTCATATTCATGATTTTTGCTAACTATAACAATGTTTGTCTGAGAATGGTGTGCATAGACTCAGGGGGAGTCTATGACGAGCCCTTTGGTATTATTGTCAAAGGGGGAGAAGAATTACAGGAAATTGCACATGTGTTGCCAACAATTCCAAAGGGGGAGATTGTTGAGCAAGGTGCAAAAACAGTATTGTCATTGTTGTCAACACGGATAGATAGATCGGTTGATGCAGTGGACAGGAGTTCAGAGGTCGGTCAGAGCATGTATAGTGAATTTCCAAGAAGATAGAAGTGGCCCAGATTCAAAAGATCAAAGAAAAAGACAAGTAAGAAAACTGTCGCGATATCGCGACATGTTTTATATGAATATCGCGACATATCGAGGGAGAGAGAAAAAGAAAACGCTCGTGATTTCGTGACATATCGAAGGAGAGAGAAAATGCAAGCAAAACTGTCGCGATTTCGTGACATATTGGAGGAGAGAGAAAATGCAGGAAAAACTATCATAATTTCGTGACATGTTCGAAGGAGAGAGAAAAGTAGGAAAGCTGTCATGATTTCGTGACATATGGAAGAGAGAGAAAAGCAAGGAAAACTGTCATGATTTCGCGACATGTTCGAAGAGAGAGAAAGTGCAAGGAAAATTGTCATGATTTCGTGACATTTTGGAAGAAAGAGAAAGCGTAAGGAAAACTGTCACGATTTCGTGACATGTTCGAAGAGAGAGAAAGCACAAAGAAAACTGTCACGATTTCGTGACATGTTGGATGAAAGAGAAAGCGCAAGGAAAACTGTCGTGATTTCGTGACATGTTCGAAGAGAGAGAAACCGCAAGGAAAACTGTCATGATTTCGCGACATGTTTGAGAGAAGGAGCTCGCAAAGAAAAGTGTCACGATTTCGTGACAATCTGCAAGAGAGGCAGTACGGATGAAAATGTGTCACGATTTCGTGACATGTTCGAGAGAAAGAGCTTGCAAGGAAAAGTGTCACGATTTCGCGACAATTTGCAAGAGCGAGTGTACGAACGGAGAAGTGTCACGATTTCGCGACATGTTCTATTTTCGTGGGCCAAATACAGAAAAGGCACAAGGAAACGAAAGTGTCATGATTTCACGACATGTTTCGTTTTCGCGGGCTAAAAGCAGAGAAAGGCACAAGGCAGTGAAAGTGTCACGATTTCGTGACATGTCATGTTTTCGCTAGTGCTTGCAGAGAAGAGTGTACGGAAGCGAAAGGTGTCACGATTTCGCGACATGTCATGTTTTCGCTAGTGCAAGCAGAGAAGAGTGCAAGGAAGCGAAAGTGTCACGATTTCGCGACATGTTCCATTTTCATGGGCAAGAGATAGAGAAGAGCTCAAGGCAGCAAAAGTGTCACGATTTCGTGACATGTCATGTTTTCGTTGGTGCAAGCCAAGAAGAGTGTACGAAGGCGAAAAGTGTCGCGATATCGCGACATGTTGTGTTTTCGTGGGTGCAAGCCGAGAAAAGGACAAGGAGGCAGAAAGTGTCGCGATATCGCGACATGTCATGTTTTCGCGGGTAAAATGCGAGAAGAGTACAAAGAGACAGAAGTGTCACGATTTCGTGACAGGTCGCAACAGCACGATTACAGATAGTTAACTGAAGTAGAACGATAGTTACAGGGGCAGTTGCAGAGGAAAATCATGCATGCACAGAAAAGAAAGCGAACAGTCACTAAGGAGAATACGAACAGTCATGACCAAGAAGACGAATAGTTACAGGGGCAGTTGCAGAGGAAAATCACTAAGGAGAATACGAACAGTCATGACCAAGAAGAGTTGACAAGTGGCAGAAGAGAATATTAAAGAAACAGTTACAATTGACAAGTGGCGTATGAGGAATGAAAGAAGGCGTTATAACTGGAGTTACAAAGCGAAAGGTTTGTTATAAAAGGAGCAGTCGCGCAGAGAATTAAGTTGCTATTGTGAGTGAAAAAGTGTTGCGCAAAGAAGGTTAGAAGAGGGCCGAAAGAGAGATAAGCAGAGCCGTAAGTGTGTGTGGAGTTTGATTAATTGCAGACCAGTCAGGGTCGTGTAGAAAGCGAAGGCATTTTTATGTCATTGAAATAATTTAGATTTGTAGTCCAAGTTGGTGCTTGGCATTAGGGGTTGGTGCTCCTATCTATTGCAGTAGAAAAATAAGGGGTTGGTGCTCCTTCCAGTGGGTGCTGGTAAAGTGTTTGTAAAATTGGTGTTTTGCAAAGGCTGGATTTGGACGGGAGTCCAAGCAGTCATTTTTGAGGAGTAGCCAAATTGGTGAACCTCGTTATATCGCGTGTTGTGGAATGCTCTATTGTTGAAATTGCTTTATCTGATTTTAAGTTCTCTTTGTCTCAGTTTTAAGAGTTGTAGATCTAAATTTAATAGCTACACTGATTCACCCCCCACCTCTCAGTGTCATTGTGAGAATATCATTTAGTGCATATTTGAGACAAATATAGAGAATATTTGTGCTAGACCGAAGGACTATGTTTAGTGCAGATTTGAGACATAGATTTAAGGGTAGATTTGTGCTAGACCAAAGGATTGTGTTTAGTGTAGTTTTGAGATAGAGATTGAGTAGATTTGTACTAGAAAAAAGTACTAAGTTTAGTGTATATTTGAGACAGATATTGACCATATTTGTGATATATTGAAGGACTATGTTTAGTGCAAATTTGAGACAGAGATTTTAGGGCAGGTTTGTGCTAGACCAAAGGACCGTGTTTAGTGTAGATTTGAGATAGAGATTGAGCTGAGATTTGAATGTGATAAATATAAGGATATAAATCTCTAGTGGATAGAGATCCATTAGATAGGGTAGAGAGGATAAAGGTATTCAATGGAGAGAGATCCACAAGCTAGTGTAGTGGAGGTAGTAGTCTTCTAAATGATCACCAGCCAAAGTAGAGGAGAAGGAGTTCTCCTGTGGATAGAGATCCACGAACCAGCTAAGGGTATTTATGTCTCCTATGGATAGGTATATACAAACTTGATTAGGGTATTGGTGTCTCCTTTAGACAGAGGTCCATAAGCGTTGTAATACATAAAGGATTCCCAAGAGATTTATTGAGAAAATTTTAGTGAAATATCTTCTTTGTGGAGTAGCCCACATTCGGTGAACCACCTTAAATTGGTATATCTATTGTGAGTGGTTATTTGTGAATTAATTTCATTAATATTTTTGAAATTGTATTAATATATTGGATAAAATAGTTTGAGAAAAAAAAGTAAAAAGTGGTCTAATACTGTTCACCCCCCCTCTCAGTATAAGGTTGTGTTATTCAATTGGTATCAAAGCAGGTTTCTTCAGAAGATTTTAATAGCTTAAAGTAAAAGCACACAAGAACACAGATGGATTCTTATAATTGATCTTCAGGGAATTCAACACCATTGTCCTATGGGAACAATTATGTACTTTGGAGTATGAGAATGAATATTCACCTAATGGCACTTGGGAATGAAATATGGGAAGCGGTTGAGAATGGAAACATATCACTAGCTACTCCACCTACAGATAAATATGGTAAGATCCTATATCTTAATAATTAAAATGCAATGAATAGAATTTTAAAGGGTTTGCATGAAATAAATTTTGTAAAGGTTATGCATTGCACATCAGCAAAGGAAATCTAGGATAAATTGAAAGGTATCTATGAGGGAGATAATAAGTTCAAAAGGGTAAAGTTGCAAAATTACAAGAGAACATGTGAAGATCTAAATATGAAGGAAGAGGAAAACATTGTTGCATATCTACTTCGTGTGTATGAGTTTGTTAACTCCATGCAAGGATTTGGGATTAAAATTGAAGAAAAAGATGTTTTTGATAAGATTTTAAGGTCACTCCCAAAAAGGTATAGTGAAAATATTTCAGATATAGAAGACTCAAAAGATATTGAACTTTTGATAATGGATGAATTACATGGAATTATAATAGCTTTTGAGATGAGAATAAAAGAGGAACCTATTCCCCAGAAAGAAGCAGCCTTCAAAGTTACTAAAATACAAAGGGTAAGAAGTCATATTCAAGCAATGAGTCATCCAGTGATGAAGAAGAAAATTATGGTAGAAGGAACAAGTACTCAAGAAAGTATAAAGGTACAAAATTAGTTAGATGTTTCAATTTTGGAAAATATGGTCACTATGCATATGATTTTCCAGAGGCTGGAAATAGCAATGATGAATAAAAATAGGATCATAAGAATAGGGAAATAGGAAAACACATCTACCAAAATAAAATCGGGGATGGATAAGGTAAGCAAGAAAATAAGTTTTTACAAAGACATAAGAATATTTTTTATGCATACATGGAAAGTAAGAGTTCAAGTGATAATGATGAAAGTTACTCAAATAATGATAAAGAAGAAATTCTATTTTTGGCAGAAGAAAAAGAAGTGGTTAGAAACAGGTCACCAATAATTCTCAAGTGTTTTAGATGTGGTAACTTTGATCATCTTGAGGATAGTTGTACAAATAATGGATTCAGTTTTAATGATGATGAATATGAGGATGCTAGTGAAGTTCCAAAAGAAGAAAGTCTTCTTATCACAATAGAAGAAGGAAATGCTTCTAGTGGAAATAAATCAAAAAATAATGAAGATGATTTTAAAGGTAAAAAAATAGAGGAAGAATTAGAGAAAGGAGAATTTAATCTTGAAGGTGAGATTATTTATACCCTTGATGCATTAAGGAAGGTAAGAAATTAGAACTCAAAACTCAAGCTTCAATTTCAAGAATGTGATGAAGAGAAATGAAAGCTTATAGAAGATCTAACCAACTCAATAGCCAAGACAAGAAAATTTAAAGAGAGGTTAGAGGCTAAGGTTTTAAAATGTGAAATATTAGAGCAGGAAGTATCTTTACTAAGGAAGGAAGTAAAAGATTCTAAATACAAGTTACATAGGTTTGGGAGAAGCTCAAAGACCTTGGATAAGATTATCAAGGTACAAAAATCTTCATCAAACAAGATAGGTCTTGGTTTTGAATAGGTACAAAATGAACAAGGAGAGGAATCAATATCAAGCTCCGAAGAAGAAGAAGCTTCAGAAGAAAATAGTGTAAGATAAAGTGAGTCTTCTAAGGAAGATTTGGATAATAGAAAGTTCAATATGAGAAGGAACAATGCACAAATGAGGAAGAGATGGAATAGGAAACAACATAGGGTAAAAGAGACTAAGATACCAATGGAGTCAAGGCAAAATAGTTTCAATGGATGATGCTTCTCATATTATAGGTTTGGGCATAAGGCTACACAGTGCAGGACTATAACAACCCAAAAACACACAAATAGAAAAATACAAAAATAGAAAAAGTTTTTTTTTTACTAAGTAGAGGGATACATGAGCCCTTCATGAACCCCTAACCCAACTAGTATTTACCTAAATTTTTGATCCCCTAAGTTTTTCTAAAAGCTACATCTCATGAAGTACCCTAACACAAGTCCATTTGTGTAGGCATATCATGTGTCACTATAGATAAGCCCATCTATCCCATCACTCTTGATGAGCTAGACTTATCACCCTCAGTCCATAGAAGGTATACACGTATCTCCATACCATACACAAGTCATTATGTGTAGGTATTCTATGAGTATTACGAGTTAAGTTATCCATATCATCTACATGATGAGCTATCTTAATTCATATGTAGTCTCTCCATAACTTAGTCCTTTATATTCTTAAGGGGGTCTCAATTCTCTTAGGTCTCCTATGTTCACCCTAAGGGATTCTCAATTCCCTTAGGTTACCCATGTTCACCCTAAGGGGTTCTTAATTCCCTTAGATCACCTCTAAGTTCACCCTAGAAATCTACTCTTAGGTTTCTATTACTAAGAAACCAAACAAGAATACATCTAGATAATAAAACATCAAAGAGTAATCACTAAGCATCCAAAAAATAAATAACGATTAAGACTAAAAGATAATGTCATCATCAGAAAGATAATCAGCTACATAGTATAACCATATATGGAAATAAAGTAAAAGTACCTTATCTAAACCAGTAAATAGTTATTACATTAAATATTACATGGTAAATCCTTGTTACTTTAAATAATATTACATTAACTACATTAGGGATATCTCCCCACAATTCTAGTCTATTTTAGCATAAGTAAATCATCATATAATACAATTACCTATACTTTATTTCCATTGAACTCCTTGCTTCACCTTGTTTCCCATTGGTTATTTGAGGGTAGTAGGGGATCAGGGTACTCATGGTTCAGGATAGACATACCTCTAAATGAATCTATTCATTTACTTTACCAAATTGCAACTATACAAAATTCAATTAAGTTTCCAACCATATAAAATCATAATGGATCTTATAAAAGATCCTTTACTTTTATCTTCACCTCTCAAGTTCCTTTAGAGAGTCATACAACATGTAATACTTATATCAAGGTCTAACTTTAATCAAATCCATTCATGTCTTAAAACATTAAAGTCCCATACCTTTAACCTCTAAAACAATCCCTTTCTTTTTTCATTCCCTAAATCAAAGCCCCATAACTTCAATTCAAAGAATAAATCTATATCTTATTTAATCTCAACTCCAATAAAATCAATTATTATTTTAAAGCATTAAAGTACCATACCTTTAACCTCTAAAAAATTCCATCATTCATTCCCTAAATCAAAGCCCCATAACTTCAATTCAAATAATATATCTACATCATTTTTTAATCACAATTCCAATCAAATCAATTATTGTTTTAAAGCATTAAATTCCCATACTTTTAACCTCTAAAACAATCCATAATTAATTCCCTAAATCAAAGCCCCATAAATTCAATTCAAATAATAAATCTACATCCTTTTTAATCACAATTCCAATAAAATCAATTATTTTTTTAAAGCATTAAAGTCCCATACCTTTAAACTCTAAAACAATCCATCATTCATTCCCTAAATCAAATCCCCATAACTTAAATTCAAAGAATAAATATACATCCTTTTTTAATCACAATTCCAATAAAATCAATTATTGTTTTAAAGCATTAAAGTCCCATACCTTTAACCTCTAAAAAAATCCATCATTCATTCCCTAAATCAAAGCCCCATAACTTCAATTCAAATAATAAATCTACATCATTTTCAATCACAATTCCTATCAAATCAATTATTGTTTTAAATCATTAAAGTCCCATACTTTTAACCTCTAAAACAATCCATAATTCATTCCCTAAATCAAAGCCCCATAACTTCAATTCAAAAAGAAGAAATATACATCCTTTTTAATCACAATTCCAATCAAATCAATTATTTTTTTAAAGCATTAAAGTCCCATACCTTTAACTTCTAAAACAATCCATCATTCATTCCCTAAATCAAAGCCCCATAACTTCAATTCAAATAATAAATCTACATCCTTTTTTATCTTATTACACAAAATGTCTTATTTTATTTAAAACCACATAAGGTAAATATCATTCATTAAAGGTCACTTTTATTAATATCTCATAAAATAATTCCTAATAATTAAATATCTTGCTTTAATTAAAATATCTTAAGAGAATTCATATTAATTAAAGGTCTCTCTTTAATTAAATATCTTAAAAGAATCAACACTAATCAAAGGTTTCCTTTTAATTAAAAACTCCTAATAAACATTAATCAAAGGTTTCATTTTAATTAAAATCCTCCAATATATTTCATATAAATCAAAGGTTTTAGTTTAATTAAAATCCTCCAATATATTTCATATAAATCAAAGGTTTCAGTTTAATTAAAATCCTCCAATATATTTCATATAAATCAAAGGTTTTAGTTTAATTAAAATCCTTCAATATATTTCACATAAATCAAAGGTCTCAGTTTAATTAAAATCCTTCAATATATTTCCCATGAATTAAAGGTCTCAGTTTAATTAAAATCCTTCAATATATTTCACATAAATCAAAGGTCTCAGTTTAACTAAAATCCTTCAATATATTTCACATAAACCAAAGGTCTCAGTTTAATTAAAATCCTTCAATATATTTTACATAAATCAAAGGTCTCAGTTTAATTAAAATTACCTGGGTAAACCTTACTACTCCAATGTTTACAACCAAAGGCTAACACCCTCTATGGAAGATATGAAACAACCTCTGTAGAAAGATTAAAGGGCTGCCAAACCTAGATTCCAATCAATGTAAACCCAACTGCTATGTTTTCAATTATATCACCACTATCTGCCCCAAAGGGACTAATATTACGTAGTAGCAGAGTTCCCCATAGATGTGAATGGTTATACATTATAAGCATTGCTCTCTAAACACAACCCTATCTTTAGACCACGTATGGTTTTCCCCACTATAGCAGACGCTTCTAAACCATAGCACTTTCAAACACAATGCTCACTCCTTGAACCTGGTGGTTTTCCCACTATAACAAATGCTTCTACAAAAAGGTTCTCTCTCTTGGAACATGGTGCTCTTAGACACACAATGCTCTTGAACTCATGATGCTCTCAAAACACCTACTACGCTCTTAGACACATAATGCATTTTAACTCACAACACTCTCAAAACACCTATTGTACTCTTAGACACAAAACGCTCTTAGACACACAACGCTCTTAGACACCTAGTGCTCTCAAATACTCACACATCGCTCTAAGAAACCCACTGCGCTCTTAGACATACAATGCTCTTAGACACACAGATAATGCTCTAAGACACCCACTACGCTCTTAGACATACAATGCTCTTAGACACATAGATAATGCTCTAAGACACCCAGTGCTCTCAAATACTCACATAGTGCTCTAAGACACCCACTGTGCTCTTAGACATACAACACTCTTAGACACAAAGACATCACTCTAATACATCCAATGCTCTCAAATAATCACACAACGCTCTAAGACACTCACTATGCTCTTAGACATACAATGCTCTTAGACACATAGACAATGTTCTAAGAAACACATCTCTTAGACACACAACCAATGCTCTAATACACACAACGCTCTTAGACACACAACCAGCACTCCAAGACACCCAATGTGCTATTAGACATACAATGCTCTTATATTTAGATATAGGTGGTTTCTAATCCTTTCCAATGGATTTTCACGCTATAGGGAAGTATAACTAGGGGAGTATAACTAGGTTTTGAACTAAGACATTCACCATACCAACGCATGTAAAAATGGATTTAAAGTTTAAAACACTCCAACCTTAATACTCCTATGAAATGGAATCTAGTGGTGTATTGGATGCCTCTCTCTTTGCTTGTTGCACATTCCTCTCCTTTTTTTCATCCCTGGTCTACGTCCTCCTCTATTTTTCAATCATCCTCCTCCATTTTCTTCCTTTCTTGCACCTTCCCTACTTCCTTGCTCTAGGTGGCCCATCCACTGTCCCTTATCGAAACTTCAGCCCAACCTCAAGCTCCTCTTTCTTCAATTCTTCATCCATTATCCTATGGCAGCAAAGAAATCATTTACCCATAACTTCCATCTTTGGAAATTAATAACCCCCCATATTATTTACATAGGTTACACTATATTTTTTTTTGGTATAAGGTAGAGGTGGTTATAAGGTCCACAAACCTTTTACAAAGTCAAAATGGGCTGGTTCTAGCATCAAGCCCGTATAATCAAAATACAAAATGGATCTTTCTAAGACTCACATTAAGCCATACTTAGAGTCCACAGTCCTATACTTGTCGCTTGACTATTCAGGATAAAACAAAAACCAAACAACACCTAGCACTTACTAACACTAGGTTGTTGTACTGTACACTTGTCACCTCCCAGGCCCCAGCAAATGGGATGCCTTTTTTGCCTAATTCCATCTGTCAGATTACTCATCATCAGCCCCTCTAATCTCCTGATGCTCTAATAGGTTTGATCTTAGCTCTTCTCTAGCGACCAACACCAATAGTTCTTGAGGGAAGTTATCCTTCCAAATTTGCATCTCCCCAATAGAAAGCTGCAATATTTGCCATTAGATCCGCCCTTTGGTTCCCTTCTGCGAAGGTGTGTTGGATTCGGGCATTAACCAAATGAGATTTATGAATCTTTGCTTCTAGGATAAGCTCCAATATGGTCCAGTTGGGGTCTTTATCCTCCTTAATTGCCTTGATTATATTAAGTGAATCCCCTTCAAAGATAACTTCCTTATAACCCTCAAGTCCGGCAATTCTCATTGCTCGCATGCGAGGCTCGAGCTTCGCAAAATGATTTGTTTGAGTTCCCAAAGGCTCTGCAAAGGCAAGGACCACTTTTCCTTCCTCATTTCTCAAAACTCCTCCTGCTCCCTGCAGCCCCGGATTTCCTTTAGCTGCCCCAGTCAAAATTAAACTTAACCCACTTTTGTGTGGGGGTATCCACTTGACACCATCCCGTGGGTTGGTTGTAATGTCTAGGTCTGGAAGTTCCTCTCCCCAGTTCCACAAAATCCTCCTTTCCCTTAGAGACATGGTCTCATTTTTGAAGAAGAAAGTTTTCCAGTTTTCTTTCAAAGCTCTGATTATTTTATTACCACATAACCTGGGATCTTTCTTACGTCCTTTAAATACTCTCTTATTTCTCTCATTCCATATCCCCCATAAAAAATGGGGTAAGGCTGAGCTTCCGAGCCAAGTCAAAAGCTTTGCCGGAAGGGGGAAGCCGATCGTATGCGGAAGTCGGACATGCTATTTGGACAGACCCAATCTATATGAAATTTGGACAGGATCATTTGGAAGAGCTGTACAAGAAAAATCACAAGTTAGAAATATATGACTTACATATTCTATTGCTTTCTCACACAAGATACATCGATTGATGAATTGGAAACCTCTCCTTTGCAGATTATCTGTTGTCAGGATCTTATTTTGAACTGCCAACCAAAAGAAGAAAGCTATTTTTGGGGTTAAATTATTTAACCAAATAACGAGAGTCGGAGTCCAACCATTGAATCCTGAGTGGATTAACTTATAGGCAGTTTTTACTGAATAGATCCCACTTGTAGTTTTGCCCCAAATTGCCTTGTCTCTTCCTCCCCCAGGAATGATCGGGAACACCCTTAAAGCATCATTGAGTTTGGTTAGGGCCACCTTCTCTTGCTCTGACAGATTATGAACTGTGATTTTCTTCCAAGAAGAAGTTTCTGTGCTACTGACAATAAAATCCCCTACTTTTCCTCCCATTTCCTTCGAAAGTTTATGTTGGAGGACCCGAAGGTCTAAGTTATCTTTCAGAGGGGCCTCTTCCAACCACGGGTCTTTCCAAAAGTCCACTTGTCTTCCATTACCAATTCTCCATCTGATGCCTTTCCTGACTACCTCCCGACATTCGAGCAAACAATTCCAAAAATAGGATCCTCTAGGAAGATTATCAACTTTCGGAAGTCCCGATTATTTCGATATATTTTGCCTTAAGAAGTTTTACCCATCCCAATTGATCATTATTGATAAATATCCATACCTATTTGCCAATCGAGCTTGATTCAATTCTTTCATTCTCTTTAACCCCGAGCCCCCTGATCCTTGCTTGCACACACCGATTCCATGCTACCAACGAAATTCTCTTTCTCTCCTCTGAACTTGACCACAAGAAGTTGCGTTGAATTAGCTCCAATGTAGCTCGAACCTTTGCAAGAATTCTAAATAGAGACATGCAGTAAATTGGAATGCTCAGTAAAGTAGTTTGAACTAATAAGGCTTTCCTGCGGAGCTGAGAAGGCTGCCCTTCCACCCTGCTAACTTTTTGGAGATCCTGTCAATGATCGAGTTCCACAAAGTAGCCTTCATTCTTCCTTCGAACATAGGCATACCTAGATAAGTTGTTGGTAGAAGCTCCTTTCCACAACCGAAGAGGTTAGCTATTCTTTCCTCCCTCCCACCGGGCGTGTTAAAGAAATAGATGCTACTCTTCTTATAGTTTATGTCTTGTCTCGTCTGTCTCATACTTGGTTAGAATTCTCTTCAACTTCCTAGCTTGAGGCACCGAGGCTTTGGACACAATGATTGTATCATCCACAAAGCTGTTGGTGAGACACTGCCCTGCTTGTTGAGGCTGGTTTAAAACCTTCCAATTGACCATCTGCCATCGTTGCTGAAATGTTCCTACCCAATGCTTCCGCTAAAATAATAAACAAGTATGGAGACAAAGGATCTCCTTGTCGCAACCCCCTTTCACTCTTAAAGTAACCGGAGGGTGACCCATTCACCATGACAGAAAATCTTGTAGTAGAGATACAACTAAAAATCAACTTAATCCACCGGGGACAGAAACCAAACTTACCCAAAATCTTGGTGAGGAACCGCCATGAGACCCGGTCGTAGGCTTTATTCATATCAAGCTTTAGTAACATACTTGCTTCCTTACTAGTCACCATTGAATGAATAACCTCATGAATTGTGATGATACCATCCAATATTTGTCGCCCTTTCACAAAGCCACCTTGGTTCATATCAATGATGAAAGGAAGGATAACCTTCGACCTATTGGCGATTGTTTTTGTGAGAATCTTCATCGAGTGTTACATAAACCGATAGGGCGAAAGCTGGAAAATTCCATTGCTCCCACTAGTTTAGGGATGAGAACTAAAAAAGTAGCATTAACTCCTTCTGGGATTTCCATGTCCTTTTGAGCCTCAATTATAGCTTCCACTACATCATTGCCTAGGATATCCCAAAACTTCGGAAGAAAGGCTGCAGGGAAGCCATCCAGGTCCTGGGGAGCTCGTTACCATCCATGTCAAAAACGACCTTCTTGATTTCCTCCTTTGTGAAAGGACTAAGTAAGAATCCATTAAGATTATCGATTCGAGGGGTGGAATGACGCCAATCAGAGAGTCCTCTTCTTCAATAGTCGGATTTACATCTTCTAGCAACGATTTAAAGTACTCAACCGCTTCCCTCCTTATGTCTTCCATATCTTTGGTGTTAGACCCATCGGCCATCTTGATCTCCTTAATTTTGTTAGTACTCCTGTGGTGAAGAGTAGAGACATGGAAGAACTTTGTATTTCTGTCACCCTCCTTTAACCAATGCAGTCTGGATTTCTGCCTCCAAAAGGTTTCTTCAAATCCTAGCATCGTGTGGTATTCGGCTAACAGCTCCCTCTCCTGGTTTCTCAGATCCTCTGTAAGCTGCTCTGACTTCAACTTCTCCTGTAGTTCATTGATCTTGTCTTTTAGTTCTACCTTTTTAACAAAAATATTGCCAAAGGAAGTTTTGTTCCACTCTCTAATGTTAGCCTTCACATTCCTTAGTTTACATGCCACTTGGGCCAGTTTCGAACCATTATACTTTTTGTCCCACCATTGGGCAACCAGATCCTTGAGATCCTGATGTTGGAACCACATAAGTTCGAATCGAAAGGGTCTGATGTATCTTTTCTTAGAGTCCTCCCCTGTTTCCCACAGAATTGGGTTGTGATCGGACCCGATTCTTGGGAGTGTCGTTAATGAAGAGTCCCCAAACCTCTCCAGGCATTCTTGAGAGAGAAGAAACCTATCTAATCTTATCTGAATTTGGTTTTCCTTCAATATTTTGTTAGACCATGTATAGGAGAATCTACGCAGGTCCACATCCATCGGCTCATGTTGCTCAACAAAATATCTAAACTCGTAGATATCAGAAGTTATTCTTTGAGATCCCCCCAATTTATCTACAGGATTAAGGTAGCAATTGAAATCCCCCGCCACAATCCAAGGGTAGTTGGGGACCGTCTCCCTCAATTCAGCTAGCTGACTCCAAAGAACCCTTCTCAGTCCCTGTCTAACTGGAGCATATACATTCGTTAAGATCCACTCTTCCTGTGTGGTTTTATCCACACATAAGAGACAAATAAACCAACTAGACATCAGAATCACTCTACTATCAATCACATTTTTGTTCCACATAACTAGTAACCCTCCTGCTGTTCCAGTGGCCTCTTGGCCTACTACTTCAACTTCTCGCCAAGTCCTATTCTTAAAAGGAATAACTCTACTCTCCTCCATTTTAGTTTCTTGCAGTAAAATCATATCCGGTTTGTGTTCTTGTCTAAGAGCATACAAAGCTCTTATTTTTGTAGGATTACTCCCACGAATATTCCATGAAAGGATCTTCATTTATGGGCTTTGGATCCTCGAGCCTTCGCCCCAAAGAGCAATCACTGCTTGAGTGCCATCAACCACTCCTCGCTCCGCTTCTTTCTGCCTTAAGGCAACATTGCTAGGTTTCCCTCTTCCTACCGAACCATATCCCCATACATCCGCTCTAGGTTGAAGTTCCTTGGGATTCACTTGGCTTCTAGTAACCATCTTGGGTAGGTCAGTCTTGGTATTTGGGGTAACAATCCGGCTTTCCGAGGTTAACTGGTCTTTTTGACAGTGGAGATGATTCCGTGCTCTTAGCTTCTTGATTAGTAGATTATTTTTTCCCCCGCTTTGGGGTTACACTGATCTTGGTGGTTCACCTCTTCCTCCTGAGTATCCTTGCTTGCATTATTAGTTTCCTACTCCTTCCTCTCGATTTTTCTCCTCTAAATCCTTCTCTTGAGTCTCCTCTACCTCAGATTCCACTTCTTGGCTGTCCATCTGATCTCCCTTCAAATGATTTAATGCATCAAAACTGTTCTCCATTGGGATGTTGATCTCCTTGGAATTTCTTCCCATAAATTCCTCTGCAGTACATGGGACCACTTCCACCGAGCCTCCATAGGCCTCCCGTATCACCCAATCAAACTTACTTGCCCCAGGGCGTTGATCTATGGGGTTCTTTCCTTTGTGATTTGGCTCTGAGGCTTGCTGTAACATCTTAGGAGCAGGTTGAGCTTGAGGGTTCCCATCAAAGGGACCAGCTCCCCTGTGAGAGGGTTTTGGGGCATAGGAATTTTTGGGAGGAGGGTTAAAACGTTGCCTCTTGCTTACAATAGGGCGAACAGGGTCTCTGATATTCGGATTTCGAGCTCCACGTCCTTAAGTCCCAGGTTGGGTAGGAATGGAGATCTCGGGGGGAGGGATATTATTGCAGGGTTTGAGGATCGGTATTTTGGAGTGGGGGCTGGTTCTTGGAAATGCATTGGATACCCTGGTGCCCTACCTTCCCACAAACACTACACTTAAAAGACATATTTTCATATTCAAATACCTGAGTATGAAGGCCAAACATAGACGACAAAATAATGGATTTAGGGAGCTCTTTACTCGAGTCCGCCAATACACACATGCGAGCGGACAGGAGTCTTGTTTTGCTCAAGGTTGCGGGATCAATAGCTATTAGTTCTCCAATCTCCGTAGCTATCCCAACCAATATTTGTTCGTTCCAAAAAGCGGAGGTAATCCTGGCATCTTAACCCAAATAGGAGCCAAATCCAGACACTCGAGTCCGGGGGTTGAAATCGGGGGACCAACGCTTCGAGATACAAGCCCCTTTTCCCAAAAAACCAAGGACCTCCTTGGAGAGTCCTTTCCATGTCCCGTTCACATTGAAATGTCACCAAAAGAAAACTCTTGGGTAAAGCCTTAATCATCATACCGGCCCTTGGCTGCCATTTTTGGATGGCCCATCTCCTTATGACTTCCATGTCCGGCCTCACCCCCATAAATTTAGCCACCAAAGATGTTCTTCCCTCCATAGCCACATGTTGAGCTAAGGAATCTGGGACGTGCAACCTACCATTGACAGATTTTAGATTAAAACAAGATTCGGATAATTTTTGCTTATCGCGAAGAGCATTAAGATATGAAGGTCTCCAGTTGCCAGGTTTCTCTTTGTCTCCTTCTTGGGTCTTCCTTTGATCCTGACACATAGAGTCCTGGTCCCCCTCAGAGAAATCTTCAACCGCATCCGCCCAACGCCCTTGGACCGGTTCCAATAGAACTTCCTTGTCCACATCCTCCGCTTGGGGGCCTGCTATCTCGCTAGAGCCCCCACCTGCCGCGTCTGCTGATCTGCCCTTTGAAGTCCCACACCTAGGGTTTGATGCCCCTAGACCTCTCGCTCCTCCTCCTTGCTGCTCCATCCGTCACAACTTGTTGCCTCCCATTAGGTTACACTATATAGGGGAAAGGAATATTTACATTTTAAAAAAGAATAATGGTATCCTTTTAAATAAAATATCATTTGCATGATATTTATCACCATTAAAATATACTTCTTTTATTTAAAACAATTTCTTAATTGCTCTGTATTTAAAATAAAATATATCTATTTATTAAATGAATCTTTATTTTTTCAATTAATTAAAGTCTTCTAATGAATTTTCCATTATCATTAAAATGAAAACCTTTAATTAATTTAAATGAACTCTCATTTATTAATTAAAATGAAGTTTACTAATGAGCTCAAATGACTCAATAAATATTTAATCAAAAACTCATTAATGAATTTAAATGAATCTTCATTCAACATATAATTTTAATTTGCTTTTCTTCATAAAAAATGATGCTCTATTTTCACTTCAACATGATGGTTTACTTTATGCATCCACATACATTTTGCAGTTGCTCTCTTATATAAATTCCAACATTATGCTACCCAAGCCATGATGCAGTAGAGAGCAAACAAATTTATAAAACAACAAAGAGGTAATCTTTCTATCAACCCAATCACCTATTATAGCCAAATATTTTACGATAGCTACTAGGCTATCAACAAAATCTCAAGGTGATCAATCATCGATGATTATCCCTTCCAAAAATGCACGCCTATATGAAGGTATCTATCCATGTTACCTTCGAGTACCTTAATCATCATTTCCCACAATCTTAAGTATCCTCAAATCTGGTGGATGCTTCCACCTTTTCCACCTACGAGTGTACCTAATCCTGCACACTTGGAAATATGTTAGCGATAACATGCCCTTATAAATCAACTAAACATCATATAGTTGGTTCAATTGTTCAAACTAAGTATCACCACATCATAGGTTAATACATTGTTTTCTTTGTGCCATAAAGTCTTCTAGGGAGGGTCATGACATCCTACCCCACTAGAATTAAACATCATCCTCGATGTTTCCAGTTTTACTTTATTTTTAATAGAAAGTAAAAATTATTACATCATATAGCTTCAAACAAAAAGGAAAAATGTTTTCGCATAACCTCCACTTTCTCCCAAGTGGTATTCTTCTTAGAGAACTGGTCCCACTAGACCTTACACTATTTGAGATTCTAATTCTATAGAGACTTAGAACGAAACTCAAGAATATTCACCGGTAGTACTTCAATGGCCTCCGGATTTGCCATCTGCAAGTTAGAAACATCCCACACATGTTCAGGGTCAGCAACATATTTCCTAAGCAAGGATATGTGGAAGGTATCATGGATTTTGGATAGATTAGGTGGTAATACAAACCGGTATGCAACCAAACTGATATTTTCTATGATACCAAAGGGCCCCACAAAATGTAAAACTTCAATTATTATTTTTAATCAAAGCCCCATAAGTTCAATTTAAAAAGAAGAAATTTACATCCTTTTTAATCACAATTCCAATCAAATAAATTATTATTTTAAAGCATTAAAGTCCCATACCTTTAACCTCTAAAACAATCCATCATTCATTCCCTAAATCAAAGCCCCATAACTTCAATTCAAAGAATAAATCTACACCTTTTTTTATCTTATTACACAAAAGGTCTTATTTTATTTAAAACCACATAAGTTAAATCTCATTCATTAAAGGTCACTTTAATTAAGATCTCATAAAATGATTCCTAATAATTAAAGATCTTGCTTTAATTAAAATCTCTTAGGAGAATTCATATTAATTAAAGGTCTCTATTTAATTAAATCTCTTAAGAGAATCAAAATTAATCAAAGGTTTCCTTTTAATTAAAAAAATCCTAAGATAATCAACATTAATCAAAGGTTTCCTTTTAATTAAAATCCTCCAATATATTTCACATAAATCAAAGGTTTCAGTTTAATTAAAATCCTCCAATATATTTCACATAAATCAAAGGTTTCAGTTTAATTAAAATCCTTCAATATATTTCACATAAATCAAAGGTTTTAGTTTAATTAAAATCCTTCAATATATTTCACAAATAAAAGGTTTTAGTTTAATTAAAATCCTTCAATATATTTCACATAAATCAAAGGTTTCAGTTTAATTAAAATCCTTCAATATATTTCACATAAATCAAAGGTTTCAGTTTAATTAAAATCCTTCAATATATTTCACATAAATCAAAGGTCTTAGTTTAATTAAAATTGCCTGGGTAAACCTTACTACTCCAAGGTTTACAACCAAAGGCTAACGTCCTCTATGGTCGATACAAGAAAACCTCTGTAGAAAGATTAAAAGGCTACCAAACCTAGAGTCCAATCAATGTAAAACCAAGTGCTATGTTTTCACTTTTGTCTGCACTATCTGTCCCAAAGATACTAAGCTTACGTAGCAACAGAGTTCCCCATAGATGTAGATGGTTGTACGTTATAAGAAGTGCTCTCTAAACACAACCCTATCTCTAGACCACGGATGGTTTTCCCCACTACAACAAATGCTTCTAAACCATAGCGCTTTCAAACACAGAGCTCACTCCTTGAACCCGATGGTTTTCCTACTACAAAAAATGCTTCTACAACAAGGTTCTCTCTTGGCACACTATACTCTTGAACTCATGGCACTCTAAAAACACCTATTTTGGTCTTAGACATATAATTCTCTTGAACTCACAACGCTCTCAAAACACCTATTGCACTCTTATACACACAACGATATTAAACACACAACGCTCTTAGACACCCAGTGCTCTCAAATACTCACACAGTGCTCTAAGACACCCACTACGCTCTTAGACATAAAATGCTCTTAGACACATAGACATCACTCTAATACACCTAGTGCTCTCAAATACTCACACAGTGCTCTAAGACACCCACTGCACTCTTAGACATACAACACTCTTAGACACAAAGACAACGCTCTAAGACACCCAATGCTCTCAAATACTCACACAACGCTTAAAGATACCCACTATGCTCTTAGACATACAATGCTCTTAGAAACACAAACAATGCTCTAAGACACACATCACTTTTAGACACACAATCGATGCTCTAAGACACACGACACTCTTAGACACACAACCAATGCTCTAAGATACCCACTGTGCTCTTAGACATACAATGCTCTTAGATTTAGATATAGGTGGTTTCTAATCCTTTCCAATGGATTTTCATGCTACAGGGGAGCATAACTAGGGGAGTATAACTAGGGGAGTATAACTAGGTTTAGAACTAAGACATTCACCATACAATTACATGTAAAAATAGATTAAAGTTTAAAACACTCCAACCTTAATCTTATTGCAGAATGAAATCTGGTGGTGTCTTGGCTACCTCTCCCTTTTCTCGTTGCACGTTCCTCTCCTTTTTTTGGTCCCTAGTCTATGTCCTCCTCTATTTTTCTCTCATACCCTTTCATTTTTCTTCCTTTCTTGCACCTTACGTGCTTCCTTTCTCCTGGTGACCCATCCATCCTCCCTTATTGAACCTTGAGCCCAACCTCGAGCCCCCTTCCTTCAATGCTTTGTCCCTTATCCTCTGGTGGCAAGGAGTTCCTTTTCCCATAATTTCCATATTTAGAAATTAGTAGCCCCCTAGATTATTTTCATAGGTTACACTATATAGGGGAAAGGG
Organism: Wollemia nobilis; assembly: GCA_028583015.1. NCBI lineage: Eukaryota > Viridiplantae > Streptophyta > Pinopsida > Araucariales > Araucariaceae > Wollemia > Wollemia nobilis. The sequence continues at coordinate 14,299,211 of JAQPPZ010016881.1, forward strand.
ATATTTACATTTTTAAAATGAAGAATGGTACTTTTTAAATAAAATATCATTTACATGATATTTATCACCATTAAAATATACTTATTTTATTTAAAACAATTTCTTAATTGATCTTTATTTAAAATAAAAGATATCTATTTCTTAAATGAATCTTTTTTTTTATATATTTCAATTAATTAATGTCTTCTAATGAATTTTCCATTATCATTAAAATGAACACCTTTAATTAATTTAAGTGAACTCTTATTTATTAATTAAAATGAAGTTTACTAATGAGCTTAAATGAGTCAATTATTATTATTATTTTTAGCGAAAAACCTCTTACGGGGCTGCCTTGGTCTGAGAGACCACGAACAGGGGGTTCTACACCATCAAAGTCACCCGGGAGTTGCACCCGACCCTGCCCGCACCAACATTATCAATTGGATTTTGGGTACCCAATTTATCTTTTTGGTAGGGTGGAGATTAGAACCTGGGACCTCCCTTGGAGGATTGCCCTCTCCTCTCCAAATCACCTACAACACCTGGGTCAAATGAGTCAATTTTTATTTTATCAAAACCTCATTAATTAATTTAAAGGAATCTTCATTCATCATATAATTTTAATTTTCTTTTCTTCATAAAAAATGATGCTCTATTTTCACTTCAACATGACAGTTTACTTTATGCATCCACATTCATTTTGTAGTTGCTCTCTTATATAAATTCCAACATTATGCTACCCAAGCCATGATGTAGTAGAGAGCAAAAAAAATTAAAAAAAAACAAATAGAGAATATTTCCATCAACCTAATCACCTATCTTAACCAAATATTTTATGATAGCTACTAGGCTATCAACTAAAGCTCAATGTGATCAATCATCGATGATTATCCCTGACGACAATGCATGCCTATATGAAGGTATCTATCCACATTACCTCTGGGTGCCTTAAGCATCATTTTCCCTTATCTTAAGTACCCTCGTTTTTGGTGGATGCTTCCACATTTTCCACCTATGAGTGTACTTGATCTTGCACACTTGGCAATATGTTAGTGATAACATACCCTTATAAATCAACTAAACATCATATAGTTGGTTAAATTATTCAAACTAAGTATCACCACATCATAGGTTAATATATTGTTTTCTTTGTGCCATAAAGTCTGCTAGGGAGGGTCATGAAAAGGACAAATGAAAGACAAGAATATGGGAATTTTAGAGATATATATCTCTTTCAAGGGTATTGCTACTATTACAATCAGTTTGGTCACAAGGTAGTAAATTGTAGGGTTCATGACAAGAATGGATATGGCTTCACCAGGAGAAACCCCAAGATATTTGCACATTTAAGGAATAACAACATTAAGTTTTATAAGTGCAATAATTATGGGCATACAAAAAAGTGGTGTAGATTAGAAATTCCAAAGACAAGCATGAACATAAATATTTAGAGGAATCAAAAGGATCAGTTGAAGAAGAAAGTGGACAAAGGTAAAGATTAGTGCATGTTGGGAGTAGAGATACTCCCACCCCAAAATTAACCACATCAAGAGGAGGTGGGGAGGGACTAAGCTAAGAATATCATTATTAGAACCAAGCCCCAAAGGTGACCCTTTGCCATTGATGTCAAAGGGAGATATATTTGAGTTAGGGGGAGAGCATTTAGTCAGGGGGAGCAGTTTATCAAGGGGAGCAAAACAGAAAAAGGTAAAATAAATGGTAAAATAAAAATGGGTTACCATCAATAAAAAAGGGGAATATTGTTGGAAATATGAGCAAGGTTTGTTATCATTGAAGTCAAGAAGAGAGCAAGGTTTGTAGTCATTAATGTCAAGAATATGATGACCAAGTTTCAATGTCATCCATGCATTTATGTCTAAAGGTTGATGTCCAAGTTTTGGTGTTATTAATGTCCTCCAGTGGTTTTTCCAAAAAGGCAAAGAAGCAGGTTAATGGAAATAATAATATTATAATATATAATATTATAATATTTTTGGTTACAGGTTGGTTTGAAGAAAAATGAAGGCCAAGGAGTTATAAAATTATTATTCCTCCAAAATACCCATGTGATAGTTTATAAAGTCATAGGTTTAAATTATTTAAATTTAAATATTTTACACTAAGGTAAAATTAAAATTAAAATTAATTTAAAGTGCCATAATAAAATTTGAATTCAAATTAAATTTAAGTGCTGATGTGTTTGGAAATATGACATTGCATATAAAAGGTGGTAAGTTCCACCTTAAGAAATTATCCATGCGAATAATCGAATGCCCAAGTAAATTGTGCGCCAAGGTTTGAAAGGAAGAATCGCATGTGCTTTAAAATATTAAGGAGGCATACCAGGGAACAAATACAAGTGGAGCATCATTTACATTGTATAGCACTGGGTAGTGTGGTTGGCAGCCAGGGGCTATGCTAAGTCACTCATAGGTGACAGGTCACGGGTTCGATCCATGTGATCGTTGTTTTGGCAAGGTAGAAGACAAAGTTTTATTTTGCACCATCAAACGAAGGAGAAAAGGGAGGCATGAGCCTCAACCTTTGCCTGAGGGCACGTAGCCCACTTGGTGGGTGTGCATTGTGTGGAGGCACTTGGAAGAAGGGGATTGGGTTTTCAAATTCTGCCAAGGCCTTTTGGTGTTATTTACAAGGTATGCACTCAATTTGCTAAGGTTAAAGTTGCATCCGAAATTGTGAGGAGTGGAAATTAATTTTTAATTTTCCCTAAGTTTTTATTAAGTTGAAATTGCTTAGTGGGAAAATTAAAAGGGGTTTATATGCTTTAGAGGGAGATAAAAGGGAAAGTAAAGGTTTAATATTGTGATTTATTTTTGTAGTGATTAAAGTTTATAAGAGGAGTAATAAGGTATGCCAAGGGTGCTTTATGTTATATGTTGAAATAGAGTCATTTTGAAAATTGTTTTGAAAGGAGAAATAAGGAATACTTTGGCATGGTGAAATATTTTTGAAGAAAAATATTGAGGATAGATTTGTGATATCTAACGCATTGAGATTGTCAAAGAGGTTGATTGTCATTGAGACATGTTTTGAGATCAAATATTCTTCAAAACAAAGGTGTGAGTATATCATCTGTGTTAGTGGAATATTGTTTGTTGAATGTTGTAAATGCAAGTTGGAGTGAAAAGGTTTTGTTTGGTAAGCATTGTTGAGTAAGATTTCATGTGCATGATTGGTAAATGTTGGTGAGAATATTTGAGTGAGAAATTGAGAACTATATTGAAGTAGGGTTTGAGATGGACCATGAGTATCATTGTTATGTGATATTGTTTGATAAGCATTGTTCGAAATATTTGAGTAAGCTTTCATGTGCTTGATTAGGGTTTGTGAAAAAGACCATAAGTATAATTGTTATGTGAATTTGGAATCATCTTGAGTCAAGGGTGAGTTCCATAGTGTGATTTTTTGAAAGCATTGTGAAACACCTGGTTAGGATTTGTAATCAAGTTATGTTTCATTGAGTTATTGGTTGAGTAGAGTTTATTGAGCATAGTTGATTGAAAGTTATTGGAGTGATAGTTCAAGTTATGTGAAGTAAATTGTTCTTTATTCTAAATTTAGTTGATAGAAAATATTGAAAGTGATTGAATGTTTGAGATTGTGAAACATATTAAGTCTCTAATTGTTGGCAATTTTGGGTTTGAGATCCTAGCTTCTTGTCTATGAGTTGTCATTGATGTCAAAAGGAAATGACATTAATGTTAAGAGGATGTGTTGGCTTCAAAGGTGGAAGATTCCAAGAGAATATTTTTAAGAGAATCCGGAGAGATTCCATTGGCAATGGTTTTTATTAAAACCAATGGAGGTTCCCTTTATTATTTATTTAATTATTATTTAAAACCCTTCAAGGTTTTAATTAATTAATTATTTAATTAATTAAGGGAGAAATTATTTTTAATTTATTAAAAATACTTTAAGGGTTTTTAAACCCTTTAGAAAGCAAATTTCGATTAAATTCGAAATTACTTTTCTTTGCAACCGACGTGTTCTAAAGTCCACGTATGGACTATAAATATGAGAAGGTTCCTAAGGTTAAACCCTCTTGGAGAATCGAAGGCAATTAATTGGTTTGGCTGCGATCGAATGTTCTGTTTACTCTGCGAAAGAGGAGAGCTCGTGGTTTGAAAAGATTTCGAAAAGCTTGACCGTTTATGTGGAAGGAAGTCCGTCTTGGACTTCGTAAGCCCCTTGTGGGCTAGTGGCAGTGAAGGCTACGTTTGGGCCTTGGGTAGGCGGAGGTCTATGTTTCGATCCCCGTGGAGGGAGCTGTGCATGGATTAGTCATGTTTTTATTAAAACGTGTTTTGTGCCACAAATTTCGGATTCTTCAAGGGCAGCCATTATAAGGTGTGATTATTTTCTTGATATGATTTTTGGCATTGTTTAGCATTGTTTAAAAGACATAGGAGAAATAAGGGGATATTTCTTTGGTTGTATTTTTGAGATTAGTCTTTTGCTATGCTAAATTTAAAAATGGAGATATAAGGTGTAAGTTTTGGTTGTGTTTTTTGGCTTCTTTGGTGGTTGTTTTTAAAGAAGAGGAGCTAAAAGGTGTATTAAGGAAAGTTTTTATATATGCTCATTTATCTTGGTTCTAACCCTAACTTGGTTGGAAGTTTGAGGGTTGTGTGTGGTGACAGACTTTAAGGTTCAATTATCTTCTACTCCAATAAGGTATGGGCACATTCTTCTTATGAGTATGATTGGTGTATGTTTTCTGAAATAAGGTTGGAGTGAAAAGGTTTTCAACTAGGTTTCCTTTGGTTGGGTGTAAATCCTATTTTTTGGTTTGTTGAAGACTTCTTATGCATTGTTATCCTTGATGAGAGTTTTGGTGAATGCATAATTCTGGTTTGAGGTAGTGGAAGCAGTGTGCACTAGGGTTTATGTTTGTGAGTCTTGCTACTTGCATTGAGTTGGTGGAACCCTTGGTTGGTTGTTTTGAGTTTGATGGTTGAGTTGCTTCCATAGAGGTTGTTTGATCAAGTTATTGTTTTACTTGATTCATGATATTGGGCTTACTCCATTGAGTTGATTTGAGCAAGTTATTCTTTACATTTGGTGATATTGTGTTGGTGGTTGTTTTGTTCAAATATCTTTGGAGGGAAAAGGATTTCTACTTGTTTCCTTTTCTTGTGATGATTGGTTGAATGCTTCAAGGTTGATGTTGAGTTGAGTGGTGTTGGTTGACTAAACCTTGTTTGATGAGCATTGTTGTTGAAACCCTAAGTGATGATGAAAAGAACATGAGTATCATTGTTATGTGATTCTTTGCATAGTTGGCAATTGTTGGGGTTTCATGTTCTTGAAAGAAAACATTCTATCCTATCCATTTCAGATATTGAGTTGAGTTTTCAAATTTGAGATTGAGATTGAGCTGAGTTGATTTGATTTGAGTTTTGATATTGGGATTTGAGTATAGAACATATTGAGTCTCTAACAATTCTCTTTATGCTTCTATGAGTTTGACAAATCACATTGGGTCTCTAACAATTCACTTTGTGATTTCCTACTAAGAAAGTTTTTCTTGGTGAGCTTGCTGAGTTTTTGGACGAGTTCCGAGTGGGAAATTGTGAGCATTTTTGGACAGGTTTCGATGGGAACTTGTGAGCAGTTTTTGGACAGGTTTCGGTGGGGACTTGTGAGCAGATTTGGACAGGTCCTAGCAGAGGACTTGTGAGCTGAGTTTTATAGTTCTATCAGAGAAATTGAGGACATAGGTGCATTGGTTCTATGAGAAGAACCTGAGGACAGTTGGCAAGTCTTTGAGAAGGCTTGTATGCAGAGGATTGATTTGTTCAAGAGTTGGAAAGATTCGATAGACAGAGGAAGACTTGTACTAGACTGACTGACTGTGTTTGGTACAGGTTGTTGAGCTGCTGTGGACATGATCATAGAAGGCAGAGGTCTCTTAGGCTAAGCATTGAGGACAAGAGGTCTTCGGTGGAAAGGAGTTCCATGTGCTGGCAAGAGGTAGAGGCAGTTGATCTTCCGAGGGATCATTTCCGGAGCGAGAGGGGAAGGTATCTCCTTTGAGCAGAGGCTCATAAATTTTGATTGGGGGAAGGTATCTCCTTTGGTCCGAGGCTCATAAACATTGTAATTGGGAAGGATTCCCAAAGAAATTTGAGATAACTTTTAGAGAAAATTTTTGTGGACGTAGCCCAGCCATTCTGGGTGAACCACGTTAAAATTGGTGTCACTTTGTGGATGATATTGTGCATTGCTTTGATATTTCTTTGGGTATATTGCTTTACTATTTTGAAGTATAAAGAAAAAAGTAAAAATAGGTATTATACTGTTCACCCCCCCCTCTCAGTATAAGCTTGTGTTCTTCACTAATAATTATCTATATGCTTTTGTGGATAAACAAGATTCTGAGTGAAACTTGTGAGTGTGATTGAAAGAGTTTTTATGTGATAGATTGAGTTAATTTGAGTAAGCTTTTGTGAGCTTACAATGTATATTTGAGGTAAGTCTAGGTGAAGACTTGTTGGGTAGATTGGACAAGTTCCAGTGAGAACTTATTGAGCATATTTGAGGTAAGTCTTGGTGAAGACTTGTGGATAGATTAGTGTGAGATTTTGTGGAAGCTTACAATATATAATTGAGGTAAGTCTTAGTAAAGACTTGAGAGCAAATTAGACAAGTTCTTGAGAGGACTTATTGAGCAGATTTGAGACAAGTCTTTGAGAAAACTTGAAATTAGAGTTGATTTGTGATTGGATCAAGCTTTGTGTTAAGGCTTGAGGATATATTTTGGTGCATATTTGTGCCAGACCAGAGACAGATATTGAGCATATTTATGCCAGATCGAAGAATTATGTTTAGTGTAGATTTGAGATAGATATTTGAGGGTAGATTTATGCTATACCGAAGCACTATATTTAGTGTATATTTGAGATAGATATTGAGAAAATTTGTGCTAGACCGAAGGATTGTGTTTAGTGTAGATTTGAGTTAGATATTTGAGGGCAAATTTGTGCTAGACCGAAGGATTATATTTAGTGTATTTTTGAGATAGATATTGAGTAGATTTTTGCTAGACTAAAGTACTATATTTAGTGTAGATTTAAGATAGATATTGAGTAGATTTGTGCTAGATTGAAGGATTGTGTTTAGTGTAAATTTGAGACAGATATTTGAGGGTAGATTTGTGCTAGACCAAAGGACCGTGTTTAGTGTAGATTTGAGATAGAGATTGAGTAGAGATTTGGAGGTGATAAAGTTGATGATAATAGTCTCCAGTGGATAGATATCCATTAGCTAGGGTAGATAGGATAGAGGTATTGAGTGGGGAGAGATCCACAAGCTAGTGCAGTGGAGGCAGTAGTCTTTTAGAGGATCACTAGCCAAAGTAGAGGAGAAGGAGTTCTCTTGTGGATAGAGATCCACAAACTAGATGAGGGGATTTGTGTCTCTAGTAGATAGGTATCTATGAACTTGATTAGGGTATTGGTGTCTCCTTTGGATAGAGGTCCATAAAAATTATAATACAAAAAGGATTCTGAAGAGATTTGTTGAGAAAATTTTAGTGAAATATTTATTTGTGGAGTAGCCCACATTGGGTGAACCATGTTAAATTGGTATCTTTATTGTGTGTGGTGATTTGTGCATTACTTTAATTATTGTTGTTGACATTGCATTGATATATTGGATAAAATAGTTTGAGCAAAGAAAAGTAAAAAGTGATCTTATATTGTTCACCCCCCTCTCAGTATAATCTTGTGTTCTTAATTACCTTCTCCCTTTGCCTTGTTTAATAAGTTTTACCAAATTTATGCCTAGTCCATATAGGGCACTAATTTATCTTACCAAATTTGATGTTCTAAGGATTTTTCTCACTAGAATCCCTTCCCTTGTCATCCCATTTTGGGATCAGCCCTTACCCATGGTGAAATTTCATTTTTCATCCATTTTGCCCTACAAACCTCTTATAAATAGAGGATTGGATTCCTTATTTAACCATAATGATTTTTTTGGAGATTTTAATTTTTGACTTGCTTATTTGCTCAAGCTAACAAGTGCCCTTTTGTTGCAAGTTGTTGTTTTGTTGTTTTGTGCTTTAGTGTTTACTACCCTTGGGGATTGAGTGGAGGAGTCTTGATGATTAGAGAGATAAAACATCTTGGAGTACTTCTTCCACTTATTCATTGCTACTTGATTTCTCCATCAGCTCGTTAGGTTTTGCACTTACATTAGTTACTTCACAAGTCTATTATTTATTGTTTTACACTCTATTTTTTGCTATTTTAGGGCTTGAAAAGGGCATCTAAACTAGATTCATGTCTCACACATATGGGGCACAAATTTGGTAATCCAAATTTGTACTCCCATTGTATGAATTTGGTAAATTAGGGCTTAGGGGTAAGTTTCACACCCCAAAAACCTAATTGTGTACTTACATTTTAGTGTTCTACCATGTTCATCCCGTTTGCATTATATTTTACTATTATCTATCCATTTAACTTTGTTTGTGCATGTTACAAAGGTTAAATATATTTTTTCTTTTAAATGTTTAGTTAAAAGGACCAGGAGGGCTTGATTGTTATACCTCCAAGATCAATCAAACAATGACCTAAGTAGGCCCCCAAACACTGATCAAATTTTCTAGTTTTTGTGAAGCTATTTTGTAGGTTGAAGCTATTTGGATATTCTGGACACAAGTTAAAGCTAGGATCAATCATCAAGCTAGATAAGTACCCTACTAGATCTTTAGGTTGTTTGGTATTTTATTTTGTTCATTTCTATCCAAAACCTAGATTATAAGTAAAGGAAAAAAATTTGATTAAATTCCTAGGTATTTGAAAGAATAAAAGCATATAGTGTGCATCTAGGGTTTTAATATTGTTTATGCATTTCACTTGTACATTTTCTCAAGGAAAAATATTTTTGTTTCTTGCAATCTAGGGCTAGATATCATTGAATCAAAAGAATCATACTAGAGTTAGTTCTTGTTTTCTTACATCTTGTGTGTCTTGCATTGTTCTTTCATTCTCTTAGCTTAGTTTAGAAAGACCAAACATAGGTGATTGCTTAATTGACACATCAAATATTTCCACCTCAAACTTGGAGTGAGTTCTAAAACCTTTCCTGGTGAATCCTTTCCCTCATCCATAGAGTTTAGAGAATATAACACACCCTCCCTATCACCTTGGCTCCTAGTGGATCCAACCAAGAATCATATGCAATGGTTCAATTTTCCCCCTCTACATATTTGGTGAACCTGAAGTGAACACACATCTTAGTGTCTAAGATAGGAAGTCTCTTCCTTTATTTTTCTTGAAAACTTTAAACAAGACCACTAATTCTATTTGTTTAGATTAGAAAACATTTAAAAACATCTTAAGAATGTTCTTGTGTGTCTTTTCTTGGTTTTCTCCTCTATCCTTTCATTTCTCCTAATGGATCTATTCCTTAGGAGTTAGCAAAGGTGTTTGGAATATGATCAAATTCCTCAAGAATATGATCAGGTTGATAGAGTGAATCCTAACCTTGATGTAGAAGAGCAAGAATATATGGAAACTGATACTAAATATGATCCACTTGAGGAACCTAATGGTGGCTTCACATTCAAAATAGCTGATCATTTATGGGGTTTCATAAAAAACTAAAGGGATACTTTGATTATATTTATGCATGATGAAGCCCAACTCGAGAGAGGTGAAGTGCCTCCTCCTCCTATTGTCTCTCCTAGGAATGCTCATAACAACCCCTTGTTTGAATTTGCACATCATGGTAATCTTATCTATAACCCAACATATGATACTACTGTGACCACCAACATTGGAATGATTCCACAAGTTCCTCCAACTAGTAGTACATCTCTCGATTATTTTCAATTTCCTCCTCATTCGACTAATCTCAAAATTCATGCTTCTGTTCCAGCAAATGTTAGTTATCGTCCATATCAAGATACCACATATCATAAACCATACCATAAAAGTATCAATACCTCCAACATGATCCAAGTTCCCCTTCAATAGCCTACTTATACCCCTCCCCTAGGGAACCTAGGGGTATTGCACATCAACAATTTCAAGATGCAAAGTTTAAAAAATATGGTGAAATAATTGGTTTCAAGAGTGGAAATGATTCAACCACCTATTTTCACTTACAAATATAGAGAAATGTGCAATCAATCCTTAGACCTTATCATTGCCTCTAGGCCTACCCTAAGTATTATCTAATTTAGGTTTTATCTATCTATAAGGGAACAAAATATCCAATTGAACATCTAAGAATGTTTAGAACAACATATCATATATTAGACCTTATCATTGCATCTAGGCCCTACCCTAAGTATTTTCTAATTTAGGTTTTATCTATCTATAAGGTGATGCAGGAGCATCCGGCGACAGTAGAGCAATCTTGCATCTTCCAAATTTTTTTCTAGATTTTCTAAGTACTTTGTATTCCAAATTTTTCCAAGTACTTTGCATTTGATTTATTTTCAGTTATTTCCCAAGGGGAAGTTTTGTAAAGCAAGGGGGGAAGTTTCGTAAAGCAAGGGGGAGGGGTCGCGAAATCATCGTGACCTCAAAAGGCTATGGCAAGACTTAGGCAAGTTTCGTCGCGATATCGCGACGATATTTCAAAGCAAAGGCGAGGGGGGAGTCCCGTCGTGATATCACGACAGGTCGCGATATCGTGACCAGTTGAAGGTTGCCACGTGGTTATGTTATCGAGACAGCTTCAAAGGCTAAGGCGGGCGCAGTTTGGTCGCGATATCGCGACGTCGCGATATCATCGTGATGTCATGACGTTTTGTGGACTAAGGCGTAGAGGGGTAGTTTGGGTCGCGATATCGTGACATGTCATGATATCGTGACATGTCATGGTATCGCGGCCAAGAAGCGGACTAAGGCACAGGGAGCAGTTTGGGTCGCGATATCGCGACATGTCGCGGTATCGCGGCCAAAGAAAAGGACAGACCAAAGTTTACACGCGGATGGCCAGGCAAGGCCGAAATAGACACGTGGCTGCCACGTGTGATAAAGCGACATAGCCAGTTGAAGACAAAGCCAGAAATGGACACGCAGACTGCCACGTAAATTAAAACAGAGTTGACGGTCGCGTATATTAAAAATGGAGATAACCATCTTAAGGAAATTTTTGGACAAGTATGTCGACCACGCATATTTTTAAATTCTGACAAAATAGCAGTTGCAGAGCATGGACAGTATGGGTTAGATGGCGGTTCAGAAGAACGGTCTGACCAAAGCGGCGGTTGCAGGACAAGGGAGGTCTTTAATGCGAGTTCGTAGCGGATCGGGGCAGGGGGCCCATTAATGGAAGAAAATTCAAAAACTTGGCGGAGGGAAGGAATTTTCTTGTTTTGTTTGGTGAATTCTCTCAGGTGGGGCATTAATTTCCTGGAGGGCCGAGACCTCGATAAAAACTCAAAAATTGTAAGGGAAAGGGATGGTGAGTTCGGGATTGAGGGGGAAAAGAACTATGCCTGGAAACGGTATTGTAAGACTGTGTTAAGCAATTTGCAAAAAATTAATTCGAAGTTCTGTTGTGTGAATCTCGGCTTGCCATCAAGTGGTATCAGAGCGGGAGCTCCTGAGCGTGTAACAGATCGCCGAAAGAGAGGCAGTTACACCAGGATCTGTGGAAGGATTTGTAAGGGAAGAAAGAAAAATGCCTCCACGAAGAAACCGTGGTGGAGTAGGAAATGTGGTGCCGGCCGAAGACTTTCGAGCCTTGCAGAGGCAAGTTCAAGCCCCGCAAGAAGAGCTACGTAGAAGGCACGAGCCCGAAAGGGATGAGGGAAGTGAAGACGAAGTTGATGAAGAAGAAGAGGTTGTGGATCCTGCACAAGCCAGGTTGTACAAAGCCATCTCTCAGATTGGAAAGCAACCAAAAATGGAGGTTTCTACATACTCGAGAAACCTAAATCCAGAAGAGGTGATTGATTGGATAAATGACTTAGAAGAATATTTCGAATATGAGGAGGTTGAAGACCCTAATCGGGTCAGATTTGCTAAGACCAAGTTGAAGGGTCATGCCAGCATTTGGTGGAGGGGAATACAGTTGGAGAGGAACAGAAGAGGGAAGGAGAGAATAACAAGATGGGATAGAATGGTGGAAAAGCTGAAAAGATAGTTTATTTCGACAGATTACGAGTTGGATCTGCTAAGGAAAATGCAGAGTTTGAGACAGACAAACAAAATTGTCCAAGAATACATCGAGGAGTTTTACAAGATCTCTATTAGAACTGGACATTTAGAGGCAAACAAAGAAAAGGTAGCCCGTTATATCAATGGGTTGAGACTCGGTATCCAAGAAGAGTTGAGCCTAGTTCGGGTAAGCACCATTGAGGATGCTTACCAGTTTGCCTTAAAGGTGGAAGAAAAACTGAATAGGCGGTTTGAAGGCAAGCAAAGAGGAAGGGGCCATGGTGGAAGAACTGGTGGGAGAACCAATGGAGAAAAATATAAAGATCTGAAGAAGACTGGTGAAGCCAGTAGTAACCAGGATCAAAGGGAAGAGGATGTTTATCAGCCCCGTGATCGAAACAGCTACCCAAGAGGACGGGGTGGATCTGGACGAGGGTTTGGAAGAGGAGTATTTCGTGGGACATGTTTCCACTGTGGTGAAGAAGGACATCGGGCATTTGAGTGTCCACAACACCGAGAAAGGACGAACAAGAGGCCTGAGGGTCCAGCCAGAGCTGTTGTGGCAGAGGAAGATGTTGAGTCTGAACATTCTGAAGAAGCAGAGAGAGGGGAAGCAATGATCGTAAGGAGAGTCCTGTTGAATGAGGAGAAGGACACAGATCAGAGAAGAAGTTTATTCCGCACAAGGTGTAAATGCGCGGGCAAGATTTGCAATATTATTATTGATAATGGTAGCACGGATAACCTGGTTTTAGAAGAAATGGTTACCAAGCTACAGTTAGAGAGGAAGAAGCACCCGCATCCATATCGGGTCGCATGGCTACAGAAGGACCATAGGGCCTTGGTCAGTGAGCAGTGCTCCGTTAAATTTAATATTGGGAATTATTGTGATGAGGTCCTGTGCGACATCCTGCCTATGGATGCTTGCCATATGTTGCTGGGAAGGCCCTGGCAGTTCGATCGGAGTGCAGTGCATGACGGCCATGCCAACACCTACTCATTGACGAAGAATGGCGTGCGCCATAAGCTGAAACCCTTAAAGGAAGCGGATGAAAAGGTGTGTAACAGCTCCAGAATCTGTTTAGTTGAAGGGAGAAAGTTTTTGGACGGTTTGAAGCATGAACATTTATGTTATGCAATAATTTCGAGAGTTAGGGAGAAGGAATGCCAAGATACCCCAACAGAAGTCCTAGATCTGTTGGAGGAATTTCCAGATATTGTGTCTGATAATGTGCCTGAGGGTTTACCCCCAGTAAGGAAAATCAGCCACCATATAGATTTGGTGCCAGGATCGAGCTTGCCAAATAAATCTGCACACAGAATGATGCCTGTAGAGACTGAGGAGTTAAACAGCGAGGTCCAGGAGTTGCTTGGAGAAGGGATTGATTCGGGAAAGTTTGAGCCCATGCACGATGCCTGCAGTGCTGGCACCAAAGAAGGATGGGGAATGGAGAATGTGTACAGATTCACGGGCCATCAACAAGATCACTATCAAATACAGATTCCCATTGCCAAGGATGGATGATATCATGGACTGTTTGAGTGGAGCTGAGTACTTCACGAAGATTGACCTGAAAAGTGGTTATCATCAGATCCGTATCCGAGAAGGGGATGAGTGGAAGACAGCCTTCAAGACAAGAGAGGGCTTGTATGAGTGGTTGGTCATGCCATTTGGGCTGTCCAATGCACCAAGTACCTTCATGCGGCTGATGAATGAGGTACTGAAGGAGTTTCTGGGAAAGTTTGTCATTGTTTATTTAGATGATATATTAATATTCAGCAGAACCCTGGAGGAACACCTGATGCATATCAGGAGGGTTTTTGAAAAGCTGCGGGAGGAGCAGTTATTAATAAATCTAAAAAAGTGTAATTTTGTCAAGAAAGAGTTAGTATACCTGGGGTTTGTAATCTCAGTAGAAGGTCTAAAAATGGACCCAGAGAAGGTGAGAGCCATCATCGAATGGCCTACCCCAAGAAGCACAACAGAGGTAAGATCATTTCATGGTCTAGCCAGCTTTTACAGGAAGTTCATAAGGAACTTCAGCAGCATTTGTGCACCTCTCACAGAAACAATGAGAGGGGATAAAAAAGAGTTCAAGTGGACATTAGGGGCTGAAAGGAGCTTTGATGCATTAAAGAAAAAGGTCACGGAATAGCCTGTTTTGGCACTCCCGAGACTTTAACAAGGTATTTCAGGTGGACTGTGATGCCAGTGGCAGTGCAATAGGGGTTGTATTGAGTCAAGAAGGCAGACCTGTTGCTTATTTTAGTGAAAAGCTCAATGATGCTCAAAAAAAGTATTCAGTGTATGACCAGGAATTTTATGCTATAGTTCAGGCTCTGAAGAAGTGGAGGCATTATTTGTTGCCAAAAGAGTTTGTTCTATTTACTGATCATCAGGCATTGCAGTACATCAACAGCCAGACAAAACTGAATCAGCGGCACATGAAGTGGGTCGAGTTTCTCCAAAGCTATACCTTTGTATTAAAGCACAGGGAGCGGGAAATCAAACAGGGTTGCGAGATGCTTTAAGCGGAAGGCAGAATTTGCTAATTGAAATGACAGTGGAAGTAGTTGGATTCGAAGAAGCGAAGGGTCTTTATCCCGAAGATCCTGATTTTGCACGGCATCTGGACGGCTTGCTTGGCACCTGTTACTATGGACAGGACAAAATGGTTAGATTTCCTAATCCAAGATGGAATGCTGTTCAAGGGAAGTAAATTATGCATTCCAAGGAGTTCCATGCGGGAGAACTTGATCAAGGAAAAGCACAACGGAGGACTGGCTGGGCACTTTGGTAGGGATAAGACCATTGCCCTGGTGGATGAAAATTACTACTGGTCGCAACTTCAGCAAGATGTGAGGAAGTTTGTGCAAAGTTGCAGAATATGCCAGATGGCAAAAGGCGTAAGGCAAAACACAGGATTATACCAGCCGTTACCTATACACGAGAGGCCATGGGAGGACATAAGCATGGATTTTATTCTTGGATTGCCGAGAACACAAAGGGGAAATGACTCCGTATTTGTGGTGGTTGACCGATTCTCCAAAATGGCACATTTTATTCCCTGCTAGAAGACAAGTGATGCGGTTCACATTGTAGGGTTATTTTTCAAGGAAGTGGTACGACTTCACGGTCTACCAAGAAGCATAGTTTCGACGAGAGATACAAAGTTTGTTGGGTATTTCTGGAGAACTTTGTGGAAGAAGTTGAAGACAGATCTGAAATTTAGTTCTGCATACCACCCATGGATCGATGGACAGACAGAGGTGGTAAATAGAAGCCTGGGTAATTTACTGAGATGCTTGATAGCAGATCAACCCACGGGATGGGATTTAGTTTTACCGCAGGCGGAATTTGCATATAACAATTCGAGTCAATAAGAGCACAAATAAATCTCCGTTCCAGATAATATATGGAAACAGCCCAAGAAATGTGTCTGAACTGAGAAAGTTGGATAAGAGAGAAAAGTGCAGTGCCGAGGCAGAAGAATTTGCGGAACATATGAAAAGTCTGCATGAAGAAGTAAGGAAACAAATTATAAAAATGAATACTCAATATAAGACAAGAGCAGACCAGAAGCGGCGATTCAAAGAGTTCGAGGTAGGAGATGAGGTCATGGTCCATCTCAGGAAGGAAAGATTTCCTGCCAAGACTTATAACAAATTAAAGATGAAGAAGTTTGGGCCATGCAGAATACTGGAAAAACGGGAGTCGGGCAATGCATATAAAGTGGAATTGCCAAGTTGGCTTGACATTTCACCTGTTTTTAATATTTCAGATTTAGTGGAATACCATGAGGAAGATAGTACAGAGGCACCAAGTACAAAGTTATGGCAAATTCCAGCATCTACTCCAACCACAGACGAGGTCGAGGAAATATTAGACACTCGTGAAGGCAGAAGCACCAGGAACAAACAGTATTCTGAATATTTGATAAAGTGGAAGGGCAGACCTGTTGAAGATGCAACTTGGTTGTCGAAGACGGAGGTTGACCGCCTGGGTCTTCCCCTAACAAAATAGAAGTGAGGATCACTTTTTTTTATTTACCCCGGGTGTCTGATGCAGGAGCATCCGACGACAGTAGAGCAATCTTGCATCTTCCAAAAAATTTTTCTAGATTTTCTAAGTACTTTGTATTCCAAATTTTTCCAAGTACTTTGCATTTGATTTATTTTCAGTTATTTCCCAAGGGGGAAGTTTTGTAAAGCAAGGGGGGAAGTTTCGTAAAGCAAGGGGGAGGGGTCGCGAAATCGTGACCTCAAAAGGCTATGGCAAGACTTAGGCAAGTTTCGTCGCGATATCGCGATGTCGCGATATCGCGACGATATTTCAAAGCAAAGGCGAGGGGGGAGTCCCATCGCGATATCGCGATAGGTCACGATATCATGACCTATCGCGACCAGTTGAAGGTTGCCACGTGGTTATGTTATCGAGACAGCTTCAAAGGCTAAGGCGGGCGTAGTTTGGTCGCGATATCGTGACGTCGCGATATCGCGATGTCGTGATGTCACGATGTTTTGCGGACTAAGGCGTAGGGGGGCAGTTTGGGTCGCGATATCGTGACATGTCGCGGTATCGCGGCCAAGAAGCGGACTAAGGCACAGGGGGCAGTTTGGGTCGCGATATCGCGACATGTCGCGGTATCGCGGCCAAAGAAAAGGACAGACCAAAGTTTACACGCGGACGGCCAGGCAAGGCCAAAATAGACACGTGGCTGCCACGTGTGATAAAGCGACACAGCCAGTTGAAGACAAAGCCAGAAATGGACATGCAGACTGCCACGTAAATTAAAACAGAGTTGACGGTCGCGTATATTAAAAATGGAGATAACCATCTTAAGGAAATTTTTGGACAAGTATGTCGACCACGCATATTTTTAAATTCTGACAAAACAACAGTTGCAGAGCATGGACAGTATGGGTTAGACGACGGTTCAGAAGAACGGTCTGACCAAAGCGGCGGTTGCAGGACAAGGGAGGTCTTTAATGCGAGTTCGTAGCGGATCGGGGCAGGGGGCCCATTAATGGAAGAAAATTTGAAAACTTGGCGGAGGGAAGGAATTTTCTTGTTTTGTTTGGTGAATTCTCTCAGGTGGGGCATTAATTGCCTGGAGGGCCGAGACCTCGATAAAAACTCAAAAATTGTAAGGGAAAGGGATGGTGAGTTCGGGATTGAGGGGGAAAAGAACTATGCCTGGAAACGGTATTGTAAGACTGTGTTAAGCAATTTGCAGAAAATTAATTCGAAGTTCTGTTGTGTGAATCTCGGCTTGCCATCATAAGGGAACAAAAGATCCAATTGAAAATCTAAGAATGTTTAGATCAACATATCATGATATTATATATGATGTCATGTTATAACTAAATATGTTACCTAAGAGCCTTGGTGGTATGGCATTAGAGTGGTATTATCAACTGCCCAATCATTCTTTAAGGAATTTTGAAGAGATAGTTCAAATGTTTGTTCAAAAATTTGGTGCTTATCTTGAAAATAATGTGACTAGAAAATTTTTATATGTTGAAACAAGCTAAAGATAATTTTTTTTAAGAATTTATATATCGTTGGAGGATTCTAGTGTGATGCTTGAGATATATATTACCTCCTCAAGACATTCTAGATATATTTATTGGAAACTTACAAGAAAAAATCTCTTATGAATTGGAAACTACAACTATCACATCTTTCAATTAAGCTTTAGATCTATCAAGAAAAGTAGAGCAAGCCATTAAGCTTTAGATCTATTAAGAAAGGTAGAGCAAGCCCTTATTAGAAGAGGTCAACTTAAAGTAAAAGAGGATATAACTACTAAAATGTAATATAAGAACAAGCATGTATTTGATGATGGGGTAACAAATAGTAGACCTATTAATAGTGTGGTTAACACCCTACAAAATATGGTGCTTCACCAACCTCAAAAATCCCCACCAAGAAATTTTATAAGACTTAACATGCCTATGAATGTAGTCCTGCAATAGCTTTTGGAAGCTAATATGATTGAGTTACCTCCCATAAGGTAACTTAATACCACAACCTATTGGTATAAGCCTAGTTAGAATTATGAGTATCATAGAGTGAATGGGCATATGATAAACTCATGTAATAGGTTAAAACATGTGGTTCAAGATCTAATTGATTAAGTACATATTTTTATAGAATGTTTTCAACCAAATCCTCCAACAAACAATCAACCTCCTACTCAATAAGCACCCATAGCTAATCAAGACATGGGAATATTCCAAGATCCTCTCCCTAAGCATGGTCAACAAGCAACTAATCAGGTTTCATATCATAATGTACCCAATCCCAATGATAGTAATAACTACAAGGAAACAAGAATATAATCAATCGACTCAAAATTTTCAACAAGAGATAAGTTCTTCATCCAACCCATATTCAAAACCCACCCTAGTTTTTAAGAGTACCCAAAAAAGGAGTACAAGAATAGAAAATTCACCTTTAGTGTTGAAGCCACAACCTAAAGTCTCCTTTGACATTCAACAACAATTAGATAGAACCCCAGCCAAGATCTCTCTCTTAGAGCTTTTGCAAACTTCTATTCATAGGGAAGTTTTGTTGAAACTTCTAAGACAACAATTTATTCCTCAAGACATTACCTTAGTGCTATGGCTAATATTGTGAGTTCTCTTAGGATACATCATATCACATTCTCAAACGATGATATACCTTCCTCAAAATTACAATGGGATTCTTCCTTTTATATCATTGCATTTATTAGGTAAAATTTTATCAAGTGGATTCTAATTGATAATTGTTCTTTCCCTCAATTTATGCAATTATCAATTCTTCCAAAGTTTGGATTAAAATAGGAAGATTTAACTAAATCTGATATCATCATCAAAGCTTTCAACAATGATTCCCAAGAGGCTTTCATTATTATATCCCTCCCCCTTAGGGTTGGACCTAAGATCTTAGATACCTTGTTCTATGTGGTGTCTTGTCCTGCATCTTTTAATCTTCTTCTTGGACATCCTTGGATTCATGCGATGAGGGTTGTTCCTTCTACTTTTCACCAATTTTTGAAGTTTGAATCTAAAGATCAACTTATCACTATTTATGGTGACCCTCATCCATTCCAATATTGTTTAATGGTTGAGCAATCTCAATCTGGTCTCAATTTGTGTCCTTTAGTTTCCTCATCTCACATAACCAAGCAACTTGAAAATTTAAAAGTGAGTGAGGAACCTCTCATCAATGTTTCATCACATGATCAAGTTAATCAATTTCTTCAAGAGCCTCTTTTGGATCTTTCCAAGCTACCACCTTCACTAAGGACTATGGGTTTACCTCATAATAAGGGTGAAGTTGTACACATTGGCATATATACCTTTATCTTCGTAGGTACATACCTCAAAGAAAAATTATGTGGTAGCAACCCTTGTCTTGTTGAGCGTTATTTTGCCCATTGTTACCTATCCAATGATTAATCACTTCCTAAGAAAATCTTATCTAGTATTGGATATATAGGTAAATATTTGGGACCATGCCACAAATGTATTCAAGAGCATTTAGAAGCATATATTTGGCCTGGGCAATGTGGCATAGGCTACATCCCTATAATCCAAAATTTGTCCTATGATGTTGATGATCATCTTATTACTTATACTTAAAATTTAGATCATAAAATGTTGAAGTGGAGTGATGGGGATGAGGGATACCCTTATCCCTTAGATATTCTATTTTATAATAAGGTAACCATTGGGCACCCTGAGTCTAGTAAGAACCCAAAGGAGTATGCTAAAAGAAGTATCCCTTATGATATAGCTCATGAGTATATCTCCCAGAATAGCATATCCTTTGATGGATCTATCCCTTGTGTTGCACCTATTGAGTATTCTCATCCTCAAGGTGATTCTATTCCTCTGTCTCATGGAGATATTACAAATTTGGGTATTTCTCCCCCTTTCATCAAAAAGGATGGTACAGTCAGAGTTTGCAATGACTTTTATGCATCATCTCTCAAAGAATGTACTATGGGTGATCTCCTTTGTGATGAAAATCATGAATATATCCTCCATCATAGTCCTTTATTTTATGGGTCATATACTTGTACCACCATCATGTTTGTTAAAATATACAACACACTCATAGTTTGTGCCAAATTTAAGAACCAATGAACATAATTCAACTTACAAAAAAAATAATAAAATACTATGCATGGCATTATATATTCATTTTCACCTAGGTTGCATTCATTTTTCTTGATTCATACTGCATGATTGCTTATCATACCTTGCGTTATTTGCTTGATATTCTATTCCACTTGCATGTTGTTTGTCATACAATTGCATTGTTGCTTGCTCATATTTGCATGATTGACTAATCATATATATTCTTTGGGATTTTGTGATAATAGCAAGTTATGACACCTAGTTAGGTCATTTATCACATGCATTGCATGCACACTAGGGCTCTTATGCCTAGAAAACTCCAACCTAGGGCCCATTTTCATACATTTTCATCATTGCATCCTCCCATCCCATCTTCTTTTTATATTCTTTGACCTTGAAATTTTTCATCGCTTATATCTCTCCAAGTCAAGGGATATGGTTATTTTTTGGTATATACTTATCCTTTGCATGTTTTCCTTTCTTCCTTTCATCAATACAAGGATATACATTTTTTTCCATCTATCCATCCATGCTTTCACACTTTTCCTTCTTGATATTTCAATGGTTAAATGGTCCTCATGGGATAGGATAGATATTGCATGAATATCCTTTATGGTGTTCATGCGACCACTGACTATCTTATGCACACCTTTTAGCTATTGAATCTTAAATATGGATGCACACACTCACCTCTTATTCTACTCCATTAGCTTCATTCATAAACCTTATTGTATACACCACACCCTATTGGGTAGAACTCATTTTGGCACATCATTCACACACAACACACCCCATATGGGATAGCTTCATGGTCATGAGTGAGGGGCAACCTCTATTTTACCATTTTTAGGTATACATCCTAGCGGGTATATCTCTTTTTATCTAGCCATATTAGTGAGCATTACACCCATAGCAGGTACAACTCCATCTTGTCCATATTTTCAAGCTTTCAGACCCTCACAAGATAGATTCATGGCCACATGCGAGGGGTAGCCTTCATCTTGATCATTTTTGAGCATGCATCCTCACAGGGTTTTAATTTTTTATTTTCTTATTTGGCCTATTTGGAGCTTTATGCCTTCCTCGTTGCTTCACTTTTCAATTTTTTTGTTCACCTTTTGTTCGCTCATCCATGCATGTTATTTTGCATTCATTGCATTTTAATCATGTTTTGCATTAGTTAGATTCATTTTTACATTTTATTTAGTTAAGTTTGTCATGCATTGCATCCATTCTATTTGTGCTTACCATGCATAGGTAATAAAACAAACAAAAATAAGAGCAATCATACGTAAGCACACACAACACATAAATAAACTACAACTAGTATTACTCGATAGCACTAAGTGCATGTTTATCGGTTGATGTACCACAAAAGAGAGCTTGGCATATTTAACCACCCCTAGAGGTGCATACCATAATAAAAATTGATATATCATTCCACTCCCATCCCTAGTCGTGCAAGCCTACCTCATTTGTTTTTCTTATTGGAGGTGGTGGAGGAGTCTTGTTCATAGATCTTGAACCAATTCACACTCACAACTGTGAATGACTCTATTACCATCAAGAGGATGGTTCTAGAATGCTTTGATCAACTAGGATGACATAATAATAGGCCATATGGTAGTAGGAAACTCTTTGTACTAATGCCTCATATAACTCCATCATACTCTACAACTCCATCAGTAGTAGGTGGTATCCCTCACTCTATTGGTTTCCTACTATGATAGACATCCCCTCTACTTTGGTTTATTGGCCCATATCCATTTTGATATGCTCTACCTCAACTCATGCCATGTCTTGATCTACTTAGACCTGGTCCAGCATACTATAGATGGAATCCATATTTGTTTGCATTATTACCACTATGGCTCATATCCCCTATACTCCCCCTAGATCTACTACCTTAGGTCTTGCCTATGCCGTAGTAGGGGTAACCCCTCCTCTTGAGTTAGATATCATGATGGTTTCCCTTGTGGCTATCACTATCTCCACCCAAACCTATGCCTGGGGTAGTCTCAATGGGACCATATCTCTTTGCAACCTCTAAATGGCATGTCATATGGCCTCTTAAAGTTACAAATGTACTTGTTGACTCATCACTTGGTGTCTCTACACTAGCATCAGTGGATATATCCTTAAGGGCATCATGCTCTTGTACCATCTCTTGTACCCAAAGACCACCTCAACATAATCCACCTTTGGACCCATGTAAAATGGGTTATCTAAGTTCTCCTCTACCCACCTAGACACATAAAGAGTGCCTTCGCATCTTGTGGTTCCCTCCTCACACATCTAAACTAGTAGTCTCCTAGGTATAGAATCTCTTATGGAATGCCAAACTAACACTGTAAACCTAAAGATCTCCCTCTCACCCTTCTCAGTGATAAGCCATCAAATCCTCCTCACCCAAGCTAGCTCCTCTATATCCTCCCTCCATCCTGGGTGTAGTCATGATTGTAACCATATAATATAGTACTCCTATAGCTCCTTTATCAGCCACATCCCTAGTGGAAAGACACCAATGTACGATCTATGCCCATGCTTGTAGTGTCAACTCCACCTATATGCTTCTGGTCACTCCACGTTGAGCAATGATCCTGGTAGTGTTTTTAGTATTTGAACTACTATGTGCTTCCAACACCACACTTGGAGTAATGTCATAAAAATTAGCCCTATCTACCATTTATATACAATTCCATGTAGCATCTTATATAAGAAGGCCAACACATACAATTCCCATGTTAATATCACTCCTTGATCATGCATGTTTAACACTACTCCCACCAGTGCCCATGGTAGGTATCGCCTACTAGTATGGTATCCCAAAATCTTGAAAACCACTCCACATAGTTTGAATTTTAGTGCCCCAACTCCATATTAACATGGAATCTCATTGACATGGAATCCACTCTATTGGATCACATGTATCGGGTCCCCTAACATCATCTTCGATGCCACCATCGACATTTGTACCATGTAAACAATCCTCCTCCTGATGGAGATTATCAAGATGTGTCACACATCCTCTAGTGTGATTTCCATATCTCTAATTGGTAGACGAAATATGGAAAATTTTGGATACCACCACTTTGCTAGAGTCATCAGTAGGGCTCGGTCTACCTAAACGTGAGACATCTCTGCTAAGTGCAGTAGCCCCATTTTCTCTAGTGTCTCCCTCTCCTCTGTTATGAGATACTCTAAGGTAGTCTCCAGTGTACCCAACCATCACTCTCTACTCTAAAGTACATATAGCTACATAATAACATAATTTTATCACAAGTTTATCATTTCACACAAAAATCATAAACAAATAAAAATTTAAAAATAAGTCTTTTTATGCAAAATTCACCAAATTCGTGCCCTGGAATGACCAAGCATTAATTTGGTAAAGCCTCCCAACCAAATTCATGCTAAGTCTATACAGGTCATGAAATTGGCTTATATATACTACCAAATTTGCGCTCCATGACCAGATTCGTACCCCACGATGAATTTTACCAAAAATTGACTAAAAATTTCAAAAAATGCAAAAACTACTCAATTTTTTTGTGTGTAGGTGCAAAATACAAAATGAGCAAGTGGGTCTCGATCCGTACCTTTTCTCGGTTAGTAGTGATGCTAGCCTTACCCCTAAAAATTAAAACATGACGAGTTGGTAGTTCCATTCTTCTCTTTCTTCTCTAGAGCTCTTTTCTCCTCCTTGCGTAGTGAAAATGAGTCTATTTTCCCTCATTTTTCCTCTTTTCTTCCATCCCTTTTCTTCCCTCCATTTATTCTCTCTCTTCATTTTTCTTTTTTCCCCTTTTATTCTCTTTCCTCCCCTTTCTTCCTTTTCTCTCTCCTTGTATTTTCTTTTACTTTTTCTTTGCTTTTGTCACTTTTTTCACCCTTTGTTCACCTTTTTCAAGTTTTTATCTACAATTTCACATTCCCTATAAAACCTTAAGGGGGAACCCTAGAATTAGAGGCATTAATGGTAATAATACCTAATTTTGCATGCAAATTTGTGGCATTTAGGCTAACACCCATTTTTCCATCATCCCTCTGTCCAAACCTGGCCACCCATTTTTTTGTGTTGGTTTCTTTCACCCATAGGAGTCTACATATTTATTTGATTCATTTATTTAAATGTAAATCCATAAAAGAGGAGGAAAAATGTAGACACACAAAATTGACCTATTAGAATGAGTAAATTCTTCCTTAGACCCTTAGCCAGCCACCCAAGCTTACCAAGTGAAAATTAGGGACCTTTTTACCTTCTCCCATTACATTGTTTCTTTAGCTTTATGAAATTCATACCTAGTACATATGGTGCATGAATTTAGCTTACCAAATTCATGCTATATAATGGTGGGGCACAAATTTAGAATTATATTAGTTTTTCTCACTAAAAACCCTCCCCTCGTCAACCCATTTTGGGAGCAACCCTTGCCCATGATGAAATTTCATTTTCTTGCTCATTTTGTCCTCCAAACCTCTTATAAATAGAGGATTGGGTTACCTCTTTAACCCCAATAAATTCTTTGGATATTCTAATTCTTGAATTGCTTATTTTATCATGCTAACATGTGCCCTTCTGTTGTAAGTTGTTTTTTTGTTTTGTGCTTTGGTGTTTGTTGCCCTTAGGGATTGAGTGGAGGAGTCTTGATGATTGGAGAGATCAAACATCTTGGAGTTCTTCTTCCACTTCTTCATTGCTCTTTGATTTATACATCATCTCATCAAATTTTGCATTTGTATTAGTTTTTTATTGATAATTGGATTTTTAAAGGACCCTAAAACCTTTTACAAATGGGTCAGGGAGAGGGTCTCTACAAGAAGAGGGTCTCCATAAAAGAGCACATAATAGGAGATAATATCGATAGAAAAATATCACAAATTAAACAGCGGGACCATCCCACATAACACAGGCAAGGAAGATCGACTTATGGGATCCTAGGGCAAATAAAAACACCAAGACTAAAACCTGGCTAAAGGGAGTCCAGGACAAATAGAGAAAAACTTGAGAAACCCAACTTGTGGTAGCCTAGGAAAAACAACAAGAGAAGATACTCATTCAGGATGGGAAAACTTGACAAGTAAAAATTTGATTTTTTTAAAAAAACAACACCCTGCTCGAAAAGGCCTAGGAAAAGGAAACCAACTGACACAGTTTGAAAATAGTATCTTGCTCAAAATAAAATAGCCCAACATGAAATCAAACCCAAGAAAACAACTTGGGAAAAACTAGAACTTGCAGAAAAGAAAAAACCCATCCAGGAAGGCACGAGAACAACCAACAGCTGAAGAACCTATCCAGGAAGGCACGAGGAAAGCTTGAAAAAGATAAACCCATCTAGGAAGGCACATGGAAATCCTAAAAATGAAAAACCCATCGAAGAAGACCTAGGAATAGCCTAGAGGAGAAGAAACCCATCCAAGAAGGAATGAGACAACTAAGAAATAAAAATCCCATCCAAGAAGGCATAAGACCATCCTAGAAAAGGAACAAGTAGCCATGAGAGATCTCTTCAGGCAACAAGGTCTCACTGCAAAGGAGACAAAGATCACAACAATATAAAAGAGAACCGTGAACATCAATCCATCATGGCACTCCAAGGTAGCCCCACAAACTATCCATCCATAGAAGATCTATGTAACTAACCACCTGTAGTAGCACGAGAAACACAGGGTCCCACCCCAAAGGCCAAAAAGATGCAGCAAAGAGAGGAACCACAAAAAAGCTAAGATAGACACCAAACCCAACTTCAGAGGGCCCAAACCAGCCACAACTGAGATCCACTCAACTACAAATGATAAAATCATGGCCCCACCCCAAGGCTAAGAAATATGTAGAGAGAAAACTCCAAGTTGAAATAGCAGGACCAAACAAAGTGGGAACCTCTTTAGATGTCGAAACCAATAATAGAGCAAAGGAAACAAACCGGTGGTAAGAAAGAAAGCACAAGCCCATACCAAATCCAAAAGGACCATCTAGATAGTCTCTAAAACTCTAACTCCTCATTCGGGCCACCTAAAGCTGACTACCAATGAAGGCCACTGTGGAAAAATGTAGGGACAATCCATACAAGCTCTAGAAATTTCATCGGGATGGGAAATACCACCTGGAAGGCCCCAGGATAATCCTATAATGGATCAGGAAGCGCAACAGGGTTGACACAGGGTCATCCCTAGATGGGAATCTATAGGATGGTAGGGGGAAAATAGGGAATTTGGGATAGGATCCTCGCACCCAGAGTAGGAGGCCTCCCCACTCTACCTAGAGTAGGGAATTTACATTAGTTACTTTGCAAGTCTATTTTTCATTGTTTTGCCTTTGTTTTTCGATGTTTTAGGGCCCAAAAAGAGCATTTGAACTAAATTCACACCCCACCTATATAGGGTACAAATTTGGTAAGCCAAATTTATGCTCCCCTTTTACAGGACACAAATTTGGTAAATTAGGATTTATGACCAAGTTTCACACCCTAAAACCTTGATTTTGCACTTGAATTTGTGTTCTATTGTGTCCATCCCATTTGCAATATTTTGCTATTATCTATTTGTTTCACTCTATTTATGCATGTTATAAAGGTCAAAGATTATTTTACTTTTGAATGGTCAACTAAAAGAACCAAGGGAGCTTGATTGTTGTGCCTCCAAGATCAGTCAAACAACGGTATAAGAAATCCCCCAAATGCTGATCAAATTTTCTAGTGTTTGTGAAGCTATTTTGCAAGTTGAAGCTATTTGGATATTCTAGACAAAAGTTAAATCTAGGATCAACCATCGAGCCAGCTAAGTTTCCTAATAGATCTTTAGGCTATTTGGTATTTGCTTTTGTTTATTTCTATCCAAAACCTAGATTATAAGTAAAGGAAAAATATTTGATTAAATTTCTAAGCATTTGAAAGAATAAAAGCATATAGTGCGCATCTAGGATTTTAATCTTGTTTGTGTATTTCACTTGTACCTTTTCTCAAAGAAAAATAATTGTATTTATTGCAATATAGGGTTAGATATCATTGAATCAAAAGAATCATACTAGGGTTAGATCTTGTTTTCTTACATCTTGTGTGTCTTGCATTGTTCTTTCATTCTCTTAGCTTAGTTTAGAAAGGTCAAACATAGGTGATTGCTTAATTTAACACATCAAAAATTTCCACCCTAAACTTGGAGTGGGTCCTAAAACCATTCCTAGTGAATCCTTTCCCTCATCCACTGAGTGTAGATAGTATAACATACCCTTGCTATCACCTTGACTCCTAGTGGATCTAGCTGAGAATCGTACATGACAAGGCAATTTCCCCCTATACAACCACTTTATCATTGTATGACTAAATTCTCCACCTTGTCATTTTATGTAATTAAATTCAGCATCTTATCATTTTGTAGAATTAACTTTTTTTTTATTGGTATATGGGTTTTGGAAGGGTCCTGTAACCTTTTACAAAAAAAGAGTCAAGCCGAAGAACACTCCATAGGATAGATGAATCAAATTAAAACAAACACCCAAAAAACATAGACCTATTGAAGCAAAAAGGAAGCCCTCTCAGGGCCACTGAGGAGGAGCAGAGGATCCACATAGGGACTGGAAATAGAATACTTCTCAGGAACCCATGCAGGGGTAGCGGTAAAAATTGAGAAACCTAAAAAACAAAAGCCTCTTGTATAAAAAAAGGAAGCCCTCTCAAGGCCATAGAGGAGGAACAAAGGGCTCACACAGGGGCCAGAAATACTCTAAAAACCCACTTGTATGATTAAATTTAACTCATCATTTTGTATGATTAATTTTTCCATCTTATCATTTTATGTGATTAAATTTACCACCTTACTATTTTATGCATTAAATTCACCACTTGTAAGATATTATCAATTTGTATGATTAATTTTACCACTTGAGATATAGCTCAAATTTATGCAATTAAATTCATCCCCTTGGATGATATTATCAATTTGTGCAATTAAATTTGACCCTTGAATAATAGATCAATTTGTGCAATTAAATTCACCCATTGTATTATAGGTAATTGTTGACAATTTTGTCAAATTTCTTAAGGGGTAGAAAAGGAAAACAAATTTTGTACAGTGTTGTGTAAAGTTTTTTTGCTTTGTTTTTATTTTGAAAAGATGCAGCAATTTTGGCTTCCAATGCCACCCCTTTGTATATAAAAATAGAAAAGAAAGAACTTCGTTGCCAAACAAGCTAGGGAAAAGAGCTTCGCCGAATGAAAATGAAAAGAGCTTCGCACCCGAAGCATTTCCAACACTACTTCGGGTAAAAGTTTTGCGAAGTAGTTTTCGCCGAAGAAAAATACAAGGAAAGGAGAATGAAACTACTTCGCGCCCGAAGCGTTTCCAGCAGCTACTTCGGGCGAAAGTTGAGCGAAGCGGCGTTCAGAAGAAAAGAAAGCTTCGCACCCGAAGCATTTTCAACACTGCTTCGGGTGGAGTTTTTTGTGAAGTAATATCACCGAAGTAGAATACAAAAGCAGCGTTCGAAAGAACAACTTTGCCGAAAAGCAAAGGCAAGAAATCTACTTTGGGCCCGAAGCATTTTCAGAAGCTACTTCGGGTAAGATTTCTGCGAAGCGGTGTGCCGAAGTGAAATACAAAGAAAAGGGGGTAAAACTACTTCGCATCCGAAGTATTTCCATCAGTCACTTCGGTCGGGAAATCAGCGAAGCGGAACTCAAGGAGCATTGAAAGTACTTCGCCAAAAAGTTGCCGAAGTACTCACTTCGGGCCCCTCCATCAGCGAACCATTTTTACTTTGCCAAAAGCTCATTGCGAAGCATTTGCTTCGGCTAATTTTGTGCGAAGTAATTTGATTCGAAGTAAAAGGATGCAATGTCTTTTGAAGACAATTACTTCGGCCGAAATTCTCTCGAACCACAGTTTAGAAAGAGGATCGCAGTGAAGCATTTCTCGAAGGCGTCAGCGAAGTAATTTGGTCAGTGAAGCGGCAAAGACGAAGAGGCCCATTTTTGTGAAGCGAATATGCTTCGGCCCTCCTCACCCCCGAAGTAGTTTTGCGAAGCTCAATTTTGTGAAGTACATACCAAAGAGGAGTTTTTGCTTCGACCCAGAACCATTGCGAAGCGAAGTTGTGGATGAAAACTTAGCGAAGCGCTTCACGGGCACGCGTTCCAAGCCGGGTATTTTCTCGAGGTGATCAAGTGCCTCATAAATGCAATTTTTCGTGCCCAGCAAGCCCGTTGCTCATTTTTGGCAATCAAAAATGAAGTATCAAGCCATGATGGAGAGCCCGGCGAGCATGGCGGCCACTCGAGCACCGCACCTAGAGACCAAGGACGTCCAGACGGCTCATCAATGCACCTTTCCATGGTTGACCCGGTTGCAGTTGCCAGTTTTGGTAACAGATTTGAAAACTCGGTCACGAGAGCCTCGGGGAGCCGAATTCTTAGGGCTCGAGGGCGTACTCTTCTTTGCTATGTAATTATGACTCAGAGGCCCGGGTCCTCTATAAAAACCTAGGCATTGTAATAAGAAAAGGGGGGGAACTATCTGCTAGAAAGTTGCTGTAACTTGATGTCCTGCGATTAATACTAAAGAACCTTGAGCTTAATTCTTCTCTTTTATGTTGCCTTCTGTGCTTGATTCTTTTGTCTTTCTTCATTTGTATGCTGAGATGTTGAACCTTGCATCCAGAGTATGATCGAGGAATGTACCCTGAAACTCATACTGAAGGATACATAGGAGTTGAAAGATGCTGTGTTGGCTTTCTTTTATGCTGCCTTCTATGTTTGATTCTTTTGTCTTTCTTCGCTTGTATATTGGATGTTGAACCCTGCGTCCGATGTGCGATCGGGGAATGTACCCTGAAACTCGCCTGAAGGATACATAGGAAGGTTGATATCACGTTTCTTCCATTACCCTTGGTGTTCTTTGCTTCTACTTAAGTTGCTAGTTAGTGATCGTGCTTCCTGTTCTTTCCCACCTTAAATCACCAATCTCTCTTCCCTTAACCCTTTTTATTTATTTCTCTAACTCTACTCCTTTTATTCCTTTCCTGCACTCTTATCTTAAAACCCCCAAGTAGTTTAGCATAGGAGCTGGCCTTTCTCCGGAGATTGGCACGAGGGGCATCTCTTCCCTTCGGCCTTTCAATGTTGGTCCAGGTCTAGGGCGCATACATTTACTCAAAATCCTTTCCTAGGCAGATTTGATGACCAATAGTTTTTGGCACGCCTGGTGGGACCGACTGTATCTGTCTTAGAAAGATCCATAACCAGTCAAGGTCCCATATTTTAATGCAAAACCCATCTTCACCGGGGCCAATAGTTCTAACCAGTTCCCGGTGTGACCCGATCAGTCTCACCTGACTAGTGGTAGTGAGGACCGATGCCCTCATTACCAAAAGACTCTTAGCATCTGGCGACTCTATTTACCCAAGAATATTTAAGTCGAAAAGACCAGTACCAAAAGTTTGTGCCTTCATGCAAACAAGATGGAGAGTTAAGAATAGAGGAGAGGAAACCGAGTTCTTTGAGCTAGATATTGATGCCTTCGAGGAACAATCAAGGTTGATCACCCCCGAGTCACTGTTACAAGGAACATCCTCTGTTGGTAGACAAGGCTCAACTTCTGATAGTACAACATCTAGTTTTCCTCCCAATCCTCCCAACTCTCCGAAGCGTCCTAGTCCCTCCATTCCTATTAGTTGTCCTATTAGCAGTCAAGGGGGAGCTTTGGGAATTCCTATTTCTCAAAATCTAGGAGCAAGTATGGCACAACAACAACAACAACAACAGCAAATGCAGCAGCCACAACCGCCCAGGTTGTGCCCAGCATGGGATTCCTTGTCACCATTGAATCTAGCAGGACAAGGGCAAGTGTCGCCTGCTGCCATAAAGAAGATCCCAACGTTCGATGGAGCCGGGAAGACGGCTCTAGAGCATATCCAAGACATAATATCTCTGGCGGCGATCCATGACATTACGGAAGAACAAATTATGGTAAAGCTTCGGTCCTTTCCCTTAGAGGAAAACTCCTCTATTGGTATAGATCTCTACCACCCGGTAGCATTATGGGATGGGACCAAGTAGCTGGGCAAATGATGGGAAACTTTAACGAGTCTTCCGATCCTACTTCTCTTCTGCATTAGTTCACTTCAATCAAGAGGCATCCACAAGAAGAAATCATAGATTTCAATGTTAGGTTCGCTCGAACCTAGCAGAGAGTGCCGATTGGCCTTCGGCCAACCGACGAAGCTGCAACACTCTATTTCCTTTGGGCTTTCAATCTCGATATCAGTCTCATGGTAAGATATTCTAACGTTAATACTTTTCCCGAGTTGTATGAGTTAGCCAAGAGAGCAAAAATGGATTTGATAGCTGTGGGCAAGCTTCCCCAAAGGATGTCGATGCCCATACTTCCTGAATTCTTACAATTCCAGTATGCATAGCCACTTCGCAAATCTCCACAACCCCTGCACTCTCGATTTCATCTTGGAATCCGAATCCTGTCGTGTCTCAAATCACCACCCCACAAATTCATTTCCCTACATTTTCAACTCCACATCCCACTGTCTCTTCGGCATTTCCTGTGCTTCCAGCACCACCTCAACACCCCTCCCTTCCTCCAATACCGACGATGGCTTCATTGCCACTCGTTCCAAAAGCCGATGATATACAAACTAAAATTCTACAAGAGATGTAGTCTCTGAACTCTACAGTTCAGATGTTGTCCAATGACATGACAATTGTGAAGAAGAAGCAAGCACAGCAGGAATTCCTACCGAGAAGACCTTATCCTGTGCCTGCGCTTACCAAGGACCAAGCAGTCCAGCAAGGGAAGGCTTCGACGAGAAATGCTGCAATTGATGAAGCTCCGAGCACTTTCGATTATGTATATTGGTGCTCTACGTGCAATGATCCGCATGAAGAGAATACCTGCACCCTACACCAACACTATGTACAAACACTGGCAAATAGTAGTCATAGTGGTCAAGTCAACGTCATTAGGAAGATGAGTCAGAACCTAGCAATTGGCGAGGAGGAGCCGGTTGCAGTACTTACCCGAGGAGGAAAGAAGGCAATAGAAGTGGATGCTACTCAGCTGGCTCCTGCAAAAGAGCAAGTTCGACCTGAGAAAGGACAATCATCTACTTCGGCCTCGAGCGAAGCTCCTCCACCTGCACCAATCAAAGAAAAGGCTCAAAAGGCCTCTGTCGAACCGCCTCAGGTAGAAACCAAGGAACAGGCTAAGGAAAAACTCAAGTTTCCTTCACTGACTAAGCGACAAAGGGTGGAAGCTACAGAGCAGTATCGCACAAGATATGAGCCCAAAAAGGAGCCCGAAGCACTCAAATCCTTGGCATATAACATTGTAGAAGAGTTGAAGAAGATTCTGGCCAAGATCAGCCTGTACGATGCACTGCAACTACCTGGCCAGGTGGACCTGCTGCAAGAATCATTGAAGACAATCAAAGCAAAAAAGGTGGCACCGCTTGCTCTTGTACAGACCTTATCCACATCCATCATGGGGAAGAATAGACCACCTCCATTCTACTTATCCCTACAAATGGAAGGGTATATTGTGCATAATTGCATGATCGACTCTGGGGCCGCTACAACAGTAATGCCAAGAGCAGTCTGCGAAGAAATAGGGATGGAATATATGCGAAGCAGCCAAGGTGTACTCCAGTTGGATGGTACTCCAGTGAAGACTGTAGGGGTGATCAAGGACATTCCTATCCGACTACATAAGATGCCTCAGATCACAGTCATACAAGAGGTGGTGGTAGTCGACTTGGAGCCATATTTCAGTATGTGCTTGTCAAGGGAATTCACGGCAAAGCTGGGCGGATATCTATCTATGGATTACTCCCATCTGGAGATTCCATTCAAAGGAAAGAAGGTGAAGATCTACAATGAAAAGCCTTCTTCCTTTCTTGTGCAGAAGATGTCCGAAGAAGAAAGTAGCGAACCAATGAATGCAATGGTGGAGGAGATAGAGCAAGTAGACCTGGTCGAGGAGTCTCTTGCGCAATTAAGCTATGAAGATGAGTTTTCATTGGCAGACTTCAATGCCATGGTGGAGACCGAGATAGGATGTTATGCAATCGCCAAGCCTAAAAATCACTCCCAACCAGGGAATAGAACAAGTGCCCAGGAAGAACTATGGAAGTTGTTCTTCGACGGTGCCCGATGTAAAAATGGCGCTGGGGTAGGGATTCTTCTAATTTCACCCTCCAGAGAGCAAAAGGAATATTGCTACCGGTTGACATGGAGCTGCACTAACAATGCAGCAGAATACGAAGCATTGTGCCTAGGACTTAAGAAAGCTGACAAGTTAGGCATAAAGCATCTCCAAATCTTCGGAGATTCCGAACTAGTTTGCAACTAGGTCACAAATAAGTGTACTTCAAAGAAGCATTATCTAAAATCATACCACAATAGGGTATGGGACCTGTTCGACCAGTTCGAATCTCTCAATCTGCAATCAATCCCACGAGAAAAGAACCGACATGCCGATGTTCTGGCATCCATCGCAGCCAAGTATTCTCCAGCAGAAGACATGGTGCACAAGCCTAGAGCTGTGAGGATGATCTATAGACCCTCTATCCCAGACAAAGATCTGCATTGGCAAGTGTTTGACAACGATGAGCAGATTATAAATTTCATGATCCAAGAAGCCGCCACAATCGAAGACCGAAGCTCTGATGAAGGAGAATATGAAGGGCTGATTCAATTGAAGAATAACCATGTTCCCAAGGGACTAATCACCCTTGAAAGCCTCTTTGATTGGAATGACCGAGCTCTTTCTCACATGATCAAAGTCAATGAAAAATAGTATCAGGATTTAGAGCTTGAACCTGGAAAAGCAATAAAGGTTGGGACCGACTGCACTCCAGAGGAGATAGAACAGATACAGAATCTATGCAGAAAGTTTTTTGATATAATTGCTTGGTCTTATCAAGATCTCTGGGGATACAATCGGCAGCTGGTTCAACACACAATCGAATTGCAGGAAGGGGTCAAACCCTTCTGACAAAAGCAAAGACCGGTTAATCCCAAGATCGAGGTCCTAATGAAGGCCGAACTCTTGAAGATGCTCGAGGCAAAGATCATATATCCCATCAAGCACTCTTCATGGGTAGCGAACCTGGTCCCAATCAAAAAAAAGAACGGAGATATCAGGTTATGCGTGGACTTTCGCAATCTAAACCAGGCGTCCCTCAAGGACCACTATCCTCTCCCACAAATCGATCAAATTTTGCACTCGATGGCTGGAGCTCAATGCTTCTCTCTGCTCGATGGTTTTTCTGGATACAATCAGATTTGGGTCAGGGATGAAGACCAACACAAAATAGCATTCACCACCAAGTGGGGGACATTTGCCTACCAGCGAATGCCATTTGGCCTTTCGAATGCTGGTGCTACTTTCCAGAGAGCAATGGATCTTGCTTTTGGTGAGCTTCTAAATAAGGTCATCGTCATCTATCTGGATGACATGACCATTTTCTCCCAAAAAAGGGAAGATCATCCACTACATATACAACAAGTTTTCGAAAAGTGTCGAGAGTTCGACATCTCAATCAATCCAAAGAAGTCCATATTCGTAGTCAGCGAAGGAAAGTTGCTGGGACATGCGATATTAGAAAAGGGCCTCACTGTAGATCCTGATAGATCCGAGGCTCTAATGAAGCTCCCACTTCCCACAGACAAGAAAGGACTTCAATATTTCTTCGGCCAGATTAACTTCGTAAGGAAGTTCGTCCCCGACTTCGCCCAAGTCATCAAGCCAATGTCCCAACTCCTGAAGAAGGGCACCGAATTTAGCTGGACGAAAGAAAGAAAGGGAGCATTTGAAGAGATTAAGACTCGAATCGCTCAGGCACCGGTCTTGATCAATCCAGATTACAATCGGGATTTTATCCTATATGCTATAGGGGAGCCCGAAAGCTATGCTGCTGTCCTGACACAAAAGGGGGAAGATGGCGAGGAGCGCCCCATCGCGTTTCTGAGCCAAGTGATCAATTCCCATGAAGAGAAATATAATTTCATAGAACGTCAGGTACATGCGGTAATGAAATCCCTCAAAAAATTCAAACAGTTCATCTCTCAAAGTAGGGTCACAGTCTTTGTCATTCACCCCGACGTGCGCAATTTTATCATCCAAGGAGAATTGGGAAGCAAAAGGGCTGGTTGGGTGAACAAGATACAGGAGTTTGACATTGAGATCAAGCCCACAAAATTGGTTCGCGGTCATGCATTGTGTCAAGAATTAGCAAAAAGCGCAGCGGTCGAAGCTGCAGAATCTCAGTGGGATGACTTACCGACTGAAGGATGCTTCGCTAACCAGG
The DNA here is from genome assembly GCA_028583015.1 of Wollemia nobilis. Classification (NCBI taxonomy): domain Eukaryota; kingdom Viridiplantae; phylum Streptophyta; class Pinopsida; order Araucariales; family Araucariaceae; genus Wollemia; species Wollemia nobilis. Next base: position 14,334,785 of record JAQPPZ010016881.1, read on the forward strand.
AGGAGGACGAGAAATACTGGGTCAGTGAAATAGTTGAATATTTCAACACTGGCAGTTGTCCTTCGCATCTAAATGCTTCACAGTGAAGACATTTTAGGATGCGGTCCTCTCGCTATACTCTGCGCCCCGAAGGCCTATTTTTTAGGAATATTGATGGAGTCCTTCTCAAATGCATCAAAGACGATGATAAAAGAAAAGTCCTAGGAGAGTTCCATTCGGGGCTATCTGGAGGTCACTTCGTAGGAAGGACAATGGCCCTAAAGATTATCAAAGCAGGTTATTATTGGCCCACACTCTTCGTCGATGCCTTCGTCGTTTGTCGCAAATGCGAGCAGTGTCAGAAGTTCATCGGCCGAAGCAGAAATGCTTTGATGCCCCTTCACCCGATACAGGTAGAAACTCCCTTTCAGCAATGGGGGTTGGATTTTATAGGGGTCGTATCACCGAACTCCTCCGTGGGACATAAGTTCATCCTGACCGCAACTGACTACTTCACCGGGTGGGCCGAAGCGATTCCCACCAAGCATGCAGATCAAGAGACTGTAGTCACCTTCCTAGAAGGATTGATCACCAGGTTCGGCATCCCCAAAGCGATCATCACGGACAATGGCCCTGGCTTCACAGGTGCCAAAATTAATGAATTCTTCTATAGATATGGGATATACCATAAAGTATCCTCCAACTATTATCCACAAGGCAACGGCTTGGCAGAATCCACCAATAAGACTCTTTTGAGGATGCTAAGAAAGCTCATAGAGACAAACAAAAGGACTTGGCACCTCCTTCTAGATCGGGCCTTGTGGGCCGATCGAATTTCTATCAAGAAGTCAATCAAGACTTCACCTTATGCCCTGGTCTACGGCAAGGAGGCCATCTTACCCATTCATGTGGAGATCCCTCACTACAGCTATTAGAAGCAGAAGATGGGGTTAGTCCGATGGAAAGTAGGTTAGCTCGGCTCATTGCAACTAGAGGAAGATCGCGAAGAAGCCTACCAGAACTTCGCCAAGCATACTCAGGTCACCCAAGATTGGTTCAAGAAGAAGTCATCTGATCGCACATTCAAAGTGGGAGATCTGGTATGGAAGTGGGACTCTTGGAAGGCCAAGCCTGGGAACCACGACAAGATGGATGCCTTTTGGGATGGGCCGTTCGAAATCATGAAGGTGAACTCGGCCAATTCATTCATCCTCAAGGATACAGATGGCCAAGTCTTGCCGATCTCCGTCAATGGTCTTCATCTGAAGACTTTTCACCGCTAAGGTAAAACACAATTTCTTTTCTTTAAAAAAAAAAAAAATGCATGTGTATATATACTTTTGTATATAATTTGCATATACATCCTCTTCCAAGAAACCAAAAACCAAGTAACACATCCAAATCCTCTTCGGGGACTTTTGATGCAAAGTAGCAAGTGCAAGGAGGTTCGCTGCGAAGTAGGTTACTCTCAAAAGGACCGAACCAAAGGCACAAAAGAAGCTTCGCACCCGAAGCATTTCCAGCACTACTTCGGGTGAAAATTGTGCGAAGTCGTTTTGCCGAATAAGAATGCAAAGGGCCGATAAAAAGAGCTTCGGGCCCGAAACATTTCAAATTCTTGCCTTGGGTAGAAATCATCCGAAGCGGCAACTTCACGAAAAAGAAAAGTCTAGGCCACGATTCAAGTTTGACCAAGGTGGAAGGACTTCGGGCCCGAAGCATTTTTAGTAAACACTTCGGCTAGGAAACCAGCGAAGCAGAATCCAAAGAAACATTGAAGATTACTTCACTAGAAAGTTGTCGAAGCATTCACTTCGGCTAGTTTTCGCCTGAAGCATTTTCGACCGAAGTTCTGGCAGCTGAGAGGAGCGAAGCATTTTGAAGGAAGGAATGTGTTTCGGCCAAAATCTCCCCGAACCACATTTTTGAGCAAGGATCACCGCGAGGCATTTTCAACATTGAAGTTCAACTTCGTCGAACCGAACACGCACGAGGTGGAGAATTCAAAACATGCCTCGGAGAACGTGCCGACAACGGCCTTGAAAGGAGTACAAAGTGGACGAATTTAAGGAAAAGGGGTGGTGGAGCATTTCCCGAGATGATCGAGTCAAAAAAAGGGAAAGGAAAAGCTCGCACCAAGGTACGAGGTGGCAGCGGGTGGCGTCTCCAGTACAAAGTGTAATCATCGAAACATGCAGCCCTGTGTACCACGTCGATGCAGAATCGATTTAAGAATACGGTAATCTCTTCCGTCCGAGGTACAAATTTAATTTTAGTAGGTGCCATAAATTCAGGTGGTTGCCTTTTTAGGCTATAAAAGCGAATTCCTGGAAAAAGGGGAAGTTATTTGTCCACCAGTTAGAGCTAGACTAAGAACCTTCAGATACTCTGCAACCCTCCTGTCCTTTGCATCTGGCCATTCGCATTTAAGCTCTCTGTATCAAGAACTCTGCCGCTATCACTAGCAACATGGGAAAGAAAAACTCTAAGGAGAAGGGGAAAGAGCCCGAAGTTGCAGGCCCCAAAAAGACAAAGAAGGGGAAGGAAGAGAAAAAGCATACCCCGAAGAAGCTAAATCTTCCCCTTCGACCCGAAAAGCAGCCAATGGAAGAGGGGGACGACTCGGAAGAAGAACAGCTTGTGGAGCCACCAATTGATGGGTGGGAGAAGATCCGAGACACACAGCTCTCTAAGGGTGTATCCGATCTTCGACACACCATAGAGTTTATGACAAGCAGGCTCACACCAGAAAATAAGAGAGCTGCCGCATATTACTCCCAGATTTACTGGTTTTTAACCCCACCTGCTCACCATTGTCCTGAGCTGATCTATGCTATCGCACAGAATTACCAACCTGCATCCAGGCAGGTGTTAGATGCTTCGGGACACAAGCTATTCTCCATCCTGAAGGAAGATGTACAAGCAGCCTTCGCACCACAGTAGGGCCCGCCCAAGGGCTATTCTATTTGCAATGTCCTCCTAAATGAACAAATGGAGAGATTCACCTCCAACAACTACATATTGAAGTTCCTGCGGGAGAATCTCAAGAGCGGGCTACCTTCAAACAAGCTGCCCCAGATGCCCTTACCCTTGGAGGCCTTCAAAAATACCAATATTTTCTCCATCATTGCATGGGTGGCGGGATTGTCAACAGATGCTTCGATACAGCCCTGGCAGGTGTCTTTGGCTGAATGCATTTCAAGAGGGGAGTTTTATGCCCCTGACGCTTCAAGGCCGAACACCAACCCAATTTTCTTTGACTGGGCGGAATGGGTGGCCCGAACCCTGCATACAAGGCTCGCTAGCATGAAGAATTCAGTAGCAGGCCAGTACTTCGCACCCTATTCCTTTCTTGTCTGGTTGTACTTCTACCAAGTTCATAAGCGGTTTCCCCATATCGCCATCTCTCCAAGCGGCAAGGATGGAAATCCTCTGCTAGTGTATCAATGGACTCCCCTCTTATTGAAGGAAGAGTCCTATTATTCTTTTAATCAACAATTTTTGGGACCCGCCATGCACCTGTTGAAAGGTTCTTGTCCTCGGGTACCACTCAGTTTGAGAGATAGAGTGGTGCTGGGAAAAAAGGGGGACATTTTCCAATTAACACAAGGATCGGTGATTCACCTGTTCGGCTTCATAGGAAGCCCCCCCCCCGCCCCAAAAATCATGTAGCCACGACCGAAAGTGGGCACATACCTGCGCCTTCCCCTTCGGCTTCCTGGAGGAAAAGCTTGCCGATTTTGGCCTACTCTAGATTCCTCAGCAATGGCTCTATGATCCTTTGGGCGTGATGAGGGATCATTTGAAATTCAAGAACTTCCACATCTGCCCTCACCCCAAGGTTGTGGAACAAAGGAATAACCCCAATGGAAAAGACCTGGAGTGGCATTTGGAAAGAATGAGGACATTGCCTCCATGGCATGAATTCTATCCTATGGAGGTCGAGTTCGACCACGATTTGTACCCCCTCCCGACTCCAAGCTCCACCTTTTGGAAGAAGGCAAGGGACGATTTGAAGGAGGAAGTAAAATACTGGAGCGAGGAAAAGCTTCGGGAATGGTGGATAATGAGAGTCCATCGTCAAAAGGCGAACTCCTATGGACTCTTAGCATCGGATAAGGACTTCGCAATTCTTTATGACACCAATGTCAAAACCTGGAAGTCCATATCCTTTGCGGATTTTATTCCCCCAGCTACCCCAGGATCAGGCGAAAGCCCAGGAGGTGCTAAGGATGCTTCGGAGGAAGAAAAGGAAGCAAGCACCGAAGAAGCAGAGCAACCATTGGAGAGAAAGAAAAGGAAAAGGCAGGAGCAAATTCAAGTGCCTCCGAGCCACCCGAAGCGCCCTCGCACAAAACCTACAAGTACTTCTGTTGGATCCCCTGCATCAGGCCCGGTTGAAGCAAACATTGAAGATGCAGGGGCACCAAGCACTGAGACGGTCCCCGAAATAGATATCATTGATGTGGAGGAACTCCTCCAACAAGAGAAAGACCCCGAAGCAGAAGTTGTGGAGGTCGGGAGTGATGAAGCCCAAGAGGAACAAGAGCCGACCACGCAAGAAGTTACCACAGCCGCTTTTCCAGGAGGGCACGCAGGTACGCACTCTCTTCCCTTCGCTTCGGTCTCTGACACATCCACGACAGTCCCGAGTGGAAGCCCTCATCAATCTCTCCATCCCCCACAGGGTCAATCCCCCACTCGAAACCGCCCATTGCCAGTCCAATCCTGCATAGCCCCACTCCTCCCGAGTCGTCTGACCAGGATAAGCCCGTTGAAACCACTTCGCCTACACCAAGCCCCGTAGCCCACTCTCCCATAGCTCAAAGCATAGTCCCGCTCATCGAAGTCCCTGCTACACCCGTCCCCGAGCCGTCAGGGGAATCCTTCCCTGTTAGTTCTTTATATTTGTTCACACCTTTGGCTGGAGATTCAGCCTTCTCTGAAATGGATTTATCTTCAATAAAGGAGTGCCCCTTGGCTGAAAAGCTACTCCTAGCTCGACAGAATACAGAGAAGATGCTAAAGGAGGCAAGAAAGAAAAGAGGGAAATCTCTAGCCCAAGTTGAAAAATGTGCGGTTTTCGACTTGAAGGGCGAAAAGTTGCATAAGGTGAGGAAGGTCCCTAAGGTCCAGAAGCCTCTGGACGAAATGACTCCAGCTGATTACGACTACCAGGAGAAGACCAAGGACCTGGAGCATTTAAACAAAGATGACGAATCCGCATCCATGCATGTCAGGGTTGAAACTTTTTGAGCACATGCGAATATTGCCAACCAGCATAGGTTTGAAGCAGAAAATGCCAACATCAAGTTGGAAGAAGAGCTGGCTAGGATTCGCTCTGAGCTGGAGGATTCATAGAAGCAGGGTAAATTGCTCAAAAAGGAAACACATGCCCTCAAACAGCAAATTCTACAATTGCAGACTTCGGCCGAGCAACAAGCACAAAAACAGGCCAAAAATGAGCTAAAAGCCAAAGAGCTCGAGAGCAAGATCTTGCGGTCCCAACAGCAATTGTACAAAAAGGCAAACCTGGAGCTATTCGACAAAGGTAGGATCAAGGAGATCCGCTCTCACCTACTCAAAGGTTTCAGATCTCGGGCCTCCAGTGCCCTGTCGATTTTGATTTATGTCATCGAAGCTCAGCATGCCATCGCTAAGAAGGGACCAATAGTTGATGAGGTGATCCAAAAAATCAAGAGGCAACTCAAGCTTGCCTTTGAGGTTCAAAGCATCAGATATCAAGACCTACAGGTTCGCTGCTATGAGTCGAATGGCTAGGGATTGGTCTATTGCCCAAGCCACTGTTCGTGCTTTCTTCTCCAAGGTGAAGAAAGCGCAAAAGGTGAAAGACCTCCTTGATATATTTGAGCAGGAGTAGCGCACATCAATGAGCTACTTTGAAGACCTTTCTTCTTTGGGTTTCTCGAGTTTCACAGATGATGATGGGAACCTTCTCACCAGGGAAGAACTTAAGCCGGCGTGGCTCCATTTTGAAAGTGACGTCTCCGAAATTGATGAGTGGGAAGAGCCAGTCACGGAGGGACAGGTCACTGACTTCATCCTGAGACATTGCAAAATCGTAGCCTGTCTGAATGACCTAGGTGCAAGAATCAAACACGTCGACATAGGGCAGATTGATCGGTTCCATGTTTTGGTCAAGGCACTCGAAGACCAAGAACCATTTCAGAAAGGGGTTTGGGCTCATGTTCGCCGAACTATGAAGAGAATCCGCGACCGCCTTGTCCCATCACCACAGTAGGAGGTCATGCCAACAGACGAAGGAGCAGAGGAGGAAGAAGAAGTAGAAGAAGAGGGAGAACAAGAACCAGCTGCAGAAGCACTCCTAGAGGAAGAAGGAGGAGAAGGATCGGGAAAGGACTCTGGCCCAATGGATCAAAGTTAAAGGGTCCTCCCACCGAGACGAGCTCGTTGCCCCGTGAGCCGCCAAGAATGTTGACAATTTTGTCAAATTTCTTAAGGGGTAGAAAAGGAAAACAAATTTTGTACAGTGTTGTGTAAAGTTTTTTTGCTTTGTTTTTATTTTGAAAAGATGCAGCAATTTTGGCTTCCAATGCCACCCCTTTGTATATAAAAATAGAAAAGAAAGAACTTCGCTGCCAAACAAGCTAGGGAAAAGAGCTTCGCCAAATGAAAATGAAAAGAGCTTCGCACCCGAAGCATTTCCAGCACTACTTCGGGTAAAAGTTTTGCGAAGTAGTTTTCGTCGAAGAAAAATACAAGGAAAAGAGAATGAAACTACTTCGTGCCCGAAGCGTTTCCAGCAGCTACTTCGGGCGAAAGTTGAGCGAAGCGGCGTTCAGAAGAAAAGAAAGCTTCGCACCCGAAGCATTTTCAACATTGCTTCGGGTGGAGTTTTTTGCGAAGTAATATCACCGAAGTAGAATACAAAAGCAGCGTTCGAAAGAACAACTTTGCCGAAAAGCAAAGGCAAGAAATCTACTTCGGGCCCGAAGCATTTTCAGAAGCTACTTCGGGTAAGATTTCTGCGAAGCGGTGTGCCGAAGTGAAATACAAAGAAAAGGGGGTAAAACTACTTCGCATCCGAAGTATTTCCATCAGTCACTTCGGTCGGGAAATCAGCGAAGCGGAACTCAAGGAGCATTGAAAGTACTTCGCCAGGAAGTTGCCGAAGTACTCACTTCGGGCCCCTCCATCAGTGAACCATTTTTACTTCGCCAAAAGCTCATTGTGAAGCATTTGCTTTGGCTAATTTTGTGTGAAGTACTTCTGCCCAAAGTAAAAGGATGCAATGTCTTTTGAAGACAATTGCTTCGACCGAAATTCTCCCGAACCACATTTTAGAAAGAGGGTCGCAGCGAAGCATTTCTCGAAGGCGTCAGCGAAGTAATTTGGTTAGTGAAGCGGCAAAGACGAAGAGGCCCATTTTTGTGAAGCGAATATGCTTCGGCCCTCCTCACCCCCAAAGTAGTTTTGTGAAGTACATACCAAAGAGGAGTTTTTGCTTCGGCCCAGAACCATTGCGAAGCGAAGTTGTGGATGAAAACTTAGCGAAGCGCTTCACGGGCACGCGTTCCAAGCCGGGTATTTTCTCGAGGCGATCAAGTGCCTCATAAATGCAATTTTTTGTGCCCGACAAGCCCGCTGCTCATTTTTGGCAATCAAAAACGAAGTATCAAGCCATGATGGAGAGCCCGACGAGCATGGCGGCCACTCGAGCACCGCACCCGGAGACCAAGGACGTCCAGACGGCTCATCAATGCACCTTTCCATGGTTGACCCAGTTTTGGTAATAGATTTGAAAACTCGGTCACGAGAGTCTCGGGGAGCCGAATTCTCAGGGCTCGAGGGCGTACTCTTCTTTGCTATGTAATTATGACTCAGAGGCCCGGGTCCTCTATAAAAACCCAGGCATTGTAATAAGAAAAAGGGGGGGAACTATCTGCTAGAAAGCTGTTGTAACTTGATGTCCTGCGATTAATACTAAAGAACCTTGAGCTTAATTCTTCTCTTTTATGCTGCCTTCTGTGCTTGATTCTTTTGTCTTTCTTCGTTTGTATGCTGAGATGTTGAACCTTGCGTCCAGAGTATGATCGAGGAATGTACCCTGAAACTCATACTGAAGGATACATAGGAGTTGAAAGACGTTGTGTTGGCTTTCTTTTATGCTGCCTTCTGTGTTTGATTCTTTTGTCTTTCTTCGCTTGTATATTGGATGCTGAACCCTACGTCCGATGTGCGATTGGGGAATGTACCCTGAAACTCGCCTGAAGGATACATAGGAAGGTTGATATCGCGTTTCTTCCGTTACTCTTGGTGTTCTTTGCTTCTACTTGAGTTGCTAGTTAGTGATCGTGCTTCCTGTTCTTTCCCACCTTAAATCACCAATCTCTCTTCCCTTAACCCTTTTTTATTTATTTCTCTAACTCTACTCCTTTTATTCCTTTCCTGCACTCTTATCTTAAAACCCCCAAGTAGTTTAGCATAGGAGCCGGCCTTTCTCCGGAGATTGGCACGAGGGGCATCTCTTCCCTTCGGCCTTTCAATGTTGGTCCAGGTCTAGGGCACATACATTTACTCAAAATCCTTTCCTAGGCAGATTTGATGACCAACAGTAATCTGAGTAATTAAATTCACTACTTGTAAGATATGATAAAAATTGTATGACTAAACTTGCAACTTGTAAGATATACCTCAATTTTGTGCAATTAAATTCATCGTCTTGTAAGATATTATCAATTTACGTGATTAAAATTGTACCATGTATTATAGATAAATCTGTATGATTAAATTTATTTCTTGTAAGATATGGATAAATTTGTATGATTAAATTAATTTCCTTATAAGATATTATCAATTTCTATGATTAAATTTACCCATTATATTATAGATCATTTTGTGCAATTAAATTTACAATTTGTAATATTAAATTCGCCACTTGCATTATAGCTCAAATTTGTGTGATTGAGTTTATCACCTTATAATATATTATCAATTTGATGATTAAATTCACCCCTTGTATTATATATCAATTTGTACGACTAAATTCACCACCTTGTAAGATTTGATCAATTAATGCGATTATATTCACCCCTTGTATTATAGATCAAATTGTGTGATTAAAACATCAATTGTAAGATATGATCAAATTTGTGTGATTAATATTTCCACTTATATTATAGATCATATTTGTGCAATAAAATTTTTTGCCTTGTAGGATATTATCTAATTTATACGATTAAAAGTTGCCCCTTGTATTATAGATCAATTAGTGCAATTAAATTTACCACCTGTGTTCTAGACCAATTTGTGTGATTAAATTTGTCAACTTGTATTATAGGTCAATGTGGGCAATTCAATTAATCAATATATACATTTTTTTTTTTATATATTTTTTTTGTATTTACATGGTGGAATGGGTAGCCGCCATGAATCCGGGTAGGTTGTCTAGCTTTTATGGCCGCCATAGTATTCTGCATTGTCCACCTCGGAAGCCACCACACAGATCTTCATGCAGTCTGCCCCTATAACCACCATGCCACAATCATTTTAAACCTTTTATGCCACTGAAAGCACTAGGAAAGGGACAAGCGTTCAGTCCGACGAGGCCCGAGATTTGAACCTTGGACCTCTGCCCCCCTTATGGGGTTTGGATGAACCAATTGGTCTACACCTCGGACCTTAATATATACATATTATAAATTAAATTTATGTGATTAAATTCACCACTAGTATTATAGATCAAATTCATGTCAGGAGCTTAGGAAATCACCACTTATTTGCCTCAAGAGAATGCATGTTGGGTCCTTGTGATCATAGAAGGAGCCTTGTCATTGTTGATAATAGTTGCCTTCGAATTTAGTGCCACTCCCTTTAGATTCCATTTTACGTCAACCTATGCTTCTCGATATTTTGTCTTGCACTTCTATTGGGGGTTTCATGCTTGTGTCAACCTGCCCATGTCAATTATTTCAATCTCAAGTGCCATCATGTCCCATGTTTTTTTGGTGTGAGGTTTATGTGTTCTATGCCATTGCAACTGGAGATGTTTTTTGGAAGGATCATCTGCCTTATTATCCTCTACTTTTAACCCCTCATGTCATTATCCTTTTCCTATATCCCATATGAGCTAGTGCATTTCTACTTTACCTCCCTCATCCTATCAAGCCATGTTTCGATGGTTGAAGTTAAACCCTCAATGCTTCACCTTACTACCCTCGTCGAGGATATTTTAAGATACCATGACCTCCTCAATTTCCTATAGATATTTAATGGCCAAGAATTTGACCTTTATCTGGAGTTTGTGCAGATGTGGTATGGACATGTTGTCGTTCATGGTTTGAGTTTCATGATTACCGTTGACCTCCTTGCTAAGATCATGGTGATCCTGAATGAAGGGAAGATCATTAATTGAGAGAAGCACTCACTCTAGGGTGAGCTGGATCTCTTTCAATATCGAGGTGTGTCCTTGGGCAGAAATAAGGGTGACATTCTATGGGAAATGCTCTCAAAGCTATAGGACATCATGATGGTGATGGTCCTCCAATAAGTTATGTTGGACAGTCCCAGAATAATATTTAGGAGCTTCCATTTGGCGTTCCTCAACAAATTACAGAGAAAAAATACCATCAACATCCTGAAGTACCTTTTTTGGTCTATTGAGAAGTTAATCCTAAATGTTAAGAGAGGGGTCTCATCCTTCCCCCTGCACCAAGGTCTTCACTTGGTGATCTACAGATATATTTTGGAGAGATAAACTTGCAGAGTTTTTGGAGTGGTGGTATCTACCATGGGACCTGCAAATGATGCTAGAGGAGCTAGTTGAGACACTTCTACATATACCAAAATCAATTGGAACTTTGAATTTCATGCAAAGTTGGAGGGAACTCTAGGCACTTAGAAATCTGAGCCTCATCACTCCACTAGGAGCAAATCTAGCAACAGAAAATGTAAGGCCCTCATTATCATTGACAATGATTTTTTTATGACTCTCTTTCCATTTAGATTAAACCAGAGACTGCACCCAAGAAAAGTCACCCTATTGGAGGTACATCCAACCAACCTCCCCCCTACTAGTCTCCAGAGTTTCCTGCTAGCCTAATATCTCTGAACATGACCATATCTAGGACCTCCATGACATTATGAAGACCATGATGACCTCCTCTCTCCTATCTTAGGTAGAGACTCTCCTAGATGAATAAAAGGACCAATTGAATGAACTCAAGAGCCTAGTGGAAGCAACCAGGGATGGTCATAAAATCAGAAAACCCAACATCTAGCTTGATTCGTGGCTCTCTGGTGGTTTTTTGGTGTTTCTAGGTGTACATTTTTAGTTTTTTGTCTCAGAGGTTACCCCTGAAAGCACGAGATTTCGAAAGATAGAAATACTAATGTGATGCATCCAAAATCAAACAAACGCTTAATGTCCTAAAATGTGAAATGCATGAAATGAAAGAAGCGAATTGAACGGAGACAAAAGGAAATTAGAGAAAGCATAGCCCTTTTATTCATCTCTCTTAATCTCAGTTACAAAGGTGCCTCCTCCCTTTTCAGGGGCTAGGAGCGTTAAATGGATTTTGATTACAATCTTGACTTAGTCTTCTTCCTTCTACGTGCCCACATTTGAAATGGGCAGGCCAAAGTGTTGCCGTCACTCGCGTTGATGAATCCTTGGTTCTTGCTACTTCTCCTGCGATCAAAGAAACAACAAAGGCATTAGTAGCACCTGCTGCAAATATGAAACGTTGGTTCTCTAAAATTAATGAAAGATGCATGTAAAAGATTAGCTAAATCGATAAATGAAATGACTCCAAATAACTTGCAAATTTGATAGAGACCGAAAAACATTACCAAAGGTCCATTGCCATCGAAACAGTCGGCCAATTTGCATTCAACTAAAATTTGTCCCTGGGCAGGACAAATTCTACTGTAATTCGTCCCCGGGTAGGACGAATTTGCCTGTGACAAAGTTTCGAAGTAAAGCCGTCCAAATGTCATGTATTGGGATCTCCAAAACACCTGCAAGCATGGGGGTTAGCTAATTGGGGGCATTTTGGGATGACCCAGATGGTCGGTTTTTCCCAAATTAGCCTCCATCACCAGGAATTTGATGTCGCTACCTGCAAGTTAGTGAAGACAACAAAAATGACAAAAGATGACAATATTTGATCAAAACATGCTGAAATCGAAATTGTAAACTATCTAAACAACATAAAATGGAATGGAATATAAACAAGTGACAAAAAAACAAATTAAAATGACACTAAGAAGTTTGGGGCGCCCGGGCGGGCCGCCCACCGTTAGAACCTGACTTCGGCACCAATCCACTTGGGATGGGCCCAAAATATCTTATAACTGGTTGTCGACGAATGGGTGGGGTAATGTGGTCAAGTGTCGGATTTTGGATCCGGATTCACACTTCCAATGCCCACCCAATGACCTCCTTTGCGAAAGAGATCAAGGATGTAGAAGATATGAATCTCAAAAGAGTTAAGGCGCAGTATCAATTTGGCAGCACTTCGTTGCTTGAAAATGCTTCCCACCTCCCTTCTTTGGGTGATAAAGTTCACCATTTTATAGACCCAAGGGGTCTCTTTTGGATGGGCATGCAGGGGTGCCACATGGCGGCTATGCCTTCCCAAGAGGGAGGAGACTCCTCTCTGACTTGGGATTCCATAACTGCCCTTGTGACAGTCCTCTAATGGTCAATCTACCCACCTACACATGCATGCAAGGCAGGAGGCATTAATGGACTGCCCCTGGCTGCCACTTGTCAAGATTTTTCTTTTTGCCCGTTGAACCCAGAATTCGTCCTACCTAAAGACGAATTCAGAATTCATCTCTAGGTGAGACAGATCCTAATTTTAATTCGTCCCTGGGTGAGACGAATACTGAGCAAAGTTCCTGAATGTGCCAAATTACCTTTTGACCTTCCAAAATTGCTAGCAAAGTGGTTAGGACCACTGTTTAACCTCTGAGGGCTGCCCTGGGGGCTGTGTGTGTCAATGCGATTAGTGTTTGTAGTCACATAATCAGATTGGTGCTATTTTGGTGTCTATAGATGCCCATTTTTGGGATGCGCTGTGCATGGTGCAGCGCCAAGAAAAAATAGATAACCAAAGCACTAATGATTAGGGTTTCTTGGTAACCTAACCAACTTTTTATGCCCCAAGTATGGAAAGGGCATGCATTATTGAATCCTTGCTTCTGACGAGCTAAGGAATTTGATTTCAAGTGTTAACCTGCTTTGGTGAGGTGTGACTTGAGCTTGGACATTGATCAGTCATGATTAGGCAAAGGGCGCAACCTTTTGTCCATAGGGGAACCTTGTGTTCATGCTTCAGGAATGCCAAGTGTTTGATCGATTTGTGATAATTGCTTGTTTACTACCCCAAGCAAGAGTGTAATTGTCTTTGTCAATGATTCTTTGAATGCATGTCGTTTTCATTAATTGGGTGTGTGTTTGTTGATTGGTGACTAAGTGTGACTACCCCCTCAAGCGACGAATCGATGAGGGAATGACCTTCATGAGAAAAGCGACGAGTCGCTTGACCCAAGATGACTTGTGCAAAGGTGCCTTCGGAGATTTAGCATTAAGCATGTGCAATTTTTCCGACATTTAGACCTATTTTTGGTGGGTGGTAACCCTTTTGGTGAGGCCATATTGGGGTGAAATCATCGAAAACCCGTCTTCCTGTGGAGCGGTTCGACTATGGTAGCCTTCTTGGGGAAGTAGGAGAGTGAAAAATTGAGCCCCGACATCAATTTTCTATGCCAAGAGGTTAAGTGCAAGAGCACTTGTGTCCGACAATGCTTATTTCTTTGTGTTTGTGTTGCATTTTTTGTTGTTTTTGAGTGGGTTTTGACCCTTTTGTGATGTCATTTGGGGGTGAAATTGTCATAAATCCATCTTCCCGTGGAGTGGTCTGGCTATGGTAGCCTTCTTAGGGAGTAGGATAGTGACAATGTAAACCCCGACATTAGTTTTTCTATGCCAAGAGGTTAAGTGCAAGAGCACTTGTGTCCGGCAATGTTTATTGCTGTTTTTGTTGCATTTTTTGTTATTTTTGTTGTTTTGATTTTTTTTGTGACACCATTTGGGGATTAAATTGTCAAAAATTCGTCCTCCCGTGGAGCGGTCCGGCTATGGTAGCCTTCTTCGGGAGTAGGGTAGTGACAATGTAAACCCCGACATCAATTTTTGATGCCATTGAATGTCAGGCGCAACGGTGCCTTTGTTTGACACTTTTATTGCTATTGTTTGTGGATATTTGCTATTTTTGTTGTTTTGATTTTCTTGCTTTGTGTATATGTCATTATTTTATGTTATGCACAATGATTGATGTTGATGGATGCATGCTTATGGTAATGGATGTATATGGTATGATAAATGCAAATGTTTTTGATATATATGTGATATGCAAAATGTAATGGATGAAATGAATTTGTGTTGTTTGGTTAGGGCACCATAGAATTCTTGGGACTTTGTTATTTTGCTTTTTTGCTTTTAGGCGATTGTTGTGGTAGATGACTTTGTATGTATGCATGTGGTTTTTTTTTTTTTTTTAATTTCTGATGGTATTGTAAGGATGAAAAGTAGCGCAGTTGGTTTTGAAATGTAGCTAAGGTTTTCTGAGACTCAGACGGTTTTAACTCACTAGCCACGACTGTATTTTATCTTACAAGACTTTTGAAAAAGGTATGAATCGGACTTGTTTTTGACCAAGTTATTTCACATCCCTGTGTGTGCAATTGAGTTCATTTATGTGGTATTTGTTAGGATACCACCAGTGCCAGATGGGCTTTCAACCGAACCTGTACTGAGGATCACCTAATTAGCTCCACTAACTCCTTTATTGTATTTAGTCAGATTAGTCTACGGTGCTATCTAGGATACCATAAACTAGCTCATCCACATGCTAACATTGATCTGTATACGAGTTAATGTGACAGATATATCGTCATGCGGGAAGTTTACCACCAGTGACCGATAGGCTATCAACCAAACCAGTACTGAGGCTTGCCTCATGACTCGTTGAAATGTTGAGAGTTCCGAGGATTCAAGTTCGACTCCCTTATTTTCTTCAATTGTATTGGGATACTTGCTCCTTTGTAGTGATAAAATCACTGTTTATTTTTGTTTTATTTGTTTTTCTTTTTGAGCAAGGGATTTGGATATGGAGTGATGAGAATAACTATTGTTTGTGTCTTTTAATGTGTGCACTCTGGTGGTGATGTCAAATTTTTGGAGTTTTGACATTTTGCAAAATTTTGATGTTTGCAACTATTTGAGAAATTTGGGATTCTTGGGGAATTGGGTAGGGAGGATGCTTGTCATTTTGCCAACTCTCAGCATTCTTTGGGTCATTTACATAGGGGGATGAGCAAGATAACCGTTTCACTTATGGTGACCTGGATTGCTTTGCAGGTTTCATCTTTCGTTCACACAACTTGGGAATTGTTTTATGTGTTTTAGCTTGTGTGGGATGTTATGTAACAAGGCGTATTTCAAGTATGACTCTACCTTTGTAAAATATTTCTGACTGTGTATAGTTTTTGCTAGAAATTTAATGACATCTAAATGATGAAAACTCTAGATACATTAAATGACAACCTAAATTATGATATGGTGACTCTATGTATGGTGTTGTTTTTTGATATTGTATGGAAAATGTGAAAAATGGTATGCTTGCTAAGTAATGACAGTCCATGGTGCCTTTGACTTTTATGATCAAAAAATGTGTGATATATGGATGCAATGGTTAATGCAGCTATTATGTAGTGCTTTGATTGATGAAGTATGCATGAGAATGAGATGCAGATTTCTTTTTGAGATTTTGATGGTTTTTTGTTGTTTTTGAATTTTCTTGATGGTGACCAAGGGATTTCGAGAATCCTTTGGGGCCTTTTTGGGGTGACCAAGCGATTGCGATAATCCTTGCGGCTTTTGGGGTGACCAAGTGATTGCGATAATCCTTGGAGCTTTTGGGGTGACCAAGTGATTGCGATAATCCTTGGAGCTTTTGGGGTGACCAAGCGATTGTGATAATCCTTGGAGCTTTTGGGGTGACCAAGCAATTGCAATAATCCTTGGACCTTTTTGGGTGACCAAGTGATTGCGATAATCCTTGGACCTTTTGGGGTGACCAAGTGATTGCGATAATCCTTGGAGATTTTGGGGTGAATAAGTGATTGCGATAATCCTTGGAGCTTTTGGGGTGACCAAGTGATTGCGATAATCCTTTGGAGATTTTGGGGTGACCAAGTGATTGCGATAATCCTTGGATCTTTTGGGGTGACCAAGTGATTGCGATAATCCTTGGATATTTTGGGGTGACCAAGTGATTGCAATAATCCTTTGGAGATTTTGGGGTGACCAACCGATTGCGATAATCCTTGGAGCTTTTGGGGTGACCAAGTGATTACGATAATCCTTGGAGCTTTTGGGGTGACCAAGTGATTGCGATAATCCTTGGAGCTTTTGCGGTGACCAAGTGATTGCGATAATCCTTGGAGCTTTTGGGGTGACCAAGTGATTGTGATAATCCTTGGAGCTTTTGGGGTGACCAAGTGATTGCGATAATCCTTGGAGCTTTTGGGGTTTTGACCAAGCGATTGCGATAATCCTTGGAGCTTTTTTGGTTTGGACAATGGCTCTTCAGGGGATAGATGTACCCCCAGCTTGATGGTCTTTGCACTCCAGATCTGGCTCTGGAGGTATGGGCACGAATGGATCGACCCTATGCATGGATAGGAGGACAGGGTCCGCCCTCGACACTGATGTTGCTATGAGGTCTCTGGGCGAAAGTTGATCTTTGTGTGCCCAAAGTGGTGGATGTAATGCTTGGTCCCACTGCGGTGGGTTAACGTGCCACTCATGCCCTAGTATTATGTTTATCTATTGAAGTGCTTCATCGATATTTATGGGATGTCGATGCTGTCGCATGTGATTGTTGTGGGCAATCTCTATTTTATCCTCACCTTCGGCCAACGAGTACAGCTCATCAAAATTTGGAGATTCTAAGACATGGAGGACTGCATCATCAGGTAGCCTTACGATCAGAGGTTGATCCTCTTCGAAAGGAGCCTCATGTAAGTTGGGCCTTGGGAGCTCTAAAATCTTGGTCTCTACCGACTCTAAGTGCTCTAGCGCTTTGCATGTATCAGGGGATTTGAGCTCCTCCTCTTTGGTTGGTTCTTGTTGAGGAACTTGGGGCCTTGGTAGGGCTTTTCATCCTGCTCTTCTTCTCACTATGATTCCTCAGAGGCTTCTTGATGAATTTCTAAGGGTGGCCCATAAACTTGAGTGGGTTCCTGACGCCTCCTATCAAGTGGGTTCCTGAGGATGTAGAAGATATGAATCTCAAAAGAGTTAAGGCACAGTATCAATTGGGCAGCACTTCGTTGCTTGAAAATGCTTCCCACCTCCCTTCTTTGGGTGAGAAAGTTCACCATTTTATAGACCCAAGGGGTCTCTTTTGGATGGGCATGCAGGGGTGCCACATGGCGGCTATGCCTTCCCAAGATGGAGGATACTCCTCTCTGACTGGGGCTTCCATAACTGCCCTTGTGACAGTCATCTAATGGTCAATCTACCCACCTACATGTGCATGCAAGGCAGGAGGCATTAATGGATTGCTCCTGGCTGCCACTTGTCAAGATTTTTCTTTTTGCCTGTTGAACCCAGAATTCGTCCTGCCTAAAGACGAATTCAGAATTCATCTCTGGGTGAGACAGATCCTAATTTGAATTCATCCCTGGGTGAGACAAATACTGAGCAAAGTGCCTGAATGTGCCAGATTGCCTTTTGACCTTCCAAAATTGCTGGCAAAGTGGTTAGGACCATTGTTTAACCTCTGAGAGCTACCTTGGGGGCTATGTGTGTCAATGAGATCAGTGTTTGCAGTCACATAATCGGATTGGTGCTGTTTTGGTGTCTACAACCCCTATGTGGGTTTATTTATGGATGGTTCTATTGGTTACTCCTTATTTTCCCTGTGAGGGCTTCCTAGGTTTACTGTTGTTTTTTTTAATGACCCGTAATGGGATGAATTTTATGCTTTTCTGCTAAGGAGTACTTTTTTAGTTAGACTCCATTTTGTAAAATATTACGGGATCCTCTCAAAAACCCTTTACCAATAAAAAAAAATTGCAATTCATTTTTCCACCTTGTATATATTATAGATTAAATTTATGCAATTAAATTTACCACTTGTAAGATAGATAAAATTTGTATCATTAAATTCATCACTTTGTACATATCAAAGGATCAAGTATTGTGCATTTATTATACACCCCCTATACATACATCAAAATTGTATGCATTTAATAAATCCCCTTTATATGTGCTTTACATTTTTCTAACATTTAAATTATTAAAATCAATCCTCACCCATCGTGATTAACCAATCCCTTCTCCTAGAAACTTTGTATCACCTAGAATACATTCATTAATTTTCATTCCATTTTAATTTCTAAGAAAATATATCGATCAATAATATCAACACTAATTATCAAATATCACCTCATATAAAAAACAAATTATGAACATTATGTTCACCTAGGTCTAAATAAATAATTTTTTAAGCCATTTTGTAATCCGTACACCATATCCATTACTAATAAAAAAGACTACTATTGTCAATTTAAATTGACTACTCAAATTCCTAATAATTTAGACCAATTAACATCATGTATACACTTCTCATCCCAACATCTATCACCATCATAATAAAACTATCCAAAGGATCATTCCATAAATCCACCAACTAAGTCATTAATAAAACAATTTAACATTAAATCAAACCATCACAATTGTAACATCTAGACTAACTACCCAACTAACTCATTCAAGGAGGAAAATTGTTTTTCTTGATCTTAACTTAGTAATCACCCAATATTTAATCAGTAACAGGTATAGATAACCAATTTAAGTTTTTGGTCATTGCAGTCAACCCTCAAGTGGACAAGAATCACCAATTCCCATAAAATTTTTTTGGGGTTCACCTTGCTCATGACTATTCAATTTGCTAACATCCAATTAGAAAATATACTTTAGAGGTCCTCCCACTTTTTCCATACACTTGCTCTACATAGGAAAATTTGACCATGATGTAGGGGTTATCCTCTAAGGCCCATAAAAATTATAGGGGGATGCCTTTCCCTAAACCCAATATTTTATACTTGAATATCATCCTATACTTAACTACTACTTATAGTAACATGTAATGTTTATGGCGTAGTGCATAAGTGCATAGTTTTATCTTACTCATTAATCCAACTAAGGTCATTACCATTACCTTGGAACAAGATCATGGTCACACAAAGTTATGACCATTACCTTGGAACAAGATCATGGTCACACAAAGTTATTTTATTTTTTGTATTTACATGGTGGAATGGGTAGCCGCCATGAATCCGGGAAGGCTGTCCAGATTTTATGGCCACCATAGTATTTTGTGTTGTCCACCCCGAAAGCCACCACACAGATCTTAATGCAGTCCACCCCTATAACCACCATGCCACAATCATTTTAAACCTTTTACGCCACTAAAAGCACTAGGAAAGGGACAAGCGTTCAGTCTGACGAGGCCCGAGATTTGAACCTTGGACCTCTGCCCCCATTATGGGGTTTGTATGAACCAATTGGTCTACACCTTAGACCTTAATATATACATATTATAAATTAAATTTATGTGATTAAATTCACCACTAGTATTATAGATCAAATTCATGTCAGGAGCTTAGGAAATCACCACTTATTTGCCTCAAGATACTGCATGTTGGGTCCTTGTGATCACAGAAGGAGCCTTGTCATTGTTGATAATAGTTGCCTTCAAATTTAGTGCCACTCCCTTTAGAGTCCATTTTACCTCAACCTATGCTTCCTGATATTTTGTCTTGCACTCCTATTGGGGGTTCCATGCTTGTGTCAACCCGCCCATGTCAATTATTTCAATCTCGAGTGCCATCATGTCCCATGTTTTTTTGGTGTGAGGTTTATGTGTTCTATGCCATTGCAACTAGAGATGTTTTTTGGAAGGATCCTCTGCCTTATTATCCTCTAATTTTAACCCCTCGTGTCATTATCCTTTTCCTATATCCCATCCGAGTCAGTGCATTTCTACTTTACCTCCCTCATCCTATCAAGCCATGTTTCGATGGTTGAAGTTAAACCCTCAATGCTTCACCTTACTACCCTCGTCGAGGATATTTTAAGATACCATGACCTCCTCAATTTCTTATAGATATTTAATGGCCATGACTTTGACCTTTATCTAGAATTTGTGCAGATGTGGTATGGACATGTTGTCGTTCAATGGTTTGAGTTTCATGATTACCGTTGACCACCTTGCTAAGATCATGGTGATCCTAAATGAAGGGAAGATCATTAATTGAGAGAAGCACTCACTCTAGGGTGATCTGGATCTCTTTCAATATCGAGGTGTGTCCTTGGGCAGAAATAAGGGTGACATTCTATGGGAAATGCTCTCAAAGCTATAGGACATCATGATGGTGATGGTCCTCCAATAAGTTATGTTGGACAGTCCTAGAATAATCTTTAGGAGCTTCCATTTGGCGTTCCTCAACAACTTACAGAGAAAAAATACCATCAACATCCTGAAGTACCTTTTTTGTCTATCGAGAAGTTAATCCTGAATGTCAAGAGAGGGGTCTCATCCTTCCCCCTACACCAAGGTCTTCACTTGGTGATCTATAGATATATTTTGGAGAGATAAAATTGTAGAGTTGTTGGAGTGGTGGTATCTACCATGGGACCTGCAAATGATGCTGGAGGAGCTAGTTGAGACACTTCTACATATACCAAAATCAATTGGAACTTGGACTTTGATGCAAAGTTGGAGGGAACTCCAGGCACTTAGAAATTTGAGCCTCATCACTCCACTAGGAGAAAATCTAGCAACAAAAAATGTAAGGCCCTCATTATCATTGACAATGATTTTTTTATGACTCTCTTTCCTTTTAGGTTAAACTAGAGACTACACCCAAGAAAAGTCACCCTATTGAAGGTACATCCAACCAACCTCCCCCCTACTAGTCTCCAGAGTTTCCTGCTAGCCTAATATCTTTGAACATGACCATATCTAGGACCTCCATGACATTATGAAGACCATGATGACTTCCACTCTCCTATCTCAGGTAGAGACTCTCCTAGATGAATAAAAGGACCAATTTGAGATCTTGAATGAACTCAAGAACCTAGTGGAAGCAACCAGGGATGGTCATAAAATCAGACAACCCAACATCTAGCTTGATTCGTGGCTCTCTAGTGGTTTTTTGGTGTTTCTAGGTGTACATTTTTAGTTTTTTGTCTCAGAGGTTACCCCTATGTGGGTTTATTTATGGATGGTTCTATTGTTTACTCCTTATTTTCCCCGTGAGGGCTTCCTAGGTTTACTGTTGTTTTTTGTAATGAACTGTAATGGGATGAATTTTATGCTTTTCTGCTAAGGAGTACTTTTTTAGTTAGACTCCATTTTGTAAAATATTACGAGATCCTTTCAAAAACCCTTTACCAATAAAAAAAAATTGCAATTCAATTTGCCACCTTGTATATATTATAGATTAAATTTATGCAATTAAATTTACCACTTGTAAGATAGATGAAATTTGTATCATTAAATTCATCACTTTGTACATATCAAAGGATCAAGTCTTGTGCATTTATTATACATACATCAAAATTGTATGCATTTAATAAATCCCCTTTATATGTGCTTTACATTTTTCTAACATTTAAATTATTAAAATCAATCCTCACCCATCGTGATTAACCAATCCCTTCTCCTAGAAACTTTGTATCACCTAGAATACATTCATTAATTTTCATTCCATTTTAATTTCTAAGCAAATATATCGATCAATAAGATCAACACTAATTATCAAATATAACCTCATATAAAAAACAAATTATGAAAATTATGTTCACCTAGGTCTAAATAAATAATTTTTTAAGCCATTTTGTAATCCATACACCATATCCATTACTAATAAAAATGACTACTATTGTCAATTTAAATTGACTACTCAAATTCCTAATAATTTAGACCAATTAACATCATGTATACACTTCTCATCCCAACATCTATCACCATCATAATAAAACTATCCAAAGAATCATTCCATCAATCCACCAACTAAGTCATTAATAAAACAATTTAACATTAAATCAAACCATCACAATTGTAACATCACTAACTACCCAACTAATTCATTCAAAGAGGAAAATTATTTTTCTTGATCTTAACTTAGTAATCACCCAATATTTAATCAGTAAAAGGTATAGATAACCAATTTAAGTTTTTGGTCATTGCAGTCAACCCTCAAGTGGACAAGAATCACCAATTCCCGTAAAAGTATTTTGGGGTTCACCTTGCTCATGACTATTCAATTTTCTAACATCCAATTAGAAAATATACTTTAGAGGTCCTCCCACTTTTTCCATACACTTGCTCTACATAGGAAAATTTGACCATGATGTAGGGGTTATCCTCTAAGGCCCATAAAAATTAGAGGGGGATGCCTTTCCCCAAACCCAATATGTTATACTTGAATATCATCCTATACTTAACTACTACTTATAGTAATATGTAAGGTTTATGGCGTAGTGCATAAGTGCATAGTTGTATCTTACTCATTAATCCAACTAAGGTCATTACCATTACCTTGGAACAAGATCATGGTCACACGAAGTTATGACCATTACCTTGGAACAAGATCATGGTCACACAAAGTTATTTTATTTTTTGTATTTACATGGTGGAATGGGTAGTCGCCATGAATCTGGGCAGGCTGTCCAGCTTTTATGGCTGCCACAGTATTCTGCGTTGTCCGCCCTGGAAGCTACCACACAGATCTTCGTGCAGTCCACCCCTATAACCACCATGCCACAATCATTTTAAACCTTTTACGCCACTAAAAGCACTAGGAAAGGGACAAGCGTTCAGTCGGACGAGGCCCGAGATTTGAACCTTGGACCTTCGCCCCCATTATGGGGTTTGTATGAACCAATTGGTCTACACCTTAGACCTTAATATATACATATTATAAATTAAATTTATGTGATTAAATTCACCACTAGTATTATAGATCAAATTCATGTCAGGAGCTTAGGAAATCACCACTTATTTGCCTCAAGATACTGCATGTTGGGTCCTTGTGATCACAGAAGGAGCCTTGTCATTGTTGATAATAGTTGCCTTCAAATTTAGTGCCACTCCCTTTAGAGTCCATTTTACCTCAACCTATGCTTCTCGATATTTTGTATTGCACTCCTATTGGGGTTTCCATGTTTGTGTCAACCCGCCCATGTCAATTATTTCAATCTCGAGTGCCATCATGTCCCATGTTTTTTTGGTGTGAGGTTTATGTGTTCTATGCCATTGCAACTGGAGATGTTTTTTGGAAGGATCCTCTGCCTTATTATCCTCTAATTTTAACCCCTCATGTCATTATCATTTTCCTATATCCCATCTGAGTCAGTGCATAACTACTTTACCTCCCTCATCCTATCAAGCCATGTTTCGATGGTTGAAGTTAAACCCTCAATGCTTCACCTTACTACCCTTGTTAAGGATATTTTAAGATACCATGACCTCCTCAATTTCCTATAGATATTTAATGGCCATGAATTTGACCTTTATCTGGAGTTTGTGCAGAAGTGGTATGGACATGTTGTCATTCATGGTTTGAGTTTCATGATTACCGTTGACCTCCTTGCTAAGATCATGGTGATCATGAATGAAGGTAAGATCATTAATTGAGAGAAGCACTCACTCCAGGGTGATTTGGATCTCTTTCAATATCGAGGTGTGTCCTTGGGCAGAAATAAGGGTGACATTCTATGGGAAATGCTCTCAAAGCTATAGGACATCATGATGGTGATGGTCCTCCAATAATTTATGTTGGACAGTCCCATAATAATCTTTAGGAGCTTCCATTTGGCGTTCCTCAACAACTTATAGAGAAAAAATACCATCAACATCCTGAAGTACCTTTTTTGGTCTATTGAGAAGTTAATCCTGAATATCAAGAGAGGGGTCTCATCCTTCCCCCTGCACCAAGGTCTTGACTTGGTGATCTATAGATATATTTTGGAGAGATAAACTTGCAGAGTTGTTGGAGTGGTGGTATCTACCATGGGACCTAAAAATGATGCTGGAGGAGCTAGTTGAGACACTTCTACATATACCAAAATCAATTGGAACTTGGACTTTGATGCAAAGTTGGAGGAAACTCCAGGCACTTAGAAATTTGAGCCTCATCACTCCACTAGGAGAAAATCTAGCAACGGAAAATGTAAGGCCCTCATTATCATTGACAATGATTTTTTTATGACTCTCTTTCCATTTAGGTTAAACTAGAGACTGCACCCAAGAAAAGTCACCCTATTGGAGGTACATCCAACCAACCTCCCCCCTACTAGTCTCCAGAGTTTCTTGCTAGTCTAATATATTTGAACATGACCATATCTAGGACCTCCATGACATTATGAAGACCATGATGACCTCCTCTCTCCTATCTTAGGTAGAGACTCTCCTAGATGAATAAAAGGAACAATTTGAGATCTTGAATGAACTCAAGAGCCTAGTGGGAGCAACCAGGGATGGTCATAAAATCAGACAACCCAACATCTAGCTTGATTCGTGGCTCTCTGGTGGTTTTTTGGTGTTTTTAGGTGTACATTTTTAGTTTTTTGTCTCAGAGGTTACCCATATGTGGGTTTATTTATGGATGGTTCTATTGGTTACTCCTTATTTTCCCTGTGAGGGCTTCCTAGGTTTACTATTGTTTTTTGTAATGACCGATAATGGGATGAATTTTATGCTTTTCTGCTAAGGAGTAATTTTTTAGTTAGACTCCATTTTGTAAAATATTACGGGATCCTTTCAAAACCCCTTTACCAATAAAAAAAATTTGCAATTCAATTTGCCACCTTGTATATATTATAGATTAAATTTATGCAATTAAATTTACCACTTGTAAGATAGATAAAATTTGTATCATTAAACTCATCACTTTGTACATATCAAAGGATCAAGTCTTGTGCATTTATTATACACCCCCTATACATACATCAAAATTGTATGCATTTAATAAATCCCCTTTATATGTGCTTTACATTTTTCTAACATTTAAATTATTAAAATCAATCCTCACCCATCGTGATTAACCAATCCCTTCTCCTAGAAACTTTGTATCACCTAGAATACATTCATTAATTTTCATTCCATTTTAATTTCTAAGAAAATATATCGATCAATAAGATCAACACTAATTATCAAATATCACCTCATATAAGAAACAAATTATGAGCATTATGTTCACCTAGGTCTAAATAAATAATTTTTTAAGCCATTTTGTAATCCATACACCATATCCATTACTAATAAAAATGACTACTATTGTCAATTTAAATTGACTACTCAAATTCCTAATAATTTAGACCAATTAACATCATGTATACACTTCTCATCCCAACATCTATCACCATCATAATAAAACTATCCAAAGAATCATTCCATCAATCCACCAACTAAGTCATTAATAAAACAATTTAACATTAAATCAAACCATCACAATTGTAACATCTAGACTAACTACCCAACTAACTCATTCAAGGAGGAAAATTATTTTTCTTGATCTTAACTTAGTAATCACCCAATATTTATTCAGTAAAATGTATAGATAACCAATTTAAGTTTTTGGTCATTGCAGTCAACCCTCAAGTGGACAAGAATCACCAATTCCTGTAAAAGTCTTTTGGGGTTCACCTTGCTCATGACTATTCAATTTGCTAACATCCAATTAGAAAATATACTTTAGAGGTCCTCCCACTTTTTCCATACACTTGCTCTACATAGGAAAATTTAACCATGATGTAGGGGTTATCCTCTAAGGCCCATAAAAATTAGAGGGGGATGCCTTTCCCCAAACCCAATATGTTATACTTGAATATCATCCTATACTTAACTACTACTTATAGTAACATGTAAGGTTTATGGCGTAGTGCATAAGTGCGTAGTTGTATCTTACTCATTAATCCAACTAAGGTCATTACCATTACCTTGGAACAAGATCATGGTCACACAAAGTTATGAATAATGCAGTAGATTATCCCATACCAACCTACTAAAGACTCTTCCTAGCCTTCCCTACTAGGATCCTCTTCATAATTCATGCAAAAACCCACCATTGTACTACTCGTTCAATGTCCTGGTGGAATGTCCCATACCATCCCACCTTACCACCCCATCCTCGCCTTTTATGCTAAGAATGACCTTTCTCGAATCACAATTGATTACCTTCATGCAATACAATCGGTATTGGGTAATTTTTTATTCTTGGTTGTTTTCTTGTTGGAATTTGAATGTTATTGTTTCTACGTAGATAATATTTAGTGCTATTCTACAATTTGTTAGAGAAAATCTAGGATTAATTTAGCAATTTTCTATGTTAGCATTTGTCTAAGTTAGAATTTGTCTATGTTAGGATTTGGTTACGAGAATAAGTGTAAGCCAAATCTGTTGCTCCAAAATAGATTATTTCTAGCATTATAAATTGTAATCTTGTGAGAACAAAAATATTTATAATGAGTTTGGATCTCATTTTGGTATCAGAGCTGGTAAAGTAGTGCTTCCAAACTTGTTCAGTATTTATTTTCCATCATAGAAGTTGTGAGTTCAGTCTCAACATATGTTTTGGAAATTTTGATATGTGGTTTTGACTATAGTAAGGAGAATGCAAAGTTTTGTGTGATTTGAAGAATGTGAAGATGTATTGAGAATTTGTGTTTTCCTAGCTTGAGTACACTCAACCCAAACTATGTTGTACCCAGCCTGATATTCACTAATTGTATTGGCGAGACGATGTATATTTAAAAAAATATGTATAGATCACCTGCGCGTGTGTCTTGTATAGATCACCTATGCACGTATTGGCTGCTAGGATATATATAAGAAAGACTGTGGATGCATTTAAAGGCTTTCTCAACCACGTCAGATCTAAATAAAAAAAGTGAGGTGACATTGTATATTGTTGAAACTGAGGCTGAATTACATATCATGTTTTTTTCAAATGCCTATGTGTAAGTAGATGTGATATTCACGCTATGTGTAAGCATATATTGTTTGAGATATGGACGTCTGATTTAAGATCTACTGGAGACTGCATAAAAGTGCATGAGAAGCATTGTGGAGAGACACCATTCAAATTGCACTATGATTTAGTGGAGAACATGTTGTGATACAGTGAAGAACGTTCGATGGTAGAAGTCAACAATGTGAATGCCACAAGGTAAATTTGGAGCCAATAGTGTGAAGTCAACAGTGTGAGAGTGGAAAGACATCATTTGGAGCTGTGACATGAGCATGGTGAATATCGTGGAATTTTCTATTAAGAGGAGTCTTTCTGCGATTTATTGTGTAAAGAGGAGTATTTATGATCTGTTGACTTTTGTGTGGATAAAAGGCCACGTCTACACTACCAATACGATATACTCAATCGAACACCAAGCAAGAATGTATGCAAGTGAGATCATAATTGGCCTGAGCAATAATGGATGCGAGTGATATTACTATTATCGAGACTTGTTTCTATTTAGAAATTTTGGTGAAGAAATTAATCTATGAAGCATGGAGAGGTGCATCATCTTCATAGTGTGGAAGGTCTAAGGAAGTTCATAGACTAATTTAGCACTGCATATGTGTAGCATGGATGTGTCGTGACTTGATTATTTGGTGTTGGAAAAATCATATGTAGATTATGGAGCTTGTAGAAGAGGACAAGCCTATTTTATGAGAGAACACGAAGATGATGTTTTAAAACAATGCATAGAAGAAGTAGAATATGGGAGTTTCCATCATAGAGAAGGTTGATCTGTAGGCTAATTCACATCGCACACCAAGATGTGTAGATTATATTGATATTAACGTGCATATTAACAATGCCAGATTACCTACATTTCATTGGTGAAGAGAACCACCTGCAGCTACTTGAAATACAACCAATTTAGAAAGGAGAGGACCAAGTGATACTGGTTACATAGAGAAACAACAATATTTTACCAACACCCCCCTAAGTTTGGTGAATTGTTTTTTCTTTCTACTTTTTTAAATTGTTGCTGATAGAGAGAAGTTTTTTTTAATAAAAAAAAATAGAGTATTATCTTTTTTTACTGCTATTGTTTACAAGTTTTGTTAATTGGTATCAATGGATGCCAATAACAACCTTTCCATTCCTAAATTTAATGGTCTAGATTATAAGTATTGGTCTATCAATATGAAGACCTTACTCATTAGCAAAGGATTATGGGACATTGTAGAAGAAGGCTACACTGAACCAACATATTGGACAATTTTAAGTGCAACTGATAAAACTACTAAAAGGGATGCCCAAAAGAAGAATTATTTTGCTCTCTACCATCTCCAAGAAGCTTTGGATAAAAGTATCTTTCCTAGGATTGCTTCTTGTTCAACAGCCCTAGAAGCATGGACATCCTTGAGAGATAGCTATCAAGGGAGCAATCAAGTGAAGCAAGTAAGGCTTCAAACTTTGAAGAGATATTTTAAAAATCTCAAAATGCACGATGATGAAATAGTAGGATATTATTGTGTGAGATTCAAAGCAATTGTAAACAAAATGGATACCCTTGGAGAAGATATAAAAACTAAAGTTTTTGTGAAGAAAGTTTTGATAACACTTATTCATAAGTGGAACCATATTGCTATTATTATTGAATAATATAAATATATTTCTACTCTAAAATTTGATGCAGTAATTGGTTCTTTGATGTCCCATGAAGAGAGACTCCAAGGTTCTACATCATCAATATTTAGAGGTGATGAAAAAGCATTCTCATCCAAGGAAGGTGAGACTCATGGCAATGCACAAGGAATGGGACAAGGAAGAGGAAGATCAAGAGGAAGAGGTAGATCAAGATGTGGCTACAAATTAAAATGAAGAGGAATAGGAGGTGACAAATCAAACAAGTCTTGTTTTCATTGTGGTAAGCTTGGTCACTTTGCAAGAGATTGTAGAATAAAGGCTTCTCAAGAAGGGATAAGTAATAATTATGGAAACTATGGAGAAGAGGAAGGAACTTCTTCAAATTTGTTCCTCACATATGGAAAATCATATCAAAATCTTAATGAAACTTGGATTTTGGATATTGGTTGCTCAAATCATATGAGTGGCAAATAAGAGTTATTTTCTACAATGGATTCCACATAAAAGTCCAAGATCAAATTGGGAGATGACAAGGCACTTCAAGTTGAAGGCATGGGAGCCATGGAGGTTCCAACAAAATAAGGCACAAATAAGGTGAAAAATATCTATTACACTCCTAAAATCCAACATAATTTGCTTAGTGTTGGATAAATCATGGAAAATAACTATAAACTTGTTTTTGAATATGGAAAATCTGTAATATTTGAAAAAAAAATTGTAATAGAGTTGTCACAAATGTACCTATGACAAAGAATAGGTTATTTCCTCTTAATTTTGGGGAACAAGGAGGTGCTCAACTTGCTAGTGTGTCCATATAAAATCCAAGTGTGCTTTGTCAATTGAGATATGGTCATCTTAATTTTTTAAGCTTGAAGTTGTTGACTTCCCAAGCTATGGTGTGTGGATTACCAAAATTTGAAGAGCACAAGGAGGTGTGTGAAGGATTTGCTTTGGGAAAGCACTCAAGAACAAATTTTCTAAGAGGTCAAGCATGGAGAGCAAGCCATCCACTACAATTGGTACATTCAAACATTTGTGGTCCAATGCATACCAAAATATTGGGTAACAATTCTTACTTTCTTACTTTCATTGATGATTTATCTAGAATGTGTTGGATTTATTTTTTGAAAACTAAGGATGAAGCTTTTGAATGTTTCAAGGATTTCAAAAATAATGTAGAGAATCAAAGTATGTTATAAAAAGATTAAATACTGATAGAGGAGGGGAGTTATGTTCAAATGTATTTCTCAAATATTGTAAATATTGTGGGATCAAAATGTAATTAACTACTGCCTACACTCCCCAACAAAATGGTGTGGCTGAAAGAAAGAACCACACTATTATAGAAATGGCTAGATCAATACTTCAAACAAAGAAACTTGATAACATGTATTGGGATGATGTTGTTAGGACAAGTGTTTACAATTTGAATATGAGTCCCACTTCTATTTTAAATGGGATAACTCCATATGAGGGATGGTATGGCAAAAAGACAAATGTAAAGCACTTCAAAAATTTTGGTTGTCTTGCATATGCACACATACCTTATGAGACAAGAAAGAAACTTGATCCCAAAAGTCAAGCATGTATTTTCATTGGGTATTTTGAGTCTTCAAAGGCATATAGACTCTACAATCCAAAAACACACAAAGTTGTAATCTCCATAGATGTAATTTTTGATGAAGGGGGAGTATGGGGTCATAAAAAACATTTTTTTGATGATGGATCTCAAGATGCAAGCTCCTCTCAAGTGCAGCCCATTAACAAGAACAGCCATGGAAGTCCTCCAAGTCCACGAAAGAATGCTACTCCAAGTACAACAAGTGCTACTCCAAGTTTTTCTCCACAAATATCAGCAAGTTCTTCTCCAATGGAAGTAGATCCACCATCAAGAGGTAAGAGAACACTTCAGTACCATCCTTCTTTTCAAATGATGGAAAAGAATTTTCAAATAAGGTACACTAGAAGCCAAGCTAGTGAGATGAATGAAGTCTTGAAAAGACTTGAAAATTTGCACATATATGATGATGAAGACTCCCAAGAGCCTAAGGGAGATGTTGTAAAATATGCTTTAATGACTAGTGTGGAGCTGGAGCCATCTAGTTATGAAAAATCATGTAATCATGATGTATGGAAATAAGCCATGAAAGAGGAAATGACCTCTATAAAAAAGAATGACACTTGGGAGATAGTGGAGCTTCCTAAGGGAAATAAGTGTATTGGATGTAAATGGGTCTACAAGACCAAGTTAAATGTTGATGGGAGCATTGAAAGACTCAATGCAAGGCTAGTGGCAAAAGGGTTTACTCAAAAGTATAGGATTGATTATGAGGAAACCTTTGCTTTTGTTGCTAGACAAGAGACCATCAGACTAGTACTTTTCTTGGCTGCCCACAAAGGGTGGAACATTCAACACATGGATGTTAAGAGTGCCTTTCTAAATGGGTACTTGAAAGAAAAGGTTTTTGTACAACAACCTCAAGGCTTTGAAGAACAAGGTAAGGATAACCTTGTCTACAAATTGAAGAAAGCATTATATGGACTAAAGCAAGCACCAAGGGCATGGTACTCATGCATTTATGGGTACTTTCAAAATTATGGATTCACTAGGAGCAAAAGTGAACCTAATATATACTACATGAAACAAGGTAAATATATCCTCATTGTGTGCTTATATGTGGATGATCTAATATTCATGGGTAGTAGTGATAAAATGAATGAGGATTTCAAACACTCCATGATGAAAGAGTTTGAAATGAAGGATCTAGGTTTGATGCATTACTTTCTAGGAATGGAGGTACATCGAACAGGAAATGGGATCTTCATATGTCAACATAAATATGCTCATGACATGATAAATAAATTTTCTATGGAGCAATGCAAGTCTGTTGCAACTCTAATGGGTCATGGGATACAATTATGCAAAGAAGATGGAGCACAAAAAGTTGACAAGACCACTTACAGGAGCATGGTTGAGAGTCTAATTTTCCTCACCAACACATGTATAGACATTCAATATGTTGTCTCTCTAGTATCAAGGTATATGGCTGATCCATCTAGACTTCATCTACATGCAAATAAAATAATTTTTAGATATGTAAATGGTAAAATGGATTATGGGATCCATTACCATAAAAAGGATGATGTAAAATTAGTTGGCTTTAGTGATAGTGATTGGGGAAGCAACATACATGATAGGAAATCTACTTCAAGGAATTGTTTTAGTCTTGGGTCAAGACTAATTACTTGGATTTATAAAAATTAAACTAGTGTTGCACTATCATATACTGAGGTTGAGTACATAGAAATCACAAACGCTAGTGACCAAGCCTTATGGTTTATAAAAGTAATTGAAGAAATTGGTGAGAGACAAAGTTGTCCTACCATATTGTATTATGACAATATGAGTGCCATACAATTGGCACATAATCCTATCTACCACAGTAGATCAAGCACTTTGAAATGAAGTATCACTTCATAAGATACATGGTGGAGAGGAATATGGTTGAGATAAAACATTGCAGTACTTTGGACAACATAGCAAATATCTTCACCAAAGGAGTTGCTAAAGCTCAGTATATAAAGTTGAGAGACTGTCTTGTCAGTCCTCTCAACTTTAAGGGGAGAATGTTGGACTTTGAATGTTATTGTTTCTACGTAGCTAATATTTAGTGTTGTTCTAGAATTTGTTAGAGAACATCTAGGATTAAGTTAGCATTTTCTATGTTAGGATTTGGTTATGAGAATAAGTGTAAGCCAAATATGTTGCTCCAAAATAGGTTGTTTCCAACATTATAAATTGTAATCTTGTGAGAGCAGAAATATATATAATGAGTTTGGAACTCATTTATTTCCTCAAATCAACCATATATAGGAAAGTTTAGACTCTATGGTTAACAAGACATCTCTATCTATGTGTAGCTTCTAACCCCCTACAAATCCCCAAAATTTAAGTTCTTATATGTTCTAACTTTGATTGTAGTATTTTTCTAATAAGTCTCACCCTTGATGTGAATATTTATAAAATTTATTTTTAACATAACTAATATTTATATTAAATTTCCTTAAAAAGTTGGATAAAATATTTCTAAAAATAAAGCTATTAAAACATCAATTTCTTTTAAAAGGTATAATAACTTTTAAAAGTAACACTTCTATTTAATTAAAAATAACATGATTGTTTATTCCTGATGTTTGTTCTTCTATTAAGTAATAAACATAGAAGAGGACTTATATCAAAAAGCTTAATTCTTCAAAGTTTAAAAAACGAGCCTATTTTATCCAATTTTACATTTCCCTTAATTCAAGAATACCATCTCTCAAAAATAAGGGAGTAATGAGCTTAAGCTCTTATAACTTCTGCTACTCATTCTTTAGAATTTAGATCTAACTTCTCTCTTACCTAGGTAAGTATTTTAACTAAAGTGTATTGAACATGGGGAAGTTTGCAATAATTTTCAAAAAGTTACACTTTTGGAATTACACATATATGCAACTATTATTTAAAGATTAGTAAATTTAACTAAGTTCCCTATTAATATACTTTAAAACTTAAGTATCAAGCATAAAAATGCAATAATATTTATGATAGATAATTAGCACTTCCTCTTAAAGTGAAAAATAATAAGCTTACACTAAGTATTCTCTTTCTTATAAAAATCATACAAGAGGATAAATCATACACACTTTCTAGATAATAAATTTACCTTTAATGGAAAATGTATAATATGCTAAATGAAAATACTTATGACCTAGGATCTAAAATAATAATTATTCATTCACTGATTATATAATCTTCTTTGAAATAACATAAAAGCAATTTATTGGGTGATTCTATATTCTCCTTAAAATACTTGAATTTTGGACATGCTTTATTTAATAAGTTGAATATGATAAGACAACATAAAATAAATCTGAATAAAATAAGACAACATAAGATTTATAGTTTCCTCATTTCAAGTACTAAATATTTTATTTCTTTCTTCAAATTAATAGTTTGATTCCAAGCTTCTCAAATAATGTGTTGAATGCTTTACTGGATTCTGTTTCTATCAAGTAGACATTACCTCAAACTTTCAAGGAAATTTTCACTTAGTGGAAATCTCCCTTCATTGGTCAGAGCCTCACTAGGGTGTGGGATATGGTTCTTCCTTATATTTTATGGGGTATTTGGTGGAAGAGGAACAAAATAAATTTCAAGGATATTGCTAGAGATGAATCCTTTATCTTTAGAAGGATTAAAGTTGTTATTGAGAATAACCTGACTGTATTTGCTGCTAGAAATGGTAGGGAGAAAGCTATGGAGAAAGGAGCTATTATTAGTTGGAAATTTAATCTAGGGTCTTCTACTTTTGTTTCCACTGTTAAAAAAATATTGGCTACTAGATGGCATAAATCAGCTAAAGGGTGGGTCATTCTAAAATCTTATGGGGCTACAAAAAGTAACCTCAGGAGGGCTAGTGGAGGAGGTGTTGTAAGAAATGATAATGGTGAGGTCATTTGGGCTTACACCAAATATTATGGTATTCAAACCAACCACCTAGCTAAAGCTAAGGTGCATTTATCGGGTGTTCATCAGGTTTTTGAGAGGGGATTTAGAATGCTTCACATATAAGGTGACTCCTTGAACATCATTTAGTATTTGCAGGTTGGAAATACTGATAATTATTTCATCCTGAATATTATTAAGGACACCTCAAATATTCTGGAAGATATGTTAGAATTTAAAATTGAGTATATTTATAGGGAAGGTAACTAGGCTACTAATGTTATGGCCAATATGGGGTGGATAGTGGTCAATTCAAAACTTGGAAAGACAATTTTCCTCCATGGTTAATGATAATTGTTGCTTTCGAAGCATTGAGCCTACTTATTTGATACACCTTTTATTATATTTTTGCTTGTATGAGGTCTCCTTTGTGTTGTAGTGATCCTCTCTTTAGGGGATCTTTTTTGAGGGGTTGGTCCTTTTTCTCCATGGTGGTTTCTATTCTCAAGGAATATGCTTGGTGTATTGCCCTCATCCTTGCTCTCTAGGATTGAAGTTTTGTTATCTGCATCTTGATGTATTTACTACCCTTCTATTCTTATGCAAAAATAGAGTAGGATAGTTGGTGCCTCTAAAATAAAATGGATTTAAAAACATCCTTTATGTCCTGCTGGGTGGTGGGCTAGTCTATGATCTTGGGTGGATGTTGGGTTTAGATTATATTATTTTAGCCTTGGATAGTGACCCATGCTTAATTGACCTTCTCTTTCTCTACCTCCTCTAATGTAAAATATTTTGGAACCTTTCAAAACCCTGCTTTTTCACCATTAATAAAAAAAATATTGATTCCAAGTATTTAAAACATCTTCTATTCAGGTGACTTATAATTCCCTCTAAATATTTCTTAAGTTTAAATTCATAATTTCACTTGAATGTAGCAACATTCCTTAGTAATAATAAAAGGAAAGTATTTAAACAATTTAGCTCAATAATTCATCATAGGCCACCGTGCTAACTACAAGAGTTTCAAAGGTAAAAGAATTACATAAGACATAACATAAATACAATATCTCTAAAATTATACACAAGATAATAATGACTTAATATGCATTGAGGAACTTTGTTTTGATTTCATATTGTATGTTGACCTCTCCATTAGCTATTGCTAGGGTTTCTTCCACTTTACCCAATGCATCCAAAGTGTTAAGAGAACTAGTTTATTTGAAATCAGAATGGCTCCCATGCATTTTCTAAATGAATGCAACTAATAGCTAATTTTCCATTAATAATAAAACTCATCCATAAATAATGACTTATATTCTTTAAAGACAATTGAATAAACTTTTTTCCATTTTTTTTTAATTAAAGCAATTAAATTTAGACAAAATACTAACACATTTTACTAAAAATAAAAGCAAGTAACACAATGATTATGTAGCTCCCTACAATAATTAACATAGTAAATCATGTGTGGTCAATCCTTTAATCAACCCAAACATAATTTTCTAAATATCATATATATAAGGAAGGAATGAAATGTTTTGCATGGGAAGAGGATGCATACCCAAAATATTTCCCTTCCAATAATGACCTAAGCAGACATAATTTGATCTCTTAAGTAGAAGAGGTGATGGATAATACCCCATCATCTCCAAACATTACCTTTAATCCAAGAAGTCATAATTATTTTCTACTCACCCAATTAAGGATACAATTTATAACAATCACAACTCTTCTCAATATTGACCTAGGTGGATATGGAAAGATTTGTAACAACATTAATAAGCAATAACCTAGGTGAATATAGATGAATTTAAAACAACATTATTAACTCAGGTGGATATGGATTATTTTAAAACAACATTATTATGCACTACCCCAAATGAATATGGATATATTTTAAACAACATTATTAAATAGGAGACACTAGACATCAAACAACTTTTACTTTTCTAACATAAATACTCAAGGAAAGTATAATTCCCACAAGCTTGGAGGTCTTTGTACATATGGTCTATAAAACATCTAAAGTGACTCAAAATCAAGTATATAAGAATAAAAATAATGGAATCTATCTATCTATCTATATATATACACACATAAATATTCTTCACACTCTTCCTATGGTGATTCGAAACCAACTAGGATAAAATAGATAAAACAACATAATGTGCATAAAAAAACACCTCACAGATAGGTATGAAATGATAGGAAGAAAATAACCTTATTATAGCTTGGGTTTATTATTATATTAGCAAGTTTTATATTTTTAAAAGTATGCACAAACAACCAACTCAAACTAAATTATTCACATATTGTTTCACCATACTATCTAGTTAGCACAACAAAAGATAAATCAACTTGTAATTTTTCTTATACAACTGCAATCGTTCAACCTTTTTTCCTTATTTTTTTGTAAATTTCTTTCTACTTCCTTCGTTAATGAAGGCATGGCCTCCTCCTCCCAATCTTTCCCCCTTTTAAAGAAAATTAGAGGAGGAGTTTTTGAACAAGTGTAGTTGCATGTAAACATCCAACTCATCTCGTTGGTTCTTCCCCCAAGTGCTAATGCATACATACATACATACATACATACATACATACTATATATATAAAATATATATATATATATATATATATATATATATATATATATATATATATATATATATATATATATATATATATATATATATATATATATATATATATATATATATATATATATATATAAGTATTACCTTTTAAATTTAATTAATAGCAAAAGGAGATATTGTGTATGCATATTTTAAATTTATTTAATTATTTATTTTGCTTAATTAATATTTTCTTTATTCATGCTAATTAAAAAAACATGATGCAACTTTATAACATATATTTATAGCAATTTGTATTTAAAATCACACTCAAATATGCACCTACATGAATGCATCTATATGAAGGGCCTTATTTTCCCTTGAGCCATTGGTGGTAGATTTCACCATAGGTGAAAATATTCACCATCATCATTTCCCATTTGTTTTGATGATTATATATTTAATCATTCCTTCATGAAAACCTTCACCTACATTCATAAAGTACATCAACAGTACCATGTCCCAAACATAAAAACTTAAATATTACAAAAAAGTAGTTATTAACTTGAGCAAGCAAAAATATTACAAATATTACTTTAGATAGTCAAGGGATACTTTTAGGGAGGGTCGTTACATTATACCCCCAATTTTAACATAGTCCCTTGTGTTACATATTATGTCAAAAATAAGTATATTTATCAAAAAAAATTCATAACATCAACGTTTTCCAAAATGACTTCTCTTAGAATGCTAGTCCCACTAGACTTTACATTGCTTTAAAGTACATTTTCTTAATTTCTTGGTGCAAAAACCTAAAACTTCGAACAAGTCACACCTCAATGGCTAGAGGATCTACCTACTACAACTTGAAACATTCCTAGATATGAGAGGGGTTAGTAACATACTTCTTAAGCAGTGATATGTGGAAAGTATCATGGATTTTTGACTAATTATGTGGAAAGGCAAGTTTGTAGGCCATGGGATTTATTTTACCTATGATTTCAAAGGATCCAATAGATCTGAGATCTATTTGGTTGATTTAATGGTATTCTTATTGGGTCTTACCCTTATGAAGACTTTTTTTTCCATATTGAATTCTCTCGGTGAGCTTATTAGATCAGCATAACTCTTTTATCGATTAGATATTTTTTAAGCCTTGACAAATTATTTTTAATTGTTCATTTATCTCCTTGATAGTGTTTGACCCAATTATTATTCGATCTTCTATATTATCCCCAAGATAGAGATGTTCAATATTTTCTCCACAGAAGGATTCTAATGAAGCCATTCTCAAAGAAGATGATAGTTATTATTATAGGCAAATCCTACCATATGTAGGTAATCTTCCCATTTTAATTTCACCCTTATAAAGACTTTACCTTTGCATAGAGAATGCTCTCGATGATAATTTTAGGTCTTCATAGTTCTAAAAATTAACTATTTTGTTAATTTTATGTTGAATTTACCAAAGCTACTCCTCTATCTTCTTAACAATATCTGGTTCAATCCTTACCCAATATTTTGAATTACCCCAAGTTAGAGATAATCTACATCTTCCTCCACGCTTGGTGATTGAATGTAAGTAACCTTCCTATTTGGTCCTTTGATCCATGCAATACATGTGAAGTATATCTTCTAGAACTTGGTCAACCATCTCTATGTGCCCATTTGTAAGCAAAGCTAATATTTATTTTGGTGCCCCAAGCATGATGGAGAGCCTATCAAAATTCTAATGTAAATTTAAAATATCTATTTGATATGATCATCTCTAGAGAATCATGTAATTAGAATACTTTATTGATAATTTTTTTACCACCGTGCATGTATTATCCTTGATATTTCTTGATGTGAAGTGGGCAACCTTTGTTTGCATATATATCACTACAAGTATGGAATCATGTTGGAACTCAATTTTAGGTAACCCCACAATGAAATCTATGGATATAATTTACCATTTTTATGTTAGTATCCCATATGGATAAAGCTTTCTAGTTGAACTTTGATATTAAGCTTTAGCTTCAAGACATCTAGCCATAAAATTATTGATATCCTACTTCATCCCTGGCCAGTAAAAGTGTTTTTCTCAGGTGTGCAAAATATGGAGAACAATGTACCTCCTACATGATAACACCCCTTAGATTACCAATTTTTGGTATGACCACCCTATTATTAAAACGTAATAAACCATCCTTTATGGTGAAATCCCTAATTTTATTAGGTTTTGACTCAACCCTAGTTCGACACTCAATGCAATAACCATTCTATTGTTATAATTCCTTGACTTTATCAATCAAGTCCACATGAATTTTAGACATTGCTGCTATGTGCCTTCTTCAGTTCAAGGTATTAGAGGCCCTATTTTCCTTACCCTTAATATATTCAATACCCAAGTCATATATAGCCAAAAATTCCATCCACATCCTTTATCTTGCATTGAGCAATGGTTGGGTGAAAATATAGCTCAAACTTTGGTGATCTAATTGTAACTCAAAAGGTTTTCCCAAAAGGTAGTGTCTCAAAATTTGTAAGAGCATGGATAGCTATTGCTAACTCTAAATCATGAGTAACATAATTTAGCTCATTTTTCTTGAGCTTTCTAGGTTTGTATGCTATGATTACCATATTTTAGGATTATACTTCTCCTAAACCTTCTATGGAGGCATCTATACCAAAAATGTAAAATTTCCTGATGGATCAGGTATTTTGAGGATATGTGTTATTAATGTGTCCTTAAATATTTTAAAATTTATCTCACACTTATCAGTCCATTTGAATTCTCTTTCCTTCCTCTAAATATTCATAATTGGATAGAAATGTTTTGAGAAATCCCTTACAAATATTCTATAGTAACTTGTTATTCCCATAAAACATTGTTCTTTAGATACATTGGTAGGTGTAGGCTAGTTGACTATAGCTTCAATCTTCTTTGGGTCAATAACAATTCCTTTTCCAAATATGATATGCCATAACTACTACACTTGTGAGGTGTAGAGCTCATATTTTGATGGCTTTCCATACGACTGATTTTTCCTGAGCACTTCTAAAACCATTGTCATGTGTTGATCATGTTCTTCCTTGGTTTGTTAATATATTAATATATCATCTAAAAATATCATAACAAAGCATTCCAGATATTCTTTGAATACGCTACTCATGAGATTCATAAAGGCTATTGGGGTATTAGTTAGACCAAATGGTAGAACTATAAATTCATAATATCGATATGTTTTTATCAAAGTGGTCTTGTGGGTGTCTTTCTAATGAATTCTTAAGTGATGATATCCTAATCTTAGTTCAATTTTTGAGAAAATTGTTGCTCCCTCAATTGTTCAAAAAGATCATCAATTTTTGGTAAGTAGTATCTATTCTTTCCATATATTATTTGAATACGCTACTCATGAGATTCATAAAGGCTGCTGGGATATTAGTTAGACCAAATGGTAGAACTATAAATTCATAATACCCATATGTTTTTATCAAAGAGGTCTTATGGGTGTCTTCCTAATGAATTCTTAATTTATGATATCCTAATCTTAGTTCAATTTTTAAGAAAATTGTTGCTCCCTCAATTGTTCAAAAAGATCATCAATTTTTGGTAAGGAGTATCTGTTCTTGATGGTTACTTTATTAAGCATTAGGTAGTTAGTACATAATCCTAAGAAACCATCATTTTTCTTCTTTAACAATATTGGAGCACCCTAAGACGGTGTGCTAGGCTTAATCAACCCTTTTACCAGTAAGTCTTGAAGTTGTGTCTTCAGTTCTTGTAACTCAATTTGTTGGACATTTTCAGTAGATGAAGTTTTTATTGATGTCAAGGATGAATTGTCATTGATGTCAAAAGGTCAAAAGGATTAATGCAAAAGGTTGATGGAAAAAGAGCTTCATAATGTTTATTTTTAAATATTATGTGAAGCACAAAATAATTTTTTTTATTAAAACCATGGTTGGGTAAAATAAAATGTTTTTATTAAAACCATGGTTGGGCAAATCAAAAAGGTTTTCTAAAACCTAAGGAGGCTTTTATTTTAAAAAGCCCAAAGAAGATTTAAATGTTTAATTTATAATATTTAAATTCTTTTGAATTTAAATAATTATAAATAAAATAAAAAAAGGTTTTCTAAAACCTAAGGAGGATTTTATTTTAAAAAGCCCAAAGAAGATCTAAATGTTTTAATTATAATATTTAAATTCTTTTGAATTTAAATAATTATAAATAAATCTATTTTGAAGGTAAATTTGGAAGCGTCGATGACAACATTATTTTCTCGATAAATTTCCTCTTCGTCAACGTGTGTGACAAGGGAAGGCATATGGTATAAATACCATAATCATTCCTAAGGTTTGGCATTCTTTTCATTGCATCTGCCTTAAGTGAAAAATCTTGTGTGAATTTTGAAACATGTGCCTCCCAAATAGTGCAGTGTGTGGTTCCACCGGCATCGAAGGAAGAGCCAAGGGCTGTTATGGGTTGGAAGGAGTCAAAGCACACATTGTGCTTTAAGGCTCCAAGTGGATCACGTGGCTCACATGGCCTGGAAGTCACGACCAAGGCATTGTGGGAGTATTGTGCAAATTTTGAGCCCCGCAAATTGCGAAAAGTGGTAATAATTTTTGGAAATTATTTTAATTTGTATTGCTAAGGTTTAGGAGAGATAAGGTGGAAGTTAAGTTGTGTGTTGAGGAAATATTTTTATATGAAGGGTTAATTATTGCTAAAGTAAAAACTAAGGTAATTATGTTTTACCTTAGAAAAGTGAGAGATTGACTTATTACATTATTTTATGAAGTGATTTATTTAATTAATTCAATATTAAGTAGGGAGTCATAAGTAGAGTTTGGATTATTTTTTAGATATCTTTTTGAAAAGGTTTATGATGAAATTGAATTATTAAGATGTTCTTTTGATGAGTTAGAGTTTTGGAAGAAATATTTTGATTAAATATTTGTGGTGTTGGATATTATTTTAAGAAGACAAAATAAGGTGTAATTAAGTTTGATTAATTTTTGTAATTGAGGATTATTTTGTGAAGAGGTTAGTGTGATATTTTATCATCTAACTATTGAAATTGGCAAAAGATAAAATTGTGATTGAGATAGGTTTTCTAAGGTCACTTCTACATCAAATTAAATGTATGGGCATTTTCTTCTTTGGTTGAAATGATTGATTGAGGTTTTCTGAAAATAAGATTAGAGAGAAAAGGACTTTATTAATTTTTCCTTGTTGAGTGTGTTTTGAATTAATGCTTCATGGTTTTCCAGAATAAATTTTAAGGAAAGTAAACTTATTTGATAAGCATTGTTGTTGAAGTGATTGGTTGAGTGAAGAACTTGAACCAAGGTTTGCAAAGATCATGAGTATCATTGGTATGTGATATTTTTTGATAAGCATTGTTGTTGAAGTGGGTTGAGTGAAGAAATTGAACGAGGGTTTGCAAAGATCATGAGTATCATTGTTATGTGATATTGGTTGATAAGCATTTTTGGAATATTTGAGTGAAAGTTCATAAGTTGGGACTAGGGTTTGTGAGCAAGGATAAATTCATTGAGTGAGTGATTGAGTAGAGTTGTTTGAGCCTAGTCAAGTGGATGTGTTGATGTGATAGTTCAATTTCTATAAAATAAATTGTTCTATATTCTGAATAGATTTGAGAATGAGGTTAAGTGTTGATTAATGTAAAATATATTGAGTCACTAACAATTATCTATATGTTTCTATGATAAAAGAGAGATTGAAAGTGATTGAGAGTTTGTGAGTGTGAAGGATACTAAGTCTCTAATAATTCTCTATATATGGTAAAAGAGAAATTGAAAGTAATTGAGCATTGTGTGAAGCATATTGAGTCTCTAACAATTCTCTTTATGTTTATATGGTAAAAAGAGAAATTGAAAGTAATTGAGAATTATGGTGAATGTGAAGCATATTGAGTCTCTAACAATTCTCTTTATATTTATATGAGATTGGACAAGTTCTAGTGAGGACTTGTTGAGCATATTTGAGGTAAGTCTTTGAGAAGACTTGTGGATAGATTTTTGTGAGCTTTTATGGAAGCCTATAATATAGAGTTTGAGGATAGAGAAGTTGAGCAGATTGGATAAGTTCTAGTGAGGACTTTTTGAACAAATTGGACAAGTTCTAGAGATAACTTGTGGATATATTAGTGTGAGCTTTTGTGGAAGCTTACAAGGTAGATTTTAGACAGGTATTTGAGAAGACTTATGAGTAGAGTTGATTATTTGATTTGTTTAAACCTTGAGTTAAGGTTTGGGGCAGATCTAGTAGTGTTTATTTGTGATTGGATCAAGCTTTGTGTTAAGGCTTGAGTACAAATATTGAGTAAATATTTGTGTTAGACCAAAGGATTGTGTTTAGTGTAGATCAAAGGACAGAGATTGAGGATAGATTTGTGCTAGACTGAAAGACTATGTTTAGTGCAGATCAGAGGATAGAGATTGAATAGATTTATGCTATACCAAAGGACAGTGTTTAGTGTAGATTTGAGGATAGATTTTGGTGTAAATTTGAGGATAGGTTTGTGCTAGACCAAAGATAGATATTGAGCATATTTGTGCTAGACCGAAGGACTGTGTTTAGTGCAGA
This sequence comes from Wollemia nobilis, assembly GCA_028583015.1. Classification (NCBI taxonomy): domain Eukaryota; kingdom Viridiplantae; phylum Streptophyta; class Pinopsida; order Araucariales; family Araucariaceae; genus Wollemia; species Wollemia nobilis. The sequence continues at coordinate 14,378,157 of JAQPPZ010016881.1, forward strand.
TTTGAGACAGATTTGAGAGTAAGCTTTGGAGGTAATAGAGTATATAGGATGATAGTCTCCAGTGGATAGATATCCATAAGCCAGGGTAGTGAGGACATGTGTCTTCAGTGGATAGATATCCATTAGCTAGAGTAGTGGTGTAACAATTCTAGAAGATCAACAGCCAAAGCTAAGGAGAAAGGATTTCTTATATGAATAGATATCCATGAACTTGATTAGGGGATTGGTATCTCCTTTGGACAAAGGTCCATAAACATTGTAATAGGGAAAGGATTTCCAATATATTGATTGAGAAAATTTTAGTGAAATATTTTATTTATGGAGTAGCCCACATTGGGTGAACCATGTTAAATTGGTGTCTCTATTGTGTGTGGTGATTTATGCATTGATTTGATAAATACCATTGATATTGATATCTATACATTGCATAATATTGATTGAGAAAGAAAATTAAAATGTGGTCTTATATTGTTCACCCCCCTTAGTATAAGCTTGTGTTCTTCAATTGGTATCAGAGCAGGTTCCTTTAGAAGAGTTTAATAGCTTGAAGGAAAATATTACAAGAACACAATGGATTCTAAGAATGGGTCTTTAGATAATTCAACACTAGTATTTTATGGAAGCGATTATATATTTTGGAGTATGAGAATGAAGATTCATCTGATGGCACTTGGAAATGAATATGGGAAGCAGTTGAAAATGGATACATACCACCAGTTGATCCACCTACAGATAAGGAAGGTAAGATTCTACACCATTACAATTCAAAAGCAATGAATGTAATTTTGAGAGGTTTGCATAGAACATAATTCATAAACGTTATGCATTGTAAATATGTAAAAGGATTTTAGGATAAGTTACAAAGCATATATGAAGGAGATAAAAGTGTCAAGAAGGCAAATATATGAAATCTCAAGGTACAATTTGAAGATTTAAAAATGAAGGATGAGGAAAATGTTAGTACTTATCTACTTCAAGTAGATGACGTTGTTAACTCCATGCAAGGATTTGGACTTGAGATTGAATAATTTGATATTTGTGATAATATCTTAAGATCTCTTCCAAAAATGTTTAGTGAAAAGATATCTGCTATAGAGAAATCAAAATATGGTGATCTTTTGACAAGAGATATGTTACTTGGTATTCTTACAGCTTTTGAGTTAAGAACAAAAGAGGAACCTAATATCCAGAAGGAAGTAGTATTCAAAGCTACTAAGAATAAAAAGGGAAAAAAGTTATATTAAAGCAATGAGTCATCCAATGATGAAGAAGCTAATTATGGTAGAAGGAATAAGGATTCAAGAAGATTTAAATATGCAAAATCGGTTAGATGTTTCAATTGTGGAAAGTATGATCACTATGCAACTGATTTTCATGAAGCCATAAATAGCAATGATGAAGAAAAATAGGATCATAATAACAGGGAATCAGAAAAATATAGGTACCAAAAGAAAGGCAAGGATGGACAAGGCATAAAAGGGAAGAATTTCTTTCAAAGACAAAATAGGAGCTACTATGCAGACAAAGCAAGTAATTACTCAAGTGATAGTGATAATATTTTCTCAGTTAATGATAAATATGAAGTCATATTTTTGATAGAAGAAAAAGAAGAAGTTAAGAAAAGGTCACCAATTATTCTCAAGTGAAGAACATAAGCTTATACTAAGAGGGGGGTGAATAGTATAAGACCACTTTTTACTTTTCTTCTCAATATTATGTAGTGTATAGATAGCAATATCAATAGCAGTAATCAAATAAATGCACAAAATGCCACACACAATAGAGACATAGATTTAACATGGTTCACCCAATGTGGGCTACCTCCACAGAGAAAATATTTTTTCTAAATATTTCTCAAATGATATCTTCAGAATCCTTCCCAAATTACAATGTTTATGGACCTTGGTACAAAGGAGATGTTGATCCCCTAATCTCAAGTTGATGGATCTCTTCCACAGGAGAACTCTTTCCCCTTCTACTCTGGCTAGTGATCTTCTAGAAGACTTTGTCTCTATCTTTGCACTGACTGGTGGATCTCTCTCCACTTTAAGAATTATCACTTAGATCTTGTCTTCAATTGTCTTGGATACTGTATCTCTATCCACTGAGACTCTGTCCTCTATACTCTATCCTCTAGATAGTGATAATAGTTTCTCAGTTAATAATAAATATGAAGTCATATTTCTGATAGAAGAAAAAAAAGAAGTTAAGAAAAGGTCACCAATAATTCTCAAGTGAAGAACACAAGCTTATACTGAGAGGGGGGGTGGACAGTATAAGACCACTTTTTACTTTTCTTCTCAATATTATGTAGTGTATAGATAGCAGTAATCAAAGCAATGCACAAAACACCACACACAATAGAGACACAGATTTAACGTGGTTCACACAATGTGGGCTACCTCCACAGAGAAAATATTTTGTCTAAATATTTCTCAAATGATATCTTCGGAATCCTTCCAAAATTACAATGTTTATGGACCTCGGTCCAAAGGAGATGTTGATCCCCTAATCTCAAGTTGATGGATCTCTTGCATAGGAGAACTCTTTCCCCTTTTGCTTTGGCTAGTGATCTTCTAGAAGACTTTGTATCTATGATGCACTGACTGGTGGATCTCTCTCCACTTGAAGACTTATCACTCAGATCTTGTCTTCAATTGTCTTGGATGATGGATCTCTATCCACTTAGACTCTATCCTCTATATTCTATCACCTCCAAATATTTGTCTCAATACTATACCAAACACAGTTCAGTAGGTCTAGCATAATTCTACTCAATATCTTGCACTAAACATAGTACAATCATTCTAGTACAATTTTGCTCAATAGGTTCACTCAGAACCTGCTCAAATCTACTCAACAAGTTCACACAAAACCTATCTAAATCTGCTCAATAAGTTCACACAAAACCTGTCTAAATCTTCTCAATAGGTTCACACAAAACCTGTCTAAATATACTCAACAAATCCTCTCTAGGACTTGCTCAAATATGCTCAATAAGTCCTCTCTTGGACTTGCTCAAATCTTCTCAATAAGTCCTCTCTTGGACTTGCTCAAATCTGCTCAATAAGTCCTCTCTTGGACTTGCTCAAATATGTTTAGAAAGCTTTCACAAAAGCATAAAGATAATTGTTAGAGACTCAATATGTTCTATACTCAAATCCTAATCTCAACTCAAAAGAAGCATAAAGAGAATTTTTAGAGACTCAATATGTCATATTCTTAAATCTCAATCTCAACTCAAATTAATCTCATAGAAGCATAAAGAGAATTTTTAGAGACTCTTTATGTTCTATACTCAAATCGCAATATCAACTCAATAGAAGCATAAAGAGAATTGTTAGAGACTCAATATATCCTATTCTTCAATCTCAATGTCAACTTAAATCAGAATATAGAATAGTTTATTTTATGGAACATGAACAACCATTTCACACATCCACTTGACTAGGCTTAACCAACTCAACTCAACCAATCACATCAAGGAACAACCCTTTCTCACAAACCCTAGTTCAAGCATGTATCAACCAATTCAAAATGTTTCCAACAATGCTTTATCTCAAGTCTCACATAACAATGATACTCATGTTCTTTTCTAGCTCATTTTCAAGTTCATTTCATTGTCAATGGGCTTCAACAACAATGCTAATGAAACAAGGTTTAAATACAACTCACAAATTAGAAAACCTTGAAGCATTCAACCAAACATCTTTACAAAGGAAACTTCAATTAATACTTTTCACTCCAATGATATTTCAGAAATCATCCACCACAAACAATCAATAGGAGAATGTGCCCATACCCTTTTGATGCCAATAAGTTGTCCACAAAATATGCCACACTTAATCACAACTTTCCTTTTCAATATTAATAAGGGTTAGTGGTATTTTAAATAATAACAATAAAAGCATAACTTAATTTACACCCTTTTCACTCCAACTTCATAAACACATCCACCAAAGTCTATTTTAATAAAAACCCTTATTAAGAATATCCCACAATAAATCTCTCAAAATAACTTTAACAACTCCTTATTTCTCCTAAAATAAATTCTTAATTTCCATAAAAATAAAACATAAATCAAATATGCTTTTGCAATAATAATCACAGCCCTAATGACAAAATTTAATTCCCATTAAATACCTTATAACTCCAAACTTTAGGGCTAATAAAAATTATTAAAGGTAAAAACGTAAATACCTCTCAAGGGGATTCAAACCCCCGTCCATCACACACCATGAGCATCTTAGCTGTGTCTAAGATTCTAACCAAGCCAAAGTGCTCATTGGAAAAGCAAAGGCCAAAAGCACCTTTAATATTCCTCTGCCTGCGACAAAGGACAAAGCGCCAAAGCACTTCCCACACGCTGCCGTCAAGGGGATTCGATCCCTAATATTTGTGCTACCCACAGTCTTAGCAAAATTGATACGCCAATGCGCCATGCCTCATACCACGTTTGAGATTTCCAAATCATTGCGCTTTCTTCTCTGCTTCCTTTTCAACAATTCGCATGAGCTCTTTCGAATTCCAAGGTAATTAACACACGAGAGCAAGGATGATTATTTGGTTTAATTGCCACCCCTTTATATAGTGTTTAATAAAACTTTGAATACGTCAGCAAAAATATTAAAATTGTATTTGCATGATGACATCAGTCAAAAAATTTCCATTTAAATTTGAGTTTAAATTTTAAATAATTAAAATTTAAACCAAATATTAAAACTAAAATAACTCCATCACCGGGGCACATTTTTCGATGAAACGAAAGCCCAATGTGGGTTTTAAGAAAAACCCAGATCAAATATGCTACCCATGGTTTTAAATAAAACCTTTTATTTTCCTTGCCTTGGTTTTCATAAAAACCCTTCATAGATCCTTTTGACATTTATTGCTCTATTGACATCAATGAAAACATTTCATCTTAGGGACTCAAAATGTCCAACATCAAGTGTTTTAGATGTGGTAATTTTGGACATATTGAAGATAGTTGTACAAATAATGGTTTCAGTTTTAGTTATGATGAATATGAGGATACATTTGAAGGACTAGAAGAGAATATTCTAATGGCACTAGAAGAAGGAGGTGATCCTATAAAATACAAGTTAGAAAAGAATGAAGATTTTCTCAAATGTAAACAAATAGAGAAAGAATAAAAAAAAGTAGAATTTTATCTTGAGGGAGAGCTTATTTATGCTCTTAAAAATTTAAATAAGGTAAGAAAGAAAAACTCCCAACTTGAGCTTCAGTTTCAAGAATGTGATGAAGAGAGAGGAAAGCTTATAGAGGATCTAAATAATTCAATGACTAAGAAAAATAAGTTCAAGGATAAGTTAGAAGCAAAGGTCTTAGAATGTGAAAAGTTAGAACAAGAAGCAACCCTACTAAGGGAAGAAGTAGAGAAGTGTAAGGACAAACTACATAGGTTTGGAAGGAGCTCAAAGAATTTGGATAGTATTATCATGTCACAAAATCCTACATCAAGCAATACAAGTCTTGTTTTTGAACAGGTTCAAAAGAAACAAGAAGAAGAGTCAACCTCAAGTTCTGAAGAAGAAGAAAATTCAGAAGAAGATAGTGTAATAGAAAGTTAGACTTCTAAGGATGAGTTGGACAATAGAAAGTTCAACAAGGAAAGGAAAAATGCACAAAGGAGAAACATATGGAACAAGAACTATCATAGAGTAAGAGAGATTAAGATACCAATAAGGTCAAGATAAGGAAACTTCAATGGATGATGTTTCTCATGTCATAGATTTGGGCACAAGGCTTCACAATGCAGGACACATGAAAGATAGGAATATGGGTATTTCAAAAGCAGACAATATTTTCATAGGTATTGCTACTCATGTAATCAATTTTGTCACAAGGCAATGAATTGCAAGGTCCATGATATGAATAGATATGGCTTCACCAGAAGAAATCCCAAGATATTTGCACCTACAAGAAATAAAAATACTAAGTTTTACAAGTGCAATAATGATGGACATACAACATAGTGGTGTAGAGAAGACATTCTAGAACCAAGTATGAATAGGAATAGGAATAGGAGCAGAAATATGGATATGAACAAGAACAAGAACATGGACATGAACATGAATAGTCAGATAAATCATAAGAATCATATGAGAAAGAAAGTGGACAAAGGTAAAGATCAATGCTTGATGAGAGTAGAAATACTCCCATCCCAAAATTAACCACCTCAAGAGGAGGTGGGGGAGGGGCTAAGGTAAGATACTCATTCTTAGCCCCGATCCCCTAAGGTGGCCCTTTGCCATTGATGTCAAAGGGTGAGATATTTAAGTAAGAGGGAGATATTTAAGTAAGGGGGAGAGATTTGGTTTAAGAAGAGAGCATTGAGTCAGGGGGAGCAATTTCCTAGGGGGAGCAGGATAGAAACAAGTTAAGAAATTTTGAAAAGATAATTGGGTTACCATCAATGACAAAGGGGGAGATTGTTGGACATTTTGAGTAGATGAAGTTGTCATTGATGTCAAGGATGAATTGTCATTGATGTCAAAAGGTCAAAAGGAGTAATGCAAAAGGTTGGTGGAAAAAGAGCTTCATAATTTTTATTTTTAAATATTATGTGAAGCACAAAATAAAAGGTTTTATTAAAACCATGGTTGGGAAAAATAAAAGTTTTTTATTAAAACCATGGTTGGCCAAATCAAAAAGGTTTTTCTAAAACCTAAAGAGGCTTATTTGAAAAATCCCAAGAAGAGTTTTTATTATTAAAACCTTTGATTAAAAATTAGAAAAAAATCAAAAGCTTTTCTAAAACCTAAGGAGGCTTTTATTTTAAAATCCCAAAGAAGTTTAAATATTTAATTTATAATATTTAAATTCCTTTGAATTTAAATAATTATAAATAAATATATTTCGAAGGTAAAGTTGGTAGTGTCGATGACAACATTGTTTCCCTAACGTATTTTCCTCTCCACCAATGTGTGTGACAAGGGAAGGCATATGGTATAAATACCATAGCCATTCCTAAGGTTTGGCATCAAATTTTATTGCATCCACCTTAAGCGAAAAATCTCATGTGAATTTTGAAACATGTGCCTCCCAAATAATGTAGTGTGTGGTTCCATTGACATCAAAGGAAGAGCCAAGGGCTCTTAAGGGTTTGAAGGAGTCAAAGTGCATGTTGTGCTTTGAGGCTCCAAGTGGAGCACATGGCTCACATGACATGGAAGTCATGGCCAAGGTGTTGTGGGATTATTGTGCAAATTTTGAGCCCCACAGATTGAAAAAAGTGGTAATATTTTTGGAAGTTATTTTAATTTTTTTTGCTATGATTTAGGAGGGATAAGGTGGAAGTCAAGTTGTAAAATTAACCAAGTGTTGAGGAAATATTTTTTGATATATGAGGGGTTATTTTTGCTAAAGTAAAATTTAGGGTAATTTTTTTTTACCTTAGAAAAGTGAGAGATTGACTTATTGCATTATTTTATAAAGTGAATTATTTAATTAATGCAATATTAAGTAGGGAGTCATAAGTAGAGTTTGGATTATTTTTGAGATATCTTTCTAAAAAGGGTTATGATGAAATTGAATTGTTAATATGTTCTTTTGATGAGTTAGATTTTTGGAAGAAATGTTTTGATTAAAGATTTGTGGTGTTGGATATTATTTTAAGATGAAGAAATAAGGTGTATGTGAGCTTTGATTAATTTTTGTGACTGAGGAATATTTTTTGAGAGAGTGTTAGAATGCTATTTTGGTCATCTAACCATTGAAAACTGGCAAATGAGAAAATTGTGATTGAGACATGTTTTCTAAGGGCACTTCTACATCAAACAAAAGGTATGGGACATATTCCCTGGTGAATGATTCGTTGAAGGTTGTGAATGCAATGTTGGAGTGAAAAGGAATTTGTTGAGTTTTCGTTGTTGGTGTGTTTTGAATAAATGCTCCAGGTTTTCTGGAATAAAGTTGAAGTAATATTGTTGATAATCATTATTATTGAAGTGATTAGTTGAGTGAAGAACTTGAACTAGGGTTTGGTCAAAGATCATGAGTATCATTGTTATGTGAGATTATCATTATTGTTGAAGCAATTAGTTGAGTGAAGAATTTGAACTAGGGTTTGCAAAGATCATGAGTATCATTGTTATGTGAGATTGGTTGATAATCATTGTTGGAAACATTTGAGTGAATTTTCATAAGTTTGGACTAGGGTTTGTGAGCAAGGATTATTTCATTGAGTGATTGGTTGAGTAGAGTTGGTTGAGCCTAGTCAAGTGGATGTGTTGATGTGATAGTTCAAGTTCTATGAAACAAATTGTTCTATATTTTGAATTGATTTTAGAAATAGGTTGAGTTTTTATGAGTGTGAAGCATAATGAGTCTCTAACAATTATCTATATGTTTTTATGATAAAAGAGAGACTTAAGGTGATTAAAAGTTTGTGAGTGTGAAGCATATTGAGTCTAACAATTCTCTATATGTTTCTATGATAAAAGAGAGATTGGAAGTGATTGAGAATTTGTGAGTGTGAAGCATATTGAGTCTCTAACAATTCTCTATATGTTTCTATGGTAAAAAAAAAAAAGCACAATTCTTTATGTTTCTATGGTAAAAAGAGAAATTGAAAGTAATTGAGCATTGTGGTGAATGTGAAGCATATTGAGTCTCTAAAAATTCTCTTTATGTTTCTATGATATTGGACAAGTTCTAGTGAGGACTTGTTGAGCAGATTTGAGGTAAGTCTTTGAGAAGACTTGTGGACAAATTTGTGTGAGCTTTTGTGGAAGCTTACAATACAGAGTTTGAGGACAGAGATTGTTGAGCAGATTGGACAAGTTCTAGTGAGGACTTGTTGAGTGGATTGGACAAATTCTAGAGAGGACTTGTGGACATATTAGTGTGAGCTTTTGTGGAAGCTTACAAGGCAGATTTGAGATAAGTATTTGAGAAGACTTGAGAGAAGATTTGATTGATTTATTTGTTCAAAACTTGAGTTAAGGTTTGGGGAAGATCTAGCAATTTTTATTTATGATTGGATCAAGATTTGTGTTAAGGCTTGAGGACAGATATTGAGGACAGATTTGTGCTAGATCGAATGACTATGTTTAGTGTAGATCAAAGGACAAATATTGAGGTTAGATTTGTGCTAGACCGAAGGACTATGTTTAGTGCAGATCAGAGGACAAATATTGAGGAAAAATTTGTGCTAGACCGAAGGACTATGTTTAGTCCAAATTTGAGGATAGATTTTGGTGCATATTTGAGGATAGGTTTGTGCCAGACCAAAGACAGATATTGAGCAAATTTGTGCTAGACTAAAGGACTTTTTTAGTAAATATTTGAGATAGAGCTGAGAGTAAGCTTTGGAGGTGATAGAGTATAGAGGATGATAGTATCTAGTGGATAGATATCCATTAGCTAGGGTAGTGATGATAGGTGTCTTTAATGGATAGAGATCCATTAGCTAGAGTAGTGAGGGCAATATTTCTTCTAGAAGATCACCAACTAGAGAAGAGGAGAAAGGAGTTCTCCTATGGATAGAGATCCATGAAATTGATTAGGGTATTGGTGTATCCTTTGGACAGAGGTCCATAAATATTGTAATAGGGAAATGATTCCCAAGAGATTGATTGAGAAAATTTTAGTGAAATATTTTCTTCGTGGAGTAGCCCACATTGGGTGAACCATGTTAAATTTGTGTCTCTATTGTGTGTGGTGATTTGTGCATTGATTTTATTACTACTATTGATATTGATATCTATACATTGCATAATATTGATTGGGAAAGAAAAGTAAAAAGTGGTCTTATACTGTTCACCCCCCTCTCAGTATAATCTTGTGTTCTTCACAATTGGTGTCATCTGGTAGGGTGTTCTAGCAATAGGTTCAATCCTTGGCAAAAGTTCAATATAAAAATTAAATTCTCTCCTTGGTAGAATTTCTAGAAGGTCTTTAAGAAATACATCTCTAAATTCATTCAATAATGGATATTTCTTAAATAATTCTAAATTTGCCTCACTTTCTTCCTTCTTATCCATTTTGACTACGGATACTATTCCACTCCTTTTTATTGCTTTCTTAAGTTGTAGAGAAGATAGTAAATGTGATCAAAAGGATCCTCAATAAAAATTAATCCTTTACCTTTTTTTATACTCATGAGTATGGTCCATCAATCTTTCCTATAAATTTATAAGGGCTTTATGGGCCTTTAGCTAGTCCATCCCTAAAATGATATCGAAGGCATGCAATATCGCTACATAAAGGTGCCAATTGGTTGTTCCATTAGGTAAAATAATCTTTGCATTATATAGACATTGGTTGATCAAATATATTTTCCTAGACCTATATTCTACTTTCCATCCATTTTCCAAAGACCTAGGTCTTTCCATCATATTCCTTATGATTCTAGTGAAAATAAAACTATGTGTAACATCATAATCAATTAAAATATTTACATTTTAATCATATGAATTACCCTTTAAGGTCATAGGAGCGGATTTTCCATCTAGGCTTGAATTCCTAATTTTGAAATTTTTTTGTGGGGCTATTATTCTGATGCTTTCCTTTGATCTATTCTTAGAGAACATTTATTAGTATAATGTGGACCTCCAAAGATGTAGCAACCTATTTTTTGTGCTCGAGATTTTTCTTCTTTGTTTTCACTAGTATCTTCTTTATGACTTAGCCCACTTATTTCTTAAATAATAGGTTTTTGATTATCCCTCTTTGGATAAATTTTTATGTTCACAATCCTTGATCCTTCCTTTAAACTTCTTCTTTTTTGTGCCTTGTTTCTATTTCTTAACCTTGATCTTCTTCCTAAATTTCCCTTGCTTCTTCTAGGTTCCTGACTAACAAATATTATTGCTCCATTTTCTCTGCTAGCAACTTAACTATAGATATAAGTTGTTCCATATGCTCTTGGAACAATTTGATTGCAGATATAATGTATCACATTTCTTCCTAACCATAAAAAGAGATATGTAAAATTTTGGTTTCTAGAAAGAAGCTATACCCTTTAGGATTTTATTCCTTAGTTGACCGGCTAAGATGATGTACATTACCTGTTTGACCAAATTAGCTTAAAATCCATAGACAATTAAGTCTTCTTATAAAAGTAGCACATCATATCAAGGTTAAACCTCAGTTCTATTTCTCGAAAGCATTGTGTCCTACTACCTAGGATTTGATACCAATTGTAACATACAGAATAAATACCCAACTAACTCATTAAAGGAGGGGGATTTTATTTTCTTGATATTAACAATGATCATCCAATATTTAATCAGTACAGTGCATAGATAACCACTTTTAAATTTTTTGTCACTCTAGTCGACCCTCAAGTGGATAGGAATTGCCAATTCCCATAAAAGTCTTATGGGGTTCACCTTTCTAATGACTATTCAATTTACTAACCTCCCATTAGAAAGGATGCTTTAGTGGCCCTCCCATATTTCCCATACACTTTCTCTACATAGGACAATTTGACCATGACATAGAGGTTATACTCTAAGGCCCATAACGTTGATAGGGGGATGTCTTTCCTCGAACCCATGTTATACTTGAATATCATCCTATACTCAATTGTTAATTAGAGTAACATGTAAGGTTTATGGCATAATTACTTAGTGCTTAGTTTTATCTCACTCATGAATCCATATAAGGTCATTGACATTACCCTAGAACATGATAATGGTCACACTTGCTAAAGTTATGAATAATGTGATAGATTTTCCCATACCAACCTATCATGGACTCTTCCTAGTCTTACATACTAGGATCCTATTCATAATTCATACAAGGAGCCACCACTATACTGCTCATTCAATGGCCTAGTGGAATGTACCATACCATCCCACCTTACCTCCCCATCCTAGAATTTCTCACTAGGAATGACCATTATCAAATCACAGTTGATTTCCTTCACGTAGTATAATTGGTATTGGGTAATTCTTGATTCTTGGTTGTTTGCTTTCATCAAATCAACCATATTTAGGAAATTTTAGACTCTATGGTTAACAACATATCTCTATCCAAGTGTAGCTTCTAATCCCCTACAAATCCCAAAAGTTTAAGTTCTTATATGTTCTAACTTTAGTTGTAGTATTTTTCTAATAAGTCTCATCCTTGATGTGAATATTTATAAAATTTATTTAAACATAAATAATCTTTGTATGAAATTTCCTTAAAAAATTGGATAAAATATTTCTAAAAATAAAGCTATTAAAACATCAATTTCTTTTAAAAGGTCAAATAAATTTTAAAAGTAACACTTCTATTTTAATAAAAAGAACATGATTGTTTATTCCTGATGTTTGTTCTTCTATTTAGTAATAAACATAGAAGAAGACTTATACAAAAAAGTTCTTCTTGAAAGTTTAAACAAAAATCCTATTTTATCCAATTTTACATTTCCTTTAATTCAAGAATAAATAAAGGCAGATAACCATCTCTAAAATATAAGGGAGTAATGATCTTAAACTATTATAACTTCTACTACTCATTCTTTAGAATTTAGAGCTGACTTTTCTTTCGCTTTACCTAGCGCATCTAGAGTGTTAAGAGGGAATTGGTTTATTCTAAATCAGAATGACTCCCATGAATTTTATATATAAATGTAGCCAATAGCTAATTTTTCATTAATAAACACCTCTTCCAACAAAGTTGACTTATGATCTTTAAAGACAATTGAATAACGCATTTTACTAAAAAGAAAATCAACTAACGCAATGATTATGCATCTTACTGTAGTAATTAACATATTAAGTCATGTGTGGCCAATAATTTAATTAACCCAGACAAAATTTTCTAAATATCATATATATAAGGAAGGAATGAAATGTTTTGCATAGGAAGATGACATATACCTAAAAATTTTCCCTTCCAATAATGACCTAGGCAGATATAATTTGATCTCTTAAGTAGGGGAGGCAACAAATAATACCCCATAATTTTCAAACTTTCCCTTTAATATAGGAAGTCATAATTGTTTTCTATTCACCCAGATAGGTATGTATAGAATTTTTAATAGTCATGGATCTACTCAAAATTGACCCAAGCTTATATAAAAAAATTGGAAACAACATTAATCAACATTAACCTAGGAGAATATAGATGAATTTTAAATAACATTATTAACTCAGGCGGATATGGATTATTTTAAAACAACATTATTCTACACTACCCTAGACGAATATGGACGTATTTTAAATAGCATTATTACACTTTAGTTACAAGAGATACTAGATTATGAACAACATCCACTTTCCTAACACATATACTCAAGGAAAGTATAATTTCCACAAGCCTACAATTTTTTTACGTTCAATCTAAAAAACATCTAAAGTGACTCAAAACCAAGCATATAAAACAAATAAAAAAAGGAAATATATATATATATATATATATATATATATATATATATATATATATATATATATATATATATATATATATATATATATATATATATATATATATATATATATATATATATATATATATATATATATATATATATATATATATATATATATATATATATATATATATATATAGATATAATCATCATGCTCTTCCCATGGTGATTCAAAACCAACTAGGATAAAAATGATAAAACAACACAATGTACATACAAAAACACTGCACGAATAGGTACGAAATGATAGGAAGAAAAGAACCTTATTACACTAAGAGCTATTATTCGATTAGCAAGTTTTATCTTTTAAAAGGTATGTACAAACAACCAACTCAAACTATATTATTCACATATTGTTTCACCATACTATCTAGTTAGCACAACAAAGGATAAACCGACCTGCAATTTTTCTTATACAACTATAATCGGTCAACCTTTATTCCTTTTACTTGCTTTTTTATTTTTTTCTACTTCCTTTGTTAATGGTGGCATAGCCTATTTGAAGAACACAAGCTTATACTAAGAGGGGGGTGAACAGTATAAGATAAAATTTTTATTTTCTTTTAAATTAATATCATCCACTGTTATCAATTGCAATAACTTTCCAAAGCAGTATTACCCAATATCACAATAGCAGTAGCAAGGTATTGCAAAAAAAATCACACACATGAGAGACACAAAGTTAATGTGGTTCAACCAATGTGGGTTATGTCCATAGAGAAAATATTTTTATAAAATTTCTCAACAAATCTCATGGAAACCAATTCCCTATTACAATATTTATGGGCCTCTTCCCAAAGGAGACTCTAATCCCCTATACTCAAGTTCATGGACGTATATCCATAGGAGAACTCTATCCCATCAACTCCGGTTCAAGCATTCTTAAAAGTCTTGCTCAACTCTGCTCAAATCTACACCAAGCCTACTCACAAGGCTTGCTCAAATCTGCTCAACAACCTGTACAAATATGTCTCAAACCTGCTCACAGTTCTGAATCAAACCTGCTCACAAACCCTACACAAATATACCTTAAATATGTACCAAGACTACTCACAAGGCTTGCTCAAATCTTCTTATAAACCTACTCTCAAATATGCTCACTAACACATGCTCAAAACTTTTCATAACAATTTATTTGACTAAAGTACTTCAGACATATTCTACCCAAAATTCTTGTTCAAGAACACATAGAAAATGATATGCAATACAATTTCACAATATGTTCTTTCCCATATCACTCAAATCCAATGCATAAATTACTTCACAAATATGCTCTATAACCTTTGCAAGTGAAGTATGGAAAAACGGTGCACCTAATGATGATGAACAATGTATGTATCTATCTCCTACTGCTTAAGAGCATCAAACGGTAGCACACAAGTAAAATGGAAGAGATACTAAATAGCAAGAAATGAAGCAAAAGAGAGTTTATTTCTTATTAATATGGTGTATAAAATCCAATGTTACATATATGTCCCCTTGAGGGCTCAAATATTATGTAATTGTTACAAATTGGGTGCCCAAGGATCAAAATCCTTCATGTAATTTGGGTGCACATCCAATGTCTTTTCTCATACCCACAATCGAGGTGGGCGGGCTACTACTTCTGCCACTTGTGTATTTTATCTTGAGGTATTGTTCTCCTTCTTAATTCACTATAGAAACCTGCACCTGCACACAAGGAAACCAGAAATGTCAAATAGCAAGTGCATGTGATGAAAAACATGCAATCCCCACAAGCATCAAAAGACTAGTAATGAGAATATGCATGGATATTGTATCAAATCAACTCCAAATGACTTGAAATTTTAGATGAGTTTAAAATGGAATTTTTTGGGAATATATCACCAGAAATATGGCCAAAATTTTATCCAATGGTGTGTCGTAATTGCAATGACCGTTCCCAACCTACGAAACCCAAAACAAGAAATTTCCAAACCAAAACACGTCAAAATAAAATGAAACTTGGTATGTATACCTAAAACATTATTATAATAGAACCTATATGGTCATATTTGAAAAATGAATAACATTTTCAGGTGTTTCTCCATATGACCATCGTAGACCTGCATGAGACCCTGCAAAACACTAAAAATGCAATATATCACTCAATATAGCTCCAAAATACATGAAATTAGTACAGGAGCATCATATGATAATATATAATCTAAAAAATATATATATTAAATAAATAATACACATATAAGCCACCATACCTAGGTGGAATGGTTGGGACTGTCACAAACTGGGGACCATCCTGGGGTGGGATGAACACCAGTTTTGCCCTTATTTTACCACAAATTCCTCTATGAATAAGTTATGAACCTCATAAATAGTAGTGTAATCAAATTTTGTGGTAAAACGCACTCAGATGGTTCAGTTTTGCGATCATATTGCGCCTCCTAGTTCACTCGCAAAACTCCTTTGCTAGGTAGAGATTCCAAGGGAATGTGAGCACAAAATGGTGAGGGGAAATCTTGGTAGTACTTCATTGCTATGTCTTAAAAATCCTCCTTCTGTATTGTGTGGAAAATGTATCCACTTTATAGCCAAAGGATGTCTTTGGGTAAAAAGGCATCCGAGGGCATGCAGGGCACCTGGTTCCACTTGTCCACAACTCATCATGCATTGGAGGGGGAAGGCATATCCATTTTTGGAGTCAAACCTATAGTATGTCATAAGATTTTTGCACCCTCAGACTTTCATGAGAGAATAGATGGGGTAAATGGCAGTATTTGGGTACCATTTGACCATATTTTAACTTTTTGAGGGTCAAAGACCCTGGCCATCCCACCCAGGGACGGCTGCATGTGACCGTCCTTAGGTTGTACGACCATGAAATGTGACCATTTCAATGTGGGATGGTCATGCCTATGTGGCCCAAAATTCCTAAAAAGTAGATTTTAGTTTTCCAAGAGTGGTTAGGACCACTAGTAAACCTCTGAGGGTTTCCCAAGGGAGCCATATGATGTCAATTAACCAATGCTTCTGATTGTCTAATCGGATTGACTAGATTTTAGCATCTACAAGAATTTTATCCCAATATCAATCAATATTATGCACAAAAATTGCTCTCAAACCCTGGCACATGTGTTTCCAATCTCATCCAACAATGAAGCTCAAATAGTTCTCAAAACCCTAGTACAAGTGTTTCCAATTTCTTTCAACAATGAAGCATAATTTTGTTCTCAAATTCTAGCACATATATTTCCAACAATGCACATGAACTTAATCCTTATATCTCCTCCTTATGACATCAAAATATTTGCTCAACCAAACACCTTAAGGAAGGAATAAAATCACCATACCTCTAAAATTGCTTTGATGAAGATGTGCCCTCAAAACCTATCTCAAAAAGAATTTCCTCTTCAAAGTGCCACTTCAAAATTGGTTAGTAGATCTCTCTTTCAAATTTTCCACATTAAATTTCTCCTCAAAAATATGTGCACAATAGAATATGAAAATAATGCTCTATAACTCTCCTTTTGTTCTCAAAAGATAAAGCATTAACAATTATCAAAACCCCTCAAATTTTATTTTTCACCATACAAAATTACAATAAAAAATTAAATCCTAATCACACCTTATAACTCCTTTTTAAGCAATACCCATATCACAATATTTAATTTTTCTCAAGTACACATTACAATCCACAAATAAACCTTAGCACACCTTATACCTCCTAAGCTCAATGAAATAATTTCCTTATTCAGATCAGCAAACAATTTCCCCCTTTAATTTATAAAAACTTTGCATTCATACCTTATGTCAATGTGCCACGTGAATGATTTCCTTTCTACCTTGCAAAATTGCCACACGAACACCATGTGAACGATTTGCATTCATACCTTATGTCAATGTGCCACGTGAATGATTTCATTTTTACCTTGCAAACTTGCCATGCGAACACCACGTGAATGATTTCACCTTCTGCCTATCAAAAATTAACCATGCAAATAATTTTACCTTTCCTGCCTTGCAAAAATAACATCCATAGGATTTGAACCTATGACCACCTATCTTCCAGTGCCTTAGCACTAGCCTCATGACCAACTGAGCTAGCCACCCACTTGAAACCAATAATGTAGCAACTTCCCTTTATCTTCCACCTTGTGAGCTCAACCAAATAATTTTTGTCCTCTACCTTGCAAAAGAGTCTCGATGAGTTTTGACCCTGCAACCTACTATCTACCAATGCTCTAGCATAGGGACACCTACCATTTGGGCTAGTCACACATATGGGATATCAAACATGTTTCCCTCTTTATATTTGGGATTTGGATCTGCTTTAAAACGCATTAGGAATTCTCCCTTCTCTTCCTTCCACGAACCACGAAACTCATGAATGGATTAACAATTAGCGCATTGTCTTCAACCTTTTAAAAATGAAATTTTTGTCCCATTTAAATATGCTTCTCCATACTATGCTTTGACATCAGTGCATATATTTTTATATGCACGTTGGCACTTATAAAATTATTTCCTCCAATATTTTTGGTGCCTCTTGTTTTTTAAAACTTTTATATTATAATATTTAATAAATATTATAATATTACCTTCAAACCTTTTCCAAATGATTTTCTTTGCTTTTTCTATTAAACCCTTTCTTTTTTTTGTTTCAAGCCAACTCTTTAAACTTCTTTGTCCTTATTATAATATTTAAAAATAAATATTATAAACCTTTTCTTTCTACAATTTCTTTCCTTTGAGATGTACTTTGCCATGAATAATTATCCAACCTTAGAAGAATATTTCTGCCTTGAATATCATACTTTCCTTTGACATCAATGACAACTCAATATGCTCAATATTTCCAACACTCTTCCTCCCAATCTTCCCCTGTTAAAAAAAATTAAAGGAGGATTTTTTAGCAAGTGTAGTTGCATGCAAACGTCCAACTAATCCCATCGATTCTTCCGCTAGGTGGTAATGCGCACACACACACACACACACACACACACACACACACACACACACACACACACACACACACATAAGTATTGCATTTTAAATTTAATTAATAGCAAAAGGAGATTCTTCGTATGAATATTTTAAATTTATTTAATTATTGAATATTTTTATTATTTAATTATTTATTTTTCTTAATTAATATTTTATTTATTTATAATAATTAAAAAAAACATGATGCAACTTTATAATATGTATTTCTAACAATTTGTATTCAAAATCACACTCAAATATGCACCTACATGAATGCATCTATATGAGGGGCCTTATTTGCCCTTGAGTCATTGGTGATAGATTTCACCATAGGTGAAAATATTCACTGCCATCATTTCTTGTTTGTTTTGATGATTATATATTTAATCATTCCTTCATGAAGACTTGTATTTGCATTCACAAAGTACATCAATAGTACCATGTCCCAAACATAAAAAATTAAATATTACAAATAAGTAGCTATTAACTTGAGAAAGAAAAACTATTGCAAACATTACTTTAGATAGTCAAGGTATCCTTTTAGGAAGGGTTGTTACAACAATACACTATCTAATCAACTATCACTTATTACCATGGGATATTAGTTACAAGTGACAATCAACATCACTTCATAAAGTATACAATATCCCATGCCTACCAACTAGATATCACAAACATGGATATATAAAATTAATAATCATAATATATACATAATATATATACAATGTCTCATCATCTATATGTAAAAACATCTCAATATACAATATCTCTCATCATGCACAAAAATTTACATCCTATTTACCATAACTACAAAACTAGAACATAATAAATTGATCACAATCAATCAATTTTCCATCTACAAAAATGGCCTAATAAGCCTTAAGACTATAAAATTAGCTCCATGAATCCAAAACTAGTAGACTATAGATCCTCCTAATATTATTTAACTCTATGAATTTTTATCCCCTATCTCCCCTCCTATAGGTGGTGGTGGCGATGGTAGAGGTATATGGACTAGTCTAGATATTGATTTAGACCTAGACCACAATTATGACCTACTCTTTGAGGGTGATGACTATATCTAATTCTATTGGACTACTTGATGATATAATCCCATATAGTACTCAAATCACCCATTCTCAACCTATGCATCACCTTGATATCGCTCTAGTTGATCTATCAAATATCTAATCATTGCATCATGACTCTAACTCACCCTAACTATAACTACCTATTCACATTGCTCATCCCTCTCTCTCCTAATTTGGTCCACCCCCACTATTAACTACTTTGTTTATGATCTCAAAATATCATGCTCAAATCCCACAATTGTGATCTATCCCTACAAGGCATCTTGATCTTGCATCACTTTCCCTACCTCTTCCCCTAGTGTCACAACTTGCCTCACCCTGCCTACCTATATCCTAGAATGCTTTACTACCACTTAGGTGAGACAAGAATACACCTCTATCATGTCTTCTTGGTAACATTATCACTCTACATGGTCTTGATCCCAGTCATCTAAGACTTCAAATCCCTAAATCTCTACAAAAGTGTATCCCTCTTGTCTGCTTCTACCTCATCTTGGTTTCTACGTAGACCAACCTCTACTCCTATATTTTCCTCAAGAGGTGCCACTACAAATGGCATAGTATATAGTGTTATTTCTATAAATGCACTCTATGCTACTTCTATCCTCCTCTTCTTGGTCCTCCATTGAAACTCTTGCACATACCTCTATAGCACATCTACAACCCATAGTTGCACACTAGCTCTAATATTAGTTGTAAGCCTCTACAATTAAAAATTCCAATATAACTATAGGTAGGTAATCATGGATTTTACATCATAAATATTAGGATTAGTCATGAGTTAACCATCCACATCATCCTAAAAACTATATGGATTGAGAGGCCCACCAAACACACACACTCTCTCTCATGGTCCTACACTACTATAACTTTACCATCTTTGGCACATCCTACATCATCCCAAACTAGCATAGCAACCTATCATCTCAATGTAACTTCCTCTTACCTCATGGGCCAATCAACCATCTAATCCTCATCACCCTTTCTATTTTATATACACCCTCTAGCCACCCCTGATCATGGCACCATGGTATCCAAATAATTTGACCAGATCTTAGGTCATCCATGGCCTATCGTGTTGGCTCCAACATCCCTCTAAATAATTATTATCACCTCATTCTCATGCACCCACCTGAATATGGTTTTTGCATATACATCATACAAATTAAAGTATAGAATTCTTATTGGTCATTTAATAGCAATATTTTCCCACACCAACACCTATAGGAGCATGTAATTTTCCAAATTATAGCCTCTTCTACAAATGATATTGTGTAATTTCCTATACAATATGGCTAGTATGACATGGTCTCATGGATAGTGGACTTGATCATATTTCATATAGATTATTATCTTACCCCATCCCCATGGGAGTAACCTCTTACTCATATTATCTATAACTAGACTAGATACCATGACACACAACACTATTATCACCCTATCTAGATGTCTTCCCTAGAACATATGATTAATATCTAGATATTTCTAAACCACAAGAAACCAACTATACCCATTAATCATCCTAAGATCATGCACCCTATCTTGGTTATTCTAAACTAGCACACCATGCAAAAGTATCCTAAGAATCCTCCACACATCCTCTAGTATGATCATCATCTCTCTAGTTAGCAAATGGAAGGTACTCATTTTCAAGTACCATCTCTCTACAAGTGTAGTAAAAAATACCTGATCAAACTCCAAACTCCAATATAGGTATCTAAGCTAGATGGCGTAACCCAATGACATCAAGGAGTGCCTCATTAGCTAATATAATTATATCTAAGGTATGTGTTCTAAACTCTCTATGCTTTAGAATTGCATGTTGCATATCTCAAAACTTATCAATTAGCCTAATTGATCTCCACAAAACTCTAAAACTAGTCTATTTTTGTACCCTAGAAAATCACTCCTAAACTGTCAAAATCATTGAATGGAAAAATCACCACTATTGAGTGAAATTTTCACCTCATGAGATTTCTCCTACATGAATAACTCATTGGCATACAAAATTTCCATTACTAAAAAATTTAGCAATAATTTTATTTCTTACAAAATCACCATTGGTGCATAAAATTGTGGCAAACAAAATTAGAAGTGCCATGAAAAATCATTATAACAAAATAAAAATTTAATTTTAAACCTAAAAATTAACTTTTCAAAGAGGTATTTTGAGTTATAGCTATATAATTTCTCCCACTAGTCTCTCTAGTCCTTAAATGAAATCTATATGATGAATGAGTTGTCCCTAGTGTGCCATGAAAGATTATCTATAAAATATTCACCTAGAGCTCAATATCACTATCATGAATAGTAAAAATGAATCATTTTTACCTTTTTTTAAATTTTTATCCACCCTCCCTCAAGAATACTTATTTTTCATTCCTAATATAAAGGGGCACCCTAGAGTGGGGGCATGAGTGTAATCAATGCTTCCCAAAAAGTGGTAATTTTTTAAGTTGCTCATAAAAGAATAGTTTGTGCACCATACCTTTATATCACCATACCGACTACTAATAACTTTATTTTATTTGAAATTGGGACATCTACTATTTATTTTTAATGTATTTATTATGCAATAGATACATCAAAAAGAGCACAAATATAGACACCTAATTTTGGCATGCCAAACTTGTGACCATCAACCAAGCAACCAAATCAACATACTTAAAATACCATAACTCAAGTTTTAAGCATTCCTTCCCTAAAATTAAAATTATTGGTCAAAATGTGAAATCACTTGCACAAATATATATAGGCAACAAATCCACCTCCCAAAAGAAGAAGAAATGACAATGCACAATGTAGGGATTTGCACAATTTTGAGTAAATGTACAATTTTGAGTAAATGTACAATGTAGGGAAGTAAATAATAAAAGTGAAATGAAATAAAATGTAATGACATATGCATGAAATATAATTTGATAAAAATCAAATTAGAACCTTAGTGAACTTTAATAATGTTGTTAATATGAGAAGTTATGCAGGTGGAAATTTTGAATAATTCATCATCTCAAGAAACACTTTGGAACGGATTGGAAAAGCATTATAAGTGCCCCCATGCACATTTTGGAGGTTGTTCATGGTTGCTCATTGATAACGGTTCATGCATGTTAGAGGATTGTTGTTCAATATTATTCATTGTGAGGATTGTCCATAGTTGTTCATTGTTGTAGAATGTTATTCATTTATACTATGTATGATGCAAAGATATTAATGAAGAACAATTATACTTCTAAGATGCAAGTTGTATACTATGCATGATTGTACAATTGCTATGTAGGATAACCAGAAAGAATATAATTATATGTGCCTTAGATATGGGTATATATGTGATGGGAATGAGACATATGTGCAATCGGGATGTTGTCTGTGGAATTGTTTGTTACTGTAAGTACTGATAATCATGTTGGTAGATATACTTTTCAAAAAACCATATAGTTAGATAAGTGATGATACGGGAAATGTATAGTAAGGTTATAATAAGTCCACTAGTGATTATGATCATTAGCCATAGTAATTTTGTGAATGGTAGGCAATTGGGAGTCACCAAAATAAGCTATTGATATAATGAGGGTTATCATATTGTATAGTTAGTTTACTAAAATTATATAATTGAGATTCTAAATCATATAGTTGATCAGTTAACCCCTAATTAAAGTAGGAATTCATCATTGTAAGTTTTGGAGTAAGATTGATGAATTGCTAAGTGAACGATTTCCAGATTTGACCAATAAGACTAAGTGATTGTTGATTGAACATTTTTGGTAGAGTGTACATTTTAGAAAATCATATAGTCTTAAGTTATTGTACTTTTATGATCGTATAATCATACAATGTATATTTTTTAATCGTATAGTTTCCTATTGTACATTTGGAGGAGTTGTAAAGTTGTGATCGTACAACTATACGGTTGCCTTGTTTCGCATACAAACTTCAAGAATCATTCCAAAATCTATCATCACACCCTCCCTCATGGGAATACTACCACACATGCTACATTCAAAATCATTACCATTGTGGAGAACACTAAGAATCTGGAACATAATGTAGCATGCAACTGTGGTATATTTGGCATTGTTGTTGTGTTGAGGAGAACCTGTATTATCATCGTTGAGAACACCAAGGGGTTGGAAAGTAAGTAGCACAAAGGAAATAAGGGTGGATGATAGATACAAGTACACGAATATGTGGAAGATGAGATCGTAAAGAGGAGAAAATTTTAATAAGAAGAACATTTATTGCTCAAAGGAAGACTCTGTACAATAGAAATTTTGAAACAAATGAACCTATAGTAGAAGTATGGACTTTAGATGAAGAAGATATTGGGAGGTGGAAAAAATTATTATTAGATATGGAAGAAGTACAAGGACCACCAAGAGTTGAGAAAGATATTAGTGTAAGGGAAGATGTAGATGTAGAAAGTGTGCAAAGATACGACGAGTGGATGGTGACACTTGGTCAAGCATCATTAAGTTTACTAAGGGGTGTAGAGGACAAGAGTCAAGCATTTAAGAAACATAACACGATGCCACAGAAAGGAATACCACCACCACAACCAATATACTAGTGAAGGAGGTCACAAAGTGAGGATGTACAAGAAATAAGTAGATGACTAGTTGGGGAATACAAAGTACCAAGGATAGAAACATCCAATGAAGAACAATAGAACGAATCACCCACTATAGGAAGGAACAAAGTTAGAATTCCAAGGGAATATTCATCAAGTGATGATAAATAAGGAACCCCAACAATGGATAATGTAGCCACAATAGCCAAAAAAAATATGCCCACTGTTCACAAGAGAAGGGAAGAAATACCTAGTACAACATATTGGTACACATACTACCATTTGGAAAGAAAATGGTGTAAAACAAATGAATCAGTGGTTGAAACTATTTATTACCACATTAGGACTCATGATAGATTGGTATTTAAAGAAAGACAATACAAAAACCTTTTGATTATGGAATACGATGAAAAATAATTCATTAAGGAATTTTATCCCTTGAGAGATGATACTAAAATTATAACCAAAATATATGCCATAAAATAAGGAAAGGATGAGTATGTCAAAGAATATAATGAGAGATTAAAGTAATTGGCTGATAAAATATAAATGTCACCACCAAATAGATTCATTAGAATATGGTTTATTGATGGATTAATTCCCAAATTTAGAAAGAAGATGAAGGTAGTCCCATCATCAATATATAAAGAAATGCTATAAAAAGCAAAGAAATTTGAGAGTGAGTCAAAATAGAAAATAGCAAGAATCATCAAACACTTCAAACACGAGGACTCATATAGTGATACAAATGATAAGTGTACAACACTATATAATCATTTTATAAGGAATTTGAAAAAATGCTAAAAAAACATAAAGGGGGAAACAAGGAAAGATTAAAAGGATGTATGGTGTATTGATTTCAAAATCAAAGGACATATGAATATGAATTATCCTAGGAATACATATTGCAATATATGTGATATGTTGTGACATGAAGTGGTAAATTATCCATTCAATCTAAAAGAGATAAGGCATCAGACCTTGATAATCCAAGGGAGTGAGGAAAAACCAAATGTCCAAGGGAATGGACAAGGTACAACTTGTTGGAAATTTGAGTGATTTTATGTTGTCATTTTTTTTCACATGGATCATTGATGTCACATGGATCACATTGAGTTTTGGTGGCCAAAGCATTTCATAAATGAGCATTTATGATATTTTGGAGAGCATGGATATATACAGGGTTTTTGTGAAAACCAAGGCAGGCAAAATAAAAGGTTTTATTTAAAACCATGGATGGCAGATTTGAAATGGGTTTTTCTTAAAACCCAGGTTGGCTTTTCGTTTCGTTGAAAAAGGTGCCCCGGTGATGGAGATATTTAATTTTAAATATTTAAGTTTAAATTTTAAATTATTTAAAATTTAAATTTAAAATTTAATTTATAGCGCCGACGTCAAAGAAAGGAAAAGGCATAAAACTAATATTTAAATATATAGTATATATATATATATATATATATATATATATATATATATGCCCAAAGTTTTGATTTATTTTCCTAAGCGCTCGATTTGATATTTGGATTCGAATGGTAAAAGAGCATGCGCATCGTGTGTCGAAGTGTGTGTGAAAAGGGTTTTAAAAGGCTTACGATTTTTGTGTTCATTGAAGAGACTATTGTGGAGTAAAGCCAAATGTATAGGCCTCCTTGGCCTAGTGGTTCATGCGCTGTGTGTGAAGTAGGAGGTCCTACGTTCGATTCTTGTCGGAGGTGTTTTGCTGTGTTGAAACGCGTGAAGCGCATTTTGTTTTCGAAGGGCGCAGATATTCGTGGCATAAGGTTTTGTTGTGTGCTCCTTTTGAGCACGTGAGGGCATGTGGCCCAATGGTAGGTTGGTTATGGTTAAGGCGTTGAGCAAGGAAGGTCATGAGATCGAATCCCATCAGGGACAGAGGCAAGTTAATAATTTTTAAATATATTTTATTTTTCTAAAGTTGCCCTAGGAGGAATAAGGGTTGTGATGCATGTTTAGAAAAGGAGAGATTTCTGATGATTTAATTTTTGAAAGTATATCATATTATATATCGTTGGAAAGCTTATTCCGAGGGCTATTTGATTAACTTGCTTAGAGGGAGAAATAAGGTGTGTGTAAAGAGATATTTCTGATTTTGTAAAGAGGTTCAAAAGTGAAGGTTGCTTTGTTCTTTTTCAAAAGAGATTAATTCATTTATGAAGTGACATGGTGTATGTTATTGAGTAGGAGTAATAAGGTGTTATTTGGATGTTATTGTTGTGTTATTAATCAAGATCTCTAACCCTTGTTGAAAGTTGAAAAAGAAAGTGTGTTGAGTGAGACAGATTTTATGGACAACCAAAAGGCTTCTTCATCTTCATAAAAGGTATGGGCACATTCTCCTATTGATTGTTTATGGTGGTTGATTTCTGAAATATCATTGGAGAGAAAAGGATTAATTGTGGTTTCCTTTTCGAAAGTAGTTGGTTGAATGTCTCAAGGTTTTCTGGGTTGAGAGTTGCTATTAAACCTTGTTTTATAAGCATTGTTGTTGAAGCCATTAGTAGTGTGAAAAACCTGAGATAGGGTTTGAGAAGAACATGAGTATCATTGTTATGTGAAGAATGTTTTATTAGCATTGTTGTTGAAGCCCATTGGTTATGCAAAGAACTTGAACTTGAAAAGAACATGAGTATCATTGTTATGTGAGATTTGTGGTTGAGCATTGTTGGAAACATTTGAGTTGGTTGATACATGCTTGGACTAGGGTTTGTAAGAAAGAGTTGTTCCTTGTGGTAGTTGGTTGAGAAGAGTTGTTTGAGCCTAGTCAAGTGATTGTGTGAAGTGGTTGTTCAAGTTCCATGAAACAAACTATTCTATATTATGGATTTGAGTTGAGATTGAGATTTGAGGATAGAACATATTGAGTCTCTAACAATTCTCTTTATGCTTCTATAATATTGATTTGAGTTGAGATTAAGATTTAGGATAGAACATATTGAGTCTCTTAACAATTCTCTTTATGCTTCTATAATATTGATTTTAGTTGAGATTGGGATTTGAGTATAGAACATATTGAGTCTCTAACAATTCTCTTTATGCTTCTATGAGATTGAATTATTGAGCAAGTTCTTGGTGAGCTTGCTAGAGCAGATTTGGGCAAGTTCTTGGTGAGCTTGCTAGTGCAGATTTGGGCAAGTTCTTGGTGAGCTTGCTAGTGCATATTTGGGCAAGTTCTTGGTGAGCTTGCTAGTAGATTTGGACAAGTTCTTTGTGAGCTTGTTAGAGATTTGGACAAGTTCTATGTGAGCTTGTTGAGCAGATTTGGACAAGTTCTATGTGAGCTTGTTGAGCAGATTTGGACAAGTTCTATGTGAGCTTGTTGAGCAAGTTCTGAGTGAGCCTATTGAGCAGGTTCTGAGTGAGCCTATTGATAGAGCTTTGGAGGTGATAGAGTATAGAGGATAGAGTCTCAGTGGATAGAGATCCAAAAACTAGCATAATTGAAGATAGATCTGAGTGAGGAGTCTTCAAGTGGAGAGAGATCCACCAGTCAATGCAGTAGAGAGACAGAGTCTTCTAGAAGATCACTAGCCAGAGCAGAAGGGGAAAGAGTTCTCCTATGGAAGAGATCCATGAACTTGATATTAGGGGATCAACATCTCCTTTGGACAGAGATCCATAAACATTGTAATTGGGAAGGATTCCCAAAGAGATTGATTGAGAAAGTTTTAGTAAAATATTTTCTCCATGGAGTAGCCCACATTGGGTGAACCACGTAAACTATGGTGTCTCTATTATGTATGGTGTTTTATGCATTGCTTTATTACTACTATTGATACTATTATCTATACACTACATAATATTGAATTGAAAAGAAAAGTAAAAAGTGGTCTTATACTGTTCACCCCCCTCTCAGTATAAGCTTGTGTTCTTCAATTGGTATCAGAGCAGGTTCCTTCAGAAATACTAACAAGCTTGAAGGTAGATTCTACTAGGTTATAGGATGGACAGATGGTATATTGATAGTGGGTGCTCTAGTCATATGACTAGGTATAAAGAAAAGTTCATTTCTCTAAAAAGGAACAACAATGGATCTATGAGATTTGGTGATAATGCTTCAGCTAAAATCAAAGGGAGAGGAACTTTAAGTTTGGATGATGGAAAAACTACTACACAGGGTGTACTCTATGTTGAGGGTCTAAAACACAATCTAATGAGTGTAAGTCAGCTTTGTGATCGAGGGTACATAATTACTTTTTCCTCTACAAGATGCAAAATCAGGGAAACAAAAATAGGGAAGCTTGTTGCAAATGCAGGAAGAACCAATAACAATCTCTACATGTTCAGTGAAATAAAAAGGGAAAAATGTCTTCTATATCAAGAAGAAGAAAGTTGGTTATGGCATAAAAGGTTGTGTCATTTGAACTTCGACAACATAGTAAGGATAAGCAACAAATAAATTGTCAGAGATCTACCAAAGATAAAAAGACCTTCAAATACAATTTGTGCACAGTGTCAGTATGGAAAGCAGACAAGATCAAGTTTCAAGGCAAAAGAATATTCCTCTTCCAAGGTTTTAGAATTGATTCATACTGATTTATGTGGTCCTATGAGAACCAAAAGCCTATAGGGTGAAAGCTACTTCATGTTGTTCATAGATGATTATTCTAGAATGACTTGGGTTGTTTTTCTGAAAGAAAAATCAGAGGCATTTGAGCATTTCAAAGTATTCAAAGAAATGGTAGAAAATGAAATAGGAAAGAAGATCAAGTGTTTGTGATCAGATAGAGGAGGGGAATTCATCTCTATAGAATTCATTGAGTTTTGTGTAGAACATGGAATCAGAAAAGAATACTCAACAACCAGGACTCCTCAACAAAATGGAGTAGTAGAAAGAAAGAATAGAACTCTTGAGAATATGGCCAGAGCAATGCTAAATGAATCAAGAATCTCAGATGGGTTTTGGAAGGAAGCAATCAGTACAACAGTCTATGTTATGAATAGAGCTCAAGTTAGAACAAAGCAACATAAGACTCCATATGAGTTTTGGAAAGGAAGACCTCCCATAGTAAACTACTTCAGAATTTTTGGAAGTAAGTGTTATATCAAAAGAGAGGATAAGGACTTGGGCAAGTTTGATCCTAGATGCGATGAAGGTATTTTTCTTGGATACTCTACAAAGAGTAAGGCCTACAGATGCTACAATAAAAGAACACATACCATGGTGGAAAGTATAAATGTCAGAGTTGATGAAAGAACAGGAATAAATGAGCCACCTCAGGAAGATATTCTTGAAGAAGAAGAAAGTTGTCAGGAAGAAATGGGTGAAGATTCAGATGAAGAAGATGTGCAGAATATACCTTCCAAAACTTCATCAAGATATATTCAAAAAAATCATCCAGAGGACTTGATCATTGGCAGCCCTGATGTAAGATGGACAAGAAGAGGAATCATAGGCTCAACAGAACAAGCAAATGTTTCACTACTATCGAAGATAGAACCAAAGGATTTTAGAGAGGCAGAAAGTGATGAATGTTGGATTAAAGCAATGAAGGAAGAACTAGATCAGATTGAAAAAGTAAGACTTGGGAATTAGTTCCAAGACCAAAAGGAAAAAATGTAATTGGTACTAAATGGGTCTACAGGAACAAACTGAATGAAGATGGTCAAGTCATCAGAAACAAGGCAAGATTGGTGTGTAAAGGGTATGCACAAGTAGAAGGAATTGATTTTGATGAGACCTTTGCACCAGTTGCAATATTGGAAGCTATACAGATGTTTCTGGCACTTTCAAGCTACAAGAATTTCAAAGTATATCAGATGGATGTCAAATCAGCATTTCTGAATGGTCACTTAGAAGAAGAAGTTTACATAGAACAACCAGATGGGTTTAATCAAGCAGATAAGCCAGATTATGTATGCAGATTGAAAAAGGCTCTTTATGGCTTAAAGCAAGCTCCTAGAGCATGGTATTCAAGACTGGATAAATATCTTCGAGAGCAAGGTTTCAGAAAGGGAACAATTGATAGCAATCTGTATATTAAAAATAAGGGAAATGATTTGATGATTGTGGAAGTTTATGTGGATGATATTATTTTTGGGGGTAGCAATGACAGAATGTGCCAAGAATTTGCAAGAAACATGACTAATGAATTTGAAATGTCTATGCTTGGTGAATTAACCTTTTTCCTCGGACTACAGATTTCACAATTAGAAAAAGGGATATTTCTTTCACAAACAAAGTATATAAAAGAGATGTTGAAGAAATTCAAAATGGAAGATAGTAAGCCAGTTAGCACTCCAATGGTTACAGGGTGCAAATTAAGCAAAGATGATGAATCTCCTGATGCAAATCAAACTCTATACAGATCTATGATTGGTAGCCTATTATATGTTACAACCACAAGACCAGATATAATACAGGCAGTTGGTTTAGTGGGAATATTTCAAGCAGCTCCAAAAGAATCACATGTGACAACAGTGAAAAGAATACTCAGATATCTCAAAGGAACAATGGAGTATGGTCTATGGTATCCTAGAAGTAGCAAGTTCACTCTCACAGCTTACACAGATGCAGATTGGGCAGGAAATATTGATGATAGAAAAAGCACAAGTGGAGGAGCATTCTTTCTTGGTGATTGCCTAGTTTCTTGGCTAAGCAAGAAACAACCATCAATGTCACTTTCCACAATAGAGGCAGAATATATTGCAGTGACAACATGTTGTTCACAGGTATTATGGATGAAACAGACTCTTAAATATTTTAGTATAGAACATGATCATCCCATTCCTATTCTGTGTGATAATACTAGTGCTATAAGTATCTCGAAGAATCTAGTAATGCATGCCAGAACAAAGCACATTCCAATCAAGTATCATTTTTTAAGAGAGCAGGTTACAGAGCAACAAGTAAAATTGGAATATGTTCCTACAAAATATCAGATTGCAGACATATTTACAAAACCATTACCAAGAGAAACGTTTGAGCATTTGAGAGAACAGATGCGAGTAAAAGTACTCCCACCCCAAAATTAATCACCTCAAGAGAGAAGGTGGTGAGGGGGCTAAGCTTAAGAGTCATATCTTTTAGCCCCATAGGTGTCCCTTTTGCCATTGATGTCAAAGGGGGAGAGATTTGAGTAAGGGGGAGAGCATTGAGTTAGGGGGAGCAGCCTCCAAAGAGAGCATTGAGTTAGGGGGAGCAGCCTCCATAGAGAGTATTGAGTCAGGGGGAGCAACTTTGATTCTTAGAGATGGTTTTTGCAGTGATTGTGGTGATTTACAATAGAGGTGTTGCCATCAATGACAAAGGGGGAGATTGTTGGAAATTTGAGTGATTTTATGTTGTCATTGATGTCACATGGATCATTGATGTCACATGGATCACATTGAGTTTTGGTGGCCAAAGCATTTCATAAATGAGCATTTATGATATTTTGGAGAGCATGGATATATACAGGGTTTTTGTGAAAACCAAGGTAGGCAAAATAAAAGGTTTTATTTAAAACCATGGATGGCAGATTTGAAATGGGTTTTTCTTAAAACCCAGGTTGGCTTTTCGTTTCATCGAAAAAGGTGCCCCGATGATGGAGATATTTAATTTTAAATATTTAAGTTTAAATTTTAAATTATTTAAAATTAAAATTTAAAATTTAATTTATAGCGCCGACGTCAAAGAAAGGAAAAGGCATAAAACTAATATTTAAATTATAGCACCGACGTCAAAGGAAAGGAGGAGGACATATATATATATATATATGCCCAAAGTTTTGATTTATTTCTCTAAGCGCTCGATTTGATATTTGGATTCGAATGGTAAAAGAGCCTGCGCATCGTGTGTCGAAGTGTGTGTGAAAAGGGTTTTAAAAGGCTTACGATTTTTCGCATTCGTTGAAGAGACTATTGTGGAGTAAAGCCAAACGTATAGGCCTCCTTGGCCTAGTGGTTCATGCATTGTGTGTGAAGTAGGAGGTCCTACGTTCGATTCTTGTCGGAGGTGTTTTGTTGTGTTGAAACGCGTGAAGCGCATTTTGTTTTTGAAGGGCGCAGATATTCATGGCATAAGGTTTTGTTGTGTGCTCATTTTGAGCACGTGAGGGCATGTGGCCCAATGGTAGGTTGGTTATGGTTAAGGCACTGAGCAAGGAAGGTCATGAGATCGAATCCCATCAAGGACAGAGGCAAGTTAATAATTTTTAAATATATTTTATTTTTCTAAAGTTGCCCTAGGAGGAATAAGGGTTATGATGCATGTTTAAAAAGGAGAGATTTTTGGTGATTTAATTTTTAGAAGTATATCATATTATATATCATTGGAAAGCTTATTCCGAGGGCTATTTGATTAACTTGCTTAGAGGGAGAAATAAGGTGTGTGTAAAGAGATATTTCTGATTTTATAAAGAGGTTCAAAAGTGAAGGTTGCTTTGTTCTTTTTCAAAAGAGATTAATTCATTTATGAAGTGACATGGTGTATGTTATTGAGTAGGAGTAATAAGGTGTTATTTGGATGTTATTGTTGTGTTATTAATCAAGATCTCTAACCCTTGTTGAAAGTTGAAAAAGAAAGTGTGTTGAGTGAGACAGATTTTATGGACAACCAAAAGGCTTCTTCATCTTCATAAAAGGTATGGGCACATTCTCCTATTGATTGTTTATGGTGGTTGATTTCTGAAATATCATTGGAGAGAAAAGGATTAATTGTGGTTTCCTTTTCGAAAGTAGTTGGTTGAATGCTTCAAGGTTTTCTGGGTTGAGAGTTGCTATTAAACCTTGTTTTATAAGCATTGTTGTTGAAGCCATTAGTAGTGTGAAAAACCTGAGATAGGGTTTGAGAAGAACATGAGTATCATTGTTATGTGAAGAATGTTTTATTAGCATTGTTGTTGAAGCCCATTGGTTATGCAAAGAACTTGAACTTGAAAAGAACATGAGTATCATTGTTATGTGAGATTTGTGGTTGAGCATTGTTGGAAACATTTGAGTTGGTTGATACATGCTTGGACTAGGGTTTGTAAGAAAGAGTTGTTCCTTGTGGTAGTTGGTTGAGAAGAGTTGTTTGAGCCTAGTCAAGTGATTGTGTGAAGTGGTTGTTCAAGTTCCATGAAACAAACTATTCTATATTCTGGATTTGAGTTGAGATTGAGATTTGAGGATAGAACATATTGAGTCTCTAACAATTCTCTTTATGCTTCTATAAGATTGATTTGAGTTGAGATTGAGATTTGAGGATAGAACATATTGAGTCTCTAACAATTCTCTTTATGCTTCTATAAGATTGATTTGAGTTGAGATTGGGATTTGAGTATAGAACATATTGAGTCTCTAACAATTCTCTTTATGCTTCTATGAGATTGAATTATTGAGCAAGTTCTTGGTGAGCTTGCTAGAGCAGATTTGAGCAAGTTCTTGGTGAGCTTGCTAGTGCAAATTTGGGCAAGTTCTTGGTGAGCTTGCTAGATTTGACAAGTTCTTTGAGCTAGTGCATATTTGGGCAAGTTCTTGGTGAGCTTTCTAGTGCATATTTGGACAAGTTCTATGTGAGCTTGTTGAGCATATTTGGACAAGTTCTATGTGATCTTGTTGAGCAGATTTGGACAAGTTCTGTGTGAGCTTGTTGAGCAGATTTGGACAAGTTCTGTGTGAGCTTGTTGAGCAGATTTGGACAAGTTCTGTGTGAGCTTGTTGAGCAGGTTTTGAGTGAGCCTATTGAGCAGGTTCTGAGTGAGCCTATTGATAGAGATTTGGAGGTGATAGAGTACAGAGGATAGAGTCTCAGTGGATAGAGATCCAGTAGCCAACACAATTGAAGATAGATCTGAGTGAGGAGTCTTCAAGTGGAGAGAGATCCACCAGTCAGTGCAGTAGAGAGACAGAGTCTTCTAGAAGATCACTAGCCAGAGTAGAAGGGGAAAGAGTTCTCCTATGGAAGAGATCCATGAACTTGAGATTAGGGGATCAACATCTCCTTTGGACAGAGATCCATAAACATTGTAATTGGGAAGGATTCCCAAAGAGATTGATTGAGAAAGTTTTAGTAAAATATTTTCTCCGTGGAGTAGCCCACATTGGGTGAACCACGTAAACTATGGTGTCTCTATTGTGTATGGTGTTTTGTGCATTGCTTGATTACTGCTATTGATATTGTTGTCTATACACTGCATAATATTGAATTGAAAAGAAAAGTAAAAAGTGGTCTTATACTTGTTCACCCTCTCCCTCTCAGTATAAGCTTGTGTTATTCACAACTAATGGTAGTTATAGGAATAATCATAGAGGAGGTGAGTTGTATCAAGGCAATCGAAAATAATGTTAGAGTCATTTGTAGTATGATTCAGAAGGTAGTCCATTCAAATGGTTTCATAATTACCAAGAGGGGGTATTTTACAAAATAATTTCCTACTTATCGAACAAATGAGACAACACAAAATAATACTACACATATGTGTTGGTGGTGTGGTCTATAAACCATAAGGAAGTTAACTATCCAAAGAAGACGAGAACGAGTAACTCACAAAATATTAATTTTCTTAACATTCATGTACCTCCAACAGGGGAGGAAAACAAATAGAATGATGTATTGTTCGTGACATGGAGTAAGGACATGAAATATAATGACCCATAACCTACCAAGGATAAGGTGAGATGGCAGGAGGTAAAAAAAATAATTGAGAAAGAAGCACAAAATGCTAAGCAAATAATGTTAGTAGAACATAAATAAACCAAGTGACTTAGAGGATAAAGCATCAATGTAGAGACTAGCAACACAAGTTTTAAATACAATGGTAGAAGTTAAAGTGGCTAGTTTATTAGAAGCCATACCAGCCTTGTATAAGATGATAGGGGAAGAACTACAACCCCAAAAGGTAATGGAAGTCCAAATATAGCTATTAAAGGAAATAAAAAAGAAGGATTATTTTATGGATCCAATGATATTAATGATCAATGTTGGAAAAAATCTATCATTACTTTATATGGAGATACTAGAGCACAAGTTAACACAAGTCATTGTGGACAAAGGATCCAGTGTTAATGTGATAGCAAAGAATACTTGGAAGGAGATCGAGGCTCAAATATTGTAGGAACCTAGTTTTAAGTTGTATGATGCTGACCAATATGGTATTGAAACTAAGGGAGTATTGATGGTGCACAAGGTAACAATAGCTAACCAAGAGTTTATATTGGATTTCATTATGATCACAATGCAGAAGCTAGCATACGATGTACTACTAGGAAGGGGTTGGATGAGAATAACCAAAGTTAATAATAATTGGAAAAATGATTGAATTACATTTAAGAAAGAACAAAAAAACATATGATTAACCTAAAATATCAAACAATCATCAAATACACTACTACATTAGACAAATTAGGAAGTTCCTCAAGGCAGGAAGGCCAATATGATCCCAATGAAGAATGGATGTTGTACCTAGAGGAATATAGTGATGATGAAACTTGATTTGATAGTGGACTCCATTGGTAGATGGAGTAGTATGAGGTATTTCAGCCCAACTTATTTTTTATCAAGATAGAGGAGACTACAAAAATTTGGGATGAGAAAGAGATTAGTAAGAAACCAAGATGAGGAATAAGAGAAATTGGCATTTCCCATAAGCTTTGCAAAGTATACAATTGGTGATATAGAGATAGATGTGTAGAAGGCTATGAAAACCACACAACTACAGATATTGCAACATAAAGAAGGAAAAACATGTAATCTAAGCAAACATTTGACAAGAAGGAAATAATAAAGGAAGCTCTCTTTTATTAATCAAATGAATCACTTATTACAGATTCATCCCTCTTAGGGATACCAAAGTTTGATACAATGTTACAATATGCAAATGACCCCAAAATGGGGGAAGATGTGCTTCACAATGATTTTCATATCTCCACCAACTCTGCTTGAGGGCTTACAAGGATGCCTCCTCTACTTGTCAAGAGGAACTTGATGTTGAGAGTGCCTTGAATATTGAAATATCCTATAACCTACGTACAAGAAACAACAAAGCACATTAAATGCATATGAAGCCTCTCATGATGAGGCTATTGACAAGAAATGCAAGAAATAAGGCTAAACTTGAAAGAAGCATAAAGATATGCAAATATGCTTATAAAATGCCTAAATTAATGTAAAGCATGCTTGAAAACATATAGATCTAGCTAATCTAACATGTAATTTGAAGCATAAAGCATGAATAAAGCTAATCTATGAAGATTTATGGAAATAATAAAATGTGATGAGAATCAAGGTAAAGCTACCTCTAATATTGCAAATTAACCATGCAAATGTCTGCTACAATGCTAATCTATGCTACAGGCTGGGGTAGTTGGGAGGAAACATCCAGAAGCTTCCTCACCCAAAATCACCTAGGATCAGTTGCACATGGCCATTACAACTAATTTTGGCTCGGCTCGGGAGGTCGAGATAGTTACAGGGCTAGCCATGGCTCCTAAACATGGCTAGGACCCTAGCCACAGGTGTCAACCATGGTTGAGATCTTAGCTATGGATGCCATCCACGACTAAGGCTGAATAGGCCTAGGATGCCTAAAATGAGTGGTTAGAACCACTACTTTGCCTTGGGAAGGTCCAAGGTCATTCATATGGTCTACAAAGATGCCCATATGAGTAGTCTCCTAAACATGATGTATTTTAGGTGTCTACAGATACCCCTTTTGGGATGCATTATGGGAAAACACAATGTTGAGAAAAAATAGACCACCTAGAGCCATGTTGTAGGTTGAATGATGATCATTGATCTGATCAACATTAGATGCCTAGTCCTGCAAAGGATGCACATCCTAGAATCATTGCTTCCAATGGGATGGAAGGCTTAAATTTGCAAAGCTTTCATGTGTCCAGCTATGATCGGGTAGCACTTAAGCTACGCTTGTTTCGATAGGTGGATCACTAAAAGGCTTTAAACTGACATATTTATTTTTTCCCTAGTAGAAGGGTAAGCTTATGATAGTTGTTAGCAATGATTCGTAAGATGAACATAATTTACATGATCAAGTGATCCTTTGTTGATTTTGATTATGATTATTGATATTATGACTACCCCCTCAAGCGATGAGTTGATGAGGGTAAGGACAAGTGATTAAAGTGACGAGTCACTTGACCAAGATGAATAATTTGGATGATTCAAGACTTTTGCATTTTATTATATGGCAAGGCCTATTACAGCCATGATTTCAACCATTAATAGTAATTGTACATCTCTATCCCATGGAGCAGTCTAGCCACAATGGCCTTCTTAGGGAATCAAGATGATAGCAATTCCATTTAAGCTTGTGTTGAATCACTATATTTGATGATCTACTAAAAATGTCATAGAAGAAATGAAATGAATGCCTCATTCTCATGGGGCAGTCCGACCACCATGGCCTTCTTCGGGATTGAAGTGAAGACATTTCAATTCAATGATGACTAATTTACCCCAAATGGCCTTATGGTAATTTACTCATCTTTTCGGATTGCATGGAGTGCAAGTCACTACAACCGCCAAGTGTATAGGGTAAATAACTGAATACAAGGTGCATTTGAATTTTGATTTATGTGATGTTTTTGTTATTTTTGCAATTTTTGAGGTTTCTAGACCATTGAATATTTTTTATTTTACATTTTGAAGCTCCTCACGGTTGGAATTTGGGAGCATTTATTGCTAGCTGCTAGCCTGCAATTGTCAACCATAGCTAGTTTTAGCAATTTTCTTAGCCGCATCTGACAACCATGGACGGTGAAATCCTATCCTACTCTTATGACTAACAGCCACAACTAAGGGCCAAATTAGAAATATAAAAGAATATTTAGGGTTTTTTATTTTTCATTATTTCCTGTTGCAACTGTTGATAGGAGAGCTCTGAGGGGTGAGATAAAACTTGTGATATGGGACGCTATCAAAACCACTACCTACCATGATGGTAGACCAACCGGAGGCATCCACTAGTGGTAGAGCTAGTGCTTCAAAGGTAGCATCATGATCTCTCTTATTTGATTTGCAAGTTTAAAATGAACCACATTAAGTAATGGCATAAATGAACCTCATTAAACCTGCTGGTAATTAACCTCACCTTAGTTTAGGATTAGATCTAGGTTAGATTAGTGGGGTGGGATTTTTAATTTTGGGGGGATTTTTGGGTGGGAATTGACCTTGAACAAGGTCATTCCCATAGCTACAAGTGGCAGCCATGGCTCCCAATTGGCCAATTGGGGGCTGTAATTGGTAGTTGTAGCTAGGTTCAAAACCCAACGGTAAAAAAAAGTGATCGTTGATGCTTAGCCACAACTGGTAACCATAGTTGTGACTATGACTGTGACTGCCATCATCGGCTAAGGAACCTTAGCTAAATTTTATACATTTATTTTTATTTTTTTACAATTTTAATTGATTTAATTGACTTTTTTGAAATTTTCAAGTATATGTTTGGATGTTTTGAACATTTTGAGTGCATTTTTTATTGTTTTTGTACTTTTACTTGATATTTTTTATTTTTTTGAAGTTTTTTTTCCTTGGATTTTTGAATTATGATGTATTATGTTACATTCCTTTTTAGACCTTGATTGTGTAGGTGCATGAGTCAGATTTTATCCACAAGCTATTGCCCCAGCTAAGCCAGGGGTACCTAGATTGGTTTGGGATCATGAGCCTTGGCTATGTCCTACGACTGCCCTCCATCAGGGTAGACCAAACCTACATGACAACATTAGCCTGAGGTTGGGATGCATGGACTAATACTTTCCATATTCCAACTGGGGAGATGATGGTCATGCTAGAGGATGTGTACCATATATTTTGCATTCCCATCAATGGATAGACCATAACTTATTCACCTACCAAAGCAAAGAACACTATCTTTCTAAGGATTTTTGACACTAGGAGCGATGAGGTGCTAGAGGATACAGAGCATGGTAGGGTGCTCATAGAGCACTAGTATAGAGCATGTGTATTTTCATGGTGCCAGGTCGTACTCATGTACATAATTTACAATGTTGTGCTTCTAGACACTTCAGGAGTGAGGTTCCCTTGGAACCTCCTGGCCATAATGTAGGACTTGCTTGTGAGCACTACAGAGTAGCCATTGATATTATCATGGGGGAATGCTCTCCTCACACATATTTATGATGATATTTACCGCATCACCCAGTGAGGATGAACGAGAGTAGGCTGCAACCTCTTGCTTTAGATTTGGACATGGGAGCATATCATGATAGAGCATCCTAGAGGGTTACCCCTACCTATTTCTATAGTAGTAGCTATTTTACAATTCTATTGAAGTTGCTATCCATGGGAGTCAGATACATATAAGAGCAGGTTTCATGTAGGAGACTTGCAGCATTACATGGATCATCTCATAGGACTACAGCCAGGCTAGATCATCTAGCACCCTTATGTAGACTACCTAGCATGGGATGAGGTAGACCGTTGTTTGAGGTGGGCTAGACATGATCGTTGGGTCATTGGGTGTAAGCTCGATGTACATGAGTTATTTGAATTCTCTTAAGTGACTAGATAGTTTGGGGTACACCAAGATATCCTAAAGGACCTAGTCCTCTATCATTACCTTAAGATAGAGACTCAGTTGGTATGGTTGTAGGTTACCCCATTAGTGGATGAGGATGATGTCATTAAGGATATGGGGTTGGCAAATGCAGACACTAATCTTGACTATTATGCTTGGTGGATTTTGAGACTATGGTAGGGTAGTAGTCCCCTAGGCTGATCTAGATATGGGGAGGTTGCAGAGGCAGTGGATGATGACCCACATGGGTGATAAGTTTTCTAGAGGATATAGGGTGAGTGGGGCCAGGTCGCTACTCTGGCTTGAGATGAGGAGGAGGGTGAGAAGGATCCTAAAAATAAGGTGTCATAGCTATGGGCCTAGGTGCATGGCTTACTGTCACAGCTATAGATGGCTTAGAGATAGATCTTGGAGAGAGATACCTCCATTGCTACCCTGCAGGCTCAAATGGGTGCTTTATAGGTACATTTTATAGAAATATAATCTCAGTGGCAAGAATTTGAGGAGGAGTAAACTACCCTACAGACATAGATTGACTTAGCCACCATATAGATAGAGAAGATCATTGTACAACATAATATTATCTAGTCATAGCTAGACATACGGATCACAAAGCGAGATATACTCAGGATTGTGATAGGAGGTCCCTTGACTTCTCAGGCTATAACTTTTGCTCCAACCACTCAAGGACTAAAAACTATAGGAGATACAACCACATTGTAGGTACAAATAGCTAGGTTGTAGGGTTTAGTTAGCTAGTATGAGGCATGACACCAGCCTGATGGCCTATATACTATGTAGCTAGAGGGGCAAGTGGCTATGCTAGGGGGTACCTTACCAGAGTGGTCTACGGTAGGGGGTCCCATAGGAGTTGGAGCGAGTCCAAACATTCCTTAGTGCATCCTAGCCATAGATCAAGGGCATGATCAGAGAGATCGATGGGCACTAGCTCTAGGCAGCCTCATAGAGAGGGTGCAGAGGGTGGAGGTGATACAGGTGGTGCAGGCCACTCCTGATTATGACTTGATGATATTGTATCATTTTTTAGTGTAAGGTATGAGGACCTACACTATTGTAGCCTATGGGTATTTTGATGTACCCCTATGTATACATTTTGACACACATATATATATATATGATATTTCATTTGAGGCTCATTATGTGTATCAATTTATTATTTTTATGTTTATGTGATGCACATGGATGCAATGCTTATATGATATGTTGATTGATGCTATATGGATGCGATGTATTGATGACATGCACTAGCTAGATGATATATGTATGCTTAGATACTATGATGTACATGTATGGATGCATTATGATGATGAGTACATATATGGATGCACTACTTATGATTAAATGCATGTTTAATTTGTTTCAATTGTTTATGCACTTAATCTATGTGATATGATATGATATATGATGTAGAATGCAATGCACTAATTATGTGATGATAATCTAATGCAAATGAACCTGTATGCTTTAATCACTTAAAACATAAGGAATGAATGTAATATGTGTTTACAAACTAATGGATGACACCACATAATGTATAAAAATCATGAATGTAAATGTTAAATCTTATCATAAGAAATAATCATTTAAGCA
Source organism: Wollemia nobilis (assembly GCA_028583015.1). Lineage (NCBI taxonomy): Eukaryota > Viridiplantae > Streptophyta > Pinopsida > Araucariales > Araucariaceae > Wollemia > Wollemia nobilis. The sequence continues at coordinate 14,419,233 of JAQPPZ010016881.1, forward strand.
TCCATATGTGAGATGAGATGATGAGAGATGTATTGTTTTCCCTCATAAGCTTTTGTAAATTAAAAGATATGCACAACATAGTCAGTGGTCATCTAAATATCATTGTTGATATCCATCCGGTATCTATCCTATGTTATGAACACCCTTTAATAAACAAAACCTCATAAAAAGAAGTTGATGATTGATTGATTGATGTGACTTGTTGCTATAAGGGATTTTTGAGGTTTTCCATGAGACTCAAACACCCTAGTTGATTAATAAAAATTTGTATAATCACTATACAGGACTCCTGAAAGACAAATTTTTTTGTTATGAAGACCAAGATATTCATTATCCCTATGTGTGCAAATGAATATATTATATGAGACATAAGACTACCTCATTGCCATGCGAGATTCATTCAGCCCATTGCTGTAATGAGGATCACCAAATGTTCACCATGATCCTAAGTTTGGACACAGTTGGACTAGACTACTAGGTAATACAGGCCACCTAAAGCTAGCTCATTTGTAAATTGCTTAGAACTACCCCAATGCTAGGCGGGATTCATTCAGCCCATTGTTGTATTGGGGATCACTCAATGGCTTTGAGTAGTGACCATTCCAGGGATTCAAGCTCTTCACCCCCTTCTTTTCTTCACATTTATTGGGATACTTGCTCATGCATAGTGATGAAAATCACTGTTTATTTTGTATTTTTTTTTGAGCAAGGGATTTTGCTTATTTGATTTGGGAATTTTCTTATTTTGTATGCAAGCAAGGGATTTCTTTGGGTAGGGGGAGCTTGTCCTTTTGTCAATGATCAACACTCTAGACCATGCGCATCACAATATGAGCAAGTAAAAACCTTTCGCTTAAGGTGACTAGGACCACTTTGTAGTGTTCATCCTTCCTTTTCTAGACTAGGATTGTTAATGTGTTTAATTAGTGATGGGATTTTGACATATGCTAGGTGCTATCAAAACTAGACCTCATCTACAAAAGCAAAGATAGCTTTCTACAAAATCTGAGAAGATCACTAGGTATGGCTGAATTACCAAAAACCCTAGTATATTCCTTATAGCAATAGGAGGGGTTGTGTTGAAAAACATAATTACTCACAAGGGTGATGGATGATGATGATGAATAGATGTATGATTAACATACAAACGTGGTGTCATTTGTAAGATTGTAAACACAACCTATCCTAATGCAAGTGCAATGGATGAACATACCTAATGCAATGCAATTAAATGAATGCATGTGCAAAATGAAATGCATAATGTAAATGTGTTTTTGATGTTTTGCAATGTTTTTGGATTTTATTACTTTTTGATTTGTTTGGATTTTTGTGTTTTAAATTTTTTTTGAAATTTTGATTTTTCAATTATTTTTGAATTTTTTATTTTTATGTGTGGAACACCTTTAGATGAAGAATATTGAGAGGTTTAGGCTCTTCAACACCTTCAAGTGATGTTAGGTGATATGTTCCAGGTCCTATCTTCTCTGAGATGATATATGGACCTAACCAGTTGGCCATAAATTTGTCTCGTAGGTGCGGTGGTAAGTTTGAGTTCTATTGGTTTTCTTTCAGCACAAGATCCCCAAATTTAAAGTCCCTTAGGTGGAATTTATTATTATAAGCTCATTTTAGGTGTTCTTGATAAATACGGATATGCTCAAGGGCATTCACGTGATGTTCATCAAGAAGCATCAATTGGTCAAGGTGAGCTTGTCACGTAGTGTCATCATCGATGAACTCTTTCAATGTGATGTGCAGGGTTGGAATTTCCAACTCTAAGGGCATAATGGCCTCAGTGCCATATACTAGTGAAAATGGGGTTGCCCCAGTGGGCATCCATATACTAGTTTTATAAGCCCATAATGCAAGGGGCAACTAGATATGCCAATCTTTATGGTTTTCTTGAACAATCTTTTTCAAGATTGCTACCACTATCTTGTTAGAAGCTTCTGCTTACCCATTTTCTTATGGATAGTATGGAGTCACAAAATTATGTTGTATATTATACTTGGACATTAAAGCCCTTACAATTTTATTTTTGAATGATGTTCCATTATCCGATATGATCTTGGATGGTATCCCAAAATGACATATGATATTATGGAGTATGAACTCTATAATACGTGCTCCTATTGTCATTGTTAAAGGGATTGCTTCCACCCATTTTGTAAAGTACTCAGTGGCCATTATAATGAATGTATATTAGCCCAATGATGGGGGAGAGATCTTACCAATTATATCAAAACCCCACTGAGCAAATGGCCAAGCCACTTGGATGGGCTATAAGGCCTATGATGGCAAGTGCATAATATTAGCATGATGCTAACATTTTATGCATTTCTTGACATACATTATGCAATCCTTCTCCATAGTGGGCCAATAATAACCCATTTAAAGGATGTGCTTGATGATGGCCATGCCATTGAAATGGCCACCGCATGTACCATCATGAGCTTGTGAGATTGCCCAAGTTGATTCTTGGAGCTCAAGGTAATGAAGGAGAATTCCATCATAGCTATGATGATACAAAATATCTCCTAGCAAGACATACTTTATCACTTTCTATTTAAATGCTCATTTTGCGGCATGCGATAATCCCTATGGGATTATACCAAGCTTAAGGAAATCATATATTTGTGACATCCAATCTTGATAGGCAACAACTTCAACTGACTGAATGACATGTTCCCCTTGCAGTTTGACTTGTACAAAAGTTGATTGGGAAACAACCTTATGGAGAATAGTAGTACCATTCTCTGTAGGACCCTATGAAAGCAAAGATCCCCAAGGTACCTTCTTCAAAAAGTCTCTAGCCTTGTAGAACCATTCATGATTTGGTTCTATTTGAATCATGTGGACTTATTCTTGATTGTTTTATGCCTCACATTATATCATGGATTGCAATAGCATTTTCACTTGAATGGTAGTGAAGTCAGTAGATGGATTCTGAGGGATTAAGGATCCCAAAGATGCCATGGTATCTACAAATATATTGGACATTCGAGGGATTGCCTTGATGTCATACCATTCTAGCTAGGCTAGATATGTGTCCACAAGCTCTTTATATACCTTCAAAATGGGACATCTACACTGGTAGATCCCCTTAACTTGATTAACAATGAGCAAGGAGTCGCCAAAGATATTTAGCTTTTTGATCTTCATGGTGAGTGTTTTTTGGAGACCCAAGATTAGGGCCTCGTATTCAACATTGTTTTTGGTACAAGGGAAATTGAGCTTAAATGACAAGGGCATTGGAGCACCTTGTGGCATGAAGAACATAATTCCTACACCACCCCCTTGCTCGCATTTGGAACCATCAAAGAACAGAGACATATCTTCTTGATTATCAAGTTCTTCAGGTTTAGGTGACTTCGATAATGCAAAGACTACATCATCGGGAAGCTCTATGACAAGAGGCCTATGATCCTAAAGAGGAGCCTCTACCAGTTGATCTGCTATGACTTATCCCTTGATAGACTTTTGACTTATGAATTCTAGATCGAATTCCATCAATAGCATGATCCACTTTGTAGTACGTGTATTATGATACATTTTACTCATCATATACTGCAAAGGATTTTGTTTTGATACTACATATATCATGTGGCTTAACATGTAGTGGTGCAACTTCTTCATTGCAAAGACCACTACTAAGCATAGTTTTTCCACATATGTGTATCGTAGCTCGTAGTTGACCAGAGTTTGGTTGATGTAATATATTACCTATTCTTTGCCTTGCACATTCTTTTGGGCTAACATGGTTCCCAATGCAAAGTCAGTGGTAGATATATATAGCAAGAATGGCACCTCTGGTCTAGGTGGAGCTAAAACTGGTGGTGTTGCTAGATATTACTTGATCTCAGCAAAGGCCTTTTGATAGTCCTCATCCCAATTAAATGGGACTCCCTTGTGTAGCAATTGATTCATGGGTTGATATTTATTCGATAATTGTGCGATGAATCACTTTATGGATGCTACTTTACCCTGTAGGCTTCTTAATTCCTTGATATTCGTGGGAGGACACATTTCTAAAATGACCTTGACCTTCGCTGGGTCAACTTCAATCCCTCTTTTAGAAATGATGAATCCCAAGAGTTTACCTGATGTTACGCCAAAGACACATTTCTTGGGATTCAACCTGACATTGTGCTCTATCAAGTGATCGAAGACTTTTCTGAGAACCTTGGTGTGCTCTGAACGCAACAATGACTTCGCCAATAAGTCATCGATATAATCCTCTAGGATCTTATGCATGTAGTCATGAAAGATATATGTCATGGCCCACTGATATGTGGCACCAACATTTTTAAGACCAAATGGCATAACTTTGTAGAAAAATGTTCCCCATGGCATTGTGAAAGTGGTTTTATGCTGGTCTTCGGGTTTAATATGAATTTGATTGTAACTAAAAAAATCATCCATGAGGGAAAGCATTTTGTGACCTGCAGTCACATCTACCAGAGCATCGATGTTAGGCAACGGGAATGAATCCTTTGGTGTTGCCTTATTGAGGTCTCTAAAATCCATACAAATACGGATTCTTCCATCAAGTTTTCCTATAGGTACCATGTTTGATACCCATTCTAGATAGTCGATGGAAATGATAAATTCTACATCCAATAGTTTTTGCAATTCATATTTAACCATCAAAGCGATGGTTGGATGCATCTTCCTAAGTTTTTGCTTTACTGGTTTCTTGTTGGGGTCCAATGAAAGGTTATGAGTAACCAATTTCAGATCTAGACCCGGCATGTCCTTGTATGTCCAAGCAAAGATATCAGGTTTCTCTTTCAATAGAGGAATGAGGGTGGTGCATTCCTTAGGAGATAAGCTTTCTCCAAATTTAACCTTCCTTGGATTCGTGGGATCTTCGCTGATATCCACTTCGAAGGTTTCCTCTATTGACATATGTGACCCCTCCTCAAGTTGGTGAGGCATAGGGATCAAATGGATGTCATCTACTGGGTTTAAAGGTTCCACTAAATTAGAATTACCCTCAGCATGATAAACATCATAAGCACAGCCTAGTGCAAAATGAAATGGTTGCAACATTTCTTCGTTAGGGAAGAAATATTTAGGCTCTAAAGGTGAATTGGTGTGATCAAAATCAATGGCCTTAGGATTGAGGAACAAATTTTTTGAAGGGTCATATGGATTGCAGAGTGGAGTGGTCAAATCAATGGAGATCATGTTGATGGAATGGATGAAATCTCCAGGACCACATGACATAGAATCTATATCTCTAGATTGTTCCCCACACTCTAGATGTGGCTTGAGGGGTATGGGGATAACTGGATCCTCTCTAGGAATAGATGGGATGATTGGATCATCTAGTGGAAACACTTGCCTTTCAGTCGAAGGCTCAAGGAAGACCATGTGATAGATTTCATTCAAGTTCATTGGTCGCATCGGGATTCGAGGTCCTGGGAAGACTGTGTGGTACACTTCTTCCATATCCACCTAGGGTAATAGATGATGTAAATGTTGAGGGCCTAAGTAAGCCAACTTGATCTCATATTTGTATTCATCATCTTCAGAGAAGTACTCACTCTCCTCCTCTTTAGAATTGCATTCTGGTCCACCACTTTTAGAGATGGATTCTATTTCAAGCTTCATAGTTGGATCAAAATTTTGGTGTTCAATGTTAATGCCATCGGAATATATGTGGCTTCTGATCATCCAATCAATTCTTGTCATATCCTCTAGACTAGCCTCCACCAAAATGTTATCATGATAGACCAATGGTGGTTCTATGGCAACCATGGTCACCGACTAGTTACCCCTTCGAGAGTGTGAAGGGTTAGGATGGTAGGGGTTCCAATCAACATCATCTACCCCCATGCTTAGGTTCAAGTGATCTAGAGATATAGCTAGAAGCTCATCCTGACCTCTTATATCATAACCCAATCTGAACCTATCAGATGGTAGCTGATAGTGTGGTTGATATGGGGTTCGGTGCCCTTGTTCAAATAGACCCATACCGTAACCATGCCAATGGTAACGCTCAAAATATCAAAGGGTAAACTCTGGGTTAGATAGATAATGAACATTTATAGTGAATGGTTCATCATCATCTTCTTCTATAGGTGAACGATCTACAAGTTGATCTAAGCCTCCATAGATGAAGTTAGTTTGATTGGGTGGCACCCCTAGTGGTACCACCATCCCGACAAGAAAGTGATGGGCTTGAGGCCTACCCATATCCTTGTGCCAATGATTGGCATGAAAGTCACATTATACACTAGGTATTTTGCTAACCTAAGATTTACTAAATGAATTATCACCTATGGTGCAGATGACCCAATTGAAGACATAGGTGAGGTAGGTTGAGGTACCTCCTCGACTTTATTTTGTGAGTTTTCCTCCTCCATGGGATTTGGGACCTCGATAGTTGCTACATTGGGGATTTCTTTAGACTCTTTTTCACCCAATACTACCTTTAGCTTATGATCATTCCTAAGAATTTTTGATGTCGTAGGCTTCATAGAAGTAGTTGTTGTATGCGATGTTGGTCATGGTGTCGATGTTGAAGGATCGATGCACACTTCCTTTGATTTACCCTCTAGATACTTGATAGGTAATGTAGGTCTTACATCCAGATGTATAGATGGGAGAATAAAATCTCCCCAAAAATCCACTTGATTGACATACTTAAATGGCTCCTCATCCAATGGAATGTGTAACCACCAAAAAGGCTCACACCCAATCTAACTATTGCAATTGAAGAAAAATACACAAATAGGTATTCATAATTTGATAACAAGAAATAATGTGAATACAAGGAATCCTTTATTAATTTCAATGGAGTCAAATTACATATTCGTCCCTCTTAGGGATACCCATTTGATACATCAATTATAATAGTGTTTAATCCCTATCAAGGGTTGTGTGATCAAAATACCCCTGAGGGTGACACAAAATGCTCTAGGGTGTCGATGACCATATTATTCATGTTGAGGAAGGGATTGGATGATTTATCTCTTCTTTTGAACTATTCCCTACGGTCAAGAAACAACAAGAATTTCAAAAATATAGGAAACCTCTCATGATGAGGCCCTTTTAGATAAAATGCGTAATAACACCGTTAACATGCATAATCAATAAAGCATAAAGAAAACTGCTAAACTATGCAAATTGAATCAAGATTCATGTAATAGCATAAAGTAACATAACATCTACACTATACATGGATCAAATATGGAAAATGAAGCATAAACATGCATAAAGAAAACATTTTAGTCCTAATTAAAACATAAGCATAAAATGTGAATCTAGCCTAGTTCTACGGTCATAAGTCTTCTAAAATGTTATTAAATCAACAAAATAGCTAATCTAACCTAACTAGCTAGACATAAATGAAAAGAGTAAGGTGATCTATCACCTGTTGCAAACCACATCTTTGGTGAGCGGTCTGTATTGTGAACCGTAGTTGATAGTCGTGGTTTAACCTCTGATAAATTTATCCTCAAAATTATGGGTAGTGGGCTCAATATCCTTATCCAAATTGATGTTCAAGGGTCACCTTCATCGTCCTCAGACTGATTTGGTGGTCAATTTGATGTAAAGGGCCTTTGTTTGCTTAGATTTGCATTTATTGATCCTCCTAGGCACCTAGGGAATCCATAATGCAATTCATCATGAATGGTGGCAAAAGGGTCAGGTATTAAGTGCAATAGCTCTATCTCTTAGTATACTCAGTTTGAGTGTAGAATTCACCAGGGCTTCACTGCTTAAATATCTAATGCTTTCTCTCCTTTTCTCCCCTTTTGGATGGGGTATTTATAGCATACCCCTAGGGCTAGGGGTGGCTTCATGGAGAAGCCAAGACCAAGAAGGGTGGTTAGGACAGTTCGGATGGAAGCCTCCGGAATATTTCATTCTTCAATTGCCTCTTATATATTTTGGCTATTTCAATTGATTTGGATCGGATGGAATGCCTAACTAAACTTCAGTTAAGACCGCAGGTCACAGTTGCGGTCTAAACTATAGACCACAGGTGCCAACTACAGTTTAGACTGGATACCGTAGGCCTGGGCTACAGAAATGCCTAAATTTAGTGGTTAGAACCACTACTCTATCTTGGATTCTATCCAATATCCTCCATATGGTCTTGTAGCATTTCCATATGAGTAGTCGCCCTCGACATGACACATTTTTAGGTGTCTAGAGATGCCCCTTTTAAGATGTATTGTGATATTAAATAACGCTGAGCAAAAATATACATCCTAAAATGATATCTAAGGTTCTATGATGATCATTAGTCAGATCAACATTAGATGCCCTAGGTCTAGCAAAAGGATGCGCATCTTGGAATCATTGCTTCTAACTTGTGAAAGGCTTACATTTTGACAAGTCTGCCCTCGTCATCAGATGTTTGGATAGCATCAATACCAAGTATGACTATCTTATAACCCATAAATATGAAGTATGAGAGTTACGAACCAACTATCATATTTTTTGTTTACCCTAAGCAAAGGGGGAAGCTTATGATAGCTGTTGACAATGATTCGCAAGAACGAACACAATTTTGACAAGATCGAGGGATCTACGATCTCAAGGATCTTCTGCTGAATTTGATTATGATTATGAAATTATGACTACCCCCTCAAACGATGAGTCGATGAGGGTAATGATAATGTATGAAGCGATAAAATTGCTTGACCATAATGAATGATCCTAAAAAAATTAAGATTCGAGCCTTTTAATGCCTTGGCTAGGCCTAGTTCAACTTATGATTGCAACTCTTAGTAGTATTGGCACATTTATATCCCATGGAGCAGTCAGGCTACAATAGTCGTCTTAAGGAATAAAAATGATACAAATGCAATTAGACTTGTGTTGAATCATATTTGTCGATGATTTGCTGAAATATGTCATAAAAGAAATGATAATTTTTCCCCAAATGTCCTTATGGTGATTTACTCATCTTGCCGGATTGCATGGATCACAACTCACTGCAACCACCAAGTGTATAGGATAAATCACTAAATACGAGGTGCATTTTGTTTTTAATTATTTTATTTTTTGTTTTGTTTTAATTTTGCATAGATTTTATTGGTCCTAGTGCTTTTAACATAACCAAATTTACAATTTTAATCATTTATTTTGAATTTTTATCCGATGGAAGTCATTAATTTACTCTTTTAGACCTTCCCACGGTGGTTTTTGAGTGCAGTTAATGCTATTTGTGGAACACAGGTATGGTCTATGGTTTACATTTCCAAATTTTGGGAACATCGGGTCAGACCTGTGGGCAAAAAACCCTAGTTTTAGAACTGCAGGTGTTAGCTACGGTTCGCCGAGACTAGGAAAACCTATAAATTGAATTCCCATTTGAAATTTTTCATTATTTTTTGACAAGCATTAGCAATCTGAGAGCTCTAAGAGTGAGAAGATCTTTCCTGATCCAAAATGCTACCACACTCTATCGTGATTACACTCCTCAACCTCGATGGCAGATCCTGATCAGCCATCTACTATCTGGGGCCAGGGTGCAGACAAGGTAACTGAAAACCAAGACCGCACACTCAATACCAGTAAAATGAACCACATTAAGTAATGCAGATAATGAACCTCACTAAACTGCTGGTAATGAACCCCACTAGTCTAGGCTAGCTTTAGGAATTTAATTTTATGTTTTAGTGGTCTAGGAGGGTACCTAAAATGGGTGTTGCTCCTAAACTACAACTGGTAGATATGGTTCCCAATTTGCAAATTGGGGACCATAGGTTTTAGCTACGATTCCTAATTTGCAAATAGGGGACCGCAGGTTTCAGCTGCGGTTCCCAATTTGTAGATTAGGGACCGCAGGTTTTAGCTATGATTTGTTGTTGCTTTTTTTTTTAGCTCTAGTTAGCTAGATTTTGTCTTAAATTATGTTTTTTATTCTAGAGACTAACTTCTAGAGCTTGAGATACAGATATTCTGAAGACTCTCCATGAGGCTTTATCTTACGACGATCGAGATTGGTTATGAGCTATCAGGTTTGGATACGTCATGGATATGCCCACTATTAGGGTAGATCAATCCTACCTAACTATGTTGGCTCGATGTTGTAATGTGCGGACCAACACATTTCACCTACCTATAGATGAAATGACTATTACTTTATAGGAAATCTATAGGATATTCAGGATCCCCATTGATGGCGAAGCCATCATCTCCTCTACCTCTAGGGTAAAGGAGGCTATTTTTGATACTATATTCGGTGACCAGAGTGAGGATTCTCAGGACGCGATTGACCATGGAGGGGTGCACATTGGTGAGTGGTACCACGAGGATGTCTTCTCTACATGGTAAGCCTTCTTTATGCACCTCATAGTACATATTGTGCTTCCAGACTTCTCAGGCATGAGGATTCCCTAAAACCTCCTATCCATTGCCTGGAGGGTGTTGCAGAGCTCTATATAGGTGCCTCTACTTCTAGCTTGGGGGAGCATCCTACTATGCCAGCTCTATAAGGAGTTGTACCAAATTATAGAGCATATACATAAGGGCATCATCTGTAGTATTCTATTATAGATCTTAGGGTGGCAGCACATCCGGATCGAGCGTCCTACAAATATTCCACTGTGGATCACTAGTATTGCTAACAATCATCAGTTTTATGCCGCTTGCTGGCCTCATGAGGAGGAGGGTACCCACAGCAAGATCCATGTTGGTGATGTCCAACACTATATCACTTAGTTTATGGTACTTGGACTGAATTATGTTCAATGTCGGGCCTATATGGATTGCCCAATGTGGCTAGAGGAGGGTCAGTGGCTGAGATAGGTACACCACGATAGATGGTTGATCGGTTGTAAGGCTAATATTAGAGAGTACCAGTTCTACTCTCGGGTCCTACGATAGTTTGGGCTCATGTTGAATATTCTAGATATCCCCATCAGGTATCGACGCTTGGTCATGGAGCACGATCTATAGTGGATCGTTCTTGAGCCTCTAGGATATGCTACTAACGACTACCAGGAGACTAGAGTCGAGACTACTAAGACCACTTTAGAGTATGAAAAGTGGTATTCAATATTCAAATGCTATGGAACATGGCCTCTAAGCTGAGAGCCAGACTAGGCAGAGGCATAGGTGGATCCTGACAGGCACAGGGTGCACCAGCAGACAGAGGGCAACTGGGGCACAATGGATGCCATAGAGGAGGCTCCTGAGGTTGACCCCAATGAGGAGGCTCTAAAGGAGGGTGAGGTCCCTCTTGATAGCGTAGAGGGTCAACTCTTAGCTCAGGTTGCTGACTTGTAGAGTCATCTAGGATGATTCCACACGTAGTAGCTAGAGTGAGATACTACTATCACCACTCTATAAGTGAGAGTAGCTGATAGGGATAGGCTCCTTACTAATGCATAAGATAAGATATAGGATCTGACTATGTAGGCCATAGTTGTAAAGGCCTAGGTTCAAATATTGCACACTGCTCTAGAGTTAGCACAGGCATAGCATACCATAGAAGAGGCAGAGAGGGATCTCCTCCAAGTATCTAGGGGGGTTATGCCACCTCCTCAAGCTACTATGGGGCCTCCAACAGCACCAGTAGAAACACCAGTAGCTATACAAGATTTGATGGCCAAGATAGAGTGACTGCGTAGTATGGTCATGAGGACCAATGAGATGCACGTAGCCTGGCTCACTCGCATTGATCAGCTAGTTGGTTATATTGAGATGCATGAGCTATAGTTTCCTAAGGATCCTTTCTCCTCAGAGTCTCAGCATACTAGGTATAGGATATCAAGATAGTCTATGGTGATCTCAGGTCACAATACTCATAGGACTGAGAGGATGAACATGTCCTCTAGCACACATGGGGTGACATCGTATGCCATACCTAGAGATGTAGGGTAGACTTCAGGGACTGCCATTTAGGGTACTAGCCTACTACAATTACTAGTTTCTTGTGTGATGGGTGCCTTAGTATTTGGAGGTAGGCAGTACCCATAGTAGGACCCACCACAGGTTCCAGTGTAGACAAGAGAGCAGGCTCTAGAGCACAGTGCTGAAGGAGGCAACAAGAGCTCTGGTACAAGGGGAGCAGACTAGACCTAGGCTCTGGTAGATGCAGACTATACTTTTGATATTTTGTATTCATTTTGAGTTTAAGGTCGAGGACCTACACATTTTGTAGCCTGCAGGAGTTTTGATACTCCTCATATGTACTCTTTTTGCACATATAAATGACTTGGTCTTTTTGGCTCATTATGTGTATCTGATATTTAATTTTGATTTTATGTTTATTTGATGCACATGGATGCAATGCTTATGTGATGCTATGTTGCTATGATGCAATATTTTATATGATGCAATGTATGGATGACATGCACTAGATAGCTATCTTATTTATGATGATGTTGATGAGATGCAGTGATCTAGATGATTAGATGTGCCATATATAATGGATGCAGTATTTATTTTGAACGCATATTTATTTTTGCTTTGTGGGCATGCGTTTATTTTTATGAAGTTATGGTATGCTATGCAATGTATGGTAATGCATTATGTACATAATCGTAATCTAATGGGAATGAACCTGTATGCTTTAATCACTTAAAACATAAGGAATGAATGTAAATTCTGTATATCAATTTTAAAATGCGACACCACATAATGTATGACAATCATGCAAAATAATTGATAATTCTCATTACAAGAACTTAATCAATTAATCACCCATATATGAAATGCAGTGAAATGGATTGGTATAATGCTAATGAATGAATACGTCATTTTGTATACTTCTTCTTTGCTGCACTATATAGTCAGTGGTCGTTTAAACATCATTTATGATATTCATGTGGTATTTATCCTATATGTTTGATTGTGCTTTGTAAAATGCATTCTTATGAATGAATGAATCGTATTTTTGATGACTAATGATATTTGGTATCTTGTTGCTATTAGAGAAATTTTTAAGGTTTTCCTTGAGACTCAAAAACCCTAGTAGACTTCTCCAAAAATCACATACTAACTTGTACAGGGCTTTTATTGGACAAGGCTTTTGTCGTGACAGACCCAACTATTCATTATCCCTGTGTGTGCATGTGAGTATTTTTACATAGATCATAAGCATACCCCGTATGTCAGTCGAGACTCTCTCAACCCATATGTGAGATAGGGTTCCTCATATGATCGTACCATCCTTGTTTCAGCTTTTATTAGAATTATACAACTAGACAATCCTAGGTACCTAGAGCTAGCTCATCTTGCAAATTGATTAGGGCTACCCCTCCAAATGTAGGTGAGACTCTTTCAACCCATTGCTACATTTGGGGATCACCCAATAGAACTACCCCTCCGATTGCAAGTGGGACTCTTCCAACCCATTACTGCGATCGAGGATCACTCTATGGATTTAAAAATATGGACAATCTAGGGATTCAAGTTCTCACCCTTCTTACTTGCTCATATGTAGTGATAAAAATCACTGTTAGTCAACATGTTACCATTTTATTTGAGCAAGGGATTTTTATAGTGCTTTTAATTCACTATGTCACTTTACATTTGATTTGAACTTTGTATTTTGAAATTTGCACTTTGTAACTTGGGATTTAAACTTTGTAACTTTGGGATTTATAGGGGAAATTCTTGTCCTTTTACCAAAGTTCACCTTTCTAAAATGACTATTTTCAAGATAAGCAGGTCATGAAATCCATCTCTCTAGATACCTAAGACTGCTTTCGCGGCTTTCATCATCTCTTGTCTTAGAAGGATTTTATATTGTTTTGCTTAGTGATGGGATTCTGATATGTTGAAACACTATCCCAACTAATGACATCATCTATAATAGCAAAGCAAGCTTTCTACAATATCTGAAGAACCTACTAGGTATGTTTGAATGACTAGAAAACTTAATATACATACATATTTCTTTGTAACAGGTATCGTGTATGAATGCAATGAATTATGATAAATGCAAGGGTGCATGATTGAAACACAAATGTGCGATCGTTTGGAAGATTTTGATAGACACATTACACTCTGCTATGGAATGCAACGAATGAAAAATGCCTAAATGCAATGTGATGATGTGAATGCATGTATGAAAATGCAAACTGCAAAAGCAAATGTTTTTGGATTTTATGCTTTACCAATTTTTTTGGAATTTTATATATTTTTAGATTTTTATGCATTTTTGAGCTTTCATATTTGACCAAACGATGAGTATATATGCCTTTGGAGATTTTTAAGGTTGGCCAAGCAATTTTTAGAAATCCTTGGAGCTTTTTGGATTGACCAAAGGTCTTACAGACGCCTTTGGAACATTTTAGTTGACCAAACTCTCAACAAGAGGACGTGGAGCCTTTTAGGATGACCGAGAAGCTATAGGAACTCTCGAAGCCTTTGGGTTGATAAAGCAATTTTTAGAAATCCTTGGTGCCTTTTGACTGACCAAAGGGCTTACAGATACCTTTGGAGATTTTTATGACATGACCAAATCACTTGAATGAGAGATTGGAGCCTTTTGGGATGACCAAGTAGTTATAGGAACTCTCGAAGCGTTTGGGTTGACCAAGCGATTTTTAGAAATCCTTTGTGCCTTTTTGGGATGATCGAGTGGTTTTAAGAAACCCTCGGAGCCTTTGGGTTGACGAAGCAATTTTTAGAAATCCTTTGTGCCTTTTGACTGACCAAAGGGCTTACACTGCCTTTGGAGCTTTTTTTGACATGACAAAATCACTCAAATGAGATCTTGGAGCCTTTTGGGATGATTGAGTAGTTATACGAATTCTCAGAGCCTTTGGGTTGACCAATCAATTTTTAGAAATCCTTGGTGCCTTTTTGGGATGACCGAGTGGATTTAAGCAACCCTCGGAGCCTTTGGGTTGACCAAGTAATTTTTAGAAATCCTCGATGACTTTTGACTAACCAAAGGGCTTACAGATGCCTTTGGAGATTTTTTTGCTACACTCTCTAAGCATAGAATGCCTTAATATGGATGATGTTGAGAGGTTCAGGCTCTTCAAAAACCCCTAGCGACGTCAAGAGATAGGTACCTGGACCAATATTTTTAGATATGATATAGGGTCCTAGCCAATTAGCCACAAATATGTCTCACATATCGAGCAGTAAATTTGATTTCTATTGGTTTTCTTTTAGAACAAGATCCCCAACTTCAAATTATCTCTAGTGGACTTTGATATTTTAAGCTTGTTTGAGTTGCTCTTGATAAATGTAGAGATGCTCAAGGGAATTCACGTGACATTCATCGAGCAACATCAGTTAATCTAGGCAAGCTTGCCACGCGGTGTCATCATCGATGAACTATTTCAATGCAACGCACAACATTGGAATTTCCAACTCTAAGGGCATAATGGCTTCAGCGTCATATACTAGTGAAAACGGAGTTGCCCTAGTGGGAGTCCGAATGCTAGTCCTATAAGCCCATAATGCAAGGGGCAACTGTATATGCCAATCCTTGTGGTGTTCTTGCACTATATTTTTCAAGATGGCTACCACAGTCTTGTTTGAGGCCTCAGCTTGCCCATTGGCTTGTGGATAATATGGAGATGCAAAACTATATTTGATGCGGTACTTAGATGTTAAAGCTTGCACATTTTTTTTCTTAAAAGAAGTTCCATTATCCAAAACTATTTTAGATGGTACCCCAAAATGACTTATGAT
Organism: Wollemia nobilis; assembly: GCA_028583015.1. NCBI lineage: Eukaryota > Viridiplantae > Streptophyta > Pinopsida > Araucariales > Araucariaceae > Wollemia > Wollemia nobilis. Next base: position 14,434,857 of record JAQPPZ010016881.1, read on the forward strand.
ATGCTCCATTATGAAATATGTTATGCGAGCTCCAGTGGTCATTGTTAAGGGAATGGATTCCACCCACTTTGTAAAATACTTAGTAGCTGTAATGATGAATGTATGTTGGCCTGATGACGGAGGAGATATCTTGCCAATTAGATCAAACCCCCATTGAGAAAATGGCCAATCGCTTGGATGGGTTGTAAGGCCTGTGATGGCAGGTGCATAGGATTAGCATGATGCTGACATTTGACACATGTATTGACATACACATTGCAATCCTTCTCCATAGTGGGCCAATAATAACCCATTTGAAGGATGCACTTGATGATGGCCATGCCGCTGAAATGGCCATTGCACGTATCGTCATGAGCTTTTGAAATTTCCCAAGATGACTCTTGGGGCTCAAGACAACGAAGGAGAACTCCATCGTAACTTTGGTGGTACAAAATGTCTCCTAAAAAGACAAATTTAGTTGCTTTCTATTTAAATTTGCATCTTGCGGCATGCGATAGTCCCTTTGGGACAAAACCAATTCTTAGGAAGTCTTGAATCTATGACATCCAATTCTGATGAGCCTCAGCTTCGATCGCTAAGACAACCTGTATCCCCTGCATATTTAATTTTGCAAATGCATATTGGGAGACAACCTTGTGGTGAATGGTGGTGCCAATCCCCATAGGACTCTGGGAGGTTAAATACCCCCAGGGTGCTTTCTTGAGAAAGTCTTTAGCTTTGCAGAACCAATCAGCTTTTGGTTCCACACTAATCATGTCGAGTGATTCTTTGTTATCAAAGGCTACACGCTTTACTGCAGGATGTGAGAGCATATTGACATGGATGGTAGTGAAGTTGACAGACATATTTTGATGGATTAAGGATCCCAAAGAAACCATGGTGTCTAAAAATCTATTTGACAAACGAGGGATTGCCTCAATGTCGTACCATTCCAGTTTAGCCAGATATGTGGCAACAATATCTTTATAGGCTTTCAGTACTAATCATCAACACTAAAATAGTCCCTTCACTTGGTTAATTATGAGTAGGGAATCACCAAATATGTTTAATCTCTTGATATTCATGGTGACGGTTGTATGGAGGCCCAAAAGTAGGGCTTCATATTCAACATTATTGTTGGTGAACGGGAAGTCTAGTTTGAATGAAAATGGCATTGGAGCTCCTTACAGCATGAAAAACACTATTCCTGCACAAAATCCTTGCTCACACTTTTAACCATCAAAGAACAGAGTCATATCAGCATTGTTCTCTAGTTCTTCAAGTTTGGGAGCTTTAGATACTATAAAAACTGCATCATCTGAAAGCTCGATTGTCAGAGGCCTATTGTTTGATAGTGGTACCTTAGCTAACTGATTTGCTATAACCTTTCCCTTAATGGACTTCTGGATTATGAATTCTAGATCAAATTCTATCAATAGCATGATCCACTTTGTAGTACGTATATTATGATATGTCTTGCTCATAATATACTACAAAGGATTTTGTTTCGATATCACATATGTCGTATGACTCAACATGTAATACCATAATTTATTGGTAGTGAACAATACTGCTAAATATAGTTTTTCCACATATGCATATCCTAGATCGTAACTCACCAAGATTCGGATAATGTAATATATGGATTTCTCTTTGCCTTGTATGTTATTTTGGGCCAACATGGTCCCTAACGCAAAGTATGTTGTCGATATATATAGCAAAAAAGGCTCTTATGGCCTTGGTGGAGCTAACACTAGTGACGTTTCTAGGTATTGCTTTATCTTAGTGAAGGCTGCCTTGTAGTTGTCATGCTAGTTGAATGGGATACCCTTATGTAGCAGTTGATTCATGGGTCGATATTTATCTGATATTTGGGTGATAAATTGCTTTATCGAGGCTACCTTGCCTTGAAGGCTCCTTAATTACTTAATATTGGTGGGAGGACGCATTTCCAAAATGGCCTTGACCTTCGCTAGGTCTACTTTGATGCCTCTCTTGGAGACAATGAACCCTAGCAATTTTCTAGAAGTTACGCCAAATACTCACTTCTTAGGATTCAGACTGACATTGTGCTCTATCAGGCGATCGAATACTTTCCTCAATACCTCTGCATGCTCTTCTCATAGCAATGAATTGTCTAGAAAATCATCGATATAATCTTCCAGAATTTTATGCATATAGTCATTAAAAATGTATGTCATGGCCCGCTGGTATGTAGCACCAGTGCTTTTGAGACCAAATGGCATAACTTTGCAGCAAAATGTTCCCCATGGAGTTATAAATGCAGTTTTATGTTGGTCTTCAGGTTTAATTTGAATTTTATTGTATTCGAAAAAACCATCCATTAAGGAGAGCATTTCGTGACCGGCAGTAGAGTCTACTAGACCATCAATATTGGGCAATGAAAATGAATCTTTGGGTGTTGCCTTGTTGAGATCTCTAAAATATGTACAAATACGGATCCTTCCATCTAGTTTTCCTACAGGCACCATATTGGATACCCATTCTGGATAGTCGATGGAAATGACAAATTATACATCCAACAATTTTTGTAACTCATATTTCACCATCAAGGCTATTGTTGGGTGCATCTTTTTGAGCTTCTACTTGATGGGATTCTTGGATGGGTCTAGCGAAAGGTTATGAGTAACAAACTTCAGGTCTAGACTGGGCATATCTTTGTATGTCCAAGCAAAAATGTTAGGTCTCTCTTTTAGCATAGGGACGATGCTAGCGCACTCATCTAGAGTGAGTCTCATTCCAAATTTAACCTTCTTTGGATTGGTGGGGTCACTATCGATATCCACTTTGAAGGTTTCCTCTACTGACATATGGGATCCCTCCTCAAGTTGATGAGGCGTATGAATAAAATGGATTTCATCTGTTGGATTTATATGTTCTTTGTTGGAAGCATGTTCAACATGATAGAAATCATAAGCACAACCTGGTCCAAAATGAAATGGTTGCAACATCTCTTTGTTCGGGAAGAAATATGTAGGCTCTACTAGTGAATCAGTACGATCCCAATCGATAGCATCCATGTTTAGATGCAATGGTTTGGATGGATATGCTGGATTGTGGAGCAGAGTGGTCAAATAAATGGAGACCATGTTGATGGAATGGTATTGATATCCAAGACCACACAGACTAAACTCTACATCATCTATGTAGCTTTCGTACCCAATATCTGGCTCGGATGGTATGGGGATGAATGGGTCTTCCCTGTGGGATGCCCGGACAACTGGATCCTCTTTATGCACTGAATACAAAATGGGATATCTTATTTCAAGTAGCTCAGCATAGGTAGGCAGATGGGAAAAGAGCCTTTGATATTCCTCTTCCATATTTATTCTTTCCCTAAGGCGACGTTGGAGATTAATCTCTCGACATAAACTACAGCTGTAATAGCTAGCGAACCCCAAGGTGGATTCTGATTATGCCTATGATGAGACCCCAAATAGGCCATCTCCAATGAATTCTCATCATCATTGTAAATATATAATATTTCACTTCCCCCCATATGCAAGGGGCGATCTGCCAGATGTGGCCCCATGTATCTGATTCTGCGATCGCTATCATCACTATCCGGATAAACCAGATAAAACAATGGTATATAGGACACTGGTACAAAAATTGGCTCTGCTTCCTCTTCAGAGTGATCAATGTTAAGAGTCACATCTTCTATAACATACTTCGACTCTGTAGGCAATAGATGTAGCAGATATACTAGCCTCATATCGGTCATCTCAACCTCATCGTTATGATTGCTAATATGAGCAGACCACTCTATCGTGTCCATAAATATTAGGAGATTAGTTGGATGAGGCATTAAGTAGGTCTAATCTGTGTCATATTCATAATAATTATCAACCATGAAATGCTATTGTATCTCATCTAATTGCTCTCTAGGCAGTAAATGGCATAGAAATACCAAAACCACAAAGGCTCGATCAATTTCCTCTTTGGATTGATCATCATTTGAGGACACGCCATCTGCATCATAACTTAGTTTACTTATTTCATAGGTGGACTCCTCTATATCTTCACTACAAACATCTCTTGAATTGATATCACCTAGAATGATGGGGTTATGCCCCTACATACCGGTATCATCGATTGTGATACAATTTTGATGACCCAGGTTGCCTTTGGGGTTCTTCTCCGAGAACTCTTCATGTTCAATCTTCGGTCTCTCAATGGTGATGACTAACACCATTGGGTTATTTCCCCAAATTCTAGACATGTTAGGATGATACAGATTAAAATCCATGTCATCCCCTAGACCCAAGTACAAACGATCCAATGATGCAACGAGTAAATCATCATGTCCCTGAATCTGCAATCCCAATCCAAACCTATCAGTTGCCAACTGATAACGTGGTTTAAGAGGGGTTCTTTGTCCTTGTTCAAAAATACCAATATTGTATCCATGCCAATTATAGAGCTCAAAAATGTGCATGGCGTACTCGAGGTTGGACAAGTACCAAACATTCACCATGAACTATTCGTCATCATCCACCTCCATGGGTGCCCGCATTGGAACTTGATCCAACCCAACATAAATTAAGTTTGTTTGGTTGGTTGGCTTGCCCAATGGTACTATGGATCCAATTGGATATCGATGGGCTATCAGATAGCCCATGTCTCATGCACTCTCTAAAATAGGACCGAAGGTCACATTTTGCACAAGATATTCACCCAGACCTATGCTGGCTAGGTGAACAATCACCTACGATATGGATGACCCTATTGATGATGTAGATAAAGTAGGATGAGGTGCCTCCTTGACTTTATCCTGGGCTTCCTCAACCTCCATGGGAGTGGTAGCCTCAACAACGACTGGTTTAGGCACGTTCTTTGCTTCTTTCTTGCCCAATTTCACCTTTAATTTCTCATTGTTCCGATGCATTGTCGATGCACTCAGTCTTAGAGAAGTTGTAGTGGTATGTTCAGATCTATTTGATACAGATACTAATGGTTGAACATGCACCGCCTATTTACCTCTTGGAACCCTTACCAATGACATGGGTCGTATGTCCAAGTGCATTTATGGGATCACAAAACCCATTGGCAAATATGCTAATTTCACAAACTTGAATGGTTCTTCATCTGATGAAACCACGTGAACTTGTCCCTCGTGTATATACTTGATACACTGATGTAATATAGAGGGAAAAAAATGCATTTCATGAATCCAAGGCCTCCCCAGTAGGATGTTATACTGCAAGGCACCCTCTATCACATGACACATTATGGGAATGGTCTTTAGTCCCACCTGAATAGGTAGGACAATTGTGCCAACTATAGAGCATAGTGCATTGTTAAATGCTCTCAATGTAAAGGTGGTTGGTACGACGAGTGATTTAGGTAATTTCAAATGGTGCAATGCCTTAGTCATGATTATATTGATCGACAAAGTAGTGTCAATCAAGACCCTTTTGAACAACACTTGGTTAACACATGCAATGATATGTAGTGGTGGGTCAACCACGCTTGCAGAAACCATTTTCACTTCGTGATCATAGAATTGGATCATTGGTTCTTGGTACTATTGTACATCCCCCACGAAGTTCGTAATGCCTGTGCATCCTGGTACTATACCTTAATGGACATTAGAATATCCATAGGAGTCTCCCTGTGCCTAGGGGGCTACTGTATAAGCTCATATATCGACACTTTCATAGGAGTCGTCTGCAGATTTTGAACCAACCTGCTCCTAATGGTCACCACTGGTCTTGTTGGTGGGCTTGGAATATTTTATGTCTGTCACTGCTGGGGCATCACTTGTATTTGAATGGGAGCACAAGGTTGATTCAGCAATTTATACCTCCCATTTTTGGTAACAACATTGACCATGCCAACAAACCCCTAGGTAGGTGGTTCGAGTCGCACTTGATTGACGTGGCCAGCATGGTTACGGGGTGCCTCATGGTTTGGTAATGGATTTTTAAAAATTCCCATGTTTTGGTTGTCTGGTGCTTGGGGATTACCTGGTACTACAAGCTCTCCCTTTTCTATCATATTTTGCACAATGTGTTTGAAGTACCAACACACCTCGATGTCATGGCCTTTCGCTCTATGAAATATGCAAAACAACTCTTCCTAATAGTCTTTGGGCTTGGGCTGATTTGGATCAACCATCTTGACTTCGAGAAATCTTATTACCTTAGCCTTGTAGAGATGATGAAAAAATTGATGACATTGATTCTATCAATGGCATGAATATGCGAGGTGGGCGTTGCTCTTTGTTCTTTCCCTTGTAGTTATTCTTGCACTGGTCATATTGAGTAGGAGGAGGATGGATTTGATAATTCTGTTTATTTTACCCCTTATCCTAACTTTAGAAATTTAGTACCACCTGATTCACATGGGCCTCCTTGCCCTATTTCTTTGAGGTACTCTTCTTATATCCCTCTTTCCTCGTTTTTAGCTTCAAGTTACCTTCCTGCAACTTGATATCCTCAATTACCTTGGCTTGCGCCCAAGCTTCTTCGAATGTGGCATACTATTATAGCTACAATAGTAGCGAGATGTGCTTAGCACAACTCTTTGTAAAAATTTGGGTTAATTTTTTGGCAGGAATCAGGAATGGCAACTTTACCATTAATCTCCTCCACCTCTTCTCATACTATTCTATTGGCTCGCCATCGCACTGAGCTAGCGCAGCAAAATTGTAAAGGTTGGCCTGTTTCTTGATGCCTAAGAAATAACGTTCAAGAAAGGCATCAACTAATTGCTCAAAATTTGTTATGATGTGTTTCTCTAGCTGATTAAACCACTCTCGGCCTAGCCCATAGAGTGTCATGACAAACATATGCAACAATAGTGCATCATTGTTCTCTATCTAGAAGCAAGCATCCAAAAAGCTCATGACATGTTCTTGCGCCTCTTCATCACCCTTGAATTTGTCCAACCTGGGCATCTCAAAATGCTCAGGGTATGGAGGCATAGGCACTGAGAGATCTAAAGGTTCATTATGAATTTTCCTCAGTTTTGGATTTTGGATAGTCGTGCCTTGTTTTTCAATTGCCTTGACCTTCTTAGCCAAAGCTTTGTAAGCCTCAAAATATAGAAAGTCCTCCTCCCTAAGTCAGTGTGGAGGCAGTCTGGGAGGTACATTCCTATTCTTTCAATATGGATGGTGTTGCTCTTCCTCCTCCTCAGCTCGAGAACTCTTAGGATATTCTTGGTTGCATCTATTCCCATCTTGTTCCTCATAATGTTGCTTCCTCTAATTGTCGATCGAGGGTGGTCGCTCTCTGTGATGGGCAGTGACATGAGTGTGAACGCTTACGTACTCATGATCCATGTCAGATTGTAAAAAATCCTTCCTATGCACCTGATATCTATGCTCATCTTGATAATATAGGCTGGCCCTAGCCAACCTATCTTTTTGCTCTACACACTCCTTTTGGACAAGGATGCACTCCTTGTGCAAGCGTTGCTCATACAACCTTTGTCTAGTAATCCTCTACACCTGAAGATCTTCATCTTCAATGGCTGTATCTCTAGGCGAGCATCCTCCAATTGATCTTAAGGAGTTGGTGTTTCTGCTTAGAGGCTAGTCGATATAATATTTTGACCTGGTTAGCTATCAGAGGACCTTGATATGCTTACTCTGTATGAATGACCTTATGGGTTCTGTACCCATTGGACTGATGTACTGTGATTTTACCTATATCTGTGAAGATGACATTGACATCATGTTGTGTCCTATACTGCATGCCACCATGCATGGATGGTGGATACAAGACATGAGGATGCTTAGAAGCCTCTCCATGCTCTATAGTAGTTCTAATGGTGCTCTCGTTATGCTCACTCAGAGCACGAGTGGGCGGAGCTGAAGGCTTGAAGCCTAGCTGCTCTAGCACACTACCTAGACCGTCTAGCTATGTAGACCTCCATCTATCATGGGGTGATGTTCCATTATCTCCCACCTTCGACATATTGATGGTTATCTTGCGTGCTATAGTATGCATGGGAGTATGGGTAGACTTGCGCTCAGCAAGGAGCTTGCCTACTTACCCCTAAATGGGTGGATATTTATTCCTTCTATACTTAGAAGGTGGGGGTATAGTACACCCTATAGACTTAGTGCAAATGGGTACCAATATGGTCCCCTACATGACATACTCTTTGATTGATCTCGTGGATGCACATGCACTATGGTCTCAATAATGGCTTTCGAGTGGAGTGCCCTCAGGCTGAGAAGCCCCATGCTCTAATATACGTCTAATAGTATACACTAATGCTAGTATATCAGGGATACATTCAATGGGATCCCCTCGTGTCAATTTTTCTCCTCTAATGCTCATCGAACGCCATTCAATTTGCTCATGTGGTTGAGGACTAGACACGTGTAATTGTGAATCGGTTGGGACTTGGTTATCGGCTTAAGGCTTGCGCCTTTGCCTACCACCTCGTGTATCCACCATAGTGTACCTAATGTCTAGATGTATCTTTTATTATCAAACAAGGTATACAATGATGTTTATCTTATTTTTAAATTTTAAAATGTGCCCTAAACTATTTGATGTTGTTTCAAAATGTGTTGTATAAGTATGAGAAACTCTCACATGTTTTGCAAAATAATTGGATTTTATTCTCAATTTAATTGGCTTTCACCTATATACTCGTACAATTTGAATATGGTAATGAATTCCATACTCAATGAAGTAGCATAGGTACTACTAACCCTCACCCAACACACCGTGCATAGCGATACATGAATAGGACAGTTCTTGGGTTGGCCTTGGCAACGAGCGAGTCCCGATAATACAATTTCAAATGAGCCAACCAAGTGGTAATGACATCCAATTTTGGTCTCAATCAAATGGGTTGGATGTGAGAGCCCAACACCACTGATGTTTAAAATGAAACGTGGTGTGTGTGGTTCATTTTACTTTGCATAAAGACAAATGCATAAAAGAGCATTCATATGATCATTCCTATATGATATGCATAAGAAGGAATATTTCAAATTCACAAAGGTATGCATGCTATGCCCTACATGACATTATGAAAATGCAATTACGATGACATGGCCTCTAATTGGGCCTCATGCATGCAAACAACCACACAATTTTATCAAGGTCACTATATTCTAGGGCGAACTACAATCAGAGGTTTGTTGTTCCTAGTAGTGCATTTCTAATGGAAAGAATGCAAAAGCAAATTAGGACTTATTCATTGATCCTTTTCCTTTAATGTACCTAATTTTCCATCGATTTTTTGCTTACTATAAAAATACAGAGGAAAAAATGCAAAACAGAGAATGAAAACAGAGCCTACCTCAACTCTTGATCTGCTACCAAGTGGTTTCTCTGTTGTCTGCTACTTCTACTATAAACAGCAGCTCTGGTATGTGGGTTGTAGTGTAGACCACAGGTGATAGCCGTGAGCCAAAATATAACTGTAGGTGTTAGCTGTGGTTAGCACCTAAGATAAAACAAACAAGAATATCAGCACTTAGGGGCTAAAAATTTGGAGTTCCACCGTGATCGCCATCTGTAACCACCAAAAAGGCTCACACCCAATCTAACTATTGTAATTTAAGAAAAATACACAAATAGGCATGCATAATTTGATAACAAGAAATAATGTGAATACAAGGAATCCTTTATTAATTTCAATGGAGTCAAATTACAGATTTGTCCCTCTTAGGGATACCCATTTGATACATCAATTACAATAGTGTTTAATCCCTATCAAGGGTAGGTGTGATCAAAATGCCCCTCAGGGTGACATGAACTACTCTAGGGTGTCGATGACCCTCTTCTTCACATTGAGGAAGGGATTGGATGCTTTATCTCTCATTTGGAATTGTTCCCTGTGATCAAGAAATAAATAGAATGTCAAAAAGATAGGCAACCTCTCATGATGAGGCTCTTTTAGGTAAAATGCATAATAACACCGTTAACATGCATAATTAAGAAAGCATAAATAAAACTTCTAAACTATGCAAATTGAATAAAGATTCATGTAATAGCATAAAGTAACATAACATCTACACTATACATGGATCAAATATGGAAAATGAAGCATAAACATGCATAAAGAAAAATTTTTAGTCCTAATTAAAACATAAGCATAAAATGTGAATCTAGCCTAGTTCTACGGTTAGAAGTCTTCTAAAATACTATTAAATCAAAAAAATAGCTAATCTAACCTAAATAGCCAGACATAAATGAAAAGAGTAAGGTGATCTATCACCTATTGCAAACCGCAACTCTGGTGAGCGGTCTGCACTGTGAACTACGACTGACAGCCATGGTTTGACCTTTGATAATTTTACCCTTAAAATCAAGGGTAGTGGGCTCAATCTTCTTGTCCAAATTGATGTTCAAGGGTCGCCTTCATTGTCCTCAAACTGATTTTACAATAAATTCAATGTGAAGGGCCTTCGTTTACCCGAATTTGTGTTTCTAGATCCTCCTAGGCATCTAGGGCATCCATAATTCAATTCATCATGAATGGTGGCAAAAGGGTCAAGGATTAAGTGCAATAGCTCTATCTCTTAGTATACTAATTTTGAGTGTACAATTCACCAGGGCTTCACTGCTTAAATCTCCAATCCTTGCTCTCATTTTCTCCCCATTTGGAGGGGGTATTTATAGCCTACCCCTAGGCCTAGGGGTGGCTTCATGGAGAAGCCAAGATAAAGAAGGGTGTTTAGGACAGTTGGGATGGAAGCCTCTGGAATATTTCATCCTTCAATTGCCTCCTTCTAGATCTTTTGGCATTTCAAACTGATTTGGCATGGATGGAAGGCCTAACTAAACTTCATTTAATACCGTAGGTCATAGTTGAGGTTCAGACTATAGACCGCAGGTGTCAACCGTGGTTTAGACTAGAGACCACAGGCCTGGGCTGCGGTTCAGACTGCTTAGGCCAAAATGCCTAAATTGAGTGGTTAGAACCACTGCTCTATCTTGGATTTTGTCCAAGATCATCCATATGGTCTTGTAGCATGTCCATATGAGTAGTCGCCCTTGACATGACGCATTTTAGGTGTCTATAGAATGACATTCACTTGCCCCTCATGTACATATTTAATACATTGATGTAATATCGAGGGTACACATTGCATTTCTCTTATCCACGACTTGCCTAAGATAATGTTGTATTGCATAACACCTTGAAGCACATGAAACATCATAGGGATGGTTTTCAACCCCACATGAATATGAAGGATTATAGTACCCACTATCGAGCATAATGCATCGTTAAATGCTCGTAGTGTGAAACTCAAAGGCACAATATGCAATTTAGGTAATTTTAAATGTGCTAAGGCCTTTATGGTAATAATGTTGATCGAAGATCCTATTTTGATAAACACCCACTTGAAGGGTGTGTGGTTTACACAGAATAATGTGAAGCGACGGGTCCACTATAGCAGTAGAAACTATCTTGATTTCATGATCATAGAATTGAATGACAGGTTCTTGACATTATTGTACATGTCCCACAAAATTAGTGAATGCTTATGGATCTTGGGAATGTAATTCTATGGACCTTAGGATGTCTATTAGAATCTCCCTATGTCTAGGAGACTAATGTATTATCTCATAAATTGATAACTTTGCCAAGACTATCTGTAGACTTTGAATAAGCCTATTTCTTATTGTGACCACCGATCTAGTTAGTGGACTTGGAAATTTATTTTATGTTGGCCTTTGAGGGGGCATAGCTTGAATTCAAACTAGAGCAGGAGGAGGATCTGAATGATTGTACCTCCTATTTATGGTGACTACATTCATCATTCTGATGAAACCTTATATGGGTAATTCAATTCACACATGATTTACTTATTCGACATTATTCCTTGGGGGCTCATGATTCAGTAGGGGATTTTTGAATATCCCCATATTTTGGTTGTTCAGATACAATGGATTGTCAACAATTAATTCATTCCTATCAATCATGTTCTGTACCAGATGTTTTAATCCATGGCACACTTTGATATCATACCCCTTTTGTATGTGTTATAAACAATACTGATCTTCCCTAAATCCTTTTGATTTAGGTTGATTAGGATCGAGTAATTTTACTTTGAGTAAAGTTATATCCTTAGCCTCACACAATTGATTGAATATCGATGCCATAGTCTTATATAGTGGCATCAATTGGCAAGGAGGGTTCTTCTTCCCCTTCTTCTTATTGTTGTGTTGATTGTACTATGCAGGGGGAGGTTGAGCCTAGTAATTTTGTGGTTGTTGGACCTGATTCCCCTTTTGTTGGTTTAACACAACCTAATTCATGTGAGCAGGATTGACTTGGTTATTATGGTTCTTTGTGTTCTTGTTATTCCACTCCTTTTTCATCTAAATTTTCAATTTACCTTCTTGTAACATGATATCCTCTATAACCTTGGCTTGCGCCAAAGCCTCTTTGAATGTCTAGTACTATTGTAGTTGTAATAACAACGAGATGTGTTTTATATAGCTTTTGGTAAACATTCTAGTAAGTTCGATAGTGGGGATGGAGAATTATAGCTTAGCCATTATATTTCTCCATATATTACCAAATTTCAAGATTAGATCATCGTCATATTACTTTAAAGCCGCCAAGTCAATCAAATTGGTTTTCTTCTTGATTCCAAAAGAAAAGCATTCAAGAAATGAATTTTCCAGTTGTTCAAAGCTGGTAATGTTGTGCCTTTTCAATTGATTAAACCATTCTAGAGTTGGACCTAAAAGGATCATTATGAAAGTCCTCAATAACAAGTTATAATTACTTTGTATATGGAAGCACATGTTCATGAAGCTCATCACATGCTCCTATGCATCTTTATTGCCTTGGAACTTGTCCAACTTGGGCATATAAAAATGATCGGGATACACTGGGCAAGGAATTGAAGGGCATAAAGATTCATTTTGAATTTTGTTCAAGGTAGGCTTTTGATAAGCCATCCCTTGTTTCTCAATAGCTCTCACCTTTTTAGCCAAGGCTTTGTATGCTTACAAGGATAAACTTTCCTTTTTCTTAAGGGGTCTTTGCGAAGCTACTAGGGTAGATGCTTTTTAGGTTGAGGTGGAGGATTAGACTCATCATACACATATACTAAGGATATATTGGAATACTATTGATCTTGATCATATCATTTTGAATCTTTGTATTTGGTATGCCCAAGTTGTTCTAGCACTTGGCATTGTAGCGTGTTCTGGACCGTACAATGAGTATGATTTTCCACTTTCTTAGGGTGCAGTTCCAGTTCTGATGTAGCACATATTTGGTTGTGCTCCCTATACTCACTTTGATGGGGTAGGTTATCTTGAGCTAGTCTATCCTTTCTCTCTTCATGCTCCTTTTGATCAAGGATGTGTTTCTCTCACAAGCACTGCTCATATAAACATTACCTAAGAAAAATTTGATTTTTAGAGTCCTCATGCTCGAGGCACTCACACTCTGCATGTACATATTCCAATTGGTATTGGAAAATACATCATATATGCTTTGAATCTAGTCTTTGAGATTGATCTACCATATCGGCAGTGTGAGGCTACTGACTTGGTATCTCTATATGCAAGGCTTTATTAGTATAAGCTCCAACAAACTTATCTACCACACTATTGCCCTTGTCTGTGTAGACAATATTTGTGTTGTGATGTAGCCTATTCTTTGTTCCCTCTTATGTGGATGGGGCATGTGCACTACGAGAGCGCTTTGAGCATTATCTTGGCTCATGAGTATACCTCTGTATATCTTCACTACATGAGCTCTTGAAATGAGAGTGAGAAATAGAGGGCTTATAGCATAGCCTTCCTAACACTTGTTCTAGTCCATTAAGCTGACTAGTCTTCTAGGGTTATTTAGGAGGTATGCCATAGGCTCTAAGCATGGCAAGATCTATTTTGAAACTTCCAGGTTCATTAGGCTTTGGAGCCCTTAGGGTTCTATGTTCTGATGCAACCCTATCTTACTGCCCCTCATTGGGCATATTTTCTCTGTCTACCATGGGATGATGGGGACCTTGAGCCACCCTTAGTTCTATCCTACGAGGAGTGTGTGTTACATCCTCTCACTAGGGTATTCTAAATAGAATCCCCATGCATCAAATTGTCACCTCTAATACTCTTCAAACATCATTCAAGAGGATCATATGGTAGAGGTTCCAATATATTATCTTGTGTGTATCTTGGAGCTTCAGCATCCACCTCGATTGTGTGGTGAGGTCAGCCTCCTCGTGTGTTGACCATAATGTAAATTATATATTTTGTAAATTTTAGGAAATACAAAGCATACAAGGGTATTTATCTCTTTTAAATATTCTTTGTGATTCCTAAATTGTTTAATGAGTTTTGGTTTGTTGAATACATAAACTATATCTCATTGTGTTTGCATTTTTATTGATAATATTCTTGTATAGTTTAAGGGTTTTCACCTGTATACTCATATCTCAACAACCGAGAATAAAATTCTGATCACGTAAACCCACAAAAGTATGGATATGAAGCCCATACCTAGTCAGGTATCATAGGTCCTACCAATCCTTATCTAGTCTCACTTGGTTAGTGTTATACCCTTCAAAGAGAAGTACATGCAAATTTTCCAAGCTATGTGAGTTCTTGGAGCCAGCCTTGGCCAAAAATAGGGTTCATAGAATTTGAGCGAAATGGTGGAGATGAAGCCCACCGTTGTTTATCTCTATTAGTGGTTGGTGATGAAATCCAACTCACTAATTTTTAAGTGGAATGTGGTGTGTGGGAGTTTATTTTAATTTTGCATAAAAATAAAATGCATCATAGAGCATCCATGATTCTTCCTACATGCCTAGGAAATTGATGTTTAATTTTAAAAAGGATGTAAAATTAAATGCTATTTCCAAAAACTATAATGTAAAGTTACATGAAAACTAGCCTTTAGATACACCCCAAGCATGGAAACTCTAACATAAGTTTAAATGTTATCCATTGTTATGTATCGTAGGTAATAGTTTTATCCGTTGGATAGAAACACATCTAAAATATTAGTTGTGCTTGACAACCACAGCTAACAGTGCTAGTCACTGTTGTCAGCCATAGCTAACAACGGACAAGGAATTTTTCATGATTTTTCCCTTTAACCTTTTTCTAGGTGATGTAATTAGCCTACTGATAGGAAAAATACACAAACAAGAAATCACAAAAAAGGGATAATTACCTAGAATCCCTCATCCAATGAAGAAATAGACTGCCTACTACCTTTTTCTCTGATATCTACTAGTCATGGCTGTTAAATGTGGCTGAAATTCTAGCCGTGGGTGTTAACCATGGTTGAGACTATGCACCATGGATTTCAAGTGCGACTAAGATCTGCAACACAAAACTGAGAAAAATTGGTGAATAGATAGCAAACTTTGTGGGTTTTCCACCATGATCACCACTATAGAAGGCTATGAAAACCACACAACTACAGATATTGTAATATAAATAATGAAAGGCATGTAATCTAAGCAGACATTTTATAAGAAGTAAATAACAAAGGAAGCTCTCTTTTATTAATCAAATGAATCAATTATTACAGATTTTTCCCTCTTAGGGATACCAAAGTTTGATACAATATTAAAATATGCAAATGACCTCAAAATGAAGGAAGATGTGCTTCATAATGATTTTCATATCTCCACCAAATTTGTTTGAGGGCTTACAAGTATACCTCCTTCTCTACTTGTCAAGAGGAACTTGATTTTGGGAGTGCCTTGAAGCTTGAAAGATCCTGTAACCTATGTACAAGAAACAACAAAGCACATTAAATGCATATGAAGCCTCTCATGATGAGGCTATTGATAAGAAATACAAGAAATAATTCTAAACTTGAAAGAAACATAAAAATATGCAAAGATGCTTATGAAATGCCTCAATTAATGTAAAGCATGCTTGAAAACATATAGATCTACCTAATATAACATGCAATTTTTAGCATAAAGCATGAATAAATCTATTCTATGAATATTTATGAAAATAAGTAAATGTGACAAGAATCAAGGTAAAGCTAACTCTAATATTGCAAGTTAACCATGTAAATGTCTGCTACAATGCTAACATATGCTAGATTAAACTATTTGTATAACTGGAAATGGAAATCTATTGCTAAAATGGATGGAAAAGAGCATCAAATCCTATTCATGGGTGTTAAATGCAGTTGGCTCTGTTAGTCATAGCTGACAGTCGTAGCTATGAGAAAACTTCCATTTCTATTGAAACTAGGGTAAAAAATTCTCAAATCCTCAAAGGAATTGATGATCAAGGGTCGCCTCGATGTTTTGAAATATATTTATGGTTGAATTCACTAGAATTTGCAATGGAAGTGTGTGAATTGGTAAGCTTGATCCTCAAGCTCTTAAAATATCCATTGCTTCAAACGTAGGTGTGATTCTATAAATGGATAGCATGTAAGCACTCCTTAAAGGTTACAAGTGGCTCTTAAATTTGGTAGGGCTTCACTGCATTCAAATTCAAGATCAATATAGCACCCTCTCCAATTTTTTAGGGAGTCTTATAACCTTCCTAACTCCTCATCCTAACTTCTTTGAGAATCCAAGATCAAGAATTGATAGGCTAAGGTAGTTGGGAGGAAATATTCAGATGTTTCCTCACCTAAAACTACCTAGGATCAGTTGCACATGGTCATTAAAACTGATTTTGGATCAACTCAGGAGGCCGAGATAGTTACAGGGCTAGTTGTGGCTCCAAGACATGGCTACAATCCTAGCCATGGGTTTCAACCATGACTGAGTTCTTATTTGTGGATGCCATTTGTGGCTAAGGCTGAATAGGCCTAGGATGCCTAAAATGAGTGTTTAAAACCACTACTTTTCCTTGGAGAGGTCCAAGATAATTCATATGGTCTACAAAGATGCCCATATGAGTAGTCTCCTAAACATGACATATTTTATGTGTCTACAAGATGCAAAACCAACACATCTAAAGAATATGAAAAAGGTCTTAATAGAGCCAAATAGTATCAAATATGAAGGATCTTGAATTGTGAAAGTAAATTTAGGGATAGATAATGAACCAAGATTGATCCAGTGTGAAGATTACTAGGAGTAGTGTTGAAAGCAACAAAATTCAAAATATTCTTGGAATATAAGGATGTTTTTGCATGGACATATAAGGATTTGAAAGGGATACCATTAAAGTTATGTGTGCATAATATTTCATTAATTTTTGGAGTACAACTAGTTAGAAGGAGACCTTATAGAATGAACCCAAAGTATGCAACTTTGGTAAATATAAAAATAGAAAAGATGTTGGATGCCAAAATTATTTTTAAAGTTACCACAAGTGAATGGGTTTCACCTATTGTGGTCACCTTGAAGAAGGAAGTAGATAATATTTTTATGTGTGGAATTTCATAGTCTGAATGCAATAACGACCAAGGATCTCTTTACCATTTTATTTATAGATTCTATCTTGGAGGAAGTTGCAGGACATGGAATTTGTTTATTTTTGGATGGGTTTTCTAGCTACAATCAAATTAGCATAGCAGAAGAATATAATTTGAAGACCATATTTGTCATGGAAAATGGTATTCATACCTATAGTAGAATACTATTTGGGCTATGCAATGTGCCTACCATATTTCAGTGGATTATTTTGTACATATTTGATCAATTAGCAATAGGAAAATTTAAAGCATTCTTAGATGAAGGGTTGAAGCTGGATCTATATAAGATTTGAGTTATTCTAAATATGAAATATCCATATGATATGATATTATTGAAAATATTCTTGGATTACATAGGGTATTGCAGAAGGTTTATTGAAAATTATGCACATGTATCCTATCCATTGCATTTTCTGACAAACAATAATGTTCCTTTTAGTTGGACAAAGAGGCATCAAGGATCTTTTAAGGAGTTGAAAGCAAAGCTCGTATGTAGTCCCATTCTAGTATTTCTATAGTGGGATAAGGATTTATATATCCATATTGAAGTGTTCAATTTTACAATAGGTTATGCTTAGGAGAGGCAATTCAAGTTGGATCAACCTATTTATTTTGCAAGCCATCTACTATCAAGGGTAGAAAGGAACTATAGTACAACATAACAAGAGGCTTTGGAAATGGTGTATGTGGTGCAAAAATTTAGGCACTACCTAGTGGTAAACCCATTTGCATTTTATGTGGATCACCAAGCTCTGTTTTACCTGATAAACAAACTAGAAATGTAAGGGTGAGTTAGGAGGTGGCTCGTCACCTTGCAAGAATTTGTTTTTTGGGTAGTGGTTAGACTTGGTAAAAAGCATGTGATAGTGGATCAATTGTCAAGAATTTATTCAAGAGAACTTGTGATAAGGGGAGTTTCAGATAATTTTTCTTATGCTTAGTTGTTTTCAATCAATGTTGTACCATCATGGTACAAGTTAATTGGGGAGTATCTATCCACATGAGAATTACCCTTAGAGTTTATAATGGCAAAGAGAATAAAAGTAATAATGAATTCAATACCTTTCTAGTTGACAATTTGATTATTTTACAAAATGGATGTAGATGGCATTTTGAGAAGATGTGTAATGGAAGAAGATAAAACAACATTAAAAGAATCCCATGAAGGTTTGGTAGGAGGACATATGGGGCCAGATGCTACTACAAGAAAATATTTTTGGCAATATTATGGTGGCCTAAATTATACCATGATGCAAAGGAATATGTGCAAGCATGCAATGCCTATCAAAGAGTAGAGAAGCCATTACATCATGACTTTATGCCCTTACATCCATATCAACCTTAGGAATTGTTTGAAATATGGGTTTTGGATTTTTTTGGACCACTTAAAACAAGCCATAGGTAGTGTAGGCCCAAAATGGCCACATACTTGAGAAATTTTGAAACATTTGTCTAAGTCATGGAGTTCTCATTCGCACACTTTACAGTGTATTTTGAACCAGATCCACAACAAAGGTCACAAATCTGCCCAACACTAGGTAAATTTTCACACTTGGAGCGATTCTGTAAGGTTTATTTTGTTCTTGGCCTCGAACTGGCAACGCATCCTGAATTCACAAATTTTTTTTAAGAAGGATGACGTTAGTAGAAAATAAGTGCGGATTGGTGACCACTTGATATTTTGAATACCTTGCGAGTGGCTAAGTGTTGGAGAGATCGATTCTGGAGAGCGCATAGAATATTTTTATCCAGAATGGTGACAATGTGGAATGATATGAACATAGTAGATGCGGATTCATGATGAAGGATGTTTTTGACTAACTCTCTTCCTAAATGACAAAAAGTAATGATGTACTCTGAAGTCAGTGTGGATTGGAATAAGAGTCACTTTGCATTGCAATAGGTTCAAAATGGTGTTCATAGGCCAATGTACTTGGTTTAGTCTAGAATATAATCCACAAGAGTTTCAAAGGAGATATGACATAATAAAATTTTTGTGTGGATTGGTGAATGCTTCACGATCAATGAAGAAAAACAAAGGACGAGGAGAGGATTCGATCCTGCTTAACTTCCAAAGCATTTAAGGTCGAATTGGCATTTCATAGATTCTAAGGCAGGAAAGATGACATCATCAGTTTATAAGAGTGGAATGGCACTGTGTTCTCCCCCACTATTATACCAAGCTTATATCAAATTAAATCATAGCCATATGATGGGGGAGATCGACAGTGGAGATTTTGCTAAAGAATATGAAGTATATAAAAGCATTTCTTCACCAAAGTTATAACAGTCAGTTGGAGGATGAAGTCGAATCATCAAGGGTTTCAAGATAGAACTAGATATGGTTACATATTGATAGTGGCAGAAGGCTTCCAAGAAGGATCAATAATGTATACATAATTTACAATAGCTAGAACTCCAGTTAGCATCAAACGACCAACAAGTTGTAGATATTTCGAGCTGCCATGGTGGTCCACTTGCAGTGGTTTTCCCAGAGGATGAACCAATAAGAGAATTCCAGCAAGAACTCTCTATTGAGTTATTTGTAATGTTCCTTATTATTTTAATTTTGAAAAAATATAAATAGAGGTCGAACCCTCATTTCTAAGGGTCGTCTCTAGTGTGTTTGCCTATACTACTGTAAATATTCCTAAGGACTAATGAAAGGAGCATTACATTGATATTCACCTCAAAGCTTGTGTCTTCATATTTGATATTAGAGGTTTGAATTCTTAAGTTGTATTTCTATGAATACTTGAATGGTTAGTTTGTGCCAAATTAATGGATTACTAGCTGCTAGGGTAATTGAAATCTTCTTCTAAGTTTGATCTTTATTTTTAGGGAGTGCATTTCTGTAAAATCTAGATATTGTTGAATTCTATTATTTGGATATCATTGTTTGGATATTGAAATTGCTCTC
Organism: Wollemia nobilis; assembly: GCA_028583015.1. NCBI lineage: Eukaryota > Viridiplantae > Streptophyta > Pinopsida > Araucariales > Araucariaceae > Wollemia > Wollemia nobilis. The sequence continues at coordinate 14,455,126 of JAQPPZ010016881.1, forward strand.
TGCAATATTTCTCTACTATTCGTTAATGAATGAAAATACATTTAACTTGAGATAATGTTGATCTGAGTAATGTGTCTTTAATTTGATTTTTTGGAGCTTTTTACTGTAGTGCAATGATGTTAGCCTATTCGTCCACTATTGTTCATATCTTTCTAACCCTAACCTTTTCTTACCCTAATATCAAAACCCCAAGTGAGCATAATTGTGTCAACATCCTGTTTAAGTTGACAAGAAACCAACCTACTCTGAAGGTTGGATCAAAAACTTTGTTTTGGTCCATCCAATGTTGAGTTCTGAGCTGTAGCTATTGGGTGTAAGCCTGGATAGAAATTAGGAATATAGAAAGCCACAGTATTGAGTAAAGCTTTATGTAATTCAGTTCCCAACAATTTTTGGCATGCCCGGTGGGACCAGTTCACAAGGAACACGAAACCCATAATATGAGTTATTGTTTATCTCTACCCGAAGGAATCAAGATTTGGTGAATTATCTTGACCTTATAAGCGAATAATAGGAAATTCACCTGGTGACTCCCTAGTCCTTAAACCCAAAAAAATAATTACCCCTATATACCAGTGTCCTTTCATGTATACCAAGTCTTTCAAAAGGAATAACCTTGACTCCTATTTTTATTGTGAATTACCTTATAGAGAGTCTATCGTTATCATAAGTTTAAATCAAGACTTCCTCTCAGAACATGAGCTTCCTGAATAAAACCTTGTAGTTAACCCAGTAGTCCCTCCAATGGGATCTGAACCTAGAAATATGGCACAAAATGTGGCCCCTAATAAGCAATTAAAGAAATACCCCAGCTGGAATACAGCTGGTTCCCTAAGATTAGTCCAAATGAATGCCATTCCCTAGGCCGTATCCAAGGCTATCCCCACTTATGATGGATCTGGGAAGACAGCCTATGAGCACTGGTAGGATATTTTAAACCTGACAACAATTCATAACATAAAAGAAGAGGATATTATCATAATAATCCTAGCCCTATCCTTCAAATGAAAGATTTTGCATTGGTTTAAAACATTGGAGGATAAGACCATCACTTCATGGCAAGCATTGGCCGAGCCTTTTGTGGAAGAATTTAATGAATCTACTGACCCCTTCTCCCTGCTTAACCAGTTTACATCAATATAGAAAACTTAGCAAGAAATTGTCTTGGATTTCAATTTGAGATTTAGCAGAACATGGAAAAGAATTCCCCCCACATCCAGACCAGCTACATGTTTGGCATATATGTATTATATCCAAGCTCTTGGATTGGAACTAGGATTGTAAACACAACAATATGGAGTAGAGATCTTATCCCAAGTTTATAATGCAATAGTTCATGCTAAGAACATCCTAATTAATGTGGGAAGACTCCCCCCCAAAACTATGCTACCATATAACACAAAAACCATTATTGGCCAAAGTCAAACTGCAAACCCTTCTTACATGGATCCCCTTTATTTATCATCTCCAACTCCACAAATGAATGCAATCCCTCAACCAAAGCCAACATCCTCTATAGCTCCTTTTCCTCCCCTTCCTTCTCAACCATCTCAGGCATTTTATGCTATTCTTGATATACAAAATACTCTAAAAATTCTGAGTAATAGAATGAATTCAATGGAAAAGAGAGACCAATAAAGGTCATAGCAGAGGAGGTTTCCATATGTGAACAAATATCAGAGACCTAGTCCTAGTAACAATACTGGGTTCAAAGTGAATGCCACATATGAGGAGCAAAAATGTTCTTTAGATACTACTCTTGCAAATTTTTGGTGTTTAGTATGCAATGATCTCCATGACTCACAATATTGTGTTATGTACCAACACCATGTCCAACAAGCGATGGATCAAGCTGAAAGAAATCAAAAGGGGAGAGTAAACATGTTATGATAGTCTGATCAAATCATGGTTGGAAAAGAGTTGGATGAAGAAGGCCCAATTGATGTTATGACAAGGTTTGGAAATAAATCCTTACAAGTAGATCCCCAAAATATGGGGCAATTCCAAGTCCCTTCTCAAAAAAGGATTGATACCCCTCCTTAGAGCAGTGATACTTTCCCCATCCCTCAAGCTAAGGGTAAAGAGAAGATAGATAGTCTTCCTAGGAGGCTGGATAAGGAAAATGAAAGAGACCAAATAAAATCTAAGGATGAGGCTCAAGAAAGTCTTAGATTCCCCTCTATTACAAAAAGGTAGAGAATATAAGCCACTTAGAAGTATAAAAGGAGATATGGTGAGCCCAAAAGAAGGCTTGAAAGACCTTCCCTGATGAGATATGAGTATAATATTATTTAAAATATGAAAAATATTCCATCAAAATCTAGCTTGTATGACACTTTGTTCATTCCTGGTCAGATCGATTTGCTTAAGGCATCCCTTAAAAAGTATCCACAAAATAGACAGACCACTACAATCCTTAGCATACCATCAAAAAAGAAAGAAATTTCACCTGGTGTTTTAAAAAATAAGTCCCATCCTTTCTATATATCCCTAAGGATGGAAGTTTGGATAGTCCAAAATTGTATCATTGATTCAGGATCATCAACTACAGTCATGCCTAAAGCAGTATGCGAAGAAATGGGTATGGAGTATACTCGATCTTGTCCTGGAGTATTATAATTAGATGGGACACCTGTTAAGATAATTAGAGTCATAAAATATGTGTTGATGAGGCTACACAGAGCTCCTAAAGTAATAATAGTACAATAAATAGTTGTGGTTGATCTAGAACCCTACTTTGGATTATGCCTTTCAAGGGAGTTTATTGCAAAACTAGGTGGATGTATGTACATGGATTATTCTAGTATGATAATTCCTTTCAAAGGAAAGAGAATAAGAATAACACCTGAAAATTTGGTAGCTTATCATATTGAAAATATTGAAGAAGACATGTGTAATATTAATACCCTTGAAGAATTTGAGCTGGTGGAAAATATTGAAGAGTTGGATATTGAGGATGAGTTACCTTTCAGAGAATATTATAGTCATTTTGGAATTGGTATGGGAACATACAATATCTCAATTGAATTAGATAAGAAAATTCCTACTATATCCAATCAATATCTGAGAGATTAAAAGACACGGATAATGCACTTTGATGGTGCTAAATGTAGAAATGATGCAAGAGCTAGTGTGGTATTACAATCCCAATTAGAGGGAACAAATAATTTTGCCTACAGACTAATATGGTCATGTACAAATAATGTTGCAGAATATGAAGCCCCGTGCCTTGGATTGATACAAGAAGAAAGCATGGGCATTAATATTTTGAACATATATGGTGATTTTGAGTTAATATTCCATAAAGTAAGGAATAGGTGTAGCAATAAGCACATTTACCTAAAATCTTATAGAAACAAGGTATGGGATCTGATGGAATCCTTTGATGCTTTGAATTTAAATTTTATTCCCAAAGAAAAGAATACTATGGCTGATTCATTAGCAACAAAGGCAGCTAAATTCAACCCTTATGTAGACTTTGGAATCAAGAAAACCAAGGGAATAAAAATTATTTTTAGACTTGCAGTACCAGACAAATAAATTTTATGGCAAGTTTTTGAAAGTGATGAATAAATAATTGACTTTCTGGTGAGAGAAGCATGTCTCTCCACTATCCAAGAAGAATATTAAGAAGAAATTGATAAATAAGATATTATCCAAATAAGGAATTTAAAGTGACGCAGAATGACACCATACCTATATGATGCAAACAATAGTAGATACAGATGCTAAGTCCTATGAATGCATGAAGGAAATGACGCAAAAACAAGATGTGAACAAAACAGAAGCGGGGCCTCTTTTATTGATATTTATTTTAATCCGGTTACAATAAATCCCCCCTCTAGGGATAAAAACATGTGATACAATTTGTTACATCAATGGATGCATGGATGAAGCCGCGCTTCCAAGTTCGGACGGTACGCTTCCAGCGTCTTTTGCTCACCCACATTCGAAGTGGGTGGGCTAAAGGTTGTCATCACTTATGTCTGTGTGTTCATCATTTCTTTCTGCCCCTCTGGTATTCCTTGTGGTGATATCCTATGCATAGAAAGACAACAAACTATTAATAACATATGCGTATCTAGAAAAACATGCAATCCCCAAGGCCTCCAGTGGGCGCTTGTGGAATATCAATGATAAGGTTGATATATTGATTACATAATGACATATGAATGTAAAGGAAAACATCTAGAGTTGGTATCACCTGATTTTGTGTCGAAGCGGCGTCGAACGGCCCCGTTATGCGCGTTTGCTCGTCGGGGGCCTCTCCAAGGTGAGCACTCCAATGTCCTACCTACGCTCATCCAAATAACCTAAAACTCATGGGTTAGGCATTATATGTGATTTTAAGACTACCCAGATGCTCAGAATATGCCTATCCTACCCAAATTTTCTTGTATGTGATAGGGGCACCCTATGAGCTAGTCAACACGTAAAAATGATAAAACTATTGTCAAATCATGTCAGAATGCAATAAAAATTTACTAGAGGCATTAGGATATCATTAGGGACATATTGTAAAAATAATAGTAAGGAAACCATGCATAAATTTCTAATCACCCCGGGGTGGGACGCTGGGGACTGGAGCAAAACTTGCAAAATGTGACCCTGCAAATGTCCTGTCCAGAGGCCTCCAAAACTCCTGCAAACTTGGGGTTAGACAAAAAGCAAAATTTTGAGATGACCTAGAAGGTCAGATTTGGCATATTTTTCCTAGGTTATCCTGTATCCAAAGGCGCTCCTTGCAGGTTAGTAAACACATAAAAATGACAGAAACCAGGTCAAATCATGTCAGAAAACAATGAAACTTAGACAACAGTATAAGTACATCAAATACAAAATAATGCAAAAATAATAGTAAATAAATTATGCACAAATTTCTAATTTCTTTGGGGTGGGATGATTAGGACTGCAGCAGTTTGGGGGGTGCCCGGGGTGGGATGCCCATCGTTTAGGGCCTAGTTTTGACACCAATCCAAGTGGGATGGGTCCAAAACCTCCTAGGGGGTTGTGTCGATGAGTTTGGGGTGGTATTATGGCTAATTTCTTGGGTTTTGGGTCTGGATTGCATTATTAGTGTTCACCTGATAACCTCTCTTTAAAAAGAGAAATTAGGGATGTAGGAAGCACAAAGAGGAATGGGGGTATAGTTCGGCAACACTTCGTTGCTCCAAATGCTCCAGCTCTATTCCTCCTTTGGGTTGAGGAGGCTCACATTTTTATAGACCTAAGGGTATCCTTTGAATGTGCATGCAAGGGCACCACTTGGCTCACCATGCATTTTAGGGGGAGAGAAGATTCCTCCCTAATTTAGAGCCTCCTTGAATAAGGCCTCCATGATCAGGGCAAGCTTGACTGAAGTCTCTCTCTAATTTGAAATCATTCCTCACAATTGCATGCCTTGAAGGTGAAGTTAGGTGGTAGATCTATGCTACCATTTTTCAAGGTTTGACTTTTTACCAGTCAAACCTACTAATCATCCCACCCTGGAGCAATTGCTGCTAATCATCTTGGGGTGGGACGAATAGGATTCTAATCGTACCGGGGTGGGACGAATAGGGAGCAAAGTGCTTAAGAGGTGCATAACTGACCTCTGACCTTCCAAAAATGATTTGGGAGTGGTTAGGACCATTGTTTAACCTCTGGAGGCTGCCTTAGGGGGTATGTATGCCAATTCGGTCAGTGCTTGTAGTCACATAATCGGATTGGTGTTGTTTTAGTGTCTACAGATGCCCCTTTTTGGGATGCGTTGTGCATGTTGTAGTGATGAGAAAAAATAGATGACCAAAGCACTTAATTATTAGGGCTTCTAAGTAACCTAACCAAATTTTGATGCCCCGAGTATGGAAAGGGCACGTATTCTTGAATCCTTGTGTATCGCTCCAAATTTTTTGCACCCTTACCTTCAGGCTAAAGGATCCACGCTCGAAAGGGGGATGCGAGAAGGATGGGAAAATACCTCGGACTGAGAGGCCCTTTGAAGGTCCCGCATCTTGGGGGAGGAGTATTAAGGTGATTTTTTGATGGATGGTGGGTTCACCAGGAAACTTTTTAATGGTAGTTTCCACGCCTAGGTTGGGAATGTGTTTGATGTGTTCAATTTTATCTTTAATCATTCAAATACTAGGTTTGGCCAAATGAATTTAAATTTTTCTATATAAAATGCAGATTTAAATGAATACAGAAAATAGATTTAAACAGAAAACACAGAGAACAAGCTAAGTGAGAAAAACCATACCTGATTCCGGATGTCTGATGGAGGTTCTGATTTTTGAAGCAGTCGAGATCGCCTCTGATCTGACAGGATCGTCTGAAATCAGACAAGATCGTCTGAGATCTGATGAATTCATCAGACAAATTCGTCAGAGATCTATAATCATAGAAATAGACATAGAATACACAAAATGCAGTTATGCTGATAAAGGAAAATGATGTGAAATGATAATAATGATGTTAATAAGATAATCCCAAATAGAAATGCAAGTAAATTATCATGCTTTAATAGCTAATCATGATTTTATTATGTATTTAAGCTACATGGGTGAACTCCAGGATGCAAAATAGTAATAAGTCTAACTAATGCAAAGAAAAATAGTAGATAGTGGAGAAAGAGTGCAAACTCAGGGCACTGATTGCCCCCAATGTTGACTGCAGTCGAAATCGTCTGTAGAATATGAAATCGTCTCGAATTGGGGTGTGATCGTCCAAGATTGTACAAGATCATCTACGACGATCTGAGATTGCTTCGACTGAAAAACAATGAAGTCCCTGCAAACAAACTTGGAAAAATATGAAGGCAAATGGTGATTTAAGATGGTCTAATGCAAATAGAACTCGTGTTATAGGAAAATTCAGCCAAGGGAATGTCAAGGGGAGAGCCTAAGATTAAATAGGCATAGGAAGGAGGTTGGGAGGTTGGATATCATCCCAATTTGGGAGATCTCCAATGGGGGAAGTCTCTAACCACGCAGACATGCTTTTGCCCAAGTTAGAGACGTCGTTGAAACATAAGCTAATTATGAAAAATTAGTTTTGGGACGAAATCGTTTGGACATTCTAGTCTAAACGAAATCATCCGAACTGAGGCAATATCATTTGATTGGCGACGATATCGTCCAACGATCACAACAAATCCTAAAAATGGCACAAAAAATGAGGAAAGTAGTTTAACAGGCGGTTCGGGGTTAAAATTTGAATTTGAATTATTACTAAAGTAATTTTATTTATTTGCTAAGGTTTATTGTGCCAATTTTAGGGTGCTACATTTTGCCCCCTCTTTAGCGAATTTTCTGAAGAAAATGCATTAAAGATGAGTTCTTCTCGATCTACGAGAAAGAAAAAATTATTCCCATTTTTAGGCGACGATTCTAGGTCGAATCATACGACAGCTTACTATGGTGCCCCCTCTGTGTTTTTACCCAAATTGAACATTTGAGGAAAAAACGCGAAAAAGCAAAATTTTAAAATGTTGTTAAGTGTTTTTGAATAAAATTAAGAAAAATAGGGTAAAACCCTAATTCATTTTTACTATTCATTTTTAAGGGACCACCTCCTCCATGTCAGGGTGGGGGAGGAGATGAGGCTGAGAGCTCAAGGGCTTCTCAAGGCTAGGTGCTAGAGATTATAGATTTTGAGAGATTGTTGAGAGGATTGAGTATGCCGGGGTATAGATTGTGGCATACCAATCCAGCTTTGATATGATGTATATAATTTTTTGATATATATATATGATCTTGTTTCTTATGATATGACTTGTTCATATGTTGTTATGATGCTTTAATGTTTGAATTGTTTGCTGATGGGATTTATGATTCATGTAATTATGTTGTTTGAAATAGTATAATTTGATGTCATGCTGTAAGATTTTAAATGAAATAATCTGATGTAAACAATTGGTTGTGGTGGTGTGATTTGATAAAAGAAATAAAAAGGAACTTCTAACAATAATTTCAAAGGACATTGTCACTATTATAGACCATTTCATGGAGTTGTCGCTCACTCGGTCGTCAAGCTAATCCCAGTATAGAAATATTGTTAAAAGTAAAAGAGTTCTTAAGAGACTGTCTTAAGACTTTGTGTTGTGATGATAGAAATGATGATGGTTTTGATGATTTGTTTTCAAATTTTCATAAAAATAGTACGCATGAGATATTAAAATATGATTTTTCTAGGCATAAATTCCTAAGTGTGATAAAATTTTGAACAATTCCTTAGAATTTATACCATGGTTGCAATATTGAATTTGAACATAATGTCATGAAATAGAATAAGTGTTCGTTTGTTTTTAAAGCATAATTGTGTAACATAATGATGCAAGTCACATGTTTTGATGAATTTGTTTTTAAAATAAATGGAACATAAAATTAGAACAATGGTTTGCACTAGGCATAGACTTATAGGTATAGACTTATACCATCATCACGAAATCCAAAGAAGAAAGTAATAGTTTTATTGCATGGTTGATTTTTAATTTTTGAAAATAAACAGAAAATATGAAGATGAGGACTTGTGCTAGGCATAAAATTCCAATTTTGGTTTTGGAACTATACCATCGTCACGAAAGTCAAAAGTTACATGTAAATGTAACTTTATTGCATGTTTTTTGAAAATGATTTTGATTTTTTTGATAATGCATGTAGTTGTCTTTATACTAAACAACTGTTCTCAGAGAAGAAAATGAAATTATTCCAGACAATTTACAAAAATATTTCAAAGTATCTTAAATACAAAAGTTAGATTTATAAGGAATCCCATGTGCATATGTGAGTTCATTTTTGATCTTGATTTATCATAATGATACATAAAATCTCTCAAATACAAATGTGTGTGCAATTGCTTTGTGCATTTACCAGTTTTGAGCAAGATAATTTGATACAAGTGATTTGAATTAACCAAATAAGTGTTCATTAACCATGATTTAGATGCATATAACTGTACCAGACTACTATATAAGTCGGGTTATCAAGAGCTAGCTGATCAATAAGAAGACATAGGTCTGTACAAAAGAAGGTTGCTAATGTGACAGACATATCACCACGCTAGGAGTTACCCAAGGCCAAGCGGGTTGGGCACAAACCACCTGTTATGGGGCTTACCTCATAGTTTTCGAATAATTGAGAATTCCAGGGATTCAAGCTCATCAACCCTTCTTTTCTTTTCAATGGGTAGGGAAAGGGATTTTATTGCTTTTGCTTTTTCTTTCTTTTCTCTTTTTTTTTTTGTATTTTTCTTTTGCGTATGTTTTGCTTTGATATTTGAGATAATGCTAAGAGAGTACAAAATGATTCTGAAATAATGCTTATTTTTCTCATGATTTTGCTTGATTTTTCTTTTTCTTTTGCTTCCTATTCTAGGGATACTTGCTCAGATTAGCTGTAGAGCAAGGGATTTTTATTCTGGGTAGGGGTGAGCTTGTCCTTTTGTCAATTCTCAAAGATTCTAGACCATGTGCATGATAGGATAGCAAGGGAAACTTTTCGCTCAAGAAACCACGTCTACTATGTAGCATCATATTGAATTTGCAATGAAATCATTTTAATGTGAAAAGATATACTTGGTTCAAGTAAATAACAAGATCAATTCTCTGTGCTCAAAACTTTATTTAATGCCAATGTGGACTTTGATATAAGAGAGATTAATAATCATGCCAAATAAATCAAGAAATTTATTCATGTGAATGTGAAAGTGCGGGATTCCAAATAAATGCTAATTTATCCAAAATAATTTGAAAATATAACTTCAATACTTCACAAATTGAGAGGTACACAAATAAAATATGTTTTTGAAGATTTTGATGATTTGGATGTTTTTGGTGTTTTTATATTTTTAAGTTTATAAATTGAAAGAAATACAAGATAGTGGTTTTTTGAAATATTTTAAACAAATATATACAATGATGAAATGACCAATTTTTATGCGTAATAACGTTTAAGATGCATAATATTCATAGGTTCTTTAAGCTCTTTACCATCTAAGGTAGATAATTTGTATGCTCTCGATTCAAATTTAGCAGTGATAATATATGGTCCAAGCCAGTTGGGTTCAAATTTACCTTTAAGGTCTTTAGTTGCATTAGTATTTTTTTTATTTTCTTTTAAAACAAGGTCGCCGACCTCAAAGGATCGATGATGAACTTTCTTAGCATATGATCTTTTAAGCTTGTTTTGGTAGGCATGAAGATGCTCCAAAGCATTGATGCACTTTTCATCTAGGAGTTCCAGCTGACTAAGTCTGCCAGCTCGATATTCATCTCCTACTTTGGTATCTTGAAGTAGTATAGCCAAAGAAGGAACTTCTAATTCAAAGGGAAAAATAGCTTCAGCGCCATAAACCAAAACAAAAGGTGAAGTACCTGTGGGAGTACAAACACTAGTGCGATATGCCCACAAAGCTAGATATAATTGAATGTGTCAGTCGCGGCCATATTTATTGACCAATTTTTTGAGAATTTTGATTAAGGTTTTGTTAGAAGCTCCTGCTTGGCCATTACCCTGAGGATAATAGGGAGTGGACCAACGATGTTGAATCTTATATTTTTGGCATAATTTCTTAACATATTTATTTTTGAAACAAGTTCCATTGTTTGAGATGATATTTGCCAGAATTCCAAACCTACAAATGATTTAATTAAAAATAAATTTAGAGACGTGTGTTCCAGTGCAGGAATCTAAAGGCATAGCTTCAACCCACTTCATGAAATACTCAGTGGCGGTTATGATGAATTTATGTCTGTCAGATGACACAGGATTAATTTTTCCAATAATGTTTAAGACCCATTTTGAAAAGGGCCAAGGAGATGAAATAGCCTGCAGTTCTTATGCAGGGGCATGGACAAGGTCAGCATGTTTCTGGCACTTGTCACAATGGCACACATAATCATGTGCATCATTCTCCATGGTAGGCCAAAAGTAGCCTATCCTAAGGAGCTTTTTAGCAATGACACTACCACTGAAGTTTCCTCCACAAGATCCATCGTGAGCTTCATTCAAAGCTAATTTGGATTCTTCTAGATTCAAACATCTCAATAGGATACCTTCAAAAGATCTCCTATATAAAGTATTGCCAATTATTACAAATTGACTTGCTTTTCTACGTAATAACCGATGTTGGTTTCTATTAGAACTGGCAGGGAAAGTCCCATTGTGAAGAAAATCAAATATATTTGTATACCAAGGTTCATAGTAGTTTCATTGATTAGAAACACATCCAAAGGTTCTAATCATGACTTATTTGAAGCGGGTTCCTGGAGTCGACGAATAATGATGGTGGCATATTCGTCATCTAACTCCAAGGGCAGAAGAGATGTAGCTACGGCCATAGCATCAGCCGCACGATTGCTAGTTCAAGGAATAGCTTCCAAGGTAACTTGATCAAATAAAGATATTAATTGTAAAACATATGCTTTATATGGGCACAATTTATCATCTCTGGTCTGATAAACTTCATTAATTTGGTTTATAACAAGTTGAGAATCACCAAAAACTAACAGATGTTTAATTTTTAGCACCAAGGCAGCTCGTAATCCAAGGATTAGAGCTTCATATTCAGCAATATTATTGGTGCAAGCAAATGTTAATTTAAAGGACAAAGGTATAATGTGTTTTTGTGGAGATATTAAAATAATACCTGCACTAGCCCCACTCATGCATCGGGCTCCATAAAAGTATAAGGACCATTGTTCAACATGGTCTGCCTCTAATTGAAGGCATGCATCAGGAAACTTAGTGATGAGGGGATGGGTAGACTCTAAGGGTGCAACAACTAATTGATCTGCTATGATTTGACCCTTAACAAACTTCTATCCTATAAACATGAGTTCAAACTCGCTTAGAGCAAGAACCCACTTAGCTGTGTGACCCGATAAATAAGGTCGACTCATGAGATACCGCAAGGGATCATATTTAGCAATGACATATGTTTTCTGAATGAGCATATAATGGCGTAATTCCTACATAGAAAATATGACTGCTAGACAGTTTTTCTAATGCTATGTAGCGGGTTTCATAACTAATTAAAGTTCAGCTAATATAATAATTAGCACGTTCTCTTTTCTCATCATCAAGTTGAGCTAACATAGCTCCTAAAGCAAAATTTGAAGCTGAAATATACAGGATAAATGGGCGATCAGGTCTAGGCGGTGAAAGCACAGGTGGGTTAATGAGGTATTGTTTGAGAAGTTCAAAAGATTCCTTACATTCTTTGTCCCAATTAAAAAGGACATACTTCTTAGGGAGCTTAAGAAAGGGACTGGTTTTGTCCGCCAGCTTATCGATGAAGCGACAGATGGCTTGAAGCTTACCTTGTAAACTTCGTAACTCAGATATATTGGTAGGTGCGGGCATATCTATGATAGCCGTAATCTTGAGAGGGTCGATTTCGATACCACATAAAGAAACTATAACCCCTAATAGTTTACCGAACTTAACTCCGAATATGCATTTAGCTGGATTTAATCGAATAAGATATTCTCTTAACCAATTAAATACTTTTCTCAAATCATTTAAATGATCATCTTCATTAATAGAGCGAGATATAATATCATCTACATAATCATGTAGGATATCATGCATCATATCATGAAAGATATAAGTCATGGCTCGTTGATAGGTTGCACTTGCGTTCTTTAAACCAAATGGCATCACTTTCCAAAAAAAGGTACCCCAAGGGGTAATAAAGGCTATTTTAGCCTGATCTTCAGGAGCTATCCTGATTTGATTATAACTGAAAAATCCATCCATTAAGGATATCATTCCGCTCCCAGTAGTAAAATCAATGATTTGATCCATGTTTGGAAGAGGAAAATCATCTTTAGGGCATGCATGTTAATATCTCTAAAGTCTGTGCAAACCCTAACTTTGGTAGCTTCTTTCTTGGTTATTGGAACTACATTTAAGATCCATTCAGCATAATCAATATCTTGTATAAAAACAACATTCAGGAGTTTTTCTAACTCCCCTTTGACTAGCAAGGCCACTTTGGGATGCATTTTTCTAAGTTTCTGTTTAACAGGTTTAGCATCCGGATGGACTACTAGGTAATGCATGACTACAGAAGGGTCTAAACCTGGCATATCTTCATATGTCCAAGCAAAGACATCTTCATATTATTTAAGGAATGCAATGTATTGCTCTTGTTTTTCTTGACTTAATTCTGATCCAATATTGATTATGTGGGGATTATCCTTAGTTCCAATGTTAACTTTAATGACGTTTTCTACTTCCATGTGTAGATCTCTTTCAAAATTAGGTGGGGCGGGTGAAACACCCAATTCTTGTAATTATTTTAAGGTTAGCTTGGATAATTCATCTTGAGGAGTCGTGGCCTCAAGTTGGGCTATAGTAGGTATAGAACCATCAAAATAAAAACCATTGTGTAACAACTCTTCAACGGAGATATCATGGAAAATATCTCCTTCCAACTCATCATCGGATTCAGTAATCATTTTAGGATAAGCTATGGATATCATATTACATGTAAATGGCTGATTTTTTAGAGGCAAATCATCACGCCCATCCAAATAATCTTGATAACATATGAGTTGATCATCATCTTCAAAAGGGAAGGGTTGACCCTTACTAGGAAATAGGCCCACACCACATCGAGCGGGCCATGGTTCTACCTCAAAGTGTTCTTTCATACCATCTTGGAGAGGTCCCAAGCCTTTCCCTTTATATCCCATTTTAAGCATTATAGGTTTAGCTTTAATATAATCATTAGTAAAATAACATCGAGCATATCCCTCATGATGAGTTTTGATGTTCCTGGGGTATTCTTCCCAGTCATATCCCTTATAAATGAAGGCACAACTCCCGACTTGGTAAGTAATTCCCATAGGTTGTGGGAGGCCCAAAGTATGAGGAGATGGCGGCAAATTACTTAAGATAATGGAATTTTGCATAGAAGCATTTGTTTTTTCTGATATAAGAATTTTAGATAAATCAAGTAAGAGTTCATCAAAAAGAGCATAAGATGTAGAAGGATCATTCCCTATATCTTTAGATGTGGAAGGTATGATAGATGTAGATAATGTGGAGATGTTAATAAATGGGTCTATAGGTTTTGAAATTATAGGGATGGAACATGAAGGATTGGTTGTGGATTTAAGATATTTTTGAGGTTCTAGTGTGGTTTGTTTAGAATATTGTTGAGGTTTAGATGAAAAATAAGAATTAGGATGTGTGGATGACAGAGTAGGGCAAAATTGAACTCCAACAGGTTCTACCAAAGCACACATATCAAAGGGTCTAGGATCACCATGGATAGTGACCAACTAATTTTTAAATTCAAATTTAACACATTGGTGTAAAGTTGATGGGACAGCCCGCATTGCATTGATCCAAGGACGACCCAAGAGTATATTGTATGATGCGGGGCAATGTACAATAAACACGGTCGTATCTAAGGTTCTCGGACCAACTTGCAATGGGATGGTGATAACTCCACATGTTTCTTGTGTTTTGTCATTGAAAGCTTTTATGATCATGTCAGTTTTCTTCATTTCATCACTTCTAAACCCAAATCTTTTGTAGAAGTCAAAAGTGCAAATATTTAGAGATGAACCATTATCAATCAATACTCGTTTAACAACTACATCTCCAATTAGGGCAGTAATATATAAGGGGTTATCCTTATGTAAACTATGTTGTGGTATATCTTTATCTCGAAAGTCAATACAATCGACTTCTCTAGTTATGATAGTATTGGCCATGGCTTCAGGTTGAATGTTTTGTGGTACCATCATTTGGCTTAATGTGAGCATTAATTCATCCCTATGGGTAGGAGAAGATCTTAACAAATCCAAAAGGGAAATTTTGGCTGTAGTATTGGATAATTGTTCATTAATATTTTAAGGTGGTTTAGGTTGATCATTAGACATATGATTCCCTTTATTGGGATTTTTCAAAACAAATGGGGTTGATCCATAGTTATGATTTGGTTCTTGTTGAAAATTTTGAGCTTGTTGTCTGGTAACAACTTCGATGGTACCTACAATGTTATATTGAGGACACTGAATAGGTCTTGGTCTAGCATTTATAGCTTGTTCATTAGGAAGGAACTGATTAGAAGAGGGTCGAGTAGTAACTCTTCTAGGAAATGGTTCTTTTGGAACCATAGCATCTGTGATAGGTAGAATAGGATCTGATTCGTCTTCAGAACTATTCGATTGATTTGAGGTGATGTCTATTTTACTTTCAGTATCCGATTCTACATCACTAAGATCCAGTGTTTGAATATTATGTAGGGGCCTGGTCATGACCATGGATAAATTTGTGTCACATTTTTGTAAATCATGATTAGGTAAATGTCCTCTAATAGTTCCTACATATCGGGTAGGAGGAGGAACATTATGATGCTCAATTTGATTGGCAACCTCTTTACCATGTTTTGGTAAAGGATGTTGAAATATATCTAATGATTGATTAGCATTTTGATTTTGATTTTGGGGAATGTTCTTTTGAGCATTATTAGGAGCATTTTGTTTAGGTTGGAAGGATTGCACCTCCATCTCATTATTATCAATCAGATCTTGTATTTTATGTTTTAACCTTTTACAAGAGTTGGTGGAGTGTCCAGGCCCTCTATGGAAATAACAGTGTAAATTGGCTCTGTATCCGGGTATGGTTGGATCAGGTTCCCAGATATTAGGTAATTGAATCAGACCTCTTTCTAGTAATTGGGGTAGAATAGTTGATAATGGTTGATTCAATCTAGTAAACTCTCGAGGAGGTTTATCAGGAGGTTTCAATATAAATTTTCTCGTTGTCTTCATTGTATTGATATTAGCAACATTTTCTACATGCTGACTCCGTCACCTACAACTTGTTTGTTTTTATATTGATTTCTGGATGTTTTCTCATCATCTTTCTTCCTAAGCTGGCCTCTCCTAATGATAGCATCTTCTACTCTTCGAGCCAAGTCTATAGCCTGATCGAAGGTAGTTAAGGTAGCAGTTGATAACTCATAAGATATTTGTTCTTACAAATTATTAATAAAAATGTCCAACATTTCCCTATAAGGTAGCACAAAGTGCAGTTTTCCTGTCAACTGCTTCCATCTAGCTAAGAAATCAGCAAAACATTCATCTTTGTCTTGTTTTAAGTTGTATAAATCTTTAATGGTTACATGCCTTTCGATATAGGCACTAAATTGATGGACAAAAGATTCAGTTGTTTCTTCAAAATTTCTCAAAGAATGAGTGGGCAATTGATAGTACCACTCTAATGTCATTCCTCCTAAACTTTTTGGGAATATTTTTAGTAATAACAAGTCATCATGTGATATATCATGACATGCTATCCTAAACATGCGAAGATGCTCTATGGGATCTTCAGTTCCTTTATATATAGGTAGGACGGGCATGGGAAAGTGCTTAGGGTATGGCTATGCTACAACTATGGGATCCAAAGGCTGACTACACATCTCTCGATAATTATACGAGGGACGGTAGGGATCTATCTGGTCCATGCGGGAAGCTAACTGTTTCACCATGGCTTCCAGATTACCGGTTTGCCCACCATATTGGTTCGATAGGGCATTAATATGGGATTTGTGAGCATATGATGGAGGGACATGAAGATTAGATGTTATATTGCTATTGTGTAAATTGTCGATAGGAAGGGTGTTATGAAGAAGTTTTGAAGTTGTATTATGTTGTATCCCAGATTGTTGGAAATTGGTGTTTGGCTTCATTTTAGGTTTTTGTCGATTTGAAGCATATTGATCAATAGTTTGGCGAAATAAAGCAGTGAATGAAGGTCTCTTTTGTGTGGGAATGATTTTAGGCTCAATAACAGGTTCCTTAGGGGTTTGGGTAACCTGTTGTTTTTGCATGTTCTGAATTATAGTGGCCATATCCATATTGGATGGTCCAGCTTTATCACTTTCTTGATCGACAAAAGACAAAGGATTAGTGTGCACGTTAAACATATGTTCCATGGCTACTTGAGTGTCACTAATTTGGCCTCTATCAATACGAACTGCCATATTAAGAGCACCAATATTATTATTGAAGAATTTCCAAAAATGATCTATGTTACAAAAGTAACAGTTCCATCTGGAGCCATTCTAGGGGATGAGGATCCTTCCTCTCTAACATTTTCTTGTTGTTCATTTTCTTCAACTAGGTCATCTTCTGGCTGTTCTAGAGTTTCTCCTTCTGGAATTAGATCCTCAGGAAGGGCATTTAATTTTTTTGTTTTCTTTCCTAACCAATCTTCTTCTTCTTCTTCTTCAATTTGTTTACCATTCCTAAGTCTAGTCATTGTGCTTAAACTTAGATTTCAGCAAATATATATATATGCAACAATCTTAAGAGGTATATATTTTAATTATATACCTACTATAGTATTTAAAATAAAATGTTTTGGTTTTGTTATGTTTTTGGTTTTTCTGTTTTGTTTTGTAACAATATTACAAAGATAACAAACAACACACAAAACGCAAGAAATAATAATAATGAAAGTGATGATCTAGTTTTCTATAAACAATTTATAAATATCATTAACGGGCTCAAGTTCTTTAGGAGTCATGAAATGTTCTTCTTCAAATTGAAAATTTTCTTTCAAAAATTTGACAAAAAGTGCTATAGTGATATTATCTGTCTCAGACTCTGGTTGGTAGAAATAAATCTCATGGCAATACTCTCGATATAACACAACTCTAGGAACTCTATTCCATATTTCCCTATCCATAAGAACGACCTCTTGGTCTTCTACGTGACCTAGGAATTGGTGTATAGTGGCTGCATTCTCGAGGTATTCCTCAAAGGTGAACAATTCTGAAGACACAAGAGCTCTCCTATAAGCTAACCACCTATGGCAAGCTCTCTGAAGTTCATGATAAAAAATGAGTTGATGAGGATCTAGAATTCTATCTAGGACAAACCTCTTGATTTGTTTAAGCTCTGTTGACCTAGATGAAATGATACCTAGTCTCCTATTAAGTTTGTCCCACAAAGGCGGGACTCTGTATGTTTGAGATGTTCTAAACAAAGAATCAAACTCTATGGCTATTAATTGATTTTCAACATTTATAGTAACTACTTGTCTTTTCTTAGGAGCTACCATCTAAACATGATATGCAACTTAGTAGTTTTCTAATGATTTTAAATAAATATATATATATTTTTTTGTTTTCAAAAGGTTTTAGTTTCACATTGGGTTCACCAAAATGTATCGCTCCAAATTTTTCGCACCCTTACCTTCAGGCTAAAGGATCCATGCCCGAATGGGGGATGTGAGAAGGATGGGACAATACCTCGGACTGAGAGGCCCTTTGAAGGTCCCGCCTCTTGGGGGAGGAGTATTAAGGTGATTTTTCGACGGATGGTGGGTTCACCAGGAAACTTTTGAATGACAGTTTCCACGCCTAGGTTGGGAATGTGTTTGATATGTTCAATTTTATCTTTAATCATTCAAATCCTAGGTTTTGCCAAATGAATCTAAATTTTTCTATATGAAATGCAGATTTAAATGAATACAAAAAATAGATTTAAACAGAAAACACAGAGAACAAGCTAAGTGAGAAAAACCATACCTGATTTTGGATGTCTGATGGAGGTTCTAATTTTTGAAGCAGTCAAGATCACCTCTGATCTGACAAGATCATCTAAAATCAGACAAGATCATTTGAGATCTAACGAATTTGTCAGATGATTTCGTCAGAGACCTGCAATCAGAGAAATAGACACAGAATACAAAAAATGCAACTATGCTGATAAAGGAAAATGATGTGAAATGATAATAATGATGTTAATAAGATAATCCCAAATAGAAATGCAAGTAAATTATCATGCTTTAATAGCTAATCATGATTTTATTATGTATTTAAGCTACATGGGTGAACTCTAAGATGCAAAATAGTAATAAGTCTAACTAATGCAAAGCAAAACAGTAGATAGTGGAGAAAGAATGCAAACTCAGGGCACTAATTGCCCCCAATGTTGACTGCAGTCAAAATCGTCTGCAAAATATGAAATCGTCTCGAATTGGGGCATGATCATCCGAGATTGTACAATATCGTCTACGACGATCTGAGCTTGCTATGGCTGAAAAACAATGAAGTTCCTACAAACAAACTTGGAAAAATACGAAGGCAAATGGTGATTTAAGATGGTCTAATGCAAATAGAACTCGTGTTACAGGAAAATTCAGCCAGGGGAATGTCAAGGGGAGAGCCTAAGATTAAATAGGCATAGGAAGGAGGTTGGGAGGTTGGAGATCATCCCAATTTGGGAGATCTCCAACAGGGGAAGTCTCTAACCGCGCAGACACACTTTTGCCTAGGTTATAGACGTCGTTGAAACAAAAGCTAATTATGAAAAATTAGTTTTGGGACGAAATCGTCTCATTCGATTTGAGGCGATATCGTCTGATCGACGACGATATCATCCAATGGTCACAACAAATCCTAAAAATGGCACAAAAAATGAGGAAAGCGATTTAACAGGCGGTTTGGGGTTAAAATTTGAATTTGAATTATTACTAAAGTAATTTTAATTATTTGCTAAGGTTTACTGCACCAATTTTAGGGTGCTACACCTTGCTTCTGACGATATAAGGAGCTTAACTCAAGTGTAACATTTTTCAGTGAGGTGTACTTGATCTTGGACATTGTTTAGTCATGAATAGGCAAAGGGTGCAACCTTTTGTCTGAGGAACCTTGTCTTCATGCTTCCAGAATGCCAAGTGTTTGTTTAGCCTATGATTATTGCTTATTTGTTGCCCCAAGCAGGAGCGTGATTGTATTTGTCAATGATTCTTTGAATGCATGCCATTTCCTTGATTGGGTGTGTATTTTTTGATTGGTGACTAAGTGTGACTACCCCATCAAGCGATGAATCGATGAGGGAATGACAAAAAATGAGAAAAGCGATGAGTCGCTTGACCCAAGATGATGTTTTTTAGGGTACTTATAGTTGTTTTCGTTGAACGCTTATTGCAGTTTTCCAACCATCGAACCTGTTTTTGGTGGGTTTTGACCCTTTTTGCGATGCCAATTGGGGTAGAAATTATCAAAAATCCTCCTTCCCATGGAGCAGTCTGGATATGCTAGCCTTCTTAGGGAGTAGGATAGTGAGTATTTGTGACCCCAACGGTGGTTTTTCATGCCATGAATGTCAGGTGCAAATGCACCTTTGTTCGGCATATTTATTGCTTTGTGGTGCATTTTTTGGATGCAGTTTTTGTTTCTTTATTTCTTGCTCTGCAATCATCCTAGGGTGGGACGAATACCAATTTTGTAATCGTCCCAGGGTGGGATGAGTGCTAACTAGAGCGCTCATCCCAAGGTGGAATGATTACAGGCCTAACAGCCTATATAAGGGCCAAAACTAGGTTTTGGGCTCATTTGCAATATTTTTTTCTTGGCAATTTGGAGCAGTGAGGAGGAGTGCGAGTGTGCGTAGCGGAGCGCTGATAAAATTTTGCGGACATCATGAGTGTGAGAACTAGATCATTGAGTGGAGGATATGAGGTGATACTGGTATTATGTTCCTTTTCTCTGCCTATTATTCATGTGTGTTGGATTTAAAACTCACATATAAAATGTTTGTTTAATTTATTTTGTTTTTAAGGTTAAAAAACCTAATTTTTTTTTGTGTGTTGGTTTGATTGCATTCGTATATCAAGTTGAAAACCTAATATAGGAAATTTATTTGCTTTGTTAATTTTCATATATTAATGTCAAAACCTTAGTACACAATTGTTGCCTATACTTTTTTTGTGTTTGTATTTAGGTTTAAAGCCCAAACGTTTTCGTTTATTTTGTTTTTGTTTTTGCCATATTAATGTTGAAACCCTAATATATATATATATATATATATATATATATATATATATATATATATATTTATTTATTTTTATTTTGTTTTGTTCATATTAAGGTTGAAACCCTAATATGATTTTTGTTGTTTTATGTTGATTGTACAGTTATTTTCATGTCTGTTGTCGTTGTTGTACAGTTTTATTTTAATGATTTTGTTTATATATATATTTTTTTAAAGTGAAAAACCCCTTGCAGGGCCGCCTTGGTCTAAGATACCACGAACATGGGGTTCTACACCGTCAAAGTCACCCGGGGGTCACACCCGACCTGCCCGCACCAACATTATCAATTGGATTTTGGGTACCCAATTCAGCTTTTTGGTAGGGTGGAGATTTGAACCTGGGACATCCCTCGGAGGATTGCCCTCTCCTCTCCAACTCACCTACAACACCTGGGTAATGATTTTGTTTATATTAAGTATGTACTTAATATCCCTTTTTGTTTTGTTTTATTTTGTTGTTTCAGGTGGTGAAGAGTCGATACCGCCAGCAAACTATTTTCTCTGATGCCCGGGATGCCCTGACAGTTGTGGATTGGGAGTGGCTTGATGCCCTTGGGCTTAAGCACGTGACGCGTCTGGATCCTGTGGTGGGGGATCAAGCATATTTGACTACCCTAATCAATCTATGGGATCCCTATACCAACACTTTTCATCTCCCAATAGGGGAGATGACTGTTACTCTTGAGGATGTGTATCGGATTCTGCGGATACCGATAGATGGACTGCCTATTCGGATGACCCACCATGACCATCGGACAACGGTATTGACACGATGTTTTGGTCGGGCAGTGGAGAGGGCTATGGAGAGGGCAGAGGTTGACTGCTAGATAGGCGGTATTCTGGTGCGGTGGTGGCTAGAGAAGGGCATATTAGGGGTGAGGCATGCTTTGCTCATGGCCCTCATTTCCAATATGCTACTTCCTAACTCCTCAGGTGTGAAGTTCCCTTGGAACCTGCTTGAGTTGGTTTCACATTGGTGGAGTGTCCTACATCAGCTCCACTTATTATGATATGGGGTCAGACATTATTGGCATAGTTGTACAACAAGCTGTACGAGGTCCACTGTTGAAAGCAAAATGGGATTGGGTGTAGCTATCTCTTGTAGTGCTGGGGGTGGCAACACATAGCTGTGGAGCGGCTGCAGGGTTTGCCTTGGACCACCCAAGGTGAGATGGTGGATCAAGAGATTTGATATGCCAATTTATGGTGGAGGTCAGAGGAGCATGGACAGAGTCAATGATAGGTAGGTGATGTAGGTCACTATACTGATGCCTTCTCTCATCTAGTTCTAGGGAAGGTGTTTTGGGTGCCATACCAAGACTTTCCAGCCTAGCCTGAGGCTGGATAGTGGCTTCGGCATGTGCACAGGGGTAGATGGTTGATTGGGTGACATAGTATAGAGTAGGATTACTTCCCATATTTCTAGGTGACATGACAGTTTGGGGTGCGCCAGGGATTACCTGGTGATCCCTTGATCTATCGACATCGCGATGACGAGAAGACTCTAGTTTGACCTATCATTGAGTCGTTGGGTGAGGGGTCTGATGTAGTTATTTATGTACCCAATGTGGACGATGTTGAGGTGACTGCGCTGATGGTAGGGTGAGGGGCCTCTAGGAGGTATGGATATGGTAGCAACAGGAGGTGGGGGTGTAGAGGCACCGGTGGAGGGTTGGGGGGCTTCGCTTGATGATGTTGACATGGTGGAGGTCGATGACTTCACTAGTGATGGAGACAATTTGGGGGTTCCATAGTAGCCAGATGTATAGGATGTCCTAGAGAAATGGGTGCTAGAGCAGCAGATCATCCCAGAGGTGCCCATGCCTTAGGCTATCTTAGTGGATGCGAAGGCTGGGCTTTGTGCTAAGATAGCATGATTGGAGGGTCTCCTATGGAGACGGGAGGAGGAGCATAGAGATGCTTTTGTGGAGGTAACGCAGGAGAGGGATCTCCTACAAACTCAATTGGCATAGCGAGATAGCACACTGGCTATGTATCACCAATGAGATATGGAGTGGGGTCGATACCGAATAGAGTTAGAGACAAAGGTTGTTCGCCTCGATGGACAGTTACCTATGCTCGATGGAGGTGGCTCATTGTGTCATACGAGAGGCAGTGAGACTGAGCAGTCTGCATCATATCATCGCAGGCAGCTAGGTGAGGGTAGTGTTAGTGGGCAGGGTGCGAGGGTTGGTAGCAGCCACCCTGAGAGGTCCCATAGGACCCATACTACTAGAGGTAGTTCCAGTCGCACCGATCCTATGTGATCATGGTGGCCGACTCCCTAGGCTTTGGGGATTTTGAATTTTTAGTTTTTGTGAGGTCAGAGGACCTGCTTATTGTAGCCTGAGGGCATTTTGACTTGATATATATACATGACTCTTTTTTGTTTGATTATATGCTTGTCATGGTTTATTATTCTTTTATGCACATTTATTTATGTTGATGTATGCATATGCTATTATGAATGCGGATGATTTTAACTATATGATATAAATGTATGCATATGGAATGGATGGAATGATTTTTTGGTATGCAGGCAGTGGTACCATAGACTGTACATAATTTATTGGCTTTCTATACTATGTGATTGCTTTATGGAATAACTTTGCATTTGTAATTTTTGTTTTGTATTTTTTGATGGTGATGTAAGTAATTAAATGTACAACAATTGTTTTAGAATGTAGTCAAGGTTTTTCTGAGACTCAGATGCTTTAACTAACTAGTCAAGATTGTACATTATCTTACAAGACTTTTGAACGAGGTACGAATCAGAATTGAGTTTGACCAAGTTATTTCACATCCCTGTGTGTGTGATTGAGTTCATTTATGTGGTATTCGTAAGGATACCGCCAGTGCCAGGTAGGCTGTCCACCAAACCTGTACTGAGGATCACCTAATTAGCTCCACTAACTCCTTTGTTGTATGTAGTAGGATTAATCTATGACGCAATCTAGGATACCATAAGCTAGTTCATCCACATGCAAAGCTAATGTGATAGACGTATCGTCGTGCGTTTAGGCTATCACCATTGCCAGGTAGGCTATCCACCAAACCCATAATGAGGATCACCTAATGGTTTTTCAAATGCTGAGAATTCTAGGGATTCAAGCTCAGGCGTCTTTCGATTGTTTATTTTGTTGAGATACTTGCTCTCATATATAGCGATGAAAATCACTATTTTTTTTTTCTTCTCTTGAGCAAGGGGTTTGAGTAGTGGTGATAACCACTGTTATTTTTTTATTGTTGCCTTTTGAGGATTGAGATTTTGAATTTTTATTTCAAAGTTGAGCTTGTGGGTTTTTGGCTTGTGAATGGCATTGATCCTTTTGGCCTTGGGGATGACTACCCATCCTTCTCAGGGACGTGTAGTATGAATCCTTACGACTTTGGGGATCAAAGGTGTTTTGGGATTTTTGATGGTGGACTTTTGGGATTTTGCTTTGTGAATGGCATTGATCCTTTTAGGCCTTAGGGATGACTACCCATCCTTCTTAGGGGCATGTAGTACGAATCCTTACGACGTTAGGGATCAAAGGTATTAGGGATTTTTGATGGTGGACTTTTGGGATTTTTAGCTTTGGAATGGCATTGATCTTTTAGGCCTTGGGGATGACTACCCATCCTTCTCAGGGGCGTGTAGTATGAATCCTTATGACTTTTGGGATCAAAGGTTTTTGGAATTTTTGATAGTGGTGAAAACCACTATTTAATGTGGGGAATTGGATGGGGAAGAGCTTGTCATTTTTTCAATTCTTAGCATTCTTAAACCATTCACATAGGAGGATGAGCAGGATAACGTTTCACTTATGGTACCCTAGACTGATTTGTAGGTTTCATCTTTCGTTCACACAACTTGGGAATTTTTATGTGTTTTAAGCTTGTGTTGGGATGCTATGTAACAAGGCGTGATCCAAGTAAAACTCTACCTTGTAAAAATCGGTCTGACTTTGTACAGTAGTTGACTAGAAATCTAAAGACAATTGAATGATGAAAAACCCTAAAGACCTTAGAAGACAACTGACTATGATATGGCAAAAATGCGAAGGGCATTATTCTTGATGGATCTTTTACAAAATGAACTGAATGTGGAAAATTATGGAATTGCCGAGTAATTACAGTCTATGCTACGTTTGACATGTATGACCAACAAATATGCAATGTATGTATGTGATGCCTAATGCAGCTTCTTCTTCTTCTTCTTTTTTGTGTTTTGATTTTTAATATTATGCATGATAGTGAGGTGCAATTTTTTTGTTATTTTTGATTATCTATTGTTTTTGAATATTCGTTATGGACTATTTAACCTGAATGGGTGACCAAGGGATTATAGATACCTTTGGGGCATTTTGGGTGACCAAGCGATGGCGAGAACCCTTGGGGCTTTTGGTTTGACCAAAGGGATTATAGATACCTTTGGGGCATTTTTGGTTGACCAAGCGATGGCGAGAACCCTTGGAGCTTTTTGTTTGACCAAAGGGATTATAGATACCTTTGGGGCATTTTGGGTGACCAAGTGATGGCGAGAACCCTTGGAGCTTTTGGTTTGACCAAAGGGATTATGGATACCTTTGGGGCGTTTTGGGTAACCAAGCGATTGCAAGAATCCTTGGGGCTTTTGGAGTGGGTCATGGCTCTCTAAATTTTGAATGGCCTCAAATGACTGACGTTCAAGGGTTCTAGTTCCTGATTCCTTCAAGAGAGGCGAGCTGATATGTTCCAGGTCCTATTTTACTATCGATTACATAGGGTCCTAACCAATTTACTGTGAACTTATCCCTTAAATGGGGCGACAAGTTAGAATTTTGTTGGTTCTCTTTTAAGACCAAGTCACCAACCTAAAAGTCTCTCAGATGAACTTTATTGTTTTTTGCTTTCTTAAGTTGCTCTTGATAGATACGTAAATGCTCAAGAGCATTGATACATCGTTAGTCAAGTAACGTAAGCTGGTCTAACCAGACCTACCATGCAGTGTCATCATCGATGAACTCTTGCATTGATATGCACAAGGAGTGTATTTACAACTCGAGAGGTATGACTACCTCAGAGCCGTACACTAGCAAAAATGGAGTTGCCCCAGTGGGTGTTCGAATGCTAGTGCGATAAGCCCATA
Source organism: Wollemia nobilis (assembly GCA_028583015.1). NCBI lineage: Eukaryota > Viridiplantae > Streptophyta > Pinopsida > Araucariales > Araucariaceae > Wollemia > Wollemia nobilis. The sequence goes on from JAQPPZ010016881.1 coordinate 14,481,063, forward strand.
GGGCAAGTTGTATTTGGATGTGCCAATCCTTATGATTATCTATGACCGTATTTTTAAGGATGGCAACTAGCATTTTTTTTTATGCCTCTACTTGCCCATTTACCTACGGATAATAGGGTGTCGAAAAATTATGTTAAATTTTGTACTTTTTTGTCAAAGCATGCACATATTTGTTCTTAAATGACGTCCCATTATCCGATATGGTCTTGGATGGAATACCAAAATGACATATGATGTTATGTAAAATGAACTCCGCAATGTAGGGCCCAGTCATAGAGGTAAGCGAAATTGCTTCCACCCACTTAGTGAAGTACTCTATGGTCGTTATGATAAATGTGTGATGACCTGATGATGCAGGGGAGATATTTTCAATGAGATCTAAGCCCCACTATGAAAATTTCCAAGCCGATTGGATCAACTACAAGGCTTGAGAAGGTACGTATGTCAAGTTAGCATGGTGTTGACACTTCATGCACTTCTGTACTTATGTGCAACAATATCGCTCTAAAGATGGCCAATAATAACCCATGCAAAGAATGCGCTTTGCGATGGCCATACCGTTGAAGTCGCCATCACATGTACCATCGTGCGCTTGGGTGATCACCCAAGTGGACTCCTACTAGCCCAAGCAACGGAGGAGGATCCCTTCATAGCTTCGACGATACAAAATGTCTCCTAGCAAAATATGTTTTTCCGCTTTTTGTTTGAATGATATTTTCACGATGTGCGACAATCTAAGTGGGAGGCTACCCAACTTGAGATAGTCTCTTATGGGTGTGTACCAATCCTGCTGATCAGAAACCTCGATGGTATGAATAGTTGATCTCTCTTGAAGTTCATCCCTAGCAAAAGCTGAGCGAGAAAGAACTTGTAAAAATAATGTTGTGTTGCTATTAAGAGGGGTTGGAGAGAACAAAGACCCCCAGTTGGCGTGATTTAGACTATCATGGATTTGAGAGAACCTATTATGAGATGGTTCAATCTGGATCAGGTGGATTTTTGGTGTTATGTCAGAGTTTGCATGCTCCATCATGGATTGTGATAACGTTTTGACTTGAATGGTTGTCATCTCACCAGAAATGTCTTACGGTATCAGTAACCCCAAAGATGCCATAGTGTCTGCAAAATAATTCGATGATCGATAAAGTGCCTCGATGTTGTACCATTCAATCTTTGCCAGGAATTTATCCACAAGGGCTTTGTAGGCCTACAGAACTGGGCATTTGCATTGGAATACCCCTTTCACTTGGTTGACAATTAATAGTGAATCACCAAAGATATTCAAGCATTTTATGTTCATGGTGATGGTTGTCTAAAGACCTATGAGCAAGGCTTCATATTCAACATTGTTATTGGTGCACAGGAAATCAATTTTAAATGATAAAGGCATTGGAGCCCCTTACGATGTGAAAAATATGATTCTTGCGCCACCCCCTTGCTCACATTTAGAACCATCAAAAAATAAGGTTATGTCGGCCTGTGACTCAGGCTCATCAGAATCTAGAAATTCTGAGACATGGAAGACCCCATCATCGGGTAGCTCTACGATCAGAGGTTGATCGTCTTCGATAGGAGCCTCTGCTAGTTGATCGACGATGACTTGACCTTTGATGGACTTTTGTCCAATGAATTCAATGTCAAACTTTGTCAACAACATGATCCATTTCGTTGTGCGACTACTATGATAAGTATGACTCATCATGTATCGCAATGGATTCTCCTTAGACACAACATATGTCATATTGCTCAACATGTAATGGCATAGCTTTTTGGTGGCAAATACCACCGCCAAGCATAGCTTCTCAACGTATGCATAGTTAAGTTCATAATTGACCAGGGTGCGGCTAAGATAATAATTAGCCTATTATTTATGTAATTCATTTTTCTGGGCTAGCATGGCGCCCAGTGCCACCTCAGTAGCTGAGATGTATAAATAGAACGACACTCCTAGTCTAGGTGGTGCCAATACTGGCGGTGAAGCCAAGTATTGTTTTATGTCATTGAAGGCTGACTAGCACTCGTCATCCCAATGAAATGCTACCCCCTTGTGCAATAATTTATTCATGAGTCAGCACTTATCAGATAACTATGCTATGAAGCGCTTGATCGTTGCGACCTTACCCTGCAAGCTTCTGAGATGCCTGATGGTGGTTGGTGGAAGCATTTCAAGGATTGCCTTGAATTTATTTGGATCTACCTCTATGCCTCATTTTGAGACTATGAAACCCAAGATTTTTCCAGATGTGACGCTAAAAATGCACTTCTTGGGGTTTAGCCTAACCTTGTGTTCGATGAGGCGATCAAGGATCTTGCGTAAGTCATCGAGATGATTTTGGCGCAAAAGAGATTTGGCCAATAAATCATTCATATGATCTTCCAAAGTTTTATGCATGTGATCATGGAAGATGTATGTCATAGTGCGTTGGTAGGTGGCACCAACATTTTTAAGGCCAAAGGGCATGACCTTATAACAAAATGTCCCCCAAGGCGTGGTGAACGCCATTTTTAGTTGATCATTGATATTGATACGAATCTGGTTATATCCCAAGAAACCATCAATGAGGGAAATCATTTCATGGCCTACTATAGCATCTACCAATGCATCGATGCTAGGCAAGGGGAAATTGTCCTTGGGACTCGCTTTTTTTAAATATTGAAAATCGGTGCATATGCAAATCCTCCCGTTAAGATTTTTGATGGGTACCATGTTGGATAGCCATGGTGGGTAATCTATGTAGATGACAAACTGTGCATCCAATAGCTTTTGTAGCTTGTCTTTTACCATTAAGGCCACTATTGGGTGCATCTTACATAGCTTTTGCTTTACTGGCTTGAATGTTGGATCAAGTGTCAGATTATGCATGACTAGCTGTGGTTCTAGCCCTGCCATGTATTTGTAGGACCATGTAAAAACCTCCTTATTTTCTTTGAGAAGGGCAATGTAATCAGCTTGCTCTTCGGGGGATAGACTTACCCCCAACTTGATGATTTGCGGATTCATTAGATCAGAACCGATGTCTGTGTCAATCATTTTTTTGACTGACATGTGGGATACGTCCTCCAACTGGTGTGGAGTTGGGATCAGGTGGATATCATTTGCTAAATTTAGATTTGTGCTGGGAACGTCGGGTTCCTCTTCAACATGGAAGATATCATGAGTCTGTCCTGGGGTGAAATGGAACATCTCACCGCAAGGCCAATACTCTGAGGGGGATGGTGGTGAGTCAGCACGATCCCAATCTATGGAATCTAGGTCTAGATACAATGGTCGTGTTTTATTGGCTGGATTACGGATGGGGGTGGTTAAATCAATGGAGATCATGTTGATGGGCTGAATTTGGTCTCCATTACTGCATGGGTGTTGATTCAGACATCCTTGGTGATCCTTATACCTCGGATCTGGATTTGTGGGTATTGGCACAAAAGAATCAGCCCTATGTGCAGATAGAAGGATAGGGTCTACCCTTGGCACTGATGGCCCTATAGGGTCTCGAGGTGGGAGGTGCTCCTTGTATGCCCGAAGTGGTGGATGAAGCACTTGGTTTAACTGTACTTGGTTTAAATGCCACCTATGCCTTGGTCCCATATTCAGATTTTCAAACATATCATCTATGTCTATGGGGTATTCTTGTTGCCTCATATGGTTGATATATGCCATCTCAGTCTCATCCTCATAGTCATTATTGGAGATCCATAGGCCTTCATTGGCTCTGACAACTATTTGCCCCTTTAGCTGGTATGGCCTCCCACTAGGCATTTCGTGATCACTTGGTCTTATGGTCGATATGGGAGGCTCATTTTGTTCGAGCAAGTTGATTTTCCCCCCTCTGGGTTGTTTTGTTGTCTGTAGGAGGGCTGGATTCTCTGGAGGTGGAAATTGTTCGATTGGAACATTAAAAGGGAACATTGCAATGAAGTCCTCCTGATAGTCATCAATGGGTATCACCTACGAGTGATTGCTATCAGACTCAAAGGGGTCCCAAGGTGCTACCTCATAACCTAAATTATCTTCAAAAGACCCCCCTTGATTTTTTTTATATCCCTCTTGGAGGTTACTTCTTGAACTTTCCCCTTTATTGATCAAAGGGGAGGGGTTGTTGAGGTCAACAAGGTTAGTTGTTAACAATGGGAAATAATTCCCCAATGTGTATGTAGTGTTGGGATTGGCATATGGATCTTGTGCCAACCCATCCATGTTGCCTAGACCTCAGCCTTGCATGGTTTCTACCAAGATGTAGAGGGGCAAAGGGTGGTTGAACCTACTCCTGATTTATCATATGGTATCTGGTATCTCGGTTGACAAAGAATGCGCATTCCTTGTTTGTATCTGCCCAATCCATATCCATGCCAATTACATTGGTCTAGGTATTTCAAGGTGAATTCCAGGTTGGACAGATAGTCAATATTATTATAAAATGGCTCTTCATCCTCTTACTCTTGTAGGTACGGTTCAATGCCGTTCTCGAGGCCCCCATATACAAAATTGGTCTGATTTGGCAGGTAACCTCAAGGGACGATAGTGCCAATGGGGAGGTGAGGTCTCCCCATGTCTTGCATGGATTCGAGCACGGGTGTTTCCAAAACGTTCCTCACAAGGTACTCCCCCAGGCCTATATTGGCCATCTCAACGATAATCATTGGCGGTTGAGGGGGAGGGAATGGGAGTTCTCCCTGAGTCCACTCCATGTTGAGTGAACCAAGTATCTCGACTTCAATTCGATTGGGCACATCTTCGATAGAGATGGTTGAGACTAATTGTGGTACCTCCTCTAGGGGCTTCTTCCCATTGTCCTTCGGTGTGGCCACCACAGGTGGCATCGTCGGTGAAGGAATAGACGACGAATATGGGTCAGGTTGGTGAGTTGAGGGACTCAACAGCGAGGATGTAGGCAGAATCAGACCCTACATGGATGAATTCAATTGAAACTCCAAATGTGTCGATGGGAGGGTCGATTGTGGCATCAGCTGCATCGCATTGCAAAACTTAAAGGGCTTTAAGTCTACTGGTACTACATGTCCTTGCCCTTTGTATGTGTACTTGAGGCATTGATGGGCTATCGAAGCGACACACTTCATGTCCCTGATCCAAGGCCGGCCTAGCAAGATATTGTAGGCCATCTCACCCTCAAGGATGTGACACAACGTAGGAATGGTCTTTTGTCCTACTTGGATGGGTAGGACAATTATGCCAACCGTCAAGCATAACGCGTCGTTGAATGCTCGAAGAGTGTAAGTGGATGCCATAATGTGGGATGCTAGCAGCTTAAGGTGTTTTAATGTCGTTGTCATGATTATGTTATTGGACGAGCCAATGTCCAACAACACCCTCTTGAATGGAATCTCATTGACCCATGCAATGACGTGCATGGGTGGATCCATCATATCACCAGTCACCAGTTTTAGTTCATCTTCCCTGAAGGTTATGACTGGTTCTATGCACTGTTTCACATGTCCCATGAAATTGTTGAAAGAATTAGATTTGTGGGGTTGTAGCTCAATGGCTTTGAGTATCTCCATCAGGGCCTCCCGATGGGGCGGTGATTGTTGGATGAGCTCATAAATGGAGAGCCTAGCCAACGTGGTCCTTAAAATTTGAGTAAGTTTAGTCCGAATCATGGCCACTAGTCTAGGTGGGGGAGGTTGCATAGGGCATTGTGGAGGTTGTGACATTGACGAAACATCTCCTGTAGCTGCAGCGGGTGCAGCCGTGTTTGGGTATCTTTTGTTCCGTGTCACGATGCTTATCATCCCTACGTATCCTTGCATGGGGAAGTTTTGTGTTACCTCGTTCACTTGTAAAGTATTTGCCTGCATATCATGGGCAAGCAGGGGGTCTTTGAAGACATCCATCTATTGGTTGCTCAGCACTACGGGATTATCTACCGTGAGCATTTTGTTGTCTATCAAGTCCTGCACTAAGTTTTTGAATTTCCAACAAGTGGAGATTTCATGTCCTTTCTGCCGATGAAATCTACAATATAAGTCTTCCCTATAGCCCTTAGGTTTTGGCATGTTGGGGTCTATGGGTCGAATTTTCACCAAGTTTATCAGGTTTTCCATGAACAAGCGATCAAACAAGGAGTCTCTAGACTCCGTGAATTGTGTGAATTGTCGCCTAGGGAGACGCTGCCGATTTTGCTCTTGTTTATAATTTTCCTTTTCATAGTTATCAAGAGGAAATGCCTGATAATTAGCCTTTGGGGGCTATGTCATTTGTGTAGGCTTTGGTATAGCTATGGCAACCTGATTGACCATAGCGGGTTTCGGCTACATGGGTCTAGTTTTAGCCTTTTTGGACCACTCTTTCTTGCATGGCTTAGCAATCTCTTTGTCTTGTATTTTGATCTCAATTATCCTAGCTTGCACCAGGGATTCTTTGAGGGTGGCATATTATTGCAGCTGTAATAGCATGGAAATTGACCTTAAGCAACTCTTTGAAAACATTTGAGTCAAGTTGGCCATGGGAGGGAGTTAAGGTAGCTTTGAAAGCAATGTCCTCCACCGATTCCCATAAGTAGCTATGGTATCATCATCATACTACTTAAGGCTAGCTAGGTCGCTTAAGGATGCCTTATTCTTGGTGTTGAAGGCAAAAAATTCAAGGAACGCATCCACTAGCTGGTCTAGATTATTGATGCTATGCTTCGAAAACTGGGTAAACCAATCTGAGGTAGGGCCTATAAACATGGTTATAAATGTTCTCAGAAGCAATGCATCATTGTCCTGAATACCAAAGCATTGACTCAGGAACCTTGTTACGTGCTCTTGGGCACCCTCATCCCCTCTAAAATTTGCCAATTGAGGCATTTTGAAGTGGTCGGGATATGGGGGTGCCGGTACTGAAGGATGTACAGGGTTATTGCGGAGCTGGCATAAGGTGGGCTTTTGGGGCCCCGAAGTCTTAGTCTCCATAGACTCTAAGCGCTCTAGTAGTGCTTTGTATGCATCAGAGGATTTGATTTCCTCTTCTTTGGTTTTTTTTTGTTGTGAATTATGAGGAACTTAAGGCCTATGGAGGGGTATCCGGATAGCACCCCCTGCCTTGGTAGGGCGTTTCAGCCCACTCTTCTTCTTGCTCAAATTCCTCATAGGCATCTTGAGGAGTTTTTGGGCATGACCTATAAACATGGACGGGTGCCCGAGGAAGGCGCCCATCATTGGTTCTAGGGGTGGCCTCCCGCTCAGGTCTCGAAGGTCTTGGAGGCAACATTTGATAAGGTCGTGGAGACCTGTCTCGTACTAAGGGGTTGCACCTCTCATAAATTTCTATCCTATGCATATGAGGGGTCAGAATCCTCTCATGCATAGTGTTCTGGAGCAACTAATCTATTTGTAATTGAATGTGCTCTTTGTTAAGATGATACAGTTGTTCTAAATGCTGCTGATCTTGCCTAAGCTGCATGATTTACGCTTGGCGGGTGACCTGTTTGGCAAATGCCAAGTTGATTTGTTTTGTCGTCCTAGGTCTAGGAGGCCTAGATGCCTCCCCTACATATCTATCTCGGTCGTGGTGATCTGAGATCTCTATGGGTCACTTTCCTCTATCAAGGTTAGCAGCATTCACTCGAGGTTCTGGCCTCAATAGGTGATCTTGATAATTAGCAGGTGCAGAGGCGCATTGCTCCCATGCGATGTACTACTCTTAAGGAATATGTTGGTTTTCCTCATGCTCTCTTTTGTATATGTGAAAGGCATGGGCAGATTTGGCTCGCCCTGTCTGAAGAGCCTTGTGCTCTAGATTTGGCCTATTAGTTCTAACAGCAATGAGGGGTGGAGGGGAAATGATATAATCATGTGGGCCCTCCTTATGAACCCTATGCTGCTCTAGTGCTTCATTGCACAGTGGCCACTCATAATGAGTGTCTAAGGGAGCCTTCCCATGTGTGTACTCCTCCTGAGAGGGTATGTGTTGAATGGGAGTGCCCCTCAAAGGGGTGCCTCTATAGTCTTATTCTACAGTGGTATGGTGTGGACTATGTTGTGGTTCAGGATGCCAAGGTGGTATAACCAAGTCCTTGGGGCTATAACGGAGGTGACTTGTGCCTCCTTGTATACTTTCGATAGCTTCTGACCGTGATTGGGCTTGGCTATGGGTATACACAATGGTGGTGGTTTTTCTAAAAATATATGTATATTTTTATCTCCTTTACAATTTTTATGCTATACCAAACAAAATGGGACCACACAAGCAAAGAAATGATTATCTCATTTACAGATTAAATGTGTGTCCTAGATCTGGTCCAATGTGTTTGATTTTTGTTATGTAACTCTTGTAAAGAAATATTTGTTATACATGCATAATGAGGGCTCTTGTATCTCCAAAATGGTCGCCCCTTCAATATACCATTGCTAGGCCTTTATACCGAACCTCTCAATATACCGGCCCTTACGTGAGGGAAACTATTGGTACACGAGAGCAGAACAGTAAGTGGAACATAGGCGGTATGAAAGGGGGATCGCTCTATTTTTGACACCTACCATAGAAGACTTATCCTCATGCACGAGGAATCACCCCCGCTACACTTGGTCAGCTTTCATCAGGATTTACTTCTAGCAACAGTCGTGATCAGGGTATATGTATGCAAAATCTAAGCCAAGGTGGTGATGAAATCCACCGTTGGTCTTGATCAAGTGTTGGGGTATTAAGACCAACTCCTTGATGTTAAATTTATTAGGTGGTGTATGTGGTTCCTTTTAATTGTGTAAATAAAGAAAAAATACAACAAAAGATGATTTTCACTAATGCAATGATTTAAAGTACGTTTCTTCTTTCAGAAACCATTAGTAGCAAAAAGGAAATCACAAAACCTAACTAGAACTGAAACCTATGATGAGGACTTTCCATTGGTGCAAGTATCATGCAAGCAAACCAGATAAGAATGCATTCCTAATCAAGTTCCTTCCATTTAATTTACTCTATGTTTTTTTTATTTTTTTTTTTATTGCAAGAAAGGAAAGCAAACTACTTAACCTTTCTATGCAAGTGTCTGAAAATAAAGCAAAGAGAGCAAAAATTTGCAAAAACAGAAAGTAGAAAAACACAGAGGATGTTCAGAAGGCCTACCTCTTCTCTGTCCAAACCAGATGCTTCTGAGTTTTTGCTCAAAAAATGCACAAAGCTCTAATAATCCTAGGGTGGGATGAATAGCAGGTCTATATTCGTCACAGGGTGGGACGAATATGTATTCGTCCCGGGGTGGCACGAGTAGCAGTCCAGTGCCCGAATGCGTAACACCTACAAAGAAAAACCACAAAATTTGGATCAAAAACCTGATATTAATAGCAAGGGATAGGGTCCCACTATGATCACCACTAAAATTGATGTAGAATTATAGTGTACCAATATGATGCAAACAATAGTAGATACAGATGCTAAGTCCTACGAATGCATGAAGGAAATGACGTAGAAACAAGATGTGAGTAAAACAAAGTGGGGCCTCTTTTATTGATATTGATTTTAATCCAATTACAATACATCCCCCCTATAGGGCTCAAAACATGTGATACAATTTGTTACATCAATGGATGCATGGATGAAGCCATGCTTCCAAGGTCAAACGGTACGCTTCCAGCGTCTTCCGCGTGCCCACATTCTAAGTGGGCAGGCTAAAGGTTGTCACCACTTGTGTCCATGTGTTTATAGTTCCTTGCTACCCCTTTGGTATTATTTTTGGTGAGATACTATGCACAGAAATGCAACAAACCATTAATAGCATATGCATATCTAGAAAAACATACAATCCCCAAGGCCTCCAGTGGGCGCTTGTGGAATATCAATGATAAGGTTGATATATCAATTACAGAATAACATATGAATGTAAAGGACAACATCTAGAGTTGGCATCACCTGATTTTGCATCGAAGCGGCATTGGACGGCCCCGTTATGCACGTTTACCCGTCGAGGGCCTCTCCAAGGCGAGCGCTCCAATGGCCCACCTACGCTCATCCAAATCATCTAAAACTCATGGTTTAGGCATTATATGTGATTTTAAGACTACCTAGATGCTCAGAATATACCTATCCTACCCAAATTTTCTTATATGTAGTCAACACGTAAAAATGATAAAACTACAGTCAAATCATGTCAAAATGCAATGAAACTTTAATAAAGGCATTAGGATATCATCAGGGACCTATTGCAAAAATAATAGTAAGGAAACCATGCATATATTTCTAATCACCCCTGGGTGGGACGTTGGGTACTGCAGCAAAACTTGTAAAAAGTGACCCTACAAATGTCCCATTCAAAGGCCTCCAAAACTCCTATAAACTTGGGGTTAGACAAAAAGCAGCATTTTGAGATGACCCAGAAGGTCATATTTGGCATATTTTTCCCAAGTTTTCCTGTATCCGAAGGCGCTCCCTGTAGGTTAGTAAATTAATAAAAATGATAGAAACCAGGTCAAATCATGTCAGAAAGCAATGAAACTTGGACAAAAACATAAGTACATAAAATACAAAATAATGTAAAAATAATAGTAAAGAAATCATGCAAAAATTTCTAATCACTCCAGGGTGGGGCGATTATGACTGCAGTAGTTCGGGGGGCACCCGGGGGTGGGACGCCTACCTTTTAGGGCCTAGTTTTTACACCAATCCAAGTGGGATGGGTCCAAAACCTCCTAGGGGGTTGTGTCGACGAGTTTGGGATGGTATTATGGCCGATTGCTTGGGTTTTGGGTCTAGATTATGTTCCTAGTGTTCACCCAATAACCTCTCTTCAAAAATATAAATTAGGGATGTAGGAAGCACAAAGAGGAATGGGGGTATAGTTTGGCAACACTTCGTTGCTCCAAATGCTCCAACTCTATTCCTCATTTGTGTTGAGGAGGCTCACATTGTTATAGACCTAAGGGTCTCCTTTGAATGCACATGCAAGGGTGCAACTTGGCTCACCATGCCTTTTTGGGGGAGAGAAGATTCCTCCCTGATTTAGAGCCTCCTTGAATGAGGCCTCCATGATTAGGGCAGGCTTGACTGAAGTCTCTCTCTGATTTGAAACCGTTCCTCGCAATTGCATGCCTTGAAGGTGAAGTTAGGTGGCGGATCTGGGCTGCCATTTGTCAAGGTTTGACTTTTTGCCAATCAAACCTGCTAATTGTCCCACCCTATAGTGATTGCTACTAATCATCCCAGGGTAGGATGAATAGGATTCTAATTGTCTCAAGGTGGGAGGAATAGGGAGAAAAGTGCTTAAAAGGTGCAAAACTGACATCTGACCTTCCAAAACTAATTTGGGAGTGGTTAGGACCACTGTTTAACCTCTAGAGGCTGCCCTAGGGGGTATGTATGCCAATTCGGTCAGTGCTTGTAGTCACATAATCAGATTGGTGTTGTTTTGGTGTCTACAGGAATAATCACATCCCTAAAGGGTTGGTAACCCTTAAGAGCTTGTTTGTTAATGAAGATAGAAGAAATACCAAAGCCATGAAGGTCAGTGAAAAAATATATAAAGAAGTCAAAGTTGGTACTAAAAGGAAGCTCAATATTGGAGTCCAATGTTCACCAGGGGAAGCAGAAGATATCAAAGCTTTGTACCTAAAATATCAAGACATTGTGGCTTGGTCATATGAAGACCTTAAGGTGTATGATAAAAAAGTCATCCAACATATTATTGATCTAGATCCTGATGCCAAGCCTTTTAGATAGAAGTAAAGGACCATAAATCTAAGGATTGAATCCATCATGAGAGAGGATATATTAAAGTTATTTAAGGCTAAGATCATATATCCAATAAAAAATTCAACCTGGGTAGCCAACTTGTTACCCGTGAGAAAAAAAAATGGTGATATACGCTTGTGTGTAGATTTAAGAAATATTAACCAATCATCCCTTAAGGATCACTACTCCTCCCTCAGATTGACCAAATTTTACAAATAGTGGTAGGGTTTGAGAGGTTCTCATTACTAGATGGCTACTATGAATACAATCAAATTTGGGTGAAAGATGAATATCAGTATAAGACAACATTCACCACAAAATGGGGCATGTTTGCCTACTATAGAATATCATTTGGGTTGTCCAATACGGAAGCCACATTTTAGAGAGCCATGGATTATACCTTTAGTGCACTGATCAAAAAAGTCATTCTAATTTACTTGGATGAAATACTGTGTTTTCCCATGATAAGCAAGATCACTTATTGCACCTAGAGCAGGTTTTTCAAAAATACAGAGAATTTGGTATTTCACTCAATCCTAAGAAGTAATTCTTTGTAGTTCATGAAAGAAAGTTGTTAGGTCATGTGGTCTCAAAATAAGGTATGGCCATATATCCGAAGATAATTAGAGCCATTATTGCTCTTCCATTGCCTACAAATAAGAAGACTTTGCAGTCTTTTCTGGGTCAGATCAATTTTGTCAAGAAATTCATTTCTGACTTTGCACAGAAAGTAAGACCTATATCTGAGTTACTCAAGAAGAATGTTGAGTTCAAGTGGACTGAATTCAGGAAATAAGCTTTTGAGATTATCAAGCAGTCCATTGCAATAGCCCTAGTGTTGGTAAATCCAAATTTTAGTAAATATTTTATCCTTTATGCATATGGAGCTAAAGAAATTTATGCTTCAGTGCTTACTCAAAAGGATGATCAAGGTGAATAGCATCCTATATTCTTTTGGAGCCAGACACTACATGACTACCAAGTAAAATACAACTTTATTTAAAGATAAGTATTTTCTGTGATGAAGTCACTAAAGAAGTTCAAGCAGTACTTGATACAGAGCAAGACCCTGGTATATGTGGTTCATACATAAGTAAGAAGTTTTATCCTACATGGTGAACTAGGAGATAAAAGGGCTGGTTGGATTACCAAAATTCAATAATATAATGTAGAAATACATCCCACCAAGTTAGTGAGAGGTAGATCCCTATGCCAAGGTCTAATAGAGGCTGAAGCATTAGAAGAATTGATAGCTTATCATGAAGTAGAAGAAGATCAGGTGGAAGAAGTACAAACTATGGACTCTGATTGGGTAGACCAGATGATCAAATATTTCCAAACCAGAGTATGTCCCCTAATATAAATACATCCCAAAGGAGGAGATACATGCTTTATGCTTTGAAATATGTATTATAACCAGAAGACCTATACAAAATAAATTTATTGAAGAGTTCTATGGAGGACCAATTGGTGGACATAGCTCATGTAGGGTTACAACTTTAAAAATCATAAGGGAAGGCTACTATTGGCCTACTATATTTACTGATGCTTTCAAGGTCACCAGGACCTGTGACAAATGTCAGAGATATGTTGGAAGGACAAGGAATGCTTTATTTCCCCTCAATCCCATACAAGTTGAAGAGCCTTTTCAATAATGGGGACTAGACTTCATAGGGGTTATTAATCCTAATTACTCATTAGAACATAAGTTTATCCTAACTACCATAGATTGTCTTACCATATGGGTAGAGGCTATTTCTACCAAGAAATCATATCAAGATGTTGTGATCAATTTCATGGAAATTTTGATTTCGAGGTTTGGATTTCTAGAAGCCTTGGTGAGTGATAATGGCCCAACTTTCATAGGAGCCAATCATATTGAGTTTTATAGCAAGTATGGTATTACTCTTAAAAATACTTCAAATTATTATCCATAGGGTAATGGACTTGCAAAATCTACCAACTAAAACTTGTTAAGGATTTTGAGGAAATCACTTGAAGGTAACAAGAGAAGTTGGCACCTGTTATTGGACCAAGCCTTGTGGGTAGACAAGATTACTATAAATAAGTCCATTAAGACTTCCCCTTATGCACTAGTGTATGGTAAAGAGGTAGTACTACCTATCCATTTGGATATTCCAACACTTAAGCTTGTCAATACAGAGGAGGAATCAGAGGAAAATCTACTTAAAACTAGGCTGACTCACTTAATACAATTGGAAGAAAATAGAGCTCAAGCATATGATAATTTTCAAAGGCATTCATCATATATCAAGGCATGGTTTGATAAGAAATCCAGATTCAAAAAATTCCAGGTTGAAGATGCAGTTCTCAAGTGGAATGTTGATAGAGAAAAGTCGGGTAAGCATGAAAAGTTTGATTTTTTTTGGGATGGCCCTTTCAAAATAGTAGAGGCCAAGGAGTCCAATATGTTCCAGCTTTAAGATCCTTATGGTAACATACAACCGATTCTAGTAAATAGTTTTCATCTCAAGCTCTACTATGTGTAAAATATGAGCTCATTGTAACATTTGTATATACATTGTATTATTATTTCCCTTTCTTTCTGTACTTTGTATTTCTCTTTCTTTCTAAACTTTGTACAAGTTCAAATAAAAATACTTGAAAAAATGGCTAAGTGTTGAAAATTATTCGGTAAGGTTCCATCCCACACTCAAATACATGTAAATCCTAGTGGAACGATGAGCGCTTTTGAATCCACATAAAAATGCACTAAAATCCTAAAGGAATGGTGCAAGCACCCTTTTATCGCATAATGAAGAGTGTCAAATATCAAAAGAAACAAAAGGGTTTCCAATTGGTGATTTTTCCAAACTAAAGTGTAGCGAAGCTAAACCAAGGTGAAAAATCATGCATGAAATTGGCTAAGTGTTAGCAGAATCAAGGACTTCTCTGATTTTCTGATTTTAAAACCAAGGCAAAGCCAAGCAGTAACTTCACAACCATGCCATGTGGAGAGGAAAAAAATATCCCACATTCAATTCCAATGAACTCACACTCGAACCAAATAGTAGTCGAAGAGATGCAGTGAGGTGGTAGTATAGTTTAAATTTTCAACCTATGAAAATTTAGAATACCACCATTGAGCCACCGAGAGGAATGAGTAGAAGTTGGAAAGTGTTCTAGTGGGTATATTGCACAATGAATTCATTAATGGTGAAGGATATGCATGCTCCAGGAAATAAAAGAAGTAAAAAGCACACACGATGTTCATCTGATAGCTAATTGCATCCACGGAGCGGTAAATATTGAAACAATACTCTAAGGTTTTTTTTTGCGAATTACAAAGAGAGCAAAGTTTTGTTGCTACCAAGATGGCTTCATAGGATTCCCAAGAGTTTGAAACTCTAGATAAAAGGGTAGTTCCTCCATACATTGATAGAGCAGAAGCTATGGCAGATATGGAGATGGTCCTCACAGAGAGAACAAGGCTCAAGAAGAGCGTTAACGATAGATTCAATTAGAGAGCCACTTTATTTGTAGAAGGTATATGTGTTGTCCTTATATTTTTATATTTACAATTTTGTTCATCCCTATCCAGAATTAATAGCTACTATAGTTAAATTTTATGACCCAATGGCCAAAGCAGTGAAAACCTTTAAAGGTAAAACCCTCTTTAGTATCACCACTTCCTTCTGTCATAAGCTTTTTGCCCTAGGGTCAAAACCATCTATAAAGCCTAAGGAGTTTAAGGTAACTACCCAGGCTGGGTATTATTCCCTAGAGAAGTGAGCAAATGAAGGAGAGTCATTTAGGAAATGGGTTTATAAATAGCTCAATGCTAAGCTAAGGAAGAAACTACCCAAGGTCGCCATTCCTATCAATGAATTTCCAAACCCTACATTGTTCTCTATGTTAGCCTATATGGAGGGTCTAGATTCTGATATATTGGTGTATGACTAGAAAATTTTTGTAGCCTACTAAATTTCCAAAGAAATAATGTATGAGGAAGGTGCGGAGGAAAAATGGACTAGGGTGATTTATTTTGATTAGCCAGCTTTTCTTGCACAAAGGATACATGAACAATTGGTAAGAATGAAAAGTGGCTCTGATGCTCCTAGTTTTAGGCATTGCTCGAGTATGGTATGGATGTTTTATGCTACCATTAAGGACTAGATGCCTTGGATTCTGGTCAAGGATAAAACCAGTGATGGGGAACCCTTGCTGGTTTATTACTGGACAAGTCATTTTAGAAGTAGTGAGCATTTTTATAGATTCAAATTGAAATTTCTTGGACCTACCTTGAAAATTATGTATGGAGAGTGCCCTAGATTGCCACCCCTTGCTAAACAGATTCTGAGAGTAGAGGGTTCTGAGGAAGGGGATTGGTATATTTTGATCGAGGGCACAATTATCAGATTATATGGTTTCATGGGTAAAACTTTCCTCCTGCCCCATTTTGTCACAAAAAGGCTCTTTGCCTTAGTGATCTAACCAAAAAGCATGCACCCATATACTATACTATGTCGTATTCATTCATTCAAAGCATAAAAATGACAATATTACGTAGATTCAACAAAATAAACATTTCTTGTATTAATAATTGCAAAGAATCTCGATTACAATCATGCCCCTATTAGGGTCACCCAAATGATAATACGATTAATACAATGCCAAAGCCCTCAATAGGGTAGGCACACTAATATTGCTTTTCAACTAGTCATAAACTGCTCTAGGGTGGAGTTGTCCTCTTCTTCGCGTTGGGGAAGGAACTTGATGGTTGTATCTCCTTTGAATATGTTCCCTGCGATCAAGAAACAACATAAGAGTGTCAAAAATATAGGTAGCCTCTCATGATGAGGCCCTTTTAGGAAAATTGCATAAAGACACCATTAAACATGCATAATCAAGAAAGCATAAAAAGCACTTCTAAACTATGTAAATTGAATCAAGATTCATGGAATTGCATAAAGAAAGACAACATCTACACTATGCATGAATCAATTATGTAAAATAAAGCATGAAAGTGCATAAAGAATCCATTAATGTCCTATTTTATGATTAACATAAAGAAACTAATATAACCTAATTCTATCAGTAAAAAGTTTGCTAAACTATAATTAAACCATGAAAATAGCTAAACTAAGCTAATTAACCGAACATAAATGAAAAAGGTAAAGCGGTGATACATTTGTTGCAAACCACAGCTCTAGTGAGCGGTCTGCACTGTAAACCATGGTTGAAAGCCATGATTAGCAATTTGATAGGTTTACCTTCAATTTCAAGGGTAGTGGGCTTGACCTCCTTATCAAAATTGATGTTCAATGGTCGCCTTCGGTGTCCTAAGACTGATTTTGTGGTTGATTCACTGTGAAGGGACTTCATTTACCCAAATGTGCGTTTCTTGGCTCTCCTAGGCTCCTAGGGCATCCATAATGCAATTCATCATGAATATTGGCAAGTAGGAAGGGGATAAGTGCAATAGCTCTCTCTTAGTATACTCGGTTGAGTGTAAAATTTGATAGGGCTTCACTGCTCAAATCTCCAATGCTCTCTTTGATAGTTTACCCTAATTTTGAGGGGTACTTATTGGACTACCCAAGGGCTAGGGGTGGCTTCATGGGGAAGACAAGATCAATAATATGTGGTTAGGATAGTTGGATTGGAAGCTTCCATCCTCTAACCACCATATTCTAGATCAAATGGCCATTCCAACTGATTTGACTCGGATTGAAGGCCAACTTAACTCCAACTAAGACCGCAGGTTACAGTTGCAGTCTAGACTGTAAACCATAGGTCTCAGCCATGGTTTAGCTTGTAGATCGTAGGTCTGAGCTGTGATTCAGACTGATTAGGCCAAGGAGCCCAAATTGAGTGGTTAGAACCACTGCTCTATCTTTGAGTCTATCCAAGATCCTCCATATGGTCTTGTAGCATGGCCATATGAGTAGTCACCCTCGATATGACATATTTTAGGTGTCTATAGATGCCCCTTTTGAGATGCGTTGTGAGATAGAAAAATACTGATAAAAAATATACCTCCTAAAATGATGTCGAAGGTTCTATGATGATCATTAGTTAGATCAACATTAGATGCCCCAGGTCCTGCAAAAGGACGCGCATCCTGGAATCATTGCTTCCAACTCTTTGGAGGCTTAAACTTGAAAAGCTTGCACTCGCCATCAGTCATTTGGGTAGCATTTGATGCTACAATAGGAGTTAGGCCTATATAACTAAAAGGAGAAGAGATACAAACAAATTATCATATTTTCTATTTACCCCAAGCAAAGGGGTAAGCTTATGATAGTTGTTGACAATGATTCGCAAGGATGAACATAATTTTGACAAGATCAAGGGATCTACGATCTCCGGGATCTTCTGTTGATTTTGATTATGATTTGATATTATGACTACCCCCTCAAGCGACGAGTCGATGAGGGTAATGACAATTATTAAAGTGACGATGTCGCTTGACCACCATGGATGATTTGAAAAAATTTAGATTTGAGCAAATTAATGCCTTGGCTAGGCCTAGTTCAGCTTTTGATTCCAACTATTAATAGTATTTGCACATTTCTATCCCATGGAGCAGTCGGGCTACAATAGACATCTTAGGGAATCAAAATGATACAAATACAATCAGATTTGTGTTGAATCAAATTATCAATGATTTGCTGAAATATTTCATAGAAGACATGACATGAAATGCCTCATTCCCGTGGAGAAGTCCAACCACAAAGGCCTTCTTAGGGATTGAAAAGAAGCATATCAAATCAACAATGACCATTTTGCCCCAAATGTCCTTATGGTAATTTACTCATCTTGTCGGATTGCATGGAGCGCAAGTCACTACAACCGCCAAGTGTATAGGGTAAATTACTGAATACGAGGCACATTTGGTGTTTTGAATTATTTGATTTTTTTGTTGTTAATTTTTTATTTTTTTTAATCAATCTTGTTGCTTTGAACATCACCAAATTTGCAATATTGATTGCTTTTTTTGAAAATTTGATCCAATGGGAGTCATTAATTTATCTTTTTAGACCTTCCAACGGTGGGATTTAACCATATTTTTCTACCAGTTGCAAACTGTAGCTAGGGCTTGCGGTTCCCAATTGCAAATTTGGGAACTGCGGCTAGGGCCTGCGGTCCGTGCGAAATAAGAAAAGCTTATAAAAGCTCAATTTTCAAATTTATTTCATTATTCCTTGACAATGACTTGGCATTTGGAGATTTGATAGTGCTAACTGACCTAACCCTATCAAAATCCACACTCACACCTACACACCGCACGATGGCAGAGCACGAGCAAGCTTCTTCTAGCCACGGCAACCGAGGTGAGGGCAAGGTAATTCAACACCAAGACCTTGCATCAATTACCAATAAAATGAACCAAATTAATTAATTGGTTAATTAATCACATTAAACTATTGGCAATGAACCACACCCTAGGTTAGGCTAGTTTAGGCTTTGTTTTTTTTTCATTTTTTAGCCACGATAAAATACCTGATGGGATCTCAGTCGGAGACTGAAGGTACCAGTTGTGGTTCCCAATTGATCAATTGGGGACCGCAGCTGCCAGCTGTGGTCTACATTTAAAATCCCAATGATCAATTTTTGATCGCATGCGGACCACAGGGTTGACCCGCGGTTCGCCAACTTTAGGAAAAATTTATCAATTTTTTTATTTTTCTAAGGTTTAATAGGCAATTAATGTCATTTAATGCATTTTTGACTTGTCTAAGTGACATCTTTAATTTTTATGACTGCATGCTGACATTTTTTTGTAATTTTATCAATTTTTAAATGTTTTTAATGATTTTTAGGTCATTTTTAAATGTTTTTTCTTGTTTTTAGTTAGATTTTTCCTTATATCATAATTTTTATTTCAGAGGTTGACCTCTAGAGATCGAGAACCCAATATCCTTAAGACTCTTCATGGAGAGATCACTCTTGGGGAGCGAATATGGTTTGGAGTTGTCGACTTTGGCTACGTCTTAGATCTACCCATGATTAGGGTAGATCAAGCCTACTTGACTGCGTTGGCCCAGCGTTGGAATGCATAAACCAACACATTTCACCTGCCTACAGGTGAAATGACAGTGACCTTGGAGGATGTCTATAGGATATTTAAGATCCCCATTGATGGTGAGGCCATTGTCTCTTCTACTTCTAGGGCCAAAGGGCCCATTTTTGATGCTATCTTCCATGATCGGATCCAGGAGGCTCAGCGTAGTATCAATCATGGAGGAGTCCATATTAGATACTGGCAAGGATAGAATGTCTTCTCTATACGTGAGGACATCTTCATGCACCTGGTGGTGCAATTTGTTCTTCCAGACTCCTTGGGTGTGAGGATTCCCTAGAACCTCTTAGACACTTTTCATAGAGTGGTTCAGAGCTCAGCAACTCAGCCACTATGACTAGCCTGGAGGAGCACCTTAATCTACCAGCTGTATAGAGAGTTGTACCAAATTACTGATTAGAGCCGTTGGGGTATCAGTTGTAGCCTACTTCTTCATATTTGGGGTTGGCAACACATTAGGATAGAGCATCCGGGAGAGCTACCCCTATGCATCATGAATATTGATGACGCTCACCAATGCTACACAACCTATTGGACTTCAGAGGAGGAGGGGTTTAGGAGTAGGACCCATGCTGATGATGTCCAACATTATATCACATGGTTCAGATCACTCGAACCTGATGACATTGAGTGGCGGTCATATATGGATTACCCCACATGGACTGAGGTAGGCGAGTGGCTTCAATAGGCTCATAGAGACAAGTGGCAACTCGACTATAAGGCTAATATTAGAGAGTATCAGTTCTACTCTCATGTCCTAAATAGTTTAGGATAGTGTAGGACATTCGAGAGATACCCTTTCCATATAAGCATTTGGCATTAGAGTGAGATCTATCGTGGATTTGACCTTCAGCTCTAGGAGACGAGCCAGATGACTTTTAGGAGACTGGAGTTGATAGGACTACTATCACCCTAGCATACGATGGATGGTGGTCCATACTCCAGTGGCATGAATCAGGTTCTCTAGGCAAAGTGGAAGACCAGGCAAAGGCAAAGGCAGATCTTGATGGGCGTAATGTGCACCAGTGAACAACGGGTGGATGGGGCACAGAGGCCACCACCGAGGAGGCTCTTTAGGTTGATCCTGATGATGAGGCTCTCGAGAAGGGTGAGGTCCCTCTTAACAGCATAGAGGGGCTTCTCATAGCTCAGGTGGCTGACTTGTAGAGTTAGCTCGATTGATATGTCACACAAAAACTAGAGTGAGATACCACCATCGCTACCCTATGGGCCTAGCTGACTGAAAAGGATCACAAACTAACTGAGATAGCATAGCAGATCACTAGCCTAACTGCACAAGCTATTACAGTAGAGGGGAGGGTCCAGGATCTCACTAGTGTTCATGATTTGGTAGAGGTACGCCTAGCTATAGCTATAGTAGAGAGGGACTTGGACCTAGCTCAGAGGGAAGATCCTTCATCTTCCTATGTTGTCATGGCACCACCTGTAGCACTAGTTTCAGTGCTACCTAGTGATCATGATCCCATGTTAGATATTCAGTATTTATAGGTCCTCATGGAGGAGGATAATAACAGACATACTAGTAGGGTAGCCCACATAAACTAGTTGGAGGGTTACATCAGGTTGATTGGTGGTACGATCCTAGAGGATTTTCATGTTGTAGGGTCTCAGCGGACTAGGTCCAAGACTATGGGGAAGTCCATAACTAGCTCAAGCCAGCAGTTCCATAGGACAGAGAGGATGCATAGGTCCTCTAGCACACAGGATGATATCTCACACAGGAGCCACAAGGAGATAGGCGGGACCTCTAGCCATAGGACTAGCCACCTGGGCATACTAGTCTCTAGTGTGCTAGGCCTCTTTGGGCTAGGTGGTACATAGGGCCCTTAGTAGGGTGCACAGTAGGATCCAGATCTAATTGCATAGTAGGCTCCAAGTCACAGGGTTGAGGGATGTAGCGAGAGCTCTAGTTCAGGGGGAATCAGCCAGAGCTAGGGCTTTTATTAGATGGTAGCTACTTTTTGTATATGTATCATTTTTGGTGTAAGATCAAGGACCTACATGATTGTAGCCTACGGGTATTTTGTACTCATCTGATGTACTCTGAGACACATATTTATATATGATATGACTTGATCATTTTGGCTCATTATGTGTACTTGATTTATATGTTTTAATTTTATGTTTATTTGATGCACATGAATGCAATGCTTATGTTAATTTTATGCTATATGATGTTATGTATGGATGACATGCACTAGATAACTATTTAATTTATGATGATGGCATGCAGTGATCTAGATGCTTAGATGTGCAATTTATGATGGATGCAATTTTTTCTCTTAATGCATATTTGATATTGCTTTATTGTATGCATTAATGTATGTAATGATTTATTTACATGATGGTAATCTAATATAAATGAACCTGTATGCTTTAATCACTTAAAACATAAGGAATGAATGCAAATATGTTTATCAATATAATGTATGACACCACATAATGTATAAAAATCATGAATGTAATTGAAAATCCTTAAGATAATAATTTAATCAATTAATCACCCATATATGAAATGCAATGAATACAATTGTATGATGCGAATGATATAATGTGTCATTCTATTTTATTTTGCAAAATTTGAAAAATAGGCACAATATAGTCAATGGCCGTCTAAATATTATTTATAATATCCATCTAGTATATATCATATATTTTGATTGTGCTCTATATGATGATGTATCTTGGACTTGATACTTTGCAATTTGATGATTTATATGGTTGAGATTTTTGAGGTTTTCCATGAGACTCAAACACCCTAATAGACTTATCAAAAGTTGCATACCAACCACACTAGACTTATGAGATAAAAGGCTTTTTCTAGGATAGTCCCTAACTGTTCATTATCCTTGTGTATATACACGATTATTTGAAGATAAGACACGAGCGTTCCTCGATGTTAGGTGGGATTATTTCAGCCCATTGCTAAGATAGGGGTTCCACAAATATATAATCAAATCCCAAGTTTAGATTTTAGTTGGACTAAGCCACTAGGCAATGTAGGACACCTGAATCTAGCTCTTCCACATTCAAACATTGTTCTTGTTCATAAGCGAGGTGCTACTACATCAGACATATCATCATGCGTAAGGTATAGTAGTGGCGATAATTCCAGGTATTCAGGCTCATTCCTTTCTATCCTTCAATTTTTGGGATACTTGCTCATATGTAGTGAAGCAAGGGAGTTGATTCCATATTCATTTTTAACTGTATTTGGATCTTCATTTGATCTCTCTTCGAACTGGATTTTGGATCTTCATTTGATCTCCACTTGAAATTTGATTTATGATCTTCATTTGATCTTCACTTTGAACTTGATTTAAGCCTATTTTTTGATCTTCACTTGATATTCACTTTTTGGCATTTACATTTTGATAATTTTCTTCAAAAACTTTCCTTTGGGGGATTTAATTGGGAAAACTATTTCTGGTATATCGATTGAGAATATCGATCTTATGATATCAATCTGTGAAGTCGATCTATGATATTGATATAGGGTATCAATCATGAGGACTAAAGTGGGATATCACTTTGGGATATTGCTCATTTTATCATAAGAAAGGGATTATAAATAGGGAACTAACCTGTCCTTTTGCCAACTGCCAACATTTCCCATACCATTCGCATAGAAGGATAAGCAAGAATAACTCTTTTCACTTCAGGATACATGGTCCTACTTCATGACTTTCATCTTCCCCAAGTCCTTATTAGGATTGTTTGAATTTGTTGATTAGTGATAGGCTTATGATATGCTAGGGACTATACTAACTGAACCTTACCTACAAAAGCAAAGCAAGATTTCTACCAACTCTTGATAAGACCACTAGGTATGGTTGAGTGACCAAAAAACCCTAGTATATCTCCATAGCAACATTACAGGTTGTGTTGAAAAACACAATTACTCACATGAATTATGGATCATGATAAATGCAAAGATGCATGATTTAGACACAAACGTGGTGTCATTTGTAAGACTGATAGCCACAATGCCTTCCATTATGGAATGCAACGGATGATGAATGCCTATATGCAATGCAGTAATGCAGCAAATGCATGAGTAAATGCAAAAAAAATGATAATGCAAAATTCAAATGCAAATGCAAATGTTTTTGGATTTTATGCTTTACCAATTTTTTGGAATTTATTGATTTTATTATTTTTATGAGTTTTGAGCCTCATAGTTGACCAAACGACGAGTACATGCCTCTAGAGCCTTTAGATTGACCAAGAAATTTTTTTGCAAAATCCTTAGAGCTTTTTAGGATGACCGAGTGGTTTTAAGAAAACCCTTGGAGCTTTTGGGTTAACCAAGTAGTTTTTCATAAAATATTAGTGCCTTTTGAGTTTTGACCAAAGAGTTTATGGGTACCTTTGGGGCATTTTTAGGATGACCAAGCGATTTTGATAATCCTTGGAACCTTTGGCTTGACCAAGAAGTTTTTTAGAAACTCTTGGTGCCTTTTGGTTGACCAAACTACTCACAAACGAGCTTGGAGCCTTTTAGGATGATCGAGCGATTATAAGAAAATCCTTAGGGATTTTAACTGACACGACCAAGCAATTTTAGGAACCCTTGGAGCCTTTTGGTATGACCAAGTGGTTTTTACCAAACCCTCAAAGCTTTTTGAAGTTGACCAAAGGGCTTACAGATGCCTTTGGGGCTTTTTGATTGACCAAACTACTTATGGGAGTGTTTGGAGCTTTTTAATATGACTGAGCAGTTTCAAAAAACCCTCGAAACCTTTTACTATGCTCTTCAAGCATGAAATACCTTAATATAAATGATGTTGAGAGATTCAGACTCTTCAACACCCCCTAGTGATGTTAGGCGATATGTGCCCAGATCAATATTTTTAGATATGATGTAGGGTCCTAGCCAATTAGCCGTAAATTTGTCTCGCATATATGGTGGAAAATTAGAGTTCTATTGGTTCTATTTCAAGACAATATCCCCAACTTCAAAGTCTCTCTAGTGGAATTTGATATTGTGAGCTCATTTTAGTAACTCCTGATAAACATGGAGACACTCGAGGGCATTCGTGCAATGTTCATCAAGTAGCATCAGTTGATCTAGTCAAGCTTTTCGTGCAGTGTCATCATCGATGAACTCCTTCAATGCGATGTGCAGCATTGGAATTTCCAATTCCAAGGGCATAATGGCCTTAGCGTCATATACTAGTGAGAATGGCATTGCCCCAGTGGGTGTCAAAATACTAGTCCTGGAAGCCCATAATGCAAGGGGTAGCTGGATATGCCAGTCTTTGTGGTTTTCTTGTATCATATTTTTCAATATGGCCACCACTATCTTATTTGAAGCTTCAACCTACCCGTTTGCTTACAAATAGTATGGAGTCACAAAACTATGTTTGATTCTATATTTAGATGTCAAAGCTCTCATAGTTTTGTTCTTGAAAGATGTTCCATTATCCGATATTATTTTGAATGGAATCCCAAAATGACTTAATATATGCTCTAGTATAAACTCTGCTATATGAGCTCCAGTTGTCATTGTTAAGGGTATTGCTTCCACCCACTTTGTAAAATACTTAGTAGCTATGATTATGAATATATGTTGGCTTGATGATGGAGGAAAGATCTTGCCTATAAGATCTAATCCCCACTAAGCAAATGACCAAGCCGCTTGAATGGGCTGTAAGGCCTACGATGGCAAGTGTGTAAGATTAGCATGATGCTGGCATTTAATGCATTTCTTGACATACACATTGCACTCCTTCTCTATAGTGGGCCAATAGTAGCCCATTCAAAGGATGCACTTGAAGATGGCCATGCCACTGAAATGGCCACCGCACGTATCATCATGGGCTTATGAAATCACCCATGATGCCTCTTGGGGATCTAAGAAACGAAGGAGAACTCCATCGTAGCCTCTTAGGTACAATATGTCTCCTATTAAGACATATTTGGCTACTTTTTGTTTAAATATGCACTTCACGACATGCGGTAATCCCTTTGGGATTATACTAAGCTTCAGGAAGTCTTTAATTTGTGACATCCAGTTTTGATAAGCCTCAGCTTTGACTGCTAATATGACTTGCTCCCCCTACGTATTTACATTTGTAAATATAAACTTAGAAACAACCCTATGGTGAATGGTAGTTCCACTCCCATAGGACTCTAGGAGGTTAATGACCCCCAGGGTGCTTTCTTAAGAAAGTCTTCAGCTTTTGCAGAACCATTCAACTCTTGGTTCTACACTGATCATGTTGATCGATTCTCTGTTATCATAGGCTACATGCTCTACTGCCAGATGTGAGAGCATCTTGATATGGATGGTAGTGAAATCAGAAGATGGATTCTAAGGGATTAAAGATCCCAAAGAAGCCATGGTATCTACAAATCTATTTGATGATCGAGGGATTGTCTCAATGTCATACCTTTCAAATTTGGCTAAATATGTGTCAACTAGATCTTTATAGGCTTTTAGTATGGGACATCAACACTAAAAAATCCCCTTGACTTGATTTACTATCAGCAAGGAGTCACCAAATATGTTCAATCTCTTAATATTCATGGCGATGACTATGTGGAGGTCCAACAATAGGGCTTCATACTGAGCATTGTTGTTGGTGCATGGAAAATCCAACTTGAATGACAAGGGCATTGGAGCTCCTTGCAGTGTGAAGAACACTATTCCAGCACCACCTCCTTGTTCGCACTTCAAACCGTCAAATAACAGAGTCTTATCAGTGTTGTTCTCTGGTTCTTTGGGTTTGAGAGCTTCAGATATGACGAAAACTGCATCGTTTGGAAGCTCAATTATTAGAGGTCTACTATTTGACAGTGGTACCTAAGCTAATTGATCTACTATGACCTATCCCTTAATGGACTTTTGGCTTATGAATTCCAAATCAAATTCCATCAATAACATGATCCTTTGCTACAAACCGCAGCTCTGGTGAGCAGTCTACATTGTAAACCATGGCGAAAATCCATGGTTAGCAATATGATAGGTTTACCCTCAATTTCAAGGACAGTGGGCTTGACCTCCTTGTCCAAATTGATGTTCAATGGTCACCTTCAGTGTCATCAAACTAATTTTGTAGTTGATTCTCTATGAAGGGCCTTCATTTTCTTGAATGTGTGTTTCTTGGCTCTCCTAGGCTCCTAGGGCATCCATAATGTAATTCATCATGAATATTGGCAAGTAGGAAGGGGATAAAGGCAATAGCTCTCTCTTAGTATACTCAATTGAGTGTATAATTCAATAGGGCTTCACTGCTCAAATCTCCAATGCTCTCTGATAGTTTACCCTAATTTTGAGGGGTATTTATAGGACTACCCAAGGGCTAGGGGTGGCTTCATGGAGAATCCAATATCAAGAAGGGGTGGTAGGATAGTTGTATTGGAAACTTCCATTCTCTAACCATCGTCTTCTAGATCAAATGGCCGTTACAACCGATTTGGCTCGAATTGAAGGCCAAATGAACTTTAGTTAAGACCATAGCTTACAGCTGTGGTCTAGACTATAAACCATAGGTATAAGCCATGGTTCAGCCTATATACCATAGGTCTCGGCTACGGTTTAGATTGATTAGGCCAAGGAGCCTAAATTGAGTGGTTAGAACCACTACTCTATCTTGGAGTCTATCCAAGATCCTCCATATGGTCTTGTAGCATGTTCATATGAGTAGTTGCCCTCAACATGACGCATTTTAGGTGTCTACACTTAGAATATTTAAGGTAGGCATAATACATTGATTTGCATTATGGTTTTGGAAGAAAGATAAAATATTTGCTTACATACCACACTGTGGAGGACATTACCATCATAAAGAAGGGGAAAATTTAGCTAATCGACGAATACCTTGATGGGTTAGGTCTATTTTACATTCTCCAAATATGGAGTTATGACCCTGATGGTATTTTCACTACCATAAATGTGGCCCTCAATAGAGAAAAGGCTTATAAATTTGAAAAGAGGTCTAGGGCTCATTTCAAACAAGGTAGAAATAATGATGAGACTGCTCTTTTGGAGTGGAATGTGTCGAAGATGGGTCAAATACCTTTGTGGTTGGATTTCTATGAGTAGATTGTTGATTATGACCCTAACCAGAAGAAGAGTCATCGGCTTACAGAAGCCATAATTCATGATATTGAAGGAAAAACTAAAATAAAAAGGACCCTCAGCCTAAGGAGGATGTTGTCGAAGAATCTAAGGAAGAAGAGCAATAGAACGTAGCAAATATATCATATTGGTAGAGAATGAGAATTGAAATTGGAAAACCTAAGTCTAAGTTTAGCATGAAGATTGATAGAGTTTTCCAAGAAATATAATGAAAATATCAAAACCTAGAACCAGAAGGACATTAGAAGCATATTGTTGATAGTTGAAAGGTCTTACACTGGTTCTGAATCTCTTTCTCCACCAATAGATTAGGAAGCCCCTATAGAGGAGTAGGAAACTCTTTTGACAATAGCTGAGGTCTTGAAAACTTTTCATCCTACCATTGAACAAGTGGAGAAGTTTCCTAAAGGAGTACAACTTCTGAGCAAAATGCAATATTCTAGTGAAAAAGTTATCAGTACTCTAGTCATCAAAGTAATGTCTAGGCCTAAAATCTTAGCTCTAGGGGGTCAGCCTCCAGACACATATATTTATTAGAGGAAGAAGTATGAGAGTTTGAGTTTCATGCCCCTTTATTTTACCCTTATAGTATTAGTTGAAGCACATCCCATTTTGGAGCAAGTCTTACTTGTTGGAGTTGTACAAGGAAATGTATTAGAAGAAGAATCAGAGAGTGATATGGCTTCCTTTCAATTGGTCCATAGAAGGACTAAAATATATCCAAAAATAAGTGAAAGAGAAGTTTTGAAGAAATATAGATTGGATATGGAGGAGATTACCAAAGAGGTGGTTGTTTCTGCTACAAAATAATTGACTCATCAAGGGCAGCAGTAGGAAATAGAGGTAGAAAAATAGCACCCTACATCTATAGGTGAAGGTATTGTTTCTAATATCTCTTCTCCTCTACATCCTCCTGAATCCCCAAAAAATTCTCCCTCTCTTTTTGGTCAAGAAAATATGATAAAGGTACCTTCTCCCTCTCGTAGTCCATCCCATATTTCATTGGTTATCTTTGAAGTAAAAGTTACCACCTTTGTTCCCCTAAAGTTACCTCAAATACCACTTTTAGCATCTGAGATTCCCACTTCATCATCTCCCATAATTTCATCTTCACTCTTATCATCACCACCATCACAGGGACATATCATTCCAAGTACCACCATTCATCTAGTTGTTAGTCTTGTGACTATCCCTATGAGTCTACCAATAGCAACAACAACAATAGTTATAGAGTCCACTATGATTACATAGACTGATATGAGTACTCCCACACCTCCATTATAAATGGTTTAGTCTACCCTTTCATTTTTGTTATATTTATCTCCCTTAGCTGCTAGTTTTTTAAGTCCTATCACTTTGCCAAAAGAGCAGGCTGCCACACAGAAGACAAATGATTTTTGGGTAGAGAAGCTTTCTAAGCCTTCCAACAGGATGACTATCACAAGAAGAAGTATGTATGTTGATCCATTGGCTAGGTAAAGAGTATCTAGATCTATGAATCCACTTGTAAGTAAGCCTAAAACTAAAATGACTATCCAAGATTACCGAGTGGAGGAGGTCATAGAAGATATTGATAAGCTTCCTGAATAATATGAGCTGATCATAGCCAGAGCCCACTTGGACACCTTCTATGTGAAGAATGATATATCTAGAGAGAAGGTGATCAAACTTGAGAAGCAAATTGATAAGCTTCAAAAGACCTTGAGAAATCTGAAGTAAGTGGAAAAGGCTCTGAAGAAAGAAGCCAAGGGTTGGCAAGAAAAATTTCAAGAACCCAATAAGCTCAAGGATCAACCAGGAGAGCAAAAGAAGATGAATGAATAACAAGCAAAAGAAATTCAAAGTTTGTGACATCAGCTTTAACTTGAGAAAGTCTTCTGGATTTTCCAAGGCTGATTTGAAGAAGATTAGAATAGAATTGCTCTCCGCAGTCCAAGAGAAATATCCAAGGCTTCAACTCATGATTAATTATCTTGATGATGTCATCCACTTACTCCCTAATTTTCAGAGAGAGCTAGATCATATCACCAGTGAGTTGTAGCCTATGGTGATTCCTATAGAGCAAATGTATAGGTTGGTTGATAGCATACTCAGTGATTCTGCTAAACCAATTTCCAATAAAGAATGGAATCTCACCAGAGTTGCTACCAGAATCATGGTTAAGAAGCACATGGCACTTCAAAAATCATGGTTTTTTTTTACAAGATTAAGGGAGTGATTAGGGATGTTGTTGATATGAATAAATAAATTATTCAATTTGGATTCAAAGGCCTATGGATGGAGGATCACAACTTGCTATATGTGGAAGAGATCCAAAAAAGCATCAATGAAAATTTACAAGATGAATTTGGAATTGATTCTCTTGAAGAGCCACTACCCCAAGAGCAAGTTGTATGATTAATTGTTAATTTTACCATATTAAGATATCTCATGGAAGATCTAGTGAATAGAGGGAATACTGCTAATTACAAGGATATTGGAGAATTACAATATGTTTATAAGTAGTTCAAAGAGACATCAAACCTCCCTAAAGCAGCTTGGAAACAGGATTTACAATCTCTAAAATTTATGATTCAACTGTTTGGTGATGCTTTTGGAGGAAGGCATAAAAAATAACCTTCTCCAAAATAAGAAGAAGAAGAAGAAGAGAATGAAGAAGAGGTCGAGGAAGAGGCCCATGAAGAGGAAGAACAGGATGGATCTGTTACAGGTCCGAAAGGGGCCCACACTTAGTTTATTTTTGTTTTTTGTACATATACACAAGTTTTGCATTTTTGTTTTTTTCTCTGACAATTCTTAGAAGTAAGGAATAAATGCATGAAGCCTAGAGAGGCACGAAGAGCAGCAGAGTTTGTATGAAGGTATTTTTGCAATAAGGCCTTATAAAAGAAGTAGAGTTATACCTGATTTTTGAAGATAATGGCAATAGGCCTATATTTTTGGGTATAGTCTCCTTATAAGAGGATGAGTTGGGATGTTTTTGGCATCATGTCTATATGAGCCTTTACCCTCTAAACAAGCTATTATATTTTTTAGAGGGTAATTTTTGTGTAACCATCAGAAAGGCTCACACCCGAGGTGTCCTATTGCAATAATTGATAAAAGCATAACATGCATACAAGAACGAGAGATTGACAACAAATGAATCAAGAAGAAATACACTTTATTCCATTATATTCGAAGTTAAAATCAAATTACAAGTACATCCCTCTTAGGGATAATCACTTTGATACAATATTACAATAGGAATGTGTAATTGTTTCCCTCTCAAGGGTCGGTGTTATTTCCAGGTGTCTTTTAGGGTGACACGAACTGCTCTAGGGTGGAGGTGCCCTCTTCTTCGCGATGGGGAAGGAACTTGATAGTTGGTTCTCCTTTGAAACTATTTCCTGTGGTCAAGAAACAACACAAGAATATTAAAAGGATAGGCAACCTCTCATGATGAGGCCCTTTTAGAAAAATTGCATAATGACACCATTAAACATGCATAATGAAGAAAACATGCAAAGTGCTTCTAAACTATGCAAACTAAATCAAGATTCATATAATAGCATAAAGATAAGTAGCAACTATAGTATGCATGGATTAAATATGTAAAACAAGGAATAAAAGTGCATAAAGAACCCATTAATGTCATAATTGAAGCATAACATGAAGAAGCTAATTCAATCTAATTCTACGGTTATAAATATGCTAAAATGTATTTAAACCATAGAAATAGCTAATATAAACTAATTAACCAAAAAAAATTGAAAAGGGGAAGGAGGTGATATCTCTACTACAAACCATAGCTCTAGTGAGTGGTCTACACTGTAAACCATAGTTGAAAGCTACGATTAGAACTCTGATAGGATTACCCTTAATTCCAAGGGTAGTGGGCTTGACCTCCTTGTACAATTGATGTTCAAGGGTCACCTTCGATGTCCTTCTAATAGGTTTGGTGGTTGAATCACTGTGATAGGCATTCGTTTGCCTGGATTTACGTTTCTTAGCTCTCCTAGACTTCTAGGGAATCCATAATGCAATTCATCATGAATATTGGCAAGTAGGTATGGGATAAGTGCAATAGCTCTCTCTTAGTATACTCGGTTGAGTGTACAATTTGATAAGGCTCCACTGCTCAAATATCCAATGCTCTCTCTGATAGTTTACCCTAATTCTGAGGGGTACTTATAGGACTACCCAAGGGCTAGGGGTGGCTTCTTGGAGAAGCGAATATTAAGAAGGGGTGGTTAGGACAGTTGGAATGGAAGCCTATAGAACATTCCATCCATTAACCGCCTTCTTCTAGATCAAATAGTCATTCCAACCGATTTGGCTCGGATTGAAGGACAACTGAACTTTAGTTAAAACCATAGGTCATAGTTGTGGTCTAGACTATAAACTATTGGTCTCAACCACAGTTCAGCTATAAACCATAGTTTTGGGCTACATTTTAGACTGATTAGGCCAAAGAGCCCAAATTGAGTGGTTAGAACCACTGCTCTATCTTGGAGTCTATCTAAGATCTTCCATATGGTCTTGTAGCATGTCCATATGAGTAGTGACCCTCGACGTGACACATTTTAGGTTTCTACAGATGCCACTTTTGAGATGTGTTGTGAGATCAAAAAACACTGAGCAAAAATATACCTCCTAAAGTGATGCTAAAGGTTCTATTATGATCATTAGTCAGATCAACATTAGATGCCCTAGGTCCTGCAAAAGGACGTGCATCCTGGAATCATTGCTTCCAACTCTTTGGAGGCTTAAGATTGAAAAGCTTGTACCCTTCTCATCTCATTCGGTGCATCTGTACATTCCATAGATATTTTCTAACCCATAGATCCTAAAGGTGAATAACACCAAGCAAAATCATATTTTCTATTTGCTCCAAGCAAAGGGGTAAGCTTATGATAGTTGTTGACAATGATTCACAAGGAGGAACATAATTTTAACAAAATCAAGGGATCTATAATTTCAAGGATTTTCTATTGATTTTGATTATGATTTGATATTATGACTACCCCCTCAAGTATGAGTCAATGAGGGTAATTACAATGAATAAAGCGATGATGTCGCTTGACCACCATGGATAATCTG
Source organism: Wollemia nobilis (assembly GCA_028583015.1). NCBI lineage: Eukaryota > Viridiplantae > Streptophyta > Pinopsida > Araucariales > Araucariaceae > Wollemia > Wollemia nobilis. The sequence continues at coordinate 14,513,961 of JAQPPZ010016881.1, forward strand.
AAAAAATTTAGATTTGAGCAAATTAATGCATTGGGTAGGCCTATTTCAGCTTTTGATTCCAACTATTAATAGTATTTGTACATTCCTATCCCATGGAGCAGTCGGGATACAATATCCATCTTAGGGAATCAATTTGATACAAATCCAATTAGATTTGTGTTGAATCAAATTATCGATGATTTTCTAAAAGATGTCATAGAAGACATGACATGAAACGCCTTGTTCTCATGGAGTAGTCCAGCCATGAAGGCCTTATTAGGGATTGAAAATAAGCATATCAGATCAATGATGAAAATTTTACCCTAAATGCCCTTATGGTAATTTACTCATCCTTTAGAATTGCATGGATCGCAAGTCGCTACAATCGCCAAGTGTATAAGGTAAATTACTAAATACGAGGCGTATTTGGTGTTTTTAATTATTTGAATTTTTTTTTTTAATTATGCATTGAGCTTATTTATTTTGCTAGGAGGTGCATCTCTCCATGGAAGGATTGTCATAGCTACGAACTCGGTTGAATGTACTTTATAATCTCAACCAGATTTTTAATTTTTAATTGGATCTCGGTGCTTGATTATCACTAAATTTCCAAATTGATTTGCTTTTATTGAGTTTTGACCCAATGGGAGGCATTAATTTATCTTTTTAGCCCTTCCCATGGTGGGATTTTTCTAAATTTCTTACCAATTTCAAATCGTAGCTAGGGTCTACGGTTTCTATTTGTAATTTTGGGAACCGCGGCTAGGGCCTGCGGTCCGCACGAAACATGAGAGGCTTATAAAAATTCCAAATTTCAAATTTCTCTCATTATTCCCTAAAAATGACTTGCAAGCTAGAGATTTGACAATGACAGCTAAGAAACTGACCTGCATCCTACCAAACTTCACCTACACCCTACACAACATGATGGCAGAGCACGGGCAAGCTTCTTCGAGCCGCGACGAACGAGGCAAGGGCAAGGTAATTCAAAAACCAAGACCTCGCATCCATTACCACTAAAAATGAACCCAATTAAGTAATTGTAAAATAAATCATCTAAATTATTGGCAATGAACCTCACCTTAGGCTAGGGTAGATTATGATTTAATTTTTTTCATTTTTGGTAGTGGTATCACACCCGGTAGGATCTCAATCAGAGACCGCAGGTACCAGCTGCGGTTCCCATTTGGGATTTTGAATGTTAACCACAGTTGGCAGTTGTGGTTCCCAAATGGTCAATTGGGAACTATAGCTACCAACTACGGTCAACATTCAAAATCCCAACGATCAATTTTTGACTGCATGCGGACTGCATGGTTGACCCGCGATTCACAAACTTTAGAAAAAATATGTAATTTTTTTAATTTTTCTAAGCTCTAATGGGCAATTAATGCTATTTAATGCATTTTTGACCTATATGAATGACAATTATGATTTGTAGGCCTGCATGATGACATCTTTTTGCAATTTTATCATTTTTTAGTTGTTTTTGCTAATTTTTAGGTTATTTTTATTTTTTTTTGCTTGTTTTAGTTAAATTTTTCCTTATATCATGCTGTCTATTTCAAATATTGACCTCTAGAGCTTGAGAGCTTGACATTCTTAAGACTCTCCATGGAGAGCTCACTCCTAGGGAGAGATAGTGGTTTGGAGCTGTCAGATTTAGCTATGTACTAGATCTACCCACTATCAGGGTAGATCAAGCCTATTTGACTGCGTTAGATTAGTTCTGAAATGCATGGACCAACACATTTCACCTGCCTATAGGTGAAATGATAGTTACCCTAGAGGACATATATAGGATATTTAGGATCCCCATTGATGGCAAGGCCATCGTTTCTTTAATTTTTAGAGCTGAGTCCATCTTTGATGTCATCTTCGATGCTCAAAGTGAGGAGGCTCAACAGGGCATTGACCATGGAGGGGTCCATATCGAATATTGGTAGGGGAAGAATTTCTTCTCTATACACAAGGCCATCTTCATGCAGCTTGTGGTGCAAGTTGTGCTTTCAGAATCCTCGAGCATGAGGATTCCATGGAACCTTCTAGCCACTATCAGGAGAGTTATTCAGAGCACCATTCATCAACCACTATGACTGGCCTAGGAGAGCACCATACTCTGCCAGCTATATTGAGAGCTCTACTAGATTACTAACCAAATCCACCATGGGATCAGCTACAGTCTACTTCTTTAGATTTGGGGTTGGCAACACATCAGGATAAAGCATCCTAGGGAGTTGTCCCTACACATTACAGATATTGACGATGCCCACCAGTGCTATGCCACCTACTGGCCTCAAAAAGAGGAGGGCTTTAGGAGTAGGACCCATGCTGGTGACATCCAATATTATATCACATGGTTTGTAGGACTCAGGCCAGATGATATCGAGTGGTAGCTGTACATGGAGTTTCTTGACTGGCCTGATGCCAACAAATGGCTTCAAGAGGCTCATTGGGATAGATGGTTACTTGGCTGTAAGGTCAATATTAGAGAGTACCAATTTTATTCTCTCATATTGTAGCAATTTGTCCTAGTATAGGACATTCCAAAGATCCTCTTCATCTATAGTCGATTGGCTTTAGAGACACATCTTCCATGGATCCAACCTCCGGCTCTAGGGGATGATCCAGATGATTTCCAAGAGACTAGAGCTGACCAACCTATTACCACTCCAACATACGATGAATTGTGGTCAATGTTGAGGTGGCATGGATTGGGGTCTCTAGGCAAAGTTGATGATCAGGTAGAGACGGTGATGGATCCTAACGGGTGCAGGGTGCACCAGCAAACAAAGGGCAAATGGGTCACATAGGCGACTATCGAGGAGGCTCCTAGGGATGAACTAGATAATGAGTATCTAGAGAGGGTGAGGTTCCTCCTAATATCATAGAGGGTATGCTCTTAGCTTAGGTTGCTGACCTGTAGAGTCAGCTTGGTAGATATCACACTCAATAATGCAAGTGAGACACTACCATTGCCACTCTAGAGGTGAAGCTAGCTAATCAAGACAGACAACTAGCTAAGGCACAGGAGGAGATCACCAACCTTATAGAGTAATCTACAGCAGTAGAATCTCTAGTTTAGGAGCTCACTAGTGCCCTCGATGTGACACTAACATAGCGGGGTGAGGCAGTTACAAAAAGGGATATTCTTAGGCTGTAGAGAGGAGATCCTACATCCTCTTAGATTTGCATGGGGCCACCAGCTACTCCACTAGTCATAGGTGTGGATTCGATGACAGAGATCAGATGGTTCACTTCTCTCATGGAGGAGAGAAATGATCGATTGGATGTGAGAGCAGCTTGCATATCTCAACTAGAGGGCTTCATTGAGCTAAGGGGTTTAGAGGTTCCCAAGGACATGTAGGCTGCAGGATCATAGAGCACTAGGACTACTACTATAAGGAATTCCTCAGTGAGTTCCAACCACTAGACTCATAGGATCGAGTGGACTCACCGATCTTCCAGCACACACAGAGCCAACTCTCATAGGATCCATAGAGATACAAGTTGTGATTCGTAGGTTGGGGGTGCAGACCCTCCTTAGTACACATTTATAACATATGTATTATACCATTTTTGAGTGTAAGGTCAAGGACCTACACAGTTGTAGCCTACGAGTATTTTTGTACTCCCGATGTACTCTGAGACATTTATATATAATATGACTGATCATTTTATGGCTCATTATTGTGTACTCATTTATTTTTGATTTTATGTTTATGTGATGCACATGTATGCAATTCTTATGTTATGCCAATGCTATATGATGTGATGTATGGATGACATGCACTAGATAGCTATTTAATTTATGATGATGATATGCAGTGATATAGATGCTTAGATGTGATTTTTATAATGGATGCATATGGATGCGATGTTTTTTCTCTTAACGCATATCTAATATTGCTTTATTGTATGCATTAATGTATGTAATGATTTATTTATATGATGAAAATCTAATGTAAATGAACCTATATGCTTTAATCACTTAAAAAATAGGGAATGAATGCAAATATGTTTATCAATATAATGGATGACACCACAGAATGTATAAAAATCATGAGTGTAATTGAAAATCCTTAAGAATTTAATCAATGTATCGCCCATATATGAAATGCAATGGTATGTGATGTTATGATGTGAATGATATAATGTGTCATTCGATTTTCTTTTGTAAAATTTTGAAAAATATACACGATATAGTCAGTGGTCGTCTAAATATTTTTTCTAATTTCAATCTAGTATCTATCCTATATTTTGATTGTGCTTTATATAATGATGTATCATGGATTCGATACTTTGCAATTTGATGATTTATATGGTTGCAATATTTGTCATTTTGTTGCTATGGAAGAAATTTTTGAGGTTTTCCATGAGACTCAAACACCCTAATAGAATTATCAAAAGTTGGATACTAACCACACTAGACTTCTGAGATAAAAGACTTTTTCTAGGATAGGCCCTAATTGTTCATTATCCCTGTGTGTGCACATGATTATTTTAAGATAAGACACAAGCATTCCTCAATGTCAGGCAGGATTCTTTAAGCCCATTGCTATGATAAGGGTTCCACAAATGTCTTATCCAATCTCAAGTTTATATTTTAGTTGGACTAAGACACTAGGAAATGCAAGACACCTGGAGCTAGCTCTTCCACATTCAAACATTGGTCTTGTTCATAAGCAAGGTGCTAATGCGTTAGACATATCATCATGCGTAAGGTACAGTAGTGCCGATAATTCTAGGGATTAAGGCTCATTCCTTTCTATCCTTCAATTTTTAGGATACTTGCTCATATGTAGTGAAGCAAGGGAGTCGATTCCATCTTCTTTTTGAACTATCTTTGGATCTTCATTTTATCTCTCTTCGAATAGGATTTTGGATCTTCATTTGATCTCCGCTCAAACTTTTATTTATGATCTTCATTTGATCTTAACTTTGAACTTTGATTTATGATCTGTTTTCTGATATTCATTCGATATTTACTTTTCGACATTTACATTTGATAATTTTCTTCAAAAAATTTCCTTTGGGGAGATTTACTTGGAAAAACTATTTCTGGTATATCGATTGAGAATATCGATCTTATGATATCAATATGGGATATCACTCTGGGGAGTCGATCTATGATATCGGTCTAGGGTATCAATCATGAGGATTGATGTGGTATATCTCTATAGGATATTGCTCATTTTATCGTAAGCAAGGGATTCTAAATAGGGAACTAACATGTCCTTTTGGCAACTTCCAACATTTACCATACCATCCACACAGAGGGATAAGCAAGAATAACTCTTTTTACTTCAGGATACCCAGTCTTGCTTCATGGCTTTCATATTCCCCTAGTCCTTGTTAGAGTTGTTTAAATTTGTAGATTAGTGATAGGATTCTGATATGCTAAGGGATATACTAACTAAACCTTAGCTACAAAATCAAAGTAATATTTCTACCAACTCTTGATAATACCACTAGGTATGGCTGAGTGATCGAAAAACCCTAGTATATATCCATAGCAACATTATAGGTTGTGTTGAAAAACACAATTACTCACATGAATTATGGATCATGATAAATGCAGAGATGCATGATTTAAAAACAAACATGGTGTCGTTTGTAAGACTGACAAACACAATGCCTTCTATTACGAAATTCAACGAATGAAAAATACCTAAATGCAATGCAATAATGCAGCGAATGCATATGTAAATGCAAAATGACGATGCAAAATTCAAATGCAAATGCAAATGTTTTTGGATTTTATGCTTTACCAATTTTTTTGGATTTTATTGATTTTATAATTTTTATGGGTTTTGAGCCTCATAATTGACCAAATTATGAGTACATGCCTCTAGAACCTTTAGATTGACCAAGCAATTTTTAAGAGTCCTTAGAGCTTTTAGGATTGACCAAAGGGATTATGGGTACTTTTGGCGAATTTTGGGATGACCAAGCAATTTTGAGAATCCTTGGAGCCTTGGGGTGACTGAGCGGATTTGACCAAACCCTCAAAGCTTTTGAGGTTGACAAAAGGTCTTACAAATGCCTTTGGTGCTTTTTAAGGTTGACCAAAGGGCTTACGGATGCCTTTGGAGCTTTTTGATTGACCAAACCATTTATGAGATTGTTTGGAACCTTTTAGGATGACCGAGCAGTTACAAGAAAATCTCAAAGCCTTTTACTATGCTCTTCAAGCATAAAATGCCTTAATATGGATGATTTTGAGAGGTTTAGGCTCTTCAAAACCCCCTAGAGATGTTAGGCGATAGGTACCCAGACCAATATTTTCAGATATGATGTAGGGTCCTAGCCAATTAGCCACAAATTTGTCTCGCATATCTGGTGGCAAATTAGAGTTCTATTGGTTTTCTTTCAAGACAAGATCCCCAACTTCAAATTCTCTATGGTGGACTTTGATATTGTAAGCTCATTTTAGTTGCTCTTGATAAATGTAGAGATGCTCCAAGGCATTCATGTGATGTTCATCAAGTAGCATCGATTTATCTAGTCGAGCTTTCCGTGCAGTGTCATCATCAATGAACTCTTTCAATGCGACATGCAGCATTGGAATTTCTAATTCCAAGGGCATAATGGCCTTAGTGCCATATACTAGTGAGAACGGTGTTACCCCAGTGGGCATCTGAATACTAGTCCTATAATACCATAACACAAGGGGCAGCTAGATGTGCCAGTCTTTGTGGTTTTCTTGTACCATATTTTTCAAAATGGCCACCACTGTCTTATTTAAAGCTTTAGCCTGCCTGTTTGCTTGTGGATAGTATGGAGTAGCAAAAATATGTTTGATTCTATATTTAGATGTCAAAGCTCTCATAGTTTTGTTCTTGAAAGACATTCCATTATCTGATATTATTTTAGATGGAATCCCAAAACAACTTATGATATGCTCTAGTATAAACTCTGTTATATGAGCTCCAGTTGTCGTTGTTAAGGGTATTGCTTCCACCCACTTTGTAAAATACTCAGTAGCCATGCTTATGAATGTATGTCAGTCCGATGACGAAAGAGAGATCTTGCCTACAAGATCTAGTCCCCACTAAGCAAATGGTCAAGCCACTTGGATGGGCTGTAAGGCCTACGATGGAAAGTGCATAAGATTAGCATGATGTTGGCATTTAACACATTTCTTGACATACACATTTCACTCCTTCTCCATAGTGGGCCAATAGTAGCCCATTTGAAGGATGCGCTTGACAATGGCCATGCCATTGAAATGGCCCCCACACGTACCATCATGAGCCTGCAAAATCACCCATGATGCCTCTTGGGGATTGTTGTGGCTACTCCACAACGTACCCCAAAATTGGGGACCCACCCTTTTGCATGTGTTCCAAGAAGACTGAAGTGGCCCATAGGCTAAAAATCAAGGAAAAAAAGCAAAAAATCCACAAGAAAAAAAAGGTGTCGCGATATCGCGACATGTTGCTTGGTCGCGGCCAAAATAGAAAAAGTGTCGTGATATCGCGACATGTTGCGCCATCACGGCCAAAATAGAAAAAGCGTCACGATATCGCGACATGTTGCACCATCATGGTCGTATAGGAAAAGTGTCGTGATATCGTGACATGTTGCAGCATCGTGGCCAAAATAGAAAAAGCGTCGCGATATCGTGACATGTTGTAGTTTGTAGCAAAAAGAGAAAAGGTGTCACGATATCGCGACATGTTGCTTGGTTGCGGTCAGAGGAGAAAAAGTGTCGCGATATCGCGACATGTTGCATTTTCATGACCGTACAAGAAGAAGTGTCACGATATCGTGACATGTAGCACTTTCGCAATTCAACAGAAAGAGAAATGGCTAGAAAGAAAAAGTGTCGTGATATCGCGACATGTTGCATTTTCACGACCAAATGAGAAAAGAAAGAACTAGAAAAGAAAAGTGTCGCGATATCACATGTTGCGTTTTCATGTCCGTACAGGAAAAAGTGTCGCGATATCGTGACATGTTGCATTTTCATGACCAAATGAGAAAATAAAGAACTAGAAAAGAAAAGTGTCGCGATATCGTGACATGTTGCATTTTCACGATCGTACAGGAAAAAGTGTCGCGATATCGCGACATGTTGCGTTTTCGTGACCAAATAAGACAAGAAATAACAAGAAAAGAAAAGTGTCGCGATATCGCTACATGTTGCAGTTTCGCAGCCGTATAGGAAAAGTGTCATGATATCGCAACATGTTGCATTTTCATGATGCAAAGCATAGAGAGAGGCAAAAGAGAAAAAGTGTCGCAATATCACGACATGTTGCACTATCACGGCTAAAAGCAATAGAAGACAGAAGGGACCAAAAGTGTCGCGATATCGTGACATGTTAAATTTTTGCGACTAAAAGCAACAAAATACAGAAGGGGCCAAAAGTGTCGCGATATCGTGACATGTTACATTTTCACGATTCAAAAGGGGCAGCCAAGCTGAGAAACAAGAAGTGTCATGATATTGTGACATGTTCCAGTTTTGCCAAGGTAACGGACCTGCATAGTGATGTGGACATAAGGACAAAATCTAATGAATAAGACAAAGTGTTACATGATCATTCAAGATGACCGTTACACACGGAGGGAAAACAAATGCAAGCCAATGAGGAGAAAACATAGCGAAGGGCCACAAAATGGAAACCAAAGCACACGCAGTCAGGGAAGGTGAAACGAGCAGCCACCAAAAAATGAAACGAACCATCATGGAAGGAGAAGCAATTTGTTTAGAATTTTAAATACGCCATTCAAAGAGGCCAAAAAAGGGGGGGTCGGAAACCGCTGCAAGCAGAGTTGCAGAGCTAAAGGCGAGAAGGCCATTCTAGGCCTGTTTGAGTTGTTTCTCTTCCACAGACTGGTTTGGAAAAACCAGAAATGCTGCCATTGTAAAATGACATATTTTTAATGCAGAAGTGTTCAAAAATTTGCATTTTATGGGCAAGAAAGAAGGAGATTTTCTGTGCATGTTATGGATTTAATGTTTATTCTTTCATTTTTTTTTTCAGATTTCGAATTTATAGATAATGTTAAATGCCATCTTTTTGGGTTACATTATGCGAATATTTGAAATCTGAAATGTTATTTCATACCCTAGGAACCAGCATTTAGTCTATGGGGATTGTGCATGTTTTGCAAGTCCAATAGGTTAGGTTGCATGCATGGAGACCTCACATCTTCGATTTTGTCGGAACAGGATAGCATCATACTGAATGTGTTTTATTTTCAATTTCCTGCATTTCTTTTTCATTTTCTGCATTTTATTTTTCTAGAAAGTTTAACTTATTTAAAACAAACATTTAAAATTTACAAAATCCAAAAAAAAAACAATGAACAATTTCTAAAGCTTCATGATGAAATAAACCAGCATTGCCCCTTGTTTACAGTTACTTGCAATCACTAAGGTGTTCCAAGCATTTAAATTGAATATCTTTTAATACACATATGCAAATGCTAATACAGCGGAGACCTTGGAGAAGTTGTGTTTAACTTCTTTGCAAGAGGGGATTTGGAACCCAAATCCTAAAGGAGAGTTGTACTTTCACAACTGGGTGAAAACAACACTCAACAGGGATTTAAGAAATGAAGGAGAACTCCATAATAGCTTCATTGGTACAAGATGTCTCTTATTAAGACATATTTGGCCACTTTCTATTTAAATGTGTGCTTCGTGGCATACAAAAATATCTCTGGGATTATACTAAGCTTTAGAAAGTCTTTAATTTGTGACATCCAATTTTGATAAATCTCATCTTTGATTGCTAAGATGAATTGCTCCCCCTGCGTATTTACCTTTGCAAATACAGACTCTAAAACAACCCTATGGTGAATGGTAGTACCACTCCCCATAGGACTCTGAGAGGTAAATGACCCCCAAGGTGACTTCTTAATAAAGTATTTAGCTCTGTAGAACTATTTAGCATGTTGATTGATTCTCTGTTATCATAGGATGCACACTCTACCACTGGATGTGAGAGCATATTGACATGGATGGTAGTAAAATCAGTAGATGGATTCTGAGGGATTAAAGATCCCAAATAAGCCATGGTATCTGCAAACCTATTTGACGATCGAGGGATTGCCTCAATTTCATACCATTCAAATTTGGCCAAATATGTGTCAACTAGATCTTTATAGGCTTTCAGTACGATACATCGACACTGGAAACACTCCTTAACTTGATTTACTATGAGCAAGGAGTCACCAAAGATATTCAATATCTTAATATTTATGGTGACGGTTGTGTGGAGGCCCAATAGTAGAGCTTCATACTTAGCATTGTTGTTGGTGCATGAAAAATCCAACTTGAATGACAAGGGCATTAGAGCCCCTTGCGGCATGAAGAACACTATTCCAGTACCACCCCCTTATTCATACTTCAAACCGTCGAATAATAGAGTCATATCAGCATTATTCTCTGGTTATTCGGGCTCAAGAGATTCATATATGACGAAGACTACATCATCTAGAATCTCGATTGTTAGAGGACTACTATTTGATAGTGGTACCTTATCTAATTGATTTGCTATGACCTATCCCTTAATGGACTTCTGGCTTATGAATTCCAGATCGAATTCCATCAAAAGCATGATCCACTTCATAGTACACGTATTATGATAAGTCTTACTCATCATGTACTACAAAGGATTCTATTTGGATATAACATACATCGTATGACTTAGCATATAGTGTCACAATTTCTTTGTAGCGAACACTATTGCTAAACATAATTTTTCCACATATGCATACCCAAGCTTATAGCTCACCAAGGTTCGACTAATATAATATATGTTCTATTATTTGCCTTGCACATTTTTTTGGGCTAACATGATTCCCAGTGCAAATTCATTTGTTGATATATAGTAGAAAAGGCACCTCTAGCCTTGGTGGAGCTAGCACTGGTGGTGTCGCTAGGTATTGCTTTATCTCAGTGAAGGTTGCCTTGCAGTCCTCGTCCTAGTTTAATGGGACCCCCTTATGTAGAAGTCAATTCATGGGTCGACATTTATCCAATAGTTGGGTGATAAATCACTTTATCGAGGCTACCTTACCCTTAAGGCTCCTTAATTCCTTAATATTGGTGGGAGGATACATTTCCAAAATGGCCTTGACCTTCACTGGGTCTACTTCGATGCCTCTCTTAGATATGATGAACCCTAATAATTTTCCATAAGTTACACCAAATACACACTTCGTAGGATTCAACCTAACATTGTGCTCTATCAGGCGATCGAAGACTTTCCTTAAGACCTCTGCATGCTCTTCTCACAGAAATGACTTGGCTAACAAGTCATCGATATAATATTCAAGAATTTTGTGCATATAGTCATGAAAAATGTATGTCATGGCCCATTGATATGTGGCACAAATGTTTTTAAGGCCGAATGGCATAACTTTATAGCAAAAAATTCCCCATGGTGTTATAAATGCGGTTTTATGATGGTCTTCGAGTTTAATACAAATTTGATTATAACCATAAAAACCATCCATTAAGGAGAGAATTTTATAACCTGCAGTTGCATCTATGAGAGCATCAATATTGGGCAACAAAAATGAATCTTTGGGTGTTGCCTTATTTAGGTCTCTGAAATTCATGCAAATACGGATTCTTCCATCGGGTTTTCCCACGGGTACCATATTGGACACCCATTCTGGATAATCGATGTAAATCATAAACTCCACATCCAACAACTTTTTTAGCTCATATTTCACCATTAAGGCTACTATTGGGTGCATTTTCCCAAGCTTTTGCTTGATTGGCTTCTTCGTCAGATATAGAGAAAGGTTATGCATAACCAATTTTGGGTCTAGCCCTAGCATATCCTTATACGACCAAGAAAAAAAATTTGGTCTCTCTTTCAGCAGAGGGATGAGGATGGCCTGCTCATATGGAGTGAGACTCTCTCCAAATTTAACCTTCTTTGCACTAGCGGGATCATTACTGATATCCACCTCAAAGGTTTCCTCTACCAACATATGTGATCCCTCCTCAAGCTGGTGAGGTGTAGGAATCAGATGGATGTCATCATCTGGGTTGATCGATTCTATGTTGGAAGCATTTTTGGCATGTTAAACATCATATACATAGCCTAGCACAAAATGGAAAGGTTGCAACATTTCTTCATTGGGGAAGAAATCCTCAGGCTCAACGGGTGAGTCAGCGTGATCCCAGTCGATAGCATTTGTTAAGATACAATGGTTTAGACAGATATGCTAGATTGCAGAGTGGAGTGGTCAAATAAATGGAGAACATGTTTATGGAATGGAATTGATCTCTAGGACCACACAGACTTACCTCTACAAAATTTGCATAGTCCTCATACCCACGATCTGGCTCTAATGGCATAGGCACACAAGGGTCTCCTTGTGAGGACTATGAATAACTAGATCCTCCCTGTGCACTGCATGCAAAAAAGGATCATTTGGCTCATGAAGCTCCATGTAGATTGGTGGAAGGGGATTAACCAACCGATGAATTTGGTCCAAGTTTAACCATCTTGCTCTCAAACGTGGACCAACATGTAGTTGTCGATAGACCTCATCAATGTCAATGGGTTGATGATGGTAACACAAATAAGGAGGACCAAGGTAAGCCCTATCTAACTCATCTTCTTCATCACTATCATAATAGAATCCTTCATTCACCCCCACTCTTGAAGGGCACTCCTCCAAATGAGGCCCCATGAATCTTACTTCTTATATGTTGTCATCACTATCCAAAAAAACTGGATAATTATACCTCATGTACGATGATGTCGAGAAAATTGGCTCGATATCTTCCCCTGAATGATCCACGTTGGGAAGGATCTCTTCGGTATCCTGTACCAAATCAATATGCAATAGATGTCACATGTGCTAGGGCCTCTTATAGGCACCTTTGAATTCACCCCCAGATTCTTTGTCGTTTGAGGATTCCTCGTCTACGTCATAGCCTGGTCCACTCATATCGAAGGTGGAATCCGCTCCATATTCATTATAAATATCTCCTAGCTTGAGATCGCTTACAGTAATGGGGTAACACCCTTTAACATCTATGTCATTGATTGCATCATGGGTTTGGTGTTCCATTTGATCTCTAGGGTTCATTTATATCTCAGTCTTCTCAAGGAGCCCTTCATGATGATCTTCAAGTGGCTCAGCGGTGATGACAGATATCATAGGGTGATTCCTCCAAAATTTGGAAGGATTCGGATGATATGGATTAAAATCCACATCATCCACCATACTCAGGTATAGACGATCTAGGGATGCTACAAGAAAATCATCCTGCCCCTGTATCTGTAACCCTAGACCGAATCTATCTGTGACTAATTGATAATGAGGTTCCAACGGAGTCCTCTGTCCTTGTTCAAAGAGACCAAAGTCGTATCCATGCTAGTGATATAACTCAAAAATATGCATGGCATACTCTAGATTGGATAGATAACGAATGTTTACCATGAAAGGTTCCTCGTCATCTTCATCCATGGGCTATCATGTTGGAAGCTGGTCTAGCCCCACATAGATCCATGGGCTATTTGGTTAGGCGGCTCTCCCAATGGAACCACCGATCCAATCGGATAACGATGAGTAGATGATCGGCCCATCTCCTGCACAGTATTCAGAATTAGACCAAAGGTCACATTCTGCACAAGGTACTCAGCTAAACCGATATTAGCGAGATGTACTGTCACTCGTGGTATGGATGATCCTACTGATGATGAAGGAGAGGCAGGATGAGGTGCCTCCTCAGCTTGGTCTTGGGGTTCCTCAACTTCCATGGGAATGGGAACCTCCTTGACGATTGGCTCAAGCTCATGCTATTTCTATTTTTCACCCATCATTGCCTTCAATTTCTTGTCATCCCAATGCATGACTGATGTTGATGGTTTCAAGGAAGTGGTAATGGTGTGATCCGATCTATGTGACACATATGGCATTGGTTGAGCATGCATTGCCAGTTTACCTCTTGGTTTCTTTATTGGTGACGACAACCGAACATCCAGGTGAATTGATGGAAGTATGAAACCCCCAAGCAAATATGATAGGTTCATGAATTTAAATGGCTCTTCATCCGATGCCACTATGTGAACCAGTCCCTCGTGAATATATTTCACACACTAATGCAATATCGAGGGAATGCAATGCATTTCACGAATCCAAGGCCTACCAAGTAATGTTGTATTGCATGGCCCCTTCTATAACATGACACATTATTGAAATGGTCTTCAGACCTACCTGCACGAGTAGGATAATTGTGCTAATAGTCGAACATAATACGTCATTGAATGCTCTTAATGTAAATTTAGTTGGCACAATGTGTGATTTAGGTAGCTTCAAATGACTTGGTCATTATTATATTGATCGATGAGTTAGTATCGATCAAGACCCTTTTAAATTGCATGTGATTAACACATGCGATTATGTACAATGTTGGGTTAGTCGTAGTTGTATAAATTTTCCTTATCTCATTATCATAAAATTGGATCATCAGTTCCTGAAACTATTGTACATGTCTCATAAAATTAGTAAATGCCTACACATACTAGGACTATACTTAAATGGACCTTAGAATGTCCATAAGAGTCTCCCTGTGCCTCGAGGACTATTGTATTAAATCATATATTGACAACTTCATAGAAGTTGTCTGCAGGTTTTAGACCAACCTGTCCCTTATGGTCACCACCAATCTTGTTGGTGGGCTTGGAATATTCTGTATTGACCACTGATTTGGTGTGGCTTGTATTTGAATGGGAGTGTGAGGTTGATTATGTTGTTCATATCTCCCATGCCTAGTGACAACGTTGACCATGCCTATGAACCCCTAGGTAGGTGTTTTGACTCACACCTAGTTAACTTAACCAATTTTGTTCTGAGGTGCCTCATGATTTGGCAAGGGTTTTTTGTAAATCCCCATATTCTGATTATCGGGAACCTACGGGTTGTGTGACACTACAAGCTCACATTTGTCAATAATATTTTGCACCACATGTTTGAAATTCTAGCACACCTCAATGTCATGGCCTTTTTTTTGATGAAAAATACAAAATAGATCCTCTTAGAACCCCTTTGGTTTGGGTTGATTGGGGTCTATCATCTTGACTTCGAGCAATCTAATTGCCTTGGCCTTGCATAAATAATGGAAAATTGACATTAGCAATTTCATCAGTGGTGTGAACTGGCAAGGTGGGCGTTGATATTTTTTCTTGCTCTTATAATTGTTGTTGTTCTTGTCATATTGCATAGGGGGAGGTTGGGCTTGATAATTCTATTTTTGTTGCCATTTTTCCTCCTATTGGAGATTTAGTACCACTTGATTTACATTGGCATACTTTCCCTGTTGTTTTGTGGCACTCTTCTTTTGTCTCTATCTCCTATTTTTGAGCTTCAAGTTGCCCTCCTGAAACTTGATGTCCTTGGCACCAAAGCCTCTTCGAATGTAGGATACTATTGTAGTTGTAGCAGTAATGAGATGTGCTTGGCACAACTCTTCATAAACATTCGAGTTAACTCTATGGTAGGAATAGGGAATGGCAACTTCACCATTAGTCTCCTCCATATCTTCCCATATTGCTCTATTGACTTGTCGTCGCGTTGAGCTAGCACAACCAAATTAGAAAGATTGGCCTATTTTTTGATGCCAAAGGAATAGTGTTCAAGAAAGGCATCATCTAATTTCTTAAAACTAGTTATGTTGTGTTTCTTTAGCTGATTGAACCACTCTCGAGTAGGACCAAAAAGTGTAGTGATGAACGTACGTAACAACAATGCATCATTGCTTATTATCTGAAAATAAGCATCCAAAAAGCACGTGACATGTTCCTATGCATCCTTGTCACCCTTAAACTTGTCCAAACTGGTCATATCAAAATTCTCAGGGTAATCCAGAGTAGGCACTAAAGGATCCAAAGGCTCGTTATGGATTTTCCTCAATGTTAGCTTTTGAATAGTCACGCCTTGTCTCTCGATGGCTTTAATATTCTCGGCTAAGGCCTTATAGGCCTTTGAATACAGAAATTCCTCCTCCCTAAGTTGACGTGTAGGTGGCTTAGGAGGTACTATCTTACTTGTATAAGATGAAGGTCATTGCTCTTCCTCCTCCTCAGCTTGGGAGCTCTTAGGATATTCTTGCTCGTATCCTTCTCCCACTGCTTCTTCATGCTACCTCTGTCTCTGATTATCAAGTGGTAGTGACCTCTCACTTTGTTCAACACTAGCATGAGTATGAGTATCTCTATGCTCTTTATGCATATCAACTTGTGACAAAGCATTTCTATATACACACTCTCTATGCTCATCTTGAGGATATAGACCAGCCCTAGCTAACCTATCCTCCTACTCCATGCATTCCTTCTGGGTAAGGATACGCTCTTTGCGCATGCACTGCTCATATAGCCTCTGTCTCATGATCCTCTACGCTTGAATATTCTAATCTTCAATGTGTTGCCTCTCTAGGTGAGCATCCTCCAATTGATCTTGGAGGAGTTGGAATTTTTGCTCTGATACCAGTTGATGTTATCTATCAATATGATCGGTCATGGGAGGCCTCTGGTATCCCTACTCTGTATGAGCGACCTTGGGGGTTCTAGGACTGATGTGTTGTGCCTTTACCTCTATATATGAAGATGATATTAGCCTCCTACTATGACCTATACTATGAACCACCATGAGCAGATAGTGAGTGTGTGACATGAGGGTTCTTAGAAGCCTCTCATATTCTCTAGTAGTGCAGACGATACTCATGTTACACTCACTTAGGGCTCGAGTGGATGGAGAAGAAGGCTTGCAGTCTAGCTACTCTAGAACACTACATAAACCCTCTAGCTACCTATACCGCCATCACTCATGCTACGATGTGCCATTATCTCCCACCTTTGATATATCAATGGTGATCTTGCATGGTGGACCATGCATGGGAGTATGGTTAGACCTATGCTCGGTAGCAAGCCTATCTGTCTGCACTTGAATGGGTGGTTATCTAGTACTTATATAATAATAAGGTGGACCCATAGATATTCTAGTGGACTTAGTACATAGGGGCACCAACCTAGTCCCCTGCACAACAAACTCTTTGGCCAATCCCATGGATGCACGTGCATTGCAATCTCGATAATGGATCTCAAGTGGAACACCCTCATGCTGTAAGGTTTCCTATTCTATTATGTGCCTATAGGAGTGTACTAAAGCTCCTCTATCTAGGGTTTGCTCTATAGGCTCCCCTTGTGTCGAGTTATCTCCTTGAATGCTATCCAAATGATATTCGGTTCGCTCATGTGGTTGAGGAATTGACACATACTATTGTGAATTGGTTAGGGGTTGGTCATCGGCGTTGGCTTTGGACCTTTTTCGACCATCCCGTGTATCCACCATTATGTACCTAGAGTCTAAATGTATTATTATTAAGAAAACAAGGTATACAATAATGATTATCTCATTTTAAATTTTGAAAGTGAGTCCTAAATTTTTTTATGTGTTTTAAAGGTTTGTTGTATCAGTGTAGAAAATCTTATCGTGTTTTGCAAAACTTGTTGGATTTTATTCTTAGTTTAATGTCTTTCACCTATACACTTGCAGCTCAACAACTTGGCTATAAACTCTAAGTCACATAATCGAACCTATAATGTGTGGTAATGAAGCCCACACACGATTACGGAGCACAGGTCCTCCCAGATCCTCATCCGTTTTCCTCCAGTTAGCGTTATACCCTTCGAAGAGAATACATGCAAATTTTCTAGGGTACGAAAGGTTATAAGATCCGATATTGGTCTAGTATCCAAAATGTTCAAGGGATTTGGGCCAATGGATGGAAGTTACGCCCACCGTCGTTGAACCCTACTAGTGGTTGGATGTCAAGCCCAACTCACTAGCATTTAAGTGCCAAGTAGTGTGTGTGGTTCCTTTTAATGTACATAAAAGAAATGCATCATATACCATACATGCTCATTTTATAAATGTTTTTGCAATATGAAAGAACATTTCAAATTTATAAAATTTAAGCTATTCTAGATGCTCTTAAGAATATGCAGATTACGATGCTAAATGGCCACTAATTGGGCCTCACACATGCAAACCATCCACACATCTGTATAAAGCATGTTGTAGCCTAGAGTGAATTACAATTAGAGGTTCGTTGTTCCCAGAAGCACCTTTCTATTGGAATAAAAACATGAAAGCAAACTAGGATGATTTATTTACTCTTTTCTTAGTTATTTTTCTAATTTGCATTCGAATTAAACTAACTGTGAAAACACAGAGAGCATAAAAGTAATAGAGGGCTGAAAATAGGACCTACCTCAGGTCTTGCATTGGCTGATATTTTGAATTTGACTATCTGTGTTGTTAGCAGGAGACCATAGGTCTAATCTATGGTTATGACTGTAAACCGTGCTTTGTACCTACGATTCAGTTGCTGGCCCATAGCTGATAGCTACGATCTATACCTACAAGTGCAAAAACAAGTAAAACATAGTTAGGTTTTATAAATGTGAGGTTTTGCTATGATCACATTTTGTAACCACCGAAAAGGCTCACACCCGAGGCATCCTATTACAATAATTGACAAAAGCATAACATGCATACAAGAATGAGAGATTGAAAACAAATTAATCAAGAAGAAATACACTTTATTCCATTATATTCAAAGTCAAAATCAAATTACAGGTACATCCCTCTTAGGGATAATCACTTTGATATAATATTACAATAGGAATGTGTAATTGTTTCCCTCTCAAGGGTAGGTGTGATTTCCAAGTGCCTTTAAGGGTGACACGAACTTCTCTAGGGTGGAGGTGCCCTCTTCTTCACGATAGGGAAGGAACTTGATAGTTGGTTCTCCTTTGAAACTATTCCCTGCGGTCAAGAAACAATACAAGAATTTCAAAAGGATAGGCAACCTCTGATGATGAGGCCCTTTTAGGAAAATTGCATAATGACACCATTAAACATGCATAATCAATAAAACATGCAAAATGCTTCTAAATAATGCAAACTGCATCAAGATTTATATAATAGCATAAAGATAAGTAGCAGTTACACTATGCATGGATTAAATATGTAAAATAAGGAATAAAAGTGTATAAATAACCCATTAATGTCCTAATTGAAGCATAACATGAAGAAGCTAATTTAACCTAATTCTACGATCATAAATTTGCTAAAATATATTTAAACCATGGAAACAGCTAATCTAAACTAATTAACCAGATAAAATTGAAAAGGGGAAGGAGGTGATACCCCTACTGTAAACCACAGCTCTGGTGAGTGATCCACACTATAAACCATAGCTGAAATCCATGGTTAGCACTCTGATAGGCTTACCCTCAATTCCAAGGGTAGTGGGCTTGACCTCCTTGTCCAATTGATGTTCAATGGTCACCTTCGATGTCCTAATATTTTTTGTGGTTGAATCACTGTGATGGGCCTTCGTTTGCCTGGATTTTCATTTCTTGGCTCTCCTAGACTTCTAGGCCATCCATAATGTAATTCATCATGAATCTTGGCAAGTAGGTTGGGGATAAGTGTAATAGCTCTCTCTTAGTATACTTGATTGAGTGTACAATTCGATAGGGCTCCACTGATCAAATATACAATGCTCTTTCTAATAGTTTACCCTAATTCTGAGGGATACTTATAGGACTACCCAAGGACTAGGGGTGGCTTCCTGGAGAAGCCAACATCAAGAAGGGATGGTTAGTACAATTGGAATGGAAGCCTCTGGAATCTTCTGTCCATTAATCGCCTTCTTCTAGATCAAATGGTCATTCCAACTGATTTGGCTCAAATTGAAGGCCAATTGAACTTCAGTTAAAACCATAGGTCACAGCTGCAGTCTAGACTATAAACTGTAGGTCTCAACCATGTTTCAGTTATAAACCATAGGTCTGGGCTACGATTTAGACTGATTAGGCCAAGGAGACAAAATTGAGTGGTTAGAACTACTGCTCTATCTTGGAGTCTATCTAAGATCTTCCATATTGTCTTGTAGCATGTCCATATGAGTATTCACCCTTGACATGATGCATTTTATGTGTCTACAGTTTGTATGGAGGTTATTCTTTAAAAGTATATTTTTGAAGATGAGCATTTTTTACTACTAAGGTCCAATGGATAAGACTCTGAGTTCTATGGATTTGCAAGCAAATCCACCCGGGAGGTGCCAGAATGTAGGTCCAAAATGGCCACATACTTGAGAAAATTTTGAAATTTTTTTCTAAGTCATGGAGTTCTCATTTTGCACACTTTGAAGTGTATTTTGGAGCAGATCCGCAACACAGGTCACAAATCCGCCCAATACTAGGTAAATTTTTGCACTTGGAGCGATTCTGCAAGGTTTATTTTTTTCTTGGCTCCAAACTGGCGATGCATCCCAAATCCACAAAAAAAATTGAAGAAGGATGATGTCAACAGAAAATAAGTGCGGATTGGTGACCGCTTGATATTTCAAATACCTTGTGAGTGGCTAAGTGTTAGAGAGGCCAATTTTGGAGAGCGCATAGAATATTTTTACCCATAATGGTGATAATAAGGAATTCTATGAACATAGTAGATGCAAATTCATGATGAAGGATGTTTTATACTAACTCTCTTTTGAAATGACAACAAGAAACGATGTACTTTGAAGTCAGTACGTATCGGAAGAAGAGTCGCTTTGCATTGCAATAGGTCCAGAATGGTGTTCATAGTTCAATGTACTTGCTTCGATCTGGAATGGAATCCACAAGAGTTTTAAAGGAGATATGATATCATCAACTTTTTGTGTAGACTAGCGAATGCTTCATGACAAATGAAGAAAAATAAAGGACGAGGAGCGGATTTGATATTGTTTAACTTCCAAAGAATTTAAGGCCGGATTGGTGTTCCATAGTTTCTAAGGCAAGAAAGATGATGTCATCAATTTTTAAGAGTGGAATGACATTGTGTTCTCTCTCACCATTATACCAAACTTATATCATATTAAATCGTAGTCATACAATGGGGGAGATTGACGATGGAGACTTTGCTAAGGAATCTGAAGTATATAAAAGCATTTCTTCACCAGAGTTATAACATTTAGTTGGAGGAGGAAGCTGAAGCATCGAGGGTTTCGAGAAGATAGAACCAGATATGGTTACAGATCGATAATGGTAGAAGGCTTCCAAGAAGGATTGACGATGTATACATAATCTCCAAAGGCTAGAACTCCAGTTAGTGTCAAACAACTAGCAAGTTGCAGATAGTTCGAGCTGCCATGGCGGTCCACTTACAGTGGTTTTCCCAAAATATGAACTAGTAAGAGAATGCTAGTAAGAACTCTCTGTTGAGCTATAAAATTTTAATCTTTGTAATGTTCATTGTTATTTTAATTTTTCATAACTATAAATAAAGGTCAAACCCTCATTTCTAAGGGTCGACTCTAGTGTATTTTCCCATGCTACTGTAAATATTCCCAAGGACCAATGAAAGGAGCATTACATTGATCTTTGCAAAAGCTTGTGTCTTCATATTTGATATCAGAGGTTTTAATTCTTAAGTTGTATTTCTGTGAATACTTGAATGGTTAGTTTGTGCTAAATTAATGGATTACTAGCTTCTAGGGTAATTGAAATCTACTTCAGAGTTTGATATTTATTGTTAGGGAGTGCATTTCTATAAAATCTAGATATTGGTGAATTCTGTTATTTGGATTATCATTGTTTGGATATTGAAATTGCTCTCTACAATATTTCTCTACTATTCGTTAATGAATGAAAATACATTTAACTTGAGATAATGTTGATCTGAGTAATGTCTCTTTCATTTGGTTTTTTGGAGCTTTTTGTTGTAGTGCAATGTTGTTAGCCCATCTATCCGCTATTGTTCACATATTTCTAACCCTAACATTTTCTTTCCCTAATATCAAAACCCCAAGTGAGCATAATTATTTCAACATCCTATTTAATTTGAAAATAAACTAGCCTACTTTGGAGGTTGGATTGGAAACTCTATTTTGATCCATCCAATGTTGAGTGCTGAGTTGTAGCTATTGGGTGCAAGCCTGAATAGAAATTAGGAATATAGATAGCCACAGTAGTGAGTAAAGCTTGATGCAATTCAGTTCCCAATAGGTAGACATTTTTATATATCATAGTAGCAATAGAATACCTAACCAAATGGGTAGGTAATGGCATTACCAAATAATATAGCAAAGAGTACAACCCATTTATTATATGAGCAAGTAATCACAAGATTCAAAATTTTGCTACAAATAACAAGTGACAAGAGTGGTCACTTTGTTAATGAGGTTATTAAGAACCTGGTGACTAATTTTTGGATTTTACATTCATTTTTAAGTCCATATTACCCTAGATAAAATGGGCAAGCAGAGGCAACAAACAAACTCCTATTCTCTATGATGTACAAAACTTATGGAATAGAAGGATCCAATTGGTAGGAGAGGTTGCCATATGTTGTATTGACATAGAGGACAATATTTAAACCTACAATAGAATATATACCATTTTAGCTAATGTACGGTCAAGAAGGAGTAGTGTCTGTGGAGTTCTTGGTACCTAGGCTGTGGGTGTTGTGGAGCATCGTTTAAGTGACTAAGAAAGTTTAGAGGAAATATTGGTAGCATTAATAAAGTTAGAAAAAATATGAATCATGACACAATGGGCAACTAAAGTAGGCCTAGAAGTGAAGAAAACTATAACATGATAAGCATATTCAAAAACTAGAACATAATCAAGGTGATTTAGTTCTAAAGTATAATGGTAAGAAAAAAATCAAGCCAAGGAAGTTGAAAACATTATGGCTTGCTTCTTTTAGAGTGTCAGAGGTGATGAACAATGGTGTAGTTAAATTACAAAAGTTGGATGGGATGATGGTACCCAAAATGATTAATGGTTCAAAATTAAAAACATATAAAGTGCAATGCTAGTTCATAAATTTAAATAAAATAGAAAAAATATGATAAAAGGAGGAATAATCCCATGAACAATAGCGAGAAATCTAGAATAATCATAATCCTTTGTAGGAGGATGATGATATTGGTATTACACATTTATTTTTATAATGGGAGGGAACATAGTCAATTGTAGAACAATGAGAATTGACACCTTGTCTTGGTGAAAGAATATGAATGCAAGTACATGTGAGGTTCATGTATGAGATAAAAATAAGTGAAGAAGAAAAGGAAGAATATATTCCTATGGAAAAAACAAGGAATAAAGAGATAGTACCAAAAGCAACAAACTTGGAGATACAGGAAGAAGCCTCCCAACCATTGTAAGTAGTTGTGTATCCTTAGTTGGAGAAATGAGAGTTTCCTAAGCAAGCAGAAGGATGACGAAGGATACAAATAACTATTCAATATTTGGATAGAATAGATACTTTAAATATGAAAATGCAATATTTAGATGGAGGTATTGCAAATAAATATTTAGTGAGACTTATCCTGTTAGCCTAAATAGGTATGATACAACAATGGATGCACCATCAAGCACAATTGTTGTAAGAGTATTATGAGATATTGTAAGATCATAACCCATGAATTTAAGGATAAATTATTCAATAATTATATGATACGATACAATGACTTGATGAGAAAAAATTCACAAGGTAAAGTGAGCTCAAATTATAAAATTATAGAAATGAAGAGGTACCCTAGAAATAAGGGAGACAATAGGAATATTGGGAAGGCTAAAGATAAAGTTCTAGTGAGGATGAAAGATCACAAGTAGAACCAAGGGGTCTGATGCAAGACCCACCGATCATAGATGAGGTGGTAGAGATATTATGGTGAGATATTGAAGAGAACTTCACATCACCTAAACAATAAAGAAATAGGTAAGAATATTCTAGTGATGAAGGACTTCCCTTATTAACAAGAAATAGTAGCCAAAGTTATAGTAGCAATGATTTTTTTCAAGAATACAAGAACCTCATACTTATCCCAAACCAAATTCCTATGACACAACATATAGACAACTAAGGAGGCAAAGAAGGGAAATGAGGAGACTCCAATGAATAATGAATATGCCATCAGAATGGTCTTCACTACGAGATGATATTTGTAATGACTCAAGTACTAACTTTGACTTATCAAATGAGTATAGGGAAGCCTTAACAAGTTTCTTCCCACAACATCATTTTGAAGAAAGAATATGGATAATGCGACTAGTGCATGTTGATTATAGACTGAGGGTTCAACAAAAATTGTAACTAGGAGCTCAATACAATGAGAGATATTTCTCCATTATAGAATTTGTGGAAATATCTCCTAGAACTTTGGAAAGAGGGGAGTAAAGTTGACAACATGATCACCAATAAGGAATTCCAAGTACTATAGGACAACAACTAGGTCATGGAAGAAGGTTGTGATAAGGGAATGAAGGTAGAAACCATTCCAATCCTTTACCCAAAGGGATGAGGGGAAGGAATCAACCTATTACTCCAATATGGCCTAGGAAATAGAATGAGACACAACATACACCCTTAAATTTGATAAGGAATGCACAATGAGGATGTATCTTTCAGGGTGGGTCCTTGTAAAATCTTTGGGAATTGCATCTTAACAGAGGGAATTTGGGGTGATCACCAGTGCATCGACAAGGGCTAGGAAGTATAGAAGAAAGAAGAGGATTTATTAAAATATATGGAATGCCATTCAATATTTGATGTTCCATAATAAGATAACAAGGTCGTAAAAGACATATACAGGCAAGAGAGCCTATTGGAATGGGAAGAGTACAATTTCAAGTAGGAAGTAGTTAAAATAGATAAAGAACTCGTTCATAAAATTTGGAGGTAGACTTAGTCCAAGGAGATAGGATTAGAAGTCGTCCAAATGAGAATATATTAACTAGGGTGCATTCACCAAATAATCATTCAATAGGATAAAGAGAAAGTCTAGAATGAGGTAGTAGTTTAGAAAGAACGAATAGAGATTGTACGATTGTAGAATTGGAGAATTGTACAATTCAAAATCATACAATTTATAATTGTATAGTTCCAAATTGTATAATTGATAATTATACAATTCCAAATCATACAACTAATAATTGTATAGTTCTAAATCATACAATGAAAAATCTAGAAGTTGTAAATCATATAGTTGACCAATCGAATTTGAATCATACAATTTGTCAACTCGTTTTTGCAATGGATAATCTAGTGAAATCACAAATTGACATGTCAATAGAATGAATTGTACAAGTGAATGTCACTATATAATTTCCACACTGGGAGGTGGAAGAAAAAATAAAAATAAAAAGCAAAAATAAAAGAAAAAAAAAGGAAAAAGAAAAGGAAAAAAAACAAAAAGAAAAGAAAAAAAAGCAAAAGGAAAAGAAAAAAGCAAAAAGAAAAATAAAAAATAAAATTTTCAAAATAAAGTGTATGCAATGATGAGGCAAAAATAATTTGTAAAAAGTCATAAAAGCACATGCAAAAATCCAAGGTGGCAGTGGTCATTAAAATTATAAAAATGGGCACAAGTAAGGAATTAGAAATTAGTTGGAAGCAAACAGGGTGCCAAAGTTGAATAAATTCGGGAAGTGCAAGACTTGTGCAATACAAATATACAAAATACCAAATGAAAACAAAATATATCAACAATAAAAATATTGGATAATTTTCTTCAACCACACATAAAAAATTTGCATAGAAGGGTATTTCATTTCTTGGATTTTCAAGGAAAAGCTAGGGCATGGATAATTTTTCTAGAAAAAGTAACGAATAAAACTGAAAGGAAAAGAAGGAGAAATTGAAACCCTAGGCATGCATGTGGAGAAGATTGTTGTGAATAATTTTTTTTAGAAATTGCAAACTAAGAAGTGGAGATAGAGAACTGTACAAATAGAAATTATATAAATTACCCAATCAAACGAAATTGCATGAATTGAAGAGGAAGAATTGTGGAATCAAACAATTGCAAGAAAATCCTAAGGAGAAATTATATAATTGTATAATTTTAGATCAATACATATGATTAGGGAGTAAATTATATTATTTAGGAGCAAATTGTATAATTTAGGGCTAAATTGTATGATTTGGGAGAAAATTGTATGATTTGGGAGTAAATTGTATGACTTGGAAGCAAATTGTATGATTTTAGGGTAAATTGAATGATTTCAAGGCAAATTGTATGATTGTAAATCCAATTGTACATTTTTTGGTTTAGGTGTAGGTGGTAACATGAAGGGTTTTGAATAATGAGCGATGAGTGAGAATTTTGAGCTCACATACGTGACAAGTAGGAGAGAGTAGTCACCAGGTCCACTACATTAGAGTAATCCATGGACCAAAAAAGGAAGAGGATCTCTATTATGGTAGGAAATAACCTACCCTTCACAAGGATAAGGATGAGGGTTTCATCCAAGAAGAGGATTGGTTACCAGACTTAGAGGGGAAGAGGTTATAGGTAATGGAGGGGATGCAACAATTGGCATGGTGGTAGAGGAGAAGAGCAACCACAATGCATAAGGGAACCTGAAATGGAACCCTCACAAGCACATCAGAGGTAAATTTAAAGTGAAATTCACCAAGAAGCCACATCATAATGTCAGAGTAACTTGTTGAGTGAAGAGCATAAAAGACAACTTTCACACAAATGACAAGGGAAATTTTATTAGAAATGTTGGAGTGAACACCCAATAATCACCTGTTGAAATTGGCCCTAGAGAAAGTAGGGGTAAGTATTTTGTCACAAGTATCTCCCTTCGAAAAGACTTTCTTTATTCAGTACTTGTTGTAGACTGCACAATTGTATGATGCCAAGAAGAATTAAACCTGTTTGTATTGGGAACAAACATTTGAAGATAGAGTTCTTGGCTACACATTATTGATGAAAATTTAGGTTGCCCAAGGACAACCAATTAATAAAGGGCAATTTGATGCAATTAAGACCCATATATTACTCAATGAGTTGACATCAATCAAGTCTCCAATAGCCACTAAGTCCTTCAGAATGGGAGGATGTAGAATCAAGCAAAGCCACTAGAAAATAAGGAACTCTAGTGTGCCATGAATGTAGTAATGTCTTGATTTTCAAGAGAGGCATGATCCTCAAAAATAATAGTGTGGATGGCACAGTGCATGGAAGGCATTATAAAAGGAGTGCAGTACGATTGGGACACATATATAGCTCAATGAATCCAATGACTATTGCAGAGATTGAAGAAGAATTTTCCATAATGTCCCATGCAATTATAGTGATGCTATATGTAGTGTCTTAGGCATACATTCAATTTTATGGATTAATAGTTCCTAGATATATATTGAAAGATAAACCTTCAATACTATGATGGGAAAAAATAGTTTTGATCCAAAAATCCACTTCGAAGAAGCTCAAAAAAAAAAGAAACACATGGAAGACTAAACCTGTAGTGGTGGAAAAGAATGAGACTTTGGAGGATGAAGTCCACCATAGGAGGAAGCTATAAAAAAGTTGGAGTTGGAATCTTCTCAAATTGAGAATGCACCTAAACAAGATTGCAGGATCAACCACTATCTCAAAGGGAGGAAGAAGCAATAGTACCAGCATCAAGTCCTATGTGGACAAGGAGGCAACATGAGAAGAAAAAACAAGAAAAATCTTTAGTATAAAGTGACCAATAGCAAGTGATGCTTTTAGAACCAACATATGAGATGCACTTAGAACTACATGAATTAGAATTGATAAACATCAATATAAGAATGGAAACAAATCAGTCAAGAGAAGCAATGGGATCTCCCATGCTAATTGATGTCAATGAATTTGACTTGGAGGAATCCAAATAATGGCTAGATAAAGCGACAACACCACCATGATCAAAATCAAAAGAAGCAGTGGTGATACCACCAGAAGATAAGAAGAATATGAAAAATCCATAATTTTAGATTGCTATGAGAGGTGGCAATAGCAATCCAATGGAGGAAAATATGGTAGAAGAGGAAAAATAACTTGATTAGGTACCTGCACCTCAATAACAGGTAGAGAAGCCACAAAATACATAAGAAGAAGTTTAGGTACTAGGTGAAGAGAAAAAATTAGCTATTGAAGTTAGAGATTGAGGAAAGCAAATCAAAAAACAAGAGTGATAGGAGCTAACTGTAGCATAAATTTTGCTACAAGAGGAGAGTGGGATGAGACCAATTGAGGAGATTGGGGAAAGATCCCTTCCATAGGAATAAATGGAGGAAAACCAAATCCAAGAAATGAATAGGGAACTTCAAACTCATTTTTAGATTGAAGTACCTATGTTTGGGATCTCATATGGGAAAGGAGAAGAGACAGATGAAGGAGTGGATTGCTTCTTCAAACTAGTATCCAAGATGTTTTTGAGCACTTAATTATAGTTTTGCATGGGCTATGTGGGATATTTGAAGTGTTGGAAGGAATGGACATTCAATGAAATGGAGAAAATATTAGAGTGGGTGTGTCAAGAAAATAGAACAAGGAGAATAGCAGAGATATACACACAACAATCATGGAAGTTACTTGTGGGAGGGGTAACAAGCATGTTAGTAATTGATGACTCACTGATAGAAATTAATACTAACTACAGAGTGCCTCCATAGATGTATATTGATTTGTATAGAACAAAAATATGTCCACCAGATATAGCTGAGATGGAATTCAAAAGAGCACCACAAGAATTAGTTTTTCTATTCTAGAAGTATAATTCCCTTGCACATTGGATATAATGGCTTACCTTAGGATTGAATAATATTTATTAAGCCAAGGAAGCTCAACAAGGGGGGATGAAAGCAACATGGAAATAATTGGCTATAGTGGAATATGAGCTAGAGCATAGTAAGAAAGAAGAAAAATCCAAGCAAAAGGAGACAAATAGAGATGAATAGCATGAAGCAGGCCTTCAAATATAAGTTGAGATTTTAGAAAGAACAAAGAAAAATTCTAGCACATTAGGTGAAATAATAGGAGTAGATATAGGAGCAAGAAGAGAGGTTACAGATATATGTTGCACAACTGAAACAACAAGAAGAGTAGTTGAATTGGAATAGTCAGTAGCTCAAGCAAAGGGAGGAACAACTGCTAGCAAGGTAAGAGCAGCTGATAAAACAAGAAGATTAGTTAAATTTGTGTGATGGAAAATTGTATTTGAAGGACCAATAAATGAAAAATATATAAAAATACATAGACCATTACAACAAAATGATCCTAAAATATAAGTCTATGCTTTAGGTTAAGGAAGAACAACAATAGACTCATCTAAGAAAATTGTAGCAATGAGATCAAGTAATAACAAAGAAGAATGAGGAACTCACCATTATTTCTAGGATAGTGGTAGCTTTGAGGAAGAAGCTATGCAAAGGTACATCATATCGAGAGGAGTTGTTATAGGCCATGGATAAAGCCAAAGAAAAGATAAAAAAATATGGGTTGAAGGCCATAGAACTCAGTAACTATACTACCAAGTTGTAGGATGAACGATCCATTCTTAAAGTGCACATTCAATATCTACAAAAGTAGGATAAGTCAACCAAGGGCAAGTAGAACGAGTCAGTAGGGATTCCAACTAATTTAAAGTAGAGGGAAAATGTAGGCAACAAATCCACGTCTCAAAATAAGGAGAAATGACAATGCACAAAATAAGTATTTGCACAATTTTGAGTAAATGTACAATGTAGGTATAAAATAATAAAAGTAAAATGAAAATAAATGTAATGACATATGCATGAAATGTAATTTGATAAAAATTAAATTTAAAACCTTAGTGAACTTTAATAAGGTTTTTAATCTAAGAAGTTTTAGGTGGCAGTTGTGAATAATGTGTTGTCTTAGGAACCACTTTGGAACGGCTTGGGCAAGCATTATAAGCACCCCCATGCACATTTTGTAGGTTTTTCATGGTTTTTTGTTGATAATGGTTCATGCATGTTAAATAATTGTTGTTCAATGTTGTTCATTGTGAAGAATGTCCATAGTTGTTCACTATGGTAGAATGTTATTTGTTTATATTGTATATGATGAAAATATATTAATGAAGAATAATGATGCTTCCAAGATGTAAGTTGTATATTGTGTGTGATTATACAATTGCTATGTAGGATAGCTAGAAATAATATGAGTATATGTACCTTATATATAGGTATATATGTTATGGGAGTGAGGCATATGTGAAATCAAGATGTTGTCCATGGAATTGTTGGTTATTGTAAGTACTGATAATCTTGTTGGAAGATATGCATTTCCAAAAGTTGTATAGTTGGATAAGTGATGCTGCAATAAATGTATAGTAAGGATATAATAAGTCCACTAGTGATTATGATAATTAGCCATAGTAATTCTATGAATGGTAGGAAATTAAGAGTCACAAAAATAAGCTATTGACATAATGAGAGTTACCAGATTGTACAATTGGTTTACTAAAACCATACAATTGAGTTACTAAACCATACATTTGATCATTTACCCCTTAATTAAAGTAGAAATTCATCATTGTATATTTTGGAGCAAGATTAGTAAATTGCTATGTGAATAATTATCAAATTTTACCAATAAGACTAAGTGATTGTTGCTTGAACATTTTTGGCAATGTACATTTTTGCAAATTATATAGTCTCAAGTTATTGTATGTTTGTGATCATACAATCATACAATGTATGTTTTGTAATTGTATAGTTGCTTATTGTATGTTTTGATGAGTTGTATAGTTGTGACCGTACAACTGTACGATTGCCCTATATTGAATACAAAACTTGAAAATTCATTCCAAAATCTATCATCACACCCTCTCTCACGGGATTACCACCACACATACTACAATATAAATTTTTCCACAATGGTTAAAATTCTGTTAGCTTTTGAAGCTAAATACTTAAGATAAAATTCACCAAAAGATCAATAATAAATTTACAATATGATATATATGATAATGGAAATATTCTAGAAGTATAAAACTCATAAATAACTTCAAAAATCACTCATAAACTTGCCATTAACAAATGCTCACAAAAATAGTACAATAGCTTTGAAAGTATCAAGTAAGTGTCAAGTCATGTCACTTTACATATACACATACACTACATATATAATGTAATGTGACTCTTCATATGGAGCACTCTTGGCCTTCACTCTTCTAGAGAATCTTCCACTTCCTATTCTATGGACTCATGTGCACATGGATAACTATGCACATTTACAATATCAAAATACTTGCACACTTTAATAATACTTGTACATTTAATACATTGCATCATAACTTCTAATCTAGAACACTCTTTCCTAATATAAGGATGTACCCAACATTAGCATGTACCAAATAATTTAATATATTCCAAAACCCCCCTTGTATTACATTATTTAGTTATTGAAGACTTCAGTCTTCATTATGGTCTTTATTCTTTTTCTGAAGCTTATGCTCTTGTTTTTTGCTTTTTTTTATTTTCCTCCTTGTTTGTATTTTTATCAAGCAAATTATTAGTATCTTCATTTGATTCAATCTTCATATTGCTTTTCTTGAATTGATTTCTTTCCTTCACCTTTGAATTCTACTTTTATCTTGGACTTTCAATATAGACTATCATCAGATAGCCTTATTGAGAAAGAGATCTAATTACATCTCTAGTCCTATTTTGTTTTTCCTATTCTTTAGATAACTTTATTGTTTTATTATCATGCTTGTCTCCATTGTTAGTAAATATTTAGAAATAATATTTTTTAAAAAGCACTCTAATTTGTATGTTAATACTTTTTTAAATTTTTTATAATATTATTTCTTGTGATAACAAAAAGTAGATGAATGTGAACAAGGATGCAAACTCCAACAATCAACTTCTTCATGTCCATATTTATTACAATATGTGCATTTCA
Organism: Wollemia nobilis; assembly: GCA_028583015.1. Taxonomy (NCBI): domain Eukaryota; kingdom Viridiplantae; phylum Streptophyta; class Pinopsida; order Araucariales; family Araucariaceae; genus Wollemia; species Wollemia nobilis. The sequence continues at coordinate 14,545,684 of JAQPPZ010016881.1, forward strand.
AATATTCTTTTATTGTTTTGTAAACTTTAGTTTCTTTTGTTTTCTTGATCAATTGATACAACCATTTGTGTATAATTGAGGCGATTCTACCTTTGCTTATTTCATAAGTCTGTAAGAAATCCTTTTGACCAACATCTGCTACCTTTTGAGAATAATTTTTGAGTTTACTCTCAATATTTCCATTAACATATTTCATATTGTTAGAAGATATCTTTATAGAATCTACTCTTGTCATACTATCAATTTGTGATTCCTCAAGGTTCTTTATAAGCCATATTGGCTCTTTTCTGCTAATAACATTTTCATACTATTATTATCCCTTGAATTAGATATATTTTTAATCATTTAGATTCCTTAAATCCTTTTTACTTAATAAGTTCTTCCATAGTTCCTTTCTTGTAGCCTTTTGATTAAAAATAATAATTTAAAAACTTTGAATCTTTGAGATTGACTACCTAATCTCAAAAATATAACCTATTATAAATTTCTTAATCTTATGTTGGTGTAGAATACCTTATAGCTCCAAGCTTAGAAATTTAGAAATTTCATAAAATAATATTTACAAATTTTATAAATTTCATTTAATGTTGGAAACCTTATTACTCCAATCTAATCAAATTACAAATATTTAGAGTGAATAGAGTTATGGGAGAGGAGAGGATGTCGAAAAATAGAGCTTAGATGGCTTTAGGTGAGAACTAGGGTTTGGTGGGAAGAATAAATTCCAGGGATCCTGAACTAGGTGAGATAGTTAGATCTACCATGGGGGATGAAGCATCAGGATCATATCTAGATATGATAAATGATAAATCCCTTAGGAAAGAAAATTCCTAGGGTAGAGAACCACCAAAAACACCTGGTGGGAATACTAACAAGAATGGGGTCCCTCACGGGAACTTTCCATCCGGATCATATGTTGAAAAGGTCAAGGGAATCAGCACCCAATTGACTCTTGAAGGGTGCAACCTCTTAGTACCGATAGGAGAGGATCTAGTGATCCCAAAAACTTGAATTTCTAATCAACTTTCCCTATAGAGCCTATGACTGATCAAGAAATTTGTAGAAGGACATTCGAATATAGAATCCATCCGAATATGGGCATTATCTAGGTATAAAACCCTAGGTAACCTCAAGATCAAGGCTCTACCTCAAGGGTTTTTCTATATTTAGCTTAAAAATAAAGAGGATGCATCCCACATCCTAATAGGGGGACCATGGTTTTATGGAAGGAAAAGCTTTTTTATCCACAAATGGTGAGAGGATTTCAATGTTGATACTCATAACATCAACTTTGCACTGATGTGGGTCCATATTCTAGGCCTACCCAACCAGTTATGGCATGAATACATACTGTAATGAATTAGAAGATACATAGGGAAAATGATAGCTATTGACACCACCACCAAAACCCACACTCACATGATCCATGCCAAAATTTGTATCAATGCCAATCTGGATTCTCGGCTACCAACATGGATAAATCTCATCTATAGATCCTACCATAGATATCAGACAATAGAATATGAGAATAAACTAACATTCTACATTGAATGTCAAGCCCAAGAACACCTCAAGAACCAGTGCCCCTCTCTTAGGCCATAGAAATATCTATAGAACACTAATCAAAGAATTAGAGCCTAAGTCATAAAACAAATAGGTAAACCCCATACTCAAATGGGAAGGAAAACGAATAGAGGGAATTGCTATCAGCAAGAAAATATTTAGAATCCCTTGCCAAAAAAATAAAAGCAATTTGTGAGTCCAGAACAACCAGAAGACCAAAGCAAGGTAGAATCCCTTTTTCTAACACCAATCACTTTTATATTTTTCTTAGATATACTAATCATGACACATGGATAAAAGATGATCTTAAAATCCTCTCAAACAATGACATTTTGAGTGCTACAAAGGAAATCCAAAATCCCTCCATTGAAGAGGCTTTCCAGACCCATTCCCCTTCAAAATATGTTTTTCCCCCCTTGAAGAGCTCTACCCCCCTCTCCCCATCCCGATCAAGGCCTTCTAAACCTCCCCTTTATCCCCTCCCTAGGTAAGAGAAGCATGACAACCCTTCAACTAGAATTGATTTCAGCCCCAAAAACACTCGGAGCTCCAAAAAATATTTGGTGGATTATGGTTTGGACAAGAAAATGGGAAGACCAAATATCCAAGAGCAAAATAGAAAAGAAACTATAGAAGATATAGCCAACGGAGTCCAAACAACCCTCTTCCCAGATTTGTTCAACCAATCAAAATATGACCCCAAACTATCCAAACCTCCCTTATAGACTTCAAAGGGAGGCAATAAAGGAACCACAGTTTCCAAATGAGAATCATCTCATGGCATGTGAGAGGGCTAAACAGTGCAACCAAGCAGAGACTCACAAGCACTATAAGAAAAGATATCAAATATACAATTCTCATCATGCAAGAAACCAAAATTGATCAAGCAAAAGCTCACAAGGTGGCCCAAAATATATGGAAAAATAGTGAACAAAATTTCAGTCCCAACCAAGGCTCATCCAGGGGTCTAATTTTTCTGTGGGATTGAGAGAAAGTCGAAGGTAGAGTTATTTCATCATTGGGCAAAGTAATGAACATAATTTTTTAAAAAAAGACAAGAAATTCTACTGGATTTTGTCTAATATATATGCCCCAAAAAACCCTCACAGTAGGAGCTCTCTATGGAATTTCTTGAGTCAAATGAGAACCAATTTTAGAAACCTTCTGTGGATTCTAGCTGGGGATTTCAACTCCCCCCTTTTTCCCTCTGATAAAGCAAGATGCAATGCCATCCTAGTAAAAAAATCTAATATATCCATGACTTTGTATCAAATAAAAAACTTATGGATATACAGATTAAAGGAACTCAATTCATGTGGAGTAACTAGAGAATAGGGAATCAACACATCCAAGTTAAGTTATACAGATTCTTCTTATCCAAATAAGCCATTCCCCTCTTCAGTGATGCCTCCCTTAATTCCCTACCAAAATTTGGATTAGATCACTGCCCTCTTATGTTCAAAGTAAACAAGGCACCCATATTCAAAACTCCCTTCATATTCAAAGAAATGTGGGTCCTACAACCTGATCTGTGAAACCAAAATTTTGAGTGGTGACAACAACAAGTAAGTGGATCACCTATATCCTAGGTTTCCTTGAAACTCAAAATAATCAAAGAAAAATCAAGGTATGGAATAGGAAATTTTTTGAGAATATTTTTGAAAGCAAGAAAGAAATCACAAACGAAATCCAAATTCTAGAGTAGCAAATTCAAAACGGTCAAATGAGCATCCAAATCAAAAATGAAGAGAAAAAACTCCTTGCAGATTATCACAACATTCTAGCCAAGGAAGAGATGTTTTGGAGACAAAAATCCAGAGCCTTATGGCTCAAATAAGGGGATTCAAACACGAAATTTTTCCATGCCTCCACTCTTCACCATAGAAGTTCAAACAAAATTAAAGAGCTAATCAAAAGTGATGGTACAACAAATACTGACATCCTCAGCATCTGGGAAGAAGCAACTATTTTTTTTTAAATATATTGGGAGCTAGTGCACCCTATTCAAGGCAATCCCAATATCAACTCCTCCAGTACATTCCCAGCATGATCACTCCTACAATGAATGCTTTTCTTATCAAGGACATCACTAACAATGAGATAAAGCAAGATCTTTTCTCCATGGCACTTGAAAAATCCCCTAGCATAGATGGTTTACCCCCCCATTTCTTCCAAACCTTCTGGAACATCATTGGAGAAGATATTTGCAATGCCATCAATTTCATGTAGAAATCCAAATCCATTCCCAGAGGCATGAATTCCACCTTCATTGCTTTAATCCCCAAAGGATTTGAGTGCAAATATATGAATTATTATAAACCCATCATCATATGCAATGTAATATACAAAATTTTAACCAAATAATTAACAACAAGGATCAAATATATCCTTCCCCACATCATAGATCCATGTCAAGGCAGTTTATTAAAATGGAGATCTATTAATGATGAAATTATTTCCCTGCATGAGGTCCTCCATTTAGCATCCCAAACCAAGAATGTTGTACTTTTTATTAATATAGACATCAACAAAGCTTTTTATAAAGTCATTAGGGTATTTCTACCTGTTGTTATACAAAAATTTGGCTTCCACAAGGACTGGATTGACCTAATCAAAGGATGCATCTCAAACCCATGGTTTTTAGTTTTAGTAAATAGATCCACTACAAGATATTTCTTGAGTGGTAGAGGTATCAAGAAAGGCGATCCCATTCCCCAATTCTCTTCACTTTTCTTGCTAAATATTTGGGAAGAACCATCAAGAATACAATATCCAAGGACACCATTTCAGGAATCAAGGCTGCTTCAAATCTTAATCCTCTATCCCACCAATAATTTGTGGATGACACAATCCTCACCACCCATGCTTCAATTTTGGAGGCCAAAATGATCAAGCGTATTCTCAAATTATATGAAAATGTAGCAGGTCAAGAGATAAATTACACCAAGAACAAAAGTTTCTTCATCAACACTCCCCATCCTAGGCAGGTCAAAATTGCTCAAATTATCCAGTGCAGCATCGGTGAGTTTCCCACCCAATACTTGGGTCTCCCTCTTTTCTCCCACCCTAAATATTCCATGTGGAGCCATGTGATAGAGATAATTCACCAAAATTTGATAGGCTAGAAAGGAGCTCTCCTATCTTAATCTACCAAAACAACCCTTACCTTAGTTTACCTTCAAAGTATCCCAATCTATTTCCTCTCTGTTTTCAAAGCTCTCATTTTAGTCTACTCTAGGATAGAGCAAATTCAAAAATATTCCTATGGATTGGGTTATAAAATAAAAATAAAATTCACCTGGTCAGATGGTAAAAGGTATGCAAGCCTAAGAACCAAGGTGGGTTAGGCCTTAGAAGAATAAAAAACATGAACACAACTTTGCTAGCAAAGTAAGCCTGTAAAATATTCACAAATTTAGATACAGAATGGATTCCAATTGTCAAAATGAAGTATCTTCAAGTCAAAGACTTCATGGATGCAGACATCCCCAAGGAAGGATCCACCTTATGGAAATCCATCATCTATTCTAGGGCTCTCATCCAAAATGGAACAAGATGGCAATTGGGATCTGGTTTCTTTATAAATGTTTGGATAGATAAATGGATTGGAGATCAACCCCTCATAGAATATAATGAAATATCCATACTAAAACCTTTTACTGATGTTTCAATAGGTATTAAAGTGGAATACTTCATTCAATTAGACAATGGCACTAAAAAGTGGAAATACCTCAAAATAATTCCAACCAATAGGTAAATAAACAATGTAAAAATTTTGTCCCACATGTTGAACTCTATAGTTATCCTGACAGATAGAATAGATGACTACCCAATTTGGAAAGAAACTGATAATGGGATCTTCTCCATCAAAAATTCTGACCAGATCCTTCTCAATCCCCAACAAGTGTCTATTCCCTTCAATATCATCTGGATCAAACACCTCATTCCTAAAGTCATGACTTTTTCTTGGCTAGCAATTCAAAAAAAAATCATGTCCACTAATAATATCATCAAAAGAGGGATGATGGTCCCTAAAAAATACCATTTATGCACCAAATCTTGGGAGTCTGTAAATCATTTGTTCACTGAATGCGAGTTCTCCACATCTATTCTGAGCCATATTTTTTCCACATTTCATATAACATGGGTCCACCCCAATTCCCTGCTCAATTTTTTCATCCAGTGGACCAACCCTTTCAAAAATTCCCATCTCCAAGCCCTATGGAGAATCTTTCTCCATCACTTATTATGGTAGGTTTGTCTTGAGAGGAATAGCAGAGTTTTTTCAAATTCTCCCAAATATCCCCTAACCATTGCCAAAAAACCATTAGTTTTGCTACAAAGAATTCCCATCTCTTCCCCTATCCCAAACCCCCTGATCTGGGAATAGAGCATGCTCTATTTGTTAAGCTCAAAATCCCTTGGGAAAGAAACTCATCCCCTCCCATTCCCCATCCCAGGAAGTTTGCTCACTAGAAACCTCCCCTTGAAGGATGGCTCAAACTCAACTACGATCGTGCAGCCAAATGAAATCCAAGAATGGTAGGAGTTGGAGGTCTTGTCAAAAACCACAAGGGTAATATCTTGTTCACTTTTGCTAAAAACCTAGGAATCAAATCCAACCATATTTTTGAAGCTCATGCTTTATGGAGAGTTATAAACATCATTGAAAAGTTCAATAGAAAAATCAAAATTGAAGGGAATTCCCTCAACGACACCAACTACATCAAAAACAACAAAATACCCTCTTGTAGCATCAGGAACACCATCCAAGAAGCTAAAATATTGATATAAAATAAATCCAGTGTCACCTATTGTCATGTATACAAGGAAGCAAACAAAAAAATTGATCTTTTGGCTAACAGAGGAGCTCATGGAAACTCCTTGGTTGTTTGGGACAAGAATATTCCCCAAGATATTGTCAATGAAGCAAAAAAATATTGGTCGAACAATGCGCTCATCTTATTTCCACCCTTCTCCAACCCCTTTGGGCCAATTCACCACTTCTTCGGCCTTACCTCATTTTTATCCCCTTTCTATACCCATCAATTACTTTTTGATTCAATGGCTCCCTAGAGAGTGGTTTGTTCAAAGTTCTATGATTCCAAGACATGGTTGTCTAAGCCTTGGATATTGTCCTTCTCATCCCTATCTCATTAATCAACCCCATAACTCGTAAATCTAGCTCTTTGTATTAGTAGATGCATCCACTATTTCCAATAATGAGGGGTTTCAATAAGGCTCTCATCCCATCGTCATTCTTGTACAAAATCAGATATCCTTTTCCAGCAAACCAGCAGATAAATTCATGCATGGGCATTTTCAAGATGGGTTGTTCTAGATCAATCCAAGTGAGTGGATCCACACCAGTGAAGGTAATTATTTCCATATTAAGTGTGATATCATCAATTTGATTACCAATTATGATGAACCTTACCAAATAAAAGTCACCCATCGTACCAATACAAATTGTATAGCTCTTTGGATCATTAAGTACTATAAATCAGCCTCCCAATTGGTTTTAAATAGCGGTCCCCTCTCCAAGCTCTCATCCTACAATCACAAAATCCTTTGCACTCATTCTCCCACCCCAATACTTGTTGTTTCCTTAGTCAATTTTATCTCGATGGCTCTGTTAGAACCTATTGAAGCCCAGATCGAACCCTTGGACCTATATTTTTCAAAGCCTAGGGATACATCTTTTTTTTTTTTAAATTCAAAGGGGATGAGGCTAACATAACTAGTGTTTTTGTGAATTATTGGAACAACAAGAGTGTGAGAGTTTAGAACCTCCAATTTTGAGTTATAGTGGAAATGTTAGATGAAGTGATAGAGCTGTCAATGATAGGTCGAGTGGTCCGTAGGGACAAACACAACTAGATTGTAGTATATCATAGTTTACAATCCTTCTAAGCCCCTCCTAAGTTTTCACCTCACCTTGGTAAATCATCTAAGGGGGTTCAAACCCATCAACATCCCTGATTTCCTCTTTTGACCAATCTAGTTGTCCATTCACAATGCCCGCAAAAGGAAGTCCCTAAGCACCCCCAATCACCAAGGGTAATTTGCCATACTCTACTACCATGCCCTAGCCCAAACTCCACCCATTGTCATCCCCACACTCTAGACCAATCCACCTTAGTCCCCATCCACTCTAAGCCCCTATCGCTTTCCCTGAGGACTCGAAAGAGTCTGACGTGGTCCGTGATCATCAAACTCCACCCAAGAAAAAGGCTTCCCCAACTGCCATTCCTAAATCCTTGTTGTCCAAGAGAAAAATAAATCTAGAAGAGAGCACCACCTAGACCCGTACATCAGCCCGTATTAAAAAATTCAATAAGAAAATGAGTGTAAACTCCTTGTAGCATATATCTGATGACAATAGTGGTAGCTCATGCCAAGGTCCAAACATTCACCACAGAGTAGCTACCATCATCATTAGTAGCATTATCAACACCTTGGAGACCATCAGTGAAAACCTAAAGTAGTTACTCAAGAATGCTACTGAGAGCAACTCAGCGAAGGGGGATCTGACCGACCCTTGATGGAAGAGCATGTGTGGATGTTGGTTTCTAGTTTCTATGTTTATCCTTTGTGTTTCTTTGGTTTCTATCAGATTTTATTTCTCCCAATGCAGGGATTTTGAGATATTTTATATTTTTTCCTGGATGGTTTTAATGATGTATAGGCCTAGTGGAATATCCAAAATTTTTTTCTTTACGTTGTATTTTGATTTACCCAGTATTGACTATTTTTTTTGTCATCCTCGAAGATACAGTCTTTTTTTGGCAAAGACATGGATAAACCATCAATTTTTATGAAATTGTATACACGAAGGTTTCCCTGCATGGTTCCCCTGTTGTTTTCATTCTGATTAAAAGCGATGTATATGGTTTTGGAATACAATGAAAACCCACATAATGCAAATACTACAATTACCAAAAAAATGCAAATATTTCAAAAATGTTTTGTAAAATAAAATAATCAAATTACAAAACTTTTAAACTTATTTCTTTAACTCCTTCAAATAAAATTTTAGTCCTTTTTAAAATTCTCAAATAACATTAATCTTATTTCTAAGGTTTCAAATATTAATTCTTATCCCTCCAAAATAAATAGTTTTATTTTTATCCTTTGAAAATAATAATTATAAATACCTCTCCCTTATACCTCCTATCTATGCTTATAAATAAACTTAAATAAAATGAATTACCTTTAGCCTTGAACATGGTAATTCTCTTTGGTCAATAGTGGTTGACCATATCCAAACAGGATCTCTCCTTTCTATGGAACCTTTGCTATGCTTTGGCTCACCTTGAAATATTATTCTATCTCCCTTTTGATTGGCCAAGTGAATTTAGTATTTACTTAGATGCTCTGCAATGTATCCAGTATTTGACCCTTTGACTCCCTACATGGCTTGAATATCTCTCCTACAATGCCAAGTGGTGTATCTCTGATTACTCCCACTCAAACTTCAATTAATAACTCCACTTACTCCTTTTCTTATTTCCAATGCATATTTGCAAATATGCACTTCACTGTTCAGTATTTCACTCCTTAAAATACATTCTCTCCTTGATATGGGTGCTTGAAATCCTTCAAACCTGTTGATCTCCTATGTTATATGTGCCACATGGCACTCAGACTCTTCCAATGCTCTAAATTCATCTCCTTTATTCTCCTTAAGCTCATATAACATATTCTTTCCTGGGTGGATGATAATATGACACTCTAGACATTACTATTATCAAGTGTCTTGCTTCCAAATAAATATTTAATGCCTTATTTCAACCTTGGCACTTATTCGATACCTAAAACATTCACTATCTTGTCCTTTGTCTTCTCTAACATGTGTCCATTGTATGTAACATATCCACAAATCCTCAATACTTGTTATTTACCCTAATATTCAGTCCCTCTATCTTCTTTATGTATATCTTGCACTCTTTCATAGAAAATATATTCGTTTGGACTTCTTGGGCAAAACTCGATAGCTTGCTCAAGGTTGTGATGGTGGCTCTTCCTTAGATGATGGTGGCTCTTCCTAGAGGGCAGTAGCTCTCCCTTAAATTATAGTGGCTCTACCTTCTTGTACTTTGGTGGTGGTTCTTTTTATGGTGGTTACTTTCCTTTGAATGGTCACGAATCTTACTTGAGCAACAATGGTGCTCTCTCCTCCAAACGGATGCTTACACCTCAATAGTGACACTCTTTACTTCAAATGAATACTTATACTTCTCCTTGGACTGTGAATGGTTAGTGTCTTTAGACACTAAATAATCTATTTTATTTTTAAGCCTTTCTTGGTATCTAACTTGCTCAAACCAATCCTCTTACTTTATTTCCTATTTACTTTAATAAATCTGCATTCTTATGGGCTAAAAACAACATTCAATAATAATGTTAAATCCTTCTTATTTTTCCTTTCTAAATAAACTTTTATTTAGATATTTGCTATTTTAATATTGTAGATTTTAAGATGCAAACATCATCAACTCTTTTTTCTTGAAGAATCCTTTCTTCAAATTCCTTCTTTATATTTAATAAAAAAAACATGATGCTCTCAAATACTTATAGTAGAACTGATTTAAATTCTTCAATAATAAACTTATGTTGCTTTAATATCACATACCTTTTTTATCTCCTTTTCATATAGTTTATTTGGTGATTTGATTCACCCTTTAGCAACCTCGATCTTGTAAGTTTTGCACCTTTACTCTCCTTCACTTTACTATTCCAAAACTTACCAAATTTGTAGCTCTAATTGCTGCTCAAATTCCAACTTGCTTGCTGCCCAAAAAATCTCTCAAATATACCTCAAAGTTCTCCAAAATCACAACTCTTTCCTTCTTCTAATGTTGTCCATAATATATGATATTATGGCTCCAATTATTCTTCAAATATGTTCCTTCAAAATCTATAACTTGCAACTATTAGTGCTACCCAAGTGTTGTTATAAATTTTACAACTTTCCAATCAACTCCTCCTCTATCTCGCTATCCAAAACCTACAACTAATATCTCCAAAATGTTTTCTTCTTTCACTGTCTCAACCTCCTTCAATATCTTGTTAAAGGGCACTTCAAAATATACCCAAAACTTTTCAAATATATAGCTCAATACCTTCAATTTACTATCCTTAGACCCTTTAATGTCTTCCTCGAAACTCTATAACCTTCTCCTATCAAATCAGCCTTCAAAAATACTATGGTTGTTCTTAAATTTTCCAAAGTAATAGGCTCTTTAATCTTCTCTTCTCTCTCAATATCATTATCAAATTACAACTCCAAATATAATAGGGATTAATGTATTCACATTGTTTGTTTTGTAATAAGCCAATAAATAATGTTTTATTTATGATCATTTATTTAATATTTGTTGGAAAGTAGTTGTATCAGATAAGACTTGTAACCATCATTAATAAATGTAATATTATCCAATGGCACCTACCCAAAAGCATTGTAATCCCTATTTATAGTCATTTTTGGTAATACAAACATAGGTTTTTCATCATCATATCTTTTGTGTTTGCTTGTGGGTGAATACCATATCAGTTTGGTATCAAAACCAAGCATTGTATTTGGAGACTATCCTCTTCCTTAAACCAGTTTTGGTTCAGAAAGGAATGAAAAATCCTCCTACTAAATCTTGGTAAATTTTGGTTTCACCCATCCATAGCTAGTTTTTGGGACCACTTCGTTTGGTTGTTGCACTCAAGAACTCGTGCTTGATCTGATTGTTGTGGTGTCATTTATAAAAAATCAATGTGGATCTTCATAGATCCATTCATTCTCTATTAGATCTACTCTTCACGCATTCATCTCCATCACTAGTAGTCTCTTTTGACCATTTGAGCTTCCATAAACACCCACTGTGTTTACTCAATGTTTTCCACCTAGCCTCAGACTTAGGCAACACTGATGTGCTACCTCACTCTGACTAATGGTTCTAATACATTCCATTCATAATGTAACCTAATATTATTTTACCACCAAGATCTTCATCGTGATCCTATTATCCATGGTGATTATTTTCTCCTATGCTCCTATGCTATGAGACCCAAGGAAGATCAAGTGACCTGGGCTCCTACGAAAAATGAGCAGTTCACTGTTAAATCAGCTTACAAGCTTCTGCTTGATGACAAGGATTTTGTCCTCCAAAAGGACTTGGTTTGGATAAAAAATTTAATTCCAAAAATTGCAGTATTTTAATTGTTGGTTATCCAAGGAAGAATTCTAACAATTGATAATATGATGTGTAAAGGTATTTGTATCACTAATCGTTGTTATCTATGCAGGGCTAATTGGGAGACCATTTATCACATTTTCCTTGAGTGCCCTTTTTACTTGACTGTCCTAAGTGGGGTTTTTTAGGCCTTAAATATTTCTTGGGTTAAACCATCCACCGTACTCGATTTGTTCATCTAGTGGCCTTGCCCCTTTTCAAGCCAAATACTTAGATACATGTGGAAAATTTGTCTCAATCACTATCTTTGGCTGGTGTGGTTAGAAAGGAACCATAGAGTCTTTAATGAGTCTATCCATGATCATCAAACTATCATTGCTAGGATCCTATCCTTTGCAAACAAGAATGTGAACCTTATCCCTTTTGATAGTCGTAAACTCATCTGTAGGAGACCATGATTACTCAATATTTAATCTTAAACTTGTTAGATGAGTCTGTGCCTAGGGTAGTCAACCCCAGAGCCAATATTAAGTGGTCCCCACCTCCTACAGGTTGGTTTAAACTTAATTTTGATGGAGTGGCTAAGGACAATCTTGGCAAAGCAAGCACTGGCGGCATTGTGCGATATCATAATGGGAATATGATGCTTGCATTTTTTGAATATTTTGGAACAAGGACGAACAACGAAGCTGAAGCTAGAGCTATGTGGAGAGGCCTTCAAATGACTCAAGACTTAGAATGCAATTTTATCATAGAAGGAGACTCTATGCATGTTATAAATCTCCTCAATAATTGGAAAACACCTCCTTGGAGGATTAAATCAATTTTTGAAGAGGCTAGGATCCTTTTCTAGGGAAGACAGGACAAAAAAGCCCAACATGTCTTTCGGGAAGCTAACAAAGTTGTTGATAAGCTGGAAAATTTGGGTGTCGATGGTGACAAAATTTTCAAATGGGAACGCGACATCCCAAGCAAAGTAGAGGAGCTTATTCAACAAGAATGCCAAGAATTATAGTCAAATTTACCAATAGGTAAGGCACTGTAAGTTCGAAGGCTATGAGTATAACCATCTCTTTTTTGAAATGGACTCACAATAAATTTTTTTTGAGTTGTCAGTATTGGTGGATGCTTCTTGATAATCATAGGGCAGGAAAAAAATGGCAATATAAGACTTCGAACTAGAGCCACGGGGACCACTAGATAGCCACCACCATAAATCTAGCCAGCAGGTTCACTTATCCAAGGCTGATTGGCAAAGACGGGATGTGGACCCAAAGCATGTTATATACAGAAGAAAGCAATTACCAAATAATTTTTAAGAGTAACTGTCAATACAGAGCTTGTGGGAGTTTTATTTAGTACTATGTTATGTGTGTCTGCAACTTTTTGTTTCTCCACTGTTTCAAGGAAGGGATCTATGTCTATTTTTTTTTTTGTAATTATTATGCAAGTGTGTTTTCTTGGGGTATACCCAAAATGTTGTATGGGAAGTTTCTTTTTTATAACAGGCTATGTGCCTTACCGGATTTAATGTCTTTGGTGACATGTAGATTTTACATATATAGGATCCTTAGTAAGGACATGTTCATCAATAGCCCTGGGCTAATTTTTGTAAAAGGTTTTGGGTCAACCTGTAAAACCCGGTATTAATTCTATAGTATATTATATACCAAAAAAAATGATTTGTTGGCCTCAAAAGCTTTGATGGATGCTCCATTTTTTATGCACACTCCCACCAATGATCTCTTACCTTCTTTCATTATACCTACAGTAGATATCTAGCACCATCAACACATTTCTACTACCATTTTTTGATGACAATGTGCCTTTACAAGCCATTGATCGTTTATTGATTCCTTTTCTAACATCAGTCTACACAAAATTTGACTAATCTACCCCTTTAGATCACTAATATACATAAAATCCAACCAATATAGCCATTTTGAGTAGTGCTTTGTTGCTATTCACTATTTTTTTGCAATTTTTGCTAATAAATTTATGTTTTTCGATGTCCATTTTACCTTTTTGGGCAATTTTATTCTTTATTGATAATCACCTACATTTTTTGATGAATATCTATCAATTTTTGACATATTTCTCCCTTTCTTCTGACAATCCACCATTTTCTAGCATCCACCTCTATTTTTTGATGCTGATATAGGTTTCCCAATAATCTTCAACCAATGTTTTTTCTTTTGGCATTCATTTCCCCTTTTTTGATTGTCTTCCTATTTTTTTTGCATATTTTTAAAGCACTTTGCAATTTTTTTCTTCAAAAAAAATTCATAGGTTTATCCCACATTTTCTTGACTATTGTTATTTTGAGCATTAAAATACCCCACCACACCTTCTTTCAAATAGCCAATGCTTGCTGGCTACAACAAGCATCAACTTGTTGTTTTCTAACCTCCTACCACCTATTGATCAACTTTTCACATTGTCTCTCCTACCACGTCCTCTCTCACTGTTTACCTATTGTTGCTATCCCATATCTCAAACTCACCACTAATGTCCTATTTGAATCATTATTCTAGTCATTGACTATCATTCATCATTGCACAAGTCTTCCACCTGGTCGTTGATATCTTTGATACTATCACTATCTCATGCGCATCCAATTAGTTGTTGCACATTACCTATTTGATTGACTGATTGACTACCTAACATCATATAGTTGTTGCATTTTCAACATTTTTGACTGTCTGACATCACATAGATATTACTTGTTCATTGTTGATGTCATCTAGCCATTGCCAAACAAAACCATTTTTTTAATACATGCCCGTTTTTTGCATCTAATCCTCTCGAGTGACCCTTTGCCAAATTTGACTTTACAAGGCATTTAATTTTGCAAGTATACCGTTATCTATATTCATTAGAAATATTTTTTTTATTCCTATCCATTCAAAATGGTTATTTTTTAATTTTCCATGGTTTGTTCTCTTTGATTATGTCTCCAATATTGCCTTATCCAATGGGCATATCTTTTTGCATTATGACTTCCACTTCTTGCATTTTCGGTTTTCTTCCTGGCTCAAACTAGAGATTTGGTTGCCAACATGGTCTTAGCCAAAAAATTTGTCAAAGTCACAATCCATATCAATTATTTGGTTGACACCATTAAGGACATCAAACTGTAGTCCTCCTCCTCTCATACTTCTCATGCCAAGTGTGAAGTTAAAATTTATGAAGGCTCTCAAGATCTTGCCATCCTCAATAGTTGGATCCTTAATATGGAGACCTGGTTTGACTTTAGTCAAACCTCAAATGATGATAAGGTTCCTTTTGCCAAACTAAAAATTTCTAGCATGGCTAAGGTTCTCATTACCAAACACCACAAAACCCAAAACCCCATCCTCACTTGGGATGATTTGGTCAAAGCTTTGAAGGCCACTTTTTATCCATCCAATTATGATGATGACTTGCTTAATCAATGGCTCCACATTCATCAGGGAAAGCATCAATCTATTCATGATTATGTTCATCAATTCAACCGTCTACGCATCTTGCTTCGCATCTCTAATCCTACAGCTTCCCTCATTTATAAGTTTAATAGTGGGCTTCTTGCACACTTTTATCAAGAGTTGAAATATACTCCTTGCACTACTCTTTATGATGTATTCAATCATGCACAAATTGTGGAGGTGAATTTCCTTGCACAGCGTTGAGGATCTCACTACTCTTCTGGTGGTTCAACACAAGAATTGCGTTCACATCAACATGCATAAAGACAAATTTCTAATTTCCCCCATTCTTCTTCTACCCCCGCTTCTAATCAATCCCTTGCTTCTAAGCATACATTTCATGTTTCTTCTTCTTCTTGTGCTAAGTCTAAAAAAAATTGTAATTACTATAAAAGTAAAGAGCATGATAAATCTGAATGTAGAAAATTATAAATATCTTAGAAGAAGACTTTACTTGCACAATTTGATGAGGGCACATGTGATAACCCCATAAAGACTACTGGCGAGGGATATGTTTATGAGGAATTAAGGGGACAAATCACTCATGTAATATTGATGAAATATCATTTCAACGTAGGCAACTATGATAATATGTTCATCATGTGTGCCCATTTGCTTCATGATTTTATGGTTGATTGTATCATTGACAATTGCTCACAAAATAATTTAATTGTGAAGTCCATTTTTGATAGGCTCAAGCTTCCTAAAACATCACATACTCATCCTTACTCTCTTGGGTAGAAGAATAGTAACACCACTTCAAATATCACACACACATGCATCTTTGCATTTGCTTTTGGCTCTAAGTTCAAGGATAAGTTCACTTGTGATGTGACCCCCATGGATTGCTATGGTTTATTGCGTGTTAAGCCTTATCAATATGATAGGCATGCTACATATGATGCTTATAAAAATAATTACACACTTCAAGAATATAATAAGCACTATCTCATTGAATTTATCAAGCACACCACTAATATCTTGCTTACTTGTTGCCAAGCCAAAAAAAACCACAAATAAAGCATAAGCACTTGCACTCATATTCATTCACCCACAATATCAACAATATTTAGCACAAGCTTCTAAGTCCACTCACCCCACAACACTTGATAAAATATTGCAAAAATATACCTCTATTTTTTAGGAGCCCACTTCTTTACCTCTTGAGAGGGCCATTAATCACAACATTGATATAATTCTAGCAACACCTCTACCTAATGCACCCATGTACAGGCAATCAATTTTGCAATATGATGAAATTAAGAAACAACTTTAGGACCTATTATCTAAGGGTTTCATAAAACCTAGATTTCTTCTTGTTCCTCTCCTATTCTTCTTGTCCTAAAAAATGATGGCACTTGGTGATTTTGTATTGATTTTTGGGCCCTTAACAAAATTACTATAAAAAATAGATATCCACTCCCTCACATTGATGATCTCTTAGACCAACTTCAGGGTGCTAAGTTTTTCACTAATATTGATCTTACTATTGAATACCATCAGGTCTGCATTCAAGTTGAAGATACATGAAAAATTACTTTCAAGACAAATATGGGTTGGTTTGAGTGGCTTATTATGCCCTTTGGCTTCACTAATGCTCCTTCTACTTTTATGAGGCTAATAAATAATGTTTTCCATGAATGCTTGGATAGATATGTCATTATCTATCTTGATGAAATTATTATATTTTATCCTACATGGCAGGAACATTTGGAGTATATTGAGCATGTTCTTTTCATTATCCAACAAAATTATTTGTATGCCAATTTGCCTAAGTGTTATTTTGGGCAAAAATCCATTTCATACCTTGGATTCATAATAAATACACAAGGTATTCAAGTAGATCCTATAAAAGTTGAATTTCTCCTCAATTGGCCTCCTCCCACCAATGTCACTGAATTACAAAGTTTTATTGGCCTTGTAAACTTCTACCACAAATTTATACTAGGATATTCTACCATTGCTACACCCTTACATCTATTGACTAAGGAAAAATCTAATTTTTATTAAAATATGAATCATACCGATGCTATTTCCACTCTAAAATCTAATCTTTGTTCTACTCCTATTTTAGCTATTCCTGACCTTATATAGCCTTTCAAAATTGAAACTGATGCCTCTCAGTTTTCCCTTGGTGTGTTTCTAAAAAAAATGATCATCTCAAAGCTTATCATTTTGAGTCTTTTTCCATATCCAAGAAAAAATATACCACATATTATAAGGAACTTTATGCCTTATTCCAAGCCATAAAATATTGGTATCATTACCTACTACGCAAATAAATTATTGTCCATACTGACCATTTACCTTTGTAGTTACTTCAATCCTAAACTAAGATCCAAGAAGCATGTCACATGAAATGGGCTTCCTACCTTCAAAAATCCCATCTTGTTATTAAGTACAAAAAGGGTAGTAAAAATTCTATTGATTATTGTCCTAGTCAACCTCCTTTTGTTCATGTCTTAACCATATTCACTACCTCTCACTTAAGTTTTTAGTCTTGGACTTCTGAGTATCCTATTTATCCTAGCTTTGCGCAAGTTTATCAATATCTCTAGCATCCTTCCTCCTCAAACTTGACCCATTTTTAGGACTATCACATTAAGGAGGGTTTTCTTTAGTATCTCAACAAACTTTGTGTCCCTCGTGAGCATAGACAATCCCTTCTTAAGGAGGCTCATTCTACCCTCTATGGTGGTCATTTTGGCAAACACAAGACTATCCATCATTTGCAAAGATTATTCTATTGGCCTCACATGAATTATGATGTTTTGTAGTACTTGAGATAGTGTTCCCTTTGTAGTTGGTCTAATCTAGCAAACCACAATTTGGATCTCAATATACCTTTGGCCATTGCCTCCCATACTTGGGAAAGTATTTCTATGGATCTTGTCAGTGATTTTCCTATGATAGTACATCACCATGAATATGTTTTTATCATGGTTTATTGTTTTAGTAAGATGGC
Organism: Wollemia nobilis; assembly: GCA_028583015.1. Lineage (NCBI taxonomy): Eukaryota > Viridiplantae > Streptophyta > Pinopsida > Araucariales > Araucariaceae > Wollemia > Wollemia nobilis. The sequence goes on from JAQPPZ010016881.1 coordinate 14,563,863, forward strand.
TAATTTTATTCCTTGTCGTAAAACTAGTTCCACTGCTGATTTAGCCCATTTTTTCTTTGATCTCATCTAGCATTCTTTTGGTGTTCCTACTAGTATTGTGTTTGATCATGATTCTTATTTTGTCGATAATTTTTTGTATTCTTTGTGGAAACTCTTAGGTGTGTCTCTCAATTTTTCCACTACTTTTCATCCATAATCTGATGGTCAAACTAAATTCATCAACCATACTCTTGTCCAAAGTCTTCGTATCTTCCATCATTAATCTCCATCTAAGTAGGCTTTGAGTGTAACATATATCGAGCATACCTACAATCAGGTTGTCCATTCTTCCATAGGTTATTTACCCTTTGAAGTGTGTCTTTATTTTTAGCCTCTTTCTCCATATGAGTTACAATTGTCCGTTCCATCTCCTGTCACTACCCACATGCACAAAGAATAAGAAAAAGTTCATTCTTTCATTCAATATTTGTAGTAGATCTAGTTGAAGGTTGTTCACTTTTGTAGAAAACTTAGTAGTAGTAGAATAAGGCTATGGATCATCATAATGTTCCACATTCCTTCAAATATGGAGATAAATTTTGGTTGTATCTTGACCACAACAGGTTTTTTAAGAAGGCACATAGCAATATCAAACATCTTTGTTATGGGCCTTACACTATCATCCAACAGGTGTCCAAGAATGCATTTTGTCTTGATCTACCTACACATTTGGGCATTCATGATGTCATTAATTTTCACTTACTCTGATTATACCATGAGTTCACCTTGGAGATCACACCAATCGTCAGTCATCCTATAGATGTTGTACCTGATTTTCAGCTTCTATTGGAGGATGATCATATTTTTGACACCAAGACACACCACACATGCCAAGGATCTTCCACTTTATACCTTGTTGGCCATCATGGATAACTTCCATATCAATCTTGCTGGAACTCCCATAGCCAAATGGTTCATGATTTTCCTTCCTATTTGAATGTATTGGAGTCCAATGCTTCTATGGTGGGGAGGAATGATAGGGATTAATGTATTCACATTGCTTATTTTGTAATAAGCCGATAAATAATATTTTATTTATGACCATTTATTTTATTTAATATTTATTGGCAAGTAGTTGTATCAAATAAGCCTTGTAACCATCATCATTTAATGTAATATTATCTAATGGCACCTATCCAAAGGCATTGTAATCCCTATTTATAGTCATTTTTGGTAATACAAACATACATTTTTCATCACCATATATTTTGTGTCTACTTGTGGGTGAATACCTTATCAAAATATGATCTCCTTCACTATCTTCTTCCTCAAGAATCTGAATGTCTTGAGGTCTTTAAAAAAATTTCTTTAAAATTTGGTAAACTTTTACAAAAATCTTCTTCCTCTTGGGCTTATTGTCTGATGGTGACAATTATCCCAAATCATTCTTATCAAAAGGTTCTCTTTTATTGCAATATTATTCCTCTAGATTTCACTACAAGTCCTCTAATAGTCACTCCATCAATTCTGTAATAAGGCTTTCTCTAGCCTCCTTATCCTTCTCTAAATTTTCTTGAGACCTTTTGTCTTGGGTCTTCTAATTTTGCAACTCCTAAACTCTTCTCCTCAAAAATTTAATGAGACCTTTCCTTGTCTCTTCAATCTTCCAACTGTGGGAATTCTGTAATGAGATCTCTTTCCTAGATCTCCAAAAAAATTTGCTTCTAAATTTTGCAATAGGACTTTTTCTTAGTCCTCTATCTTCAATATCCAATCTATAGTCTCCAATATGCAATCTTCAGTATTTCAAATATGGAAGTTCTTCAATCTATTCTATTTTAAATCTCTTAAAATTCTTCAATCTGAAACTTTCTATCTCCAATTTTCAATTTTCTATGGGGAATTCCTTCTTTAGTATCCTCAATATTTGATCTCCAATGGGGCCTTTTTCTTGGACCTTCTCAACCTTCAATGTCTATTTTTTTTGCAACAAATAACTAATCCCTGCACAAGGAAATCACATAGATTTTTAGGCAACGAAGGTGAAATTCTTCTCTATATATTGTAGGAAGCTTCTCAACTTCTAGGAATTATTTTTTTGTAACAAAAATTTAGACAGTAGAAACCAAATACATTAAAACTTCTAGAATTCTAAAATTAATAAACTTCACTAGTTATTCTCAAAACTAGTGGAAATAATTCTATGTTGAGTCCTAGTCTTCACGAGTTCTCCTTCAACCTTGTGGAAATACTCTAATCAATATTGTAATCTGAAATATCCTTCAATATATCAACTTCTCCAATAGGACCTCATTCTTAGGTCTCTTAATCTTCTCAATGTCAATGTCTATATCCAAGACCCAAAATCTCCTTCTATTCTTAATTTTTTCTTGGAATAGGTAATTCTTCAAACTTCTCTGGTTTTTCTTTCTTGAGGTAATCTCTTTAAATTCATAGGTTTCTCCTTAACCAGTTGAAATCTCCTATACAACTTTAAAACCTGTGTAAGTCAAAATCTTGATGTGGCTCTAATACCACTGTTAGCTTTTGAAGCTAAATATTTAAGATAAAATTCACAAAATATCAATAATAAATTTGCAACATGATATATATGATAATCATAATGTTCTAGAAGTATAAAACTCAAAAATAACTTCAAAAATCACTCATAAACTTACCATTAATAAATGTTCACAAAAATAGTACAATAGCTTTGAAAGTATAAAGAAAGTGTCAAATATTACTTACATATACACATACACTACATATATAATGTAATGTGACTCTTCATATGGAACACTCTTCTAGTGACTTTTACACTACCTATTCTATGGATTCATGTGCACATGGACAACTATGCACATTTACAATACCAAAATACTTTGCACACTTTGATTAAACTTGTGCATTTATTACATTGCATCATAACTTTTAATTTAGAACACTCTTTCCTAATCTAAGGATGTACCCAAGGTGGTACATTAGCATGTACCAAATAATGTAATATATTCCAACAAATTCAACCTTATCACATAAATTTTATATTTTCCCACCTATCTTGACCTGTAATGATAAAAATCATGAAACCACTAGTTGACAAAATTATGCTAGCAACTTTGGCTAGCAACAATTTTGCTTCACAAAGTACAAAAGCTTCAAATCTTAAAATATCTCACCTCAAATCCATACCATATCCTAGTTTATCTCAATATTAAATACTTTCCATTTTGGTTATCTACCTTATTTGTCTTCCAAGATGTGAATTTGAAATCTTACCTTCCTATCTCTTGTCACTATGAATGCTCTTCTCCTTCCCTAATGTCATGAAAGTTCTATAACCATTGGGGTGGCCCTAAAAAACACAATTCTCATTCACTAAAAATCTATCAATTTGCTTTCTATTTTTCTCTTCTACTCTTTTGTTTGAATTTAAGTCTTTAGAGGGATTCAAGCTCACATCAAGCAAGGGGGAAAGGAGAAGAGACCAATATCTTTGGTGAAATTCCTTATTACTTTTGCTTTGTTTATCATTATCAACAATTACTTGTTTATTACTAGCTATTTTATTACTTGTATATTTGTCTATTTCATTACATAATAGTATTTCCTCTTTTCTTCCTCTCCTCCATATATAAATCTAATCTTGGCATTGTTGAGTTATTGGCCTTATTATACAAGATCCTCAACCATTTTTAGGTCTCTTAAATTTTTTGGAGTCTTTCCATAACTACCTCAAGCTATATCAACCCATATTTGGCATCCTAACCACATGTTTTCCTTGCAAAAATGAAATAATTGGTACTCTAACTTTCAAGCAACGATTTTTTTATTGACTTTTTGTAAGTTTTTTCTACAATTATTTTTGTAACTTAATCTTTAATTTGGATTTATAGGAATGAAATCATTGCTTCCAAGGTAGTGATTTCATCACCACCACCAATAATCATCTAATCTATTTAATCATAGATATTTAGCATCCTATTACTTTTTTAAACTCTTAGAATTGAAATCACTCCTTTACTAGTAAAAATTTTGTCATCTATAACTTTTTATAATATTTCCTATCATAACTTTTTATTTTCACTTTTTGTTCAACCTATAGAAATAAAATCATTGCTTGTACATATATAAGGAATGATTTTGTCACTCATGCTTTTATATTTTGCTTACTAATTTGATTTTATTTTATCAATGAACCTAGGGGCTTGACCAATAAAATAATACAAACATGCCTCTCTTTGACTAGGTAGGCCCCTAAAAACTAATCCCTATTTTGAGTGTTTTTTTTTGTGCAATTTTTGTGAAATTGCTAGCTATCAACTTCTAGGGAGTGATTTTCTCAAGATTCGATTTTGCTTTCAAGGGAGGATTTTGCACGGGCCATTAAAATAGGTTATTTTATTTCTAAAAATTTTAATTTCTAAATCTATAATCTATTTGCTTACTATTTTTTGGAGGATTAGGTCTTTGCTTTTCTTTTTTTACATAAAATAAGGGAAATAAAATAATTTACATTAACCAAAGGAATTTCTTTAGTTTTCTTGGTTTGAGATAATAAAAGAGAACAACATATAGTTTACACATTAGGCTAGACTATTTGTGCCTTTTACTTGAACCCTTTCTTTAAAATAAAAAGGAAATATTTTACAGAAAAAAAAACATATATGATAACTCTTGTATTATTGCATAAAATATTTCATTTTTGCATCTTTATCCTATATTAGGATTAGTTTAGGTCATATAAGCTTATTTAGAAAATATGAGAGGATTTTGGTGCCCTTAGGAACCCCTAAGTATTTGTTTAATTTAAAAATAGCATAGGCTTCAACACAACACATATCACTCCTTTTAAACTTTGAGGTGAGAATGAAGAGACCTAGGTTCATTAACCTTGGGGTCCTTGTCATTCTTATAGTATATTTTCTCATATTTCTCATAACCTAAAATCCCTACTTTCCATAGCCATTTCTACCATAGTGCATTCTCCAACTATTCATCTCTTTTTTGTGATGTATCTTTTCTTGACTACTTAACAACTAGTCCATATCTAATGCAATGTGAATTACCTCTAGATTACCTTGTAATACCATAACAAATTTGATTTACTTGTGATCATTAAGGATAATATTATGATTAAGTAGGGAGAGATGTCAACATACAAGACATCAATAGGACATAGTGACAAGACCATATATTGAACTTTTACTATGGACATGTGACAGGCTAGACATGTTATCATACAATTATTTCTAATCATATTGGTCATTATGGTATTAGAAACTACAGCCAATTAGATCACTCTACTCATATGAATGACACATGTACCTATGGATTGAAGCAACTCTAAAGTGGTTATCATAATAACTACCTAAATTTAAAAAACCAAAGAACCTACAACAATGAAATCTAGTCAATCCCCTTTAGAGTTCTTTGCTATTGAGGCATACTTCACTTCTTCTAGTCCCTAGTATAAGGATATTTCAACTTCCTAAAGGATAACACTCTGCTAGATGATTTGGATCATAATGAGAAAAAACACCTACAATGATAAGCTTGTTGATTTTCCATCATTGATGATATCTTATATCAATAATATTTTGATGGTATGCTTCTTAAATGTCTCAACTCTGATGAAACCAAATTTTATAAGACTTAGACTCTATATAAGGCACTGTCTCTATATAAGGATTAATTATTATATAGTAATATTTTATTTAGTTAATTATTATGTTTAGTATCTTCTAAAATAAAAAGCACCTCTTAGTTTAAGAAGCATGTCTTATTTTAAAAGTATGCATTATAAAATAAGCATCATTGTACACCTTTATAAATACTGGATACCAATAATACTAAGTGTGTGAATTTTCATGGAGAAAAACCTCTCTCATTTTAGTTCTATGTTTCTTCTTTGAATTGTCATTGCCATTTATTGCTTAAATAAATTTTGTTCATATCATATGGTATCAGAGCTAAGTGATTGTGGTCTCAGATCTATTCCTTTAAAATATTCTAATAATAATATTTACGATATCCCTAATTTCAAGTTGCCAATATCTAGCCTCCTTTAAGGGTTTTTGCATATTATCCTTACTAGATCTCTACTTGATTTTTCCTATGTACTGCACTTCAACAAATTTGAAGCTCATTTTCAAGGTCTTTTGAGGGTTTTTTTAGAATTTTAGCAAGTTCCAAATTTATGATAGATCATTTAAAGTGTAGATATAATAAAGCTATATAGTTCTTTAAAAAAATTGAAAATGAAGATTTGGATCAAAAGTTACACCCTCTAAAAGGTTCCTTGCTATAAAAAATAAAAAAAACTCATGTTCGTATTTTTTGTAATGGCTCATAAGTGTGATATCTATCATGAGAAAAATTTTGAATCATCAGTCAATATGGGTGCACTCCAACAATTTTTTAAATGGCATTCTAATATTTGATGGTAGTTTTGATGGTGAGAAGTGATATAACCAAGAAGCATGCATCCATCTACTGTATTATATCATATTCATTCATTCAAGCACAAAAAATGATAATATTGCATAGATTCAACAAAATAAATGTTTCTTGTATTAATAATTGCAAAGAATCATGAATTACAATAATGTCCCTCTTAAGGTCACTCAAATGATGATACAATTAATACAATTCCAAAGCCCTCAATAGGGTAGGTGCACTAATGTTGCTTTTCAACTAGTCACAAACTACTCTAGGGTGGATTTGCCCTCTTCTTCACGTTGAGGAAGGAACTTGATGGTTGAATCTCCTTCAAATTTGTTCCCTGCAATCAAGAAACAACATAAAAGTGTCAAAAATATAGGCAACCTCTCATGATGAGGCCCTTTTAGAAAAAATGCATAGATACCATTAAGAATGTATAATCAAGAAAGCAGAGAGATACCATTGCATATCTCAGAGATCGATGATGACCAATAGTGCTATATCACCTACTAGCCTCACAAGGATGAGGAATTCAGGAGTAGGACCCATGCTGGTGACATCTAGCATTACATTACATGGTTTGCATCACTCGACCCAGATAATATTGAGTGGTGATCGTACATGGATTGCCTAGCATGTACTGAGGTGGGTGAGTGGATTCTATAGGCTCATAGAGATAGGTGGCTACTCAGTTGAAAGACCAATATTAGAGAGTATCATTTCTACTCTTGCATCCTACGTTAGTTTGGTATAGTTTAGGACATCTTAGAGATCTCATTCATGTATCAAAGCTTGGATTTAGAGTGGGATCTACCATGGATTTGGCCTCTGACTCTAGGGAACGAGCCAGATGACTTCTAGGAGACTAGGTTTGAGAGGGCTGCTACCACCCCAACATATGATAGATGGTGGTCCATGCTCTGGTGGCATGGATTGGGACCTCTAGGTAGAGTGCCAGACTAGGCAGAGGCAGAGGTGGATCCTAACGGGTGTAGGGTGCACTAGTGGATAGAGGGTAGATAGGGCACAAAGGCTACTGTAGAGGAGGCTCTTGAGGTTGAACCAAATTATGAGGTTCTAGAGGAGGGTGAGGTCCCTCTTGATATTGTAGAGGGGCTACTCTTGGCTCAGGTTGCTGTCTTGCAAAGTCAGCTTGGCCGATATGTTACGCAACAGATGGAGTGAGACACCACTATTACCACTTTGAGGGCATAGCTAGCTAACAGAGATCACAAATTGACTCAGGTAGAGTAGAAAATAATTATCCTAACTTCACAGGATACAACAATAGAGGGGAAGGTCCAGGAGCTTACTAGTGTGCATGACTTGGCAGAGGAACGACTAGGTACAACTGTAGTAGAGAGGGACTTGGCCCAAGCTCAAAGAGGAGATCCTTCATCTTCTTGTGCTATCATGGCACCACCTGCAACACCAGTGCCAATGCTACCTGGCGATCATGATCCTACGTCAAATATATGGTGCTTAAAGGCCCTCGTGGAGGAGGGAAATTCTAAAAATACAAGCAAGGTTTCCTGCATAGACTAGTTATAGGGTTACATTAGGTTGATAGGTGGGTAGGTCCTAGAGGATTCTCATACTGCAGGGAGTCAGCAGACCAGATTCAATACTACAGAGCAGTCCATGGCTAGCTCTAGCCAGAGGACTCACATATCAGAGAGGACACATAATTCCTCCAACACACATTATGGTAGCTCACATAGGATCCACAAGGAGATGAGTGCAACTTCTAGCCATAGGACTACTTTCCTGGACATACCAGTATCTCATGTGCTAGGTCTCTTTGGGTTAGGTGGTACACAGGTCCCTCAATAGGGCACACAATAAGAACTAGATCCAACTACAGAGTAGGCTCCAGGTCATAGGGCTGAGGGAGGTGGCAAGAGCTCCAATTCAGGGGGAGTCGGCCAGAGCTAGGGCTCTTGTCATATCACAACTACATTTTGCATATGTACCATTTTTAGTGTAAGGTCAAGGACCTACACGATTGTAGCCTACATGTATTTTGTACTCATCTGATGTACTCTTGTGGACACACACACACACAAACACACACACACACACACACACACACATATATGATATGACTTGATCATTTATGGCTCATGATGTGTACTTTATTTGTATGTTTTAATTTTATGTTTATTTGATGCACATGGATGCAATGCTTATGTTAATTTGATGTTATATGATGTGATGTATGGATGACATGCACTAGATAGCTATTTACTTTATGATGATGGTATGCAATGATCTAGATGTTTAGATGTGTGATGTATGATGGATGCATATGGATGCAATGTTTTCTCTTAACACATATTTGATATTGCTTTATTGTATGCATTAATGTATGTAATGATTTATTTACATGATGATAATCTAATGTAAATGAACCTATATGCTTTAATAACTTAAAACATATGGAATGAATGCAAATATTTTTATCAATATAATGGATGACACCATTGAAAGTATAAAAATCATGAATGTAATTGAAAATCCTTAAAATAAGAATTTAATCAATTAATCACCCATATATGAAATGCAATGAATGCAGTTGTTTGATGTGAATGATATAATGTGTCATTCTAAAAAATATGCACGATATAGTTAGTGGCCGTCTAAATATTATTTCTAATATCCATCCAATATCTTCCTATATTTTTATTGTGCTCTATATGATGATGTATCATGGACTTCATACTTTGTAATTTTATGCTTTATATGGTTTGCAAGATTTGATATTTTGTTGCTATGAGAGAAATTTTTAAGGTTTTCCATGAGACTCAAACATCCTAATAGACTTATCAAAAGTTGCATACTAATCACACTAGACTTCTAAGATAAAAGGATTTTGCTAGAATAGGCCCTAACTGTTCATTATCCCTGTGTGTGCACATGATTATTTTAGGATAATACATGAGTGTTTCTCTATGTCAAGAGAGATTCTTTCATCCCATTGCTAAGATAGGGGTACCACAAATATCTTATCCAATCCCAAGTTTAGATTTTATTTGGACTAGCCACTAGGCAATGCAAGACACCTGAAGCTAGCTCTTCCACATTCAAACATTGGTCTGCCCACAAGCGAGATGTAAGTATATCAGAAATATCATCATATGTAAGGTACAGTAGTGTCGACAATTCTAGGGATTCAGGATCATTCCTTTCTATCCTTCCATTTTTGGGATACTTTCTCATATGTAGTAAAGCAAGGGAGTCGATTCCATATTCATTTTAAACTATCTTTGGATCTTCATTTGATCTCTCTTCGAACTAGATTTTGGATCTTCACTTTATCTCCACTCGAACTTTGATTTATAATATTTATTTGATCTTCACTTTGAACTTTGATTTAAGCCTTTTTTCTGATCTTAACTCGATCTTCACTTTTCAGAATTTACATTTGATAATTTTCTTTAGAAACTTTCCTTTGGGGGATTTACTTGGAAAAAAAAAAATTGGTATATTGATTGAGGATATCGATCTTATGATATCAATATGGGATATCAATCTGGGAAGTTGATATATGATATCGATCTAGGGTATCAATCATGAGGATTGATGTGGGATATCACTTTAGGATATTGCTCATTTTATTGTAAGAAAGGGATTTCGAATAGGGAACTAACTTGTTCTTTTTCCAATTGCCAATATTTCCATACCGTCCGCATAGGGGGATAAGCAAGAATGACTCTTTTTTCTTTAGGATGCCCGGTCCTGCTTCACGACTTTCATCTTCCCCTAGTCCTTGTTAGGATTTTTTAATTTTTTTATTAGTGATAGGCTTCTGATATGCTAAGGGCTATACTAGCTGAACCTTAGCTACAAAATTAAAGCAAGCTTTCTACCAACTCTTGATAAGACCACTAGGTATGGTTGAGTGACCGAAAAACACATAGTAGATCTCCATAGCAACATTATAGGTTGTGTTGAAAAACATAATTAATCACATGAATGATGGATCATGATAAATGCAAAGATGCATGATTTAAACACAAACGTGGTGTCATTTGTAATACTGACAGACATAATCCCTCCTACTACAGAATGCAATGGATGACGAATGCCTATATGCAATGCAGTGAATGCATGTGTGAATGCAAAATTCAAATGAAAAATGCAAATGTTTTTGTATTTTATGCTTTACCAATTTTTTTGGATTTTATTGATTTTATTATTTTTATGAATTTTGAGCCTCATATCTGACCAAACGGTGAGTACATGCCTTTGGAGCCTTTAGATTGACCAAGCGATTTTTCTACAAAATCCTTAGAGCTTTTTAGGATGACCAAGTGGTTTTAAGAAAACCCTCAAAGATTTTGGGGTTTGACCAAAGGGTTTATGAGCACCTTTGGGACTTTTTGGGATGACCAAGTGATTTTTAAGAATCCTTGGAGCTTTTGGGTTGACCAAGAAGTTTTTCAAAAACTCTTGGTGCTTTTCGATTGACCAAACTACTCATATATGATCTTGGAGCCTTTTAGGATGACCGAGCGATTATAAGAAAATCCTTGAGGCTTTTAACTAACATGACCAAGTGGTTTTAGGAACCCTTGGAGCCTTTTGGGATGACCGAGTGGTTTTAAACAAACCCTCGGAGCTTTTTGAGGTTGACCAAAGGGCTTACAGATGCCTTTGGGGATTTTTATTGACCAAACTACTTATAGGAGTGTTTGGAGATTTTTAGGATGACCGAGCAGTTACAAGAAAACCTTGAAGCCTTTTACTATGTTCTTCAAGCATAAAATACCTTAAGATGGATTATTTTGAGAGGTTCAAGCTCTTCAACACCCCCTAGCGATGTTAGGTGATAGGTACCCAAACTAATATTTTTAGATATGATGTAGGGTCCTAGCCAATTAGCCATGAATTTTTCTTGCATATCTGGCAATAAATTAGAGTTCTATTGGTTCTCTTTCAAGACAAGATTCCCAACTTCAAAGTCTCTCTAGTGGACTTTGATATTGTAAGCTCATTTTAGTTGCTCCTGATAAATGCGGAGATGCTCTAGAGAATTTATGTGACGTTCATCAAGTAGCATCAGTTGATCCAGTCAAGCTTGCCACGCAGTGTCATCATCGATGAACTCTTTCAATGCGACGCGTAGTGTTGGAATTTCTAATTCCAATGGCATAATGGTCTCAGTGCCATATACTAGTGAGAATGGTGTTGCCCCAGTGGGCATCTAAATACTAGTCCTGTAAGCCCATAACATAAGGGACAACTGGATATGTTAGTCTTTATGGTTTTCTTGGACCGTATTTTTCAATATGACCACCACTATCTTATTTTAAGCCTCAACCTGCTTGTTTGCTTGCAGATAGTATGGAGTCACAAAACTATGTTTGATTCTATATTTATATGTCAAAGCTCTCATAGTTTTGTTCTTGAAAGATGTTCCATTATCCAATATTATTTTGGATGGAATCCCAAAACGACTTATGATATGATCTAGTATAAACTCTGCTATACGAGCTCCAGTTATCATTGTTAAGGGTATTGCTTCCGACCACTTTGTAAAATACTTAGTAGCCATGATTATAAATGTATGTTGGTTTGATGATGGAGGAGAGATATTGCCTATAATATCTAATATCCATTGAGAAAATAGCCAAGCTACTTGGATGGGCTGTAAGACCTACGATGGCAAGTGTGTAAGATTAGCATGATGCTGACATTTAACGCATTTATTAACATACACATTGCACTCCTTCTCCATAGTGGTCCAATAGTAGCCCATTTAAAGGATGTGATTGATGATGGCCATCGCATGTACCATCATGAGCTTGCAAAATCACCCATGATATCTCTTGGAGCTCTAGGTAATGAAGGGGAACTCCATCGTAGCCACTTCGGTATAGGATATCTCCTATTCAGATATATTTAACCACTTTATGTTTAAATGTGTGCTTCATAGCACACAACAATCCCTCTAGTATTATACTAAGCTTCAAGAAGTCTTTAATTTGCAACATCTAGTTTTGATAAGCCTCAGCTTCGACTGCTAAGATGACTTGCTCCCCCTACATATTTACCTTTGCAAATGTAGACTCAAAAACAACCATGTGGTGAATGGTAGTGCCACTCCCCATAGGACTCTAAGAGGTTAATGACCCCCAAGGTGCCTTCTTAAGAAAGTATTTAGCTTTGCAGAACCATTCAGATTTTGGTTCTACACTTATCATGTTGACCGATTATCTATTATCATAGGTTGCAGCTTTGTTGTTGGATGCGAGAGTGTCTTGACATGGATGGTAGTGAAATCAGCAAATGGATTCTAAGGGATTAAATATCCCAAAGACACCATGGTGTCTACAAACCTATTTAATGATCGAGGGATTGCCTCAATATCATACCATTCAAATTTGGCCAAATATGTGTCAACTAGATCTTTATAGGCTTTCAATATGGGACATCGCACTGAAAAAGCCCCTTGAATTGATTTACTATGAGAAAGGAGTCATCAAAGATGTTCAATCTCTTAATATTCATAGCGACGACTATGTGGAAACCTAGCAATAGGGCTTCATACTTAGCATTGTTTTTGGTGCACAAAAAATCCAACTTGAACAACAAGGGCATTAGAGCTCCTTGTGGCATGAAGAACACTATTCTGACATCAACCCCTTTTCTTGCACTTCAAACCATCGAAGAATAGGGTCATATCAACATTATTCTCTTGTTCTTAGGGTTCAGGAGCTTTTGATATGACAAAGACTGCATCATCCGAAAGCTCAATTGTCGGAGGCCTACTGTTTGATAATGGTGCCTCAGCTAATTGATTTGCTATGACCTGTCCCTTAAAGGACTTTTGGCTTATGAATTCTAGATCGAATTCCATCAATAGCATGATCCACTTTGCAGTACGCATATTGTGATACATCTTACTCATCATGTACTGCAATGGATTTTGTTTGGATATAACATATGTCGTATGACTTAACATATAGTGTCACAATTTATTTGTAGTGAACACTACTTCTAAACACAAATTTTCCACATATGCATACCTGAGGTTTGACTAATATAATATATGGCCTATTCTTTGCCTTGCACGTTCTTTTGGGCTAACATGGTTCCTAGTGCAAATTCAGTTGCTAATATATAGTAGAAATGACACCTTTGGCCTTGGTGGAGCTAGCACTAGCAGTGTCACCAGGTATTGCTTTATTTTAGCAAAGGCTGCCTTGTGGCCTGTTCTTTGCCTTGCACATTCTTTTGGGCTAACATGGTTTCTAGTGTAAATTCAATTTCCAATATATATAGTATAAACAATACCTCTGGCCTTGGTGGAGCTAGCACTGGTGACGTCACCAAGTATTACTTTATTTTAGCGAAGGCTGCCTTGTAGCCCTTGTCCTAGTTGAATGGGACTCCCTTATGTAGAAGTCGATTCATGGGTCAATATTTATCCAATAGTTGGCTGATAAATCACTTTATCGAGGATACCTTGTCCTTAAAGCTCCTTAATTCCTTAATATTTGTGGGAAGATGCATTTCCAAAATGGCCTTGACCTTCGCTGGTTCTACTTCGATGCCTCTCGTAGAGACGATGAATCCTAGTAATTTTCCAAAAGTTACGCCAAATATGCCCTTCTTAGGATTCAGCCAGGGTTATGCATAAGGGGTTGGATTCAAAATGTACTTGTATAAAAATGGTGAATCCTAATCACAATCAAGGTGAATCATGGAGAATCCTAAGCAAATAAAATTGAGCATCTTCATACCAAAATTTGGGGTATTTGAAGCCCTAAAATATAAGGTCAAATTTAGGGCCATTTTTGACCTATTAAATCATCTTTATAACTTCATAAAAACACCACCATTATATCAGGATTGAAAAGAGATTTCCAATGAGTACAAATATACCTATTTTTGGATATATATTGTGGTGAATTGACCCTAAGAAAAAATTGGTCCTAAAAATTTTAGGTGAATGGGCCGACATCGAGGGTCCTCATATTTGCCAATTTCCAATTTTGAAAATCCTAATATTCACCCAATTTGTGAATATTCGCTAGGCATAACCCTGGATTTAGCCTAAAATTAAGCTCTATCAGGCGATCGAAGACTTTCCTTAAGACCTTTGCATGCTCTTCTCGCAGCAATGACTTGGCTAACAAGTCATCGATATAATTTTCTAGAATTTTGTGCATAGTCATAAAAAATGTATGTCATGGCCCGTTGATATGTGGCACCAGCATTTTTGAGGCCAAATGGCATAAATTTGTAGCAAAACATTCCCCATGGCGTTATAAATGTAGTTTTATGCTGGTCTTCGAGTTTAATCCGAATTTTATTGTAATCAAAAAAATCGTCCATTAAGGAGAGAATTTCATGACCTGCAGTTACATCTATGAGAGCATCAATATTGGGAAACAAAAATGAATATTTGGGTGTTGCCTTATTTAGGTCTCTAAAATCCATGCAAATACGAATTCTTCTATCAGGTTTTCCCATGGGTACCATATTGGACACCCACTTTGGATAATCGATGGATATCACAAATTCCACATCCAAAAAATTTTGTAGCTCATATTTCACCATTAGGGCTACTGTTGGGTGTATTTTTCTAAGATTTTTCTTAACTGGTTTCTTCGTAAGATCTAGTGAAAGGTTATGTGTAACCAATTTTGGGTCTAGACCTGGCATATCCTTGTACATCCAAGCAAACAAATTTGGTCTCTCTTTCAGTAGAGGGATGAGGGTGGCCCGCTCATATGGAGTGAGACTCTCTCCAAATTTAACCTTCTTTGCACTGGAGGGATCATTACTGATATCCACCTCAAAGGTTTCTTCTACTGACATATGCGATCCCTCATCAAGTTGGTGAGGTGTAGGAATCATACGGATGTCATCAGTCGAGTTGATCGGTTCTGCATTGGAAGCATTTTTGGAATGATAAACATCATATGCATAGCCTGGTGCAAAATGGAAAGGTTACAACATTTCTTTATTGGGGAAGAAATCCTTAGGCTCAACAGGTGAATCAGCATGATCCCAGTTGATAGCATCTTTGTTAAGATACAACAGTTTGGACGGATCTTCTGGATTATGAAGTGGAGTGGTAAAATCAATGGAGACCACTTTTATGGAATGGAATTGATCTCCAGGACCACACAAACTGACTTCTACATAATCTATGTAGTCCTCATATGCATGATCTAGCTCTAATGGCATAAGCACAAAGGGATATTCCCTATGAGGGATATGAACAACCAGATCCTCCCTATGCACTGAATGCAAAATAGGATCATTTGGCTCATGGAGTTGCATGTAGGTTGGTAGAAGGGGATTAACCAATCGATGAATTTGATCCAAGTTTAACCGTCTTGCTCTCATACGAGGACCAACACGTAGCTACCGATAGACCTCATCAATGTTGATGGTTTTATGACGGTAATGCAAATAAGGAGGACCAAGGTAGGCCCTCTCTAGCTCATCTTATTCATCACTATCATAATAGAATCCTTCATTCACCCCTACTCCTGGGGGGCACTTTGGAAGGTGCGGCCCCATGAATCTGATTGCTTTATCGATGTCATCACTATCTGGATAGATAAGATAATTATATCATAAGTGTGACATCACCAAGAAATATAGATCTGCTTCTTCCCCTGAATGATCAATGTTGGGAAGGATCTCTTCGATAGTCTATACCGACTTAATAGGCAATAAATGATGCACCTTCCAGGGCCTCACATAGGCACCTTTGACTTCATCCCCATATTCATCGTCATTTGAGGATTCCTCTTCTGCATCATAACCTGGTCCACTCATATTAGAGGTGGACTCCAATCCATATTTATTACAAATATATCCTAGCTTTATATCGCATACAGTAATGGGGTTACGCCCCTGCACATCTGTGTCATCAACTACATCATAATTTTGGCATCTAAGGTGATCTCTGGTGTTCATTTCTGTCTTAGTCTGCTCAAGGAGCCCTTCATGATGATATTTAAGTGGCTTAGTGGTGACGATAGATGTCATAAGGTGATTCCTCTAGAATCTGGAAGGATCTAGATGATATGGATTAAAATCTACATCATCCACCATACTAAGGTATAGATGGTCTAGGGATGCTGTGAGCAAATCGTCCTGCCCCCATATCTATAACCCTAAACCTAACCTATCATTGACTAACTGATAATAAGGTTCCAACAGAGTCCTCTATACTTTTTCAAATATACCAAGGCTATATCCATGCCAATGATACAACTCAAAGATACGCATGGCATACTCGAGGTTGGATAGATAACGAACGTTCATAGTGAAAGGTTCATTGTCATCTTCATCCATGGGCTCTCACATTGGAATTTTGTCTAGCCCTACATAGATGAAGTTAGTCTGATTAGGTGGCTCTACCAATGGAACCACCGATCCAACTGGGTAACGATGAGAAGATGGTCGGCCCATCTCTTATGTAGTCTTCAGAATCAGTCTGAAGGTTACATTCTACACAAGGTACTCACCTAACCCATTATTGATGAGATGTACCATCAACCGCAGTGTGGATGACCTTGCTAAATATGCAGGTGAGGCATGTTGAGGCACCTCCTCTTATTTGTCTTGGGGTTGCTCAACTTCCATAGTAATGGGAACCTTCTCGATGATTGTCTTGGGCTCATGCTCCTCTTTCTCACCCATTTTCACCTTCAACTTCCTATCATACCAATGCATGACTGATGCTGATGGTTTTAGGGAAGTGGTGGTGGTGTACTTCAATCTATGTGACACAGATGGCATTGGTTGAGCATGTACTACTGGTTTACCTCCTGGTTTCTTTATCGACGATGACAGCTGAACATCCAGGTGCATTTATGGGAGTATGAAACCCCTAGGTAAATCTACTAGGTTCATGAACTTAAATGGTTCTTCATCCAATGCCACTACGTGAACCTGTCACTCATGAATATAATTCACACACTGATGCAATATCAAGGGAATGCAACACATTTCACAAATCCAAGGCCTACCAAGTAATATGTATGGACACCTAAAATGTGTCATGTTTAGGAAACCACTCATACAAGTACATCTGAAGACCATATGTCTAATTTTGGACCTTTACAAGAGAAATCAATGGTCCTAACCACTCAAAATGGTAATTTTAGCCCATCCAAGCTTAGCTGCTATAAACTAGAGTGGTTGGATCTTGGCCGCTCAAGCTTAGAGTGGCAAAAATTTAGCTACTGCATATGACAACGACCAAATCTTAGTCACTACATATGATAATGACTAATTCATAAAAAGCATTTTTTTGAAAAATAAGCCTAATCAGGGGTGGAAGTGGTAGTTTGCATACAATAAAGTGAGCAGGGACAACTTTGCATTCCCCCTCACAACCAGTTTACATGGGAGACTCAATTCTAAAGTTAGACTTTAGTTAACTGGCCTTCAAACATAGACAAAGACAAAACTCCTCATGCTAACGACCAGTTCACATGGGAGACTCAAGTCCAAAATTAGACTTCAGTTAACTGGCCTTCAAACATAGACAAAGATAAAACTCCTCATGCTAACAACCAGTTCACATGGAAGACTCAAGTCCAAAGTTAGACTTTAGTTAACTAACCTCCAAACATAGACAAAGGACAAAAGCTTCTCATGCTAACAAACAGTTTGCATAGGAGACTCAAGTGGGCAGTTAGACTTCAGTTAACTAGCCTCCAAACATAGACAAAGGACAAAATTTTCTCATGCTAACAACCAGTTTGCATAGGAGACTCAAATGGGCAGTTAGACTTCAATTAACTGGTCTTCAAACATAAACAAAGAATAAAAGCTTCTCATTCTAACAACCAGTTTGCATAGGGGACTCAAGTTGGTAGTTATATTTTAGTTAACTGGCCTCCAAACATAGACAAAAGACAAAAAGCTTCTCATGCTAACTCTCACTACGCATGAGAAATTCAATCCTAGGGTTTTGAACATAGACTTTAGGGTTTCACACATCTATAAAAGGTGCAAGCCTGAGAGCACCAAAGGAGAGGAGAGGATCAGATATCAATTCTGAGACCAAGGATGATTGAAGAACACAAGCTTATACTGAGAGGGGGGTGAACAGTATAAGACCTCTTTTTACTTTTTCCTTTATACTTCAAAATAGTAAAGCAATATACCCAAAGCAATATCAAAGCAATGCACAATATCATCCACAAAGTGACACCAATTTTAACGTGGTTCACCCAGAATGGTCGGGCTACGTCCACAAAACTTTTCTCTAAAAGTTATCTCAAAGTTCTTTGGGAATCCTTCCCAATTACAATGTTTATGAGCCTCGGCCCAAAGGAGATACCTTCCCCCAATCAAAATTTATGAGCCTCTGCTCAAAGGAGATACCTTCCCCTCTCGCTCTGGAAATGATCCCTCGGGAAGATCAACTGCCTCTACCTCTTGCCAGCACGTGGAACTCCTTTCCACCGAAGACCTCCTGTCCTCAATGCTTAGCCTAAGAGACCTCCGCCTTCTATGATCACGTCCACAGTAGCTCAGCAACCTGTACCAAACACAGTCAGTCGGTCTAGTACAAGTCTTCCTCTGTCTGTCAGATCTGTCCAACTCTTGAACAAATCAATCCTCTGCATACAAGCCTTCTCAAAGACTTGCCAACTATCCTCAGGTTCTTCTCATAGAACCAATGCACCTCTGTCCTCAAGTTCTCTGATAGAACTATCAAACTCAGCTCACAAGTCCTCTGCTAGGACCTGTCCAAATCTGCTCACAAGTCCCCACCGAAACCTGTCCAAAACTGCTCACAAGTCCCCACTGAAACCTGTCCAAAAACTCAGCAAGCTCACCAAGAAAAACTTTCTTAGTAGGAAATCACAAAGTGAATTGTTAGAGACCCAATGTGATTTGTCAAACTCATAGAAGCATAAAGAGAATTGTTAGAGACTCAATATGTTCTATACTCAAATCCCAATCTCAAAACTCAACTCAAATCAACTCAGCTCAATCTCAATCTCAAATCTGAAAACTCAACTCAATATCTGAAATGGATAGGATAGAATGTTTTCTTTCAAGAACATGAAACCCCAACAATTGCCAACTATGCAAAGAATCACATAACAATGATACTCATGTTCTTTTCACCATCAATTAGGGTTTCAACAACAATGCTCATCAAACAAAGTTTAGTCAACCAACACCATTCAACTCAACATCAACCTTGAAGCATTCAACCAATCATCACAAGAAAAAGGAAACAAGTAGAAATCCTTTTCCCTCCAAAGATATTTGAACAAAACAGCCACCAATACAATATCACCAAATGCAAAGAATAACTTGCTCAAATCAACTCAATGGAGTAAGCCCAATATCATGAATCAAGTAAAGCAATAACTTGATCAAACAACCTCTATGGAAGCAACTCAACCATCAAACTCAAAACAGCCAACCAAGGGTTCCACCAACTCAATGCAAGTAGCTAGACTCACAAATATAAACCCTAGTGCACAAAGCTTCCACTATCTCAAACCAGAAATTATGCATTCACCAAAACTCTCCTTAAGGATAACAATGCATAAGTAGTCTTCAACAAACCAGAAAATAGGATTTACACCCAACCAAAGGAAACCTAGTTGAAAACCTTTTCACTCCAACCTTATTTCAGAAAAACATACACCAATCATACTCATAAGAAAAATGTGCCCATACCCTTTTTGAAGATGAATAAGCCCTTGAAAATCTACCACAATTAATAATTTTGATCTTCCCTAAAAATTATTAACCCAACATTGGCATGTCAAAATAACTCAACCACCATGGCAATTATTTCCCCTTTAATTTTCAATCCGACTATAGCAAAAATATTAAGCTTGCATTCCTTATACCTCCCAAAGCTAACTTTATAAAACCTTAGCAAGCAAAATATTAAAATTTAATTGCCACTCTTTCTGCAAAAATTGGAGCGCATACCTTTGGTAAATATCCCACGAATTTTCGGAGTGCATACACTACCCTCAAAAGGGTCTTCGATGATTCGAACCGCCGATCACCATGCTACTAAGTCCTTTGGCCATGCCGCATGGGCTAGGAGAGCCCACGTGAGGGAGAAGGGAATTCTCCATTCTTATCACCGCGTGCGCCTCCTCCTTGGTGCCAAGACCAACCCGTCACACCTTTGACCATGCAACGCTTGTCTTCCTCCTTCGCTGGCGCAGGGGCTTCGATGTCGAAAATGAAATGCTCAGGGATTAATGTCGAACTCTTGGCCAAACATAAATGAATTCATTTGCCTCATTTTATATGCACTTTGATGCATTTCCAAACACGTCGGCTGAATTCGAAAAGTAATTTCGAATTTAATCGAAATTGCTTTCTAAAGGGTTTAAAAACCCTTAAGATAAATTAAAAATAATTTCTCCCTTAATTAATTAAATAATTAAATAATTAAAACCTTGAAGGGTTTTAAATAATAATTAAATAAATAATAAAGAGAACCTCCATTGGTTTTAATAAAAACCATTTAACTTGGTTTTAATGAAAAACCCTTGCCAATGGAATCTCTCCGGATTCTCTTGGAATCTTCCACCTTTGAAGCCAACACATCCTCTTAACATTAATGCCATTTCCTTTTGACATCAATGACAACTCATAGACAAGAAGCTAGGATCTCAAACCCAAAATTGCCAACAATCTCCCCCTTTGTCATTGATGGCAAACCATGCTTCTCAACAACACAGAAACTCAACATAAATAGCTCCCCCTGTCTTGAGGCTCTCCCCCTTACTCAAATCTCTCCCCCTTTGTCATCAATGGCAAAGGGTCACCTTTGGGGCTCGGGACTAAGAATGAGCCTCTTAGCTTAGTCCCTCCCCCACCTCCTGATGAGGTGATTAATTCTTGGGTGGGAGTAAAACTCCCATTAGGCACTGATCATCATCAGCATCTATAACTTCCTTGTCGGGCCTTCTCTTGTACTCTTTGTCCATATTCCTGTTCCTGTTCCTATCACTGTTCCTGTTCTTAACCATGCCTTGATCCTTGGACCTGTTCATACCACTGTTTCTGTTCCTGTACCTTGGAAGTTCAGCTCTACACTGTCTAGCTATGTGACCTTCATTGTTGCACTTATAACAAGTAACAATGTTATTTCTTTGAGGCATACCTATTCTTTGAATCCACCTGTTCTGACTAACCCTGTTCTGGCCAAACCTATTTTGACCAAACTTGTTCCTGTTATTTGCCTTGCAATGAACTGCCTTGTGCCCAAACTGTTGACAAGAGTAGCAATACCCTTGAAAGTAACTAGCACTTCTGAAACTGTCATTTACCTCCTTCACTTGAGCCATGCAATGTGAAGCCATGTGACCAAACCTGTGACAAGCAAAACATCTGCCTTGAAACTTTCCTTTAATTGACCTCTTAGGTTCTGAAAACTTCTTCTTCTCATTCTGAATTCTGTTTTCTGTTCCTGTGCATCTATCATTCAAGAACTCATGATCTGAAATACTTTCCTCATCAGAACTCTCTTCCTTTTGGAGTCTCTTACTAGACTCTCCAACTTGTTCCTTGTGTGGCTTAACAAAACCAAGGCCTATTTTATCTGTTGTCTTTCTTTGACCTTTGATGAGAGACTTAACCTTTTTGGAGCTATCTTGAAATCTGTAAAGCTTATCCTTGTACTCTTTAGTTTCCTCTTTCAAAGAAGCCATTTTCTGTTCTAACTCACTATACTCAAGAACCTTAGACTCTAACTCATCCTTGAGTTCTTGTGTCTTAGCTATAGAGAAGTCAAGACTTTCTATAAGATCATCTCTCTCCATACAACATTCATCTAACTTATCCTTGAGTCTAGCATTCTTCTTTCTTTCCTTTTTCAAAGCACTAAGAGCACTAATAAGTTCACTTTCAAGATCCTTTATTTGATTGCTTTTTGAATCATCAAAGCCTTTTTCAGATTTCTTATCACTAGAGGTGCTACCCTTTTCAAAAACCATACATGCATCTTCCTTATAGTTTTCTGAAGCATCCTCATACATACTAGAAACCAAATCATTATTTGTGCAATCATCCTCAAGGTGACCAAAATTTCCACATCTAAGACATTTCATGATAATGAATCTATGTTTCGGTTCTTCCTCTTTTTACGATATGAACAACATCTCATTTTCATTATCACTTGAAGAACTTTCACTATCACTACTAGAACACTTACTTGCTTTGTCTAGGTAGAAACTCTTCTTGTGCTTGTGAGAATACCTCTTTCCTTGATTGTTGTGCTCATCTTTGTTTTTCCTGTGATGCTTGTGCTTTTTAGAATCCTTGCTCTTAGAATCCTGTTTATCTTCATCACTTTCATTCTTGGGAACAATACAGTCAGTAGCATAATGACCAAACTTTCCACAATTGAAACATCTTATATTTTTCATACTTTTGTGCTTTCTAGAGAACTTGCCTTTCTTGCTGTAATATGCCTCTTCATCACTAGAAGACTCATCACTATCTTGAAGCTGTTTACCTTTGGAATTCTTGGTAGCCTTGAAAGTTGCCTCTTTCTTGACATCAACCTTCACTTGAGTTCTCAACTCAAATGCTGCAAGTATACTATGGAGCTCATCCTTTTTCAACTTATCCAAATCTTTAGCTTCCTCAATAGCAGAAATATTTTCACTAAATCTATTAGGAAGAGATCTTAAAATCTTATCACAAACATCATTTTCAGCAAGCTCAAGACCTAAGTCTTTCATGGAGTTAACAACCTCATCCATACGAAGCATGTAGTCACTAATATTTTCATCATCATTCATCTTGAGTTGTTCAAACATACCTTTGAAGTGTCTCAACTTGGCCTTTCCGACATTTGTATCACCTGTATGAACCACCTTCAATTGTTTCCACATTTCACTAGTTGTCTTGCAGTGAATCACTTTGGTGAGATCTGCTTTCTGTAAGCCTTTCAAGATTGCATTCATTGCTTTTGAATTGCTTGTGATGTAGGAGCCTTTCTTCTTTAGTATTAGGACCATGTACAAGAATAGTGTACTCATCTTCAATTACTTCCCATACCTCATTACCAAGTGCCATTAGATGAACCTTCATCCTTGCACTCCAAAGACCAAAATCTGACCCATCAAGAATAGGTGTTGCATTGCCACTTGAATAATCCATTGTGTTCTTTACTAGCTTTTCCTTCAAGCTATTAAACTTTTCGAAGGCACCCGCTCTGATACCAATTGAAGAACACAAGCTTATATTGAGAGGGGGGTGAACAGTATAAGACCTCTTTTTACTTTTTCCTTTATACTTCAAAATAGTAAAGCAATATACCCAAAGCAATATCAAAGCAATGCACAATATCATCCACAAAGTGACACCAATTTTAACGTGGTTCACCCAGAATGGCTAAGCTACGTCCACAAAACTTTTCTCTAAAAGTTATCTCAAAGTTCTTTGGGAATCCTTCCCAATTACAATGTTTATGAGCCTCGGCCCAAAGGAGATACCTTCCCCCAATCAAAATTTATGAGCCTCTGCTCAAAGGAGATACCTTCCCCTCTCTCTGAAATGATCCCTCAGAAGATCAACTGCCTCTACCTCTTGCCAGCACGTGGAACTCCTTTCCACCGAAGACCTCCTATCCTCAATGCTTAGCCTAAGAGACCTCTGCCTTCTATGATCACGTCCACAGTAGCTCAACAACCTGTACCAAACATAGTCAGTCGGTCTAGTACAAGTCTTCCTCTGTCTATCAGATCTGTCCAACTCTTGAACAAATCAATCCTCTGCATACAAGCCTTCTCAAAGACTTGCCAACTGTCCTCGGGTTCTTCTCATAGAACCAATGCACCTCTGTCCTCAAGTTCTCTGATAGAACTATCAAACTCAGCTCACAAGTCCTCTGCTAGGACCTGTCCAAATCTGCTCACAAGTCCCCACCGAAACCTGTCCAAAACTGCTCACAAGTCCCCACTGGAACCTGTCCAAAAACTCAGCAAGCTCACCAAGAAAAACTTTCTTAGTAGGAAATCACAAAGTGAATTGTTAGAGACCCAATGTGATTTGTCAAACTCATAGAAGCATAAAGAGAATTTTTAGAGACTCAATATGTTCTATACTCAAATCCCAATCTCAAAACTCAACTCAAATCAACTCAGCTCAATCTCAATCTCAAATCTGAAAACTCAACTCAATATCTGAAATGGATAGGATAGAATGTTTTCTTTCAAGAACATGAAACCCCAACAATTGCCAACTATGCAAAGAATCACATAACAATGATACTCATGTTCTTTTCACCATCAATTAGGGTTTCAACAACAATGCTCATCAAACAAGGTTTAGTCAACCAACACCATTCAACTCAACATCAACCTTGAAGCATTCAACCAATCATCACAAGAAAAAGGAAACAAGTAGAAATCCTTTTCCCTCCAAAGATATTTGAACAAAACAGCCACCAACACAATATCACCAAATGCAAAGAATAACTTGCTCAAATCAACTCAATGGAGTAAGCCCAATATCATGAATCAAGTAAAGCAATAACTTGATCAAACAACCTCTATGGAAGCAACTCAACCATCAAACTCAAAACAGCCAACCAAGGGTTCCACCAACTCAATGCAAGTAGCTAGACTCACAAATATAAACCCTAGTGCACAAAGCTTCCACTATCTCAAACCAAAAATTATGCATTCACCAAAACTCTCCTTAAGGATAACAATGCATAAGTAGTCTTCAACAAACCAGAAAATAGGATTTACACCCAACCAAAGGAAACCTAGTTGAAAACCTTTTCACTCCAACCTTATTTCAGAAAAACATACACCAATCATACTCATAAGAAAAATGTGCCCATACCCTTTTTGAAGATGAATAAGCCCTTGAAAATCTACCACAATTAATAATTTTGATCTTCCCTAAAAATTATTAACCCAACATTGGCATGTCAAAATAACTCAACCACCATGGCAATTATTTCCCCTTTAATTTTCAATCCGACTATAGCAAAAATATTAAGCTTGCATTCCTTATACCTCCCAAAGCTAACTTTATAAAACCTTAGCAAGCAAAATATTAAAATTTAATTGCCACTCTTTCTGCAAAAATTGGAGCGCATACCTTTGGTAAATATCCCACGAATTTTGGAGTGCATACACTACCCTCAAAAGGGTCTTCGGTGATTCGAACCGCCGATCACCATGCTACTAAGTCCTTTGGCCACGCCGCGTGGGCTAGGAGAGCCCACGTGAGGGAGAAGGGAATTCTCCATTCTTATCACCGCGTGCGCCTCCTCCTTGGCGCCAAGACCAACCCGTCACACCTTTGACCACGCAACGCTTGTCTTCCTCCTTCGCTGGCGCAGGGGCTTCGATGTCGAAATCGAAATGCTCAGGGATTAATGTCGAACTCTTGGCCAAACATAAATGAATTCATTTGCCTCATTTTATATGCACTTTGATGCATTTCCAAACACGTCGGCTGAATTCGAAAAGTAATTTCGAATTTAATCGAAATTGCTTTCTAAAGGGTTTAAAAACCCTTAAGATAAATTAAAAATAATTTCTCCCTTAATTAATTAAATAATTAAATAATTAAAACCTTGAAGGGTTTTAAATAATAATTAAATAAATAATAAAGAGAACCTCCATTGGTTTTAATAAAAACCATTTAACTTGGTTTTAATGAAAAACCCTTGCCAATGGAATCTCTCCGGATTCTCTTGGAATCTTCCACCTTTGAAGCCAACACATCCTCTTAACATTAATGCCATTTCCTTTTGACATCAATGACAACTCATAGACAAGAAGCTAGGATCTCAAACCCAAAATTGCCAACAATGATCTTTTAGCAGATTTCTTTGAGAGAGCTTTTCTTGGAGAAGATACGCAGTGAAGCCCTATCGGATTGGAGAGCAGATCTGAGCACCCTTGAGGAGCGACGAAGTGCTAGCCAACTGAGAGGTAATTATCCATGCACATACAATATTCATTTAACATTAATAGCAAGCTTAAGATCCATAGCCTTGGAGCAAGAGAACAAGTTTCATTCTAGCGGCCGTTGTCTTGGACAGTGGCCCGTAGGCCTAGTCTAGGGTTTTGGTATTAGCTTCTTTCATTCTATTTTCCTTATGTTTTCATGTCATTAGCATAAGATCCATTTTAGCATTAGTTTCATTACATTGAGCATATTTCCTTTCATTATCAAATTTATTGCTAACAAGCCTCATCCGAGGAGGCAATCTCGGATAACTAAACGTGTATTGTTGTTTCAATTGCATACAGGGCCACAGGTTCATGAGACATAATCCACGACATACGAGAGCAAGAGGATCCATCCGGGAGACATACCTGGAGAAGGAGGCATCTGTAAGCCCTCAAACATTTCTGTGTGCAGAATCGGGAAGCATTTTAGAGCGCGCCACCCCTTTTGCAAAAGGGGACATCTCTTCATCCACTTGTAAATCATTGTATCAAGATGGGTATCCCTAAGAGGGACCGACATGTAACCAGGTTTCAATATTAATGAAAGATCCATTCTTTGTCATTTCCATGTTATATGCTTCTCGTAATATTTTAGCTTCATTTTTGGTATAATAATAACATCGCAAGTAGAGTTAAGAGCGGTGCGTGCATCCTGGGGTCGCTACAGATGGCGATCACGGTGGGACCTCCATTGATTTTTCATTTTTTTCCTAGATACTAACTTATTTTTGTGTGCAGGCCTAGCCGCTCTAGTCTACAGTGGCCAAAAATCAGCCACTCTAGTCTACAACGGCCAACAATCTTAGCCGCTCCTGCTAACAATGGCCGGAATTCAGTCGCTCTGATCAACAATGGCCAGCAGAGAAGTGCAGCAGAGGGCAGAATTTCTGTCATCTGAGTGAGATTCAAGGTTGGTACCCCTTCCCTGTATTTCTTTGATTTTCTGTCTGCATTTGATTTCCAGAAATAGCAAGCATAAACATAGATTAATTAGGGAAAATGAAAGAAAAAAGAAATAAAAACTGCATTTTGCATTTCCTAGGTTTCTTTTAAATTTCCTCTAGGTGCTGCTAGGAACAGTGGACCTCTACCTGTAAGGTCCACCCTAGTCTCCAGCGTGCTAGGCCATTGTGTTTTGGTTTGCTTGCATGTGGCCCAATCAGTGGCTATTTTCATCATAAAATAGGAGAGTGCATTAAAATCATATAGACTAGTTATAGATGCATTTGTCTTAAAATAAAATGTTCTTTTTAGGCATTGTAGGAAAATAGTCATGAATGTTGGTTGATGCATTGCTTTCTATTTCAAAATCTAAAAATAATCACACACATTCACACGTATCATTTTAAACATTGGGGAGTTGGATTTCATCACCAACCCCCAATTCAGTTCGGTGACGTTGGAATTCACCTCCTTCCACCGACTTGCCCCCTAGATATCCTAGAATGGAGTAAGGAACTCCTTCAAGGAGGTACTAGTCTCTTATGTTCAAACTATCTCCCACTATTGGAACAATTATTGGTTCAGAGTGGAAGAGCTAGGTGAACCCCCCATTGGGATTTAAGCGGTGTACCCTAGACTCTTTTTGAGAAAATCATGTTTGGCACTAGTGTTCTTAATCACCACTATGAATGAGTTCCCTCATTCTAAATCCAAAGAAAGAGCAAGAAATCAAAAGCAACAACACATCTAAACACACTAGAACAAGTTCTTAGGATACACATTTAATCCTTAAAAGAGATAATCATATTGTTTGCTTGGTGTGTTTCTTCATTACTGGGGTAATCAACCTAACCCTAATTTTTCAAAGAAATATATGACACCCACAACATTTTTCGGAAGTCAAAAAATTTTATAACAAAAATTATGGTTGGGAGACCTCCCATGGTGAGCAAGACCTTCAATCTAGAGAGGGAATCAGGTTCCATACCCACCACATCTCATTACACTGAGAGTTCAAATCAGCCCAATGAGGGGCAAGATAGAGGGAAGAGAGTTGTCGACCTTGTTGCACAATTTGAAGTAGACAAGAACCCTCACACGGAGTTGCAGAGGCATAGACCCAACACAACAAACTGATCAAATCAGTCACATGGGTCACATGCAATTCAGAGAGAACAAATGCTCCAAGATCAATTGGATGAGTGGGATCGAATTTATTCAAGACCGACTTCTAGAACCATAGCCACAGAATATTCTACATCTGGAAGCTCACAAAGCATGACTGCTAAATGCACCACTCAACCTGGGGATGCTTCAAAGTGACCCCACAAATCTCATACAAAGTCTGACCATAGAGACACTTATCAACATACAGAACACACTGAACAAGTTACACTAGCTAGCCAAAGTAGAGAAACAACAGAAACCTCTTCGAGGAATCTGTGAATCAGAACTACAAGAACGAAGTCAGATAAAACATGAGTCTTCTATGACAACACAAGTTAACCACATGAGATGGTTAGAAAATGCATTACGTAAGGAGCGAGAGCTAGTAGAAGCTCTCAAACAAGATAAACAAAGAGAAAGGCTCTTGCGCCAACATGAGCAACGTTTAAGAGAGCAAGCTGAGCAGCTAGCTCATAGCAATTTACAAACAAATAGATAATGATCATCAAAGAGATAGATGCACTGACTCACCAAAGGAAAGGTGCACAAGACAAGAGAGCCCACAATGAAACCACCATCCAAATCATGAACGAAATCCAACTTATGGGGAAAGGGTAAACATGATAAACCAGGATAAGACACATCTTGAATCCCCTCATAGGAGGGAGGAGAATAGAACAAGTCAAATGGATAGAGGGTTACCTCCATTACCACTACGAGTAGGCCTACAAGAGGAGGAAATCCATGCATCAAAGGCATTTCAAGAGCTTGTTGAAAAGATGAAAGCCTTTGAGAAACAAGAGGCAAGTTAGGAACCAACCAACATTAAGCAAAATACACAACCAACCATTGTGTCCATCAGTCCCTAGCCCTGCATATCCTAAGCATTTTGAGATGCCTAGGTTGGATAAGTTTAAGGGTGAAGAGGATGCACAAGAACATGTCACCAACTTTATCAATGCATGCTTTCATCTAGAAGATAGTGATGCCCTTATGCTGAGAACCTTCATTATGACATTTTTGGGGGCTGCCACCCAATGGTTCAACCAGCTTCCCAAGCACAACATATCCAGTTTTGAACAACTAGTGAATGCATTCTTAAAACGTTTCTCTTTTGGTGCTAAGAAGAAGGTGAACCTCTCAGACCTGGCCAACCTAAAGTAGTATGATGATGAGCCAATCATGGATTATGGGGATAGATGGAGAAAAATCATGGCAAAGTTATCATTTTCCATCTCGATCGAAGAGTTAATCCGAATGTTCACAAAAAGTTGTGCCAAGCACATCTCGTTACTATTGCAACTACAGAAGTATGATACATTCGAAGAAGCCTTGGCTCAAGCCAAGCTTATTGAAGATATAAAGCTCGAAGAAGGAGACCTAAAGCTCTATAGCAAGAAAGAATGGAATGAGAGTACGCAACATCAATCACAACAGGCCCAACCTACGGATGTCAACCAGATCATGTTAAGCATTCCAAAAATAGCACAGAGCCAACAACAAGAAAACTATCAAGCTCAGCCTCCTACTATGTATTACAACCAGTGCAACAAGAATCAAGGTAGGGGCAAACAAAAACAACCCCCTCGTAACTATACACCATTGCCTGAATCCTTGGCATCAATTTTCAATCGCCTTTGCGAGGCCAAGGTTTTAAACTTGCCTAAGGAGCGCATCCTGGATCCTAATTGCCCCAAACCTAAGGGGTATAGGGAAGATCTCTATTGTGTTTACCATCGGAAAAATGGCCATGATATCCAGGATTGTGTTGCATTCAAGAATATAGTGCAAGATATGTTGGATAAGAATGAATTGCAAGACATCAACATATTCAAAAATCTTCTCCCCAATCATGGGGCCAACAAAAATCAAGTTGAGCATGTCAATGAGGTGCACATAGCCCCACCTGAGGAGGGTTTTATAGGTATGATCAATACTACAATAAGAAGCAAAAGATGCCTTGATCAGCCCAACATACCAAAAAATTCAACTAAAGCTGATAATCTATCATAGTCCATACCAACAATAAGTTCAATGCACTTACAAAAAGACCATGTGATTGCCTTTCATAGGTAGGAGATTAAGACAATCTCTCAGGATGAACCTGATCCTCCGCTCCACATCATAGTAAGAATCAATCAAATTCCGTACAAGAGAGTCTTGATTGACACTGGGTCATCCATCAACATCATCACAGCTACAACTTTGAAGTATTTAAATCTGCCACCTTCACGCATTAAGGACACAACATTTACATTAAGGGCCTTCAATGATGCTACTTCCCCAACAATTGGCACAATAATCCTACCTATACAGGTTGGGATAAATATGATACCTACATTGTGCCATATCTTGGAGGGTGAGAGGCAGTACAACATATTGCTAGGTAGACCATGGATAAGGGATATGGAATGCATACCTTCCATAGTGCACCAAAACCTAAAATTCATACATCAAGGACAAATGTATGTGGTCCCCCATGATCCTGAGCCATTCAAGTATTACAAGAAAGTTGATGAGACACAAGAAAAAGTGCCTTCTCAAGAGTTTGTGGCAATGGTCAATAGCGAGATAGAGGACCAAGTGACTCTAAAGCAGATAAAACAAGATGTGGTGCAATCAGATGTTGCTTTCCCATTGAAGGGATCAAAACCATTGGCATTAGTCACCCCTAACTCACTTCTCATGGTGCCTCCTCAAGAACAAGAACAACTGTTCCCCCCACATCAGATAGGGGGTATCAAAGCTAGTACAATGCAACACTACGAAGTGAAACAGAAACATGAACTAAGTCATAAACATGAGCATGTGGATACCACTAACAAAGTGGATCATCATGAAGCCTCCACATCAACTCAAAGGAAGGAAATGGGTGAGTTACAGTTACCTGGTGGATCTTTAGCACCTACTTTATCACCTCCTTCAATAGATAATGGTATTTCAAACCAATCACTAGAAATACACATGGGAGCCTTATCAATATTGGAGCATATGCAAAATCACCTCTATAATATAGAGGTACAAATGGAGAAACAAAATGAGGCATTGCACTTTATCATGAACCATCTTGAGAGACAGAAGCAACCTTTATCTAAGGTCAAATTGTCTCCTGGGCAGCCACAAGAGAAGCCTCAACAAGAGCCCCCTAAGCTAGCAAGTGACATACCTAGGGCTCAACCTGGTCCTCATACCAGGCCTAAGCATGCTAAACAATCAAAGCAACAACAACGCATTTGGACTCCTTTAAATGAGTCTATGTCAAATATTTTTCAAAAGTTACAAGAAGCTAAGGTCATCACCTTACCCGACATAAAGCCTCTATACCCAAACAGAGCTAAACCCAAGGGTCATTATTGTCTCTATAGGGAGGACCATTACTATATCTATCATCGAATAGAGGGCCATGACATTTATAATTGTCGTAGATTCAAGAATGTGGTCCAAGACCTATTAGAATGAAATGAGCTCCATCCAGATGGTTCACTCATTCCTCCCTACCCAGATAGGGGCACCTCACAAGGATATGTGCCCCAATTAGGAGAGTTGATTTTCATCACTCTTCCTAAGAAGGTTGATTACATTGTAGTGGACAACATGTGCACTGGGGATCTTAAAGGTCAAATACCTTCCCCATCATCCACATCAAGTTCAATGAGACAAAGTGAGGGTTCTGAAGGTATCACACCTTCCTCACTTTCATTAAGTGGAACACACATTGGGGGTATTTAAGGTGTCACACCTTCCCCCCATAATATATCAAAAATTCAAAAACATTCAAATATATCAAAAATACAAACAAATCATAAAACATAAAAAATAAAAAACGAAAGGCACCAGGGGCATCTCTAAGCTGCTTGGTCAAATCTCATAAAAAAATGCTCCAAGGGTATCTTTATGCCGCTTGGTCAAATTAATAAAAATGCTCCAAGGGCATATTTATGCCGCTTGGTATTCAAATTAATCAAAATTGCTCCAAGGGTATCTTCTCATGTCCCTTGGTCAAATTAATCAAAATTCTCCAAAACCCACCCACAAAAACCCAAGCATCTCCGTAAAAAATCCAAACACCATGGTCAAAAAAAGCCCACCTCAACAAAATCTCCAAGGGCATCACCCCACAACCGCAGGCCCACCAACACAAAAGGCCCCAAAGCAAACCCCACCCCAGAGGCATCTTAAAGCCCTTTGGTCAAATCAAATCACAAAAGGCTCCAAAGGCATCTTAAAGTCCTTTGGTCAAAAGCAAAACATAAAAGCATAAAAACAATTTAAAATCAAAAGTTCAAAACATTCAAAATAATCAAAAGATCAAAAAATTGAAAGCATCCAAAAATACAAAAACATTTGCATCTCACATTTGCATCCACATAGTTGCATTGAATTAAACATTCATATCCATTACATTTGCATATGTTATGATCACAATCTAGCAAACGATGCCACAGTTTGTATCACAAATACTCAAATCCATCTACATCCACTCATACATGTGTGTAATTGTGTTTTTCAACACAACCATTACTTGTTGCTATACATAATATACTATGGTTTTCCGGTTATTCAACCATACCTAGTGATCCTATCAACTTTTGTGGAAAGCCATATTGGTTAGTAGAGAGTAAGGTCTAGTGGTGACAAAGCTTAGCATATTTCAGGATCCCATCACTAATTACAAACACTAAATTCTAGTTGGTACAAGGGAAAGATGAAAGTTGTAAAAGTGGTTAGGTTACCTAAAGCGAAAAGGGTCTTCCTTGCTTATCCCCCTATGCAACCGGTTCAAAAGTGCTGAGAATTGACAAAAGGACAAGCTCCGCCCTACCCAAAAATCCCTTGCTTTAATCAAAACAAGCAAAAATCCCAGAGTCAAAGCAAAATTCAAAATCCTCAAAAAGTCATACATCGACATCCAAAGTCATAGTTCAAAGTATCAAAAGTAAAAAAAAAATAAATAGTGATTATCATCACTACTAAGAATCCCTTGCTCAAAAGAAAAAAAAAATCAATCAAAAATAAACAGTGATTTTTATCACTAACACTAAACACGAGCAAGTATCCCAAGTCAAAAGGAAGAAAAGAAGGGAATGGAGCTTGAATCCTTGGAATTCTTAGCATTATACAAAATTGGAAGGCGATCTCCATTACAGGTTTGGTGCATAGCCAACCTAGAAATGGTGATATCCTTACGCATGATGATATGTCTAACACAATAGCTATGCATTTGTGTAGACCAATGTTTGAATGTGGATGAGCTAGCTTTAGGTAACCCAATACTGCCTAGTGGTATAGTCCAACTAAGTCCAACATAAGAATGAGATGAACACTTAAGGATCCCTGATCTTAGCAATGGGCTGAAAGAATCCTGCCTGACATCGGAGGAAATATTTGAGTTCTATCTAAATATATTCATTTGCACACACAGGGATAATGAGTATCTAGGTCCATGATGAAAGCCTTACTATTCAAAAGCCTTGATATTGTCAATACACAATTTTTGATAGAGTAACTAGAGTGGTTGAATCTCAAGAACAAACCTCAAAAATTCTTATATAGCAACAATCATATCATCCATCACATCATCCATTTTATTTATAAGATTCTATAAATTAGGGGGTATCAACAGAGTAGGCTAGATACCGCATACATATTAGAAATAATATATAGACGACCACTGACTATTTTGTATATTTTAATTTACAGAAACTTATCTAGAAAATACATACATTTCACACCATTACATCTCACATATGAATACTTAATCAATTCTTATGATAAGAGTGATTATTTAAATTCATGATTATTTTTTTACTTTATATGGTATCACCCATTAGATTGTTAAACTCATATCATATGCATTCCTTATGTTTTAAGTGATTAAAGCATACAAGTTCATTTACATCATATCAAAACCATGTAGATAATGCATTAGCACACAACACATTTACCATATCATAACAACATGAGTTAGATGCATACAATACACCAAAATTAAACATACATTCACATGTGCATCCATCATCATCATCTAGATCATACTATCTAATCATATATCTATCATCTAGCTAGTACATGTCATCAATACACTGCATACATATAGCATAATCAAATCATTATCTAGGCATTGCATTCATCATTGCGCCATAACATAAAATCAAAACAAAAATATTTTCAAGCATCGACTGGGGCAATATTGGTATCATACCTCCCCTAGTCAGAAATCAAATAGTTAAGCAATCAATTTGCAAAGGCCCCAAAGGTATCACAAGCCCTTTGGTCAAAAACAAAAGGCCCCAAAGGGGATAAGCCCTTTGGTCAAAAAATCCCCAAATAAGCCCTTTGGTCAAAAATCCCCAGACAAGCCCTTTGGTCACAACAAATGCCCCAAAGGAAACCAAAAACCCTTTGGAAAAACCAAAACCCAAAAAACCCAAAGGGATAAGCCCTTTGGTCAACTACAAATGCCCCAAAGGACATAAGCCCTTTGGTCAACTTAACAAATGCCCCAAAGGACGCTAAGCCCTTTGGTCAACTTAACAAATGCCCCAAAGGACATAAGCCCTTTGGTCAACTTAACAAATACCCCAAAGGAGCATAAGCCCTTTGGTCAACTTAACAAATGCCCCAAAGAGCATAAGCCCTTTGGTCAACTTAACAAATGCCCCAAAGAGCATAAGCCCTTTGGTCAACTTAACAAATGCCCCAAAGGACACAAGCCCTTTGGTCAACTTAACAAATCCCAAGAGCATAAGCCCTTTGGTCAACTTAACAAATGCCCCAAAGGACATAATCCCTTTGGTCAACTTAACAAATGCCCCAAAGGACAAGGCAAATGCCCAAAAAAAATAAGCCCTTTGGTCATTAAAAATGCCCCAAAGGATCAAGCCCTTTGGTCAAAATGCCCCAAAGGACATAAGCCCTTTGGTCAAAACAAATGCCCCAAAAGCACCCTTTGTCATTAACAAATGCCCCAAAGGATGCAAGTCCTTTGGTCAAAAAAAAATGCCCCAAAGGACATAATCCCTTTGGTCAAACTTAACAAATGCCCCAAAGAACGTAAGCCCTTTGGTCAACCTAACAAAATGCCCCAAAGGAATCACAAACCCTTTGGTCAAATCACCCCACAAACATAGCAGTCTACATTTTTGCTCAACATTGTGTTTTTCCACACAACGCATCACAAAAAGGGGCATCTGTAGACACCTAAAACATGTCATGTTTAGGAAACCACTCATATGAGCACATCTGAAGACCATATGTCCAATTTTAGACCTTTACAAGAGCAATCAGTGGTCCTAACCACTCAAAATGGCAATTTTAACCCATCCAAGCTTAGCCGCTATAAACTAGAGCGGCTGGATCCTGGCCGCTCAAGCTGAGAGCGGCCAGACCTTAGCTACTGCAGATGATAGCGACCAAATATTAGTCACTGCATACGACAGTGGCTAAGTCATAAAAAGCATTTTATCGACAAACAAGCCTAATTAGGGGTGGAAGTGTTAGTTTACATACAATAAAGTGAGCGGGGACAACTTTGCATTCCCCCTCACAACCAGTTTACATGGGAGACTCAAGTCCAAAGTTAGACTTTAACTGGCCTTCAAACATAGACAAAGAAGCTAACAACATTCATAGGAGACTCAAGTGGGTAGTTAGACTTTAGTTAACTGGCCTTCAAACATAGACAAAGGACAAAAGCTTCTCATGCTAACAACCAGTTTGCATAGGAGACTCAAGTGGGCAGTTAGACTTCAGTTAACTAGCCTCCAAACATAGACAAAGGACAAAAGCTTCTCATGCTAACAACCAGTTTGCATAGGAGACTCAAGTGGGTAGTTAGACTTCAGTTAACTGGCCTCCAAACATAGACAAAGGACAAAAGCTTCTCATGCTAACAACCAGTTTGCATAGGAGACTCAAGTTGGTAGTTATACTTTAGTTAACTGGCCTCCAAACATAGAAAAAGGACAAAAAGCTTCTCATGCTAACTCTCACTACGCATGAGAAATTCATTCCTAGGGCTTGGACATAGACCTAGGGTTTCATCTATAAAAGGTGCAAGCCTGAGAGCACCAAAGGAGAGGAGAGGATCAGATATCAATTCTGAGACCAAGGATGATCTTTTAGCAGACTTCTTTGAGAGAGCTTTTCTTGGAGAAGATACACAGTGAAGCCCTATCGGATTGGAGAGTAGATCTGAGCACCCTTGAGGAGCGACAAGGTGCTAGCCAACTGAGAGGTAATTATCCATGCACATACAATATTCATTTAACATTAATAGCAAGCTTAAGATCCATAGCCTTGGAGCAAGAGAACATGTTTCATTCTAGCGGTCACTGTCTTGGACAGTGGCCCGCAGGCCTAGTCTAGGGTTTTGGTATTAGCTTCTTTCATTCTATTTTCCTTATGTTTTCATGTCATTAGCATAAGATCCATTTTAGCATTAGTTTCATTACATTGAGCATATTTCCTTTCATTATCAAATTTATTGCTAACAAGCCTCATCCGAGGAGGCAATCTCGGACAACTAAACGTGTATTGTTGTTTGAATTGCATACAGGGCCACAGGTTCATGAGACATAATCCATGACATACGAGAGCAAGAGGATCCATCCGGGAGACATACCTGGAGAAGGAGGCATCTGTAAGCCCTCAGACATTTTCGTGTGTGGAACCGGGAAGCATTTTAGAGCGTGCCACCCCTTTTGCAAAAGGGGACATCTCTTCATCCACTTGTAAATCATTGTATCAAGATGGGTATCCCTAAGAGGGACCGACATGTAACCGGGTTTCAATATTAATGAAAGATCCATTCTTTGTCATTTCCATGTTATATGCTTCTCGTAATATTTTAGCTTCATTTTTGGTATAATAATAACATCGCAAGTAGAGTTAAGAGCGGTGCGTGCATCCCGGGTTGCTATAATATGTTGTACTGCATGGCCCCTTCTATCACATGACACATCACAAATATGGTCTTCAAGCCTACCTACACGAGTAGGATAATTGTACCAACAGTCAAACATAGTGTGTCGTTAAATGCTCTCAATGTAAATATAGTGGGCACAATGTGTGATTTAGGTATCTTCAAATGACTCAGCACCTTGGTCACTATTATGTTGATCGATGAGCCGATATCGATCAAGACCCTTTTAAATGGCATGTGATTAACACATGTGATTATGTGCAACGATGGGTCAGCCATAGTTGTAGAAACCATCCTTATCTCATGATCGTAAAATTGGATCATCGATTCCTAACACTATTGTACATGTCCCACAAAATTAGTAAATGCCTGCACATCCTAGGATTGTACTTCAATAGACCTCAAAATGTCCATAAGAGTATCCCTATGCCTCAAGGACTATTGTATTAGCTCATATATTGACAACTTCACAGGAGTTATTTGCAATTTTTGGACCAACCTGCTCCTTATGGTCACCATCGGTCTTGTTGGTGGGCTTGGAATATTCTGTATCAGTCGTTGATTCGATGTGGATTATATTTGAATGGGAGCACAAGGTTGTTTCTATTGTTCATATCTCCCGTGCCTAGTGACAACGTTCACCATACCTACGAATCCCTGGGTAGATGGTTAAACTCACACCTGGTTGACCTGGCCAATGTTTTTGCGAGGCGCATCATGATTTGGTAAGGGGCTTTTATAAATCCCCATATTCTGATTATCGGGTGCCTACGGGTTGTGCAGCACTACAAGATCACCTTTTTCAATCATATTTTACACCATGTGTTTGAAATTCTAGCACACCTCAATATCATGGCCTTTAGTTCAATGAAAAATACAAAATAGATCTTCTTGGTACCCCTTTGATTTGGGTTGATTGGGGTCTACCATCTTAATTTCGGGTAATCTAATTGCCTTGGCCTCACACAACTGATGGAAAATTGATGTCAGATATTTTTTCAATGGTGTGAACTGGTGAGGTGGGTATTGATCTTTGTTCTTGCCCTTGTAATTATTGTTGCACTTGTCATATTGCACAGCGGGAGGTTGGGCCTGATAATTCTATTTTTGTTGCCCCTTGTTCTCCCTCTGGAGATTCAACACCACTTGATTCACATGGGCCTTCTTGCCCTATTATTTTGTGGCACTCTTATTTTGTCCCTCTCTCCTATTCTTAAGCTTCAAGTTGCCTTCCTGCAACTTGATATCCTCAATCACTTTGGCTTGCACCAAAGCCTCTTCAAATGTAGGATACTGTTGTAGCTATAGCAGTAATGAGATGTGCTTGGCACAACTCTTTGTAAACATTCGGGTTAACTATGTGGTAGGAATAGGGAATGGCAACTTTGCCATTAGTCTCCTCCATCTCTTTTTGTATTGCTCTATTGGCTCGTCATCGCGCTGAGTAACCTTAGGCTTTTATTTTAACCCTTAATATTATAATAATAAATATTATAATATTATTTCCTTTGGGCCTAGGTATATCCTTATTTCAGGGTATTTAGCCAACCTTTTGACCAATCATGTAAAGCTTTAAACCAAATCTCTTGGGGTTAAAATATAAATATTTTAACCCTCATTTTATCAGTTCCTTGTTCCAAATTTTAACATCACTGACACTGAATCTTGACATCAATGACAATACAACTACTCAAAATTTCTAACAATCTCCCACTTTATCATTGATGGTAAACTTTTTTTCTTTAACCATTCCTTTTTATTTTTCTCAATTCTGCTCCCCCTGAGAAACTACTCCCCCTAACTGAATGCTCTCTCCCTAACTCAAATCTCTCCCCTTTGACATCAATGGCAAAGGGATACCTTTGGGGCTAAATATAATACTATTAGCTCATCCCCCTCCCCACCTCCTCTATTTGAGATGATTAACTTTAGGGTGGGCGTATTTCTACTCCCATCATACACTACTCCTTTTATTTGTCCACCTTCTTTCTCAACTAATCCTTCTGATTCTTTTGAGTATTCATGTTCCTGCTTGTCTCTGGAAATTTTTTTCTACACCACTTAGCCATATTCCCAACATTATTACACTTATAGAACTTAATTTTATGGTTCCTAGAAGGTGCAAATGTCTTGAAGTTCCTCCTGGTGAAGCCATATCCATTCCTATCATGAAATCTGTAATGAATTGCTTTATGACCAAACTGATTACAAGAGTGACAATACCCTTGAAAGAGATTTCCATTTCTAAAATTTCTCCTGGTGAAACCATATTCCTTATTTTCATGTGTCTTGCACTATATAGCCTATTAGGATCAATAATAGATGAGATATCATATTGATACAAAGAAGTACAATATATAGGCATAAGCCTATATGAAAGATATGACAAATATCAATGAAAATGACAAGTGTCAAGAACAAGGCATAGTGCACATTATATTCTAACATTCCTCCTTAATGTGCACTATCTTAACTATAGAAAAAAAATATGTCAACATTAGGTAAAATTCCCCCTTAATGTTGACTTCTCTAAAATAACCCTATTTTCCTCCTTTATTACATGATTTGGTCTAGGCTCGTGCTCTTTGCGCTTGGCTCTCCAATTATGAATAATGCTATATCAACTGTGTATACATCTCGATCTGTTGCCACAAGGTCAGCCACTTCCATGGGTATGTTGCCTCTAGGTTATCCATTTAAGTGCCTCAGGGTCAACCACTTCCATGGGTTTGTTGCCTATATAGGTCACTGACTACATTCACCATGAATATCATCCTCCCTCATGGTGAACTCAATCTAGAAGGCGTCGGTATTTATGAAAATGCACCTTAATATAAAAGAAATATGATCCATATTTTTTTCTTCTTAAAATGCACTCAATACAATAAAATGAGCCATAGAAGCCAAATATGGAGGAGAAGAAGAAAGAAGAGAATAGAATCTTCTGAAGTGTCTTTGTCTGTAGTCTTCAGAAGTTGATCCAAAAAAGACGTTGGATAGAGTCTAGGGTGTCTATGTCTGTAGTCCCTATATTATATGTCCTTATGGTGACCATATCATCCCACTAGAATACATGGGTAACCAGTCACTGCATCTTCCAAGTGCTATAGGGAAGGCAACTAGATACTAGGATCACTTACAAATTGCCTTGGAGTGTTGGGCACAACCGAGAGTGCACTCCAAGGTAAAAAAAACTTTGAGGCTAAAAAATGCAAATGAAACAACCTCAAAATGAAAATTAGACACCATAATTATGTTTTTCTTAGAAAAACCTTTCCAACAACTATAAATACCCCTATGTTTGGGTCTTAATGAGGCCTTCATCTTGTAGAGAAACAACATGCCTCTTCATTTTCCCTTACAAAGGAATCTTTCGAAATATTCTTCGAAATAGAACATGGTTTTAAAAATAAAAATAACCTTTTATAATAAATGAAAATGGATACCATATTATCTGCCATTAAAAAAAAGCCCCTTACAATTTAAAAAATGGACTAACTAAAAAAAGGGCCCACAAATCATGGGCACAAGGGCCAATGTGTCCATATAATGAAAAATAAAGTTGCCTCTCACTTTTTAAGAAATGCATTTTAAAATGCAATATGGGATTTACCCATATGTTGCGTGATCTCTTCTTGGACTTTTATTCAACTGACTAGAATCATCATAGCTCAGCACACATAGGTGGAGGTACAAATATTATGCCAATACTTCTTCACAGTAGGTGGCGGTTAATACATCATATCATGAAGAAATGAAAGCATGGTCCTTCTCAAACAAGCTCCCAAAATAGGAGATATGAAGTTGTAGAAATAGAAAAATAGCTTTGGGATACCAAACTCGTCTCAAGATGGATTATAAACAAACACAGGGTGCGTGTTCATTTCTGCCCTCCTCCTTTAATTACATCACCACAACATTTAAAAGGCATCATGAGTATTCTTTGTAGGCAGCCAAAAAAAACAAATATTTATTTGGCACAAATAGTCACCATTGTTTCAACATATCCATTGTAACATTAATAAAAACAACACCCTCACTTTCAAACAATATTCACTTTCGTGTGTCTAGTGCAATCAATGCACACATAATTCAATATTGTGCACCATTTTTTTGATCATGGATTCTGAGTGCGAGTACACGCTCAAGTCTCTCATTTCAATGCTCGATGTCTTCCAAGTGGCCAAATTTTACCTACAAGCAGATCAAAATATTTATTCAAGAGTGGTGTCCCAGTATCTAACATATTTATTTGATACAATGGAATTTTTTTGAAATATCTCCTTGCTACCTGCTCAATGAATCCAATGCTTCAACAACTTTGACACATGATTGAATTGGCTTCGTCTTCCACAAAAAATAATAGTGCACTCCACACTCTGAACTCTGCCATTCATCAAAATTTTATTACACCATTGCAGTCAAGATTTCATTATGCAGCAACCAAACAAAAAAACTCCCAATCACACACTTAATCCTCCATCATCAATGACATCAAACAGACGAAAGTCCTAAAATTATTTCTTCAAATTGTTGACCTCCAAATCTAAA
The DNA here is from genome assembly GCA_028583015.1 of Wollemia nobilis. Classification (NCBI taxonomy): domain Eukaryota; kingdom Viridiplantae; phylum Streptophyta; class Pinopsida; order Araucariales; family Araucariaceae; genus Wollemia; species Wollemia nobilis. The sequence continues at coordinate 14,605,821 of JAQPPZ010016881.1, forward strand.
GTAGTCATCGCCATTGAGAATGGGTCAATCATCTCTAGCCATGCATATCATTGAAACCAATGATGAAAAATACATCAAACATATGAAAGTCCTACAAAATTTGTTCTATCAATGAACACAGGTGGGAGTGAGTAGTGGTGATATCCATACCATTGTTTATTGTCTCATGGTGCTTTGAATGTGAGCAAGTCCTACTCTCGCTAAATAGTTCTATGTCTATGGAGTGTGTGGTGGGTATCTTCAACAAGGGCCTCCTCAACAACTCTACACTAACTAAATTGGCATGTTGAACTGTAATGGTAATTGAACTACAGTGGGGCCTCCTGAGCCACATGCATCCCATGCTTCTACTGATAGGCCATATCCTTCCACACAAGATTGTGATCTGATAGCCTTGTGACCAAACCTATGATATGAGAAGCAACATCCATTGAAGAATTCTTGCCTTAACCCCATTGGTATTTTAGTCCTTTCTTCCCTATGATGTTTCCTGTTCTTCATTTGTGTGTTGTTCCTTTCCTTGTTGAACCTTCTATTTTCTAACTTATCCTCATAAGTCTCAATTTCTCTTTCACTCTCTTCTTCTAAAGCTTCTTCTTCTTTGGATATTGGGATTGACTCCTCTCCTCGTTCTCTTTATTCCTCTTCAAAATCAAGTCATGTCTTGTTTTATGAAGATCTTTGTATCTTGATAATCTTATCCAATGTCTTTGAGATTCTCTTGAACTGATATATCTTGTTATTTTTCAAGTCCTTTCCTTAGAATTTCAGCTTCATGTTTCAGTATTTCACATTCTTGCTCTTTTATCTTTAATTGTTCAATCATGTCTTCTTCAACTCCTTTTTTCTTTTCAACTTTAACTCTCAAGTCATTGAGATCTTGTATAAGCCTTGCTTTTGTTTTCTCATCTTCTTGAACTTGATCCTTCAATTTTGAATTCTACTTCCTAACCTTTTTTAAATTTTTAAGGGTAGCAACAAGTTCTGCTTCTATATCAACTGTGCCTTTATTCTCTAATTATTCCTCTAGAAACTCAAGAGCATCTTCATATTCTTCTTCACTATCACTAAACCAATTCCTTGTACAGTGATCTTCAAGATGACCAAAGTTACCACACCTAAAACATTTGAGTATTTTGGTTCCCTTTTAGCTTCTTTTTCAACATCTTCTTTTTCTACTTCTAGAAATAGAATTTCTTCTTATTCATTACATGAATTTATCTCGTATCTATCACTTGAAAAATTGCCTACCTTATCTGCATAAAAAATCTTCTTATGCCTCTAGAAAAACTTATTTTCATGCTTATTTTGTCCATACCTATTTTTCTTTTGATACCTGGATTTTCCTTCTTCCCTATTCTTATGATATTGTTTCTTTTCATCACTACTACTTCCAACTTTTGGATAGTTAGATGCATAGTGACCATATTTACCACAATTGAAACACTTAACTATTTTTGTACCTTTGTGCTTTCTTGAGTCCTTGTTCCTTCTGCCATAGTTTACTTCTTCATCACTAGATGACTCATCACTTGAATCTATCTTCTTATATTTTGTTTTATTTTCTACTTTGAAGGTTTCCTCTTTCTTGGGGATAGGATCCTTTCCTATTCTCATATCAAAAGCTGTGAGAGTTCCATGTAACTCATCCCTAGTCAAAGTTTCAATATCTCTTGTTTCTTCTATGGCTAAAATATTTTCACTATACCTCATAGGGAGTGACCTTAAAACATTTTGAAAAACATCTGATTATTCAACTTTAAACCCAAGTCCTTGCATGGAGTTAACAACCTCATCCACATGAAGTAAGAATGTAGCAATGTCTTCCTCATCCTTCATATTCAAGTCTTCAAATGTTTTCTTGTGATTTTACAATTTTGCCATCTTGACCTTTTTGTCTCCCTCATATGTTTTCTTAAAAAAATTTCAAAACTCTTTTGCTGATGTGAAATGCATAAATTTTACAAACTTTGCTTCACGTAAACCACTTAAGATTGCATTCATTGCATTTGAATTATACATATGTAGGAGCTTACCATATTTATCTGTAGGAGGACTAGCTGGAGGTGTGTATCCATCCTCAACTTCTTGCCATATCTCACTTCCTTGTGCCATCAGGTAAGTCTTCATTATTACACTCCAAAATGCATAATTGTTCCCATCGAACAATGGTGCCTTATTTGTTGAAGATCCACTCTGAGATGCCATCTATGTTCCTGTAAACTTTTTCTTCAATTTGTTAAACTCTTTCGAAGGAACCCGCTCTGATACCAATTGAAGAACACAAGCTTATACTGAGAGGGGGGTGAACAAGTATAAGATCAACTTTTACTTTTCTTTCCCAAACAATATTATCCAATATAATCAATGGCAATATCAACAACAGTAATCAAAGCAATGCACAAATCATCACACACAATAGAGACACCAATTTAACGTGGTTCACCCAATGTGGGCTACTCCACGGAGAAAATATTTCTACTAAAATTTTCTCAACAAATCTCTTGGGAATCACTTCCCTATTACAATGTTTATGGACCTCTATCCAAAGGAGACACCAATCCCCTAATGCTCTGATTTGTGGATCTCTCTCCATAGGAGAAACCTTTCCCCTTTTCTCTGGTTCGTGGAACTTGACCCAGGAGAACTCTTTCTCCTCAACTAGTTCGTGGATCTCTCTCCACAGAAGAACTCTATCTTCCTAGCTGCTTCATGGATCACACTCCATAGGAGAACTCTTTCCCCTTGCTCTAGTTCATGGATCTCTATCCATAGGAGAACTCTTTCTCCTCTACTTTGGCTGGTGATCTTCTAGAAGACTACTACCCCCACTGCACTAGCTTGTGGATCTCTCTCCACAGAAGACCTCTGTCCTCACTCAGAAGACCTCTATCCTCACTACCCTAGCTAATGGATCTCTATCCACTAGAGACTACTATCCTCTGCTCTATCACCTCCAAATCTTGCTCTCAACTCTATCTCAGATCTGCACCAAACTCTATCCCAAGTGTAGTACAAATCTGCTCTAACTCTATCTCAGGTCTAGCACAAATCTGCTCTCAAATCTACACCAAAATATATCCTCAAATCTATCCTCAAGCCTTAACACAAAGCTTGATCCAATCACAAATCAACTCTGCTTAGATTTACCCCAAGCCTTAACACAAAGCTTGAACAAATCAATCAATCAAATCTGATCTCAAGTCTTCACAAAGACTTACCTCAAATATACCCTCAAGTCCTCTCAAGAACTTGCTCAATCTACTCTCAAGTCTTCACAAAGACTTACCTCAAATCTACCCTCAAGTCCTCTCAATAACTTGCTCAATATACTCTCAAGTCTTCACCAAGACTTACCTCAAATTATCCTCAAGTCCTCTCAAGAACTTGCTCAATATAATTTATTAATCTTCTCTCAAGTCTTCACCAAGACTTACCTCAAATCTACCCTCAAGTCCTCTCAAGAACTTGCTCAATATACTCTCAAGTCTTCACCAAGACTTAACTCAAATATACCTACAAGTCTTCACCAAGACTTGCCCAATCTCCCATACTTTCACAAAACTTCTCAACCAAAACTCAAATCTACCTACAAGCTTTCACAAAAGCTTACTTCAAATCTATCCTTAAGCTTTCACAAAAGCTTACTCAAATATATCCTTAAGATTTAACAAAATCTTACTCAAATCTGCTCAAACACATGCTCAATACAACTCACAAGATATGCTCAATCAATCTCAAATCTTGCACACAATGCTATCAATTGCTTTGTCTAATCTTCAAAGTAATTCCTTTAACTTGAAGCAGTTTAGACATATTCTATTCAAAATTCGTTTAACCTCTGGAACATATAGAGAATGATGTACTCTATCAAAAACTCAATATGTTCTACTCAATCATTAAGTCTGTCACTTTCACAAATCTGATTTCTAATGTTTGCACATTCACTTTCAATATCACTCAAAACCAATGCTCAAGAAGTTTCACTCAATCATTCAATCAATGAAACACAACTTGCTCACAAACCCTAAACAAGTGTTTTCATACTTCTTCAAACAAAGAGCACAATGTGGGTCTCAAACCCTAACTCAAATAATCTTCAATCTCTATCTCCAATGTTCTCTAAACATTCACCAATCATGCATATAAAAACTCACTCAAATATTTCCAACAATACTATCAAACAATCCTTTTCACTCCACCTTATATTTCACAACATTCAATCCAACAATACTTCAATCAAAATATGATGTGCCCATACCTTTTTGTTTTGATGGAGATATGTCTTCAAAACCTGTTTTACTCACAACCAAATCCTTTTGCCAATTCTAGGTTAGATAGCAACAATCTATCTCAAAATCTCCACAAGAATATTTTACCTCAATAAATATTTCACCATACAAGAAATACAATAAAATGTCAAGACTCAAATACACCTTATTACTCCTTCCTTAAAAATAACTCCAATCAATAGATCATTCACTCAATCAAGCAAAATGACAATATCCCTATAACTCCTTTTAACTCCAACTCAACATAGAATATTTCAATCCAAATTTCAACCTTCCAAACACTTTAATATTCTAACTCAAAATAAATTTCAAATTACAATAATAAAGTCCTTTGAATACACCTTATACTCTCCAATTCTTAACCCAACATACATACCAAATTACACCAATAAAATTCCTTGCACACACCTTATAATCTCCAATTCTTAATCCAACATATAGCAAAAATAAAAAATTTAATCATACCTTAGCCACTTTAATCAAAAAAATTTTGCATGCCTCAAAACACTAACATGCACTCCACGTGAATCGAACTCGCGTTCACCGCCTACCTAGCGCCTTAGCCATGGCTAGGCTACCACTTGGGCTACATGCCCACACAAACACCACTATGCACTTACTAACCTTTATAACCTCCATTGGCACCAAAAATATTGAAACAAAAACTCTTCCCTCTACTACCATCGAGAATCGAATATGGGACCTCTATTTTACCAAAGCCTTACACTGCCAAGCCTTACCACTAGCCCAACCAAGTGGATGGTAATAGTGACAAGCACTCTTCTCCCTTTATTCATCCACAATCCACCTTTAGCTTTTAAAAATAAAAACCTTCATCTTCCTTTGCTCACAAAAATCGCATCAAATAATTTTTAACCTTTCGCATATGCAATATCGGAGACTTACCTTATGCCATTAAACCATATGGTATAAATACCATATTCCTTCCTTGCTTCAACATTGATGAGAATAAATATTTAAACTTAATATTTTGTGCCCAACCCTTACTTAGGGTTATAATTAATTTATATTATAAATTAATTATAATATAAATATTATAATTAATTTATAAGTAACCTTAGGCTTTTATTTTAACAATTAATATTATAATATTATTTCCTTTAAGCCTAGGTGTTTTCCTTTTTAACCTTAGGCCTTATCTTAACACCTTTAATATTATAATAATAAATATTATAATATTATTTCCTTTAGGCCTAGGTATCTCCTTCCTTCAGGGTATTTAGCCAACCTTTTGACCAATCATGTGAAGCTTTAAACCAAATCTCTTGGGCTTAAAATATAAATATTTTAACCCTCCTTTTGTCAATTCCTTGCACTAACTTTTGACATCACTGACACTGACTCTTGACATCAATGACAACACAACTACTCAAAATTTCCAACAATCTCCCCCTTTGTCATTGATGGCAACCCTTTTTCTTTAACCATTCCTTTTTCCTTTTTCCAATTCTACTCCCCCTGAGAAATTGCTCCCCCTTACTGAATGCTCTCCCCTAACTCAAATCTCTCCCCCTTTGACATCAATGGCAAAGGGACACCTTTGGGGCTAAATATAAGACTCTTAGCTCAGCCCCCTCCCCACCTCCTCTCCTTGGGGTGGTTAATTTTGGGGTGGGAGTATCTCTACTCCCAACATACACTACTCTTTTTCTTTGTCCACCTTCTTTCTCAACTGATCCTTCTGATTCTTTTGAGTATTCATATTCCTGCTTGTCTCTGGAAATTTTTTTCTACACCACTTAGCCATATGCCCAACATTATTGCACTTATAACACTTAATGTTGTGGTTCCTTGAAGGTGCAAATATCTTGAAGTTCCTCCTAGTGAAGCCATATCCATTCCTATCATGAACCCTGCAATGAATTGCTTTATGACCAAACTGATTACAAGAGTGACAATACCCTTGAAAGAGATGTCCATTTCTAAAATTTCTCCTGGTGAAACCATATTCCTTCTTTTCATGTGTCCTGCACTGCATAGCCTTGTGACCAAACCTATGACATGAGAAGCAACATCCATTGAAGAAGTCTTGCCTTGACCCCATTGGTCTCTTAGTCCTTTCTTCCCTATGATGTTTCCTATTCCTCATTTGTGCATTGTTCCTTTCCTTGTTGAACCTTCTATTTTCCAACTTATCCTCATAAGTCTCACTTTCTCTTTCACTCTCTTCTTCTGAAGCTTCTTCTTCTTTGGAGCTTGAGATTGAATCCTCTCCTTATTCTCTTTGTTCCTCTTCAAAACCAAGTCATGTCTTGTTTGATGAAGATCTTTGTACCTTGATAATCTTATCCAAGGTCTTTGAGCTTCTCCCAAACCTGTGTAGCTTATCTTTAGACTCTTTCACTTCCTTCCTTAGAACTAGCTCTCATGCTCTAATATTTCACATTCTATGACTTTTACCTTCTAACATTCTTCTTTAAATCTTTTTTTTCAATTTGAACTATTAAGTCTTGAGATCTTGTATAAGCTTTCCTTTCTCTTCATCACATTCTTGAAATTGAACCTTGAATTTTGAATTCTGCTTTCTAACCTTTCTTAATTCCTTAAGAGCAGAAATAAGCTCACCTTCTAGATCAACTACTCCTTCCTCTTCATTTTATGATTCTTCCTATACTTCTTTGTCTTCAAGAGCATCTTCATATTTCCTCTTATATTCCTTTTTTCAATTTTATCTTCAATTTCAACTTCCTTCTTCTTCTATTTCCAAGAAGAGAATTTCTTCTTCTTCATTACCTAAAGATCTTCCATCACTATCACTTGAACTCTTGCCTATCTTATCTACATAAAAACTCTTCTTATGCCTCTAGAAAAACTTCTTTTCATGCTTGTTTTATCCATACCTATTTTTCTTTTGATACCTGGATTTTCTTGCTTCCCTATTCTTATGATCTTATTTCTCTTCACCACTGCTACTTCCAAGCTTCTAGATAGTTAGATGCATAGTGACCATATTTACCACAATTGAAACACTTAACTATTTTTATACCTTTGTGCTTTCTTGAGTCCTTGTTCCTTCTACCATAGTTTACTTCTTCATCACTGGATGACTCATCACTTGAATCTAACTTCTTATATTTTGTTTTCTTTGCTACTTTGAAGGCTACCTCTATCTTGGGGATAGGATCCTTTCCTATTCTCATCTCAAAAGTTGTGAGAGTTCCATGTAACTCATCCCTAGTCAAAGTTTCAATATCTCTTATTTCTTCTATGGCTGAAACCTTTTCACTATACCTCATAGGGAGTGACCTTAAAACCTTTTGACAAACATCTGATTCTTCAAATTTAAACCCAAGTCCTTGCATGGAGTTAACAACCTCATCCACATGAAGTAAGTATGTAGCAATGTCTTCCTCATCCTTCATCTTCAAGTCTTCAAATGTTTTCTTGTGATTTTACAATTTTGCCATCTTGACCTTTTTGTCTCCCTCATATATTTTCTTCAACTTTTCCCAAATATCTTTTGTTGATGTGCAATGCATAACTTTTACAAACTCTGCTTCACGTAAACCACTTAATATTGCATTCATTGCCTTTGAATTATACAGATGTAGGAGCTTACCATATTTATCTGTAGGAGGACTAGTTGGAGGTGTGTATCCATCCTCAACTGCTTGCCATATCTCACATCCTTGTGCCATTAAGTAAGTCTTCATTCTTACACTCCAAAATGCATAATTGTTCCCATCGAACAATGGTGCCTTATTTTCTGAAGATCCACTCTGAGATGCCATCTGTGTTCCTATAAACTTTTCCTTCAAGTTATTAAACTCTTTCGAAGGAACCCACTCTGATACCAATTGAAGAACACAAGCTTATATTGAGAGGGGGGGTGAACAATATAAGATCAACTTTTACTTTTCTTTCCCAAACAATATTATCCAATATAATCAATGGCAATATCAACAACAGTAATCAAAGCAATGCATAAATCATCACACACAATAGAGACACCAATTTAACGTGGTTCACCCAATGTGGGCTACTCCATGGAGAAAATATTTCTACTAAAATTTTCTCAACAAATCTCTTGGGAATCACTTCCCTATTACAATGTTTATGGACCTCTATCCAAAGGAGACACCAATCCCCTAATGCTCTGATTTGTGGATCTCTCTCCATAGGAGAAACCTTTCCCCTTTTCTCTAGTTCATGGAACTTGACCCAGGAGAACTCTTTCTCCTCAACTAGTTCATGGATCTCTCTCCACAGAAGAACTCTATCTTCCTAGATACTTCATGGATCACACTCCATAGGAGAACTCTTTCCCCTTGCTCTGGTTCATGGAACTCTATCCATAGGAGAACTCTTTCTCCTCTACTTTGGTTGGTGATCTTCTAGAAGACTACTACCCCCACTACACTAGCTTGTGGATCTCTCTCCACAGAAGACCTCTATCCTCACTACCCTAGCTAATGGATCTCTATCCACTAGAGACTACTATCCTCTACTCTATCACCTCCAAATCTTACTCTCAACTCTATCTCAGATCTACACCAAACACTATCCTCAGTCTAGTACAAATCTACTCTAACTCTATCTCAAGTCTAGCACAAATCTGCTCTCAAATATACACCAAAATATATCCTCAAGCCTTAACACAAAGCTTGATCCAATCACAAATCAACTCTGCTTAGATTTACCCCAAGCCTTAACACAAAGCTTGAACAAATCAATCAATCAACTCTGCTCTCAAGTATTCACAAAGACTTACCTCAAATATACCCTCAAGTCCTCTCAAGAACTTGCTCAATCTGCTCTCAAGTCTTCACCAAGACTTACCTCAAATATACCCTCAAGTCCTCTCAAGAACTTGCTCAATATACTCTCAAGTATTCACCAAGACTTACCTCAAATATACCCTCAAGTCCTCTCAAGAACTTCTCAACCAACTTCCCCAACCACTCACTTCACCAAGACTTGCCTCAATACCTACAAGTCTTCACCAAGACTTGCCCAAATCTCCTACAAGCTTTCACAAAAGCTTGCTTCAACTTTGTCCTTAAGCTTTCACAAAAGCTTACTCAAATTTATCCTTAAGATTTAACAAAATCTTACTCAAATCTGCTCAAACACATGCTCAATACAGCTCACAAGATATGCTCAATCAATCTCAAATCTTGCACACAATGCTATCAATTGCTTTGTCTAATCTTCAAAGTAATTCCTTTAACTTGAAGCAGTTTAGACATATTCTATTCAGAATTCATTTAACCTCTAGAACATATAGAGAATGATGTACTCTATCAAAAACTCAATATGTTCTACTCAATCATTAAGTCTGTCACTTTCACAAATCTGATTTCTAATGTTTGCACATTCACTTTCAATATCACTCAAAACCAATGCTCAAGAAGTTTCACTCAATCATTCAATCAATGAAACACAACTTGCTCACAAACCCTAAACAAGTGTTTTCATACTTCTTCAAACAAAGAGCACAATGTGGGTCTCAAACCCTAACTCAAATAATCTTCAATATCTATCTCCAATGTTCTCTAAACATTCACCAATCATGCATATAAAAACTCACTCAAATATTTCCAACAATACTATCAAACAATCCTTTTCACTCCACCTTATATTTCACAACATTCAATCCAACAATACTTCAATCAAAAGATGATGTGCCCATACCTTTTTGTTTTGATGGAGATATGTCTTCAAAACCTGTTTTACTCACAACCAAATCCTTTTGCCAATTCTAGGTTAGATAGCAATAGTCTATCTCAAAATCTCCACAAGAATATTTTACCTCAATAAATATTTCACCATACAAGAAATACAATAAAATGTCAAGACTCAAATACACCTTATTACTCCTTCCTTAAAATAAATCCCAATCAATAGATCATTCACTCAATCAAGAAAAATGACAATATCCCTATAGCTCCTTTTAACTCCAACTCAACATAAAATATTTCAATCCAAATTTCAACCTTCCAAACACTTTAATATTCTAACTCAAAATAAATTTCAAATTACAATAATAAAGTCCTTTGAATACACCTTATACTCTCCAATTCTTAACCCAACATACATACCAAATTACACCAATAAAATTCCTTGCACACACCTTATAATATCCAATTCTTAATCCAACATATAGCAAAAATAAAAAATTTAATCATACCTTAGCCACTTTAATCAAAAAAAATTTGCATGCCTCAAAACACTAACATGCACTCCACATGAATCGAACTCACGTTCACCACCTACCTAGCGCCTTAGCCATGGCTAGGCTACCACTTGGGCTATGCACCCACACAAACACCAAGATGCACTCATCACCCTTTATATCCTCTATAGGCACCAAAAAGTTCAAAAAAAAAACTCTTCCCTCTATTGTCGATGAGAATCGAACGTGGGACCTCTATTTCACAAATGCCTTACGTTGCCAAGCCTTGCCACTAGGCCACCCGAGTGGATGGTAATAGGGATGCACACTCTTCTCCCTTTATTCATCCATAATCCACCTTTAGCTTTTAAAAATAAAAGCTTCATCTATGCCTTGCTCACGAAAATCACATCAAATAATTTTTAACCTTTCACATATGCAATATCGGAGACTTACCTTTATGTCTTCAAACCATATGGTATAAATACCATATTCCTTCCTTGCTCGAACGTCGATGGGGATAAATATTAAACTTAATATTTTGTGCCCAACCCTTACTTAGGGTTATAATTAATTTATATTATAAATTAATTATAATATAAATATTATAATTAATTTATAAGTAACCTTAGGCTTTTCTTTTAACACTTAATATTATAATAATAAATATTATAATATTATTTCCTTTGGGCCTAGGTGTTTTCCTTTTTAACCTTAGGCCTTATCTTAACACCTTTAATATTATAATAATAAATATTATAATATTATTTCCTTTAGGCCTAGGTATCTCCTTCCTTCAGGGTATTTAGCCAACCTTTTGACCAATCATGTGAAGCTTTAAACCAAATCTCTTGGGCTTAAAATATAAATATTTTAACCCTCCTTTTGTCAATCCCTTGCACTGACTTTTGACATCACTGACATTGACTCTTGACATCAATGACAACACAACTACTCAAAATTTCCAACAATCTCCCCCTTTGTCATTGATGGCAACCCTTTTTCTTTAACCATTCCTTTTTCCTTTTTCCAATTCTACTCCCCTGAGAAACTACTCCCCTAATTGAATGCTCTCCCCCTAACTCAAATCTCTCCCCCTTTGACATCAATGGCAAAGGGACACCTTTGGGGCTAAATATAAGACTCTTAGCTCAGCCCCCTCCCCACCTCCTCTCCTTGAGGTGGTTAATTTTGGGGTGGGAGTATCTCTACTCCCAGCATACACTGCTCTTTTTCTTTGTCCACCTTCTTTCTCAACTGATCCTTCTGATTCTTTTGAGTATTCATATTCCTGCTTGTCTCTGGAAATTTTGTTCTACACCACTTAGCCATATGCCCAACATTATTGCACTTATAACACTTAATGTTGTGGTTCCTTGAAGGTGCAAATATCTTGAAGTTCCTCCTAGTGAAGCCATATCCATTCCTATCATGAACCCTGCAATGAATTGATTTATGACCAAACTGATTACAAGAGTGACAATACCCTTGAAAGAGATGTCCATTTCTAAAATTTCTCTTAGTGAAACCATATTCCTTATTTTCATGTGTCCTACACTGCATAGCCTTGTGACCAAACCTGTGACATGAGAAGCAATATCCATTGAAGAAGTCTTGCCTTGACCCCATTGGTCTCTTAGTCCTTTCTTCCCTGTGATGTTTCCTGTTCCTCATTTGTGCATTGTTCCTTTCCTTGTTGAACCTTCTATTTTCCAACTTATCCTCATAAGTCTCACTTTCTCTTTCACTCTCTTCTTCTGAAGCTTCTTCTTCTTTGGAGCTTGAGATTGACTCCTCTCCTCGTTCTCTTTGTTCCTCTTCAAAACCAAGTCATGTCTTGTTTGATGAAGATCTTTGTACCTTGATAATCTTATCCAAGGTCTTTGAGCTTCTCCCAAACTTGTGTAGCTTGTCTTTAGACTCTTTCACTTCCTTCCTTAGTGAAGCTACCTCATGCTCTAATCTTTCACATTCTAATACTTTTACCTCTAATTTTCAATCATCTTCTTTAAATCTTTTCCTTGTCATTTAAACTATTAAGTCATTGTAGATCTTGTATAAGCTTTCCTTTCTCTTCATCACATTCTTGAAATTGAACCTTGAATCTTGAATTCTACTTTCTAACCTTTCTTAATTCCTTAAGAGCATAAATAAGCTCAACTTCTAGATCAAATATCTTTATTCTCTGATTCTTCCTTCTCAAACATCTTCATATTCTTCTTTCTTCACTAACAATTCTTTTTATCTTCAAGAGCATCCCACCTAAAATATTTAGTATTTTTATCTAATAGCAGCATTTCCTCTTCTTCCTCTATTGCCAAGAAGAGAATTTCTTCTTCTTCATTACCTAAATATCTTTCATCACTATCACTTGAACTCTTGCATATCTTATCTACATAAAAACTCTTCTTATACCTCTAGAAAAACTTCTTTTCATGCTTGTTTTATCCATACCTATTTTTCTTTTGATACCTGGATTTTCCTGCTTCCCTATTCTTATGATCTTGTTTCTCTTCACCACTGCTACTTCCAGATTCTAGATAGTTAGATGCATAGTGACCATATTTACCACAATTGAAACACTTAACTATTTTTGTACCTTTGTGCTTTCTTGAGTCCTTGTTCCTTCTACCATAGTTTACTTCTTCATCACTAGATGACTCATCACTTGAATCTAACTTCTTATATTTTATTTTCTTTGCTACTTTGAAGGTTACCTCTTTCTTGGGGATAGGATCCTTTCCTATTCTCATCTCAAAAGCTGTGAGAGTTCCATGTAACTCATCCCTAGTCAAAGTTTCAATATCTCTTGTTTCTTCTATGGTTGAAACCTTTTCACTATACCTCATAGGGAGTGACCTTAAAACCTTTTGACAAACATCTGATTCTTCAAATTTAAACCCAAGTCCTTGCATGGAGTTAACAACCTCATCCACACGAAGTAAGTATGTAGCAATGTCTTCCTCATCCTTCATATTCAAGTCTTCAAATGTTTTCTTGTGATTTTGCAATTTTTCCATCTTGACCTTTTTGTCTCCCTCATATGTTTTCTTCAACTTTTCCCAAATCTCTTTTGCTGATGTGCAATGCATAACTTTTACAAACTTTGCTTCACATAAACCACTTAATATTGCATTCATTACCTTTGAATTATACAGATGTAGGAGCTTACCATATTTATCTATAGGAGGACTAGTTGGAGGTGTGTATCCATCCTCAACTGCTTGCCATATCTCACATCCTTGTGCCATCAAGTAAGTCTTCATTCTTACACTCCAAAAAGCATAATTATTCCCATCGAACAATGGTGCCTTATTTTTTGAAGATCCACTCTGAGATGCCATATGTGTTCCTATAAAATTTTACTTCAAGTTGTTAAACTCTTTCGAAGGAACCCGCTCTGATACCAATTGAAGAACACAAGCTTATACTGAGAGGGGGGTGAACAATATAAGATCAAATTTTAATTTTCTTTCCCAAATAATATTATCCAATATAATCAATGGCAATATCAATAATAGTAATCAAAGCAATGCACAAATCATCACACACAATAGAGACACCAATTTAACGTGGTTCACCCAATGTGGGCTACTCCACGGAGAAAATATTTTTACTAAAATTTTCTCAATAAATCTCTTGGGAATCACTTCCCTATTACAATGTTTATGGACCTCTATCCAAAGGAGACACCAATCCCCTAATGCTCTGATTTGTGGATCTCTCTCCATAGGAGAAACCTTTCCCCTTTTCTCTGGTTCATGGAACTTGACCCAGGAGAACTCTTTCTCCTCAACTGGTTCATGGATCTCTCTCCATAGAAGAACTCTATCTTCCTAACTGCTTCATGGATCACACTCCATAGGAGAACTCTTTCCCCTTGCTCTGGTTCATGGAACTCTATCCATAGGAGAACTCTTTCTCCTCTACTCTAGCTGGTGATCTTCTAGAAGACTATTACCCCCACTACACTAGCTTGTGGATATCTCTCCATAGAATACCTCTATCCTCACTCAAAAGACCTCTATCCTCACTACCCTAGCTAATGGATCTCTATCCACTAGAGACTACTATCCTCTACTCTATCACCTCCAAATCTTACTCTCAACTCTATCTCATATATACACCAAACATTATCCTCAAGTCTAGTACAAATATGCTCTAACTCTATCTCAGGTCTAGCACAAATCTGCTCTCAAATCTACACCAAACTCTATCCTCAAATCTATCCTCAAGCCTTAACACAAAGCTTGATCAAATCACAAATCAACTCTGCTTAGATTTACCCCAAGCCTTAACACAAAGCTTGAACAAATCAATCAATCAACTCTACTCTCAAGTCTTCACAAAGACTTACCTCAAATATACCCTCAAGTCCTCTCAAGAACTTACTCAATATACTCTCAAGTATTCACCAAGACTTACCTCAAATATACCCTCAAGTCCTCTCAAGAACTTGCTCAATCTACTCTCAAGTCTTCACAAAGACTTACCTCAAATATTACCTACAAGTCCTCTCAAGAACTTGCTCAATATACTCTCAAGTCTTCACCAAGACTTACTCAAATCTACCTAAAGTCTTCCTACTTCTCTCTCAAGTCTTCACCAAGACTTACCTCAAATATACCTACAAGTCCTCTCAATAACTTGCTCAATATACTCTCAAGTATTCACCAAGACTTAACTCAAATCTGCCTACAAGTCTTCACCAAGACTTATTTCACAAAACTTGCTCAATCTCCCTCTTCACAAAGACTTCCATATCTCAAGCTTTCACAAAAGCTTGCTCAAATATATCCTTAAGCTTTCACAAAAGCTTACTCAAAGTTGTCCTTAAGCTTTAACAAAATATTACTCAAATCTGCTCAAACACATGCTCAATACAACTCACAAGATATGCTCAATCAATCTCAAATCTTGCACACAATGCTATCAATTGCTTTGTCTAATATTCAAAGTAATTCCTTTAACTTGAAGCAGTTTAGACATATTCTATTCAGAATTTGTTTAACCTCTGGAACATATAGAGAATGATGTACTCTATCAAAAACTCAATATGTTCTACTCAATCATTAAGTTCTATCGCTTTCACAAATCTGATTTCTAATGTTTGCACATTCACTTTCAATATCACTCAAAACCAATGCTCAAGAAGTTTCACTCAATCATTCAATCAATGAAACACAACTTGCTCACAAACCCTAAACAAGTGTTTTCATACTTCTTCAAACAAAGAGCACAATGTGGGTCTCAAACCCTAACTCAAATAATCTTCAATCTCTATCTCCAATGTTCTCTAAACATTCACCAATCATGCATATAAAAACTCACTCAAATATTTCCAACAATACTATCAAACAATCCTTTTCACTCCACCTTATATTTCACAACATTCAATCCAACAATACTTCAATCAAAATATGATGTGCCCATACCTTTTTTTTTGATGGAGATATGTCTTCAAAACCTGTTTTACTCACAACCAAATCCTTTTGCCAATTCTAGGTTAGATAGCAACAGTCTATCTCAAAATCTCCACAAGAATATTTTACCTCAACAAATATTTCACCATACAAGAAATACAATAAAATGTCAAGACTCAAATACACCTTATTACTCCTTCCTTAAAATAAACTCCAATCAATAGATCATTCACTCACTCAAGCAAAATGACAATAATGACAATATCCCTATAGCTCCTTTTAACTCCAACTCAACATAGAATATTTCAATCCAAATTTCAATAACCTTCCAAACACTTTAATATTCTAACTCAAAATAAATTTCAAATTACAATAATAAAGTCCTTTGAATACACCTTATACTCTCCAATTCTTAACCCAACATACATACCAAATTACACCAATAAAATTCCTTGCACACACCTTATAATCTCCAATTCTTAATCCAACATATGGCAAAAATAAAAATTTTAATCATACCTTAGCCACTTTAATCAAAAAAAATTTTGCATGCCTCAAAACACCAACATGCACTCCATGTGAATCGAACTCGCGTTCACTGCCTGCCTAGCGCCTTAGCCATGGCTAGGCTACCACTTGGGCTATGTGCCCACACAAACACCACGATGCACTCACCGCCCTTTATAACCCATGTTGGCACCAAAACATTTGAAAACAAAAAACTTCCCTCTACTGCCTCGAGAATCGAACGCGGGACCTCTATTTTGCCAATGCCTTACGCTGCCAAGCCTTACCACTAGGCCACCCGAGTGGATGGTAATGGTGACAAACACCCTTCTCCCTTTATGCATCCATAGTCCTCCTTTAGCTTTTAAAATTAAAAGCCTTTGACTTCCTTTGCTCACAAAAATCGCATCAAATAATTTTTAACCTTTCGCATGTGCAATATCGGAGACTTGCCTTTATGCCATTAAACCTTATGGTATAAATACCATACTCCTTCCTTGCTCGAACATTGGTGGGGATAAATATTAAACTTAATATTTTGCACCCAACCCTTACTTAGGGTTATAATTAATTTATATTATAAATTAATTATAATATAAATATTATAATTAATTTATGAGTAACCTTAGGATTTTATTTTAACCCTTAATATTATAATAATAAATATTATAATATTATTTCCTTTGGGCCTAGGTGTTTTCCTTTTTAACCTTAGGCCTTATCTTAACACCTTTAATATTATAATAATAAATATTATAATATTATTTTCTTTAGGCCTAGGTATCTCCTTCCTTCAGGGTATTTAGCCAACCTTTTGACCAATCATGTGAAGCTTTAAACCAAATCTCTTGGGCTTAAAATATAAATATTTTAACCCTCCTTTTGTCAATTCCTTGCACTGACTTTTGACATCACTAACACTGACTCTTGACATCAATGACAACACAACTACTCAAAATTTCCAACAGAAGAGAGTGAATTGCTCTAATTTTGTAGTAGAACACTCTTCTTAGAGTGAATCACTCCTTCAAAAGATAATCACATCTTATGGTAGCATATCACTCTTTCTAGGACTTGACCAATATTTTATCAATTTTGTAACCTTTGATGTGTTGCATTGCTACTTGTAAAATTATAAATTTCATTTTTTATTATATTTTAACTAATTTATTATAGGAATTTTAGTGTAGTAGCCAATCTACTATAGGTACTAAAGGATTTTTAATGGAGATATTCTATAGAAGCAAAAGTTTTAATAAATTGGCCTTAACATAATTGTTGCCTATGGTGCCTACAATGTGGTCTTACCATCATTGATGTCTATCGTGAAGGTGTGATTCAATGCATCAAATTGATTATGAAGGCATCATATCACAAATATTGGAAAGTGCTTCTATGGAACTATCCTCCATTCATAGTTTTATATGATAAAGCTAGTATAAATTTTGTTGACCTACACTCCATAATTTTTACCCACTCTAATAAAGATGCATTTTCATCTTTTATCAAAGCATTTGGAAATCCTAATAAACTTAAGCTTAGCTTCATCTTTATTGGAGTTCAATTACATTCAAGTATATAAATATTAAGATAATCTTATTATCGAACCAAAGAATACAATAGTCAAAAAACCATTTTAAATAAAAAATGATTTTCAATACTTGTCTA
Organism: Wollemia nobilis; assembly: GCA_028583015.1. Taxonomy (NCBI): domain Eukaryota; kingdom Viridiplantae; phylum Streptophyta; class Pinopsida; order Araucariales; family Araucariaceae; genus Wollemia; species Wollemia nobilis. The sequence goes on from JAQPPZ010016881.1 coordinate 14,623,847, forward strand.
TCTTAGAACCAACTTTATAAAATCTAATACCTCAAATAGGCTTAATCTAAGGCCTCTTAGGGAAGTCTAAGAAGAAAATTTAAGCTAAATAAGCATGATAGTACTAATCTAGAGGAAGTGAAGAATCTTATACTTGATAATGCTTTATATAATCTATAATTTATCTCACAATTTGAGTGATGAAAGTGTTGGAAATAGAATGCAAGGCCTTTATTTTTTGGCTCTCTATAAGGTATTTTGTCCTAGTTGATTTCCATTCCTCCTACTGTAGAGTATAAAAATTTAATCATCAGTGATATACTTATTCCCCAAAGGGTCAATTTATAGTAGGTACATTATATTTGGAAAATTTGTCACAACCTAAATAAGGTCTACTTTTTATAATGAATTTTATTAAAATTCTTATTAATTACATACATACTGGTGCACATGTGATTATTAACTCTAGATTTTCAATCTCAATTAGCTACAAGTATATTTTATAGGACTATGTCAAGATTTATGATGCCTTGAGTTGGTTAGGATATCTTGTTTTTCCTTATCACATAGATACCTTTATTGTAATAAATATCTAATATGAGGTTGTTTTATCATGATATAACTACTTCTCATTCTTTGGAATATTTACTAATTCTAGATATAAAGGAGTAAAACACATAATTATCTTTCTCAAGAGAGGTAAACCTTGTATTTTTAGGTTCTAAACTTGTTGGTGTTTTCATCTATTTGTTGCATTTTTAAAAAAATATTGGGCAAGGTTCATTTGGAGATTTTAAGGAAACCATTTCTCATTGGAGGAATACAAGTTACTATTTGATATTTTATTATTATATTTTAAATTTTGCACAGGAAATGGATTACAAATGTGGAAAAATAAAAAAAGGATGATTTTTTTTCCATTAACTAATGACTCTATATTTAGAGTGAATGTTCAATGGATACTAGATATAAGTCATGAGAAACTAATTGTGCTCATATTTTTTGGGTTTATAGCATTCATAGGATATTACCTACCCATATTACATAAACAATCCATGTAACCCTTCTCTAAAGCATTAATAGTTACTATAAAGGTATAATTTGGATCTTGTACTTTTAAACATGGTGTTGTCAATTTTTCCTTAAGAATCTTAAGATCGTGTTCACCTCATTTTTTCCATTCAAATATTTTCCCTTTCCCATAAAGTGCGGTGATGAAATTGGCTATTTTATAAAATTCTTCCACACACCTCTAATATCCTTCCAATCCCATGAAACTATGTACCTCATGGAAATTTTTAGGTATTGGCCACTATAAAATAGTCTTTAATTTTTTGGATCCATTGCAATTATTTTAGTTAAGATAATATGTACTAAATAACATACAAAAATCTAGAGTTGAATACTTTTTCATATAGTTGATATTATCTCAACCTATGTATTACTAATATTATGTGCTCTTAATGCTCCTTTTTAATTATGAGAGTAGATTAGGATATCAAGGAATATGATTACAATATTTCCCAAAAAATCCTAAAACACAATATTTATTAGATTTATAAATGTCATAGGAGCATTAGTGTGTCCAAAGGTACTATCATAAATTTATATTATCCATATCTATTTTTTATTGTTGTTTTAGAAATACCCTACTTTTTTTATTTAGAGTTAGTGATAACTAGACCTAAGGTTAATCTTAATAAAGATGGAAGATTCCCTCATTCGATCAAATCGATAATATATTTCAAGAAGAGGGTACCTATTTTTCATTATTTATTTATTGAATATTTTGTAAATACATGTCCATAAAATGTAAATTTCTTCTTTCAAATATGATTGGTACTCCTTGAGGTGATACACTTGGCCTAATGATTTCTTTAGATAGAAGTTCATTTAGTTATGCTTTTAAGTCAAATAACTCAATTGTAGTCATTTGGTAAGGGGATTTTGATTAATATTCTTCTCTTGGTAGTATAACAACCCACCAAAACCAATCCACACACACACACACACACACACACACACACACACACACACACACACACACACACATATATATATATATATATATATATATATATATATATATATATATATATATATTCCCAAGTAGGTTCAAAAAAGGAATCCCAATATTAATTTTAGCTTTCACAAGGCTTCACCACATTTTGAGTCTATTGTCACTATAGACGACACTCAAGTGGATAAGAGTGGTCAACATCCCATATTTTTGGGATTCACCTTACTAAACCTCACCATTTATAAGGATGCCAAAGTGGTTCCCCCACCTTTTCCATACCCTCATCGATATAAAAAAATTTGACCACAGTGTAGGGATTATCCTTTAAGGCCCATAACACTTAAAGGGAATGTATTTTCCCTAACCTTTCTATGAGTACTATGTAGGTTATTTTTGCATAAAGCCTTGGTTCTTAGTTACCACACCTTTGTGGGATAACTAAGGCCATTGCAACTCACCTGGAAATGAATATGGTCACGTAAACCTCACCATTCAAGGTACATTTGGCTATTGCATCATTGCAACTTATTACAAATTTATGAACACCTAGCTATTGTATCACCACAACTCCTAGAACTCACACCTAGTTGGTTATTGCATCATCACAAAACCTTCCAGGATTGGATTAATTCTTTGTCTCAATGGTCCTAAAATGGTTCTAGATCCACACCCAAGAACCCCTTCCCAAGATTCATGCATCTTAACAAAGATATAACATTTCTCTTAATAAATAAATTAAAGTGCTATAACAGAAATAACTTGCTTAATTATAACACAATGCTAGATTTATGATTTAAATAGAATATTATTCCACATAGAATCCATCATAATGCTAGCACAAAGAAATATCTCTCTAAATTGAAATTAAGCATGAAGAAATCATTTAAGCATAATGCTAACTAAACTCATCTCTTCAAAACTAGAGATACAAGCTCAATTAAGATCTAAATGTTATCACATAATTCTTTCATTTCTTTCCACAATACAAAAACATCTTCAAAGAGATCCTAACTAACTCATTCTTTGTTTGCTCAAAATATCAAATATTTCATGTATTTACATAAATACTTTCAAGCCTTAAAATAACCAAGTGCTACATCACAATTTTTCCATTTACATAACAACTTTTCTTTCCCAAATACATTAGAGCATGTCCACCAAAATGGTCTGCACCATCCTCTTTCCATGATCCTCTTCATGAAATTATTCCCTTCAACTTTAGAAAAAACTTAGGGATAATGATAGCTCTTAATGCAATGCAACTTAACATGCTCCATGTATAAATGCAAGTAACCATGCAGAATACATTGCAAACAAGCAAGAGATAATCTTATACTTCTCTCTATAATGGCTCCCATACCTACTCAAGTCTCAAGAAACCATTATATTGAATTATCAATAAAATTAATTTTTTCTCTTCCTTCATAATAAAAACCCATCCCACATATTAAATCCACAACAAATAGATGATCACTAATATTCTTTTCAAAAGAACAACATAGCATGAAAAGTAATAAAAGCATTGTCATCTAAATTAAAAAGGTTCCCATAAGTCATATTTACTAATTAAAAGAAGTTCATTTACAAAATAGATCAATCCCAAACCACTTAATCTAATTCAATAACTTCTACTAGCAAAATTCTAAAAATAGATCTTTCAAAACCCTTAACTTTCCATCGAAGGAACAAATCAAGAAACTACCATAATAATAATTATAATTTTTAAAAAGAATATTTCTAAGCTTTCATTAATAAGCTCACATTCTAATTAAAGGATTCTAACTTCCTCTACTTCTTATTTAATTAAACCCAAGCACTATGAATGTAAATGATTCAAGAGCAACCATAGCATGCTAGCAAAAACATAAGCAACTCAACAATGTAGAAAGGAAGCTCAAACATAAGTTCCAAAAAGGTGCTCAAGCTAGCACAAAAAACACACATAAAGTAGAAAAACTACCAACCAATGACTAAATAAGCTTAGTATAAAAAAAATCCTATTGATGCCTACTCAAATGTAGATTTTCAATACCATGAAGCTAGTGGAGGTGGTACACAACAAGACATCTACAACACTATCTGGCTTCAAACAAGATCAACATAGATGGTCACAAGAAGGTTCTCTTACAACAATACCAAAGTGAAAGCATTGCAACATAGCTCAACAATATTACTATAACATCCTTAAAGGAATTAAAATCATAGTAAACAAACAATCACTACTAAAGCAATGAAGACCAAGGGTCCTAGCTACTCAGATAAAAGCACCAATCACCCCTAAAGCAATACAAAAACAGCAATGGTGCTAAATTGACAATGATTGGGCATTTAAAATATAAAGATACAACAACAAAAATTAGATAAAGAGCAATAAAAAAATAACAATGGTACTAAATAGACCATCCATCTCTATATTTCTTGGTTATATGTTGATCCTCTCTGAGGTGGGCTCCAAAATTTCCTTGAGTCTCCACCTTCCCTTCTACTATCAACTTCACCCATCTACCATCCTTGCATTACTAATATATAAAGTTATGCCTTCCCTTTGGTGTTGTACCTTACCTTAACATGCACCAACGTAATGTACTCAAAGTGTATTACATTATCTTCTTCTTTGCTAATGGTTCCCACTTACGTGATATTAACAAAGGTTGTCCTTCATGCTCCAGGTTGATGGAAATGCAAAACTAATTATGGTTCTTTTCACCAAGACAAGATATAGAGAAGAAATAATTATCTAACTTAAACATTAGCATCAACAATTTCAATACAAGGCGAGTAATTACTCAATGATCCATATCAATCATTAACCTTTAACTATTGAATTAATTATTTTATCAATTAATATCAATCATTAATATTAATTATTAACATTGATATTAATTCTTCAAGTATTAATATTATTAGCCATATTAATACTTCATTGGATTAATAAATTAATCCTATGCTTCCAACTCAAGCAATACAAAAACTTTATCAAATCCATAATACATCACATTGCTTTATCCTTAAGTAGGTGAATTTTTAAGATAACTAACATGTTATCCCCTACCTGCTAAGGATGACTTCTTTGCCAGTGGCAATCTTATGGCCTGACAAAGTATTCAAAAAACAAGTAAATACAATGCATCTATATGAAGGGTATACTTTTACCCTTGAGTTGTTGATGAACAAGTCATCCATCATTTTCCAAATTTTCTCTCAACTTAGGTGGTTGTCCCATACCAATCCACTGGTGAGAGTACCTAGTCTTGCAACCACAAATACATTAATAGTACCATATTCCAATAATATAAATCAAAGCATAAAGTGCAATTACCAACACATAATGGTAACACAAAAATGAGATTATGCATTAGATATCCACACATCAATACATAAATCAATGTCAATAATAAGTTCTTTCAAGGAGGGTCATTACAAGTAGAATGTGTATGAAGAAATCAAACTTCTATTATTGGGGAATCCTAGGTGAATCTTGTGGAAACCTATCTTGATACTCATTTAAGAATGGATAGTCCTCAAATATAAGAGTTTTTTCTTCTTATAACTCATCAATATATGATATACAAAAACCACCCCCTTATTTGATGTTTATTTAAATTAGATTGTAGAAATATGCCTTAGGCTAATAGTTCTTAGAATTTCCTAAATGGTAGCACTATACTTAAATCATAAATAAATTCCACAATATTAGCAATGTAATCAATTTTAGCCCTATGCTTCCAAATCCAATCAATTCTAATCCATACCAAGACATTATTCAACAATTACTTCTCCTTGATTCCCATATCAGATAGACTAAGAATTAGTTATTTAAGCAAATATTCTATTTACTTTATATAAAACATGAGGAGATATTAAAATTTTTAGTTACAGTAGTATCACTTAAAATGGTAATAGGACATACTTGATATCTATATAGAAATATTATGTTCTTCCATTTGATGATTTTCTACTGTTACATGGATATTTATTGGCTTTTAAGCCAAACTATCTCAAGTCCTAGTATATTTGAGCCAAACTATCTTAGGTCCCAATATATTTGATCAAGAGCAGAATTAAATATAAGAGCAATAAAAATATATACTAGCCAATATAAATTATAATAAAATTAAAATAATATCAAATATAAATGCAAATGGTCAAAATAATTCATGTACTAACATAAAGCATACTTACATTATAATTTCTCAAAATATGCGTACAATCTTCTATACTATTAATGCTTGAAACGGTGATCTTCTCAAACCATTTTCCAATACAATACATGGATCTTTGTCTCTATAATATAGATATAGAAAGGTGACTCTTCAATACTCAACTATTGCACTCCTGACACATCTGAGAGTTGCAACCTTTCCTATTATTTACATAGGACAAGTATCTCATATAATTTGGCTTCTCATATTACTAGTTGTATACAAGACTCTTGACTCTTTAATTACTTGCACACTTAACTCTATGACACTTGCACACTTCTACATGATACTTACACTCCTACATGCACTCCTAATACATGACACTTGTGCACATCCTCACATTACATATTTGCACTCTTAATTACATGACACTTGTGCACTTTCTCTCATTACACACTTGCACTCTTACATACATGACACTTGTGCATATCCTACACATAGAAACTTACATAAAGGGGAAATATAAATTACTCACATAAAATATAGATTCAAACCCAAATCTATTACATATTTACATTTGTACCATAAATAAATGATGGCAATGCATTAACCAAATAATGTAATATTCTCTAACAATATTATGGGGTTTATTATTGGGTTGAGATGATGACTTTACACTTTATCCCACATTTCTTTCAGTACATTAACTTACATAGTGATCCCCACCACATGTATAATACCTATCCTAGGCCCTTTTCTATTATTTTTACTTTCACTCTTGTGTTTGTTTGTTCTCTTGAATTGAGACTAGTGTTGGTTCTCATGTCCATTCTTAAATTTTTTTATCATCTCCTCTTTATTCCCATTATTGTATTCTATTATTAAAAAAAAAAATTGAAGGTGGGAGTGCATTTTTTAAATGATTTATTTTTTTCTTTTAGTTCTTAAGATAAGTATACATGGATTGCATCTTTTATTCTCATTTAAATACTTTTTTTTTTTTAAATATTGCTTCATAGTTAAAGGATTAACGATGTCCATATCAACCCCTATTTATAGGATTAAACCAAAGATACATTTTCTTATCCTAAAAATTTTATCTTGTTGACATTAAGGGAAATACTTGAGAAGCTTGATGAAAGTTTCTCAATACTATATCACCGGTAATTCTCCGTGTCCCTAATTATGAAACTATGTCATCTTCTAATCAAAATACAATTGTAGTAAGCATCATTTTTTAAAATAGGTAATAAACTACTCCCAAGTGATACTTTATAATTTTAGCCAACTTTTAACCTTTAGATTATCCCACCAAGAAGTTAATTCTCCTATCAACTTATATGTTGTACAAGTAGCTTTTGTTTCTTTGAAAATTTTTGAAGTTCAAAGTACTTGGTCATTTTTTTAAGCCAAGCCTCTACTCCATCTCTATTAGTTTCTCCATCATTCTTGGTGGAGCAATATGTTTTAGGTATGGAGACAATTTTATTTTAGAATGGGTCTTTTTGGACACATGATACTCTTCTTAGATTAGTTTCATCTATGTAGATCACATCATTTTTTATTCATCATGTTGGTCCTCCAAAAATACTTCATCCTCAAAATGAGAATACCTTTCTCTTTTTTATCTACCCAAATATCTTTATTCTAATGTGGTTATTATACTCTATAGTTTATTCATCAAGACCAAAATTTGACCTATATTATCATTACTTTGGCTCACACCAACTAATGGATTTATACCATAAATTACCCAAATCAAACCAAAATTACATAGTTTAATACTGGTGAGCTTATTGAGACCTAACATTTTAACATACACTTTGATACCGTATGTGACAAATCATTCAATTGATCTTCTAAAAATAGGCATAGAAATTTAAAATTTTATAATACTATAGAATTTAAATTTTAAAATTAAAGTATTATTTCTCGTATTAAGACATACTCAATTTCTATGTGGCACATTAGTGCTTAATGGATGTCCTTATCTATGCTTAATAGATTTATATGAAGTGCATTGTCATGAAAAATATCTTCCTACCATACTCCACCAATATCATTAAGTAACCTACAAGTTTTATTTAGTTATATAAGAATAGTGATTTGGTTCATTAACTCTCATCTATGTCTTATAGAAAACCAATGAGTTGATTTATTTATTCCTATCTATGTCTTGTATAAGATCAAAAATTTATTCCATTAAATTGCATCTATGTCAAGACCAATAAGTTAATTCATTAACTTCCAAATATGTCAATACCACAAGTTATTCCATTAAATTTTATCTATGTCATGACCATCAAGTTGTTCTGTTAAAATTTAATCTATTTCAAGACCAAAAAGTTATTCCATTAACACCCTTCTATATGATGACCAACACGTTATTCCATTGTCATCCATCTGTATCATGACTAGCAATTTATTTTCTCAACTCCTTATAACTATATAAAAATACTAAGGATATTAATCAGACATTAATTATACAACCTATTACAACTAGTATATTAGTTCTTCACCATTTGTGTCATACAAGGACAATGATTTATTCAAGCTTTAAAACTTTATGTTTTATAAAAAAGTTTTCCAATAGCAAATGGGATGTTTTGTAGAATAACTTATTATTTGATCATGGAATATGACTATTCTTATTAGTAAATGGAGACATTTTAGTGACTTTAACCATTCTATCAAATTTACACATGAAATGATATTATTTTAGGGTTCCCAAACTTAGTATTCTAATCAATGCAATATTCAAATAATTAAGCACAAAATATTAAGATAGATGATAGAAAATTAAATACTTCATATGTATTTTGTCAAATAAAGATATTTAATATTCATTTTTATTTAATTAGATTTGTAAAAAATGCTCATTGATATAGAAAATTTTTAAATGCATTTTATTTTAAATAATATTATTATACATTAAATAAATCATAGAATCAATAAATATTTGACATTTCAAACTTGTAATATTTCTCTTGATAAAAAAACAATAATTTTCAACTATTCTTAATTTATATTAAAAGTTATAAGGGATTGAAAATCAATAATATTTATTTTGTTGTTCAAAATTAGTTATCATAGTTCTATTTTGATAAGGTAGGATATCATCAGAGTGTTTATTTGTCCATCCTCAAGTATTCCATCATAAAATACTTTGTCTCAAATAGTAGTGACTAGAAGTTTGACCCTTCATCGAGGAAGCATGAATGTTAAAATAATAGTCTATAGAATGAAGTGTGTGTATAATTCTATCTCATGCTTAAATGTGTAGATAATATTACAATGTTAAAATTATGTATATAAGCACATAAATAGATCTAGATTTATCGTATAGGGATCAATCTATGCCTAGTTTAACAAATGTGCCATGTATTTTTATAATATCTATTAGCATTTACACATATAAATCCTATAAATAATATATTTATCTATGCATGGGAAATCAATCTATTATATTTAGTTTAATTACACAAGTTCAACATATCAACCTATTTCTAAAACTTTACCACTCATGTTCAATTTTATATAGAGAATATTCATCAAAGTTATACTTTACTTAATTGTGAGGCATCAAGATTATGATATTCACATATTTCCTTTTAGGATAGATTTTTCACTTCGATATGACAAGTCATTCATTATAATTATAGTTATTAAGTAAACCTATTTGTATTTATTTTGAATTTATTTATACAACTTCATGCATGTATTAAAAATCAATATAAATTAATTATTTATCAAGTTGGAAATAGTACATTCAATGAGAACTTCTAGTCGGATTGCCTTTGGGCAATCACTTCCTTGAATAAAAAAAAAAAATGAGAACTTCTAGTCTTGCAGTACCCATCATAATATATAATATGGCAATGTAATTTCTAGCACTTAGTAAAATTTAAATATGATTTTAAACAATCCTCCAAGGGAGGTCCCAGGTTTGAATCTCCACCCTACCAAAAATTTAAATTGGGTACCCAAAATCCAATTGATAATGTTGGTGTGGGCAGGGTTGGGCATGAATCTCAGGTGACTTTGACAGTGTAGAACCCCCTAGTCGTGGTCCCTTAGACCAAGGTGGTCCCGCAAGGGGTTTTTTGCCTAAAAAATATATGATTTTAAACCCATGCATAGATGTGTAAAAATTCACATTACACTTCTAAAGGATATAATCTTAGTGAAATTAAGTAAGCTATATCCACTCTTAACATACAAGTTCCCACAAAAAATACTACACAACACTTTGCAAATTTAATCTATGTTATTATAACATTCTTCTCATTAAATCACTTAGCCAAGATAATGTACTATGCAAAATGGTCACAACCCTGTGGCCCTGGATTTTTGGAAAGAATAGCCCTATAGCCTGATGGATACCTTTTGGGCAGAGAACCATTTTGGTAGATGGCCTTGTAGCTACATGTTATTTTATTGATAGGAAGGCTAGTTAGTTGGAACCATAGTTGGGGGATTAGGGGAGAAGACTAGGTCAATTAAAGGATCTGTAATGACTGACTAGGTTGTTGGGAGGTTTGTTGGTTTAGTTCATTCTAGGTTGTTGGGTTTTTTATTTTGGTTGAAGGAACTGCAACAATAGGCTAGTTTGTTGGGTGGAAGTTTGGGTCAGCTAAAGGAACCATAATTGGGAGGTTGGGTGGAATGTTGGATCAATTTAAGGAACCATAGTAGTTGGTCAAGTTTTTGGGTGGAAGGTTGGACTAGTTAGTGGCTAGGTGCTTGGGTATTAGCTTTTGTTTTTCTCCTCTCACTGGGTGGAATGGTGTTCCATATAGATTGTGTGTTGTATGTATAGCTCCCATTGGATGAGATGTTTTTTAGAATATACAACTATCTTGGTGAATGAGAAAACATGTTTTGAGCCTTTTATTCATTTTGAATTCTCAGGTTTTGGGTTCCTGTCAAAACCTTGTGGTCCTTCTTGAAAAATAGAAATGTAAATTAACAAGACCAGTTTTGTTTAAGGTTTAGGATTCCTTTTAAAATCCTATGTCTAGATTCATCTCTCGAGCAAGTTTTCAAATGGATTTTCTTTGTATGCCCATATGTTTCTTGGCCTCCTATCTTGAGCAATAAATTTTCTTTGTTAGATGTTTTTAGATCCAAATCCTTTGTATCTGGTTGTTTCATATTGTTCCTTGGTTGTTGTCTATTACTAGCTAGTAGCGGGATGCAAGAAGGATGATCTTCTCTATTGGTCTTTCCATTGGGTGGGAATGGTTATATTTCAAAATATTAGGCAAGAAGTACTTTTTTAATTTTCCTCGATCTCCTCGATCACTTGGAAACTAAAATCTTTCTTCCTTTTTTGCGCTTAGCTTTAAATATAAATTTTAAAATCGTAGGATTGCAAGATCCAAGTTTTATTCTTTTTTAATTGGTTTTTTAGGCAGGATGGACTATTTTGAAATATTTTTTTTCTCCTCGAGTGCCCTAGGGGATCCTCCAACTAGTTCTTGGTTGGGCACTTAGTTTCATTTTGATTTTATTTTTAGAAATCATATAGGATTATAGGATATGTATGTTCTGATTTGTTGGTTTCTTTTGTCAAAATTTGGATCAAATTTAATATTCTCTTTGTGCTTATTGAATATTTTATATATTTAGGTTTGGGAAACCTTTAAAAACCATTTTGTAAAAGGTTTAGGGACCCTTTCAAAACCCCTTCATTTACCAAATTAAAAAAAAAGATACTATATTATGCAATTGAATGGTACATTTCAATAACAACCTTTCTACACCATAATAAAATGATGTCATCTGACATGAGAGTAAGTTCTATATCCTTTTCAAACTATTATTGCACCTTTATGAATATGGAAAAAAATTCTCTTTACTAGAATTAAAGGTACAATATGCTCAATTTATGAACTCTACATATCTTTCCAGTGGACATCTACCTACATCATTAAAGTGAAGGAGTCTCCCTAGAGAAAAAATAAATGAAATCCATTTAACTACACCTTATTCAATAATACTTGATCAAATAGTTAAATGGAAGGTATTGTTCCTAAAAATTATTGTTTTTGTATCAAGTAGAACAAGTATATGGAACAATCATTTCAAAAAAAGGTCATTGCTCAAACACTAATTTTCCTCTAAATATCCATAACAATAAATAAACATGAATAATACCTATGGAAATTTTACAAGATCTATGTAAAAAATATTCCAAAATATCACAAAATGCATGTACAATCCATTCAAAAAATCAACAAAATAAATGCACTATTATTTGAAAAAAAGACACATGAAATTCCTTCAAACAATCAATAAGACATGTTTACCTCTTATCACTATATATAAAAAGAATATAATAATTTCATAATGATGCATTTATTTTCAAGTGATAAAACCTGAAGGATCAATTTCAAAATAGGTATTCACATTTAAGCAAAATCCCCTCTCTAAATATGAATTTCTCTACTATTACTCAATGAATACAACCATGCATAGACAATATGGGTAGTACTAAATGTAGTGTTAATCCATTAAAAATAGGTTAAAAAATCTCAAATGTACTTTAAAAAATAACCAATTTCATTCTTCTATTTACCAACTTTATTTCTAGAAATAATTCATAAATATAGGATTTTAGGATTCTATTTCCAATCCACTCCTCCAAAAAAAAATCTTAGAGTTGTCAGTAGAGATAAGTAATGAACTATGACCTATCAAATGGTTGTAATGCACAAACCATAGTTGTTGAATATCTCCTCCTACAATGGGTTTCTTTTTCTCTACCTTATATTCAAAATATCCATAGCATGCCTCAAGTAATCCTCTCAAACAACCCCGATCATCCTTCATAGACCAATGATAGACCCTAGAAGATCTATTATCCAAGAGGGATTTCCAACCAAAGTTCATGCATGGATACTATGGATAAAAAATAATGATAGTAGAAATAACAATACTTCCATTCACCTTACCTCCTCAAAATTATAGCTCATTTTTTAACCATCGTGATAATGAGAGAAGATAGATACTGCCTTGAAAGGAGTGCTTAAATACCATTTGGTGGTGGTGTCCTAACAAAATTGTCTAGCTTTTTATTTGAGTTTCCAAGGAAACTTAATGCCACAATCAAGGGATAAAGGGGAAGTTTTCCTCCTTAGGTTCCTTCACCTATGCTTTTATATTTATAATATTTTCTTTAAGAAATATTATCAAGACTATGAAATACCCTTATCCAATAACAAAGGAGATCTTAAACTTGATATATACCTCTATTCCTCTGGAAAATAGAGTACCATACCAACTTTAGTTTATATTAAACTAAGATATGCATTTATATATGTAGAGGGGGAAAATTGCCCTACCACATACAATTCTTTCCTGGATCCATAATAGAGAGCCAAGGTGACCACAAGGGTATATTTTTCTCTACACTCGGTACTAGGGGGAGGGGTTCACCAGGAACGGTTTAAGGACTTGCTCCAATTCCTTAGGATTTTGGGATGTTTGATGTGTTCAGTTTCAAGCAATCACCTAAGTTTGACCTTTCTAGATCTATGTTATGAAATATAAAGGACAATGCATAAAATAGAATGCAAGAATATAATAGCTAACCTAATATGATTCTTTCTTTGAATTTTTTCTAACCTAGGGTTTTATCTAGAAAACCTTTAGAGCAAGGGCACAAGATAAATGCACAATATTAACCCTAGATGCACACTATATGCTTTTTATTTTTTAGATGCCTATAATGGATATTCAAACTAGATTTATAACCAATAGAATAAATAGAACACTTATCTTGATCGGTGGTTGAACTAACCTTTTTTTCTCTTTTCTAATGATATCAAAAGTACCTATTCCTAAAAGATAACTTATGAAACACTAAAAAAATATGATCAGTATTAGAGAGCCTGCATAGGCCACTGTATAGTAATGCTTAGAGGCACAATATTCAATCCCCCTAGGTCCTTTAGATGACCTTTAAAAATAAAAGCAAAAATTGACCTTTGGAGATCTAATCATAAAACAATAATGCAACAACAGATAAAAAAAACAATATTATGCTACCATGCCCTAGATGCAATTTAGAAAATACTCATGCAATCAAAAATTGATAAATATCCTTAGTTCAATCCTAGGCAAAATCATACCTTATAGATAGTGGGTATGATAACACTACAAGCAAAATTGCACTCTGTAGAACGGGACACGATTTCTCTTCTGTGAGTGAAAACCCTAAATAAGGGTTAGCAAAGTTACACCTCACTGGGACTGCGTACGATTTCTCTTCAACCACATAAAAAATAAAATATATATGTAGAACGTAAATAAATGTATAAAATAAAGTGCACAGAACCTGATAGATGATGTAGAAGCAGACAGAAGAGATCAAGGTATCTGAATGGGCACTCTCTTTCCTTTTGAACCACAACATAAATCCACAAAATCACACAGTAATCCAATCAGTGCAGTAGAAGATCAAATCTAAAATTCACACTTCAAGGTTAGCTTGCAAAAGAAACATGGAGTAGAGCAAAAGCAAAATGTGAGCATAAATCAATCATAAGAATTTTGAGCTTGGTAATCATGTGTCTAAAATCATCGTGTTTTTTTAAGAGTGAGATTAACCCCTCCTTTTATAGATAAAATTCAAGGTAAGAGGGGTAGGAAAACAAACACAGATCGATTCAAAATATGTTGGAAGGGTTTAAACCCAAGTTTTAATAATTAAAACCCTAAAATAGCAAAATTGTACCCCATGCTGATAGGGCACGATATCACTTCTACAAAATCATACCCCATCGCAATCGGGCGTGATTTCACTAAAAATGCTAAGGCAAGGTAGGGGAAAAGAGGCCTACCCTTGCCTAGGGCAAGGGTTAGAGACCTCTTAGGGGTTCTAAGGAATATTACCCACTAAAAGTGGATCAATTTTTTGTGTCTATAATATATAACTATATGATTACAAGCAAAACTTAAGATAAGATTGTACTCATAGAAATTCAAATGAAATCAACCATTTACCACTTAGCAAGAATTCATGCAACTATAGGTTAGGTAACACTCTGTATAAGTTAGGGCATTGAAATCTTGAAAAGTGAAGGTCAAAATCTAGAAGGTTCATTGAAATTTTATAAATTAGCCATTTAGATAGGTGATCATTTATGTAAGTTAGGGATTTGACATTTATCAACAATTGAAAGCAGATTAGCAACCGAGAGCTAGAATATTAGAAGAGTAACTTTAAAAAAATATAGAGTAACATCTAGGGTTTGAAGAATGATAGTAAAACATTGTAGAGTAATGACCAAAAATTATAGTATGGTAATAAAAAAATACAAATTGGTCACTATGGTTTGAAAAGTAGTGGCTAAAAACTATACAACAAGTGGCTAAGGTTTGAAAAGTGGCAAGTAGGGTTATTCCCATAAAATTGTAGAGCAATGATGAGGGTTTGAAAATCAACAATTGAAAACTATATAGTGGTATCTAGGGTCTAAAGAAATGTGGCTAGGGTTAGAATATTTGAGTCTAGAGTTATTTTCAAAAAAAATTAGTGTGGGTACATAACGTGATAGGTGAGAGTAACAACTAGGGTTTCAAGAGTGACAACTAGGGTATGAAGAGTGATAACCAAAAGCTAGAGGAGTTGAAGAGTGACGACTAAAAGTTAGAGGGTTTATTTAATCTTCATAGATCAATGTTTGGAATCCATAGGTTTTGAAGAGAAGTAATTGAAAGCCAAAGGGTTCGATGAAATTTCATAGGTTATTTGTTTTATCAGGTGGAAAATTGTGTGAGTTAGGGCATTGAAATTTTTTGATAACTGCAAGCTAAAAGGTTTGCATAAATATTTTTTAAAACCAAAATTCTTGAGGAGCAATGAGCAAAAGCTATAGGGTGTATTGAAAATTCATCAATTAGTCATTTAAATAGGTGGTAGTTTATGGAAGTAAGATCTTTGACATTTATCTGTCGCTAAAAGTAGAGCAATGACCAAGAGATAGGATTTGAAGAGTAATTTTAAGAAAAAAACGTATCCCAAGGATTTTATAAGAAGAGCTTAACAATTTTAAAGGTTTGCATAGAAAAATATGAGAGCTAGAGGGTTGTAGAGAGAAAGTGTTTGTAGAGAAAAAGAGTTTTAGAAGAACAGATTTAAGTTTTTGAGGGCTTGTAGAGTTGAAGTGTTTATAGTGCAATGAATAAGAACAAGAAAAAAAGAAGGAAAAATCATATTGATTGGTTGTCCTCTAAATTAACTCTATTATTGCCAATTAATAAAGGAATTATTTGTGCTATGAAACATCTATAGGAAAAATATGGAGAAAATTTGAATCTAGGTAATGGCAAGCAAGGTTTCAAAATCATATGAAAAATTGAATATAGATAATAGTGAAGGAAACTAGCCAAGGGAGGAGATATATATAGAGATAAAATATGATAAATATGCACTGAATCTTGGTAGTGGGAAATATGAATGGGGAAAAAATGAAGTAAATATAAGTGGTCAAATTTTAGGAGCTGACTAGAATGGGAGTGTGGATCCAAAAGTTTTATTGTTAGGAAAATAGAAGAAAGATAATCACCTAGATATGAATAAATAAAAGTATTCAGTAATTAGAAATAATTTTCATAGCTAAATTGCTAAAAGTGAATAGAAAGGTTTAGAAAATAAGGATTAAAAAAATTACACTAAAAAACTAATGCAAAAGGAATAAAAGTGAATATTCTAGAGAGCATATTAAAAGCTAAACAAAATCCTTATGGAAAATTTCATACACTAGAAATAAAATTAAAAAAAAAAAACTATTGGGACATGAGGTAGTGTAAAATCAAAGGTAGGGTAGATTTTTAAGGCTTCCAAAATAAGATTGTATGTAGATCCTTTATTGAGGACTTTGGTTTAGATATAGAGTAGGATTATTGCTCAAACAATGGTCACTAGACTTAAACCCAGATAATAAAATAATTAATATTGTTCTGGCATGGATTAAAGTTCTAGGGTTACCTTTGGAATTATATGAGGAAGAAGTTCTATAAGGAATAACTATTTTTTTGGAAGTTACATCTCAGTAAACTACATAACAAGAGATAAAAAAAGGTTTTCTTTGCAAGGGTGTGTGTCAAAGAAATCTAGAAAACAAGGACCTAACCAAGTTAAATTAGCTTCAAAATGAGGATAGTTGAGCCATCAAATAATTTATGAAAAAATACTCTCCTAGCTTCATTGTTTTCTTCCTCATATTTATTTTTAGGAGGGTTTTATTTTATTATAAAATATGTAGAAGGATAGGTTATTTGATAAAAGACTATGTAAATATTGAAAATAAAAGAGAGGATAAAATTACATGGAATACCTAGAAGAGGAAGGAAGTAGGAATGGAAAGTAAAGAACACATGAATGATACAAACAAGGATAAAATATTAAGAGAATAATCTAGTAAATAGATAAAAACACACAAAGAAGAAGGGAATAAGAATGGCGTAGAATATCTGGAACTAATGTAGAAGGAGAAAAAAATCATTGAAAAGAAAGAGAAGAAAGAGGATAGATCCAATATAGAGATAAATAAACCCATAGTAGAAGGGAATAAGAAAGATGTTGAACATTTGGAACTAGTTTAGAAGGAGAAAGAAAACAATGAAAAGGAAGATGAGGAAGAGAAAAGAAAGAAAATCCAATACTCATCAAAATATGAAAAAATACAAGAAATTCAATCTCAAGTGGTCCTGTGCACATTTAAGAAGACCTCAGGAAAAGAGAAGAAAGAGAAATAGGAATTTGCAATGAATACAAGAGATCAAAAAGGGTCAAATATGAGAATGACAAAAAGTGCAAATAAATATCCAAATTTAGGACTAGAACCAAAAGAAGAAGATATGTAGACCTTCATTTATTGAGAAAAGAAGAAAATTGATAGAAAAATATCTGATAGAGGGAAAGCAATTGAGAATAATTATGGGTGGGTAGAATCCCACCAATAGTAAGTTGAAATGAAAATGATAACATGGAATGTTAGGGGAATGAATACGCCTAAGAAAAAAATATGTGTGAGATCCATGATAAGGGATAACTAACTAGAGGTACTCCTTTAGAAAACTAAAATAGAAGTAGCAATTTGGGAAGGAGTTAAACAAAGCATTTGGATGAAAGGCAAAATAAAGCAAATAGAAGCAATAGGAACCTCAAGAGGCTTAGCAAGAATATGGAATTCAAAAATTTAGAGGGAGAGGTAGTGTTCAAAGGGAGAAATCAATTAATTGTACTACTTATAGTCAAAACAAGTAAAATGATTCATTTGGTGTTTATATATATATATATATATATATATATATATATATATATATATATATATATATATATAGATACACACACACACCCAATAATTGTAATGAAAGGAAAGGATTGTGGAAATAAGTGGAGTAGATAAGAGGATATGTAGTAGGGATCAAGTGGTTGATAGAAGGGGATTTCAATACTCCACTTATACCTAGAGAAAAAAAAATTAACTGAAGGATACTCAAAAATTATGGAAGACCTATGTAACTACATATCTAGAAGTGGTTTGATAGATATTGAGGTGGATGGAGCAACATTTAGTTGGAACAATAGAATACTAGGATATAATCTTACTCAAGTGAAGCTATATAGAGTGCTCCTATCTCTAGAGTGGTATGTGGATAGATTAGAACATTCTTTGACTATGTTACCTAGATAGTATTAGACCACAATCCTTTGGTCCACTATATAAAGTGGGAAGTTAGGAGTAGTATTCCTTTTAATATTAAGTTCATATGGTTATAACACCCAAATATTTTTAAAGTATTTAAGGAATGGTAGAATTATCTAGTGTAGGGATCAAAGATGTATGTGGTAGCAACTAAATTGAAAAATGCAAAAAAATAAAAACCAAATTATGGATCAAATAAGAATTTGGGAACATATTTTAATAAATATAGACCCTTAAACAAAAAATCTTACAATTTGGAAGAAGATATTTGTCAAAGGGGAATGGATGCAATATTTTTTTAGAGGGAGAAAAAAATGTAATCAAAATTTCATAACATACTAGCAAAAGAAGAGTCTTATTGGAAGCAAAAATCTATAATTGAATGGTTAAAGGAAGGGGATAGGAACACAAGTGTTTTTCATGTTTCTACAACAAGACATAGAAACTCAACAAATATTAGGGAGATACAATTGGATGATTGTCATATCACTAAAAATGTTGATCATATACAACAAGAGGCTATAAAATACTTCAAAATCCTATTTACATTGGAGAGGGAAGAATACATAGAATCCATTGAGAGAATATTGGATCATATCCTAAGAATGATCATCAATAAAGATAACAAAGAACTTATGAAAGAAGTAGTCTAAGAGGGAATATTCTCATTAGGAAAAGATAAGGCTCCAGGACCAGATGGATTCCATATTAGATTTTTTAAGTCTTCTACAATATAATAAAATAGGATGTGTTATCTACAATGCAAAAATATTTGAGTTCATGTAATATTATCAAGGAATACAACAATACCTTTATATATTTAATTCCAAAAAAACAAGAAATAAAAAGCTTTCAATATTATAGACCAATCAACTTATATAATTTCATCTATAAAATCATCACTAAGGTGATAGCATTAAGGTTGAAAAATATTTTTTCAAATATAATATTACAACAACAAGGGGGATTTGCCCATGGAAGTCAAATTTTGTATGGAATAATCACAATCCATGAAGTCCTACATTCAATAGCATGGAGTAGTAAATAAATAATGATTTTGAACTTGGACATGAACAAAGCATATGATCCAGTATCATGGAAGTTCATGGATTTTTTTGAGTCAAATATTGATTCAATACAAGGTGAAGATTTTGGATGAAAATTTGTATTTCCTCCTCGAAATTCACTATCATAATAAATGGAAATCTAGTTGGATATTTTAGAAGTGAAAGAGGATTGAGGCAAGAATATTTGCTATCTCCATGCTTATTAATTATTATGGTGAAGGCTTTGGAAAAATGTTTAAAGCAAGTCTCAAATTTTAGGAAAGATTATAGGCCTTAAAACAAGTTTGACCTTAGAGGAATTTGCCAATTAGTAATTTGTGGATGACACAATTTAATTAAGTGTAGAAACTACGAAATAAGTGAAAGGAACAAAGATAATATTGGAATTATATTAGCAACCATCACAAAAAAATATAATCTTGGAAAAGAGTACTTTTATAAACACACCAGAGAATAAATGGAGAAAAATATCTAGAATATTAGAACACAACATAGAATCAATACCAACTATATATTTGGGGATGCTTCTATTATTTGAAATAGAAAATAAAATCATGTGGTATCCATCAATGGATAAAATTAAAAAAAAAATAGAGGTTGGAAAGGTTCTCTCCTTTGCCAATCAAGGAAAATGTTATTGCTGAAAACCACACTACAATCTATTCCAATATATTTGCTATCTATATTCAAAATTCCTTGTAAAGTAGTGATTATAGTGAAAATTTTAGAAGAGATTCCTATGGTCAAGAGCAAAATAAAAACATAAAATTACATTAATAAGGCTATAAAATTGCTTTATTTTTAGCAACCTAGCCTTTTTTTGTTCATTTTTTATTAAACTAATATAGTATGTGCCAAAGGTCCGAGGTGTAGACCAATTGGTTCCCCCAACCCCGTAAGGGGGTGGAGGTCCAAGGTTCAAATCTTGAGCCTCACTGGATTGAATGTTTTTCCCTTTCCTAGTGCTTGCAGTGGTGTAAAAGGTTTAAAATGATCTTGGCATGGTGGTTATAGGGGTGGACTACGCGAATATTTGTGTGGTGGCTTTTAGGGCAAACAATATATAATACTATTGCAAACATAAAAAATAGGATAGCTTGCCAGAATTTGTGGCGGCTATTGATTCCGCCATGTAAAATAAATAAAAAACAATATAGTATGTGCCAAGTATTAATCATTATTTATGTTTTTTTATATAAGGTAATGTTGGTGGAAAATTTGTCTAAGGAAAGGTTTGTGCACCTATAAACCTCAACCAACATAAAATTACCCTACAACTTCGAAGAAGGCCTATTCTTGGGGAGTCCTAGGTAACTACTCCTAAAATATAAGGGGAAAGGGTGTTGAAAGAAGAAAATTAAGTTGAAGCTATAACTTATAATGGTCTATATTAAGCCACATCAAGATACATGCATAACCAAAGACCTTGTGATTGAGAAAAAAAGTAAACTACCTAAAAAACCAACCAACACCCACCGATCACAAAATATTCATTCATTTATTATATAGTTATCATACTGCAAATTCAAAAAATAGAAAATGAATCATAAGTATAAATATAGATAGTAGAAATATAGATAGTAGAATTAATACCATGAGCATTCAACAAGCCTAAATTAGAAATAAACAATCCTTTATACATACATTTTTAGAGATAAGGTTGAACTAGAGGTTAAACAACAATCCCTTATATTTCTCAATAAGCAGTGTGCTTCATACATGCAAATTGTAAAGGCCTACGAGCTTACTTCTTTGAATGCTCAACATTTTATAATATATAGTTTTTATAATGAGTTTAATTATAAATAATAATGATGTTTGATCATGGAATGCTTTTGTTTCAAGGGAGTGGCCAAGTTGTATATTCCCTCCTATCATCCTAGGTATTGTAATTGAATAATTATGCTAAATGGGAGTGGGCTATGTTGGTTGCATATAGTCCCTTAATTCATTTGATGCATCTAACAATTCTATCACTCCATGATGTCTACTTGCCTACATCTAAAGGTAGTGGATAATTAACTTGTATAATCTGGATCATGATATTTTTTTGGTAAATTAACTAATTTTATTATTGAATGGGTTTTAAGGATCTCAAAACCTTGATACAAAAATAGCTCAGGTTGTTGTAAGAAAAAAGGAAATTCAATAAGGTATGCAGCCCCAAGCACGAAGCAATAGAAAGGAAACTAGAGGATGCAACCTTAGATAGAGAAAGAAAGAGGAGAATATGGCACACTACCTTAGTAGGATAGTCCATAGACAAAAAAATATAGGCTCCACGTAGGGTAGTCGCAGGACCAAAAAAAAATAGGATCGAGGAAATCATTCCTTAGTGGAATCTTCATGCTCATCTTTGGTGTCTTCTTTTGCAAGCTCCTTAGGCTCCTCCTTCATAGTGACCACATCCTCTGCTTCAGAATAGCCATCAACCTCCTATTCACTATATACTCCAAATAAAAGCTTTTGAAGTGCTTCCCTAATATTGATAATCAAATTGACCATGGAATTCATCATGCCTATCATGGTGGAGATGATAAAATCCTTTAGCTACTTCACTTCATTTTTTGCTTCCTTGTCATCAGTCTTAATGTCGATCACCTTCTTGCTGCCTCTCACAGCTTGATTTTGAAGATAGGCAGATTTTTTGATAGGCTCTTTTGATTTTTCAAAAAGTATGTTCTTTCTCACCTTAAGCTCATGGATAGCTTCAATGGACTTCATTTTCTTATCAGCTAGGGATAAGTGGGCAAAGGGTCCTGCCGACTTTGCAACTAGGCTAGGTTTATTCATATTGGCCTAAGGGTTATGGGCAAGGATGTGGGTGTAGATGACCTTGAATAGGCCTTGGTGGGATGGGAGGTCAAGTCCTTTCTTCTTCCTATAGGATGTAATGGAATAATTCATTGAGTTGACCAGGAACTAAGGAATTTTTATGGGATTGATGTCATGAAAGTGGTTTACGAAGGCCAAATGAAAGCTACAGAGCACTTTTTTAGGATCATAAACGGTGATGAATTCCATGATAGGCTTCATCACATCATTCCAAGGGGTAAGGAGATGCCTCATAAAAATTTCTTGCTTAGATCCTTTGAGAATCTGTTCATTGTATTTGAACTCCTTGAGTTCACCCTCCCAATTGTGCTTCTCTCTATGGATTGAGCATCCTTTCACCGCATAACCAGTAATCAAAGATAGGAGGTTGACATCAACATAAAATATTTGACCCTGGATTATCACACAACAATTCTCCTAGGACTCTAAAAGGCCATGGTGATATCAAGTTCCTCATCAACAAACAAGTGCAGGAAGGGAAAAAAATGATGCTCGATAAGGATTCGCTTGGCTAAGATGTCACAATCAACTTTGGAGGGATCAATAAAACTCATGATGGACTACTTGTAGGGGGAATGAAGCAACATATAAGGATGGTATGAGGATGAGAGAGTGAAAGAGCCTCTACACCAGCAAGGGGGAAGGACAGATAACATAAGAGGGAGATTGGCTTCATAGAGAATAGGGACACATAGGATGCCATTGGTGAATTTATAGAAGAAATCATGTAGAAACTGCTCCACTTTTCAAGGATTGTCATTGATGAGATCAATAATGTACTTCATACTTGGCACTAGGAAATTTGAAATAACCAATTTTTTTTAGAAATGATTGCCTTGTAAGGGATGATCTTCAATGAGATGTGGAGGGTTGGTAATAATTAAACCTTGAGCTTTGTGATTATTAGGTATAGGTTTGCATGAATTATTTTTGGAATGATTACCCACATCATAATTATCACTAGAAACCTCTGGAAGGATATGCTTTAGACTCTAGTACTGGATCTTGGAAATATAAGTGTTCCCATTTCTATCTCTCATGAGGAGAAATCTCAACCAAACTGTATTTCCCTTGGTAATCCGCCCTTTGGAGACTGTGATTCTGTGTTAGACTTGGTTATTGCTTGGACCGATGTTGATGCAGTACCAATGCTGGTGCAAAGAAAAATTGAAGTATTTGTAATAAATATCCTCATGAATCATATTTAAATTATGAGTTGAAACATTGCCTAGGTCTCTACACCCAAGAGACAAATCTTACCATAAATTGAAAAAGAGGTTGGTGTGAGTTTCTAGAAAAATAACCCAATCAAAATTGATATTTTTGTGGTGGAAAAAGGTCTGCATATACCCATGATACCAAATCAGGGTGTAGATTTCTTGGTGCACACTTATTTTGTGCTTTTGTATAATATCCCCTATCCACATGGGCAGCCTACTCCCAGTTGCACTGATATTATTCATGTGACGTAGGATGAGGATACTAGAGAAACAAGTCCTAATGAGAAAGAAAATGAGGATTATCAACCTAAAGTTTTTCTTGATCCACAATGGTGCAAATTTCATTAGGGATGTCATCAGTCCACATAAGAATATTGATTGCATGAACACCAAGGTTGGACAATTTGTCTACAGATCCATTTGTGTCTCTAAAGGCATATTGGAAGATGACTTCCTGCATATCCTAAATTAAATTCCTTTATCCTTCAATATAATATCTGACTCTCTAGGAGGGTTTGCTATTGTTTTGGAGATAACTGATGATATTTAGGAAATATCCTTCGACAATTAACCTGTTAGGAAAATATTTGGCAAGGGAAAGGCCTCTCCACATACTCTTCACCTCTACAACATGATTGGTCTAGAATCCTAATGGTTTATGATAATACCCCCTACTCTTTCTTTGCTTGGGTTTCCTTTTGCAGCCCCATAAAAATTCAGTTTGAACCAACCTATCAGTGGAGGGATCCATTTGGCCTCAATTCTGTGATTAATGGAAGGATGGAGATCCTCCAAGGATAGTTCAAGGGATCTACCCAAGGTAAGCTCAAAACTAGAAGCAGACCTTGGGGAAAGGGGAATGAGGGTGGCATTTTCTTTGGAAAATACTAAGACTTTACTGGAGATCAGTTCTAGGATAGAAGGATGCTGGGAAAAAATCCTATAATTTCTCTCAAGCCAAACTTGCCATAGGAAGTGGTGGAGATAAGTTTTCCAAAGGAATTTGAGGTTAGGGTTATGGAAGGGGCTAGGAAATTGAAGAAAAATGTCGGTGATGGAATAGGGTTTGGCCCATGAGATATGGAAGGATTGGAAAATGGAATCAAGGATGGACAAGGAAAAGGGATAGTGAATGAAGAGGTGAGGGGGAGATTCCCAAGCAGCTAGGCAAAGGAGGCATTTTTTGGGAATAATGAGGTATTTTTTGATCAAGTTGTCGATGGTAAGGATTCTTTCTTGAATGATGATCTAGACAAAGAAGGACACATTGGGAATAAGGGATTTG
This sequence comes from Wollemia nobilis, assembly GCA_028583015.1. Taxonomy (NCBI): domain Eukaryota; kingdom Viridiplantae; phylum Streptophyta; class Pinopsida; order Araucariales; family Araucariaceae; genus Wollemia; species Wollemia nobilis. The sequence continues at coordinate 14,649,114 of JAQPPZ010016881.1, forward strand.
ATCCATATAATATTGCAAGAAAATAGGGAAACCTTAGTGTCAAGAAGTTGGTAAGCGAACTTGACAGTAAAATATCCACTCTCCGAAGGCTCCCAAACAAGGAGATCTTTGGAATTGGTGGATGGGATGACAGTGGAGTGCAATAGAGAGTTTAGACTAGTGGAATCAATGGTATAATCAGTGCATCTGATGATTCTCCAAATGGCTATGTTATTCTATAATCCTAGGAAATTAGAAACTTTATGTTCTATCATGTGGTCTGTGTAGGCTTTCTGTCTAGATAAAGCAATATCTTCAATGATAGGATTTTCTATAATCCATTTGTCATTCCAAAAGTCTATATTATTACCATTTCCTAATATCCATCTTAAGACTTTATTCAAAAGTGTCCTAGTGCTAGAAATAGAATTCTAGAAGGCATATTATCTTTTGGGGAAGCATCACTGAGGAAATTTGCTCCTTGTAGATATTTCCTTTGAACTATGGATGTCCATTCATTTTTGGTATTGGTGACTAAATGCCAAGTTTTTTTGGCCATCAGGGCTATATTAGTGACTAAATTATTCTGAGCCCAATTTCTCCTCTATCCTTGGGTCTACACACTTTATCCCAAGTGACAAGGTGCAACCAATGCTTATTTTTAGTCCCTGACCACAAGAATTTTTTTTTAATTTGTTCAATTCTGAGGCACACTACCGTAGGGACTTTGAAAATAGAGAGGAAATACACAAGAATACTTTAAAGGGATGCTGAGGTGAGGGTACTCTTGGTAGCTTGGGATAAATTATTACCCTTCCATCCTGCAAGTTTTTTTGGATCCTTTCTATGACGTTATTCCACATAGAAGTAGTGGGTTGACCACAGAAGAGCGGGAGGCCCAAGTAAGCGGTAGGGAGGATAACCATGGAGCATTTAAGGATTCTAGAAATTTTTTTTTGTCTTTGGATAGGTGTATTGATGAAACACAACTTGCTCTTATTGAAATTGACACCTGAATCATGATGTTGATCATTATTATGATGCTAAAATACCATCCATCTACTATCAAATGAATGTTGGGTTTGTTTTACCAATCGGATGTTGCAAATCTAGGGTATTTTGATTCTTGTATTCCTAGATCTTCTCATCTTGATGAATTTTGCATGCTTTGATGAAGAGTGATATTTTTAGCATTAAAAAATTTGGGATTCATCTGGAGTCTGGTAGCAATCCAATTTTTTACCAAGCGCCTCCATATTAGGTTTTTGGGCTTCATCGAAATTGTCGATATTGATGGGAATTTCGGACCCATCCATATTTTCCATTGTTGATAGATTTTTGGGACCCACTTGTATTTTCCATTGTTTGTGGTTTTTTGGGACCCATTCAGAGTTTGGAGGATGCCCACTTCTTTGCCAAGTCCATGGCAGGCCTTTGGGATTTCTTTGGAGTTTTCTAGCAACCCATTATTTCACCTAGCACTTCCATGATGGGTTTTTGGGACCCATATAGAGTCTATAATTACTTACTTATTTTCCAAATGTGACACTTAACCAAATTTTGTATGCTTCTACGATGGACTTTTAGGGATCCTCCAGAGTCTAGCAACAACCCATTTTTTTCAAGACTAACACTTAGTCATTTTATTACAACTTTGAGCCTTATTTTTTTCTTGAATGCTGAAGCAAGTGGGTATGAGGAATATTACCCACACTATAAAGGCCCACTATCCAAGTCCACAAAATTACCTTTCTTAGTTATTAGTCATATTGTTTGCCCAAAATATTCATGTGGGTGGATACAAGAAAAACTTCGCCCACATTCTTGGAAACTCACAAGGGACTTTCAATTTGTGAAAATAATGAACTTAGATGACCGTTTTGATTTTTAGCATTTTATATAAGAGGGAAATGGGGGAAGGAACTAGAAGAAAATTTGGAGGAAAAATAGTCGATACTTGTCGCAATATAAAGGAGGGTGGTGGGTAATGGGGTGGAGGCTACATGCACTAAAAGGTGGAAAGGATAAAAAAAAGGAGTGGAAAGGAAAATCATGGGGAGGACAAAGAGTTATAAGAAATAATATTTACACAGAGGAGGAAATAGAAGAGAGAGGGTAGAAGAAGAAGCATTAAAAGTACCACCAACCCAAAGAATTTATGGCACAATTAATAGAGGAAGAAAATAAGAACCAAAATTTCTTAACAAAATAAAGAAATAAAAGGGAAGGTAGTTCTATTATTATCCCACAAAAATGTTAAGGGATATTACCTAATCCATAGGACACCCCCTCAAATTGCACTTCCATGAACATACTCCACTATAGTTGATAGTTACTTCAAGAGTAGACAGATTACCATAAGCACTTGTTCACCTTGCACCATCTTTTATTTCTCACATGATTTAGTAAAAAATTATTTTGTCAATTATGATTCATCATGAGAACCTTCAACTACACTCTTGGACTCATCCTTATCTGAATAACTGCCTCACTTACTACGTGTGATGAATTATACATATTGTATTCCTACCAACTAATACTAGGATGGGCACTTTTCTCAAATTATTTGGTTTGACATGAATCATCTGTCAATACTCTTCATCATGTGAATCCAGATCCTTCCTTTTGGGTTCCTTTAAATCTCATGACATCATGTTCTCATTTGGGATGATGTGTTATCTTGCTTACATGAGTCATGATAGTTCTAGCTCATGCAAATGTAGGTCTTGGGGTGCATTATTTACAACTTTTTTACTGCACTAATTTTATCCATTGGGCTATGGAATCAAAATAAAAGCAAAAAAGGAAGACATAGGGAGGAGGGTAGAAAGTGCTCTAATGAAAACAATTGATGATGCTTGAAATTTATTTTGCATTCATTATTCCAAAAACCCTAATTATTTGGTTAGCTTGAAATAAGTTACCATAATAATTCCTCTATTAAATATGCTTACAACCTTTGTACAATATGATGTCACTTATTGATTATCTATGTACCTACCATATATGCTTATTTAATCATTGAATATGTACACAAAATTGTGGCATGTTTGGCATGCCTGAGCTAGGAGATCTTCGATGGGTTATCCCATGAACTTGTAATACCTAGACCATATTATATTGAACTTGAGATGCTCTCTATGGTTAGTTTACCAAGGTTTCCAATTATCATCATCCTCAACAAGATTCCATTTTTACTTTGTCCTTTGCTCTAGAATTTCTCTATTCTGGGCATAAGTGATAAACACAAAACCTAGTCTTGTTTTGTTGGCCCTTTATTCAAACATTGGTTCTTTTGGTAATGGATATAGGCATCATCCCTCCATAGGCTCCATATGGTTTTTCATCCACACTCTGTTTCTTTTTACTACTACCATATTTTTAGCGATCCTCCAAAGGTGGTTGATGTTACAAATTTTTGTATCTCGTTGGACTTGAAAGCTGATCATTAATTTATTACCAGGTAACTGGGTAGAGAATAGAAAATTTTAACTCGGGCTTAGTTGACCATTATTTTGATCAATTGCCTAAGTCTTCCCTTATTTTATGTATGGGATCCTTAATAGGGCTCGTATTTTGCTCTTCATATCCTTCAATGCAAAAAGGGTACAATCCTTTATTTGGCACCATGATGACTATATCAACAAGTGGAATTAGCATCTTATCATGCTCCTAAGTTACACAACCTCCCATATATTTCAAAAAATCTAGGGATAAACATATCTTGAACAGTGGGGGTACATCAACTATTTATATATCTTGGATGATAGCCAAGTTTGGATGTCTACATACTAAAATTGGGATCTTGTGTAATCTTTCCATCCCTTTTAACTGCTCTACCTTGAAGTGTAATACTCTTGACCTTCGTGTATCTAGGTTCAAACCCAAACTTCTATAGATTTCTACTGGCATGATTGAGACCTGGGCATTTATATCTAATACATAATTATGTAATATATGCTTTTATAAAGAAATAGATAGGTATAACGAAGGAGAAATAGTTTCTAGAGAATTGAGAAGGAATATTCTGGTAGGTGCATGTGGATCATTAACCACTAATGTCCTCCCAAGGAAAATTTCAATCAGTTCAACCTTCTCAGATACCAATAAATATTTCCTCAATCTTGTTAGCATAGGGGAAGAGATATTAAATAAACTATGAAATTATTCCATCCTTTTTTTTCTTTGTTCAACATTGATAGGTGGGAAGTACAAATTTTTATATACCTCTAGCCTTGTATAGCATAGTGATGGGCTTTGTTAAGGAAAATTCTTCAAAATCATTTGGTCTCTTGCATTGATACCTTGCACTAGTGGGGATGGAGCATTGTCGTACATATATCCCTTCGATTGAGATACCACTAGGTCTATGTCCTTCCAATGTTCATACTATTGCACTATACTACAAACAATTATGTTATTCATCATAGGGTATCTATTTACTTGCTCATAATTATTATCATTTTTCTAAATCTAAATAATACTATAGAACAGAGACATGATTGAGCTTGAGATTTGATTGCCTTTTTTTCTTTATCATTACCCTATTGTACTTTCTTCTATGAACTTATCAATTGAATATGGGTGGGTTGTTGAATTTTTTGTGTAGTTAGTTCATAGTTTCTAAGATCTTGTCTCTTGTTTTTTTAGAGTCATTTTTCCATGTTTTTCACTTCTTCAGCTAGCCATTGAAATTTTATCTTTAGTTCTTTCTCTATTTGGTTCCTATACATATGGGGATTGGAAAAATTATCATACTCTATTATTTTATATGAGCACAATCTAAAATTCTCAAGGAATAGAGCATGAAATGCACTTGTGAAGGGTTGAAGCGGATATGAAATTTTCCTAAGAGGCTTTTTTCCCACTTGAATTGGTATATTTTTGGATTGTATGGCCTCCTTGAAAATTTGTGGAAATATATTTTCTCTAGATTGCTAAATAAGAATGCTTATATCAAAGCTGAAAGCTCAAATATAGTACATGTATGCTTTGGTAGGCAATGGCTAGAATTCATGGGGAACACTTCTCCATATTCTTTTGAATAAAACATTGAAGTCAAAAATACTTTTATGGGGAGTATGTTTAATGAATGAGAGTTGAGTAAGCAACAAAAAAGGATCTCTGGAGTCATCAAACGTATCAATGAGTGCTTATGCTAGATCAACCCATGTGAAAATGCCTTCATTTTGTAAATATTTGTATCATAGAAACGTATTCCATTTGAGAGAGATAGAGTGAGTAGCCTAATCATCACATCCTTAGATGCAATATTATGAATAGTAGCCAAAGAAGCCACATCCTAACAATGCTCAAATACAGTCTTTTCTATACCATAAAATCTTGGTAAAGACCTCAAGGTAGCCTTGGGGATGTCATGCCAATATAAGATATTGAGGTAATCCATGTCATCCCACCAGGGATAATTTTTTTGAGCCATAGGTATTTTTTGAGACAATGATATTTCAAAATTCTTGGATTCTTCATTCAAGTGGGAGTCACCTAGTGAACACAATTTCTCTATTGATGAGGTTAAGGGTGCTCATAAAATATAGAGTCCTTTGAGAAGATTAGGATCCAACTATTTTTAAAAGGCAATGGATCATAGATCTAAGTTGCGCTTGCAATGGAGTCACTAGGTGATGTTCAAGAATTCGAGTAAAATAAGGTATCACCAAACCCTAATTTATCAAAAAGGTGGGACTTTGGTCCTATTGAGCATGCCAAAAACTATTGGTTACACAGTGGGCTTATGATTTTTAAATCAAGGTATTAAAATTATGAAGGAAACCTATCATGAATCTGGGTTTTACATTTGCACAGAGTTATCAAATGATTACAAAAAAATTATTACATAAAAAATGTATCACTAAACCCTAATTTATTCAAACTGTGGGACCTCCATCCCATCGAGCGTGCCAAAATCTATTGGTCAAAAATATGAGGAAAGGTTTGTGCACCCATAGAACTCAACCAATATAGAATGGACCTATAGTTGTGAAGCATTGGATCAATCTATGGAGAAGGTTGGTTCTTTGGGAGTCCTAGCTAACTACTCCTAAAATATATATGGGAAAGGGTGCTAAAAGAAGTAAATAGAGCTAAATATAGAACTTATAATGGTGTATATTAGGCCACATTAAGATACATGCATAACCAAAGACCTTGTTATTGAGAAAATAAGTAAACTACCTAACAAACCAATCAACTCTCACTGATAATAAAACATGCATCCATTTATTATATAGTTCTTAGACCAAAAATTCTAGAACAAAAAAATGAATCATGTGTAGAAATCCAGATAGCAAAATTAATACCATGAGCATTCAACAAGCCTAAATTAGAAATAAGCAATCCTCTATACATACATATTTAGATACAATGTTGAAGCAAAGGTTAAAAAATCATCCATTATATTTCTTGGTAAGCAGTGTGCTCCATACATGCAAATTGTAAAGGCCTAAGAGCTGACCTTTCTAAATGTTCAACATTCTACTATATATAGTTTTTACAATGAATTAAGTTATAAATAATCATGATGTTTGATCATGGAATACTTTTATGTTTCCCTCTCATCATATTGCACATTTTAAATGAATATTGATGTTAAATGGGAGTGGGATGTACTGATTGCATCTGGTCCCTTAATTCATTTAACAGATCTAACAATTTTGTCACTCGATGTTTGCCTACCTATGCTTGAATATAGTGGGTCGTTAACTTGTGTAACCTAAATCATGATGTTGATTGTTCTTGTGATGCTAAAATACCATCCATATCTTTTCGGATGCATGTTGGGTTCCTTTTACCAATTGGATGCTACAAATATAGGGTATTTTGATACTTGGATTCCCAACTCTTCTCACCTTGATAGATTCTATATGCTTTGATGAAGAGTGAAATTTTTGGCATTTCTAGACTTTTGGGATTCATCTGGAGTCTGATAGCAATCCAATTTTCCACCAAGCCCCTCCATGATGAGTTTTTAGCCTCCATAAATTTGTCAGCATTGATGGAAATTTGGAACTTGTCCATATTTTCCATTGTTAGGGTATTTTTGGGATACATCTATATTTTCCATCGTTGGCAGATTTTTGGGACCCATCTAGAGTTTGGAGGATGCCCACTTCTCCATAAAGTCTATGATAGGCCTTCAATATTCCTCTAGAGTCCACCACCAACCCATTATTCTACCAAGTGCTTCCATAATGAATTTTTGAGACCTATCTAGAGTCCATAATTGCTTGCTTCTTCACCAAGTGCAACACTTAAAAAAATTCTTTATGCTTTTGTAGTGGACTTTTTAGACTCCTTTAGTGTTTTACAGCAACCCATTTTCTGCCAAGACTGACACTTAGTCATTTTCTTACAACTTTGAACTTTCATATTTGCTTGAATGTTGAAGCAAGTGGGTATGAAGAAAATTACCCACACTGCAAGGGTCCACTGTCTGAGTCCACACAATTACCTTTCTTAGCTATTAGTCATCTTGTTTGCCCAAAATATTAACATGGGTGTATACAAGAAAAAATTCACCCATAGTTGCAAGAAGAGGTTTTGAAATATGCCCTAAACCTTTTACAAAAAATGATAACCTACCAACCCAACACAAATACCACTGGAGGTAGGAAAAGAAACATCAACCACAGACCGTTCAACCACCTAAAGGCAAAATAGCTCCTCAATAAGGAATAGAGGGAAAAAATACAAAAGGCCTAATCAACCTGAGAAACCACAACCCACATAGGGGAAGGATAGAACCTGATAACAACTAACATAATATAAATCATAACAAACCAAGAGACACAAAGAACTTAGTTATTTGTTTCACTATCTCCAACTTATCTCTTTATTGTATTTTCAATCAACTCCCACTAATCCCAACTCATCATGACCTTGATTTCCTTTTCCCAAGAGATGGTCGAGTGGAGAGAATCAATGAAGAAGTTCTTGAAGTTTAGCACCATATTCCTATAAGACTTAGGATTCTTAGGAGGTTTCTAAGAATTTTGGGCTCTCCTTTTATGCCTACTTGTGAGATTTAAGGAGCTCTTAGTTTTCTCGATAGGGATAGGGGAATCTAAATAATATTCCTTAAATGTGAGGGGATTCTTATCAATACACACCAAGGAAGACACCAGGAATTTGGAGCATCTAGTTTGCATAATGCTCCCCCAAAGCCAATGATAGGGGAGACTCCACATCCATTTATGTATGCCTATTTTTATTGCAAGGATGAGATACTATTGATCTGTTTGTGGTTGCAAAAACAGGTGTCTTCGACAGTGAGAAAGAGTATATCAAAAGAAAAGAATTACCTTCTTCTATTGTGGGAACACTGGTAAAAAGGTAAGAAGGTGGAAATTGATGAGTGACAGAGTATTCACCATTGCTAGGGTCAAAGAACCATACTGGAAGTATGCCCGCCAGTGGTCCATGTAGTTACATCCATGTAGACACATTATAGGGTTTTGTGTTGTGATTTAATATTCTTAAAAATATAAACTAAATATATATATATATAATATATATAGGCTTATAAAGTAATAAATATGTAAAGAAGTACATAAATAAAAATGAAATAAAATGAAATATTTAAAAGAAAACAATCATGTTCGTCCACCCGTAAAAAGTTTAAAGTTCATTTGGCATATTGTGGTACTGAATGACTACATGGAGTGTTACAGTTGTCATATTACCTAATATGCTTACCGTCTATATAGCATGGGATTAATGCATAGAAATGATCTTACTTGTTGAGGTCTGTGATTTTCTTTGGAAAAACTAATTATAAGAGATAAGCGGGCAATAATTTTTTAGGTTAGTACCTGATAATATCCATATATATTGATGTCGAAAGATTTGTTTTTCTGGTTGGATTTATTGTCCATATATGTACTATTGTTGAAAGATTTATTTTCTAGTTGGAATTATTGTTCGTGTTGATTATAGATAATGAGGCAGTCAAAAATGTAGATAGGTGTTATCAACAAAGTATTTTAAACATTCTTTGGTAATTATATGCTTGTAATTCTTTGTGTCTTTGTAGTCTGGTGCAAATGAATATAAGTCTATATTTGTAAAATGAAGAAGGTAGATCTACATATATGTGATTGCATTTCTAGGGTAGGATGCATGCATTGTAAACTAGATCACTCTAAATCCCCCTTGGACAAGAAATATCCAATTAGCTTGGGCAATGCCTAACCAGCGGTAGAAATATTAGAATGCATAGGAGTTACAGGCGATGGTGTAAAAAAGCTTGTGAAACTAGTAGTCTGCATGTTGAAATGAACAAATGTCACCCTCATTTTAAGCGCTAAACGAAACTTTATATTAATTATATTATTTGTGACTAATCAAATGTCATTAAGAGATCACACATTGTGAGGAAAAAATATGGATTTGTGTTATTATATCCTTTAAGACATTTTAATTTGTACATTAAAATTCAATAGATTTTGTGAATGAAAAAAATGATAATATCAATACAAAATTGCTAGCTGAGTTGTATCTCCTGGAAAAGTCTGCCATCATCCATATTTGGGTCTTAGTATATTTACGAAATTTGAAGTAGCCTCTATTTTGTTAGGCGGTGTAAATGTTTGGTTACAAATTTAGAAAATGTAAAAGGAATGGACCAGTCATGTCATATAATGTAGGCATACTGATGTTATGTCATCTCTTGAATATTATTATCTTAATAAAAGTTTATAAAAAAAATTTGTGGTTTCAAGTATAGAATTTTACATTGTTTTATAAGCAAGTAGTTATTTATATTTTGAGGAAAGTATTAGATTCACTGCTTGTATGTTTTTTGAGCTTGTATAATGTTATATAATTTAAAATTTTATTTAAAAATTAATGTAGCTTTGTGAAGGAGGCCTTTTGGTGAAATGAAAACAATCAAGGGGCTAGCGGTTTTACGTATTGTTGTTGAACGTCTGATTTATAATATATGATAAAAATATAACACTATAGCTTGAATCATACCTATCATCTAATGGGGATGCTTGCCCTTCCTGATGCTAAACCTTGGGAAGCTTATCCTGCGCATGTAGAGATTAAAAAAAAGACCTTATTACTACTTTAAGTTATGAATTTTGTTATGAAAATAGTAAATTTTATTTTTTAAGTTTAAATCATCTTTGAAGTAAACCCGATTTCATCGTAGTTCATCCAAACACTCAGATATCATATTAGTAAACTTACATACTGGAAAAATTGGCCTTTTAATTAGTCTCCAATATAATGTGAACATGGGAGTGTCTAGGCCAAACCATTAAAAAACGTATATATCATTTAGGATCGTCTTTTCATATAACTAGCACATGGAAAGCAAACTAGATTTCTCAATAACTAGATAAAACACTCTTTGGGGAAAATGAGTAGAAAAGCACTTGGATAAAAAATTTAACGTTAAATCCAAGATAATTAGTTAAAAATGACATGCCGAGAAGATTTATATAAACTATGTCTTGGTTCCAAAAATAATCTGCCTCATAGTCTAGAGTCTAGAAAATATATAAACTAATATTAAAAGGGAGGGGGTGTACTTTGCTAAGAGATAAATCACTTATTAGATAGGCAAGTACTTATAAGTATTTTAGATATAGTGTACATTAGCTCATAAGTGAAATTCAAAGTGGATAATTGAATACAACACGACATACTAATCATTTTACAAGTAAACTTTGAGACTAATTTAATACATAATCATAGTTGATCTTTCTTTATGAAATATTTGTTTGGTTATATTACTTTTAAATGTCATAAATAGCATAATTATAAGCTTCCACATATGTGTATTCCATTATATGAAATAGAAAGTATTTTTATATGTTGTGTATAGCTTTGTATAAAATAAAAAATAATATTATATGTTGGAATGTGAGTTTCATATTTATTATTATATGTTGAGTTTCTTAACAATTGAAATTATCAGAATTGTTGCTATAAGCTAAAACATTTGTGAATCACAGTAAAATATGAGTAGAATGGTAATTAACTTAATCCTTTAACATAAAATTTTAGTATTTGTACATGTTTAGCTTATTGTCAATTTAGACGGTAGAAAAACCTAAGATTATGGATAGGATAATATTTATGTTTCAACCAGTATTGATGTTAATGGGAATATGAACATCTAGATTTAGGGATAACTAAACTCTTGATGGGAAGAGCTAGTATGGGAGGTAATAGAGGATGAAATGGGCATCTATCTTAGGTTAACACCTAATAGTATGAAGAGGTCTTACTTGATATTTGAATGACTGAGAGTTATCCAATGACAATATGGAATGGGACATCGGGTCATTAATCAGATCAAGTCAAGCAACACCAGGTACTTTACCATGATATTGGTGGATCCTAGATGAACTGCAAGGTAGGTGGATGATTTTCTAGCTCAGGCATGCACATGCTATTTCTTACATGGCTTATAGTCATGATAGGAATTGGAGAAAATATGTGTCCAACCTCTAGGTGAAATGGGCCCTAGAGGAGAAACCCCTGCTTGAACTTGGATTCTCAGGATGAGAGGTTAAGTTCTATTTTGGCATTAAATAATATGACTTGGCTAGTCTCAATATCTTAGGCTTATGACTACAAAAAAATAGACACCCAAGAAGAATTTACATGCCTCGTACTAAGATAAATATTAATATTGGTTGAAAATTTTTACCATGTGAACTTTTATAAAGCACAACCAAGTGGGTTAGACTTGGGTTGTTATAGTTGGTATTAGAGCTCTAGGTTGTGAACCCCTAGGCTAGGACATTTTATGCAAAACATAATTTTTAGAAAATCTAAACCAAAACAAAAATAATTAACAAAGCTCTTTTCTAAAAATGCAATGACATCTGAAATGAAAGCTAGCTCATTGAAGAAACTTGTGATAGTCCAGTGGGAAGGGTTGACTGAAAATCCCAAGAGAGTCCTCCAAAGGATTGTGAGTATGAGAACATCAGAAGAGGCCGCATAATCTCCTAAAATGGTCAGGAAAGAGAAATAACCCATCCAGAAAGAAGATAAGATGGTCAAAATAATACAATTAATACAAGAGCAAATAAGTCAACAAAAAGAGCATATGGACCAACAACGAGCCTAGATGGTTGAACATATGGAAAAAAAAGGCTCAGATGATGGAAAATATGGGAAAATAGAAGGCTCAGTTGGTTTAATAGCAAGAGATGATTGCACAACAACAAAAAATAATCGAGAATCTATCCAAAGGAAAAGAGCCAATGATAATAGAAGAGGATACACCTGTAGACCCTAGGAGGAAATAGGTTGGCACTGAGTTGAATAGGGATATGATAAAAATTGGCATAGCCAAGTTTGATGATAAGGGAGATGTAGAGGAGGCAGAAAGATGAATAAATAGTGTAGATGCATATTTTGTTTTCATAACACTTGTGAAGACAAGAACACGACACTTAAATAATGAAAGAAATCAAATGACCCAAATAAACACAAGATTGTAAAAAATGAACAAATTTATTCAATAAATAGAGGGGAGCCAATAAACTCCTTTTGATATAATTTGTACTCAATGAGTATTTAATACAAATATTTACAAAATTTTAGGGTTCTCCAAAACCCTAGCTACAACAATGAAGTGTCTTCAGATAGTGTGTCCTCACTTCCAACGGAATGAGTGGGCTTCAGGTATCCAATGTCAAACCACTCCAGCTTCAATAGTCGTTCAGCAATATGTAGAATCTATAGATCTACATACACAAAAATAGAGAAAAGTATTAATAACACCTGTGAGGGTTCCACTAGTAAATCCTAACTAAAAATAGATCAAATGGCATGTGAAAACTACAAATCATGTAACAAAATAAAACCAATAAAGATACACCTTACTTTCATTTTGTTGTTGTAGTTGGCATGGTGTAGCAGGCTCATATTCATGTTTCTATAGTTGCAACAGGTTCAGACGTGCATTTGGTAGACTCTAACGTGATCTTCATAGGCTTTGGTGTGCACCTGCGGGATACAACAAGCGCTAGAGAGCACCTATAGAAAACAACAGGCTCTGGTTAGCACTTTGCAGGCTCTGTAGTGAGCCTTGCAAGCTCTAGACGACACCTACGAGTTAGGGCAGAATCTGCAAAAGCAGATCTAAGGGGTGGCGATGAATGCGGTAGATGTATGGGAGTTGCAACAGTGATGGAGGATGAATGGGGGATGTTTGAAACAACAAAAGTCTTGTTGGATTAGCTAGGGCTTTAGATATTCAAACTCTATCTCTCTCAGCTTCGTTAGGGCTTCAACAATGACTCCTCTAGGGTGCAACTTCTAATCTCAAGGTTCCAGGGTTTGAGCATTTGCAAATTTCCTTATTTATAATCCAACCTAGGGTTTTCTTAGGGTTTTAGCCTTACACTTTTGATTGTGTGGCTAATATTAAATTAGATCCTAAGGTTAAGATTACTTTTTAGATGTGGCATGGATTAATGAAGATGGACGGTGGGGATTAGATTGGATCGGATGGCAATGGTTAATTGATTTTATAAATATACACTTTATAATAAATATATTATAATATAATATTAAATATTATATTAAATATAAAATAATATAAAATAATCTCAATTGGGATAGGAAATGGTGGGAAAGGGCTAAAGTGGGCCTTTTGAAGGTGGTAAAGGTGGAATTGGACCAAATAATTGGCGGGAAATGTGTATGGTGGACAATTGGATGGTGGAATTGTTAGGATGGAGGATTAGTGGATGTAATTTGGTGTCTACAACACTCGCCTCTAAATAAAAAACTTTGTGGGTAGTATTCCACCTAACTGGAGCAGCTACTAACTGGTGGGATACATATAGAAAAACAAATAATGTGGAAGCTACTGATGTCCACTGGGAAACATTCCTAAAAGAATTTATATATATATATTCTTGACACCACAATTATATCTTGAGAAATCCATAGAATTTTCAAGATTAACTCAGGGAAGCATGACTGTGATTGATTATTACCAATGGTTTATGCAATTACTAAAATATATGCCTAAATATAAATAGCAGACTGAAATCAAGGTGCACAAATTTCTCCTAGGATTACACCCAAAAATTGTAAATTTGATTCTCTTGTTGAAGCTCGTAGATCTTACTACTGCTTGTGATTTAGCTCGTCAAGAAGAAACCAACCAGAAGGTCAAAAAGACCTACTACCAAAAATCCTCTGAGAAAGAAAAGCTACATAAGAAGCATATTGGTTCAACAAAATGGGTCAAACTTTGGAAAAAGAGAAATTGGGATGGGGACAAACCTAAGTTTGATAAAAATAAAAATATATTTCAGGGGTACAAGGGCAATCAAAACAGTCAAGGTAACCAAGAAAGAAAAAATTTTAGAGATCGCAATGATCAAAAAACTTATGTATCAGGTTCAATTTCTCAAGAGAATAATGATGGGAATAAAAGAGAAAAAGCACCTCGATATGGATGTTACATCTATCAAGAAGCACATTATTTTGACAAATGCCCTCTGAGAGCAAATAAAAGGAAATAACATATAGAGCCTACCCATAAAATTAATGCAGCAATAGGTAACCCTAAACTAGATGGTCAAGCAATACCTTTTCTATTGAATGGTAAAATCTACAATAGAAATGTATGCATTTTGATTGATTTTGGAGCAACTGATAGTTTTATTTCTTCTAGCATTCTGAGGGACATACCAAAAAAACCTGGATTTATGGCAAATGGGTGGAAGGTTGAGTATGGGTCTAGGCAAACCTATACTGTTAGTCAATGTTTATTTGACCCTCAGATATTTTCCTTAGGGAAAAACTAGTTGGCATTTGTATGTGGCTCCATTACATGCCTTTGATATTATCCTAGGCATTGATTTTCTTAAAGCACATAAAGCATTTATGAATTTTGAGGAAAGCTGGTTGGATTTCACTGATGACACTAAAAAAAGAATTCGAGCTTTTTGTGGACATGAATCAGTGGAAATCTATCTCCTAATAGCTATGCAATTCAAAAGATCCTTAAGGAAGGGTAGTAGAGTCTATGTAGTCAAACTAAATAAAAATGAGGAAAGTGAATCTAGTACAAGTCTCTTTCAAACTTATCCGATAATGAATGATTTTCAAGATGTCTTTCCTGAAGACTTGTCGGGTCTTCCACCCCAAAGAGAATTTGATTTCTCTATTGAAATTTTACTCGGGGCAACACCTATAGCTCGAGCACCTTATAGGATGACTACAATAGAATTGCAGGAGCTCAAGACTCAACTCCAAGATCTATTGGAAAAATGGCACATTAAACCTAGTGTCTCTCCATGGGGTGCACCAGTTCTATTTGTTAAAAATAAGGATGGGTCACTAAGGCTATGTATTGACTACCGAATGCTCAATAATATGATGGTAAAAAATAAGTACTCTCTACCCAAGATAGACAATTTATCTGACAAACTAAAAGGAGCCATGATATTCTCAAAATTTTATCTTGGATCTGGCTATCATAAACTAAGGATTCAAGAAGAGGACACCCACAAAATTGCTTTACAAACTAGATATGGCCATTACAAGTTTACAGTATTGTTGTTTGGATTAACTAATCCCCCAACAAATTTTATGAATATGATGAATAGTGTATTTCTAGAACAACTAGATCAATTTGTACTCATATTCTTAGATGATATATTGATCTACTCCAAATATAAAGAGGAGCATGATCGTCACATGAGGGTTGTTCTCGAAATACTCAAGAAAAATTAGTTATATGGTAAATTATCTAAATGTGAGTTTTATACTTCCCAAGTGCAGTATTTGGGACATGTGATTTCCACTAAGAGAGTGTCTATTAACCCAAAGAAAATAGAAGCCATTATTCATTGGCTTGCTCCAATAAATATCATTGATATACAGAGCTTTATGGTAATGATTGGGTATTACCGGTGCTTTGTTAAGGGTTTCACTAAATTGGCTTATCCAATAACAAATATTTAGAAGAAAAGAAAAACCTTTAAATGGATGGTGAAGTGTGAGGAAGTATTCAAAATTCTTAAAGAAAAATTAACAACTTCTCCTATCCTTAGAATACCGGATCCTACCCTACCATTTACAGTTTGTACTGATGCCTCCATGGAAGGACTAAGTGGAGTCCTCATGCAAGAGGAAGGTGTCATAGCTTATGAGTCAAGGAAGCTCAAGAAACATGAATTAAACTACACCACTCATGATTTGGAATTGATAGTAGTTGTACACACTCTTAAAATGTGGTATCATTACTTACTTGGAAAACCTTTTGAGCTTAGGATTGATCATCAGGGTTTAAGGTATATCTTCACTCAATCAATGCTAAATGCAATACAAAGATGTTGGATGGAATTTATGGTAGAATATGACTTTGGCATTGAACTCATAAAGATAAAGAAAAACAAGCTAGCAGATGCCTTGAGTAGGAGGTATATAACTACTATGTCATAATGTCAGTTTGGAGTAGTTGAATAGATAAAAGACCTTCAACTTCAAAATGAATTTTCTCATAAGTGTCATAATATAATTTAGCAAGGATTGGAGAAAGAAAAGGAGTTTAAAATCCAGAAGGATATTCTATTCTTCAAAAATAGAATGGTCATTCCAAATGATCAAAATTTAAGGAAAATGTTACTATAAGAGGCACATTGTACTCCTTATTCTGTGTATTTAGGCAGTGTAAAGATGCATGAAAACATGAGAAAATATTACTATTGGCCTAAGATGAAAAAGGATATCACAAAATTTATGGTTAAATATTTGGAATTTCAAAAGGTGAAGGCAGAACATATGCACCCTATTGAATGCTTGTATTCATTGAAGATCCCAATTTATAAGTGGTAGGTTGTCACTATGGATTTCATAGTTGGGTTACCCAAAAATCATTTTAGACATGACACAATTTTAGTAGTGGTTGATAAACTAACTAAAGTAGCATATTTTATACCCAGGAATATTAAGGATGGTTCTCCTACTGTAGCCCACAAATTTTCTAGGGAAGTGGTACGGTTACATGGTTTTCCTAAAATAATCATATCAGATAGAGATTCTCAATTCACTTCAAAATTTTGGCAGGCATTACATCAGGCATGGGGAACAAAACTTAACATCAGCTCTGCCTACCACCTAGAGATATATGGACAAATTGAGTGGGTGAATCAAGTTTTAGAGGATATGCTACAAATGTATTGTATGGATCATCAAACGAAGTGGGAAGACTACATTTTTATGGTAGAATTTACCTACAACAATGGCTATCATGCTTCATTATGTATGGATCCATTTGAGGCTCTATATGGGAGAAGGTGCATAACACCATTATCATGGAGTAATCCAGAGGATCGGGTGATGAGCGGGTCGGATACAACTAAAGAAATGGAGGAGCAACTTAAATAAATTTGTCAAATACTCAAAGAATATTTTGACCAATAAAAGAGCTATGCAGACCTTAAAATAACACCAGGGAAATTTGCTGGGGGGATATAGTATTCTTAAGGGTTAAACCAACCAAAAGCTCCATTAAAACCTCTAAAATCAATCCAATATTTGTAGGACCTTTTGCTATTATTGATAAAATAATCCCAGTTGCCTACAAGCTAGCCTTACCACCCAACTTGTCAAAAATCCATGATACATTCCATGTGTCCCTCCTCAAGAAATATATATCAAATCCCTCTCATGTTTGTAATATTGATCATTTATAGATGGTCGATCCCCTACACATTGAAGTGCGACCAGTCAGGATTCTTGGTTATAGAACAAAGCAACTAATAAAACATAATATAGAGCAATGTAAGGTCCAATGGGACTAGTATTCTGAAAACAATGCCACCTGGGAGGATGTGGCTATCATGAAAAGATAATTTTCATTTTTTTTTAAACAATGATATAAAAATATTTTGTATTGCTTGGAAGAATATAATATTACTGCTATGTTTTGTGCATGATATATTTATTATGATCATGATTAAATATTTGGCTATGTGATCTTCTATAGAGCATTATAAACACATGGATTGTGTTTAATTCTAGAGGGGGAGTATGTAACATCTCTCCAAAATCTAGCTTTATGTATACCTAATTTTTTGCAAGGATGAGATATTGTTGATCTGTTTGTGGTTCTAGGAATAGGTATCTTCAGTAGTAAGAAAGAGGAGATCAAAAGAAAATAATTATCTCCTTCTGTTGCAGGAACACCGATAAAAAGGTAATTATAATAGATAATTATAAGAGATAAGCAGGCAATAATATGTCAAGTTAGTACCTGATAATGTCCATATATGTATTGATGTTGAAAGATTTATTTTTTTGGCTAGATTTATTGTCCATATATGTTTGTTGTTGAAATATTTATTTTCAAGTTGGAATTATTGTTCGTGTTGATTATAGATAATGAGGTAGTGAAAAATGTAGGTAGGTGTTATAAACAAAGTATTTTAAATATTATTTGGTAATTATCTTCTTGTAATTATTTGAGTTTTTGTAGTCTAGTGTGAATAAATTTAAGTCTATCTTTATAAAATGAAGAAGGTAGATCTGCATATATCTGATTGCATTTCTAGGGTAGAATGCATGCATTGTAAACTAGACCACTCTAAAATCCCCTTGGATGATAAATATCTAATCAGCTTGGGCAATGCCAAACCAGCAGTAGACGTCTCATAATGCGTAGGAGTTACAAGTGATAGTGGATAAAAGCTCATGAAACTAGTAGGCTGCATGTTGAAATGAATAAATGTCACCCTCATTTTAAGCATTGAATGAAACTTTATATTAATTATTTTATTTGTGACTGATCGAATGTCATTAAGAGATCACATATTGTGAGGAAAAAATATGGATTTGTGTTATTAGACCCTTTGAGACATTTTAATTTGTACATTAAAATTTGATATCTTTTGTGAATGAAAAAATAATGATAATATCAATACAAAATTGTTGATTGAGTTGTATCTCCTGGAAAAGTCTACCGTCGGTTCATATTTGGGTCTTAGTATATTTACGAAATTTGAAGTAGTCTCTATTTTTTTAGGTGAAAGTTGAATGCAGAGTGACGGTATACCAGATATGATGCAAACAAAATAGATATGGTATCGATGCTAAGTCCTACAAATGCGATGAACAAATGCATGTAGGAAATGAAGCAGAAACGAGATGTAAGAAAAACAAAGTAGGGCCTCTTTTATTAATGTTGCTTTTAATCTGGTTACAATACGTCTCCCCCCTCTAGGGCTCAGAATGTTTGATACGATTCATTACATCAATGGATGGTACACTTCCAGTGTCTTTTGCATGCCCATATTCGAAATGGGCAGGCCAAACATTGCTGCTGCTTGTGTCCGTATGTTCATCATTCCTTGCTGCCCCTCTAGTGTTTCTGGTGGTGATATCCTATGCATAGAAAAATAGCAAATAGTTAATAGCATATGCGGATGTAGGAAAACATGCAATCCCCAAAGCCTCTAGCTAGTAAGTACATAAAATAGTAAAACGATGGTCAAAACATGTAATAATGAACCCAAACTTTTACAGAGGCATTGAGACATCATTAGGGACACATTGCAAAAATAACAATCAGGAAATATTGCACATATTTCTAATCGCTCCGGGGTGGGACGATTGGGACTATCACAAAACGTGCAAGAGCGACCTTGCAAATTTCCTACCTAGAGGCCTCAAAAACTCCTACAAACTTGGGGTTAGAATAAAAGGGGCATTTTGAGATGACCCAGAAGGTCATATTATGCAGATTCTACCCATATTATCTTGTATCTGAAGGCACTCCATGTATGTTAGTAAACACATAAAATGATAAAAACAAGCTCAAATCAAGTCAAAAAGTAGTGAAACTTGGACAGCAGCATAAGTACATCAGATACAACATAATGCAAAAATAATAGTAAAGAAATAATTTACAAATTTCTAATCACTCTGGGGTGGGACGATTAGGACTACGACAGTGTGGGGGGTGCCCGGGGGGAGGACGCCCACCATTTGGGGCTTAGTTTTGGCACCAATCCAAGTGGGATGGGTCCAAAACTTCCTAGGGGGTTGTTTCGATGAGTTTGGTGTGGGATTGTGGCAAATTACTTGGGTTTTGGGTCTAGATTGCGTTCCTAGTGTTCACCCGATAACCTCTCTTCCAAAAGAGAAATTAGGGATGTAGGAAGCACAAAGAGGAATGGGGGTTCAATTTGGCAGCACTCCATTGCTCCAAATGCTCCAAATTTGTTCCTTTTTGGGGTGAGGAGGCTCACCTTTTTATAGACCTCATGGTCTCCCTTGCATGTGCATGCAAGGGCGCCACTTGGCTCATCATGCCTTTCTTAGGGGAGAGAAGATTTCTCCCTGATTTAGGGCCTCCTTGCATGAGGCCTCCATGATCAAGGCATGCTTGATTGAAGTCTCTCTCTGATTTGAAACCGTTCATCACAATTGCATGCCTTGAAGGTGAATTTGGGTGGCATATCTGGGTTGCCATTTGTCAAGTCTTGAATTTTTGCTAGTCAAACTTGCTAATCGTCCCACCCTGGAAAGATTGCTGCTAATCATCCCGAGGTGGGACGCATAGGATTCTAATCATCCCAGGGTGGGACGAATAGGGATACAAGTTCTTAAAAGGTGCCAAATTGACCTCTTACCTTCCAAAAATTATTTGGGAGTGGTTAGGACCACTGTTTAACCTCTGGAGGCTACCCTAGGGGGTATGTATGCCAATTCGGTCAGTGCTTGTAGTCACATAATCAGATTGGTGTTGTTTTTGGTGTCTACAGATGCCCCTTTTTGGGATGCACTGTGTGTGGTACAATGCTAAGAAAAAATATATGACCAACGCACTTAATGATTAGGGTTTCATAGTAACCTAACCAACTTTTGATGCCCCAAGTATAGAAAGGGCACGCATTCTTGAATCCTTGCTTCTGACTAGTTAAGGAGCTGAACTCAAGTGTAACATTTTTCAGTGAGGTGTACTTGATATTGGAAATTGGTAATTCATGAATAGGCAAAGGGCACAACCTTTTTTTTGAGGAACTTTGTCTTCATGCTTCCAGAATACCAAGTGTTTGTTTAGCTTGTGATTATTGCTTGTTTGCTACCCCAAGCAGGAGCATGATTGTCTTTGTCAATGATTCTTTGAATGCATGCCATTTATTTGATTGGGTGTGTATTTTTTTATTGGTGACTAAGTGTGACTACCCCCTCAAGTGACGAATTGATGAGGGAATGACCAGAATGATAAAAGCGACAAGTCGCTTGACCCAAGATGACGTTTGTAAGGGTGCCTTCAGTTGTTTTTTTGTTGAACGCTTATGCAGTTTTCCATCAATCGAACCTATTTTTGGTGGGTTTTGAACCTTTTTTTTATGCCTATTGGGGTAGAAATTATCAAAAATCCTCCTTCCCAGGGATCGGTCCGGCTATGGTAGCCTTCTTAGGGAGTAGGATAGTGATCATTTGTGACCCCGATGACGGTTTTTCATGCCATGAATGTCAGGTGTAGAAGCACCTTTGTTCAAAAGATTTATTGATGTTTTTGGTGAATTTTTGGTCCCACCATGATTGCCACTGAAATCTGAATGTAGAGTGACAACATACCAGATATGATGCAAACAAAATAGATATGGTATCGATTATAAGTCCTACGAATGCGATGAACAAATGCATGTAGGAAATGAAGCAGAAATGAGATGTAAGCAAAAAACAATGGGGCCTCTTTTATTAATGTTGCTTTTAATCTAGTTACAATACGTCTCCCCCCTCTAGGGATCAGAATTTTTGATACAGTCGTTACATCAACGGATGATACGCTTCCAGTATCTTTCGCATACCCACATTCAAAATGGGCGGGCCAAACGTTGTTGCCGCTTGTGTCCATGTGTTCATCATTCCTTGTTGCCCCTCCGGTGTTCTTGGTAGTGAGATCCTATGCACAAAAAAATAGCAAATAGTTAATAGCATATGCGGATGTAGGAAAACATGCAATCCCCAAAGCCTCCGGCTAGTAAGTACATAAAATAGTAAAATGATGGTCAAAACATGTCATAATGAACCCAAAATTTGATAGAGGTATGGAGAAATCATTAAGGACACAATGCAAAAAGAACAGTCAGGAAATCCTGCACAAATTTTTGATCGCTCCGGGGTGGGACGATTGGGACTGTCACAAAATGTGCAAGAGCGACCTTGCAAATGTCCTACCTAGAGGCCTCCAAAACTCTTGTAAACTTGGGGTTAGACAAAAAGGGGAATTTTGAGATGAACCAGAAGGTTAGATTCTATATATTCTACCCAGATTATCCTGTATCTGAAGGCGCTCCCTGTATGTTAGTAAACACATAAAATGATAAAAACAAAGGTCAAATAAAGTCAAAAAGCAGTGAAACTTGGACAGCAGCATAAGTACATCAAATACAACATAATGCAAAAATAATAGTAAAGAAATCATTTATAGATTTCTAATCACTCTAGGATGGGACGATTAGGACTGCGGCAGTGCGGGGGGCGCCCAAGGGCAGTACGCCCACCGTTTGGGGCTTAGTTTTGGCACCAATCCAAGTGGGATGGGTCCAAAAATTCCTAGGGAGTTGTGTCAATGATTTTGGTGTGGGATTGTGGCTGATTTCTTGGGTTTTGGATCTAGATTGCGTTCCTAGTGTTCACTCGATAACCTCTCTTCCAAAAGAGAAATTAGGGATGTAGGAAGCACAAAGAGGAATGGAGGTACAATTTGGCAGTATTTCGTTGCTCCAAATGCTCCAACTCTATTCCTTTTTGGGGTGAGGAGGCTCACATTTTTATAGACCTTAGGGTCTCCGTTGCATGCACATGCGAGGGTGCCACTTGGCTCATCATGCCTTTCTTGGGGGAGAGAATATTCCTCCCTAATTTAGGGCCTCCTTGCATGAGGCCTCCATGATCAGGGCATGCTTGACTAAAGTCTCTCTCTTTTATTTGAAACTGTTCCTCACAATTGCATGCCTTGAAGGTGAAGTTGGGTGGCGGATCTGGGCTCCCATTTGTCAAGGCTTGACTTTTTTCCAGTCAAACCTGCTAATCGTCCCACCCTAGAACGATTGCTGCTAATCGTCCTAGGGTGGGACGAATAGGATTCTAATCGTCCTAGGGTGGGATGAATAGGGAGAAAAGTGCTTAAAAGGTGCCAAATTGACCTCTGACCTTCAAAAACTAATTTGGGAGTGGTTAGGACCACTGTTTAACCTCTGGAGGCTGCCCTAGGGGGTATGTATGCCAATTCGATCAGTGCTTGTAGTCACATAATCAGATTGGTGTTGTTTTTGGTGTCTACATTAGGCGATGTAAATATTTGGTTGCAAAGTTAGAAATGGTAAAATTAATGGACCATTCATGTCAGATAATGTAGGTGTACTGACGTTATGTCATTTCTTACTTGAATATTATTATCTTAAGAAAAGTTTATAAAAATTTGTTGTGGTTTCGAATATAAAATTTTGCATTGTTTTATAAGCAAGTAGTTATTTATCTTTTGAGGAAAGTATTAGCTCAACTACTTGTATGTTTTTTGATCTTGTAGAATGTTATATAATTTAAAATTTTAGTTAAAAATGAATGTAGCTTTGTGAAGGACGCCTTTTGGTGAAAGAAAAACAATCAAGGGGTTGGCAGTTTTACGTATTGTTCCTAAACGTCTGATTTATAATATATGATGAAAATATAACACTATAGCTTGAATCGCACCTATCATCTAATGGGGATGCTCACCCTTCTTGATGCTAAACCTTGGGAAGCTTATCCTGTGCATGTAGAGATTAAATAAAAATGACCTTATTACTACTTTAAGTTATGACTTTTGTTAAGGAAATAGTAAATTTTATTTTTTAAGTTTAAATCATCTTTGAAGTAAACTCGATTGCGTTGTGGTTCAGCCAAACACTCATATATCATCTTAGTAAACTTACATACTGGAACAATTGAACTTTTAATTAGTCTCCAATTTAACGTGGATGTAGGAGTGTCTAGGCCAAACCATTAAAAAATGTATGTCATTTAGGATCATATTTTCATATAACTAGCACCAGGAAAGCAAACCAGATTTCTCAATAACTAGATAAAACACTCTTTAGGGAAAATGAGTGAACAAGTGCTTGGATAACTATTTTAATGTTAAATCCAAGATAATTAGTTAAAAATGACATGCCTAGAAGATTAGATAAACTATGTCTTGGTTCCAAAAACAATCATCCTCATAGTCTAGGGTCTAGAATATATATATATATATAAACTAATATTAAAATGGAGGAGGTGTGCTTTGCTAAGAGAGGAATCACTTATTAGATAGGAAAGGACTTACAACTATTTTAGAGAGAGTGTAAATTAGCTCAAAAGTGAAAGTCAAAGTGGATAACTGAATACAACACAACATACTAATCATTTTACAAGCAAACTTTAAGACTAATTTAATACATAATCATAGTTGATCTTTCTTGATGAAAGAATTTTTTGGTTATATTACTTTTAAATGTCATAAATAGCATAACGATAAGCTTCCACATATGTGTATACCATTATACAAAATAGAAAGTATTTTTATATGTTGTGTATACCTTTGTATAAAATAAAAATTAATATTATATGTTGGAATGTGAGTTTCATAATTATTATTATATGTTGAGTTTATTAACAATTGAAAATTATTAGAATTGTTGCTATAAGCTAAACCTTTTGTGAATCATAGTCAAATATGAGTAGAATAGTAATTCCCTTAATCCTTTAATTTAAATTTTAGCCTTTGTACATGTTTAGCTTATCATCAGTTTAGACGATATAAAAACCTAAGATTATGGGTAGGACAATCTTTATGTTTCAACTAGTATTGATGTTAGTGAGAAGATGAACATCTAGATTTAGGGATAATTGAACCCTTGATGGGAAGGGCTAGGATGAGAGGAAATAGAGGATAAAATGGTTTTCTCTCTTAGGTTAACACCTGATAGTACAGAGAGGTGTTAATTAAGCTTTGAAAAATTGAGGGTTATCCAACGATAACATGGGATGGGACATCGGGTTGTCAATCGGATCAAGTCAAGCAACACTAGGTCCTTTACCAGGATATTGGTGGAACCTAGATGAAATCGATGATAGTTGGATGATCATATAGCTCAGGCATGCACATGCTATTTCTTACATGGCTTATAGTCATGATAGGAATTGGGAAAAATAGGAATCCAACCTCTAGGTAAAATGGGCCCTAGAGGAGAAACCCCTGCCTGAACTTGGATTCTCGGGATAAGAGGTTAAGTTATCTTTTGGTATTAAATAATGATACCTAGCCATTATTGATCTCTTGGGCTTTCGACTGTAATGAAATAGGTTCCCAAGAAGAATTTACATGCCTCGTACTAAGATAAATATTAATATTGGCTAAAAAATTTTACCTTGTGAACTTTTATAAAGTACAACCAAGTGGGTTAGACTTGGGTTTTTATAAGTGTCTTCCCAATACTAAGAGTCACTCGTTCATATTGAGAGGAATCAAGGGTTCCAATGATTATTTACATCAAAAGAAAAGTATTTAGAAATTTTTCCTCGACAATTTCTCTTATTTTAACCACATGGTCAAATATAATCTTCACCAACCCCTAATGAATTGGGTCTGATGCTCTACATCTCTTAACTAGACTTACATGTTTTTCCATAAATTGAAAGAGGAATGAGGGGATGTTCATGAGTCTCTTTCTATGAAACATGTTAAGAAACACAATATTGTAACTTCAAATAATATCTTGGTTCTCATCTAGTGTGAAATACTACATGATCACCAGGGTCACTTTGTCCTAAGGAGACTTGAGAAGTTTCTTTTGAAGCCATTCTAAAATCTAACCAATTCCTCCCCTTTGCCTACGAAATTATGATTTCAAGGGCTAAGGAGTGCTTCTCCTTGTTATGGTAGGTCCTATCCATAGGTAAGTTTATAGCTTCAACAATAAGGGGTATGGATATTTCAAACTTGAGATTACCTATTCTGACCATCTTGTCATGATAAGTATATACCATATGCTTATATTGTAATTGTTGAAATGTTACAGGCACTAGAGGATACCCCTTTTCTTTAGATTTTTTTTTTTATATCTACATCAATTTTCAGGGAGCTTGGTTCAATGATGACCTCCTTCATTCCTAAATCCCTTATGTACTAAAACTTTCAAAGTATGAGAGATAACATTGAATTGCCATCTAAGACCCTAAGAATACTCCAAAGCCTTGAAAGCGTGAGAGTAGGATATAAGGTAATCAAAATGGTATGCTTTATATGCCACAAAATGCTCCACATCCAACACCAAGTCTAAGGGCAGTGGCTAGCATCAGACCTAGGGACCATGCAAATAATATTTAAAATGGTTGAGGGGAGAACAACCCCTTTTCAAGAGCAAAGTGTAAGAACCAATGCCCAACCAAACCAATGATGGGACTACCACACCTAAGAAACTGTGCTCCATGGGATTTTTGCCTAGATAAGAGTAGGTAGTAAATGAATAAAATATTTTAAATAGTCACCTCAAAACCCAAATTGATCTCATTATATTCTAGGCACTACACCCAAGACCAATTAGGCTTGATTACAAGGTAAGACCTAGTAGTTGATAGAACCTTTATCATGTGTCTCTAGAGATTCATTAGAGAAAATTGTGGGTCTAAATTCCACCTCACTTCATGTAAGGCCATCATGTGGCAAAACCCAATCCTAAAGCCCCATGACTTCCAATGATCACTCCCTTTTCATGGATAAAATTTCCAACTTGAAAAACTTATCTAGACCAATGTGTTAAAACTGCCAGCTCCACCGAGGCTCAATATCTTCACCCAATGATGATAATCCTACCTTCTCTACTTTCAAGCAATCCACATGGATATCCTACATGTAGACATACTATTATCTACTTCCAATAAAAATTTTAAGAAAATAATCCCAATCATTGACTGACATTTTTATTCTCTCCAAGGGGTCAACTTCCAAATAGAAAAAAGCACACAAAGACACCTAAGAATCAAATTTGAACAATAATAACATCTTAGAGAGTTTTCCCAACTTTGTGGGTAGCTAGCCTTGACCCCAACAATATCAAGGCCACCTAAAAAAAATATTATGATAAAACTAAGACCATTCAACATTAAAAGAATGAAAATTTCTATAGACCACTAGAGATCAGGCAATAATATCCAATTGGCTAAGACCTTGGGAAAAATCATCCCTCTATATGGAAATTTCACCTTGACTCAAAACCAAATTTCTAAGAAAGTCTACAAGCTTGTTACCTTCTCTAAAGACATGTTTAATCTAGACTTCTTCTAAGGTTTGAAC
This sequence comes from Wollemia nobilis, assembly GCA_028583015.1. Taxonomy (NCBI): domain Eukaryota; kingdom Viridiplantae; phylum Streptophyta; class Pinopsida; order Araucariales; family Araucariaceae; genus Wollemia; species Wollemia nobilis. The sequence continues at coordinate 14,676,433 of JAQPPZ010016881.1, forward strand.
TATTATTTTAGCTTCTATGATCATGTTTGCAATGGAGAAACTAGGGGATTGATAATATTTCAATAGATTTATGATGTTAAACAAGTCATCCTCAATAAGCACTTTCTTACAATCCAGATATTCTAGTAGAGAGACCCCCTAAAATAAAGCTCTCACCTCAGCAAAGTGGCTCATCTGAATACCTAAGTTCTTTGAAAAGTCCATTAAAATTCTACCTCTATCATTCCTAACAATATCTCTTGCACGTGTTTATAGGCTTACCTTTGGAATCCCCATAAAAATTGAGATTGATCCATCATGGGGGGCTCCCAAATGGTTTTATCTCTCAAATTTAGACTAGATTGAACAACACCTATGGTTCTGGGGTGAAATCCAAGAGAGGTTTCTAATGCCTCCTCCTTAGAAAATCCACCCATCTTGAGAGAAAGGATAGAGAATTTTTCTAAAGTCATCGCAATACCTTTGTCATAAACTAAGGTCATCGAGCTAAAAGAGAACTTAAAAGCATGAAGGCTTTTTTCCTTCTAGATGCTCTAGCATAAATAAGCCAAGCTAAAAAAACAAAAGAGATGCAAATGAGGGACCCTAAAATGTGAACCCCATTGTTCAAGCAGGTCAATCACGTTTCATGGAAGGACCCAACAAACACCCACCGTCTAAATAAAATAAGAGAAAACCTCCAAAGAAAAAATGCACTAGGTGAATAAATGATGAGAAGATTTTGTCTTGAACCCACATCAGTAACATCTATTAGGAACCACCATACCTCATTTTTGGAGGTTATCTATAGTGAGGATTTTATTTTGAATAGATAGCCAAAGAAATACGTTCACCTTAGGGATAAGGTCTCTTCTCCAGACTAGTTAAATTAGGAACTAGGGTGGGATGGGCTTACTAGTAATCGATATGCAAATTTCATTGAGAATGCTCCAATGTTCTATCGTTTCCAAATAAAAATATCCTTGTCTTAAGGCTTTTTATTAGCCTACATTTTGAGATAATATAAGATTTCTCTCTAGGCTTCTTTCTCAGCCTAAGATATGTTAGGAATAGAGCAAGATTTCCATAATTTTTTGTTGTCAATATTTTCAATATAGTCAACCAACTTAGAACCAAAGACTTGTCTAGAAATTGGTTTTGTAATCACCAAATTAGGGACAAAATTTAGGGGCTTCTCTAACAACCAAGCATCTTTCTAGAATTCAATGCTCTATCCATTCCCCAAACTCCATATTCCTCCCTTGACAATAGTAGATCTAAATTTGGTAATCCTAGGACAAAAGGATGATCATATAGAGGGCACCTAGTCAGTCAAGAACTCATCCTTATTGTTCGTATATATTTTCTTTAATATTTTTACCCATCCAACGTTATCATTTTACACTAAATACCAACCATGTATGGCTATGAGATATTTATTTATAAGAACCATTTTTCTAAGTCTCATCCCTCCATTCTCTTTACTATTGTAAGTTTTATCCCAAAAGACCAAATGAATTCTTTTTTTCCCTCTACACCCATCCATAGGAAGGATTTTTGGGCTTGTTCAATTCTTGGGAGGATTTTACTAGGCATCTTAAAAAGAGACATGAAATAAAAAAGGATAATTTGGAGAGTATTTTTAACCAGTAAGGCTTTGCCAACTTGATTAAGAAGGGCACCTTTCCAACTAGCCAACTTGTGTTGAACTCTTTCCATAATGGGTTCCCAAAGTTTTGCCTTGGCACTACCTTTGAAAAGAGATGTTTCAAGATAAATTGAGGGAAACTCGGTGATTTCATAGCCCATAATATTAGCTATTCTCCTTTGTGTGGAAAGGGGGATGTTAAGAAAGAATATCTTGCTCATCAAAAATTTAAATTTTTGGCCCACTGCCCTTTTGAAAGAAAGGAGAATGTCCTTCATAACTAAGGCCAGTAGGATAGAAGCAAAGAAGAAGGGCAATGTATCATTACAAAACTGATGATGGGATATGGGTTCTATGGAAGAGAAGTTTTAGTGCCCAACACCATAGAGATAGCCTTCAAATTCCTACCCAAAGCTTCAACCATCAGGATGAAGAGGTATGGAGAGAGTGGGTCCCCCTATTGAATTCCTTTGTAGCTTCGAAAGTATCTATCCAAAGAGCCATTAATGAGAATTGAGAACTTTGCAGTTGAGATATAGGCTCTGATAAGTTATAGCTATTTATGGTTGAAGCCAAAATTTACCAACACTTTCAAAAGAAAGTTCAATGACACTCTATCGTATGCTTTTGATAAGTGTCAAATTGACACATATTTTATGCAAGGATTATCTATTTTCTATCTACAAAATCATGAAATTAAATGTGTTTTATGATTATTTTACCTTATTTATGTGATTTATTAGTTAATTTGATGAATGAGGTTAAAATGATAAATGATCATATTTTACACAAATTTTGCGAAGTTTTTGTATGTTTTTTGTAGGTAATATTACAGCAAAATAAAAGTTATATATTGAATAAAGGATGAATAAATATTGAGGAGACATGTGGATGCACGCTACAAAAGGGTGCTATGGAAGGGCGCTATGGAAGGGTACTATGAAAACCTAGAAAAATCTACGGAAGAACTTGTTTCACATAAATGTCACATGAGCTATGGCTTGGTCAAACACCACGTGGTCAGCTGAAAGAATTTAGCACAAAAGGTTTCAAATTCCACATGGGCGGTTAGAAGAATCAAATGTGGGTGACTCACCATTTATTTGGGGCATATAAGTTGTTACGTGAATATTTGTAATAAATGTATCCTTCCCTAAAATAAAGGATAAAGCTATAGAAAAAGTCTAAATCAAGGGTTATATTGTTACGTAGCTATCCCACCAAGTCAAAGTTACTATTATGTTATAATTAGTTGCCAGTTGGACCAATTAGAATATTTATTGAGTCCAAGTATTTTAGGAGATGTGTTAATTTAGATTTATTCTTGATAAGAACATAGTTGTTGCGTATCAAGGCCAAACCATATGGGAGAAATACGGGGAGTTATGTTCGAAATTGTCTGAGTGATAATATATATTTTCATACAAGATATTTGAAAGGGCGATGGTGAGCTAATGAAGAAATATATGTAATTTGTGATTATTCCCAATGTAATATTATGTATGCAATTCTGAGTTGGATGTGCAACCATGTACATTTGATTTTCAATAATAAAGCAGCAGCAATATTTTCTTCAGGATATGGTAACTGTGTTTTATAATTATTTTATATTTTTCTTGCTTTGGTAATTTTTATTTCTTTTATTCTCTTGTAATTATGAAATAAATAATAATTAGATTAATTAAATGAGAGTAGATTATTGAAGTTAAAGTAAAATAGAAAATAGGGGAAGGGGTTAACACTAACCTTCCGGAGGCAGGGCCCACTTCGAAAGGTTAGTCTTGAAATCTCTTCCCCCCACTAACATGGTAGATAGAATTAGATTAAAGATTAATATACATGAAAATATAATTAGAAATTATAGTAGATAAATAATGCATTAATTAAATAATTAGTGGATCCACATTAGAATAATTCATAAATTGCATATTTAATTTAATTTTATTTTATTTTTTGTAAAATTTAATTTCTGTAACACATGAAACCAAAAATAGATCTGAACTAAGCTTAGTTTTAATTACTACGGTATAATCTATAATGGGTTGCTACTCTTTAAATATAACCTGGATTAACCTAGATTGACAAAATTAAATGTAAGCTACTACAACCGATCATTTTGGTGTCGTTGTCAAGGAGAGTAGCACTGTAGTGGTTAATCAGAAAAGTTGTTTGGTAGTGCAAAGAGAGAGTCTTACTTATATGTGAAAAGGGGTACGTATGAGACCTTGGGGTCTATACGAGTCAGAGTGGCCCGAATATGGTTCCAAAAAGCTCCTCCGTTCGACATTGTCAGGTTCATTTTTCTTAAAGGAATCATTTTTACTGCTTTCATAGATTAAGATTTATTTTCTTTAAATTTCAATTTCTACAAATTTCCTGCTTTGGGTAGTTATTATTGCTTAGTTGACTTAGGAACTATGAGAAATAACAGGAAGTAGGTGAACGCCGAAAGTAACACTCTATTTTTTATAGTAGTAAGTAGTTACGTTGAGTGATACAACTATAATGAAATCCCTCCTAATAATCAAAGAAACAATAATAAGTTACCTTTTATTTCAGCATATTTAATTTCTTGCAATTTCCTTGCTTTGGGTGATTATTATTGATGATTTGGCTTAGGACCTATGAGAAAAACAACAGGAAGTAGGTGAACGCTAAAAAAAACCTAAAATTTGCTTAGGACCCTGTTGAACATAGGAAGTAGGTAAGATTGAGTGACACAACCTTAGTGAAACCCTCCTAAACAGTCAAAGAAACAATAATAGTTTACCTTTTATTTTAGCAATTTCATTTCTAGTAAAATTTATTTTTCAAGCATTTTTAATTTCCTCCTATTATACTAGAATTGGTTGTATGGATTCATAGACCGTGGGTCGCATCTAATTTTAGTAACATTAGGACTGTTCAAAAAATTTATTTCTGTTGTGTTAAGAATAGTTATAAACTCTATGATTTGTATCTAAACTTGACAACAGTAGGATTAAAACAGAAAATCAAAATCAAAACAAACAAAAAAAACAAAACCAAAAAGAGAGAAAAGAAAAATAAGTTGCTAGGTGGTGAAAAACAGTCCAATAAAACTCTAGAAAATATTACAAAAAAAAAAAAACAATTTTTTTTTTTAAATATATATATATATATATATATATAAATTATTAGAAATGATAATAATAAATATATATAAAATAATATATATATAAAATAATAATAATAAAATAAAACTAAATATATATATATATATATATATATATATATATAATAATGAAATAAAATAGAGGTATATACAAGACTGAACCAACGAAATTATAAAGTGGCAGGACAAACATATTGTATCATGAAAATCAATTAGAAAATATTTGAAAGGGTGTAGTAAAACTCAAATCCTATTGATAACTCAACTAGAAAATCACTAATTAATGGGCATAGGTTTTAACAATACAAAAAGTCACTATCTAAAAAAAAAAAAATCATACACCACCTTAGATAACAAACTGATTTGCAACGCATTTTTGAACTGCAACCAACTAATATACAATAATTTCTCTCTTTGAAAAGAAAATATATATATATATAATATATATATATATATATATATATTGAAAAAAATTAATATATAAAAATAAAATAATTATGCTTCCTTTGTTTCATCATTAAGTATCTGTATTCCCTTCTATTTTCAGTCTTAATGTTTTAAATATAGCCCAAGAAAATGTTCTCTCTAAAAAAACCTTATAGGAAGATGATTACCACATGATGCATAGTACCTTATTGCTAGATGAAGTCTAGGTGTTCTTTAAATACTCAAACTATATCTGGTATCTTGAGCAAAATTTTCATTGAAAATGAAGCAAATCTTTTAAAAATGTTGTAAGTTACTCCTAGTTGATCAAGTTTCTCTTTGGCCACGCACAATTGCACACCTAAAAACATTGTGAAGTATTGGAAAAATTAACTCGTGTTATTTATGCCATAAGTGAACAGTTTCCCTTGCTTATCTATTTTTGCACATGGTCTAGAATACTAACGAATTGGAAAAAGGACAAGCTCACCCTTCACCCTTAAAAAAAAAAAGAAAAAAAATCCCTTGTTCCTCATCTAATCGAGCAAGTATCCCAATAAAAATATTCTTGCTTCTCCTCAAAATAAGCAAGAACCCTAAAAAGCACTAAAAATCCCTTGCTCCTCACAAAATGAGCAAGTATCCCAAATAAAACAAAAGTAAATAAAGGGCAAAAGAGCTTGAATCCCTGAAATTCTTAGTACCTCAAACATCATGGGGTACTCTTTATTAAGGTATCCTTACGTATTAGCACTAAGTATGGATAAGACCTCTAGATGCTCATACGATAAGCTAGCTTTTTGGCATACATAACCCTTGTTGTTTTTCAATCCTTGCTCATAATGGGAAATGAATCCTCACTGCACACATAGTTGGTCTTGAAAGAAGCTTGAGAATACTAGGACAACTTTGACACTATATTGATTTGTGAAAGGAGTAAATGAAGTTGTTTCAAAATTGCTAGAATGTTTGAATTCCTTGAAGAATAATCCTAGAAACATCACATACAGGCAAAACTCAAAAGCAAACCCTCATGAAAGTACTATGGTTTTAATTTTTTTCTTTTTCTACAAAAACATGGCTTGTGCCCATCACATTTTCATCCCTTAGAAAAAGTCATCTTAATATCTATTTCACTTTTTCCCATGATTGAAGAAATCCTAGAAGGCTGAAATCAAATTTCAAATTCATTACCTTTCTATCTCGAAAACTTCTTAATGACATACAGGAAGCACAATCACAAAAATTATAATAAACCCCCATAAATAAAACTTATTATTATATTATCCACCAATATAAATAAAACACCCTTCATATTTTTTTGGCTAAAATTATAGTTTGGGGGGAAATTAAATAAGGTATACAAAGTTTACAATTCAATTTGGGGGGAAGAATCAGGTAAAGTATTTTCTTAAACTCTAACAACTACAGTTTTGTAGATATCTTCTGTAGATAACTTATGTAATAATATTCAGTAATATAGTTTATAATACTTAATACAATAGAGTTTATAATATAGTTTAGAGGTATAGTATAGGTAATATAATATTTTATAGTTATATAATAATAATAATAATAAAATGAATATATATTATATTAATTTACTATTTTTTACTATATCTTTACTTTGATCATTCTTCTCGAAAAATAATAATAATAATAATAATTACGCCGATAGGCATCCTACAATGGAAGCCAGGAAGGTCAGCCACGTCGTAAACAATATTAATATTTTATTAAAAAAGTCGACATTAAGAAAATTATCCGCCGACATTAAGGGTTACGGTGGATTTAAAATATTTAAACTATTTAAACTAAAATGGTGCCCAAACTTTCTAATATTATTTGCTTCTCTCCTCGAACTCTTCTCTCCGCATCTCTGAAACCCTAAGTTTTTGTAGGAGCAGCACACAGCGCCAGGCGAACAGGGTTCTATCGCTAGAAAAAAAAGTAACATCACAGGTACATTTTCTATCTCTCTTGTGCTATGTATTCTGTATTCTATTTCTATTAATTACATTTAAATAATTTTGTAGTTCATCGATTAAGATTCTGGATCGAAGAACCTTTTTAATTTATTTCATTCAAAACATTTAAACTTCAAAAACATCCAATAGTTCAAGTCGCGTTTCATGTCATATTGTGCAATCGCCAAAGTAGGCAATGCAAACATGGTCGACAACATAACATACCCATTCTCAATGTTACTTCAAGGTTTTTATAACATGCACAAAAAAGGAACCAACGGGTAAAACAAGAGCAAACAAAAAAGCATATAAGAAATTGGTAAGGGCAAAAAAATAAGAATACACTAGAACAAGGAGGAAAGAATTTATTTACTTAGGGAACCATGAACCAAAGAAATTTTGGAAGGAACTAAGCGTGAAAAGGATGCAAACTAAAAATAACATAACAACTAATCGATGGTTGTAGTATTCAAAACAACTGTATCAGCGTAGTAACCAGCAGGAGACACCCCCTACTATCATTGTCAAGAAAGAACTTTTCACAATTGAAGACATTATTCAAGGGATAAAAAAGTTAGCAATTGGTAAAGCCCGTGACATAGACAATCTTCAAGTAGAGCATATAAAATGGGGGGTAGATATCTTGGCATCGCAAATCAAAGAAATTTTCAACGAGGTCATACAAAATGGCTTCCTTACTAAGTGGACAACAAGCTTGACCATTCCTTTGTTTAAAGTGGAGATGTAAATAATCCCTCAAACTATCAAACTATCATGATCAACCCTCTCTTTGCAAAGTTGTTTGGGAGTATGATAGAGCGTAGGATCAATATATGGGTAGAAGAAAAGGGAAAGAGAGCAAAGGGACAAGCAGGTTTTAGGCCCAAGTACTCAACTATTGATCACTATATCACGCTCAGACACAGTGGAAAAAAATATGGGACAAAAAGAGGAGGTTTTTTGTTGTTTTGTAGACTTCAAAAAGGCATTTGACACAGTGCTAAGGAAAAAATTATGGAGCAGAATGGAAGAGCTAGAAGTTCCAATTCACTACAGGGCAGCAGTTCACAGACTATATGAGCATGTAAAGGCTATAATCAGAACACGAGAAGGGTTATCTAAATTTTTTGGTAGTGACATAGGTGTCAAACAAGGTTGTCCTCTATCTTCGACCTTATTTGGGTTGTACATTGACAAGTTAGAAGAATGGATAAACAAATTTGGGGAGAGGGTGTGCATTTATCCAAAAATGTGGTAAAACTCCTCATGTATGCAGATGATGTAATTCTTGTGGCCAAAACAGCCAAAGATCTATAAGATCACCTTCAAGATCTAGAACTCTTTTGTAAATAAGTTGGGATGCAGGTGAACACAAACAAAACAAAAATTATGATTTTTTTAGCAAAAAGGAAGAAGCAACAACTCAAATTTTAGTTTGTAGGAGAACCGCTTGATGTAGTAGTAGAATGCAAATACCTGGGCATAGACTTTCATGAAAAAACTTAATTGAAATACATATAGGATGAAAATAACTCAAAGTGGTTGGAGAGGACTATATGCACTTCAAAAAAGATGTAGAAATGTTGAGTTGTGGGACTGGAAGACCACCAAGGTCTTATTTGGCCTACTTGTTACACCGGTTCTGTTGTATGGTTGCGAGGTGTGGGCTAGTGGCACAACAAATGCAAAATGGAGGCAAATAGAAAGTATTCAAAAATATCTAATCACAAACTTTCTCACAATTAAGGCCACAACCCCTTATGAAATTATTCTAGCTGAAACTGGAATGTTTCCTTTAGAAACAATTGCTATGACCAAGTTGTTATGTTACTTGAAAAAAATAGAAAACATGACAAATGATAGATGGCCTAGGGCAACTAGGGATGAAGAGTTGCATAGGTGAAAGAATACATGGATGAAACAAAATCATAAATGGATGAAACATTGGGAAATCAACATAAATGAATGCCCAAATGTCAACAAAGACAAAAAATTATGTGAATGAAAAGTTCAGAAGTGAAATGTGGAAAAATGCAGAAAAAGACAATATTATATTGCAAATTTTAACCCAACGTATGACCACAAGGAAAAAGCGTATATAGGTGCTAAAATCAAATGGAAGGAAAAAATACTCATTGCTTAGATAAGGACTAGCTCTCATAGGCTTAGATGTGAAACGGGGAGATGGACAACGCCCAAAGAATAATGGGAAGAAAGGATATGTACTCTATGCAACACAGGGGCAGTAGAGACAGAGGACCACTTCATCTATAAATGCCTGAGTTTTTTAGATATCCATGACAAATAGAAAGAAACAGTTGGGAACGATTTTATGGCAGATTTATTTGAAGACAATAAAATAAAAAAAGTTGGGGAATTGCTAACACAAATCAGCAGGAGAAGGAACAACCTTCTCAAAGATATTAAAAATCATAAGATATGATTTGAGTAATTGTGCTTCCATATTTGAGGTCCCATAGACCATATTTGGGTCTCGCGGACATAATTAAAATCTTTCATTTCATTTCATTTCAAAATATTTAATGAAAAAAATCCAAAAGCAAACTGTAGACTTGTGGACTACTATTGAACAAATAATGTCGGAGATAAAACATCGTTTAAAAATATTTTTGACACCAAAGAAGCCCGCAGCAACTCTAGTACCTGCTAAAGCTATGGACTCATGATTGTACAAATGTAAAATAAATATTAAAGCAAGACAATGGAGGTAAAAAAATAAGTCAGACCTTATTGGGGCCGACGCTTGCAGTTCTTTCTTCAAACTCAGACATATCCCTAACCTTTAGGCAATTAAAAAGTTTTTTATAATAACTTTTTTTTAATTTTTAATCAACTCAATATTCGATTAAAATTTAACTTGACCAACTCAATATTTTGTGGTTTTAGCATCATAATTTTATTTTATAAATGACCAAGCCATTACCCTTTTAGTTAATTTAATTTAATTGAGGACCAGACTTTTGAGAACTATGGGAAGAGCCTTGGGATTTTCTCTTACTTTTTACTAAATATTAGTAGAGTTTTCTCATGGCAAGTTCAGAATGAACAATTGTAGCCTAGCTATAGGCTTAACATACATAACACCGCTAGGCTTATTATATTCAATGTAGTATAACAACCAGTTCTTTCAAAGCATGCAGTTATAAACTATATTGCCAAGTTTGCTGTGAAAGCTAAAAAAAGCTCAAAAACTTATCAACAAATGTTGATGCGAATAGCAAATATGCAGAATAATGATGATCCAGCAACAATAGCATATAGACGTCTTCTAATAGAAACACTTATAGAGAGAGATATAGGAGCACAAGAAACATGTCATATGCTTTAGAGCTTCCATTGATTGAATGCAATCGACTATTTGTTCCTCTAAATGTTGGACGGAAAGTATTGAATGAGGTGGAACATAATGATGAATATGAGAGCGAAAGAAAAGGTAAATCTTTAATTGACGTATATATGCAATGACCTTATAACATGAAAAGTTTTTTTACTTATAAATGCAGCTAAATCTTGGATATATAATCCTAAGATAAAAAATGACTTCAAATAGAAAGCTAGAAAAGAAACAGCTACTGTGAGGGTATTTCCACGATTTAGCACCATTCCTGAACGACACTCAGAACAATTTGTTGAGTTTTGTTGCTTTGAGCTGCTACTTTACAAACCATTTAGAAATATAGAGAGAGATATCAGACTAGATGATGGAAATATCATTTCAAATTGGGACTCATTCAATTACAACCCATGGCATGTTGAAAGGATAAGTAGGCAAAACAATACATAAGAACATTATAGTGAATCTGAAGATGATGATGTTGGAGTGGTACATCAAAACATGACTGAACATGAATGGGAAATTATATCCAAACTATACCGGGGGTAACTCATGGACGTAAGTGAAATAGATATGCTTGGAAGAAGAGATTTTGATAAACTTACACCATGGAATATAGAATATCAAGGAGAAGATTACACAAAAATGCAATACAACATATAACCCTCATGAAGGAAAATGGCTTGCTCATTCCTGATGATACCACTTCGAATTATCCATATGAAAGCTTAAGAATAAAACAGAAAAAATCTTTTGATATAATCAAGGAACACTATAATGAAGGTCAAAATGTACCTCCATTGCACATGATAATACAAGGAACAACAAGAACAAGGAAATCTTATCTTATAGGTAAAATTCGTCAATTACTTGAAAATTTATCATCTCCAAAACGTTGTCCCCTATTACTACTTGCACCAACTGAAGTCACTGCATTTAACATAGGTGCAAGGACTATACATGGAACTCTACAAATTCCTGTTGCAGATTTTGAAAAATTGGAAGGAACTAGATTAACAAGTTTTTAGGAAGATTTACAGCATATAAAATATATATTGATTGATGATATGAGCTTCATAGGCTAGAAATTATTGGAACAAATAGATTCACGTCTTCGTCAAGCATTTCCACAATATTCTAACATATGCTTTGGAGGAAGGTCAATCATTTTGTTCGGTGATTTAGGATAGTTACCACCTGTGATGGATAGGCCACCATATTCCAGTGATAAGTATGCAAAATTATTATGGCAAGAATTTTCAACAGTCATAATATTGGATAAGGTATTCTGACAGGAAGGAGATAGTGAAGAACAAAAAAGATTTCATCAAATTCTTACAAATATCAGAGATGTAAATCCAACTAATGATGACTGGCAATTATTGCTAAGAAGGACCAATACATCATTAGATGCAGCTACAATAGAATAATTTGACAATAGCTTCCATCTATTTTCCACAAATGAGAATGTGCATAATCATAATAGGAGACAATTGTTAAAATAAAAATATCATGTGGCATGTATTATTGCAACAAAAGGGGGAAGAACTAATCCAGAAGGAGGTGATAATGAAGAAATTGAATTTGAGTTACTAATTGGAAAAATGCAAGAGTTACGTGAACATCCAACTTATATATTTAAGCTAGACTTGTTAACGGTGCTTTAGACTATATTCGAAATATAGTCTATAAACCTGGAAGGTCTCCACAAGATCAACCAACATATGTTTTGGTGGAGTTTGATAACTACACAGGGATGGTATTTGATGATACATCTCCTCTAATTGTTCCAATTACACCAGTAGAAAAGGGAAAGATAAGACAGCTTCCATTAAAATTAGCTTGGGTATTGACAATTCATAAGTCACAAGGTTTGACACTGAACAAAGCAAAAATTAACATAGGACAAACAGAAAGACAAGGTTTAACTTTTGTTTCCATCTCAAGAGTTAAGGCATTGGAAGGACTTAGAATAATACCACCCTTTTCATATGATCGATATGAAAAACTGAAGTTGAGAAAAAGAGTTTCTAAGAGAAAGGAAGAAGAAGAGCGACTAAAGTCTTTGGAGCTTAAATGATTGGCTCTAGCCAATCTATGAAATAATAAGGTGTTTATCAACATCAATATTTGAAATAATCCTATTGGGATTTAGATTTGTTATCACTTGAGCATTTTCATCTCACTCAAAGCTATTTTAAATATTTTTGGCATGTTATATTTATCAATACATTTATAAATATATTTTTAAAAATGTCATCAAAAAATATTTTAATATAATAATTGTGCGGTTGCGAATGCTACTAGCTTAGATATATAAAATATATATCTATAAACACTAAGAGTTATCAATCTCGAGGCACCTATCTCATTTCTTGGGGGTGTGATAGATAGGCGCCTCGATATTGATAACTCTCGGCGTTTATAGATATATATATTTTATATATCTAAGCTAGTAATAAAATAATATATATAATAAAATAATAATAATAATAATAAAACAAATAAATAAATAAACTTTAAAAGTTAATTTAAATTTTATATGTTTTTTTTGGTAGATAATATACTATAGCATTAATACCGGGTTTTACAGGTTGACCCAAAACCTTTTACAAAAATCAGCCCAAGGTTGTTGATGAACATGTCCTTACTAAGGATACTATATATGTAAAATCTACATGCCACCAAAGCCATTACATCCGATAAGGCACATAGCCTGTTATCAAAAAGAAACTTCTCATACAACATTTTGGGTATACCCCGAGAAAACACACATGCATCATAATTACAAAAAAAGAAACAGACACAGATCCCTTCCTTGAAATAGTGGAGAAACAAAAAGTTGTAGATACACATAGCAGAGTACTGAAAAAAACTCCCACAAGCTCTGTATTGACAGTTACTCTTAATAATTATTTTGTAATTGATTTATTTCGTATATGACATGCTTTGGGACCACATCCCATCTTGGCCAATCAGCCTTGGAGAAGTGAACCTGCTGGCTAGATTTATGTCGGTGGCTATCTAGTGGTCCACGTGGCTCTGGTTCGAAGTCTTATATTATCATTTATTTCATGTCATGTGATTATCAACCAACCTCAAATTAATAAGAAAACTAGGAGCCATGTTATCTGACATGTGACTGTCCCCATTAGTCTTTGTGGTAATTCCAAGCAGCATCCACCAAGACTGACAGCTCGAATAATTTTTATTGTGAGTCCATTTCAAAAAATAGATGGGAATACTCATAGCCTTCGAACTTACAGTGCCTTCCCTGTTGGTAAATTTGACTATCATTCTTGGAATTCTTGTTGAATAAGCTCCTCTACTTCACTCGGGATACCGTGTTCCCATTTGAAAAGTCTATCACCATCGACACCCAAATTTGCCAGCTTATCAGCAACTTTGTTAGCTTATCGAAATACATGTTGGGCTTTTTTGTCCTATCTTCCCTAGAAAAGGATCCTAGCCTCTTCAATAATTATTTTAATCCTCCAAGGAGGTGTTTTCCAATTATTTAGGAGATTTATAACATGCATAGAGTCTCCTTCTATGATCAAATTGCCTTCTAAGTCTTGAGTCATTTGAAGGCCTCTCCACATAGCTCTAGCTTCAGCTTTGTTGTTCATCCTTGTTCCCAAATATTCAAAAAATTCAAGCATCATATTCCCATTATGATCTCACACAATGTCACCAGTGCTTGCTCTACCAAGATTTTCCTTAGCCGCTCCATCAAAATTAAGCTTAAACCAACCCGTAGGAGGTGGGGACCACTTAACATTAGCTCTAGGGTTGACTACCCTAGGCATAGACTCATCTAACAAGGTTAAGCTTAAATATTGAGCAATCGTGGTCTCCTGTAGATGAGGTTTATGACTATCAAAAGGGATAAGGTTCACATTCTCATTGGCAAAGGATAGGATCTTGGAAATTATAGTTTTATGATCATGGATAGACTCATTAAAGACTCTATGGTTCCTTTCTAACCACACCTACCAAATATAGTGATTGAGACAAATTTTCCACATGTATCTAAGTCTTTGGCTTGAAAAGGGGCAAGGCCACTGGATGAAAAAATCAAGTACGATGGCTGGTTTAACCTAGGAAATATTGAAGGCCTAAAAAACCCCACTTAGGATAGTCAAGGAAAAAGGGCACTCAAGGAAAATGTGATAAATGATATCCCAATTAACCCTGCACAGATAACAACGATTAGTGATACAAATACCTTTATGCATCATATTATCAATGGTTAGAATTTTTCCTTGGATAACTAGCCATGAAAAGACTGTAATTTTTGGAATTAATTTTTTTATCCAAACTAAGTCCTTTTGGAGGACAAAATCCTCGTCATCAAGAAAAAGCTTGTAAGCTGATTTAACAGTGAACTGCCCATTTTTCGTAGGAGCCCAAGTCACTTGATCTTCCTTGGGTCTCATAAGGATAAACTATTGTCTGTAAATGTTACAAATATCATTTGATTTTGCTTGAAATCCCTGAATCCTTATTTGTTTCCACTTCATTCTACCTCTGTCCTCAACCATATAATCATAGACTTTTACACTAATGAGTTCTTTTGTGATATCTCTGATTCAGGTGTATATTGTGTCAGTGGTTCATCCTTAGCCCACCTATCATTGCAACAATTTATCCTCTCACCATTGCCTAAAACCCATCTTAAACCTTTTGATGATTTCCTTACAATTTAGAATTGCTTTCCAAAAAGTAGAACCTTTGATTGGAACTAAGTCACTTAGAAATTCCATATTTTGAAGATACTTTCATTTGATGATAGTTGTCCATTCATTTTATTCACTAGAAATGAGGTGCCACGCTTGCTTAGCTAGTAAATCTAAATTCATGTGAGCAATTCTCCTCAGACCTAAGCCCCCATTTTCCTTGGATCTGCACACTTTGGTCCATCCTACAAGGTGTATCCTTTTTTTCTCCTCTGATCCAGTCCATAAAAATTCTTTTTGGAGTTTCTCAATTTTCTAGAAAACCTTCACAAGGGATTTGAAAACAGAGAGGAAATAGACTGGAATTCTTTGAAGATAGGTCTTAGTGAGGGTCAGCTTTCCTGCTTGAGATAGAAGATGACATTTTCATCTAGCAAGTTTTTTTTTAATTCTTTCAATAACTCTGTCCCACATTGACTCTCTCGGAGAACCAATGAAAAGAGGGAGACCAAGATATGAAGTGGGGAGGTTTGCTATATCACACCCTAAAATTTCTACAATCCTTCCTTACCTCTGAATGGGGGTGTTCAAGAAATATAACTTGATTTTACTGAAATTAATTTTCTGACCAACAACGTCCTCGTAGAGTTGCAGGATGTATTTAATTCTTTTGGCCTCAACCACCGATGCCTTAGTAAATAAAAGGGTATCATCAAAAAATTGTTGGTGAGAAACAATCGTGATGAGAGATGTTGCCTTTATTCTTGATATTAGCCTTGAAATGCAAGCATTTTTTATGGTTCTGCCTAAAACTTCTGCCACAATGATGAATAACATGGGGCTAATAGGGTCCCCTTGTCGAATTCCTCTACGACTTTGAAAGTAACCAGTAGTTGTTCCATTAACTAGAATCAAGAACCATGCTTTAGAAATGCATTCTTTGATCAAATTAATCCATTGGTGGTGAAAACCAAATTTAAGGAGGATAGCAATCAGAAAGTCCCAATTTAGCCTATCAAATGATTTGTTCATATCAAGCTTGAGGGCAAAAATAGACCCGTTAGTATTATGTATGGTCAACCTATTAAATTTTATATGTTGCATATATAATGATGTTCTTATTGTTAGTATCGGTTTCTATATAGCATTATTATAGAAGTTATAAGTCTTATTTATGCATAGTTTTGATATACATCTAAATAAGTCCAATGAGCACTATTGAATTTTGCATTGGAAAGTGTGTTTAGATAGATAGAAGTTGAAATACTGCTGCTATAGGAAGTGATTAAACTAAAATAAAACACATATTCATTGTATGATTTATAGTACCTTCTTGTTTCAGCTTATTTAATTTGAAAAAAATGATAGTAATCCCAATTTAGCCAAATGACAATTTGCATTGTGCTTATTATCAAATGTATATCACATTCCAAAAGAAATATTGTTTAAAATGGAATATCAAGGTAAATATTTGGATTTACATGAACAAGGCATCAATCATCTACTAGATACCAAATTTTGGATTTATGCAACTGTTATAACTATAGATTTTATCCACCGATATTGTTGTATTAATCTTTAGTGCATGAGGACATGCACTTCCTTCAGTTTGGGGGAATGATGTGTCAAATTGACACATATTTTATGCAAGGATTATTTGTTTTCTATATGCAAAATCATGAAAGTAAATGTGTTTTAATGATTATTTTACCTTATTTATGTGATTTATTATTTAATTTTATGATTGAGGTAAAAATAATAAATGCTCATAATTTACACAAATTGTGCAAAGTTTTTCAATATTTTTGGTAGGTAATATTATAGTAAAATACAAGTTATATATTGAAGAAAGTATGAACAAATATCGAGGATACATGTGGATGCACGCTACGAAAGGGCGCTATGAAAACTTGGAAAAATATACAAAAGAACCTATTTCACATAAATGCCACATAAGTTATGGCTTGGTCAAACACCACATGGGCATCTAAAAGAATCAAGCACGAAATGTTTCAAATTCCACATGAGTGGTTAGAAGAATCAAATGTGGGTGACTCACCATTTATTTGGGGCATATAAGTTGTTACGTTAATATTTGTAATAAATGTATCCTTCCCTAAAAGAAAGGATAAAAGCTGTAGAAAAAGTCTAAATCAAGGGTTATATTGTTACATAGATATCCCACCAAGTCAAAGTTATTATTATGTTATAATTATTTGCCACTTGGACCAATTAGAATATTTATTGAGTCTAAGTATTTTAGGAGATGTGTTAATTTAGCTTTATTCTTGATAAGAACATAGTTGTTGCGTATCAAGTCCAAACCATATAGGAGAAATACGGGGAGTTATGTTTGAAATTGTCTGAGTGACAATATATATTTGCATACAAGACCTTTGAAAGGGCGATGGCAAGCTAATGAAGAAATATATGTAATCTGTGATTATTCCCGATGTAATATTTTGTATGCAATTCTGAAATTTGGATGTGCAACCATGTACATTTGATTTTCAATAATAAAGCAACAACAATATTTTCTTCAGGATATGGTAACTGTGTTTTATAATTATTTTATATTTTGCTTGCTTTGGTAATTTTTATTTATCTTATTCTCTTTTAATTATGAAATAATTAAGAATTAGATTAATTAAACAAGAGTATATTATTGAAGTTAAAGTAAAATAGAAAATAGGGTAAGGGGTTAACACCAACCTTCCTGAGGCAGGGCCCACTCCGAAAGGTTAGTCCCTAAATCTCTTCCCCCCACTAACATGGTATATAGAATTAGATTAAATATTAATTTCCATGAAAATATAATTAGAAATTATAGTAGATAAATAAAGCATTAAGTAAATCATTAGTGGATCCACATTAGAATAATTCATAAATTGCATATTTAATTTTATTTTATTTTATTTTCTGTAAACATTAATTTTTGCAACACATGAAACCAGAAAGAGATCTGAACTAAGCTTAGTATTAATTACTATGATACAATCTATAATGGGTTGCTACTCTTTAAATCTAACCTAGATTAACCGGGATTGAAAAAATTAAATGTATGCTACTACAACTGATCAACTTTGTTTATGTTAAAATTAATGTTGAATGTAGTGAATAAATAATGTTCTCTCTATTAGTTTTGAGATGTTTTTTATGTTTTTCAATATTAATTGCATGGTTTATTATTAATTGAAGGATAGAATAAAATAATAATAATTCTATAGAATTTTGTGAACAAATCAATAGTGTTGAAATATTTGGTGGACCATTGCTCTAAAGTCATTTTAAAATTTGTGCTTGAGTTATAACAATTGAAGTAATCTGGTTATAATTGTGTGCCATAATAATCTAAGCACTAGCTAGACACCATCATAGCTCATGTGCTAGAATAATAGGATATGGAGTGCTTTGTAATAGCTACATATAGAGGAAATGATAAATCATATGGTCAACTTTCCTTGCAAGCATCTTGTCAAGGCCATGATTCATATGGTTTGATTTGATGTTGACTAAAAGCATCAAAGCAAATTTATAATTACATGTAGGAATAATGGTGTTGACCTATAGTTTATTACATAACTACTAATTTTCTATTGTGTTGGAATAAACTCAACCGCATGGTTGTAAGGAGCTTAATGCATGTAAATTAAAGTAGGGGAAAACACTAGAGACCTCATATTTATTTCAAACCAATCAACAATGGAATTACAAAAGTTTGGATGACTTATCCAACCAAGTTTTTTGTTACAATATGATTGGTTAGATTGAACATGCAGACCTATGTATTAAATTAAAATATAGATTACTACCTAAAATAAACCTTGTTACTAAGTTGAATAGTTAGAATTTCATCTATTGATAATAATGTATGCCTAGAGTTTCATCCATTGCTAGCCATAAGGAATAGAGGTATAATCTCAGCCTGTTCTTCTTCTAAGAAAGTTTCAATGGTTCCTCCATGGTCTCTATCGCTGAACCCCCTTTCGATGTCAAAGGGGGTGCTAATGAAGATGATGTAGTTGAAATTGCTCAAGATGCCTGCCTAGAAAATTTAAAGGAAACTTCCAAGGACAAAGAAACCCTGAAGGAGGAAGCGAAGGACAATGTTCTGGAAATTGATGTTCACAACCTTCTGCAACCCGACGCCCTTCCTTGATGGCATTCATGGCTTGCTGCTGGTTTTTCTCTTAGATGCATTGCTCTTCCTTTGGTCTGTTGGTGTGCAAGATGTTTTGTTCCAGCTCGCCTTTGTGTTTCTCTTTTTGGTGGTGTTCCTTTATTTTCCTTTTTGCCAAAGGATTGTAATGGCTTTTAGCCTTTCTAGCTTTTTTGTTCTTAGTCTTTCAGTTTTACTGGGTTTGTTTTGTTTAAGGAGACTCATTTATCTCTTTTACGTTCCTCTTGGTTCCTTGATGTAAAAGGTGATAGGGCGCCTTTCAAATGCCCTTTTTGAAATAATACAAATTAATTTACCAAAAAAAAATAATGTATGCCTATTAGAAAAGGGTTAAGATGAAGTCATAATGTGCAATAAACATTTAACTTTCTATATATTGTCTTAATCTAAAATTATTGTGTCCTGTTGAATGTATGTATTGACTACATAGTGTAGTCTTTGTTTTTGAAATATTCTACCACTCACTGAACCTCATAGCAAGGGCCCACTCTCTAGAATAGTGGAAGGAATATTAGCATAGTTTCAAGTTTTTTTTTTATTTGTGGAAAACATCCCAAAAGGGATGCCACTTTTGGGTAAGACCCAAGGAGGCAGGGGTATCCATTCCGCCAAAAATGCCCAAGACTCGGACCTGCCTACCACATTTGACATACTCAAGGAGAAAACAAACACACAAAACCAATTTAAAAATAAGTAAATAAATAAGTAAATAACAACAAAAATAATAAAATAAAATAAAAAACATGCTCCTTGAGTGTGTCAAAAACAAAAGCACAACCAAAACAC
Source organism: Wollemia nobilis (assembly GCA_028583015.1). Taxonomy (NCBI): domain Eukaryota; kingdom Viridiplantae; phylum Streptophyta; class Pinopsida; order Araucariales; family Araucariaceae; genus Wollemia; species Wollemia nobilis. The sequence continues at coordinate 14,696,586 of JAQPPZ010016881.1, forward strand.
ACACACAATAAGATAAAAGAAACCACAACACAAACCACATAGAAAAACACAAGAACCACATAACAAAACACAAACAAGACAAAAACAAGAGAACACTACAAAGACATAACCCAAAAAAAAACATGAAAAATAAACACAACCAAAACCTAAAATATTAAAAAAAAAATAGAAATAAAAATAAAAATAAACCAACAACAGACAATAAAAAAAAACAAAAAACATAGAAAACACACACACAAAAACATGAATTAACACAAACAAAGAGAAACACAAGAACAAGAACGACAAAAACACAAGAACAATAACAAAAAACATAAAAAAACACAAAACAACAAAAACACAAGAACAACAAAAAACAACACAAAGAACACAAAAACAAAACAAAACAAAAGAACACACACACCTTAAAAAACTAAACAAAAAACAAAAAAAAAAAAATTGAACATAACAATGACCTATCTAGACCAGAAGACTATTAAGGCAAGAAACAACAAAGGAAACAAAAGAAAGAAAAGAGTGAGCTAGGGAACTAAAAAAACCTGAATGAACCAAAGAGAAGAAAAAAAAACAAGAAGAAACTAGGTACCTTCAGAACTGGAGCCATCCAAAGAAATGATAGAAAGAAGAGCTTCCCTAATTTGTGAAGCCCACCATCTAGGAGGGTGGCCATAACAAGTAAGATCACCTTTGTCCAAAGCCCAATTAGCTAAAGCATCAGCACTCTTGTTTTGATCTCTGGCCACATGATTGTAATCAACTTTCAAAAATCCCATCTGGATTAATTGAATCTTCTCAATAATTATTTTTATTCTCCAATCAACCTTATGATTCTTGGAAGGAGTCTTCAAGAGATTAATCATAAGTTGAGAGTCAGACTCAACTAACACCTTTTCCCATCCAACCTTAGTAGCCTCCTGAAGGCCTCTGGGGATACCATACCCCTCAGCAAGGTTATTGGAAAGAATACCCAAATTCTCAGCAAAAGTAAAAACCAGGGAGCCATATGAAAGTCTACCAATTCCTCCCACACTAGCTTTTCTAGGGTTCCCTCTAGAGGCTCCATCAGTATTGACTTTTCCAAAATCCTTAGGAGGAGGTTGCCAATTTCTTGTCCTATCCATCTTACTAATACTCACATTCCCTTTAAGTTGGTTGCCCTTAGAATATTTAATCTTCAATATTTGCATCACTTGATCCCATATTTGGTGGGAGTTTTGGGGGTGATTAAGGAGTTGATGGACTGATTCAACTAAGTTGGCTATGGTCTTTTGCCAAATATAGTGAATATCCTTCCTATCTTGATTAAAAATTTGGTTGTTCCTTTCAATCCAAATATTCCAAAGAAGAATGGTAGAACCCATCCAAACTAACTGCCTAATAAAATGATCAACACCCTCTTGATTAGGCCAATCCCTCCAAAGCTATTCAAAAGTAAAAAAATTGGACCACTTGTAAGCCAAGTAAAGTGGCCATTCTCCTCCATAGCTCAGAGGCTAAAGTACACTCAATAAAAATATGGTTGAGAGTTTCTACATTCTCTTCACACATCTCACATCTAAAAGGGCCATGAAAACCATGCTTCATAAGTTGCTCACTAGTAAGCACCCTACGATGCAATAAAAGCCAATTAAAGAACCTCACCTTAGGCCAGAGCTTTTGAGCCCACAATTGAGAAAATATGTTAGAAGAATGGTTGGGATTATTATGGCATAAGGTCAAATAACCTTGAGCAACTGAATACTCACCCTTAGTAGTGTTGTTCCATCCAAAACAATATTTTTCATGGGACCAAGAGAGAGATCTCATATGAAGGATGCCTTGGATATCTTGTCTTTGCCTTTCTAGGATTTGAATAGGCCAGTCCTCAATAGGGATCCAATATCTACCAACATTTGAATTACCAGTATGGTACCGATAGTAATTAGCCACCTTTATCCAGTTAGCTCGGTGAAGCTCCTCCATCCAAGGCCTCCAATCGGGAAACTGAGTTATCAAAGGCTTGTGACCATCCCAAGAATCTATCCAAAAATTTGCTTGTTGACCATTATGAATGATCCAAAATAATTTTTTCTTTATCAAATCCTCACCAGTCTTAAGAACTGCTAAAATGGGAGAACCTTTGGTAGGAAGTTGATAGCGAACAAGGTCTTTAGGACTTTTGTTCTCAGCATATTTAGCACGAATATTATTGGCCCAAAGAGCATTGGGGTTATGCAACATCCTCCAATATAATTTAGCAGCTAAAGATTTGTTGTTATTAATAGAATACCGGAATCCTAACCCCCTTTACTCTTAGGAAGACATAAAGTGTCCCATTTCACCAAGGCCCATTTTCTTTTCTCCTTAGTACCACTCCAAAGGAAATGATGACTGATTTGATCCAGTTCTTGAAGAACAACCTTTGGAATATTCAACATGGAAGATACATAAATAGGAATAGCTTGAAGGACTGATTTTACCAAGGTGATTCTACCCCCAGAAGAAAGCCACTCGTTGGTCCACTTTCCAATTTTCTTCTTGACTTTGTCCAACAACCAATTCCAATATTATTTTTCTGCCTTTGAATATTTAAGGGGAATACCTAAATAAGTGATTGGAAGGGAGGTCTTCTTATATATTAATTTATCCAAGACCATGGATTCTTGTCTAGCAGAGTAGTGAAAGAAAATAACTTTAGATTTGTCTTCATTGATCAAATTGCCCGATAGCCTTAGAAAAATAGCTAATGATTTGCTTAATATTAGAAGCTTCCTTAACTGTAGCTTTACCTAAAAGAGTAGAGTCATCCACAAATTGAATATGAGAGATAGGTCTAGCTCCATGAGAAATGGTAACTCCCTCAAGGGTTTTTGTTTTCCCTCTTTTTGGTTATAGTCCTACCCAAGCATTCAGCAAGAATGATGAATAAATAAGGGGATAGCGGGTCACCTTGCCTAATACCTCTAGAAGCTGGGAACGACTGAGAAGGCCTGCCATTGATAAGAACTAAGTAGGAAACTAAAGAGATACATCCCATAATCCAATCCATCCAATCCTTAGAGAAACCAAATTGCCTCAAAACTTTGATAAGGAAGTGCCAATCCACTCTGTCATAAGCTTTGGATAAGTCTAACCGAATGAACATGGAAGGATATTTTTGCATATCCATGGAATGGATGGCTTCTTGAGAAAGAACTATCTCATCTACTATTTGACGCCCTTCCACATAACCCCCTTGCTCTGGGGAAATAATCTTATGCAAAAGAGGCTTCAACCTTTCTGCCATGATTTTAGTAATGATTTTGAGAAGAACATTACATAAAGCAATAGGTCTAAAAGCTGAGATATGATCAACCTCTTGAGATTTTGGAACAAGAGTAATATAATTTTTATTGATAACCTTCAAAATTTCTTTGGCTTTCCTGGCTTCTTCCACCACCTCTAATAAATCAACATGAAGGATATCCCAGAACTCTTGGTAGAACTCAATGGGAAAACCATCAGGACCTAGGGTTTTTCCTTTTTGCATTTTAAAAACTACATGTTGAAGCTCATTGATAGTAATGGAGCAGTCAAAATAGAGTTCTCCTTAGAAGTGATAAGAGAAGGGATTGCTTGAAGAACATTTTGTTGAGAAGCTGAGTCAAGAGGAGTAGCAAAAAAAATATTGGAAAAGTAATCAACAACAATAGAGTTCATGCCATCCCAAGTATAAACAACATCTCTAGAATCTGATTTTAGGGAAGAAATTGGAAGAAATAAAGTTGTGAGATCTTTGAGCTAGAAGAGATTTGTGGAAGAAATTTGTGTTTCGATCTCCTTCTTTGAGCCATTGAATTCTAGATTTTTGCTTCCATAAGATTTCTTCTCTTTTTTCCCATTCCTCTAACTGAGTTGTGAGTTTAATTTCATCTGCACTTCTCTTCTCTGTGAGGCCATCTAAACGGATTTTCTTATTCAAATTTTCAATATGAGCAATAACTTCATGTTTTTTTTATGAACATCCCCAAACTCTTTCCAGTTCCAAGTCTTGATTTTGGATTTAATGTATTGTAGTATTTTGGAAAAATAGAACATCTTAGTCCCATGCCTAGGTTTACCTTCCTTCCACCATTGTTGCACACGAGGTCTAAAGGAAATGTCTCTAAGCCACATTAATTGAAAATGAAAAGGAGAGAAACTCACATTGGTTTTCCACATTTCCACCATGACTGGCCAATGATCCGAACCAGCATTATTAAGAGTCTTCACTTTAGGAATGTGACCATGGATTTAGAAATTTTTAGAGAGCAAAAACCTATCCAATCTCTCCATTATACAAGCTAAGCCTTGCCTTATGTTAGACCAAGTCATAAGGCCATTATCTTGATTGGATGTCCACAAGATGGAGGTTTGTAATATATTCGCTCATGAGGTCAGTGCTTTTGTCCAAATTTCTATTTCCCCCCTTTTCTCATCTAGAGAGAGGATGGTATTGAAATCTCCTCCGATCAAGATCCAAGCTTCAGGAAAATGAGAGATAATATGAGTTATATCCTTCCACTGTCTTCTTTTTTCCTCCAAATTAGTCAGAGCATAAATAGTAATGCAGAGCATAATTTGGTTGGAATGTCTACTTTGAATAGCTATAGCCAACAGACCCCAACTTCCAACCATATGGTGAATAACTACCTCTTTTGGGTCCCAAAGACAAGAAATGCCACCGAAGTCCCCTCGGGACCGAGGGAAATCACTTTTCCAGCTGGCCAAATTTTATTGGCAATTGAGTCCATATCCTCCATTGACATCTTTGTTTCTTTAAGGAAAACAAGATGTGGATGATTTATTTGAATCATTCTTCTAATTTCATTTTGTTTTGAAAGACTCCCTTTGAGTCCTCTAATATTCCAAGTGATGATCTTCATTAATACCAGGGCTAAAAAATTGGGAAGGGCATTAATATTACCTTCCTCTACAAGATTTTCACCTTCTTTTACCATATGATATTGATTGGTCTTGCGACCTGCTTTTTGATTAGAATCCATCTTCAATTTTTTTCCCTGTTTCTTGACTTATTCCAATTGAATCTGAGATGGCTTCTAACCTTGAAGAATGCTCGTACATAGCCAAAATTTTACTAGAGGGTTCAACGGAGTCTATATTGGGACCTGTATTATTTGAAGTTTTGACATTTAAAAGATTGTTTTTCTTGTGTAAATTTTCTCTTTTTTTTTAATTGAAAACCTTTGATTTGTTGGTTTGTCTCTGAGTTCTTCCCTTCATATTTAAATTGTGTTTCTAAGATTTATTTTTCCATTATTTCCTCTTCCTCACTTGGGACATCATTTGTGGAAAGGATTTCAAACATATTAGTAGATGACTTTGATTGATCCTTCATAACTGATTTTTTTAGAGTGTTCTTCTTCTTAGGCATTTGGAAACCTGCTGAGTTTATATCTTCTTTCTTTTGATCAGGAATTTTATTTGGGCAAGCACTGGCCAAATGGCCATATTCATGGCAAATTCTACAACGAAAAGTAATTTTCTCATAGTCCACTACTTGCTCCCAAGTGTCTTCCCCAAATTTTAATGTGATATTTTTAGGTAGGGGTTTTTCAAAATCCATTAAAACACAAATCCAAGCATAAATAATATGTTCAAAATTTTGAGTACAATCAGAAGTCATCATAAAAGTTCCTAAAGAGTTTCCAATTGAAGAAAAAATAGTAGGATTCCAAAATTCAATAGGGAGGCCAAAGAGTCTAACCCACACGGGAGCTATAGAAGGCATATCTTCTTTAGCTTTAAATTTAGTATGCCAGGGCTTCATGAAAAGCCCTGCCCTTCCAAAAAACCAAGGACACCCTTGAAAATTTTTCTCTCTATCTTCATTATTAGCAAATAAAACAAGAAAATAACCATTTGGATAAATAGAGATTTGTAACTCACCTTTAGTTTTCCAGCTTTTTGTAGCCCAAACTTTGAAAGCAGATAGGCTCGAAAAAAACCCATGAACCGATAAATTAGTCCTCTTTTTTCCAAATCTTCAATGTCAGTCTGAATGTTACCCATATCAAGCTTAACAATAGGAGTTCCATCAATTGCTTTAAGATATTCTAACTCCATTTTCCTAGGATCAATATTAGGTATTCTTAGAGGTTTATGGGTGTAGACACCAAAACAGCACCAATCCGATTATGTGACGACAAGCACTGATCGAATTGACATACATAGCCCCTAGGGCAGCCCCCAGAGGTTAAACAATGGTCCTAACCACTCCCACAGCAGTTTTGGAAGGTCAGAGGTCAATTTGGCACCTTTTTAGCACTTTGCTCCCTACTCGTCCCACCCTGGGATGATTACAAACTGGTATTCGTCCCACCCTGGGACGATTATCGACATTCGTCCCAGGGTGGGGCGAATAGCAGGTTTGACTAGAAAAAGTCAAACCTCGACAGGTTCGCCACTTAACTGCACCTTCAGGGCATGCAATTGTGAGGAACGACTTCAAATCAGAGAGAGAGACTTTAGTCATGCATGCCTTGATTTTGGAGGCCTCATGCAAGGAGACTCTAAATCAGGGAAGAATATTTTCTCCCAAAATAGGACAAGCAACTCAAGTGGCGCCCTCGCATGCGCATTCAAAGAGAGAGACCCTAGGTCTATAAATTGGTGAGTCTTCTCACCCCAAAAAAGGAACAAGGAGGAGCATTTGGAGCAATGAAGTGCTGCCAAATTACATCCTCACCCATCGTTTGTGCTTTTACATCCTTGATCTCTCTTTTGGAAGGGAGGTTATTGGGTGATTATTGGAAGCGCAATCCGGACCCAAACCCAAACATTTGGCCACAATACCCCACCAAATTTTTTGACACAACCCCATAAGAGGTTTTGGACCCATCCCAAGTGGATTGGTGCCGAAACCGAGTCCCAAACGGTGGGCGTCCTGCCTCGGGCGCCCCCGCACTATTGCAGTTCTAATCGCCCCACCCCGGAGTGATTAGAAATCTATGGTATATTTCCCTAATTTTTCTTTTGCATTTGATTCTAGGTCACTTACATATGCTGTCATTTAAATTTCATGTGATTCTGACAAGTTTTGATCATGCTTTTGTTATTTCTCGCTTTCACTAACATGCAGGGAGCATCATCAGATTTTGGGTGATAGAGGCCGAATTGGCAAAATCCGACCATCTGGGTCATCCCAAAATACCCCTTTTTACCTAACCCCAACTTTGTAGGTGTTTTGGAGGCCTCTGGACTGGACATTTAGGAGGTGGCTTTCGGATAGGTTATGACAGTCCTAATCGTCCCACCCCGGAGCGATTAGAAATATGTGCAAGATTTCTGGACTGTTCCTTTTGCAGTGGCTTCCTGGTAATTTTTTATTGCTTCTATCAAATTTTTAGCTCATTCTGATATGTTTTAGTTATCATTTTAATTATTTTATGCATGCATTGACCGTAGGCCTTGGGGATCGCATGTTTCTCTCCATCCGCAGGTGCTACTAATCCTTTTCTATTTCTCTGAACGTAGGATCTCGACACCAGAGGGGCAGCAAGGAACCATAGACATATTCACGCAAGCGGCGGTGACATTTGGTCCACCCATTTTCAATGTGGGCACGCGAAAGATCTCAAAGGGGAATATATCATTCATGGTGTAATCAAAATATGTCCGACTCTCCTAGCCCCTGAAAAGGGAGGAGACGTATTGTAACCCAATTTTTAGCAAATTAATAAAATAAAGGGCTGCACTTTTACACTTGCTTTTAATCTTGTTTCAGTTCGTTGGTTTTCCTTCTTTTCATGCATTCTCGTTCGTAGGACTTAGCGTTGCATTTTCCCTTCTGTTTTGCTTCCGTATCCTCGTGCTTTCAGTGGCGATCATGGTGGGACCCCTGTCCCTTGATTTTGAGATCAAATTTTTGATCAAAAGTTGTGTGTTTTTGCTTGCAGGTATCAATATTTCAAGCACTGGACTGCTGCTCGTTCCATCCTGTAACGAATACAGAGCTGGAATTCATGCCACCCTGGGACGAATAGGAATTCGTCTCACCCTATGATGAATACAGATCTATTATTCATCTCACCCTAGGATGAATAGCTCTCTGTGCAGTTTTAGAGCAGAAACTTAGAGGCATCCGGTTTGGGCAGAGAAGAGGTAGGGGTTCTGAGCATCCTCTGTCATTTTCTATTTTCTGTCTCTGTCATTTCTTGTTTCTTTGCTTGCATAGGAGAGTTTTACTGCATGTTTTTCTTTCTTTTCGCAAGTAAAAATAACCCCACACACCACGAGATAATCTGAACATCAAGGCGTTGGTCGTAAAACCCCAACACTTGATCAAGACCAACGGTGGATTTCATCACCACCTTGGCTTGAAACTTGCATACATAACCCTGATCGCTACTATTGCTAGACGTAAATCCTGATGAAAGCTGACCAAGTGTAGCTGGGGTGATTCCCAGCGCATGAGGATAAGTCTTCTATGGTAGGTGTCAAAACAGAGTGATTCCCCTTCCGTACCGCCTATGTTCCACGTACTGTTCTGCTCTCACGTACCAATAGTCTCCCTCACGTAAGGGCGGGTATATAGAGAGGTTCGGTATAATGGCCTGGTAGTGGTATATTGAAGGGGTGACCATTTTGGGAGATATAAGAGCCCTCATATTGCATATACAACAAAAATTTCTTTACAAGGTTTTCAAAACAAACATCAAAACACACTGAACCAGATTTAGGGCACACTTTTAATCCATAAACAAGATAATCATTGCTTTGATTGTGTGTTTCCCTTTTGTTTAGTGTAGCATAAAAAATCATAAAGAAGATAAAAATGTACACATCTTTAGAAAAACATCACCATGGTGTACACCCGTAGCCGAGCCCAATCATGGGCAGAAGCTACGAAAAGTGTACAAAGGGGGACAAGTCACCTCCGATATAGTCCCGAGGACTTGGTCATACCACCTTGGTGGCATGACCCACAAGATAGTCCACATCATGCCATTACAGAATGGGACTATAGAGGCACCCCTTTGAGGGGCACTCCCACTCAGCATAGACCCTTTCAAGAGGAGGCCATACACGTGGCACTCAACATAGATGGGAGGGCTCCCTTAGATGCTCGTTATGAGTGGCCACCACGTGATGAAGTGCTAGAGCAACATAGGGTCCATAAGGAGGGGCCACATGATTACGTCATCCCTCCTTTACCCCTTATTACTATCCAAAACAATAGGCCAAATCCAGAGCACAAGGCTCTTCAGACAGGGCAAGCCAATTCTACCCGCCCCTTTCACACATACGAAAGGGAGTACGAGGAAGACCACTACATTCCTCAAGAGCAATACATAGCATGGGAGCAATGCGCCTCCGTGCCTGCTATGTATCAAGATCACCCACTGAGGCCAGAACCTCGGGTGAATGCCGCTAACCTCGATAGAGGAAAGCGACCCATAGGGATCTCGGATCACCATGACCGAGATAGACATGTAGGAGAGGCATCTAGGCTTCCTAAACACAAGACGATGGAACAAATTGACTTGGCATTTGCCAAACATGCCGCCCACCAAGCGCAAATCATGCAGCTCAGGCAAGACCAACAATAGTTAGAGCACCTGTATCGCCTTAGCAAAGAGTGCATTCGATGTCAGACAGATGAATTGCTCCAGAACACTATGCCTGAGAGGGTCCCAACCCCTCGCATGCATAAGATAGAATTGTATGAGAGGCACAACCCCTTGGTGCGAGACAGGTCTCCGTGACCTTATCAAATATTGCCTCCAAGACCTCCTAGACCTGAGCGGGAGGCCACTCCCAGAAACAATGATGGGCACCCTCCATGGGCACCCACCCATGTTTATAGGTCTCACCCAGGAACTCCTCAAGAAGCCTATGAGGAGTATGAGCAAGAAGAAGAGCAGGCTGAAATGCCCTACCAAGGCAGGGGGGATGTTGTCCGGCTACCCCTCCATAGGCCTCAAGTTCCCCGCAACCCACAACGGGAACAAACCAAGGAGGAAGAGATCAAATCCTCTGATGCATATAAAGTGCTACTAGAGCGCTTAGAGTCTATGGAGACCAAGACTTATGGGCCCCAAAAGCCCACTTTACGCCAGCTCCGTAGTCACCCTATGCATCCATCAGTGCCGGCACCCCCATACCCTGAACACTTTAAACTACCCTAGTTGGCACTCTTTAGAGGGGAGGAGGATGCCCAAGAGCACGTGACTAGATTCCTGAGCCAATGCTTTGGCATTCAGGACAATGATGCTTTGCTTCTAAGAACATTTATAACCACGTTCATAGGCCCTACCTCGGATTGGTTCACTCAATTGCCAAAACATAGCATCAGTAACTTGGATCAGCTAGTGGATGCGTTCCTCGAATGCTTCACCTTCAACACTAAGAAGAAGGCGTCACTAAGCGACCTAGCTAGCCTCAAGCAGTATGAGGAAGAAACCATGGCGGCCTATGGAAATCGGTGGAGGACGTTGCTTTCAAAGCTGCCCTACCTCCCTCCCATGGCCGACCTGACCCAAATGTTCTCAAAGAGTTGTTTGAGATCGATCTCCATGCTATTGTAGCTGCAGCAATATGCCACTCTTGAGGAAGCCCTGGCGCAAGCCAGAATCATTGAGGAGATCAAGATACAGGATGGCGAGATTGCCAAGCCAAAGAAGAAAGAGTGGCCTAAAAATGCCAAAATAGGGACCATGCAACCGAAACCCGTTGCGGTCAATCAGGTTGCTATAAACATGCCGAAGCCTGCACAAGCAACACAACCCTCACAGGCTAACTATCAGGCAGTTCCTCTTGACAGCTATGAGAAGGAAAATCATCGACAAGAGCAAACTCAGTAGCGTCACCCTAGGCGATAGTTCACACCCTTCACAGAGTCCAAAGACTCCTTGTTTGACCGTTTGTCCATGGCAAACTTGATACACCTACCAGAAAGTCGACCCATAGACCCCAATGCACCAAAACCTAAGGGCTATAGGGAAGACTTGTACTATAGATTTCATAGGCAGAAAGGACATGACCTTTACGCATGTTGGAAGTTCAAGAGCTTCGTGCAAGACCTAATAGACAACAAGACGCTAGCGGTGGACAACCCCGTAGCGCCAAACAACCAACAGATGGGAGTCTTCAAAGACCCCCTACCTACCCATGATACGTAGGCAAAGACCCTTCAAGTCAATGAGGTGACACAGAACTGCCCCATGCAGGGGTATGTAGGGATGATAAGCATAGTGACTAGGAACAAGAGGTACCCAGGAGCTGCCCCTGTGGCGGCCACAGGAGAGGTTCCATCAACGTCACAACCTCAACAGCACCCTACGCAACCTCCCCCGCCTAGACCAGTGGCCATGATTCGGACTAGACTTACCCAAAGTTTAAGGACCACATCGGCTAGGCTCTCCATTTATGAGCTCATTCAACAATCATCGCCCCATCGGGAGGCTCTAATGGAGATATTAAAAGCCATCGAGCTGTAGCCCCATGAAGCAAACTCTTTCAACAACTTTGTGGGACATGTAAAACAATGTACAGAACCAGTCATCACCTTTAGAGAAGATGAACTAAAATCGGTGACTGGTGATATGGTGGATCCACCCCTGCACGTCATTGCGTGGGTCAACGAGATTCCGTATAAGAGGGTGTTGGTGGACACTGGCTCGTCCAGTAATATAATTACAACAATGGCATTGAAACACCTCAAGTTGCCAGCATCTCACATCGTGGCCTCCACCTATACTCTTCGAGCATTCAATGATGCGATATGCTCGACGGTTGGCACAATTGTCCTACCCATCCAAGTGGGACAAAAGACTATTCCTACGTTGTGCCACATCTTGGAAGGTGAGATGGCCTATAATATCTTGCTGGGGTGGCCTTGGATCAGGGACATGAAGTGTGTCCCTTCGATAGCTCATCAGTGCCTAAAGTACACATTCGAAGGGCAGGTGCATGTAGTCCCAGCAGACTTAGAGCCCTTCAAGTATTGCAATACGGTGCAACTAATGCTGCAATCGACCCTTCCATCGACACATTTGGATTTTTAGTTGAATCCATCTAAACAAGGTTCGATTCCGCATGCATCCCCATTGTTAAGTCCATCAAATCACCAATCGGGTCCATCTTCATCATCTGGTCCTTCACCAACAATGCCACCTACGGTGGCCACACCGAAGGACAAGGGGAAGAAACCCCTAGAAGAGGCACCGCCCTTAGTCTCAACCATCTCTACCGAAGAGATGCCTAGCCGAATGGAAGTCGAGATGCCTAGTTCACCCTACATGGAGTGGACCTAGGAAGAACTCCCATTCCCTCCCCCCTCCACCGCCAACGATCACCATTGAGATGGCCAATACGGGCATGGGGGAGTATCTAGTGTGGAATATTGTAGCAACACCCGCACTTGAGTCCATGCGGGACATGGGGAGACCTCGCCTCCCCATCGACACTGTGGTTCCTCTAGGCTACCCACCCAATCAGACAAACTTTGTTTATGGGGGCCTCGATAATGGCATTGAACCTTACATGCAAGAAGAAGAAGATGAAGAGCCCTTTGTTGAGGACGTCAACTATTTGTCCAACCCAGACTTCACTTTGAGATATCTTGGCCAATGTAATTGGCATGGATATGGGTTGGGCAGGTATGAGCAAGGAGTGCGCGTTCTTTGCCAACCAAGATATCAAATGCCATACGACAAGTCAGGAGTAGGGTTCAACCACCCCCTACCCCTTGACATCTTGGTAGAGAACATGCAAGGCCTAGGGATAGGCAACAAGGATGGGTTGGCATTAGATCCATATGCCAATCCTAACACAACATATACATTGGGGGATTACCTCCCATTGCTAACAACCAACCTTGTTGACCTTAACAACCCTTTCCCTTCGATCGAGAAAGGAGAAAGTTTGAGGACTCACCTACAAGAGGGATATAGACAAGGCCAAGAAGGGTCTTCAGAAGACGAGTCAGAGTATGAGGTAGCACCTTGGGACCCTTTCGAATCCGATAGCAATCATTCACAAGTGACCCCCATAGATGATTATCAGGAGAGCTTCATGACAATGTTCCCTTTGGATGCTCCAATCGAGCAAGTGCCACCTCAAGAGAATCAGGTCCCCCCGTAGAGAGCGGAACAACCTCGATGGGACCAGATCAATTTGCTCGAGCAAGATGAGCCTCACATGTCGCAAATAGCTATCGAAGCCAACGAAGGCCTATGGATCTCTGATAGCGATTATGAAGATGAGACTGAGATGGCATATCTCAATCATATGCGACAACAACAATACCCCATGGACATAGATGACATGTTTGAATAGCTACACATAGGGCCAAGGCATAGGTGGCACCTAAACTAGGCATAGTTGGACCAACTACTACACCCGCCACTTTAGGTATACAGAGAACATCTTCCGCCGGAGACCCTATAGAGCCATCAGTGCCAAGGGTAGACCCTATCCTTTTATCTACACATAGGGCCGATCCATTTGTGCCAGTACCCATAGAGCTAGATTCGGAGCACAAAGATCACCTAGGATGTTCGAGTCACCACACCCATGGTAATGGAGACCAAAATCATTTCATCAACATGATCTCCATTGACTTAACCACCCCCATCCATAACCCAACCGACCCAACATGGTCATTGCATCTAGACCTAGATGCTATAGACTGGGATCACGTTGACACACCACCATCCCCATCAGAGTATTGGCCTTGTGGTGGGATGTTCCATTTCACCCTAGGACAGACTCAGGATGTCTTCCATGTTGAAGAGGAACCCGACATTTCAAACGTAGATCTAAATTCAGCAAATGATATCCACTTGATCCCAACTCCACACCAGTTGGAGGATGGGTCCCACATGTCAATTGAAGAGATGACTAACGTAGACATCGGCTCTGATCCAATGAATTTGCAAATCATCAAGCTGGGGGTAAGTCTATCCCCCGAAGAGCAAGCCGACTACATTGCCCTTCTCAAAGAGAAGAAGGAGGTTTTTGCATGGTCCTACAAAGACATGCTAGGGCTAGACCCGCAGCTAGTCATGCATAATCTAACGCTTGATCCGACAGTCAAGCTAGTTAAGCAAAAACTATGTAAGATGCACCCAATAGTAGCCTTAATGGTCAAATATGAGTTACAAAAGTTGTTGGATGCATAGTTTGTCATCTGCGTGGATTACCCACCATGGTTGTCTAACATGGTGCCCATCAAAAATCTTGATGGGAGGATTCGCATATGCACCGATTTTTGAGATCTAAACAAAGTGAGTCCTAAGGATGATTTCCCCTTGCCTAGCATCGACGCATTGGTAGATGCTACAATGGGCCATGAAATGCTATCCCTCATGGATGGTTTCTCGGGATACAATCAGATTCGTATCAATCTCGAGGACCAACTAAAAATGGTGTTCACAATGCCTTGGGGGACATTTTGTTATAAGGTCATGCCCTTTGGCCTTAAAAATGTTGGCGCCACCTACCAACGTGCCATGACATACATCTTCCATGATCACATGCATAAAACTTTGGAAGATTACATGGATGATTTGTTGGCCAAATCTCTTTTGTGCCCAGATCATCTCGATGACTTAAGCAAGATCCTCGATCGCCTCATTGAACATAAAGTCAGATTAAACCCCAAGAAGTGCGTATTTGGCGTCACATCTAGAAAGCTCTTGGGTTTCATAGTCTCCAAATGAGGAATCGAGGTAGATCCAAACAAAGTCAAGGCAATCCTTGAAATGCTTCCCCCAACTACCATCAAGCAGCTCAGAAGCCTGCAGGGAAAGGTCACGTCAATCAAGCGCTTCATAGCATAGCTATCTGACAAGTGCCGACCCATGAATAAATTATTGCACAAGGGGGTAGCATTTCACTGGGATGACGAGTGCCAATCAGCCTTTGATGACATCAAACAATACTTGGCTTCATCGCCAGTATTGGCACCACCTAGACCAGGAGTGTCATTCTACTTATACATCTCAGCTATTGAGGTGGCATTGGGTGCCATGCTAGCCCAAAAAAATGAACTACACAAAGAATAGGCTAATTACTATCTTAGCCGCACCCTAGTCAGTTATGAACTTAACTATGCATACGTCGAGAAGCTATGCTTGGCAGTGGTGTTTGCTACCAAAAAGCTATGCCACTACATGCTGAGCAATACGACGTATGTTGTGTCTAAGGAGAATCCATTACGGTACATGATGAGTCATACTTATCATAGTAGCCGCACGATGAAATGGATCATGTTGTTGATGGAGTTTGACATCGAATTCATTGGATAGAAGTCCATCAAAGGTCAAGTCATCACCGATCAACTAGCAGAGGCTCCTCTCGAAGATGATCAGCCTCTGACCATAGAGCTGCCAGATGATGGGGTCTTCCATGTCTCAGAATCGCCAGATTCTGATGAGCCTGAGTCACAAGCCGACATAACCCTATTCTTCGATGGTTCTAAATGTGAGCAAGGGGGTGGCACGGGAATTGTATTCTTCACACCGCAAGGGGCTCCAATGCCTCTATCATTTAAATTAGATTTCTCGTGCACCAACAACAATGCCGAATATGAAGCCTTGCTCATAGGTCTTCAGACAACAATCACCATGAACATCAAATGCTTGAACATCTTTGGTGATTCGTTGTTAATTGTTAACCAAGTAAAAGGGGTATTCCAATGTAAATGCCTAGTTCTACAGGCCTACAAAGCCCTTGTGGACAAATTCCTGGCAAAGCTTGAATGGTACGACATCGAGGCACTCCCTCGATCATCGAATCATTTTGCGGATACTATGGCCTCCTTGGGGTCACTAATCCCGCAAGACCCTTCTGGTGAAATGACAACCATTCAAGTTAAAACATTATCGCAATCCATGATGGAGCGTGCAAGCTCTGACCTAACGCCAAGGATCCACCGATCCAGATTGAACCATCTCGGGATAAGTTCTCTCGAATCCATGATTGTCTGAATCATGCCGATTAGGGGTCCTTGTTCTCCCCGACCCCTCTTAATAGCAACACAACGCTATTCTTACAAGTTCTTTCCCGCTCAGATTTTGCTAGGGATGAACTCCAAGAGGGATTGGTCATTCATACCATCGAGGTTTCTGATCAGCAGGATTGGTACACACCCATAAGAGATTACCTCAAGTTAGGTAACCTCCCACTTGGATTGACACACGCCGTAAAAATATCATTTAAACAGAAAGCGGCAAAACATGTCTTGCTAGGAGACATTTTGTATCATCGAAGCTATGAAGGAATCCTCCTCCATTGCTTGGACCAGCAGGAGTCCGCTTGGGCGATCACCCAAGCGCACGATGGTACATGCGGTGGCCACTTCAGTGGTATGGCCATCGCAAAGTGCATTCTCCGCATGGGCTATTATTGGCCATATTTAGAGCGAGATTGTTGCGCATATGTAAAGAAGTGCGTGAAGTGTCAACACCATGCCAATTTGACACACGTACCTTCTCAGGCCTTGCAACCGATCCAATCGGCTTGGCCATTTTTATAGTGGGGCTTAGATCTAATCGAAAAGATCTCCCCTACATCGTCAGGTCATCACACGTTTATCATAATGGCCACAGAGTACTTCACCAAGTGGGTGGAAGCAATTTTGCTAACCTCTACGACTGGACCCCGCATTGTGGAGTTTATTTTACATAATATCATATGTCATTTTGGTATTCCATCCAAGATCATCTCGGATAATGGGACGTCATTCAAGAACAAATATGTGCATGCTTTGACAACAAAGTACAAAATTCAGCATAGTTTTTCAACACCTTATTATCCGTAGGCAAATGGGCAAGTAGAGGCATCAAACAAAATGCTAGTCGCTATCCTCAAAAATATGGTCACAGATAGTCATAAGGATTGGCACATTCAAATCCCGCTTGCCCTGTGGGCTTATCGCACTAGCATTCGGATGCCCACTGGGGCAACTCCATTTTCGTTGGTGTATGGCTCCGAGGCAGTCATGCCTCTCGAGTTGGAAATACCTTCCCTGTGCATATCAATGCAAGAGTTCATCGATGATGACACTACGTGGCAGGCCCGGTTAGACCAACTTACGTTGCTCGATGAACGACGCGTCAATGCTCTCGAGCATTTACGTATCTATCAAGAGTGACTTAGGAGAGCATACAACATGAAAGTTCACCTGAGGGACTTTCAGGTTGGTGACTTGGTCTTAAAAGAGAACCAACAAAATTCTAACTTGCCGCCCCATCTAAGGGACAAGTTCATGGCAAATTGGTTAGGTCCCTATGTAATTGATAGTAAAATAGGACCTGGAACATACCGGCTCGCCTCTCTTGAAGGAATCAAGGAACTAGAACCCTTGAACATCAGTCATTTGAGGCCATTCCACATTTAGAGAGCCATAGCCCACCCCAAAAGCTCCAAGGATTCTCACAATCGCTTGGTCAACCCAAAAGCTCCAAAGGTATCAACAATCCTTTGGTCAAACCAAAAACTCCAAGGATTCTCACAATCGCTTGGTCAAACCTAAAAACCCCAAAGGTATCCATAAACCCTTTGGTCAAACCAAAAGCTCCAAGGATTCCACAATCCTTGTCAAACCAAAAGCTCCAAGGATTCCCACAATCGCTTGGTCAACCCCAAAATGCCCCAAAGGTATCAATAATCCCTTTGGTCAAACCAAAAGCTCCAAGGATTCTCACAATCGCTTGGTCCACCTAAAATGCCCCAAAGGTATCCATAAACCCTTTGGTCAAACCAAAAGCTCCAAGGGTTCCCACAATCGCTTGGTCAAAAACAAATATTCAAAAACAAACAAAAAAAATAAAATAATCAAAAATAACAAAAAAATTGCATCTCAATTTCATGAATACTCATAAAAATCAAAATACAAAAATATAATAAACTGCATTAGGCATCGCATCCATACATTGCATATTTGTTGGTCATACATGTCACAAGCACCATAGACTGTAATTAATCGGCAATTCCATCATTTTCCACTTTCAATCCATTTTATAAACACATCCATCCAGAATAACACCATCCACATTTTAGCATAGTCAGTTGTCTCCTAATGAATTTAGGGTTTTTGCCATTCAGCTGTCTTTAAATTTCTAGCCAAAAACTGTACAAAGTCAGACAGATTTTACAAGGGTAGAGTTTTACTTGGATCACACCTCGTTACGTAACATCCCTACACAAGTTAACACACATAAAATAATTCCCAAGTTGTGTGAATGCAAGAGAAACCTACAAAGCAGTCTAGGGTACCATAGGTGAAAGGTTAGCCTGTTCATCCCCCTATGTGAATGGTTCAAGAATGCTGAATATTGACAAAAGGACAAGCTCTTCCCCATCAATTCCCCCTAATAAACAGTGGTTTTCACCACTAGCAAAAATCCAAATCACCGTTGGTCCCCAAAGTCGTAAGGATTCGTACTACACGCCCCTGACAAGGATGGGTAGTCATCCCCAAGGCCTAAGAGATCAATGCCATTAACATCAATCCATTATCCCCAAACACCTTTGGTCCCCAAAAGTCATAAGGATTCATACTACATGCCCCTGACAAGGATGGGTAGTCATCCCCAAGACCTAAAGGGTCAATGCACTTACATAATAACATCCCCAATCACCTTTGGTTCCCAAAGTCGTAAGGATTCATACTACACGTCCCTGAACAGGATGGGTAGTCATCCCCAAGGCCAAAAGGATCAAGGCCATTCATAAGCCAAAACCTTATGAAGCTCAACTTTGCAACCTAAAATGCAAAATCAAATAACAGTGGTTATCACCACTATTCAAATCCCTTGCTCAAAAAGAAAAACAAAAAGAGAAAAATAAACAGTGATTTTCATCACTATGTATGAGAGCAAGTATCCCAACAAGTTGAGCAAATAAAAGATGCTTGAGCTTGAATCCCTAGAATTCTCAAGCATTCAAAAAACCATCTAGGTGATCCTCATTACGGGTTTGGTGGACAGCCTACACGACAATGGTGGTATCCTAAATGCATGATGATATGTCTATCACATTAGCTTTGCGTGTGAGCAGACCAATGTTTGCATGTGGATGAGCTAGCTTATGGTACCTTAGATTGTCCCATGGATTAATCTTACTAAATACAACAATGGAGTTAGTGGAGCTAATTAGGTGATCCTCGATACAGGTTTGGTTGACAACCTATCTGGCATTGGCGGTATCCTGACAAATACCACATAAATGAACTCAATTGCACACACAGGGATGTGAAATAACTTGGTCAAACTCAAGTCTGATTCATACCTTGTTCAAAAGTCTTGTGAGATAAATGTAAAGTCTTGGCTAGTTAGTTAAAACATCTGAATCTCAGAAAACCTTAACTACATTTTAAAACAATTGGTACATTTCATTACTTACATCAACATCAAAAAATACGAAAAATACCAAAACAAAATTCACACATGCAAAGTCATTCCACAAAGCCATCACATAAGTACAGAAAGCCAATAAATCTTGTATAGTCTATGGTGTCATCGACAAGTTATCAACAACTCATTTCATTCATTCCATATGCATACATCATATAATTAGAAACATCGCATTCATAATAACACATGCATACATCATCATAAATAAATGTGCATAAAAAAAAAAAATAAATCATGACAAGTGTATAACCAAAAAGAAAAGTCATGTATATATATATCATCAAAATGCCCACAGGCTACAATAAGTCGGTCCTTTGACCTCGCAAAACAACAACAAAAACTCAAAAACCCCCGAGCCTAGGGCATCAGCCACCATGATCACGTAGGATCGGTGCGACGGGAACTACCCCCCGTGGTGTGGGTCCTATGCGACCTCTCAGGGTGGCTGCTGCTAGCCCCCGCATCATGCCCACTAGCACCCCCTCATCCAGCCACCTATGATGAGAAGATGTTGACTGCTCAGTATCGTTGTCTCTCATTCAACGTGAAGACCCACCTCCAGGGAGCTCAGGTAACCGCCCACCGAGGCGGATAATCTCTGCCTCCAAATCCATCCGATGCCAAAACCAATCCACCTCCCATCGATGGTACATAGCCACTACATCATCGCGCTGCACCAACTGAGTTCGTAGGAGATCCCTCTCCCGCATAGCATCTGTGTCCCCATATCCCATCGTGGTACATAGCAAATGCGTTCTCCCACTCCGCCAACTGAGTCCGTAGGAGATCCCTCTCTTGCAAAGCCTCCCCAAGCTCCTCATCCCATCTCCGAAGTAGATCCTCCAATCATGCTATCTCAGCGTGATCCCTCACCTCCACACCCTCCGAGATAGCCTGGTGCATAGGCATATCCGGGACTACGGGCTGCTCCGGCTCCCACTGCTCTAGGACGTCCTACGTATCCGGCTGCTCCAAAATCCCAAAATCATCCCCCCAAAGCTATCAACCTCCACCATGTCCGCATCCTCGAGCGGAGCCCCCCAACCCTCTCTCGATGCCTCTACACCCTCACCACCTGCTGCTACCACCTCTGGACCCCCTAGAGGCCCCTCGCCTCGCCACCACCGCAATGTCCACCACTGGTCATACTCAGCAGTTGCCCCGACATTGTCCACGTCAGGGACATCGATCATAGGATCTGACTCCTCACCAAGCGGCTCGATGATCGGCCAGGGCAGAGTCCTCTCATCACCCCGACATCGATAGATCAAGGGCTCACTAGGCAACCCCTGGTGCACCCCAAACTATCATATCACTCGAAGTATGAGAAGTACTCCTACTCGGTCCCATGCCGCCCAATCAGCCATCTCCCCCTATGCACCCATCGAAGCCACTCTCCAACCTCGGCTAGGTTGGAAAATCCCGGTATGGGTGCCAGAACACCTCCCCTAGAGCAAGCCGAGCGAAGGCATCAACATAGTGCCCTACGACACCTGCCCACCATCGACTCTGCCCCTGCTCCTCAGACCATCGCCACAGAGCCGCATACCCTATCTCTCTATCAACCATCTCTACCCGAGTAGTCCATGGCAAACCCTATGGCCGCTCCATAGCTATGTGCTACCACCCCAACACTACAACAGGTAGCTGCACCCAATCCCCTTTCACCTTCGATAGCGGACCTCGTACAACTCATCATAAAGCTATGCCAGAAGCGTCTATCCCCACCTCATAATCAAAGGTGCCTCCGTCGAGCACTCGACCAATCTGAACACTACCTCCAGCAGGTTCCATGGGAACCTCACACCTGAGGAGTCGAGCAGTAGCATGTTGGAGATGAGGGTCATCGATAATGCATGCCTCACCCCCAACACGCCCCTCTCTAGCCACCACCGCACCAAGATACCGCCAATCAAGCAATCCCCTCTGCCCTCTCCATCGGACTATCCACCCCCATCTCCACCCCATGCCCAAAGCATCGTGTCAGCATAGTCATCCATTGATCACACGACGTAGTCCGAATCGGTAGCTCATCTATCAAAATCCATAGAATCCGATAGACATCCTCAAGAGTCACTATCATCTCCCCTATTGGGAGATGAAAGGTATTGGTCCGGGGATCCCACAAGTTGATCAGGGCCATCAGATAGGCCCGATCCCCCACCATAGGCTCTAGTCGAGTCACCTGCTTGAGCCCAAGGGCATCAAGCCACTCCCAGTCAGCCATAGTCAGTGCCTCCCATGCTTTAGAAAAATCGTAGGCACACGGTACCGGCTCTTCACAACCTGCAAAAGAAAACAAAACAAAAACATTAAAACATGACAAAACAAAAAAAAAAAAAATTGTACAACACTAACAACAATATATACTAAAAACAAAATAGGTAACATAATAAAAAAAAAAATAGTTAACCTAGGGTTTTCATCCTAGTCTAACTAAAACAAAAAAAAAAAAAAAATAGTTAACCTAGGGTTTTCATCCTAGTCTAAACTGACAAAAAAAAAAAAACAAAATTAAACAGTTAACCTAGGGTTTGACCTTAGTCTAAACTACTAAACAACAACAAACAAAATAAAAACAAAGCGAAGTTTTCGACCTTCGTTTAAACTAGGTTTTTTTACCTTAGTTTACAAAAATCACATTTTAACCTAGGGTTTAAACTACAAAAAAAAATCAAACAAAATAACAACTAGGGTTTCTAACTCTAGTTAAACAAAAATAAAACTAAAAAATACAACACACAATAAAAAATTTTAGTTCCTAGGGTTTAACATTCGTCTAAACTGATAAACAACAGAAAACAACATCCAAACATTTTTTTATGCTAAGTTTTCAATCTTAGTTTAGACTAGGGTTTTATTTTTTTAGCTTACATCAAAGACACAAAAACCACACACATTTAACTAGGGTTTTCATTTTAATTTGAAAAACAAATACAAAAGAAAAAAATGAATTACGGTTTTAAAACTGTAACACAAACCAAAATACAGAGGAGGATCACTTACCGGTCTCGCTTTGGCTCCGTCGCTTGATGATCCGGTCCATGAACTCATGGTGTCCGAGAAATTCGACAGCGCTCCGCTACGTGAACTCGACCTCCTCCTCCTCACAACTCTCAAACGCCAGGAAAAACAAATGCAAATGAGCCCAAAACCTAGTTTTGGCCCTTAAATAGGCTTTTAGGCTTGTAATCATTCCCCCTGGGATGAGCACTCTAGTTAGCGCTCGTCCCACCCTGGGAAGATTACTAAACTAGTATTCGTCCCACCCAGGGATGATTACAGAGCAAGAAATTCAAAAACAACAAAAACTGCACCAAAATGCACAAAAAAATAGCAATAAACTTGCCGATCAAAGGGGCCTTTGCGCCTGTGATTCTTGGCATGCAAAACAGATGTTGGGGTCACAAATCCTCACTATCCTACTCCCTAAGAAGGCTATCATAGCCAGACCACTCCACGAGAGGATGGATTTTCGAGAATTTCATCCCCAAACGACGTCCCAAAAAGGGTCAAAACCCAACCAAAAATAGCAATAACATTGCCAAACGAAGGCGCCTTTGCGCCTGACATTATTGGCATACAAAATAGACGTTGGGGTCACAAATTGTCACTATCCTACTCCCTAAGAAGGCTACCATAGCTGGACCGCTCCACGGGAGGACGAATTTTTGACAATTTCAGCTCCAAAATGCGTCACAAAAAGGGTTCAAACCCACCAAAAATAGGTCAAAATGTTCGGAAACTGCATAAGCATTCAACGAAAAACAACTGAAGGCACCCTTACATAAGTCATCTTGGGTCAAGCGACTCATCACTTTTCTCATGTCGGTCATTCCCTCATCGATTCGTCGCTTGAGGGGGTAGTCACACTTAGTCACCAATCAACAAAAACACACCCAATCAAGGAAATGGCACGCATTCAAAGGATCATTGACAAAGACAATCACGCTCCTGCTTGGGGCAGCAAACAAGCAATAATCACAAGCTGATCAAACACTTGGCATTCTAGAATCATGAACTCAAGGTTCCCATAGACAAAAGGTTGCGCCCTTTGCCTATTCATGACTGAACAATGTCCAAGATCAAGTAACACCTCACCAAAAAAAGGTTAACACTTGAATTAAGCTCCTTAGCTCGTCAGAAGCAAGGATTCAAGAATGCATGCCCTTTCCATACTTGGGGCATCAAAATTTGGTTAGGTTACTAAGAAACCCTAATCATTAGTGCTTTGGTTATCTATTTTTGCTCAGCACTGCGCCACGCACAGCGCATCCCAAAAAGGGGCATCTGTAGACACCAAAACAACACCAATCCGATTATGTGACGACAAGCACTGATCGAATTGACATACATAGCCCCTAGGGCAGCCCCTAGAGGTTAAACAGTGGTCCTAACCACTCCCACAGTAGTTTTGGAAGGTCAGAGGTCAATTTGGCACCTTTTTAGCACTTTGCTCCCTACTCGTCCCACCCTGGGATGATTACAAACTGGTATTCATCCCACCCAGGGATGATTATCAGCATTCGTCCCAGGGTGGGGCGAATAGCAGGTTTGACTGGAAAAAGTCAAACCTCGATAGGTCCGCCACTTAACTGCACCTTCAGGGCATGCAATTGCGAGGAACGGCTTCAAATCAGAGAGAGAGACTTTAGTCATGCATGCCTTGATTTTGGAGGCCTCATGCAAGGAGACTCTAAATCAGGGAAGAATATTTTCTCCCAAAATAGGACAAGCAACTCAAGTGGCGCCCTCGCATGCGCATTCAAAGAGAGAGACCCTAGGTCTATAAATTGGTGAGTCTTCTCACCCCAAAAAAGGAACAAGGAGGAGCATTTGGAGCAATGAAGTGCTGCCAAATTACATCCTCACCCATCGTTTGTGCTTTTACATCCTTGATCTCTCTTTTGGAAGGGAGGTTATTGGGTGATTATTGGAAGCGCAATCCAGGCCCAAACCCAAACATTTGGCCACAATACCCCACCAAATTTTTTGACACAACCCCATAAGAGGTTTTGGACCCATCCCAAGTGGATTGGTGCCGAAACCGAGTCCCAAACGGTGGGCGTCCTGCCCCCGGGTGCCCCTCGCACTGTTGCAGTTCTAATCGCCCCACCCCGGAGTGATTAGAAATATATGGTAGATTTCCTTGATTTTTCTTTTGCATTTGATTCTAGGTTACTTACATATGTTGTCATTTAAATTTCATGTGATTCTGACAAGTTTTGATCATGCTTTTGTTATTTCTCGCTTTCACTAACATGCAGGGAGCATCATCATATTCTGGGTGATAGAGGCCGAATTGGCAAAATCCGACCATCTGGGTCATCCCAAAATACCCTGTTTTACCTAACCCCAACTTTGTAGGTGTTTTGGAGGCCTCTGGACCAGACATTTAGGAGGTGGCTTTCGGACAGGTTATGACAGTCCTAATCGTCCCACCCCGGAGCGATTAGAAATATGTGCAAGATTTCTGGACTGTTCCTTTTGCAGTGGCTTCCTGGTAATGTTTTATTGCTTCTATCAAATTTTTAGCTCATTCTGATATGTTTCAGTTATCGTTTTAATCATTTTATGCATGCACTAACCGTAGGCCTTGGGGATCGCATGTTTCTCTCCATCCGTAGGTGCTACTAATCCTTTTCTATTTCTCTGAACGTAGGATCTCGACACCGGAGGGGCAGCAAGGAACCATAGACATATTCACGCAAGCGGCGGCGACATTTGGTCCGCCCATTTTCAATGTGGGCACGCGGAAGATCTCAAAGGGGAATATATCATTCATGGTGTAATCAAAATATGTCCGACGCTCCTAGCCCCTAAAAAGGGAGGAGACGTATTGTAACCCGATTTTGAGCAAATTAATAAAATAAAGGGCCACACTTTTACACTTGCTTTTAATCTCATTTCAGTTCGTTGGTTTTCCTTCTTTTCATGCATTCTCGTTCGTAGGACTTAGCGTTACATTTTCCCTTCTTTTTTGCTTTCGTATCCTCGTGCTTTCAATGGGAAGTCCTAATATTTATATTAGCATTGGGTTGAGGCTGTCTACCATGGAGGGCATCCTTAAAATTCATTTTTTGGGCTGAGTTTTCAAAATTCTTACCCTTGACAAGGGTTTTCATAGTAGAATTATTTTGTGGGTGCACCTTAGCACTAGATTCACTTGAGATATGAGCCATTTTTTTATCAAATGCTTGAAACTTGTTTTGTTATCTCTTTAATCCTTGCCCTAGATACCATGGAAAGGTATGGTTTTCACTTTTCTTTTGTGCAGCAAATTGGAAGTCATTGTCACTCAAGTTTACAGTATGATCTATTGAAAGATAAATTTCTAACCCATCTTGGATCCCCTACAACATTTCTTGCTAAAATATTGAGCATAAACCACAAAAATATTGGTTGCTAGGGCCGGAAGGCCCTAAAAACCAACCTCTAGAGAACCTCTAGAGCTGCTTGCACTAACCCAGAGGAAACCCTCGCATAGCCGCTTACCAAAAATCTCTTTCACACATAGGTATGCGATAGGATATGTGTTACTCCAAATAATATGAAAATTGGTGGAGATGTTCTAGGGTTTTCCAGGCATCTACCCTCAAAATTTCAGCTCAATCCGAGTCCGGATGAGTGAGATATGGCCGAAACAAGTTTGATAATTTGGGTAGTCCTGCGAAAAATGTCCCTCCTCTAAAGCCATTTTACACACCCTTCGAATTTGCAAGAAATATAATCACCTCATAGTTTCAAGTTTTATGTTTAGTTTTATTTTTTTAATTTATTCTAGCAACTAGAATAACATAATTGGAGTTTATGAGTTTGCTTTTAATTCAAATTTTGACTTAGTTAATTTATTTTTCTGATAACAGTGTGATCCATTTCATTTTTTTTTAAGTGTGCATTATTATTTTCATTTTATTATTGCAATATATTTTTTTTATTCCTTTTTTTTATTGATTGTAAGAAGGGGTTTGAGAGGATTCCCAAAACTTACAATAAATGTGCAACAAAAGAGATTGTCTCTTAGAGATAAACAAAGAACAACTAAAATGGAGAAACAATCTCCAAAGGACCAACTACAAACAAAAAATAGAGATAAAACAAAAAAATGGGGTTCTCACCTAAATAGAGAAAACCCACTACGAATAAAATGGGAAGCATCTCAAGAGAAGAGATCCACTTGTTCAAAAGGGACCCACTCACAAAATTATTATTTTTTATTTTAAAGCATAAAACAGAGGATCCCACTCATGAAATCAAATTTAAAACAAAGTTTTCCATCCATGAGAAAATTTTCAATCAATGAGGATCCACTAAGTAGTAAACAACTGCCTAACCATGGGATCATCTGCTCCTAAGAAATCAATAAAATATGTTGGCTTGGAAGAGGTCCACTTGAAGTACATCCGAGCCCAGGAAATAAAATAGAAAAAATAGATCCACTTGAAACATGAAAAATCAACATGGGAAGATCTCCTTAGTCCAAGAGAGCTCCATGCAAACAAAAAAATACAACCAGCCACATCATGTAACCAAAAAAAAACCTTTTCCAACTAAAATAGAGAGCATCGACTATAAAATAGGAAAGAGTAGGAATAGACCACCATGATGCATCTGATGCTAGAGAATATTAACAAAGAAAAAGTCTTCAAAACTCTTCCTCTATGGCCATCATGCACACACATGATATCCCCTCAAAGACAAAAAAAACCCATAGAGAATGAGGTATTTTTTACTATCTCTTACTTTAGACCAAACAAGAGGCCTTGCAACCCCCACCAAGCCTACTTGACCAGGAATCCTTCACTAGAAATATTCCTCTATGACCGTCATAGAAGTGCATGGTCTCCCCTAAAGACCAAAAAAAATAGTAGAGAACAAGGTTCACTAGAATACCTCCTAAGTTAGATGAGCAAAGGACCTTTCAAGTAGCCTAACCAAGAATTCATCACTAGAGCCCTTCATCCATGATCATAATGGAAGCACATGGTCTCCCCCTAGAGACTAGGCAACACCATAGAGAATAGGTCCCATTGGACCACCACCCATATTAAATGATAAAAGGATCCTAAAACTTCCAATTAGTTTCCTAACCAAGAAAATACCATTGGAACGCCTCCTCCATAGATATCAAGGAAGCATGAGGTCTCTCCTGAAAGACCAAACTAATCCATAGAGAAAATGGTCTACTAGAACACTTTCCATATTAGATGATCTAGAGACCAACCAACCACCCAAAGAGGCTCCAAATATTTGAAACACCATGCCCACCTAAAAAACCAACACCAAAAGTGAAACTAGAAAGGAAAGGAAAGACAAATCACCTCCTAAGAAGCCCTAAGAGGGCTAAAAAAAATTGGATCGTAGAGAAACCATAAATAAAGAGAAGGCCTCCCAGACCTAGAGTTCAATAAGAACTGCTAGGAAGGAAAGATGGCCTCCCGCTTCCCCACCAATGGGAGACCCATTTGTTGATTCCTATTTTAATTTAGCAGTAAGTTATGTTTTATTTCAGTTTGGATTTGTTTAGTTCCTTTTAATTAAAGATAGTTGTTTCATTTATTTCTATACTTAGCTTATAATTAACACTAGGATTTCTTTTAGTAAAAAATTTTGGAATTTAGTATAGTTTCATTTATGAATGTTGTAAAAAAATTTTGATTCCTATCATGACCCAACTTGGTAGGACTTTCTTATGAAATAAATTATCTATTGATAAATTATGGTTTAATGCTTAGTTTTGATGCATTTTAATGATTTTATGTATTTGTTGTTTTGATTATATGATATGTAGATATGGTATTGCTAATGTTGTGCTTGGATGTAGGACCAAGTGCTCTTGTGGATGGGCAAGGAACTCGACCACTGAGAATGAGATACTGAAAGAGAAATTATGTGACAAACAACTCTAGGGTAAGGTTTACCTAGGGTAACAAGTGGTTACCGCATATAGTTGCATCTCATAATTTGCTTGTTTGAAATCATTGCATCGACAAGGAAGTTGCCTTAGGGTAATGGAGTCACCTTAAACAAGATGTTTATAACCTGGAAGTTATCACGAGATCTTCTATGGATGAATGCTTGCTTTAATTTATTTTTGTTGGAAATATGAGCAAGATTTGTTATCATTGATGTCAAGAGGATCATGACCAAGTTTCATTGTCATCCATACATTTATGTCAAAAGGGTGATGTCCAAGTTTTGGTGTTATTAATGTCCTCCAGTGGTTTTTCCAACAAAGCAAAGAAGCAGGTTCAATGGAATTAATAATATTATAATATCTAATATTATAATATTTCGGGTTACAAGTTGGTTTGAATAAAAATGAAGGCAAAGGAATTATAAAATTCTAATTCCCCCAAAAGACCCATGTGACATATTTTAAAGTCTAATATTTAAATTATTTAAATTTAAATATTTTAACCCTAAGGTTAAAATTAAAATTAATTAAGGCACCAAAGACAAATTTAAATTTGAATTAAATTTGAATTTCAAGGATCACCGACATTTTGGATATATGGCACATTACATATAAAAGGAGGCAAGTTTTAATTTAAATTTTCATCCATGCGAATGATTAATTGCCCAAGTAAATCATGCATTGTGTGTTTGTAAAATAAAGGTTCGCATGTGCTTAAGACTTAGGAGGGCATACAAATACATAAAAGCAAGTGGGAGCACCAATGTTTGTGCTAAGCACTGAGTAGCACAGTTGGCATCCAAGGGCTATGCTAAGATGCTTGCAGGTGCTAGGTCATGGGTTCGATCCATGCAATCACTATTTTGCAAGGTAGAAGCTCGTTTTATTTGCACCATCGATCAAGGAATAAAGGAAGGCATGAACCTTTCCTTTTATGTGAGGGCATGTAGCCCAGTTGGTGGGTGCACATTGTGTGGAGGTGCTTGGAGAGAAGGGATCGGGTGTTTGAAACCCACCAAGGCTCTTTTGGTGTGATTAATAAAGGTATGCACTCACATTTTTGCTAAGGTTGTGGTGAATCCAAAAATCATGTGGTGTGGAAATTAATAGATTATTTTTAATTTTCCCAAAGTTTTATTAAGTTGGAAATTGCATAGTGGAAAAAATTAAAAAGGGTTTATGAGATTTTGAATGAGATAAAAGGTAAAATAAAGTTGAAATATTTTGTTTTAATTTTTGGTGGTTAAATTTTATAAAAGGAGTAATAAGGTATGCAAAGAATGTTATATGTTATATTTTGAAATAAGGTCATATTGTGAAAATTGTTTTGAAAGGAGAAATAAGGTATAGTTGAGATTTAATACTTTGGCATGTTGAAATATTTTTGAAGAAAATTATTGAGGATAGATTTTTGACATCTAACCATTGAGATTTTCAAAGAGGTTTATTATGATTGAGATAGGTCTTGAGGTCAAAACTTCTTCAAAATAAAAGGTATAGGCATATCATCCTTGTGAGTGAAATATTTTTTAATGTTGTGAAGTGCAAGTTGGAGTGAAAAGGTTTTATTTGATAAGCATTGTTGGAAATTATTGAGTGAGTTTTCACATGCATGATTGAGTGAATGGTTGAGTGGAATTGGATTAGCATTATTGATTGAGAGTGTTGAAGTGATAGGTCAAGTTCTGTAAAACAAATTTTTCTTTATTCTAAATTGATTTGAAGAAGAGTTTGAAAGTGATTGAGTGATTGTGAGTAATATATTGAGTCTCTAACAATTCTCTATATGTTTCTATGGATGAACAAGATTCTGAGTGAAACTTGTTAGTGTGATTGAAGAGGTTTTTCTATGAGATATTAAGTTGAGTTTTGTATGCAAGTTTTGCAATTGATTTGAACAAGCTTTTGTGAAAGCTAGTGAGCAGATTTGAGTAAGTTCTAGAGTGGACTTAGGGACAGATTTGTGTGAGCTTTTGTGGAAGCTTACAAGAAGATTTCGAATAAGTCTTGGTGAAGACTTGTTGTACATATTTGATACAGATATTGAGCATATTTGTGTTAGACCTATGGATAGTTTTTAGTGTAAATTTGAGACAAATATTGAGCATATTTATGTAGGATAGAGGACAATGTTCAAAATAGAGTAAGAGTAAACTTTGGAGGTGACAGAGTAGAGGACAATAGTCTCTAGTGGATAGAGGTACATTAGCCATGGCATTGAGGATAGAGGTCTTCTGAGTGAGGATAGGAGTCTTCAGTGGAGAGAGATCCACAAGCCAGTGTAGTGGAGGTAGTAGTATTCTAAGAGGATCACCAGCTAGAGTAGAGTATAAGGAGTTCTCTTGTGGATAGATATCCACAAACTTGTTTAGGGAATTGGTGTCTCCTTTGGAGAGAGGTCCATAAATATTGTAATTGGGAAGGATTCCCAAGAGAATTTATTGAGAAAAATTTATAAAGGAATATTTTATCCATGGAGTAGCCCACATTGGGTGAACCACGTTAAATCATATCTCTCATGTGTGTGGTGATTTTTTTAATGTTTACTACTTTAATATTGTTGATGTTATCATATGGATTGAAAAGTAAAAATTTGTATCTTATAATGTTCACCCCCCTGATGAGTGGCTATTTTCCACATATTTTTGTACCAGAATTGTTTCATTTATATGATTAATTGATATGTTTTATATAAATTATTATTAATAAAATGTGATTTATTAGTAAATATGATTAATTATAGTATTCTAACATAAGTGTTTAATTTATATCAAATTTATCCGAGTTCTAATAAAAATGCAGAAAAATGTATGGATGATCAATGAAGAGATTACAGAACTTTGGAGTGCACCTAAGATGAGAAGAAGAACCAACAGAGTTCGATGACAATAGTAATTGATCTGGTTACAGATGCTGACTACTGAAGGTAGTTACTAAATGTAATTACTGAAAGTAACTATTGAAGGTAATTACTGAAGGTAAATACTGAAGGTAACTACTGAAGACAGTTATTGAAGATTGTTTTACCAGCATTTTTTTGAAGGATAATAAAGGTTGTTGACTTCAGCATGCCACATCAGATTTGGATGGCACATTAAGATGTACGACACATTAAAATGGATGGCAACTAATATTTTCTATCTAGAAAAATATTCCATTTCTCACATACTATCCGCAAGAATATTTCAAGTTGACAAAGTTATGATTTACTTTATAAATATTGTAACCAGTTTATTTTGGGAAGTTTGAGATATAAACACAAAGATTGTTAGACTTTCCTGGAATATAGGACATGAGATCCTAATGTATATCTTGCAATTCAGTTAAAGTAGCATTGTCTTGTTAGGATTATTAGTAGGATGCTACTTGGACCAGTCAGAACATTTATAAGTCCAAGTCAAAATACTTATTATGTTAGGTTTTAGATTATTTTAATTAATATGCAGTCATCAGTCCACAGAATCTACATGACAAATACATGGAGAAAATTGTTTAGAATTGTATTATTTTTCATATAAATTACATAGGAGACCTTGAAAGAGGTCTGGACACTACTCGTTACAGTTTACAGTTTGTTCTAAGTTTACAATTCAGAAGGAATGCTCAACATGTACAGTTGAAGCTCTAGTAATAAAACAACACTTTGTTCTTCAAATATGGTAATCTATATCAATTATGTGGATTGTTTAAATTTTGTTTTGTAAAGTTGTGCATTTGTTACCTGCATTCACAGAATATGAATAAATATTAGTATTAAGTATAAAATCTAGTTACAAAGATAAGGTAAATTAGGGGAGAAAGTCTTACACTGCCCTTTAGGAGGCAGGGCCCACTCCTAATAGACAGTCCCTGAGCTCTCACCCCTACATTAGGTTAGGATTAGTTAGAATTGCATTTCAAATTACATAAAATAAAATAGATTGCACGAGGATCCTCACAAATAAATTAAATCATGTTTACAGTAATTAAGTGCATTAGTAAATCAATTCATCAGTAATTAAGTGCATTAGTAAATCAATTCATCAGTAATTAAGTGCATCAATAAATTAATTCATCAGTAAAAGTAAAACATAATTGCATTCATTCATCATATCCTGCATCTCGTTCATTTCTGCACAAATTTAATTATGTTCATTTACTTTTCTATACACGTGAAGCCTGAAAAAGAAACTTGAGCTGAGCTTAGTATTAACTCCTACGATATAATCTATACTGGATTTTTACTCTTTAAATATGACCTTTATTTCCCTCAGATTGATAAAATTAAATGTAATCTCTACATCCGATCACCCCTCTCTCAGTATAAGCACATGTTCTTCAATTGGTATCAGAGTGAGTCTCTTCATAAAAATACTAAAAACTTGGAGGAAGATCCATCAGAAATACACATGAATTTAGAGAATGAAGAAGAGACCATGTTTGACATAAAAGATAAATTATTTATTAATCTCAGGAACTTGGAAAATATTAGAAAGAAGAACTCAAGTTTGAAGGATAAAATTCAAGAGGGTGAAGAAGCAAAGGTGGAACTTCTACAAAGTCTCACATAACTCAAAATAAAGGTAGAAGAAGGAAAGAAAATTGAAAATGATATGACAGATCTATTAAGAGCAAGAGAAACAAAATATGAAATATTGGAAGCAGAAATTGTTTATCTAAGGAATGAAGTTGAAAAGATCAAGTTATTACCAGATATAAATTTAGGGAATCAGAAAGAGGATTAAAGCCTTCAAGAAGCGGAGACTTCAAACAAAGATAAGTAAGTGACTCATACTCTGGAAGGAAAGGACATAAGGAAAGAAGAAAGAAAAAAAGAACCATGGACAAAAGTTAATCACAACAAAAGGATAAACATTCGACCATATTTTCCAAGGCATTCAAATAGGTTACATACTCTCTTACATGACTATTGTTTTTCATGTAACAAATATGGTCATAGAGTTGTACATTGTACTGGTTATCTTAAAAAGGATGTCAATAGAAATGTTAATTTATTTACATCTCTTATGAATAGAGATGTCATATGTTATAAGTGCAATAATCTTGGGCACAAGGCTAGATGGTGTAAAATGGTAGTACCTGAGTCAAGTAAAAAGAATACAACTTCAATAGTTAGGAAAGAGATAAAAGGACATGAGAAAGTTAGATCAATGTTAGTACAAAAAACTCTTCATGTTCAGGATAAGGAAAAATAATGGTATCTTGATAGTGGATGTTCTAGCCACATGATAGGAGACAAAAGTAAATTTCTAGTACTCAAAGAAACTGATGGAAGATCAGTAAGATTTGGTGATAATGGATCAACAAAAATTTATGGGAAAGGAACTCTGAGTTTAGATAATGGGAAAAAAATAGAGAATGTATTGTATGTCAAGTGGTTGAGGCACAATTTACTAAGTGTGAGCCAACTTTGTTATCAAGGGCAGATGGTTACTTTTCATACAAGTAGGTGTGAGATTAGAAAGTCTAAAACTAGAAAACTTATTGCAAATGCAAATAGAACTACAAACAACCTCTACATGTTAAGTGAGATTAAAGGAGAAAAGTGTTTTCTATAAAAATAATATGAGATTTTTTTGTGGCATAGAAGAATGGTTCATTTAAACTTTGACAAAATAGTGAACATAAGCAATAAATAGGCTATCAACAATTTACCCAAGCTAAAAAGTCCACAAAACACAATTTGTGCACCTTGTCAACATGGAAAACAAACTAGAACAAGTTTTAAATCAAAAGGATTTATGTCATCTGAGCCATTGAAACTAATACATACTAATCTATGTGGTCCTACTAGAACATAGAGTACTCAAGTTGAAAGTTACTTCATATTGTATATAGATGATTATTCTAGAATGATTTGGGTAGCCTTCCTAAAAGATAAGTCAGAAGCACTTGATAAATTCAAGGTGTTTAAAGAGTTGGTTGAAAATGAAACAGGTAAAAGGATTAAGTGTTTGAGATCAGACGAAGGAGGAGAATTTACCTCAAATAAATTTGTAAACTATTGTGAACAACATGGGATCAAAAGAAAATACTCAGCTGTAAGAACTCCTCAACAAAATGGAGTTGTTGAAAGAAAGAATAGGACTGTTAAAAATATGGCTAGAGCTATGTTAAATGAATCCAATATTTCATATGGTTTTTGGAGGGAGGTAGTTAACACACCAGTTTATATCATTGATAGGGCTCAAATAAGAGTGAACCATCACAAGACTCCATATGAGCTTTGGAAGGGAATACCAACCACTATGAAATACTTCAAAAATTTTGGAAGCAAGTGTTACATAATATGGGAAGATAAAAACTTGGGCAAGTTTGACCCAAGATGTGATGAGGGTATTTTTCTTGGTTATTCCAGTAAGAGCAAAGCCTATAGATTCTACAACAAAAGGACACGTACTATTGTAGAAAGTATAAATGTAACAGTTGATGAGAAGATAGGGTTAAGAGAACCAATTCAAGAAACTATGTATCAGGAAGATGGAAGTTGTCAAGAAGAGTTATGTAAGGAATTAGAAGGAGAAGAGGAAGAAACATAAAGACTTATTCCTAAGACTCCATCCAAGTATGTACAAAAACATCATCCAAGAGATCTAATCATTGGGAATCCATATGAGAGACAGATAAGAAGAAGGGTAATAACATCAAATAAACAAGCAAATTTTTCTTTGTTATCCAAAATTGAGCCAAAAGACTTCAATGAGGCAAGTGAAGATAAGTTTTGAATTAAGGCAATGGATGAGGAAATAGATCAGATAAATAAAAGTAATACTTGGGAACTTGTCCTATGACCAAAGAATAAGAATGTTATTGGCACTAAATGGGTATTCAAAACCATGTTAAATGAAGATGGTCAAGTAGTCAAAAATAAAGCAAGATTGGTATGCAAAGGTTATGCACGGGTAGAGGGAATTGAATTTGATGAGACATTTACCCCAGTTGCATGACTTGAAGCTATCATAATGTTCTTAGCCTTTTAAAAACTTTAAAGTATATCAGATGGATGTTAAATCAGCATTTCTAAATGGTGTTCTAGAAGAAGATGTTTACATTGAGCAGCCAAAAGGATTCAACTTGACTGATAAATCAGACTATGTAAGCATATTGAAGAAGGCACTTTATGGACTAAATCAAGCTCCTAGATCTTGGTACTCAAGATTGGATAAGTACCTACAGGAATAGGGTTTCAGGAAAGGAATAGTGGACAATAACTTATACATCAAAAATAAAGGGAATGACTTACTAATTGTGGTTGTTTATGTGGATGATATCATTTTTGGAGGAAACAATGATAAGATGTGTTAGAAATTTGCAAAAAGCATGCAAAATGAATTTGATATGTCTATGCTTTGTGAGTTGTCCTTTATTGGACTTCATATTTCATAATAAAATAAAGGAGAATTCCTTTCACAAACCAAGTATATAAAAGAGATGCCAAAGAAATTCAAGTTAGAATATTTCAAACTAGTAAGTATCCCCATGATTACAGGATGTAAGTTAAGTAAAGATGATGAATATCCAGAGGAAAATCAGAAATTATACAAATATATGATTGGTAGCTTATTGTATGTCACAGAAACAAGACCAGATATCATGCAAGCAGTGGGATTAGTGGCAATATTTCAGGAAGCACCCAAGGAGACACATGTATTAGCAGTAAAAAGTATTCTTAGGTATCTAAAATGGACTATGGATTTTGGTCTCTTGTATCCAAAAAGTGGCAATTTCACTCTCACAGCTTAAGTAAGAAACAGGCATTAGTAGAGGAGTATTCTTTCTTGGAGACTGTTTAGTCTCTTGGTTAAGTAAGAAACAGGCATTAGTATTCTTTCTTGGAGACTGGGCTGGCAACATTGATGCATATTGGGCTGGCAACATTGATGATAGAAAAATCACAAGTGGAGGAGTATTCTTTCTTGGAGACTGTTTAGTCTCTTGGTTAAGTAAGAAACAGGCATTAGTATCCTTATCCACAGTAGAGGTGAAGTATATTGTATTAATTGCTTGTTGTACATAGGTATTATGGATGAAGCAAACTCTAGAGGACTTCAAGATAAAGCATGATCACCCTATTCTCATATTGTGTGATAATACAAGTGCTATAAACATCTCAAATAATATGGTGATGCACTCCAAGACAAAGCACATTCTGATTAAATATCATTTTCTGAGAGAGCAGGTGACAAATAAGCAAGTTAGGTTGGAATATGTTACTACAAAGGAGCAGATTGTGGATATTTTCACTAAGCCACTTCCAAAAGAGAATTTTGAGTATCTTTGAATAAAATTGGGAGTAGTTCTACTCCCACCCTAGAATTAAATGCCTCAAGATAAGAGGTGGTGGAGGGGCTAAACTAAGATTATCACTCTTAGGCCCAAGCCCCAAATATGACCCTTTGACATTGATGTCAAAGGGGAGAGCTTTCAGTCAAGGGGAGCAGTTTCTCAGGGGGAGCTGAAGAAAAAAAGATAAAGGAAATGTTAAAAGGAAAATGGGTTGCCATCAATGAAAAAGGGGGAGATTGTTGGAAATATGAGCAATATTTATTTTCATTGATGTCAATAGGATCATGACCAGCTTTCATTGTCATCCATGCATTTATGTCAAAAGGGTGATGTCCAAGTTTCTGTGTTATTAATTTCCTCGAGGCAAAGAAGCAGGTTCAATGTAATTAATAATATTATAATATCTAATATTATAATATTTTGGGTTACAGGTTGGTTTGAAGAAAAACGA
Source organism: Wollemia nobilis (assembly GCA_028583015.1). Taxonomy (NCBI): domain Eukaryota; kingdom Viridiplantae; phylum Streptophyta; class Pinopsida; order Araucariales; family Araucariaceae; genus Wollemia; species Wollemia nobilis. Next base: position 14,733,622 of record JAQPPZ010016881.1, read on the forward strand.
AAGCCAAGGAATTATAAAATTCTAATTCCTCCAAAATACCCATGTGATAGATTTTAAAGTCTAAGGTTTGAATAATTTAAATTTAAATATTTTAACCTATAGATACCTAAAATGTGTTATGTGTAGGGTACTACTCATATGGACATCCTAACAAACCATATGAATGATCTTGGACCATTCCAAGATAAATTACTGGTTCTAACCACTCAATTTGGGTAGAGTTGGCCTACTCAACCTTAGTCATGGCTGACACCCACAGCTAACAGAACTAGATGCAACTCAGAGCCACGACTAGCCTTGAAACTATTTTGAATTCCTGAGCTAAGTCAAATTTAGTTACAATGGCCATGACAATGGTTTTTCAAGTGGTTTCAAGTGAGGAAGCATCTATAACCTTCCTCCCAACTATCCCAACCTCCTGGTTCTTGATCTTGGCTTCTCCATGAAGCTAGACCAAGGACTTGAGAAGGCTATAAGACCCCCCTTAAAATTGGGGAAAAGTCTAGAAGATTTTTGAATTGAATGTAGTGAAGCTCTACTGAATTATGGATTCATTTGCATACCCTTGAGGAGCGCTTACTTGTTGCCAATTTGAAAATCATGATTGCATTCAAAGCTATGGAGGATTCAAGAGTCTAAGGAGATAAATCATCCCAATTGAGCCTCTTCCACAGTCAATTTAAAGAATTTACATTGCAAATCCATGTAAGAACACAAAGGTGACCCTTGAACATAAATTCCATAGAGGAAATTTAATATCCAAGCCCTGATTACAAGAACAAGAATACTTTTGGCTCAGTCATGATTGTTAGCTATAGCTAACAGTGCCAGCTGCACTTCAGACCCACAGTGAGGGTTTGATCTCTAATTTCCTTTGTCTTAGTTGTAAATTTCCTCTTTCAAACATGTATTTAGGTAGATCTAACTTATATTATCCTTCTTTTATGCATTTGTATGGTTAAATTTAGGAATTAGAGGTAGATTTGCTTCCATTTTCCTTGCATTTGTCAATATAGACTAGTTTCATTGAATTTGATGCATTTCAAGTTTTAATGGTTAATTAGGTTGCCTAATTGCTAGATTTCCTACTTTCTTTATAATATTTATAGTAATCTAGAGATTTCATGCATATATTTACTATTTTACATGCTTTCTTGCTATCTTTTTCATAATTTATGCAATTGCCTATCAAGAGCCTCATCAAGAGAGGCCTCCTTTGCTATTAACCCCTTTATGTTGTTTCTTGAACGTAGGTTTACAGGATTTGAGCATTTCAAGGTATTCTTGGCAACATATTCCTCCAATCACATGAGAAGGCTTCCTTGATCCTTGAGCAGTTCGTGTCCATTCTAAAGAGTCTGTAGATTACACCAATCTCCAGTTAGGGGCCTCAAAATATTGTATCAATTGTATCAAGGATTTGGGTATCCCTAAGAGGGACGTATTTGTAATCAATATTTGGTACATATTTAATAAAAGAAACCTTACTTTCTTGTTAAATTTTTTGGTGTCCATTATTTATTGCTTTAATGCTTGATGTTAATTGATGCACTAGTTAGGTGTATGCTTTTTAGATTGGTACAGATAGCGGTCATGGCGGGAACCGACAAATTACACTATAGATGAATGACTTGCTATGTTTTTTTTATTTCAAATCTCTATCATGGTTAAAAATCACAGTGAATAGTCTCAACCATGCTTTATAGTCATAGTGAACAGTCTCAACTGCACCTGATAGCCATGGCTAATAGAGAACAGAAAAATAGCAAACATCTAAATCTACATCAAACTTGGATCTTAGGTAGGAGACAATTCCCTATGTTTTTCTGTGTCTATCTGTGTTTTATTTACTAAGTGCAGTGGATGAAGTTGGTCTAAGTAGAAAACATAGAGAAATATTAAAAGCAAAATTTTATATTCTCTTAGGTTTTCTTCCAGTCATTGCTAGGAACAACGGACTTCTGATTGCAATCTACCCTAGTCTCTAGTGGTCTAAGTTATGTTTGTAGATTTTGCTTACTTGAGGACCAACAAGTGGCTAATTTTATCATGTAAATGCATTCTCTAAATCTCATTTAGTCAAATACATGCATCTTTCTAAATCTAAAATGCTTTTATTCTAGGCATATAGGAAAGATCATGTTTTCTTGGTGATGCATTTTTATTTCATATGCAAGTTAAAATGAACACACACACACCATGCAACATCTAAATGCTAGTGAGTTGGAAGTCATATCCAACCACTAGTAGAGCTCAACGACGATGGTAGTTATTTCCATCCGTTGGCTCAACTCCCATGAACCTTGTACTATTGGCCAATATTGACTCCAAGATATGTCCTAACCATGCAAAATAGCATGCATTCCTCTTTGAATAGGTGTATTGTTATGCACGGGGTACTATGTGTGAATCGATAGGACCTATGTTCCATGCCCAGGTGTGGATTTCATCTCCACATTTTGAGAGGTTTATGTGACCATGACTTTCATTGTCAGTTATCGAGCTGCAAGCATATAGGTGAAAACTTTTAACTATTTGAGCATTACATCAACAATTTCAAACTCGATGAGAGTAGTTTAAATTTTCAATAAATTTTAAACACATCAAACTAGTTAAATCTCACAAAGAAAATTTTAAAAAATATAATCATTCTTGTTTGCTTTTTTTGCTTTAAAATCTACATATGAGATAATACATATCATGGTTAGAACATGAAGAGGCCGAGATCAATGAATAACTGAGGTTGATTCTGAAGTTCCACCCAATGCACAATATAATACATCGAACCCTCAATCACAAGATCCTCCTGAACAATGTTCAATGAGCATTAGAGGGTATAACTCTACATGCGGGGGTTCTCATCAGAATACCCCACCTAGAGGAGGTAATGTACACTCCTCATGAGACAGATCTGAGTATGGAAGATCCCAACATGGGATATTCAAGCATGGAAGCATATATCACAACCGTACACCTCATGGATCCACTAGATCCACTAAAGAGTACATTGTGGAGGAAGGAACTATAACCAAATTGGTTCTCATCCATACTTGCACTAAGGGTGGCTCAAGGCCCCCGCCAATTTAGAATAGACAAGTAGAAAATTTGCCCATTTAGGGGTAGAAATAGAGGGCTATTTCAAAGCATAGTGAATTAGGGGAAAAATGGTGCACCTAAGAGTGTTAAACAATATGCATCTAAATCTAGTGTTTAAACAAGCATTGCAAAAGGACAAATTTAAGCAACCATATAAGCCAAATAAGTGCAAGAAAAGGTGTTTCTATTTATTCTATTTGGTAAATTAGAATAATAGTTACATAGATGTCCCCTTGAGGGCTCTTAATATGATACAATTTTTTACAAAATGATGGGTTCCCAAGGATCAAGTCCTTTCAAAGAAGCTCGTGTGCACTTCCAATGTTCTTCCTCATACCCACAATTGAGGTGGGAAAACCTATGATGCTGCCACTTTATTCTATGGTCTTATGATCTTGTACTCCTTCCTCATGCATTGTAGGAACCTACACCTACACACAAGGAAACAATAATCATTAAATAGCAAGTGTGTATATTGAAAACATGCAAACCCCACAGACACTAAAAGGCTAGAAAACATGAATATGCAAGACGCCTATCTAAATCAACTCCAAATGACTTAAAATTGCATAGGTATGTAAAATATATGGTTTTGGGAAGATATTACTAAAAATAGAACCAAAATTGCATCCGATGGCATGGCATAATCGTAGTGCACTTTTCCAACCTGCAAAACCCAAAGCAAGTAATTTCTACCCCTAAACATATCCAAAACATATGAAACTTGGAAAGAATATATAAAATGACATTTCAAGACAACCCATGTGGTCATATTTGCAAAATCAATAACAGTTTCATGTGCATCTCCAGATGAGCTCCGTAGACCTGCATAAGACCCTATAAAATACTAAAAATATGATATCTCACTCAATATAGCTCCAAAATGCATGAAATTTGGACAGCATGTTCATATACTAATCTATAATATAACTAAAAAATAATAGTAAATAAATAATGCACATATATATCCTCATCCCTTGTAGGGATGGTGGGGACTGTCACAAAATGGGGACCATCCTGGGGTGGGATGACCACCAATTTTGCACTTATTTTATCACCAATTCCTTTATGAATTGGTCAAAAACCCTCCTACTAGTGTTTTCATCAAATTTGGTGGTGAAATTCACTCAATTGATCTATTTTTGTAAACAAATTGCACCTCCTAGATCACTCGTAAACCTCCTTCGCTAGGTAGAGATTCCGAGAGAAAAAGGCACAAAAAGGTGAGGGGAAATCTTGGCAGCACTCCGTTGCTATGTCTAAAAACTCCTCTCTATATTTTGTGTGGAAAATGGATCCACTTTATAGCCAAAGGAGGCATTTGGGAAAAAAGGCATGCGAGGGCATGCAGGGCAAGAGGCACCATTTGGCCAACAAGGTGGCATGCATTGGAGGGGGAAGAGAATCTCCCTATTTGGCCTCCCTCATGTAGTATGTCATAAGGATGCTGTGCCCTCTGACTTGCATGCTTGAATAGGTGGGGAAAATGGTATTTTTTGGGTGCCATTTGTCCAAATTTGACTTTTTGGGAGTCAAACCTTGTGGCCATCCCACCCTGGGATGACCAATTTGCCACTATCCCTGGGTGGGATGGCCATAAACTGTGATCGTCCTAGGGTGGGATGGTCATGCCTATGTGGCCCAAAAGCTCCCAAAAGTTGGGTAGAGCCTTCCAAGAGTGGTTAGGACCACTATAAAACCTCTGAGGGTTGCCCAAGGGGGCCATATGGTGTCAATTAGACCTTTTCTTGGTTGCCTAATCGGATTGACCATATTTTAGTGTCTATAGATGCCCATTTTTGAGATGCATTGTGTGCAACACAATGCTGAGCAAAAAATAGATGACTAAAATGCTAAATTATTAGGGTTATTCAATAACCTAACCAACTTTTGATGCCCCAATCATGGAAAGAGCATGCGTTCTTGAATCCTTGCTTCTGACGAGCTAAGGAACTTGCTTCAAGTACAACCTTTCCAGTAAGGTTGGCTTGATCTTGGATATTTTTCATTCATGAAGTGGCAAAGCCTAATTTTTCATGATTCTATAATTCCAAGAATTTTTTTAATTAATATTTGTGCTTTTTTGTTGCCCCAAGTAGGGGCATGATTGTCTTTGTCAAAGATTCATTGGACGAACACAATTTGCATGATTGAGTGTGTGATTGTTGATTTTGATTATGAAATAATTAAGTATGACTACCCCCTCAAGTGATGAGTTAATGAGGGAATGACCAGGGATCAAAGCAATGATTCGCTTGACACATATGACTTGGATAGGGTTTCCTTCAGTTTTACCCATTGAAACATGGAGCAATTTGAGAGGATTTTGGTGATTTTGTTGATGTTGTATGGAAGAAAGGAGCTGAAAACTTCGTTCCCATGGGGTGGTCTAGAAACAATGGCCTTATTAGGGTGTGAAGTAAATACTTTTCCATTTCTCCATGAGAAATTTAGATTCCTATTGATCCTATTGAAATTTGACCAAATTTGAGCTATTTTTGGTGGGTTTTGGACCCCTTTTGATGCATTTTAAGCTATTTTTGTGCAATTTTTTTATGGCCATCCCAAGGTGGGATGGTGGCATGTTTTATGGCCATACCAAGGTGGGATGGTGGTATTTTTTATGGCCATACTAGGGTGTTAAGGTCAGCCAAAAGTGCACTCATCCCACCCTGGGATGGTCATGGCCCTGAGAGGGTTATTTAAGCCAAAAATGGGTCATTTGGGCTCATTCTTGCATTTGGAACTTTGCAGCTTGAGAGGTGAGGAGGAGAAGAAATATTATAAGTAGTGGAGCACTACCAAAATCATCCTATAGTCACCATGAGCCAGCATGTAGACTCATCCAGCGATAGAGCCGATGTGAGACGGGTAAGAATTGAATTTCTTACTGCACTATGCTTAAGATTGAAAGTGGAATTATTGCTTGTTTTTGCTTTTTGATAGAGCACACTAAATTCTTAGTAATTGAACCTAATTAGGGATGCCCTATAATTTTTTATTCTTATTTTTGTGTTTTTATGGAATTTTTCTTGCTTTATTTTACCATTTTTTGATTGTTTTTGGTGGCCTGGAAGGCCCAATTTTGCCCAATTTGGGGGTCATCCCTGGGTGGGATGACCAGCCTGGGCTATTTAGGGGCCATCCTTGGGTGGGATGGTCATAGATTTGGGGGCCATACCTGGGTGGGATGACCACAAACTAGCCTAAAAAAGGGCCCTTTTTGTCTTTTTTGAGTGTTTTTGAGGCATTTTGAAGCCTATTTGGAGCTTGTTATTGACCGACTTGTCTCTGCCAGGTGGTGAAGAGTCGGTGTCGAGTTTCAAACCTCTTTGATACCATGAGAGACTTATTTAATTATGCCTACTAGGAGTGGCTTGATGCCATTGGCCTCAAGCAGGTGATGTGGTTAGAGCCTATGGTGGGCGACCACGCTTACTTGACTATGCTTATTGATCTATGGGATCCATGCACCAACACCTTCCACCTATCGATAGGGGATATGATGGTGAAATTTGGAGGATATATACTAGATATTATGCATTTTTATAGAGGGATGGTTGATTGTGTCTACTCACCGTGACAAGAGAGGCAGTTATGGAGAGGTACTTTGGTAGGGCCATGGAGGAGGTGATAGGGGACTCTTCCAACGGAGGCATACTGGTGGCATATTGGTATGAGGCCAGGGTACTGGATGTGAGGCATATTCTTCTAATGACACTGATATCTAATATGCTACTACTAGACTCATCGGGTGCCAGGTTTCCTTGGAACCTTCTAGAGCTAGTGTTTACTCTGGTAGGGTGCACTGTGGAGTAGCCACTAGTGATGGCATGGGGGATGACACTCTTGGAATAGCTATATGATGATTTGTACGAGATCCACTCTCATGGGCAGAAGGGATTTGGGTGTAAATTTTTACTACAGGTTTGGGGATGACAGCATATAGTGGTGGATAGGCCGTAGGGACTACCATGGATGACATGCATACAACTGGCGGACCGGGAGATTGGCTATGGGATCCTATGGTAGTGGGCTCAGGAGGTAGGATAGAGTTAATATTGGGTAGGCAATGTGGGTCATTATACCCAATATTTTGTAGGACTCAAAGTAGTGGATGTACTCTAGAGACCCTACAAGGATTTCCCAGCATGGGCTGAGGTTGAGGTGTAGCTCCATTGGGTGAGGCGAGGGAGATGGTTGGTTGGCCAACACGGGATAAAGTAGGAGTTCTTTCCATATGCTTGATTCATGCGGTAGTTTAGGCTATGATAGGGGTTGCCTAGTGAGCCATAGGAATGAGAGGACACTAAGGTGGCCGATGGTGGAGGTGGTTGGAGGGGATGCGGATCCTATAGTGGACATTCTAGATTTGGATGATGCTGAGACTACAGAGGAGTATGAATCCTAGTGGGTGATGCACTAGTGGTGAGGAGAGGGGCCACTAGGGGGTGGTGCAGTAGGGGTGGTAGAGGAGGCTCATCAGGAGACTCCTGATGAGGACTAGGGTGAGGCAAGTGAGTGGCATGGGCATCATCACATGGAAGATGAGTAGGTAGACCTCCTAGACTTGGGAGATCAGGGTGACTTTGGGGATGATGACATTGGTGATCAAGGGGTGTAGGCATAGTAGGTGGTATAGGGTGACATAGATACTAAGTTGTGGGGTGAGATAATAAAGGTTAGGTAAGAGAGATATCTCCTTTGTACATAGGTATAGGATGCTCAGGTAGAGATATCAACTCTACGAGCATAGCTGAGATCATAGAGTCCTAGGTGGGAGGGATCCAATAATGAGGATGTGGCTAGGCTATAGGCGAAGGTGGCATGACTCCATTCCATAGTGGAGACCTATTAGGCATGGTACCGATAGGGGTAGACCTACATAGATGAGCTAGAGAATGAGGTGGTGCACCTTGGAGGGCACCTACCAGATGATTTAACTATCAATGGATCACACTAGAGTCAGTAGAGCAGGATAGGGTAGTATTCAGCTAGGATGGAGGCACCTAGATCTAGATGGAGGGTAGATAGGGTAGGTGGTAGTAGGTATGGGAGTTCGCATCAGACTCTGACTATGGGTGGGAGTGTGAGTTGTAGCACCGATTCTGCATGACCATGGTGATTGAGGCTCTTGTGACTCTTTTTGGATTTTTGGATGTTTAGCAGTGTGAGGTCTGAGGACCTACTTTATTGTAGCCTATGGGCAGTATGATGTATATTTTTACCCCATACATATACACATATATATATATATATATATATATATGAGATTTTATGTGGTTTATCATGTATTTATTGCTTTATGAGATGTATGCAATGTGTTTATTTGCTTTATGATATGATGATGGATGTCTATCATGTATGCATATGTGGTGATTTGATTTGATTTGATGATATGTATTTGCATGGATGCATATTGAGATGGATGATTGATTGGTATAGATGATGAAATGTGTATACTATATGACACACTATGTTAGCACCATAGACTATATAGAATTCATCAATTCATGTGTAATGTTGTCATGAGACTATGTAATGTATTTGTGAAAATGGAAACTGACATAAATGTGATAAAATGGAATGAATGATAGGATGTTGTAGGATGTCTTTGAGGTTTTCATGAGACTCAAACACTCTAGTCAACTGATAAAAATTGATATACTAACCATGCAGGACTTTTTGACGAGGTATGAATCTGCTAGGATGACCAAGATACTCAATATCCCTATGTGTGCAAGTGAGTTCATTTTATGATAAGTATAAGTGCCAAACAAGATTAACGCAGCCCATATATACTTAAGATCACCCTATGAGTAGCACGATCCTAGGTTTTGTACTTAGTTGGATTAGACCACTAGGTAGTATAGGCTACCAAAAGCTAGCTCATCCACATGCAAACATTGGTCTGCACACACGCAAAAAGCTAATGTGACAAACATATCATCATGCGTAAGGATACCACCATTTCCAGGAAGGCTTGATGCCACCAAACCTGTAATGAGGATCACCTAATGGTTTGTCAAATGCTGAGAATTCCAAGGATTCAAGTTCAATACTCCCTTCTTTTATTTTATTTGATTTTAGGGATATTTGCTCATACTTAGTGATGAAAATCACTGTTTATTTTTGTATTTTGTTTTCTTTGAGCAAGGGATTTGGGGAGTGGTGATAACCACTATTTATTTTACTTTTTGTTTTTTTTTTTGATAGTGGTGAAAACCACTATTTATTTTGGGGAATTGGGTAAGGAGGAGCTTGTCCTTTTGCCAATTCTCAACATTCTTGAACCATCTGCACAGGGGGATGAGCAAGATAAAATTTTCACTTAAGGTAACCTAGACCACTTCGTAGGTTTCATATTTCCTTGTGCAAAACTTGGATTTATTAGTGTGAAAATGTGTTGGGATTTTGATGTATACAAGGTACAATCTAAGCAAGACTCTACCTCCTAAAAATCAGGATAGCTTTCTACAAAATCTGAAAAGAAAACTAGATATGGTTGAGTGACCAAAAACCCTAATGACATTCTAGAACAAATGGCTAGGTGAAGGGAATGGACACAAATATGGAAAGTGGGAAATGTAGACGGAAATGATAAGTGAAATATGGAATGATGTGACTGATGACTTGAGCAACATTGATTTTGAATGATGACTAGTGTACAGTCTTAGTGCTAGACATGTATGAGCAACTCTAAAATGCAAAGTGCAATGATGAGTATGCCTAATGCAATTGATTGTATAATGCAATGATTTTATAATGCAATGGTATACCATGTGTTGAAATGCAATATTTTTGTATTTTTGATGTTTTGATAATGTTTTTGGATTTTTGATATATATATATGTATGTACATGTGACCAATGGGCTTATGGGGGGCCATTGGGGTATTTTGGGTGACCAAAGGGCTTATGGATGCCTTTGGGGATTTTTGGGGTGACCTAGATGGTCATAGACTACCTAGGAGCATTTTGGGTTGACCAAGCGGTATGTAGACACCCTTGGAGTATTTTGGGGTGACCTAGATGGTCATAGACTACCTAGGAGCATTTTGGGTTGACCAAGTGGGTTGTAGACACCCTTGGAGAATTTTGGGGTGACCTAGATGGTCATAGACCACCTAGGAGTTTTTGGGTTGACCAAGCGGTATGTAGATACCCTTGGAGCATTTTGGGGTGACCTAGATGGTCATAGACCACCTAGGAGCATTTTGGGTTGAACAAGTGGGTTGTAGACACCCTTGGAGCATTTTGGGGTGACCTAGATGGTCATAGACCATCTAGGAGCATTTTGGGTTGACCAAGCGGTTGTAGATATCCTTGGAGCATTTTGGGGTGACCTAGACGATCATAGACCGCCTAGGAGTATTTTGGGTTGACCATGCAAGTTGTAGATACCCTTGGAGCATTTTGGGGTGACCTAGAACGTCATAGACCACCTAGGAGAATTTTTGGTTGACCAAGTGGTATGTAGATACCCTTGGAGCCTTTTAGAGTGACCTAGATGATCATAGACTACCTAGGAGAATTTTGGGTTGACCAAGCAATACATAGATACCATTGGAGAATTTTGGGGTGACCTAGACAGTCATAGACTACCTAGGAGTATTTTGGATTGACCAAGTAGTACTTAGATACCCTTAGAGCCTTTTGGGGTGATCTAGATGGTCATAGACCACCTAGGAGTATTTTGTGTTGACCAAGTAGTACGTTGATACCCTTGGAGCATTTTTGGGTGACCTAGATGGTCATAGACCGCCTAGGAGCATTTTGGAGCTTTTTGGGTTGACCAAGCGGGTTTTAGACACCCTTGGAGCATTTTGGGGTGGGACACAACACTCTAGGCATGGAAAGGCCACAAACGAAGGATTTTCAAGGATTCAGGATCCTCAATTCCTTAAATGGAGGCTAGGAAATAAGTTCTAGGTCTGATATGAATAGTGATGACAAACAAATCTAAGCAGTTTATCATAAACTTGTCACATAGATGGGGCAGCAAATTAGAATTTTGTTTATTCTCTTTTAGAACGAGGTCACCAACTTGAAATTTTGAGGATGGACTTTCTTATTGTAGGCTCTCTTAAGTTGTTATTGATAAATGTGTAGGTGCTTAAGAGCATTGACACAACGTTCATCAAGCAACGTAAGCTGATCTAGGTGAGCCTACCATGTGGTGTCATCATCGATGAGCTCCTGCATGGATATGCACAACGATGGGATTTCTAGCTCTAGAGGCATGATTACCTCGATACCATACACTAGTGAAAACAAAGTGGCCCCAGTGGGCATCCAAATACTAGTGCGGTAGGCCCATAGAGCAAGGGGTATTTATGTGTGCCAATCGGTGTGATTTTCTTTAATTATTTTCTTTAGAATGACAATCAATGTTTTTTTTTATGCCTCTACTTGCCCGTTCACTTGAGGATAATAGTGCATAAAAAATCTATGTTGGATATTATAATTTTCCATAAAGGCATGCACATCTTTATTCTTGAATGATGTCCAATTATTGGAAATGATCTTGGATGGAATACCAAAAATACAAATGATATTGTGCAATATGAACTCCATGATGCAGGGTCCTATTGTAGTGGTAAGGGGAATTGCTTCCACCCATTTTGTAAAATACTTGGTGGCCATAATGATAAACATGTGATGGCTCTAGGATGTAGGTGAGATTTTCTCAATTAAATCCAACTCCCACTATGAGAACAGCCAAGCCGATTGAATTTTTTGTAAGGCTTGAGAAGGTATGTGTGTCAAGTTATCATGGTGTTGACACTTTATGCACTTCTTAATATAAGTGTAACAATCTCGCTCTAACATTGGCCAATAATAACCCATGCAAATAATGTGCTTTTCAATAGCCATGCCACTGAAATGGCCACCACAAGTACCATTGTGTGCTTGGGCCATTGCCCAAATTGACTTTTAATGCTCTAAGCAGTGAAGGAGGATACCTTTGTAGCCCCAATGATAAAAAATATCTCTAAGTAAGACTTATTTTACTACCTTTCATTTAAATGTACTTTTGGTAGCATGTGACAACCCAAGAGTGAGGTTACCAAGCTTTAGGTACTCCATGACTTGTGTGGATTATTCCTGTTGTGAGGAAGCCTCAATTGCATGAATTTCTTATCCCTCTTGAAGTTCCTCTTTAGTGAATGCTGATTCGGTAATAGTAGCATTGTACTGTTATCAAAATGGGTTTGAGGGAACAAAGTTCCCAAAGTGGTATGATTCAAGCACTCATGAATTTATGAGAATCTCTCTTGATAAGGTTCAATTTGAATCAAGTGGACCTCTGGCATGACTTGAGGGTACTCACACTTAACCATAGATTACAACAATGTTTTTACCTAAATGGTTGTCATATCATTAGCAGGGTTCTATGCAATTAAGGACCCGAGGGAGGCCATGGTATCTAGAAAATGATTAGATGATTGACAGAGTGCCTTGATGTCATACCATTCAAAATTTTATAGGAGTTTATCCACAAGGGCTTTATAGGCTTGCATAACTAGATACTTGCATTGAAAAATCCCTTTGACCTGGTTTACAATGAGCAAGGAGTCACCAAAAATGTTGATTTTGGTTATTTTCATGGTGATAGCCATTTGAATACCTATGAGAAAGGCTTCATACTCTACATTTTTGTTAGTGCATGGTAAATCAAGTGTAAAATATAGGGGTATGGGAGCCCCTTAAGGTGTGAAAAACATGATCCCTACACCACCCCCTTGCTAACACTTGGAGTCATCAAATAATAGAGTCATATCGGCCTATGACTCAAGATCGTCAGAATCATGTGATTTTGATATTTGGAAGACTTCATCGTCATGGAGCTCCATGCTAAGAGGTTGATCATCCTAGAGGGGAGCCTCTACGAGTTGATCGGTGATGACCTGACCCTTAATTGATTTTTATCCAATAAATTCTAGGTCAAACTCTATCAACAACATGATCCATTTTTTAGTACAACTATTGTGATAAATTTTGTTGTACAACTATTGTGATAAGTATGACTCATCATGTATCGCAATGGATTCTCTTTTGATACAACATACATGGTATGACTAAGCATGTAATGGTGTAGCTTCTTGGTGGTGAAAACCACCGCTAGGCATAACTTCTCAACATATGTGTACATGATTTTATAGTTGACCAAGGTGTGGCTAAGATAGTAAGTGTTGTAATCACAGTGACACTGAGAGGGGGTGAATCAGTGTGATCTTTAAAATTTCTAATACATATAGTTTTAAATCCAGCAACTATTTAAAACTGATAAAAGAAATATCAAATGCAGCAAGAAAGCATGACACACACAACACAGTTATTTAACGAGGTTCACCAATGTGGCTACTCCTCAAAATGACTGCTTGGACTACCATCCAAATCCAGCCAATGCAAAGCTACAACTTTACAATATCTTTTACCAGCACCAACTGGAAGGAGCACCAACCCCTTAGCTTTATCTGTTTCAAACAGAATGGAGCACCAACTCCTAATTTACTAGCACCTACTGGAAAGAGGCACCAACCCCTTATGCCAAGCTGCAACTTGGAAGTCAATAAAGATAATAAAAGTGACAGAATAAAACTTTCACGTTGTTTCTTACAGTCTGCTATTTTTTCTGCATTCTACTGCTTCTACGCAAAATGCTTCGCACTATCTGACCGCTTCTGTGTACTTCTTCGCACTCTCTGCTGCAATCGGATGATCGATCACTTTTGTTGTCTGTGCGCTATCACTTTGCACTTAGAACTCCACCTCTACACCTTGCGCTCTTTATTCACGCAATCATGATACGCAGACTCGAACTACGACTTCGTAGTCTGCTCGACACGAACTTCACTTGCGCAATCACTCTGCTCGCATTCGCACATTATCTTCCACAGCACACACTCAAACTCGAAGTATCCCTACTTTTATAGAAGAAATTTTAGGAACAAATCCTAAACAACAGTCGGCTGTAACCCTAAGAATGTCGGTTGCAAAACCCTAGAATTTGTCGACCCAGATTCAACTTTGTCGGCCTCAACTTTTCTTGAACAACAGTCGACTGTAACCCTAAGAATGTCGGCTACAAAACCCTAGAATTTGTCTATTGCAAACCCTAGAAATTATCGGCTACGAACCCTAAAATCTATCGGCTACAAAACCCTAAAATCTGTCGGCCCAGATCCAACTTCTACTGCCACCTCTGTCACCTTCCTATAACTATTGCCATGAAATAGAAACATGTCACGATATCATGACACTTTTTGAAACCGTATGCCTTCTTGTCCTTGCTATCATGAAATCATGACCCTTTTGGCCTTTGATAGCTTTGCCACCGTTCTTGTCGTGAAATCGTGACACTTCAAACTTTTGTTGACGTCATCCTCATTCTTGTCACGAAATCGCGACGCTTTCGGCTTCCAGCGGCTTTTCTTGCAACCTGTCACGAAATCGTGACACTTTCAGCTTTCACTGATGTCATCCTCATCTTTGTCATAAAATCATGACGCTTTTGGCTTTCGTACATTTCTTGCTTCATGCAGTAGCGAAATCGCTACAACTTTGTGCCTTGTGCTTCCAACTTTGCTTCTACCCGTGAAACTTTGACTTGTAGCGAAATCGCTACACTTTTGTGCCTTGCACTTTCGACTTGTAGCATAATCGCTACACCTTTGAGTTCTGCACTTTTGACTTGTAGCGAAATCGCTACACCTTCGTGTTGTGCACTTTTGACTCGTAGCGAAATCGCTACACCTTCGTGTTGTGCTTTTTCAACTCGTAGCGAAATCGCTACACCTTTGTGTTGTGCACTTTTAACTCGTAGCGAAATCGCTACATCTTTTCACTTAACACTTTCTTCCTGCTTCGCCAACGAAATTTCAACATGTAGGGAAATCGCTACAACTTTTCCACTTAACGCTTTCTCCTTGCTTCGGCTAGCGAAATTTTAACATGTAGCGAAATCGCTACAACTTTTCAACTTAACGCTTTCCCCTTGCTTCAGCTAGTGAAATTTCAACATGTAGCGAAATCGCTACAACTTTTCAACTTAACGCTTTCTCCTTGCTTCAGCGAAAATCCAACATGTAGCGAAATCGCTATAGTTTCTCGACTTAGCTTCTTGGCCTCCAACATGTCGTGAAATCATGATAGTTTGCCTTGCGCCTTCTCTCTCCTCATTTTTGTCGTGAAATCGTGACACTTCCGACTGTGCCTTCTCTCTCCTCATTTTTGTCGTGAAATCATGACATTTTTGGTTGTGCCTTCTCTCTCCTCATTTTTGTCATGAAATCGTGACATTTTTGACTGTGCCTTCTCTCTCCTCCGACTTGTCACGAAATCGTGATAGAAAACATGTCGCGATATCGTGACAGTTTTCTAACTTGTCTTTTTCTTCGAATTTTAGAAACTGGGTCACTTCTGTTTTCTAGGAATTGCACTTTACATAATCTGACTGTCCTTTGAACTTCTGTCTTCTGCATCTGAATGACTCCTGAACTGTCTGTCCACTGCATCATTAGATCTAACTGCCTGTGTTGACAACAATGACAAACTTCTTGCAACACCTTGCTCAACAATCTCCCCCTTTGGAATTGTTGGCAACACCTGTGTACATTCCTGTAACTCTTCTCCCCCTTTGTCAATAATACCAAAGGGCTGCTGCAGACTCCCCCTGAGTCCATCCTCACAATTCTCAGGCACAATTTGTTGCATCTAGCACAAATTATGATCATGAGCAAAAGAATAGTCAAATACTCAAATGCTCCCCCTGAGAAAGTGATCCCTGTAGCTAGTCACTTCTTAGGAAGTGTGACTACTCCTAATTTGCTTCGAAGGTACTCAAACACTTCCTTGGGCAAAGGTTTTGTAAAAATATCTGCTACTTGTTCTGTAGTTGGGACAAAATCCAGTTTAACTTCTCCTTCTGCAACTTTCTCCTTCAAGAAATGATACCTTATAGCAATGTGTTTTGTCCGTGAGTGCATTCTTGGATTCTTAGAGATGTTAATTGCACTGGTGTTATCACACTTAATTGATATTGGTTCACTGAAATTAATACCAAGATCTTTCAAAGTTTGTTTCATCCACAAGACTTGTGTACAACATGTTGTTGCTGCAATATATTCTGCCTCAGCTGTAGATAAAGAAACTGACTCTTGCTTCTTATTGTGCCATGCAACCAATCTGTCCCCCAAGTAGAATGCACCTCCACTGGTACTCTTTCTGTCATCAACACATCCAGCCCAATCTGCATCTGAATATGATATAAGAGTGAAGTCTTTGCCTTTTGGATACCACAACCCATACTCCATGGTGCCCTTGAGATACCGAAAAATCCTTTTAACTTCTTGTCACATGAGTCTCTTTGGGATCGGCCCGAAATCTAGCTACCATGCAAACTGCCTGAGAATATCGAGTCTAGTAGCTGTTAAATATAGTAAACTTCCAATCATAGATCTGTACATGGTTTGGTCTACAGGTGGAGATTTGTCTTCTTTACTCAATTTGCAGCCTGTTGTCATGGGAGTGCTAACTGGCTTATAGTCCTCCATAGTGAACCTCTTTAGCATTTCTTTCACATATTTGATTTGGGAAATGAATATGCCTTTCTCATTTTGATTAACTTGTAGCCCAAGAAAGTAAGACAGTTCACCAATCATAGACATTTCAAATTCATTCTGCATCTTATTTGCTAAGTCTTTACAAGATTCATCTTTGTTGTTGCCAAATATGATATCATCTACATAGACAACTAGAACAATGAGATGCCCACCTTCTATTTTTACATACATATTACTGTCCACTAAACCTTTCTTGAATCCCTGTTGAGAGAGATAGTTATCTAGCCTTGCATACCATGCCCGTGGTGCTTGTTTTAATCCATACAATGCTTTCTTTAATTTGCAGACAAGGTTAGGATCCTCACTAATTTGAAATCCATCCGGTTGTTCAATATAGACCTCTTCTTCGAGTTTCCCATTTAAAAAGGCAGATTTTACATCCATCTGATAAACTCTGAAGTTTTTGTGAACTGCTAAGGCCAGAAACATTCTAATTGCTTCTAATCTGGCCACTGGAGCAAAAGTCTCTTCAAAATCAATGCCTTCGACCTATGCATATCCTTTACAAACCAGTCTTGCTTTGTTCCTAATGACCTGTCCGTCTTCATTTAATTTGTTTCGAAATATCCATTTGGTGCCGATTACATTCTTATTTGCAGGTCTAGGTACTAATTCCCAAGTTCTGTTCTTTTCAATCTGATCTAACTCTTCATTTATTGCCTTCATCCAGCTATCATCTTTGCTTGCTTCATCTATGTTTTTGGGCTCAATGCTAGATAAAAGAGAGTAATTACTTATTACTTTCCTTCTTGTCTGAATACCAATTGTGGGATCTCCAATTATTTGGTCTCTTGGATGATTTTTCTGCCGACTACCTATTTTGAATTTCTTGTTTTCTTGCACCTCTGAGTCATCGACTAATTCATCTGAATCAAACGTAGATTTATTTTCTGTTTCATTCACCTCATCTCCTTCAACGACTTCTTCATAGATTGGGTAGTTTTCCTCAAGGTCAGCTAATCGTTTCCCAACTTCATCGAATTTAACGTCTGCACTGTCCACAATTTTCTTGAGTCTCTTGTTGTAGCATTTGTAAGCTTTGCTTTTTGATGAATACCCAACAAAAACACCTTCATCTGCTCTATCTTCAAACTTCCCAAGGTTGTCATCTATTTTTCTGATGTAGCACCTACAGCCAAATATTTTGAGATGTTTTGTTGTTGCTTTTCTACCAAACCACAACTCATAAGGTGTTTTGCATTCATGAGTTCTTAACATATATCTGTTTTGGATGTATACTTGCAGTGTGAACTGCTTCTTTCCAGAATCTATCTGCTATTTTATTTTCTGCCAACATGGTGCGTGCCATTTCCTGTATAGTTCTGTTCTTTCTTTCTACTACGCCATTCTGTTGTGGAGTTCTAGCTGCTGAATATTGTCTCCTGATACCATGTTTTTCACAGTATTCTATAAATTCATTCGAAATGAATTCTCCTCCTCTGTCTGATCGTAAGCATTTGACTCTTTTTCCTGTTTCATTCTCAACTAGCTGTTTGAAGGTTCTGAACATTTCAAAGGCTTCTGTTTTATCTTTTAGAAAAAATATCCATGTCATTCTGGAATAATCATCGATACACAACATAAAGTATTTGTCGTCGTTAATGCTTTGAGTTCTCATGGGTCCACATAAGTCTGTATGAATAAGTTCCAAGGGCCTGCTAGTGTGGTATTCTTTTGTTTTAAATGAGACTCTGGTTTGCTTTCCCTTTTGACATGAAGCACAAACATTGTTTGAAGGTTTTTTAATGGTTGGAATATCTCTCACTGCTTGTTTCGAGCTGATTTTCACCAGATTATCAAAACTTATGTGTCCAAGCCTCTTGTGCCACAGCCAGTTCTCTTCTTCTTGTCCAATGAAACACGTACCTTCTGAAGTTTCTGAGAGTGTGTACAGATTTCCAGACGTCCTTGAACCGGTTGCTATCAATTTTCCACTGTTTATTTTTTTGACTTCACAACCCTGCTTTTTGAAGACTACTTCATGTCCTTTATCACAGATCTGACTGACACTTAACAGGTTGTGTTTCAAACCATCCACAAATAAAACTTCTTCGACTTGATTTTCCCTTCACTAATTTTGACAGATCCTTTTCCTATTATTTTGGCTCCATCATTATTTCCAAACTTCACAGAGCCACCCTCATATTTCTGTAGTTTTTCAAATTTTTGTTTATCACCTGTCATATGACTTGAGCAACCACTGTCAAGAATCCACGGTACACATTTATTCTGAGCCCTGAACGTTGTCTGCACTATTAAAGATTCCTTTTCTTCCCTGAGTTGTTCTTTCTGTTTCCATTCTGTTTTGACTATGGTATTGGGTTCTAACTTGGATTTCCCCTTTTCAGAATCTTGCACATATCTTTCAGAAATAATTCTATTCTGTTTTGCCCTATATGGTTGAGTTCTTCTTTTCTGAGATTGATTTGAAACAGAAGTACTATGACAGTTTCTAGCAATGTGCCCAAAGTTGTGACAATTAAAGCATTCTACTTCATAACTCATTAGAGGAGCAAAAGTATTTCTACTAGTGAAACTTCTTGGACCTACATTATACTTGCAGTCAGCAATTTTATGCCCATAACCATTACATTTGAAACAGAAACCATAAAAGTAATGATTGAACCTGAAAGATGGTCTTTGCCAGGTTGTTGCAGGAGCCTTAGATCTTCTTTTCTTTTGATGTGTGACCTTGGTAAAGCCCTCATTGTCAGTTCCTATTTCAGGACTGGCATTACTGCTTTCATTTGCCTGATTTGTTTTTCTTTCAACAGCCTGTTTCTTGTCTTTACTCTTTTCACATTCAACATTGCTTGCCTTTGGTCCGTTTGATGATTCTCCTTCAATAAAGCCCAGACCGAATTTGATACCTGCGGGTCTTTGATCGCTTAGGATTTTGTCCAGCTTCATCGAGCTTTCTTCACGTTTGAAATGGCAGCTAATTTTTTGATCCAGCTCTTGTATCTGTATTCGAAGACCAACATTTTCTTCTTCTAATTTGCAGCAATAATCTATCTTCGTGGTTACCTGAATTTCCAGATCTTCGAACATTTTCTTGTATTCTTCTGTCTGTATTTTTAAACTGGTTATAATGTCATTTGCATCCTCAAGCTTTCTTAAAAGTTTTTTATTCTTTCTCTTCTCAGATTTCCATTCTTCAAGAGCAGAAACCAGCTCACCTTCTAAATCAACTTCAGCCTCAGCTTTTTCAATAGATACTTTAGGGTTCATACCTTCTCTCTTTTCTGGGTTTTTTGCCTCTTCTAATTTTTCTACTTCAAACGCCATAAAGAGAGCTTCACCTGTTCCTTCTTCAGAGTCTTCACTAGAGCTGTCCTCTGAAGAATCTGCATTTCGGGAGATAAAACTTTTCTTTTTGAAATTGCCTTTTCTGAAGTTTGTCTTCTTCCTCCATTCACTTCTTTCTTGATGCGGAGTTTCTTCACCTTTGTTCTTGTCATTGAGAGGACATTTGGTAGCAAAGTGTCCAATGCCTCCATAATTGAAACATTTAAAAGGTAGCTTTCCTTTGTATTTTCCTTTTCCTTTTCTCAGTTTTTTGACAAAATTTGCTTCCATTTCATCTGAAACATCCTCTTCTTCAGACTCTTGTTTTGTGTCTTTGCCTTTTAGTACTTTGAAGGCTGCTTCTCTATCTGTGGGATTAGATCTTCCTATTCTCATTTCAAAAGCAGTCAAAGAACCATGCATCTCATCCATACTAAAATGATTTAGATCTTTAGCTTCTTCTATGGCTGAGACTTTCGAATCAAACCTTGGAGGGAGAGATCTTAATACCTTTTTCACAATCGTAGCATCATCCATATCTTCGCCGAGACCTCTGATCGAATTTGTGATTCCATTGACTCTTAGCATGAAAGCCTCTATGTTCTCATCATTGTCCATCTTTAAGGATTCGAATTGAGCTCGGTGTGTTTGAAGCTTGGCCTCCTTGATCCTATCGTCTCCTTCATGAATGTTCTCTAGTTTATCCCATACATCTTTTGCGGATTCACAGTTTATGATTTTGACTAGCTCACTGTCCACTAATCCACACATGATGGCATTTTTTGCTTTCGAATCATTTTCAAATGCCTTCTTACCGGTAGTGTCTGTTGGAGCAGTGGTGGGAGCTTTGTAACCATTTACTACTGCACCCCAGATGTCAAAACCCAACGCACGGAGATAAGTCTGCATTCTTATTTTCCAAAAAGCATAGTTAGTTCCATCAAACAATGGTGCTTTGTTTGAGGAGAAACCTTCACCACTTGCCATTGCATCACTTCCAAGATCACCTTAGCTGATTGAGCCTGTTCAGGAACTTGGCTCTGATACCAATTGTTGTAATCACAGTGACACTGAGAGGGGGGTGAATCAGTGTGATCTTTAAAATTTCTAATACATATAGTTTTAAATCCAATAGCTATTTAAAACTGATAAAAGAAATATCAAATGCAGCAAGAAAGCATGACACACACAACACAGTTATTTAACGAGGTTCACCAATGTGGCTACTCCTCAAAATGACTGCTTGGACTACCATCCAAATCCAGCCAATGCAAAGCTACAACTTTACAATATCTTTTACCAGCACCAACTGGAAGGAGCACCAACCCCTTAGCTTTATCTGTTTCAAATAGAATGGAGCACCAACTCCTAATTTACCAACACCTACTGGAAAGAGGCACCAACCCCTTATGCCAAGCTGCAACTTGGAAGTCAATAAAGATAATAAAAGTGACAGAATAAAACTTTCACGTTGTTTCTTATAGTCTGCTATTTTTTTGCATTCTACTGCTTCTGCGCAAAATGCTTCGCACTGTCCGACCGCTTCTGTGTACTTCTTCGCACTCTCTGCTGCAATCGGATGATCGATCACTTCTACTGTCTGTGCACTATCACTTTGCACTTAGAACTCCACCTCTACACCTTGCGCTCTTCATTCACGCAATCATGATACGCAGACTCGAACTACGACTTCGTAGTCTGCTCGACACGAACTTCACTTGCGCAATCACTCTGCTCGCATTCGCACATTATCTTCCACAGCACACACTCAAACTCGAAGTATCCCTACTTTTATAGAAGAAATTTTAGGAACAAATCCTAAACAACAGTCGACTGTAACCCTAAGAATGTCGGCTGCAAAACCCTAGAATTTGTCGGCCCAGATTCAACTTTGTCGGCCTCAACTTTTCCTGAACAACAGTCGGCTGTAACCCTAAGAATGTCGGCTACAAAACCCTAGAATTTGTCTACTACAAACCCTAGAAATTGTCGGCTATGAACCCTAAAATCTGTCGACTACAAAACCCTAAAATCTGTCGGCCCAGATCCAACTTCTACTGCCACCTCTGTCACCTTCCTGTAACTATTGCCACGAAATAGAAACATGTCGTGATATCGTGACACTTTTTGAAACCGTATGCCTTCTTGTCCTTGCTGTCATGAAATCGTGACCCTTTTGGCCTTTGATAGCTTTGCCACCGTTCTTGTCATGAAATCGTGACACTTCAAACTTTTGCTGACGTCATCCTCATTCTTGTCGTGAAATCATGACGCTTTCGGCTTCCAGTGGCTTTTCTTGCAACCTGTCATGAAATCGTGACACTTTTAGCTTTCGCTGACGTCATCCTCATCTTTGTCATGAAATCGTGATGCTTTCGGCTTTCGTACATTTCTTGCTTCATGCAGCAGCGAAATCGCTACAACTTTGTGCCTTGTGCTTCCAACTTTGCTTCTACCCGTGAAACTTTGACTTGTAGCGAAATCGCTACACTTTCGTGCCTTGCACTTTCGACTTGTAGCATAATCGCTACACCTTTGAGTTCTGCACTTTTGACTTGTAGCGAAATCGCTACACCTTCGTGTTGTGCACTTTTGACTCGTAGCGAAATCGCTACACCTTCGTGTTGTGCTTTTTCAACTCGTAGCGAAATCGCTACACCTTTGTGTTGTGCACTTTTAACTCGTAGCGAAATCGCTACATCTTTTCACTTAACACTTTCTTCCTGCTTCGGCCAGCGAAATTTCAACATGTAGCGAAATCGCTACAACTTTTCCACTTAACGCTTTCTCCTTGCTTCGGCCAGCGAAATTTCAACATGTAGCGAAATCGCTACAACTTTTCAACTTAACGCTTTCTCCTTGCTTCGGCCAGTGAAATTTCAACATGTAGCGAAATCGCTACAACTTTTCAACTTAACGCTTTCTCCTTGCTTCGGCCAGCGAAAATCCAACATGTAGCGAAATCGCTACAGTTTCTCGACTTAGCTTCTTGGCCTCCAACATGTCACGAAATCGTGACAGTTTGCCTTGCGCCTTCTCTCTCCTCATTTTTGTCGTGAAATCGTGACACTTCCGACTGTGCCTTCTCTCTCCTCATTTTTGTCGTGAAATCGTGACATTTTTGGTTGTGCCTTCTCTCTCCTCATTTTTGTCATGAAATCGTGACATTTTTGATTGTGCCTTCTCTCTCCTCCGACTTGTCGTGAAATCGTGACAGAAAACATGTCGCGATATCGCGACAATTTTCTAACTTGTCTTTTTCTTCGAATTTTAGAAACTGGGTCACTTCTGTTTTCCAGGAATTGCACTTTACATAATCTGACTGTCCTTTGAACTTCGTCTTCTGCATCTGAATGACTCCTGAACTGTCTGTCCACTGCATCATTAGATCTAACTGCCTGTGTTGACAACAATGACAAACTTCTTGCAACACCTTGCTCAACAGTAAGTAGCCTGTTCCTTATGCAATTCATTTTTCTGGGCTAACATGGTTTCCAATGCAATCTCAGTGGCTAATATGTATAAGCAGAATGGCACTCCTAGTATAGGAGGAGCCAATACTGGTAGTGAAGCTATATATTGATTTATTGCATCAAAGATAGCCTGACACTCATCATCCCAATGGAATGTGACCCCCTTGTGCGGTAACTTGTTCATGGGTCGACACTTGTTCGACAATTATGCAATGAAGCATTTGATGAACATGACCTTACCCTACAGGCTTTAAAGCTGCTTATTGGTATTCAGGGGAGGCATCTCGAGTATTACCTTGACCTTATTAGGGTCCACTTCGATGCCTCATTTAAAGACTATAAATCCCAAGAGTTTTCCTGATGTGATGTCAAAGATGCACTTCTTGGGGTTCAATCTCATGTTATGCTCAATAAGGCAATTGAGGACTTTGCGCAAGACATCGAGATGCTCATGGTGTAATAAATATTTGGCCAGTAAGTCATCCATGTAATATTCCAATATATTATGCATATAATCATGGAATATGTATGTCATGGTGTGTTGGTAGGAAGCACAAAAATTTTTAAGACCAAAAGATATGACCTTATAGCAAAATGTTCCCCAAGGTGTTGTAAATGTCGTTTTGAGCTAGTCTTCCAGATTGATACGAATCTGATTGTACCCAGAGAAACCATCCATGAGGGATAAAATTTTATGGCCCACTATGGCATCTACTAGGGAATCGATGCTTGGCAAAGGAAAATCATCCTTAGGACTCACTTTGTTTAGGTCTCAAAAGTTGGTGCAAATGTGAATCCTCCCGTCAGGCTTCTTAATAGGAACCATGTTGGATAACCATGGTGTATAGTTTATAGAAATGACAAAACTGGAATCCAACAACTTCTATAGCTCATATTTGACCATTAGGGCTACTTTCAGATGCATATTTCTTAGCTTTTACTTAACTGGTTTGGCCTTGGGATCAAGCATCAGATTGTAGGTGATTCGATTTGGATCTAGTCCTCGCATGTCTTTATAGGACCATGCAAAATCCTCCTTCTTATCTATGATAAGGGCTATGTAATTGGCTTGCTCTTTGAGGGATAGGATTTTCCCTAATTGATACATTGAGGATTCTTAGAATTTGAGATAATATATTTGTCAATCATTGGCTCGATTGACATATGCGACCCCTCCTCCAACTGGTGGGGAGTAGGGATCAGGTGAATGTCATCAGCTATATTTAGATCAATAATTGGAACCTCAAGTTCCTCATCAATATGAAAACATCATGAGTAGGCCTTAGAGATAAATTAAATGGTTGCAACATCTCATCGCAAGGCCAGTACTCAGAAGGTGATGGGGGAGAATCTCCTTGATCGAATTCAATTACCCCCAAGTCGAGGTGCAATGGATTCAGTGGGCTATTCAGATCTTACAAGGGCTCGAACAGGTCTATGGAAATCATATTTATGGATGGATGATTTTCCCTAGGTGGTTGATGGTGTCCATGGACATCAAGATATCACAAGACTTCTAGAGGTGGTTGCGGTGAAGGCTGAATGACCGAAGGCGGTTGGTGTGACTGCGAGCGAGCTTGCTCCTCTAAAGGTAGAAGTTGTCACCATATTAGATTGTGTAATGGTAACATGTACAAATAGAACTCATCATAATCATCCATAAGGATGATCCACATGTATTCTCCATCAGAGCTAGTAGAGTCAATCGGTGTGACTGTATAGTCTGACTCGTCATCAGATGTCCACTCATAAGGGAATCCTAGAATCTCTTCCTCACTATCATGGGGAAGAGTGTGCAAACATTCACCTCTATCATAATATTAGATGACATCATGAGGTGGGTCATCATCTCCCAAGGTTATAGGGAAGTAGTCCTCTACTGAGTAGATGTGATTGGGGTTGGCATAAGGATCTCATGCAAGCTCATCCCTAAATTCTAGAGTCATGCACTCTAAGCTATCTGTGAGGACATCAAGGGGCACAAGTTTGTTATGTCCCAAACCAGAATTTTCATAAGGTATTTGATATTGCATCTAATAAGGAACATGAGTGCCTTACTCATACAAGATCAACCCATAACCATACCTATTATAGAGATGAAGATACTTCATGGCAAATTATAGGTTGGACATGTAGTTGATGTCCTCAAAAAAGGGCTCTTCATCCTCTTCCTACTATTGATAAGGCTTGATGCCATAGTCAAGGCCCCCATAGATGAAATTCATTTGATTAGGGGGAAGACCAAGAGATACGATAGTACCTATAAGAATATGAGTTTGATTCATGTCTTGTACCAACTCGATGGTAGGAGTGGTTGTGACATTCCTAACCATCTACTCTCTAAAACTAGTGGAAGCTAGATGCATGATAACCTATGGCTACAAAGAAGGAGGAGATGGGAGCAAGTCTCGAATTGACTCAATATTTTCCTCATGTAGTAGCTCCTCATATACTGGGCTAGGAGTCTCACTTGTGGAGATGGTGGATATGGTCGAAGGGCTCTCATCAATAGGCCTCTTCCCCGTGTCTCTTGGTTGTGGATTCACCAATGATGAAGGCATGTATGGGGATGTTGAATATAAGGATGGTATGGTATGAGATGATGATGGATTGAATAAATGTGATGGTGATGGAGTTAGACCTTTATTGAATTCATTCGGTTGAAAATCCATGTGGCTGGATGACAAGGTAGACTCAGGGATCTGTTGCACCATGTTGCAATACTTGAAGGATTCTAGGTCTATGGGGATGACATGAACTTGCCCTTCATAGATGTATTTTAGGTACTGGTGAGCAATCTAAGAGACACACTTCATATCCCTGATCCAAGGTCTACCCAGCAATATATTGTATGCCATATCACCCTCCAAGATGTGGCATAGTTTCGGTATGGTATTTTCCCCACCTGAATGGGTAGGACTATTGTGTTTATTGTTGAGCATATGGCATCATTAAATTCTCTAAGGATGTAGGTAGACACGATAATATGGGATGTTGGTAGCTTCAGATGCTTGAGAGCTATTGTAGTGATGATTTTTATTAAAGACATAGTGTCTATCAACACTCTCTTATAAGGTGTTCCATTTACACATGTGATGATATGCAAATGGGGATCCACCATATCATTTGGAACCATTTTAAGCTTATCTTATCAAAAGGTAATCATCGGTTCCATGCATTGTCGCACATGCCCCACAAAATTGTTGAAGGAGTTAGACTCTTGGAGATAAAACTCTATCACCTTAAGGATATCCATTAAAGCTTCTCTATGAGGTGATGATTGTTGAATGATCTCATAGATGGAGATTCAGGTAGATTTCATCCTTAGGCTTTGAGCGAGCTTGCTCTTAATTGTGACCACAATCCTAGGTGGGAGGTTCGACACAAGAGGCAGTAAATTCTACGACATCAAAGGAACATCGCTTTGAGTTTTAGGTGGTATGACTGGAATTGGGTACCACCTATTCCTAGTTACAATGTTGATCATGCTGACATACCCTTGTTGAGGGAGTGCATGATGAACCTCATTTACCTGGGGCACTGGCTTGGCCTACTTCGCATGGGCAAGAAAGGGGTCTTTAGACACCTCCATTTTTTGGTTGTTCAGCATGATAGGGTTGTCTACCTGAAGAGTGTTCCTATCGATCATGTCTTGCACCAAATGCTTAAACTTATAGCACATCTACACATCATTCCCATTTTTCCTATGAAACTTACGATATAGGTATTCTTGGTATCCTTTGGGCTTTGGTGCACTTGGGTCGATAGGTTGACTCTCAGGCAGATTGATCAAATTAGCCACTAAGAGGTACTCAAAAAATGATTCCATAGACTCTACAATGGGTGTGAACTATCACTTGGGGAAACACTATTGATTTTTCTCTTGTTTATTTTGGTTGTCCTTGTTATAGTTCCTAGGTGTGGCCTGATAATTCATATTTTTAGGCAGTGCAAGTTGTACTAGCCCTAGGATGCTAATGACAACCTGATTCACTATTGTTGTCTTAGGCTATATTGGGGTATTCTTAGCATTCTTATTCCACTCCTTCTTGCAATGCTTTACAATATCTTCGTCTTGAATCTTGATGTCCTCAATCATTCTAGATTACGCTAGGGCATCCTCAAGAGTTGGATATTATTGTAGCTACAAAAATAAGGATATCGGATTTAGGTAGCTCTTAGCAAACATCTGAGTCAACTTAGACATGGGGAGTAGATAAGGTAGCTTGGCAAGCAATGCTCACCACCTATTTCCATAATTTACTATTAACTCATCATCATATTGTTTCAACCCAGCGAGATTAGCCAGTGTTATCTTCCTCTTGGTGTTGAACGTGAAGTGTTCTAGGAATGCATCTACAAGTTGATCTAGGTAAACCACTCCATGGTAGGGCCAGAGAGGGTAGTCATTAATGTCTACAAAAGCAAAGCATCATTTTCCTAGATGCTAAAGCATTGACTCAAGAATTTGGTGACATGTTCCTACGCATCTTCTTCTCCCTTAAAGGTAGCCAACTAAGGTATCTTAAACTATTTTGTATAGGGAGGGGCAGGCACCAAAGGATGAAGGGTTTGACTATGTAACTGGTGCAAAGTGGGATTTTAAGATCCAAACCTAGAGTTCTTGTTCTCTACTGACTCTAGGTGCTCTAATAGTACCTTATATGCATTAGAGGATTTGATCTCCATGCATTAGAGGATTTGATCTCCTCTTCTTTGCTCTTATCCTACGATGGAGGACGAGGATCCTTAGGACTATTTTGGGGTGGTGGCATATCACCCCCCTACCTTGGTAAGGAATTTCCAAATATTCTACTTTTATCTCATGCTCAGTGTAAGCCCCATGGGACATCTCTCGATATGGTCTATAAAGAGGGGTATCTACCCATTGTGGGTGCCCTATGTTTGGCCTGGGATGCAAGCCCCGATCTAGCCTAGGAGGTCACAGAGGTAACATTGGATAAGGCCTAGGAGATCTATCTTGAATAAGAGTGGGTTGCCTCGCATGTAATTCCAGTCTATATGTTCTAGGGGTAATGGCCATCTCACATAAATTTTTTTGGAATCGCTCATTGATTTACCATTTTATTCTTTCTTTCTCAAGTTGATGCAAGCGGTCTAGTTGCCCTTTGTCTCATCGAAGCTACTTGAATTGTGCTTGGCATTATGTATATCTTGTAATTTCTTGATTGATCTATTCCACTATTCGGGACCTAGGAGACCTAGGGGTCTTACCTTGAGGTCTACCTCATTCAATATAATCTATGATATCCATCATGCACTTCCCTTGATCAAGGACCATTGCATTTACTTGAGTTTTAGGCCTAAGCATGTGCTCATTGTACTCAACAAGTGAATAGGCACATCGTGCGTAAGTGATATACTACTATTGAGTATAATTGGGGATTTTCTCATGCCTTCATGGATGAGGAAGGGAAGGGTAGATTTTTCTTGCCCTAAGTGATGAGTATTATATTCATCATGTTGTCTAGGTTGTTAGACCCTATTAGGATGATGTAGAGGTAATGTATGTCAACCTGCTCTGCCTAATGTGTGAAGTCATGCTCTAGCCCATAAATGGGTGTGTCAAGCCTATCAAGCATGTGGATACATGGCATCATTCTGTATACTTGCACCTTAGTGCACTATTTCCTTTCATCAAGGAAGGCATGTGATGTGTCTACATATCGAGAACACTCTCCCAGGTAAGGTCCATCACCCATAGGGGTGTCTTGCATAGGGATCCCTTATAGGTGTGGTTCACACCCCAATATTTTGGGACTTGGGTGAGTAGAGGCTCACCAAAGAGGTATGACCAAATCCCTAGGACTAAAGCAGAGATGACTCATATCTTCTAGTCCACTCTCTGCAGCTTCCACCCATGATTGAACTTGGCTACGGGTGCACATCATTGTGAATCTCTACCAACCCTAAATGATTATCTCCTTTATAAATTCTTAATGAAACAACACACAAGAAAGTAAACACTCAATAAAAAATAAGTGATTATCTCTTTTAAATTTTAGATGTTAATCCCTAAACTTTTTTGTGTGTTTCAGATGTGTTGTTTGTAAAGATGACCTTGTGTCATGTGTTTGAAATCTTGTTGGATGATAATCTTGTGTTTAATTGGATTTCACCTGTATGCTTGTAGCTTGACAACCAAAAATGAAATTCATGGTCACGTAAACCCCCCAAAATGTGGAGATGAAACCCACACCCAGGCAGGGAGCATAATTCTTGCCGATCCTCACTCAGCACCTCGTGCATAGTGATATAGAATGCATGTTATTTTGCATCGTTAGGACATATCTTGGAGTCGATATTGGCAAATAATAAGGTTTAATAGGATTTGCGGCAATGGATGGATATGAAAGCCATCGTTGTTTACCTCTATTAGTGTTTGGTGATGAAATCCAACTCACTAGCATTCAAGTGAAGTGTGGTGTGTGTGGTTCTTTTTAAGCCAAAGAAATTAAAAAATGAAGTATTCGATGATCATTCATTAAATGCATGCAAAAGTACATTTTACTTTCAAAAATCTAGATAAAAATATACCTACAAGATGCAAAACCCTAAATAATGGCCTACCCATTAGGTAGCCTACATGTACACAAACCATACAAGGACATCATAGCTTAATTTTTTTTATTTTATTCTTTTTTTTTTTTTTTTTTGCATTTATAAGAAAAAGAAACTATTTTTCTACCTTTCTAGCAAACAAAGCATGTGAGAAAAATCAAATTTCAGCAATTTATGACTGTGTAATAGAAAACCATAAGTTCATGTACCTACCTTATCACCTGGGGAACCTGTTGTTTCTGGCATCTAAGTAGAAAAGGCTCTATTTTGTGGCCATCCTAGGGTGGAATGGCTTCTATTTTGATGGTTTTCCCAGGGTGGGATGGTTGTGTGGTCATCCTAGGGTGGCACAAGAAGCAGTCCAAAGGTTGTTTCAGGCCAGGACGACCAGTACCTGCAACAGAAACCAAGAAAAATTTGAGGTTAAACCTTCAATTAAGAAATAGGTATAGGGTCCCACTATGATATCCATTGAATTAAGGGAAAAATGGTGCACCTAAGAGTGTTAAACAATATGCATCTAAATCTGGTGTTTAAACAAGCATTGCAAAAGGATAAATTTAAGCAACCATATAAGCCAAATAAGTGCAAGAAAAGGTGTTTCTCTTTATTTCATTTGGTAAATAAGAAAAATGGTTACATATATGTACCCTTGAGGTCTATTAATATGATACAATTATTTACAAAATTATGGGTGCCCAAGAATCAAGTCCTTTCAAAGAAGCTCGTGTGCACTTCCAATGTTCTTCCTCATACCCACAATTGAGTTGGGAGAACATATGATGCCACCACTTTTTTCTATGGTATTTTGATCTTTTATTACTTCCTCATGTGTTTTATGAAGCTGCACCTATGCACAAGGAAACCAGAATCATTAAATAGCAAGTGTGTATATTGAAAATATGCAAACCCCATAGGCACTAAAAGGTTATAAAACATGAATATGTAATATGCCTATATAAATCAGCTCCAAATGACTTGAAATCATATAGGTATGTAAAATATATGGTTTTGGGAATATATTACTGAAAACAGATTCAAAATTGCATCCTATGGCATGGCGTAATCGCAGTGCGCTTTTCCAACATGTAAAATCCAAAGCAAGCAATTTCTACTCCTAAACATATCCAAAACACATAAAAATTGGAAAGAATATATAAAATGACATTTAAAAACAAATCATGTGGTCATATTTGCAAAATAAATAACATTTTCATGTGCATATCCAGATGAGCTCCGTAGACCTACATAAGACCCTACAAAACACTAAAAATATGATATCTCGCTCAATATAGCTCCAAAATACATGAAATTTGGAAATAATGTTCATATAATAATCTATAATATGAATAAAAAATAACAGTAAATAAATAATACACATATCTATCATCATAACTTGCAGGGATGGTGGGGGTTGTCATAGAATGAGGACCATCCTAGGGTAGGATGACCACAAATTTTGCACCTATTTTGTCAAAAATTCCTCTATTAATTGGTCAAAAACCCTCCTACTAGTTTTGTAATCAAATTTTGTGGTGAAATTCACTCAATTGATCCAATTTTGTAAACAAATTGTGCCTCCTAGATCACTCACAAACCTCCTTCACTGGGTAGAGATTCTAAGAGAAAAAGGTACAAAAAGGTGAGGGGAAATCTTGGTAGCACTCTATTTCTATGTATCAAATATCCTCTCTATATTTTATGTGGAAAATAGATCCACTTTATAGCCAAATTAGACCTTTGGGCAAAAGGCATACGAGGTCATGCAAGGCAAGAGGTGCCATTTGGCCAACAGGATGGCATGCATTGGAGGGAGAAGAGAATATCCATATTTAGCCTCCCTCATGCAATATGTCATAAGTATGTTGCATCCTCTAAATTGCATGCTTAAATAGGTAGGGCAAATAGCAGTTTTTGGGTGCCATTTGTACAAATTTGACTTTTTGGGAGTCAAACATTGTGGTCATTCCATCTTAGGACAGCCAGTTTACCATCATCCCTGGGTGGGATGATCACAAAATGTGACCATCCCAGGGTGGGATGGTCATGCCTATGTGGCCTAAAAGCTCCCAAAATTAGGGTAGAGCCTTCCAAGAGTGGTTTGTACCACTGTAAAACCTCTAAGGGTTTCCCAAGTGGGGCATATGGTGTCAATTGGACCTTGTCTTGGTCACCTAATCAAATTGACCAAATTTTAGTGTCTACTCATAGGCCCACATAGACTCCAAACAACAATGAACTTGGTAAGTTCACATTTGATATGTCTAAAGTTGGAGTCAATGGTATGCCACCACATGAGCCATGGTGCACTAGGCAACTGGATGGTCTTGATAGAGTCCTAGGGTAGTTAGGGTATAAACCCTCGGTTGCTCACTCTCATTCTATGAGTTCTCATAGTGAGAGCACACGTAGGACTATTAGAGAACTAGGAGAATGCTCTAAGCATTCTCGAAGTATACTTGCCCCATCGACCCACGCGGGCATAGATCACAGACAACACTAGAACGCAAATGTCATCTATATAGACAAAGGCAAGAGCATGGCAAACAAGTCTATTGGGGGTCACACCAACAAAGCTACCCAAATAGAAAAAATCCACCAGAGACCACATACGGCCGATCTTATAGATCGATCACAAAAATTGGTGTCAGAACAATGGCAACAGATCTTCCAAGATCAATTGGAAGATGTACGTGCAGAGCGTGAGCACCTCGAAAATGAGGATACTCAGAGATAGAGGTTGCTAAGGCAACATATTTTTGAGCAATGCATGCATGAGCAATGCATCCTTGATCAAAAGGAGCGTGTTGAGAGAGAGGATCGATTGGCTCATGCCAATTTACCCCCTCGGAGTGAATATAGGGAGCGCACTCATAGACGAGCTACTTCGTAGCCTGAATTGCACCTTGAACACATTGAAACTCATACTCGCCACATGGCCCAAAACATGATGCAACACCAAGCACTTGAACATCATGGGTATACATAGTATGAGGAAGTAGCAAGAGATGACCAAGAATAAGAATATCTTAAGATCTCCTTAGTGGACATGGAGGATGAGCCTAGTCCTCCACCTTGATCGAAGAAGAATTTACCTCCAAAGGCTCCTCAAAGACCTCTCAGAGAAGAGGAAATTCTATCTTTGAAGGCCTACAAGGCCTTGGCAGACAAGGTTAGAGCTATAGAGAAACAAGGGATGACTTATCAAAAGCCAACCTTGAACAAAATACACAATGAGCCTTTATGCCCTTCAGTGCCCATTCCAGCATATCCCGATCACTTCGAGATGCCAAAGCTGGAGAAATTTCAAGGAGAGGAAGATGCTCAAGAACATGTCATGAGCTTTATGGATATGTGCTTTCAGATAGAAAGCAATGATGCTCTATTGCTGAGAACCTTCATCACAACCCTTTCAGGCCCTGCCCGAGAGTGGTTCAATCAACTTAAGAGGCACAACATAACCAACTTTGAACAACTGGCTAATGTATTTCTTGAATGCTTCTCCTTCGATATCAAGAAGAAGGTAAACCTATCCGATCTGGCTGCTTTAATGCAACATGATGATGAGCCGATCATGGATTATGGGAAAATATGGAGAAAGTTGATGGAAAAGTTACCATTTTCTATTCTGACCATAGAACTAACTCAAATGTTCACAAAGAGTTGTGTGAAGCACATCTCATTACTACTGTAGTTGCAATAGTATCAAACATTTGAGGAGGCCTTGGTGCAAGCCAAGGTAATTGAGGACATCAAGTTACAGGAGGGTAACTTGAAGCTCTAAAACAAGGAGTGGAACAAGAAGAACACCCAAAATCAAAATCACCAGGCCAAGCCGACCCATGTGAACCAAGTGGTGTTAAACCTCCAGAAAGGGGATAAGGGGCAACAATAGAATTATCAAGCCCAACCTCCTCCTGCATGATATGATCAATGCAATAATAACAAGAAGGGTAAGAATAAAGAGCAATGCCCACCTCACTAGTTCACACCATTGTCAGAGTCGATGACATCGATATTCCATCAACTATGTGAGGCCAAAGCCCTTAACTTACCAGAGATCAAATTACAAGACCCTAACCAACCCAAGCCAAAAGGGTATAGGGATGATCTGTATTGCCCTTACCATAGAATGAAGGGACATGACATCGAAGGATGTTATAGTTTCAAACACGTGGTGCAAAACATGATCAAAAAAGGTGAGCTAATTATGGACAACCCTCAGGCTCTGGAAAACCAAAATATGGGGATCTTCAAGAACCCCTTACCGAATCATGAGCCATCGAGGAACAATGTTGGTCATGTGAATCAAGTGCGGGTGGAACCACCAACCCAAGGATTCATCGGCATGGTCAATGTTATCACAAGACAAGGGAGGTATGAGCGACCAAATCTACCTCCATATCAGAGTGCAAGTTGCACCCCCTCAAAGGCCAACACAAAATATGCTAGGCCCACCAACTAGACCGATGGTGACCATCAAGAGTAGGCTAGTTCAAAGCCTATAGACAACTCCAACAAAGTTGTCGATATATGAACTGATTCAATAGTCTCCTAAGCATAGGGAGATGCTCATGGACATCCTAAGGTCTATTGAAGTTCAGTCCCAAGACCTTGAAGCATTTACAAATTTTATGGGACATGTGCAACAATGTAGTGAGCCGATGATTCAATTCCATGATCACAAGATTAAAATGGTCTCTACTACTATAGCGGACCCATCAATACATATAATTGCATGTGTTAACCACATACCATTTAAATGGGTTTTGATTGACACAGGATTGTCAATCAACATTATTACTACCAAGGCATTGACATATCTAAAGTTGCCAAAATCACACATTGTACCTTCTACCTTCACTTTGAGAGCATTTAACGATGCACTATGCTCAATGGTAGGTACTATAGTTCTTCCAATTCAGGTTGGACTGAAGACCATCCCTATGATGTGTCATGTAATAGAGGGTGCCATGCAATATAACATCCTCCTAGGGAGGCCTTGGATTAGAGAAATGCATTGTGTTCCCTCAATTTTACATCAATGTATTAAATATATACATGAGGGACAAGTTCACATGGTTCCTTCCGATGAGGAGCCATTTAAATATGTGAACCTAGTAGATTTACCTAGAGATTTCATTCTCCCCTCAATGCACCTGGATATACGGCCGATATCACCCATCAAACATCTAGAAGGTAAATTAAAAGAAGTGTGTGCAGGACCTTCCACGTCAGCACCACAACTATCAGAGCACACAACAACAACTTCAACAAAGCCTACGACATCCAAGATGCTTAGGAATGACAAGAAGCTTAAGGTAGTTATGGGTGAAAAAGAGCCAAAGCAAGCACCCAAGGTAGCAACTATCGAGGTTCCTAGTCCCATGGATGAAGGGGATGCTCAAAATCAAGTCGAGGAGGCACCTCAACCTACCTCACCTGCTTCTTCAGTAGGGTCATCTGCACCATAGGTGACCATACATTTGGTTAATCCTAGATTTAGAACATGAAATTCATACCTTTTATCAAGACTACATAGGACATGGGCTGACCTCAAGCCCATCACTTTCCCATAGGGATGGTGGTACCACTAGGGGTGCCACCCAACCAAACAAATTTTATCTATGGAGGGCTTGACCAACTTGCAAATCACATGCCCATAGATGAGGATGATGATGAACCATTCTCGATGAATGTTCATTATTTGTCTAACCCTGAGTTCACCTTGCGCTATTTTGAACGTTACCATTGGCATGGTTATGATCTAGGCTTATTCGAGCAAGGGCATCGAACTCCCTATGAACCACAATATCAGTTGCCAACTGATAGGTTCAGGTTAGGCTACCATATAAGAGGATAGGATGAGCTTTTAGTAGCATCTCTCGATCATCTTAACCTCAGTTTAGGGGATGATGTGGATTGGAATCCTTATCACCCTAACCCTTCCTACATGCGAAGGGGTAATAGGCTGGTGACCTACATCTCTATTGAGCCACCTGAGATCTATCATGATAACATCATGGTAGAGGTCAATCCAGTAGACATTCCAAGAGCTAACTTGGACATTGAAAGTCATGAAGCTACCGATGACACTAGCATGTAGATCCAGAATCTAGGTATAGCAATAGACACTGAATCAAAAGTTGCTTCTGAGGAAGTGCAAGCAGAATCCATTATAGAAAGTGATGGACCAGAATGTGATTCTAGAATAGATGATAATGAGTAGTCCTCAAACAATGAATGATGTGAGGATGAAACTGAGTTGGCCTACTTAGGCCCTCTACATTTACATCATATGTTGCCCATGGAGATAGTGGGTGAGAATGAGGGAGCCCTCATTGATGATAATGGCTATGAAGAGTGGGCCTACCTTGGGCCTCATCTTGCTAATCGCCCGATTCTAGTATGATAGGGTGAAGGACTCATATATGATAGTGATGATGAGGATGAGACCGAGAGAGCCTATCTTGAGCCTCACTATTTACATCATCATCATGAACCGATTGACATCGATGAGATGTATCAGAGAGTCTATCCTAGCCCATGCCTCAGAGGGAGACCACCCAATTTAGATATGATTTATCATATAGTCTTCCCTGATCCACCGACATACATGCAGCTCCTTGAGCCAAGTGATCCCACTTTCTAATATATTCATAGACCGGATCCGGAGATCCCCATACCCCTAGAGCCACATCTTGGGTATGCGAATAGCATAGATAAGGTAGAATTGCACACACGTGGTCCTAGAGATCTAATCCATTCCATCAATATGATCTCCATTGATCTGACCACTCCACTTCACAATCCAGCTGATCCTTCCAAACCATTGTGTCTTAATCTAGATGCTATTGATTGGGATCACGCTGATTCACCACTAGAGCCTGAATATTTCTTCCCTAATGAAGAAATGTTGCAACCTTTCCATTTTATGCTAGGATGTGCACATGATGTTTATCACATTGAGGGAAATTTTGATGTAGGACCTTTAAACCCAGCTGATGACATCCACTTGATTCCTACGCCTCACCAACTTGAGGAGGGATCACATATGTCAATAGAGGAAACCTTTGATGTGGATATCAATGATGATCCCACTAATCCTAAGAAGGTTAAATTTGGAGAGAGTCTATCTCCTGATGAGCATGCCAACCTCATCCCTCTACTGAAAGAGAGACCTGATCTCTTTGCTTGGACATACAAGGATATGTTGAGACTAGATCCAAAAATGGTTACTCATAACCTTTCGCTAGACCCCTCTAAAAGGCCTATCAAGTAGAAGCTCAGGAAGATGCATCCAACCATCACTTTAATGGTTAAATATGAGTTGTAGAAGTTATTGGATGTAGAGTTTATTATCTCCATCGACTATCCAAAATGGGTATCAAACATGGTACCTGTAGGAAAACCTGATGGAAGGATCT
Source organism: Wollemia nobilis (assembly GCA_028583015.1). Taxonomy (NCBI): domain Eukaryota; kingdom Viridiplantae; phylum Streptophyta; class Pinopsida; order Araucariales; family Araucariaceae; genus Wollemia; species Wollemia nobilis. Next base: position 14,771,115 of record JAQPPZ010016881.1, read on the forward strand.
GTATCTATATGGATTTTAGAGACCTCAACAAGGCAACACCAAAGGATTCATTCCTATTGCCCAACATAGATGCTCTTGTAGATGCAACTACAGGTCATGAGATGCTCTCCCTTATGGATAATTTTTTTAGTTACAATCAAATTTAGATTAAAGTCAAAGACCAGCACAAAACCATATTCACAATGCCATGGGGAACATTATATTATAAATTTATACCATTCAGCCTTAAAAATGTTGGTGCTACATATCAATGAGCCATGACATACATTTTCCATGACTACATGCACAAAATCTTAGAATATTATATCGATGACTTATTGGCAAAGTCATTGTTGCATTCAGAGCATGCAGAGGTCCTCAGGAAGGTCTTCGATCACATGATAGAGCATAATGTCAGGTTGAATCCCAAGAAGTGTGTATTTGGTGTAACTTTAGGAAAGCTCTTGGGATTCATCATTTCTAAGTGAGGGATCGAAGTTGACCCAGCGAAGGTCAAGGCCATACTAGAAATGCATCCTCCCACAAATATCAAAGAACTAAGAAGCCTACAGGGCAAAGTAGCATCCATAAAGTGATTTATCACATAATTATCAGATAAATGCCGACCCATGAATCATTTGCTACACAAGGGGGTCCCATTCAATTGGGATGAGGACTGTCAAGTGGCCTTTGCTAAAATTAAGCAATACCTAGCAATGCTACCAGTGTTAGCTCCACCAAGACCAGATGTGCCTTTCTTGCTATATATATCAGCTACTGACTTTGCATTGGGAACCATGTTGGCCCAAAAGAATGTGTAAGACAAAGAGCAAGTGATATATTACATCAATCGCACCTTGGTGAGTTATGAGCTAGGGTATGCATACGTGGAGAAGTTGTGTTTAGCAATAGTATTTGCAATAAAGAAGTTGCATCATTACATGCTAAGTCATACGACGTATGTGATATCCAAACAAAATCCTTTGTAGTATATGATGAGCAAGACATATCATAATACACGTACTGCAAAGTGGATCATGCTATTGATAGAATTTGATTTGGAATTCATCAGCCAAAATTCCATCAAGGGATAGGTCATAGCTGATCAGCTGGTAGAGGCACCTCTCGAAGATAGTAGGCCTCTTGTCATAGAGCTTCCTGATGATGCAGTCTTTGCATTATCAGAATCTCCCAAACTCGAAGAACCAGATAACAAAGCTGACATGACTTTGTTCTTCGATGGTTCGAAGTGTGAGCAAGGGGGTGGTGCAGGAATTATCTTCTTCATGCCACAAGGTGCTCCAATGCCCTTGTCATTTAAGCTAGACTTCCCTTGTACCAACAACAATGTTGAATATGAGGCCCTAATCTTGGGCCTCCAAACAACTATCACCATGAAGATTAAAAGGTTAAACATCTTTGGTGACTCCCTTCTCATTGTCAATCAAGTGAAGGGACTTTTTCAATGTAGGTGTCCTATCCTGAAAGCTTATAAGGATCTTGTTGACACTTATCTAGCCCAGCTAGAGTGGTACGACATCGAGGCAATCCCTCATTCATCGAAAATATTTGTAGACACTATGGCATCTTTGGGATCTCTAATCCCTCAGAATCCATCTGCCAATTTTACTACCATTCATGTAAAGATGCTATCGCATGCCATGATGCAGCATGAGGCTCTCGATAATAAGGAATCAGTCAACATGATTCATATAGAACCAAACCATGAGTGGTTCTATAAAGCCAGAGACTTTCTCAAGAAGGCACCCTAGGGGTCTTTGATCTTGTAAGGTCCTATGGGGAATGGCACCACCATTCACCACAAGGTTGTATCCTAGTCTACATTCATGCACAATAAAACGCTAGGGGAACAAGTCATCTTGTCAATCGAGGCAGAAGCTTATCAGGATTGGATGTCATAATTACATGATTTCCTTAAGCTTGGTTTAATCCCTCAGGGATTGTCACATGTCGTAAAGTGCACATTCAGATAGAAAGTGACAAAGTATGTCTTGCTAGGAGACATCTTGTACCATCAAAGCTACGATGGAGTTCTCCTTCATTGTCTTGAGCCCCAAGAGTTAACTTGGGTAATTTCATAGGCTCATGATGGTACATGTGGTGGTCATTTCAATGGCATGGCCATCATCAAGCGCATCCTTCGAATGGGTTATTATTGGCCCACTATGGAGAAGGATTGCATCACGTATGTCAAGAAATATATTAAATGTCAGCATCATGCTAATATTATACACTTGCCATCATAGGCCTTACAACCCATTCAAGTGGCTTGGCCATTTTCTCAATGGGGTTTGGATCTAATCGATAAGATCTCTCCCCCATCATCAGGCCAACATACATTTATTATAATGGCTACTAAGTATTTTACAAAGTGGGTGGAAGCAATCCCTCTAACAATGACAACTAGAGCACGTATTATGGAGTTCATACTTCACAATATCATAAGTCATTTTGGGATACCATCCAAAATAATATTAGATAATGGAACATCATTCAAGAACAAAACTATAAGGGCTTTAACATCCAAGTACAATATACAACATAATTTTGTGACTCCATACTATCCATAGGCAAATGGGTAAGTTGAGGCTTCAAACAAGATAGTGGTAGCCATCTTGAAAAATATGGTACAAGAAAACCATAAATATTGGCACATCCAACTACCCCTTGCATTATGGGCTTACAGGACTAGTATACGGATGCCCACTAGGGCAACCCCATTTTCACTAGTATATGGCATTGAGGCCATTATGCCCTTAGAGTTGGAAATTCCAACGTTGTGCATCACATTGAAAGAGTTCATCGATGATGACACTGCATGACAAGCTCACCTTGATCAATTGATGCTTCTTGATGAACATCACATGAATGCCCTTGAGCATCTCCATGTTTATCAAGAGCACTTAAAATGAGCTTATAATAATAAATTCCATCTGAGAGACTTTAAAGTTGGTGATCTTGTGTTGAAGGAGAACCAACAGAACTCAAACCTACCATCGCACTTGCGAGATAAATTTATGGCTAACTGGTTAGGTCCATATATCATCTCAGAGAAGATTGGACCTGGAACATATCACTTGACATCACTTGAAGGTGTTGAAGAGCCTGAACCTCTCAACATCCTTCATATTAAGGCATTCCACACATAAATTCAAAAATTTAAAAAAATAAAATTTAAAAAACCAAAAAAAAAAAACAATAAAATCTAAAAATATTGCAAAACTTCAAAACTTCAAAAATATTTGCATCATGCATTTTCATTTTGCACATGCATTCATTTAATTGCATTGCATTTAGGCATTTCCATCCATCGCACTTGCATTAGGATAGGTTGTGTTTGCAATCTTACAAATGACACCATGTTTGTATTTCAATCATGCATCTATGCATCATCATCATCCATCACCCTTGTGAGTAATTGTGTTTCTCAACACAACCCCTCCCATTGCTATGAAGAATATACTAGGGTTTTTCGGTCATTCAACCATACCTAGTGGTCTTCTCAAAATTTAGTAGAAAGCTTGCTTTGCTTTTGAGGATGAGGTCTAGTTTTGATAGCACTTAGCATATCAGAATCCCATCACTAATCAAACACATTAACAATCCTAATTAGGGCAAGGAAATATGAACACTACGAAGTGGTCCTAGTCACCTTAAGTGAAAGGTTTTGTTACTTGCTCATTTGTGAGGTGCAATGGTCTAGAGTAGTGGTCATTGGAAAAAGGACAAGTTCCCCCTACCCAAGAAATCCCTTGCTTACAAAAAGGAGCAAAAATCCCAAAGTCAAATCAAATCCCTTGCTCAAAAAAAGAAAAAAAAATACAAAATAAATAGTGATTTTTATCACTATATACATGAGCAAGTATCCCAATAAAATTGAAGAAAATAAGGGGGTGAAGAGCTTGAATCCCTAGAATGGTCAATACTCGAAAGCCATAGAGTGATCCCCAATACAACAATGGGCTGAATGAATCCCACCTGACATTGGGGTAGGTCTAAGCAATTTACAAATGAGCTAGCTTTAGGTGCCCTGTATTGCCTAGTGGTCTAGTCCAACTAAGTCCAAACCTAGGATCGGGTGAGCATGGGGTGATCCTCATTACAACAATGGGCTGAATGAATCCCACCTGGAAATGAGGTAGTCTTATGTCTCATCTAATATATTCATTTGCACACATAGGGGTAATGAATAGCTTGGTCTTTCATAGCAAAAACTTTATCTTTCAGAAGTCTAGTATAGTCATTATACAACTTTTGATAAGTCAACTAGGGTGTTTGAGTCTCATGGAAAACCTCAAAAATTCCCAAATAGCAACAAATCAAATCAAGCCATCAATCATCAATTTCTTTTTATGAGATTTTTTTTATTAAAGGGTGTTCATAAAATAGAATAGATACTAGATGGATATCAACAATGATATTTAGATGGCCACTGACTATTTTGTGCATATCTTTTAACTTACAAAAGCTCATGAAGAGAAACAATATCATCATCTCATCTCACATATGGGTGTCTAATTGGTTAATTCTTATGATAAGATTTATCAATTACATTCATGATTGTTATACATTCTGTGGTGTCATCCATTAGATTGTTAACTCATATTGCATTCATTCCTTATGTTTTAAGTGATTAAAGCATACAGGTTCATTTACATTAGATAATGCAGTACATACATTGCATTCATAACATCATAAATTAAATGCATACAAGTAAATAAAATTAAACATGCATTTAAACATCTAACATTGCATCCATATGCATATATCAAAGTAGTCCATCTACACATATAGATCATAATATCTAGTCATACATCCATCATCTAGCTAGTGCATGTCATCCATACATCACATCATATAGCATCAAATCAACATAACATATAATCATTGCATCCATATGCATCTCATAAACATAAAACAAAAAATAAATGTACACATATAATGAGTCATAAATCAATGTCATATCATATAAATATATGTGTCAAAAGTAGAGTACATAGGCATGTGTCCAAAATACCCGTAGGCTACAACTATGTAGGTCCTCAGACCTTACACTCAAAAATGGTACATACAATCTGATAAGATCTGTACTAGCTAGGGCCTGCACCCCCTATCTAGGAGTCTCCTCCACCAGCTCCACCCTCCCTATGAGTCCACCTCGAGTTGGTACCTATGGACCTCTCTAACCTATGAGTCCTATGACTAGGCCATGTTGATGACTACCCTATCTCCCATGTCCTGGTCCATTGTGTCCCTATAGTAGTAGTCCTCTCTAGCACCTCACCCCCAAGAAGTCTGATCTCTCCCTCCAGGAGAGTGATGTGGGCCACATCTAAGGAGTGTTGTGTATTACCCTCCTGGATGAGGGCACACAATCTCTAAATCTCTGCACCCACATCCAAACCTGCTAATCCTGGATACAGCTAGAATGGTAGGAGCAACCTAAGAAGTCGAGGGTCCTCCCCTCATAGATCAAAGCAAGTCTCACTCTATGGTCACAACATCCAGCTGAGCCCAGAGAAGATCACATTGTCTAGTGACCTTCTCTATCTCTATCTCCATAGTGGTAATCTATGCTCGAAGAGCTACCCTCTCCTCCTCAAATACCTACCACTATGCCTATCCCTCTACAAGCTAATTCTATGCTACCCTCAACTATGCCTATAAAGTAGCCATAAATGTATCCCTCTCTAGGATCTGAGTCCTCGCAGTATGAATGACTCCAAGCTAGCCACCTGAGCCTAGAGCTATGACACCTCATCATATGGCTCCTCCTCACCCTCCTCCTCTACTACTAAAGCCTCTCCCCATCCACCCTCTATCCTCTGGAAAACCCATCATCCCTCTGGATCCTCAACTATTGCCTCTATGACTACCCCATCTCTAGCTCTACCTAGTGGGCCACCACCCCACCATAACCTAGTAGTCCACCAGGCATCATAATCTATTATAGTCCCTACATCGATGAGCCCTGAATCCTAGAAGGAATCATCCTCATCCCCTAGTGGAGTCACTATAGGCCAGGCCAAGTCTCTCTCCACCTTAAGGTGATGGTAAATAACTAGCTCATCCGAGATGTCCTAGCAGATCCCAAACTACCTAGTGACATGAGAGAAGTGGAAGAACTCACGTATCTCGGGCTTACACCCGAGAAGCCATCTCTCACATTGTATCCACCTCAGATAGTGGTCCACCTCCTCCCATGTAGGACAATCCATGTAGGGGCACCATATCACATGCTCTAGCCATAGTCTAGTCAGCTGATCCATGTAGTACTGGAGGTCCCCTACATGAGACCTACTCCTAAAGCCCTCAGCCTCCCTAGGCTAGCATGTAGCATAGCACTGGCACTCCTTATTAATGTCACCAATCTCTAGTGGTAGTCCCCTAGGGTGGTCAATGGTAATGTGCTCCCAGGCCCATATCTGGAGTAGTATGCTACAACCAACTCCCACATGGCTCCATTGTGTGATCCGATACAACTCATCATAGAGCTATGCAAGTAGAGCACTCCCCCAGGAGAGAATCAATGGCTCTCTCGTAGTGCTCACTAATAGGTCCTAAGTCCTAGCTAGGAGGTTCCAGGGGAACCTCACTCCTAAAGTGTCAAGCAACACAATCTGAACAATCAGCTACATCAACATGATCACTCATCCGGAGAAGACATGCTCATGGTACCAATACTCAATGTGCACTCCACCATGCTCAGAATCCAGCTGTGCCTCATCACTCCTGGCATGGAATATCCTCTCAAAGATTGCATCCTTCACCAAGGTGGGTGAATATGTGATGGCCTCACCATCAATGGGGATATAGAAGATGTGGTAGACATCCTCCAAGGTCACAATAATCTCACCTATGGGTAGGTGAAAGGTGTTGGTCCATGCATCCCAATGGTGGGCCAAGGCAATCATGTAGGCCTGATCGGCCCGGATGGATGGTAGTCACAGTACATAGCCAAAGCCTATGGCACTAAACCAATCTCGATCAACATCAGTCAGTCCATCATGGAGCTCGTGAAGGAGATCTGACTCCCTCGCTCTAGCAGTCAAGGTCTGAAGGGAGAAAATAAAATAATTCAAAATTCCAAAAACATCAAAAATGCACTTAAAAACACAAACAAATTCACAACAATCCTTCAAAAAGCGGAAAAAATCATAAATACATTCAAAATGTTTTAAAAAATCAAAATATCACTTCAAATAATTCAAAAAAATCAATTAAATCAATTACAACAGCAAAAAAATAAAAAAAAATGCAAAACTTTTCTAAGGTTGCTTAACCGTGGCTTCGACCCGCGGTCGGTGGCAATGGTAATTTTTTTTTACCGTTTGAATTTGAATTCAACCGTGGCTACCACCCACGGCTACAAAAAGATATTTTTCAGGGTCATTTCCTATCCCATGCAACCCCAAAACCCAAAAAAAAATTAAACCCTCCCCAACTAAGCTAACCTAGTCTAATCCTAACTAGGGTGAGGTTCATTGCCAATAGTTTAGTGAGTTCATTTTGCTCATTAATTAATTTTGTTCATTTTAAGTTGGTAAGTCAATGAGTGAGGTTCGAGATGCTACCTTGGTAGCACCGACTCCGCCACTAGTGGAAGCTTCTGGTCGGTCAACCATAGGTCAGGGTAGTTTGTGTCAAGTTTGGCAGCATTCCGTGTCAAGTTTTCAAACTCACCTCTCAGAGCTCTCTTGGCAGCTATAGCGAATTGGAAAATAATGAATTGAAAATGATAGATTTTTATTTTATATTTCCAATTTTACCCTCAACCATGGTTGGTAACCACGGGTGCAGGATTAGGGTTTTTCGACTGCGGGTCAAAGCCACGACTAAGGAATTTTCCAAAATTTGCTGTGTTTGACACTCACAGCTAGAATCCAACAATAATTACCTAAAATAGGCAAAAGAGAGTATTTGATCTAATAACAAGAAATAAACACAATTCATTCAAAAATATGTATTTTATTCATGATAAGGTTTATTATGTGTTACAAATGGGGGAATTCCCATTTTTCTTACATTTTATGAATATATAATAGGCCTGATGTCTTCTCTTGGGTTCCTCAATGTAGATGGGTTTCGTGTATAGCGTGTGCCACCATGGGTTTGTAGTTGTTGTTGTTTCCCTCCTTGCACCTATGATAAGCCTACAAAATAGGGTTAGTAGGTTTGGGGGCTTGCCTCAGTCAAGCCCCATAGTAAGAAAGACAAATAAACTCAAAACATGATAAAAACTGAAATAAATGATGCAAAACCTCATAAAAACATGAAAGTATGCTTACCTAGAAAAATTGGAGTGATTTGAGACATCTAAATTTGTAGGTCGAAGGGCGAATTGGGATCGGATTTGCAGGCCGGGGGGCGAATTCAGTTGTGAGTCTGATTCTCTAGAAATACTTGGGTGGAAAGGCTCCTTAGGTGTTGTACTATTGATGTGTAGGTTCAGGTTGTTATTTTGTGTTTCTGTACACATTTTGGTAAAGTTTATGTTCTTTGTACATAAATGGAGAGAGATAAAATGAGGGTTTGGGCCCTTTATTTATAAGAAAACCTAAGGTGTAGGGGGGTAGTTAAGGGAACTAGACCCTAGGGTGAAGTTCCATGGAGGTTAGGTTAGGGTTTCCTAATAAATATCCTAACTAACCTAGTGCACACACATGTGGGAGGGAATAATTAGGACTAATTAGGGTTTAAGAACCTAATTAACCTTTTTAGCCCTAAAAGTGCACTTAAGTGAAGTCACTTTAAAATTAGATTTAACAATTGACTCAATTAATACTTTTGCCAATTAATAGCCCCGTGGGGGCCTTAAATAAGCATAAATGGGTATTGTATCACCTTAGGAGGCTAGTGGATGGTTTTATGATGCATGGAAGGTATTCATGATGTGATTTAGGTAGTTTATTAGGGTTTCGAACCTAAAAACTAGTGAAGTGGTGTGTGGAAGTCTACACAATGCTACGATAATCTAGAGTGATCTATGCTAGTCTACACATATCTAAAGCATTTTACGTAGGTCTAGGAGGATCTACAATAGTATACATTAGTCTATGATAGCCTAGGGGTATCTAGGATCACCTATGTAAACCTAAAAGTATCCAAAAGGATCTACAAGTATGTAGAAGTAGCTATGTGCAACTTTTAGGTGTCTACATTTTATCCCTTTTTGTACTTTACTATGTAGAACACAGTTTAATACAAAAATGTGAAGGGTTGTGTAGGGAAAATGGATAGAAGGATAATGGAATTTGATCAAAGGTATGTAGTTGCTTGAAGCGTGACCATACAACATTGATTGATATACAAGAAGAAGAAGGGAAAGAATGAGATCCAATCAAAGGTATGTAGCCACTCAAAGCATGACCATACAACATTGATCGATAGCCAAGAAGAGGGAGGGAAAGAAGAGAAGAAGAAAGAAATAAAATTAAATAACACAATTCCAGTAAATGGAAATGGATGATTACAGATGCAAAATGATGGTTTTGTTGAGTCCCTATGACATTTTCAATGTCATAGTAGTTGCTTGGGGGAGGCAAATTTTGACTGCTTTGTTTTTGCGACCAATTCAAGATGGTCCAAAAGTACGAATAAAACAAATACCTATTCAAATATTTGAGGTTGATTGATTGATGAGAACATGGTAATAAGTGTCAAACCATTTGAGCTAAAGGGACATTTAGATTATTCAAACATGTCATTCATTGTGTATCATGAATGCCAAAAATCCTTCTCCAAATGTTGCGCTAGGATTACATCAAACGTATCATTCATTATGTATTCGACATACATGAATGCTAGATTAACTTCTCCATGGAAACACATAGCTCTCGTGATATAACACATATCTGGTTGGAATTGATATTATTTTATAAGATAATCTTTAGAAAAAACATTTGCAGGCAGATGCGCTATCTACACTTTTGTATGTTTGGTTGTTTGGTTGCATGCAAAGCTGAATTTGGATATGAATACCCCCTCAAACAAGGAATCAGCAATGATGCAAATGGAATGTGATGATGTGGTGATGAATTAGTTGATATAAGAAAAAATGCTTGAGGAAAATTATGAAAAATCATATGGATAGGATATGGGATATATTTCTTGGGGTTTGAAATCAAAACTGGATCAATTTGGATCCTCTAGGCTCAATTCGCAGGTTGGGAGGGCGAATTGGACCCATGTGAAGTGTTTTGGCAATTTGGAGGATCAAACAATGTCAAAATTGGAAAAAATTTATACCGTTGGAAAGGTTTTTTCAATATTGATCCAATGGTGAAACTTTAGTGGAATTTAGATGTGATTTGATAGGTTAAAAGTGAGGCCAAAGATGATCCTACTTTTAGAATTGATGGATAATTTTAAGCCTTGTGAAGTTTGCAGATGATGATTTTATGTGATTTAAAGCAAAGTGCATGAAGAAGATGGTGAAATGTTAGATAGGTGTGAAAGGTGGGTGATTTTTAATGATTTAGAATCAAAATTAGCTCAATTTGGGGTCTCTAGGCTCAATTCGTAGGTTGAGGGGTGAATTAAATATGGATTCACATGTCGGGGGGCGAATTGGGCCAATTCGTAGGTTAGGTGGCAAATTGGGTCAAATTCATAGGCTAGGGGGTGAATTTGACCTAATTAGGATTTTTTGGTGTATTTAAGTTTTTTTGGATGCGTGGGGGGTCATTTTGATGTCAGTAAGCTTGGAGTGTGAGTGGCGAGTGGCAATTGGTGACGTGGAGTTCTTGCATTTGATCGGATTGAGGAGTAGGATGGCGTGGGGATGGGCTAGCACTGGAGTTTGACATGGTGATCCACTAGTAAGTGATATTGCTCTTTTTTTTTTTTTTTTTTTTTTTATTTCCCAAAAAACATGAAATAGGGGGGAGGTTTTCATGTTAATTTAAAAAATTTGGACAAATTTTGATTAAAATTGAAACACAAAGTGCTAAATGGGCTTAATGGGTACCCAAAAGTGTGTTCTGTTTTTAGGTTTAACCTTTTTCATTATAGTTTGACTGGGTGACAGGTAGAGTAGGCTTGCAGTTTGACCTTCCATTTTTGGAGCGATGGTGCACTATTTTTTGCAATGTGGTTGAATGTCATATGTAAAAGTAGGAAATAGGTATCCAATTTTGTGATTGTTATTTTTTCTGCCGTCATTTGGCGTGTTTTCTAAATGTATGGTTTTAGGGTGTAAAGTAGAAAAAATTGACTATTAAATTTTCCACTGTAGGTACATTTTTTTTAAAAACCGTTGACACTTTCACCGTAGAAGGGCGAAATGTGTATCCAAAAATATTGTTTTTTTTTTTATATGATTTCATCTGGTGTGTGTTTGATTTACGTGTCAAGGTTTGGGTAATGTTGAATTTAAAATTGGCTATTGGGAGCCTAATTTACACTATTTTCAATATATGTTTGAACTTTCACCATGAAGTGGGAAAATGGGTGTTCAAAAATGCAATTGTGTTTTTGATATTTTGTGTTTTGGCATATGTACCATTTGGATGTATTTGTGATAATTTTGACCTCGATTTTTGTACTGATTTGTATACTATTTTTGAATTTTGTAAATATTTTCATTGTGAAGTGGGCAAATGGGTATTCAAAAATGTACTTTTTTTTTGTATATATGATGGATTGTCATGGTTTTGAATTTCATGCCATAATGGTTATGTGAGTAATTTTGTATTTGACTATTGGGAGCCAAAAATGTAATATTTTTCACATCTATTCAAGATTTTACCATGAAATAGCAAAATGGGTATCCAAATATGTGATTGTGTTTTGATTTATCATGATATGTGGATTATGCATTGTTTTATGTCTCAAAGTGCATGTCAAATTAAAATAGTTTGATTTGTGTATGAAATTTATTTTAAATAAAATTGAATTTTATTTAATTGGATGATTGTATATGAAATTGATGTAAGTTTTTGTGATTGTTTGTGTATGAACAGGTGAAAATGATCGAGCCACATCATCGTGTTCGTACGATGAAGTACAATTTTGACAAGCTGATGGACAATGATGAGGATAGAAAATAGTTGGATGACGTATGGTTCAGAGGTGTGTGGGAATGTAAGAGTATTCATACCAACAAGGCATACATATCCACATTATGTGAGAAATGGGATGTGGATCGTAACACCTTCCATATTCTGATAGGTGATATGACTATCACCCTAGAGGATGTGTATAGGATTTACAAGTTGTCGATTTAGGGTGTGTCAGTGAGGGTAGCACCAGATAACACTAAATATGATGTATTGGAGCACTTCTTCGGTGAGTAGTGGGAGGAGATAGATATTGGAAAGATGGATTATGAGTGGTTATGGTTGAAGAAGAAGATATCTAAGTGCCAATGCGCAACTATGATGATGATCTCTACATAAGCTCTTCCTGATACTTCCAAGGTATTGTTTACTTGGAATATGTTGGATATTATCAATGATATGGTGGAGAAAAATAATGTGTTCACATGGACAACTACACTGTTGTCTTAGGTTTATAGGGAGTTACACAATGTGGTGCAGGCTGGGCGTAAGGGTTTGAGTTGGTTCCCTTTGTTTCATGTGTGGGCATGAAAGCATATATCAATTGAGATATTGACATTGTTGCCTTAGGATGCGCATGTTGCGGGGTAGGAGTATTTACCTTATGCTCTAAAATGGAGGATGGATGAGGAGAAGGGGGTGAAGAGGCCACATGAGGGTGATCCCTTGTTTTGGAGGATAGAGTTTGGTAGGTTGGTACCTAGTGCCATTGAGTAGAGGCCTTGGTTGGGTGGTGTGACCTAGGAGCAGGATGGTGAGCAGTTAGGAGCCATTCGTCAGGGGAAGTGGCTAGTGGGGCAATATACTTGGTAGGCTGAGTAATTTTAGTTTGATCGAGTGAGACGATAGTTTGGTTTATAACAGGATATTCTAGAGGCTCCTATTGTGTATTATAGATGATGGGGTGACAAAGGGTGGCCACTTGTTGTGTTATCCTGGATCGTTGAGAGGGACACACTGATTGTGATCCCAGATGTATATGATGTTGGGACTACACTCGAGTTTTATGTTTGGTGGGCTATGCAGAGTTGAGAGTCGGTTGTAGGTGTGGTAGACCAATGGGTACCACCTAGTGGTGGGGCACCTGCAGTAGGAGGGAGGTCAGAGAGAGGCACTTAGGCAAGGTCACAGGATAGACCTAGCAGTTAGATAGAGGTACCTTTATGATGCTCCAGGCAATTATTGGGTGGTGTGTCGATTTTATATGTAGAAAGGGTAGAGTAGGTTCCTACGGGTGGCAGAGAGCAAGTTGTGGGAGATATTTTAGCTACGAAGGAGTTAGGTGGAGGCATGGCTATGGGTAATTTTGATGATACCCTAGATATGGGTTTCTTTGAGGGGTTGGAGGAGATTCCCATCAAGCAGTAGGATAGGCAAGAGGCTGAGGAGGAGGTATTTTTTGTATGTTCTCAAGTGTGCCAGTTGAAGGGAGATCTTCATGAGAGCCAGAGGTGTAGGTAGGCAGAGATAACAACCTTGGAGGAGAGGTTGATATCTTTGGAGACCTCTGGTGATTCTGCTCGAAAGGTCCTCGAGGATAGGTGTGCTCGAATGGCTATCGAGATTACAAAGTTATGAGAGGAGTTGGTGAGGTAGCGGTAGGATTGATATGGGGTTGAGGGATTACCTGTGGAGGTGCTAGTTGATGTGGCTACTCTGAGGACTGAGATAGTGTAGTTGCAGGATAGTGTTAAGTTTGGGAGGAGGATTTTTTCTATAGAGGTAGCACAGTGAGAGGTTTGTGAGTACTCTATGGGGCTTCATAGTATCCCGCTCCTAAACTATGATTAGGCGGTATCACAGTCAGGGATAGAGACACATGCACGAGTGCCCTCTTAGAAAAAATCATCAGAGTGCCTTTTTAGTTGGTCATAGGAGTATGAGGGCTAGGATGTAGGAGGTGGTAGTACGTAGGGATGTGGCTATGATCTCAGTAGCAGTGTTATCTTCTATAGGGGCTCGAATATCAAGGAAGCAAGTGGAGTCTAGTAGGGTTGTAACAGATATCACCAAGGATGCCAAGTTGTGAGGGTAGTGGAGGGATTCCTAGTGGTAGTTAGGTTGGTTACCATTGTAGCCTATAGGCAGTTTTACATTTTGTATGATGGGCATGGTCCCATATTGTAGCCTACAAACATTATTGAGTTATGATATATATATACCTTTTTGTGGTGTCATCATTTATATATATATGTGTGTGTGTGTGTGTGTGTGTGTGTGTGTGTGTTTGGATGTCAATTTGAATGTGTTTGAATTGTGTTTGCATAGATAGCATAGTATAATGTGTGAGAAAATGTATGATGTATGGATGTACATATGTGGTAGGGTGTATATGTGTGATCAAACTGCATTGTAGATATACTGTAGCATAATTGTGTGTTAAATGTAATGCAACATGATTTGATGTAATGTGTAGCAAATGTATGTAATAGAGATGTGATGATGCAACATGAGAGAGTGTATGTAGGATAAATGCAGTGATGGAATGTTTGATAATTCTATGTAACATAAATGCATAGATGCATGTATGAGGGAGCTGAAATGCACAAAGGAAGCACTTGTATCATTGCATGTACCTATGTGAATGTGATCGATTCCATGATCTCAGGGATGTAGGATGGTATAAGGTGTATGTAATGACTTTGACCAATGTAGTTTTGATAATCAAGTTTATGTGACAACTCATAACTAATCGAACTAGTTCAAATTCTGTCATGGACTTATGTGTGTAAATGAGTGAGTTTCATTTATCCATTTTGAGGGAGGTAGGATTAACCCATTGTATACATAGTTGAACTAGCGAGCTCATCCATAAGTGAACAGTGATCTGTACAAAAGCGGGTAGCTAATGTGATAGATATATCGCCACTTGTAAGACTATTCCATTGGTAGGCAGGCTCTTAGAGCCTATTGCTAGCGATGGAAATAATCTCATGGTGTTATGTTAAACCTAAGTATAAGATAGTTCTCAATATCACATAACAATTATACTCATGATCTTTCACAAACCCTAACTCAAGATAGTTCTCAATCTCACATAACAATGATACTCATGGTTTTTCAACATCCACAAATCATGCACATTAAAACTCACTCAATATTTCCAACAATGCTTATCAAACAATCCTTTTCACTCCAACTTTGCATTTCACAACATTAAATCCAACAATATTTCACTCACAAGGAATATGTGCCATGTGCCCATACCTTTTGTTTTGATGGAGATATACCTTCAAAACTTGTCTTAATCACAATCAAATCCTCTTTGCCAATTTCAAGGTTAGATAGAAACAACCTATCTCAAAATATCCATAAATATCATCCTCAACAATTAATTCAACATCATAAAAATTAACAAGACTCAAGTACACCTTATTATCTCCAATACTCTCAAAATAACATACAATTCATAAAAATCACATTCCTTTAACACCTTATAATCTCCCTCTATATTTGAAAATTAAATTCCAATTAATAAATCATTCACTCACTTAAACAAAATAATAATATCCCTATGGATTTTTTAACTCTACACTTTCTAACCAACTTTTCACTCCACTTTATATCAAAAACAACACATTATAAACATAAAACCTTTACTAGCTTATCACTCCAAACTTTGCTCAAAACAACCTTGGCACTTTTACACAAATAATATTCCTTACCTTATAACTCCAATGTATTGAACATTAAACCGTCCGCTTCTTTCTATGTTACTCAGTAGCCAACAAAAAATAATTAAAATTTATTTTAAAACATACCTCTTATGTCAACAAAGCTTTGGCACTCACAGAACCCCATGAATCTGATGGGGATTTGAACTTGCGCTCACTACCAACGCAGCACCTTTGTGATGAATCGGTTACCACCAGGGATACACACGCTCATAGCAAACAAAAGTGTGCACAGATAAATATTTATGCCACTCAAAAACCTTAAACAAAATTCAACGGCCCCTTTCCTCTTCACAAAACTCAATAGCGAGAACTGAACCTTTGATGCACTCTTTGCTACGCAGGACCAACCACCACTTGCGCTATTCGTTCGAATGGCATTTCATAATTAATATTTCTATTTATCCTCTTTATGCAAACAAAAAAACTATGTTAATCGTTGCACCATCTAGACGCTTGTCGTTGCTTTGTTTTCACTCTGCTAAATTCTCGATTTTTGTGTGACTCTAAAATTCTATGACTATTTATTTGATTTCTTCTGCTTTTTATCATCGAACGAGTGCACTAAAAATTTAATAATATCATCGATAGCTTCACAAATTAATTTTTGAAACCCTTTTTACATTGTATATATATATTAAGGCTTGTCTTTAAAAAGAAGTTGTTGACACATGCTAAAATGAGATTGTTTTCCTAAAAGAGAACGTCAGCGAAAGTAGTGGTTGGCCTACAATAATATTTAATTTAGAATATTTAAATATTACTAAATCTCTTTGAAATAAACCATCAGCGCTTCTTTATAATTTTTCACCCAAACTTTAAATATAACTTATTTAAAATATTTAAATATTTAAATTTAAATAATTTAAATATTAAATAACTTAAATATTTTAAATATCCTTTGGGCCTTTAACCATGGTCTTTTAACCCTTAATATTATAATAATAAATATTATAATATTATGTCCTTTAGGCCTTTCCTTAAATGTATGTAACCATCCTTTCGACCAATTACGTGAAGCTCTTAAACCAAATCTCTTGGGCTTAAATATTAAATATTTTAATCCTTCTTTTGCCAAGTCTTGCACTGATCACTGACATTGAATCTTGACATCAATGACAACACAACTAACTCAATATTTCTAACAAATTCTTTGGAGAGATAGATACCAAAATAAGGTTTTAGATCCACTACCACTGCCTCTTGTATAACTATGAGTTGAGGTAATCTGTGAAGAACTATTGGAATATCTTTAATTACCCCTACAGTTTTGACAGGGGTTCCATCTAGTTTCAAGACACTAGGACTACTCCTTGTATACTCAATTCTCATGATGTCACATACATATTTGGGTATCACAGTGGTTGCATCTCTAGATTCTATCATACAATTGTGTACCACCTATCCTTCCCTTTGAAGAGACATATAGAAGGGAGAAGGTCTATTATTTTCTGAAGTGGACGTCATACTAGCTTGTGCATAATCTAACTAAGTTAGGGTTCTATTTTTTTTTTCATAGATCTCAAGAATTCTTGCAATAAATCAATATATCCTAGAAACTGCAAATATTCATACATAGTTGCTTTGGAGGGAGTTTTCTTCATCTCCTCAACTATGTTGAATGGAAGGGGTTAGACACTTTTATCTTTTACAATTGTATCATACTTTTTTTTACTTATTCTTGTACCCCTGAGTAGCATCTATCCTTTGATTCTTAGTCAGTGAGGGGTATCTCAATTTATATCTTGCTTGTTCTTGTGTCTCCACTTCCTTCTGTTAGGGTGTTTCTTTATATGCTTCTACTTATTTCTAACCTAAACTTTGGGGAACTTTCTTATAGGAGGTTTTTCTCTCAACTAGGTTCCTCACAGGTGAAGGCACTTTTAAGGGGTTAAGCTCTTGGGGGTCCACATGTAAATTTTTCTTTCCCAATCTGGTCATAACAACCACTTGTTCAATAGAGGGAATCATGAAATTTTGATTCTCTTCTCTGATCATATTAATCTAACCCTTGAGGGTTTTCTTAGCCTTTTCAATAGATATCTTCTGGACATGATGTGGATGGATCATACACAAGTTTTTTTCGTGTGTATCGTTACATGTAGAACACCAAAATTTTGGCTCTGTTGAAGTGTTAGTGGGTTCACTATCTTCATTGGCATAAACCACATTATATTTGTCATGGTTTCTACCACTCTTGGAGGCTTGATCTCTTGTTACCTGTGGAAATCTCCTTAGTTGGAAATTTATTTCTGCTTCTCTTCTTTCCATTGAGGTCATCTTATTCGTCAAAGTCTTCAAGGTTGATTACAAATCTTGTAGAGCTGCAAGTTGAGGATTTGGATTCAATAAAATCATTGTCATAGTAAGTGCAGGAATGGTCAGAAGCATTGGAGGAGTGAGAGATTATTTTACCACTGGGATAGCATGCTGCCTAGTCCATTTAGTAAGATCTACATTGGGAGTGGGAGTAGGACTTGAGAAAGCAGTATTTGATGCTTGCGATAGATCTAGGAAGATAGGTATTATCATATTTTTAGGGAACCTTTCGACAGTGATTAGATCTCACTTTTTAGGATTCCTAGAAAATCTTTGGGAAAGTTAATACTTGGGATTTATTGATAGCCATACTTATATCTGATTTGAAAGCTCTCAGATAATAGTACATTGATTATTCATTTGTTCACCTTAATCCATTAGGTACTCTCTGCCAAGTTTGACTTAATCTAATATTAAAGTTGACTATCTCCTCTTGAGGGTGCTTTTGAATTATGATGAACTGGGTTAGCAGTGAAAATGGATCAGCATGTTCATTGAACTCTTCTACTAACTTGCCAGTAAACTGGGCCCAAAAATATATGGATTTATTGGTGACGACTCTATACCAGTAGAGCATTTTTTATTTCAAATAAATGACTAATAGCCTTATCATGATATCTTCTTCAGTTATGTTATGTATTGGTATAAGTGCGGCTACATCTTGACAATGTTCATAAGCCATATTCCTAGTACCATCATATTGGGGTAACACCTTTAAAGCTACTGCTAGAATCGGGTGTTGA
This sequence comes from Wollemia nobilis, assembly GCA_028583015.1. Taxonomy (NCBI): domain Eukaryota; kingdom Viridiplantae; phylum Streptophyta; class Pinopsida; order Araucariales; family Araucariaceae; genus Wollemia; species Wollemia nobilis. Next base: position 14,789,910 of record JAQPPZ010016881.1, read on the forward strand.
GCTGCTAGATTCAAGGGGCCTATATGGTTCCATGAAGGGTATGGTAAGTTTAATTAATTCACCGTCATTTCAGCTATGGTTTGACTTGATATTATAGGTATATGGGTAGTTGGAGATAACGTTCTGGTAGCAGCAGTAGTAGAAAATATTACATGGGAAATATTTGTGTATCTTGTATTGACAATAGATGAAGAAGTGGTTCTAGCAACTAATAAAGGATTAGCTCTAAGGCTACCAAGGTGTAATTTGAAGAACTCAATGGGCTCTTTAGAATTTTTTACCTTAGATATGGTTATCATATAAAAATGGTATTCAACTAGAAATTAGATAAGGACTTTCTTAGGGTTCCTGTCTTGGGCGGAGCCGTTAGGTGATTTATAAAAAAATTTAAAAAGGCAAAGATAATCACAAGAAATTTGATATGTATATATCATGGGATTGTGTCCCACTAGGTGTGCCACAAACTATTGGTGCAAAATATGCCTTTGGTTACGTTTGCACCCAAGAATTTACCAACATTGAAATATCAAGTGCAAAATAAAGTTTACCCGGTTCAATCTCTAAAGGAGAATGGTACCTTGATTTTTTAGGGAAAAGAGGGTGAGAATAAAGTGCATAAAGAAAGGTAAGTATAGATATTTATTAGAATGTTTAGATGGTTCAGATTAGATAACAACAAATAAACATCTACAAGCTTTTATAGATAATCATTCTTTGAACCATCAATTTAGAATAACTAGTCCCTTGGTGCAGATTTAATCAAACACAAACCTATTTAAAATGTTAGCTGAACTTTAAACATAGAAATTTAGAATAATAATTAAGGTGGTTTCTATTCAACATAACTTATACAATAATAAACAATTCATACATACTTGATAACACCAGTGATCCAGAAACCATAATGAGTAGTATTTATTTGCTTTCAGAAGTATGTGTACATTACCTTGTAAGCATCCAAGAGCCGACATTTTTTTTGGGTCGCTCATCCTATATATATATATATATATATATATCTTTTTACATAATAGAAAAACTAAAATTTGTTACAACAATATGCCCGTAGGCTCATTTTGGTAGAGTGGCAGTTAAGATAGCATGGGATCTTCAGCTAAAAATGGTTGGGATCTTCTTGTTACTACAATCTGCCTTTATCTTCTTAGAGATGTTGTGGCCTAGCTATCTTCCACCTCTTTACTTCTGGCTCAAAAATATTATGCCATCGTGATGTTTTATCTTCAGTTATCCTCCCGGATTAAAATATCATGCAACCATGATGTTTTATCTTCACTTAGCCTCTTGACTTAAAAATATTGTGAAAATATGATCTTTTATCTTCACTTAGCTTCCTGACTCAAAAATGTCATGCAACCATGAACTTTTCTCTTCACTTAGCTTCTTGACTCAAAAATTACATGCAACCATGACCTTTTCTCTTCACTTAGCTTCCCATATCAAAAATATCATGCAACCGTGACCTTTTCTCTTCACTTAGCTTCCTGAATCAAAAATATTGTGCAACCATAATTTTTTCTCTTCACTTAGCTTCCCAACTCAAAAATATCATGCAACCATGATGTTTTCTCTTCACTTAACCTCCTAGCTCAAAAATGATGTGCAACCATGACCTTTTCGCTTCACTTAGTCTTCAGGCTCAAAAATATTGTGCAACCGTGACCTTTTATCTTCACTTAGCCTCCTGGCTCAAAAATATCGTGCAACCGTGACCTTTTCTCTTTACTTAGTCTTCGAGCTCAAAAATTTTGTGAAACCACAACCTTTTCTCTTCACTTAGCTTTTGAGACAAAAAATATTGTGAGATCACGATGTTTCTTATATACTTAGCAAAATTTTGATAAGACCACTCCTTAATCCCTTTGATGTGGTCATTTTGACCTACAATTCCCTTAACCCTAACTTTATCATAAAATATCCTCCTTGGCCTACATTTCTAGAATATGATGGGAAGCATCTTCCTAGAATTTATACTCTAATGAATAGTGAAATTACTACCCACCTCATGCTCATAGTATCTCAGACCATCAATATGACTTAGTTACTAGGCTAGTACAATAGATTATAAAGAGATGAAGTGGTGGCAGAATGGATAAAATCCTAAGGAAATATCTAAGTGATGCCACATCAACCCCATGGTTAGCTTTGGTATTTTCATGGGGGACACATCTTGCTACTATAGGGAACCATCATGGCATGCAAACTGTAGAACAAAATCTAATGAGATGAATTATTTATGGATGATGTCAGGGAGACCATGATTTTAATTAGTGCAATAATCATCTATGATATCATTCCAAGGGTTGACTATCTTGACTTCATGGCTATTATTGAAGAATCGCATGTGTCAACCATTGGCTTGATAGGGTTTACCAATTCATTTTGAATGACCACTAGCTAAATTTGAGGTCTTTGGATGAGGAATCCAAGGACCTTGTGCATGTATTGTTATCTCTAAAGGGACCAAAAGGGCTAAAAAAAAATCTATGATGGGTATCATAAAGCCTATTAGCCTATTTGATAATGGCTACAACACCATCTAAATGCCCACAAACCATACCTACATGATCTTCATGAAAAATATGCTATGCATTCTAGAATTCACCTTGGGAGCTCTACCCAAATGAACTCATAGTGTATATGCTTATGTTCTATGTATTTGAACTACTAGCAACATTGCATATCCCATGCCATCCCCAAATATATGGGGCCCTACCCCTTCCTAATGAGCATGTGATATACCTTCTAAACACCATGTTTGGCATCTCCTACAATGTACCATCTTTAGTTCAATTTCACCATGGACTTTTCATAGGTAGTTCTAGTTATAGAAAGTATAGGAGAGACCATCACACACAATGTGAAAATATGGGCCATTGAAAAGGAATTTACATTGGACATATAATCTTCTCGAGTGAGTGGAATGATTCTACTATACCTATACTTTAGGGATGATAAGTGCACAACATAAAATATCCATAGAATATAGTGGGTATTTAATCTGAAGTAGTCAGACAACATGTGGAGGCTTACGCTATCCCCAGGATGTGATAGTAACCATTACTTTTGTAATATTTTAAGCCCCTAGTCACATGACATTGTCTCTCTTATCTTTCCTTTGATTTTTTATGGTTAAAATCATGATATTTTGAGTTACATACTACTGATGCTTGTGTTATAAGAGGAAACCCTCATTATTTTATACAATGTGTATATCTCATAGTTGTCTAATTTATTTCACCTATGTTGTTATTCTCCCATCCTATGCCAACTTGACAACTCTAGAGCATGGAAAGGAAATGCATCAAGAAATAATTAGAAGATAATTTCAATATAATGTCTGTGATGAACATAATTGTAAAATGTGGCAATGTGGAGGATGTGCACAAAGTGTTTAAGAAAATACCTAAATAGAGCTTAGTTTTGTTGAATATAATAGTTGTAGTAGGCTTTGCATAGAACCAGTATGTAGAAGATGCATTGAATTTATTTTAAAGAATTCCAAAGAAATTTTTTTTCTCATGGAATGTGATGATTGTTGGGTGTATGATCCTAAAATGCATACACCTAATCTAGTAACAATTGAAAATCACACAAAGCACATACATAAATTGAAAAAATTGAAATAACCAAAGGAAAGGTGTCTTTTATTAAAATTGAATCAATTCATGGTTACAAATTCATCCCTCTTAGGGATACCCAATGTGATACAATGCTACAATCATAAGAAATCCCTCGCAAGGGTAGATGTAATCCATAGGCCTTTCAGAATGACACGAACTGCTCCAGGTCAATTATGACCTTCTTCTCTCTTTGGAAGAGGTATTTGTTGCCTTGAATGCATTGACGATGGAGTCCTAAAAACCCTGCGTTCAAGAAACAACAAGAAACAATTAAAAGCAAAGGATACCTCTCTTGATGAGGCTTTTAGAGGAATCTTGCATAAAACATGTCATGAAATCAAGAAAGCTTGTAAATCTATCAATCTATACAAGAAATGGTGAAATTGTCATAAAGCATGATAAAGAAATAAATATCTAGCTATGAATTAATCTAATTAGCCATTAAAAGTATCGAATACATGGAAATAACAAGGAAACTAGTTTAATTGCCAAATGCTAAGAAATGAAGGAAATCTATCCTAAATCTCTAATTCAACCGTACAATTATCTCTAAACATGTAAATCTAACTGAGATCTATCTAAAAAAATGCAAATAAAGATAAATCTACTGCTAAACAAGGGAAATTAGGGATCAAACCCTAGTCACGTGTTCAAGGCGCAACAAGCACTATTAGCTGCGGATGATAACTACGGTTGAGCTAAGAATGACTTTGCTCTCCAAATTTGGGCTTGGATCTCCAATTCTCCTCGTTGAATTGATGATCAAGGGTCACCTCAGTGTCCTCTAACGGATTGGTGGTGTGAATTATCTGAATCATTGATGGAATTGGCTCAATTGTGTTTCTTGATTCTCCTAGACCTCTAGGACCTTCATGGCTTCGAATGCATTCATGATCTCCAATGGGATAGCAAAAGTGTTCCTCTCAAAGGTGGCAAGTGAGTCCACAATTCGATAGGGCTTCACTACATTTCAACTCGAGATCCTTCTAGACTTATCCCCAATTTTGAGGGGGATCTTATAGCACTTGATAAGGCCTTGCCTTGGCTTCATGGAGAAGCCAAGATCAAGAACCTGTAATTGGAGCAATTGGAGGGAAAGTTCTAGAGGCTTCCCCACCCAAAAGCCATTTGGATTTATCGCCTAGGCCGTTGTAACCGATTCTGGGTCCAAAACTGCTTTGATGCTAGCCATGGATCTGAGGCACAACTAGCTCTATTAGCCATGGGTCTCAGTCGTGGCTAAGGCTGAGCTAAGCAACTCTACCCAAATTGAGTGGTAAAAACCATTGCTTCACCTTGGAGCTGTCCAAGATCATTCATATGGTCTGTTAGCATGTCCCATATGAGTAGTCACCTTGACATGACATGTTTTAGGTGTCTACAGATACCCCTTTTGGGATGCGTTGTGAGATCGAACAACGTTGAGAAAAAATAGACCTCCTAAAATGATGTCGCAGGTTGAATGATGATCATTAGTCGGATCAACATTAGATGCCCAAGTTCTGTAAAAGAACATGCATCCTAGAATCATTGCTTCCAACTGAGGGAAGGCTTAAATTTGCAAATCTTTGGCAAGCTCCAGCGGTGATCGGGTAGCTTCAGTGCTACTATAGGCTTCTGTGCCATATAGATCCAAAAGGAGGAGAGCTACTAACTTAACTGTCATAGTTGCTTTTTGCCCCAACAAAGGGTAAGCTTATGATAGTCATTGGCAATGATTCGTAAGATGAACGTAATTTTGACAAGATCAAGGGATCTTCTATTGACTTTGATTATGATAATTGATATAATGACTACCCCCTCAAGTGACGAGTCGATGAGAGTAGGACAATTAAATGAAGCGATGAGTCGCTTGACCACTATGAATGACTTGAACAATGTAAGGTTTAGCACTTTGATTACTTGGCAAGGCTTAATTCAGCCATGATTGCAACTATTAATAGTAATTGTACATCTCTATCCCATGGAGCGGTCCAGCCATAATGGCCTTCTTAGGGAATCAAGATGATAACAATTCCAATTAGGCATGTGTTGAATCAATATGGTCGATGATCTGCTAAAAATGTCATAGAAGAATTGAGATGAATACCTCATTCCCGTGGAGCAGTCCGGTCATTGTGGCCTTCTTAGGGATTGAAGTGAAGCATATCAATTCCACGATGACTAATTTACCCCAAATGGCCTTATGGTAATTTACTCATCTTGTCGGATTGCATGGATCGCAAGTCACTGCAACCGCCAAGTGTATAGGGTAAATAATTGGATACGAGGCGCATTTGCAATTTTGATTTATCTAAATTTTTTTGTTATTTTGAAAATTTTGAGGGTTTTGGCCCATTAGATATTTTTAATTTTTCATTCTGAAACTCCTCATGGTGAAATTTTGAGGGTATATGTGTCCAGATGCTAGCCACGTGTGCTAGCGATAGCTAGAAATTGCAAATTTCTTAGTCACGACTCTGATTCGTGGTCGGCAAACCCTAGTTCTGCACCCACAGGTGCCAAGCATGATCGGGGGCAAATTGGAAAATATAAAAGAAAATATGTCATTTTCAAACCATTATTTTCCAATTGCCAAGTTGTACACCTGAGAGCTCTGAGAGGAGAAAGTGACGTTTTGATCCGGAATGCTGTCGAAACGCATACTCACTCTACCCGACATGGCTGACCCGATGGAGGGATCTTCTAGTGGTGGAGCCGGCGCTACAAAGGTAACACTGCAACTCTCACATTTGATTTACCGACTTAAAATTGAACCTCACTAATTAATGAGTTAAATGAACTACACTAAACTGCCGATAAAGAACCTCACCGTAGTTTAGGGTTAGCAGTTAAAAATAAACCTCATTAAGTAATGGGTTAATTGAACCACATTAAATTGTCGGTAATGAACCTCACCCTAGCGTAGGATTAGTCTAGGTTAGTGTAGGGGAAGGTTTAATTTTTTTTATTTATTTAATTTTGTCTCTTTTTTCTTCTTTTTCTTTTTTGTCATTTTTTGGGTGGGATGTGACCCCAAAAAGGTCACAGGCCTTAGCCATGGGTGGCAGCTACAATTCCCAATTGGCAAATTGGGGGCCACAGTTATCAGCCATGGCTAGGTTCAAATTCCAATGGTCATAAATTTGACTGTTGGCACCGATCGTGGGTCCCAACCGCGATGAGGCAACTTTAGGAAAAAATTTCCAAATTTTTCAATTTTTTTGATTTTTTACTGGTTTTATTGATTTTTTTTAATGTTTTTGAAATGCAATCTTGATTTTTGAAATGTATTGCATGTATTTATGATTGTTTTTATCTCTTTTGAAGATTTTTGAATTTGTTTGATTTTTTAAGTTCATTTTTTGATGTTTTTGGTTGATTTTATGTTTATTATTATGTGCTCTTCTAGCTGACCTCCCGAGCGAGGGAATCTGAGCTCTATTGGGATCTCCTTCGAGAGATCAATGATGTTGATCAAGATTGGTTTGGTGCTATAGGGCTCGGCTATGTCCTCTACCTCCCTACCATCAGGCTTGATCAAGCCTACCTGACTACATTTGCCCACCATTGGGATGCAGGGACCAATACTTTTCACCTATCGATCGGGGAGATCACGATCACTCTAGAGGATGTCTACCACATCTTTCGCATCCCCATTGATGGTGAGGCCATCACCTCTTCACCTACTATGGTGAAGACTATAGTTTTTAGAGGATATCTTCGATGATCGGAGCGATGCGGTGCTCCAGGACATTGACCATGGGGGTGTGCCCATAGAGCGCTGGTATAGGGCACATGTCTTCCCAGAGAGATAGGCCATCTTGATGTTCTCATGCATCCACATCCTCCTACTAGATACATCAGGAATGAGGTTCCCTTGGAACCTCCTCTCTAGGATGTAGGATCTTCTCGGGTGCACTACAGAGGAGCCGATGATTCTATCATGGGGTAGCACCCTCCTAGCCTAGCTCTATGATGAGCTATATAAGATTACATAGCGGGGCCACATTGGAGTCGCTTGCAACATGCTATTGCAGATATGGGTGTGGCAGCATATTACCATCGATCATCTAGAGGGACTTCCATGTCAGATTGATGCCATAGCAGAGGCTTCATAGTGCTATGCTACGTGCTGGCCTAGAGAGGTTGAGGGATTCTGGAGCAGGACTCAAGCAGGAGATCTAGAGTACTACATTGATAGGATCTCATGACTGCAACCTAGATAGGTACTATGGAGGGCCTACATGGATTGCCCCACATGGCTAGAGATAGATGAATACTTGAGGTGTACCATATGAGATAGATGGTTGATCGGGCGTAAGGCCGACATGCATGAGTTTTTCTACTTCTCATGCATCCTGAGGTAGTTTGGTATCCACTAGGACATTCCACCAGTACTTGCTATCTACCATCATTTGACTCTGGAGAGATATCTAGCATGGCCATAGGTCACCCCCTTAGGTGATGAGGATGATGACTGGTAGGACTTTGGGCTAGAAGATGCAGGGACTACTATCGATTATGATGCTTGGTGGGCTCTATTGATCTGGAGAGGTAGTGGCCCACTCGACCAGGGTGATGGATTCATAGGAGTAGAGGAACCTAGGTGCACCTAGAGGTAGTAGATCCTCATGGGTGTAAGGTTCACTAATGGACTGAGGGTGGATGGGGAGAGGGTGCAATTATTGAGGATGTACCCTAGGTTGAGGAGGAGGAGGAGGAGCCTGATGATGAGGCTACATAGCTCTAGGTTTAGGTAGCCAACCTACAAAGATAGGTGGGAACTTTATAGATGTAGATCCTACATAGGGATACCATCATGGCTACTCTACAGGTATAGTTGAGTGTTGCATAGGGTCAGCTAAGGTAGGGATAGGAGCAATGGTGGAGCTATGAGGAGGAGAGGACAACTCTCTAGGCACAGATCACCACCACAGACATAGAGATAGGGAAGATCACTAGACAACGTGATCTTCTCCAGGCTCGACTAGATGCTATCACTACAGAGTGAGACTTGCTCAGGGTAGTGAGGGGAGATCCCTCAACTTCACAGGTTGCCCCTACCATTCTAGCTATACCGAAACTAGGAAGTTTGGATCCAGGCACGAAGATCCATAGATTGCATACCCTCATCTAGGAGGGTAATGCATAGTAGTCAGTAGATGTGACTTACATCTCTCTCATGGCAGGAGAGATCAGACTGCTAGGTGGTGAGGTGCCAGAGTGACCCATAACTATAGAGTCTCAACGGACCAGGACACAGGAGACAGGGTAGTCCTCAGCTTGATCTAGCCATAGGACACATCGAACCAGAGATATCCTCAGGCACCAGCTCTAGATGGACTCACAAGGAGGGCGGTACTAGTGGAGGAGCTTCACAGGTAGGAGGCACAGGGCCTACTTAGTACAGATCTTGACAAATATTATTGTACCATTTTTTAGTGTAAGGTCGAGGACCTACATAGTTGTAGCCTACGGGCATTTTGGACATATGCCTAGACACTCTCTATTTTTGATACACACATATATATGATCAGACTTTTATGAGACTCATTACATGTGTAGATTATTTTTATTGTTTTATGGTATGAGATGCATATGGATGCAATGCTTATATGCTATATTTATTTGATGCTATATGATGTGATGTATGGATGACATGCACTAGCTAGATGATGGATGTATGATTAGATATTGTGATCTAGATGTATTAGATGGACTAATGTGATGTATGCATATAGATGCAATGTTTGATGTTAAATGCATGTTTAATTTATTGTACTTGTATGCATTTAATTTATGATGTTATGACATGCTTCATGCCATGTATGTACTGCATAATTTTCATGATGATGATTTACTGTAAATGGACATGTATGCTTTAATCACTTAAAACATAATGTATGAATGCAATATGAGTTTGAAAATCTAATGGATGACACCATAGAATGTATAACAATCATGAACTATAATTGCTATATCTTATTATAAGAATTAATCATTTGGACACCCATATGTGAGATGTAATGATGTATTGTTTCTATTCATAAGCTTTTGTAAATTAAAAGAATATGTACAACATAGTCAGTGGTCGTTTAAATATCATTGTTGATATCTATCCGGTATCTAACCTATGTTATGAACCCTTCTAACAAATAAACTCTTATAAGAAGAAATTGATATTTGATGATTGCTTGAAAATTGGTTGTTGCTATTTGGGAATTTTTGAGGTTTTCCATGAAACTCAAACACCCTAGTTGACTTATCAAAAGTTGTATAATGACCATACTAGACTTCTAAAAAATGAATTTTTGCTATGAAAGACCAAGCTATTCATTACCCTTGTGTGTGCAAATGAATATATTAGATAAGGCATAAGCATACCCCAGTGCCAGGTGGGATTCATTCAGCCCATTGTTGTATTGGGGATCCTCAAATGTCTATCCGATCCTAGGTTTGGATTTAGTTAGACTAGACCACTAGGCAATCCAGGCCACCTAAAGCTAGCTCATTTGTGACTTGCTAGACCTACCCCAATGTTAGGAAGGATTCATTCAACCCATTGTTGTATTGGGGATCACTCCATGGCTTTGAGTATTGACCATTCCAGGGATTCAAGTTCACCCCCTTTTTTCTTCAATTTATTGGGATACTTGCTCATATATAGTGACAAAAATCATTGTTTATTTTGTATATATCTTTTTTTGAGCAAGGGATAGGATTTGACTCTAGGATTTTGCTCTTTTTTATTTAAGCAAGGGATCTCTTCGGGTAGGGGGTGAACTTGTCCTTTTTCCAATGACCTCTACTCTAGACCATTGCTCCTCACAAAATAAGCAAGTAACAAAACCTTTCACCTAAGGTGACCTGGACCACTTTTGTAGTGTTCATCCTTCCTTACCCTAATTAGGATTGTTTAAATGTGTTTGATTAGTGATAGGATTCTGATATGCTAAGTGCTATCAAAACTAGACCTCATCTACAAAAGCAAAGCAAGATTTCTACCAAAATCTTGAGAAGACCACTAGGTATGGTTGAATGATTGAAAAACCCTAGTATATTCTTCATAGCAATAGGAGGGGTTGTGTTGAGAAACATAATTACTCACAAGGGTGATGGATGATGATGATAATGCATAGATGCATGATTGAAACACAAACATGGTGTCGTTTGTAAGATTGCAAACACAACCTATCCTAATGCAAGTGCGATGGATGGAAATGCCTAATGCAATGCAATTAAATGAATGCAAGTGCAAAATGAAATGCGTGATGCAAATTAGAATTTGCAATATTTTTAGATTTTATTGCTTTTTAATTTTTATGGATTTTTGAAATTTTGATTTGACCAAAGGGTTTAGATTCCTTTGGAGCCTTTTATGGGGTGACCAAAGGGCTTACAGATGCCTTTGGAGCCTTTTGTGAATTGACCAAAGGGCTTATGATACCTTTGGAGATTTTTGTGAATTGACCAAAGGGCTTATGATGCCTTTGGAGATTTTTGTGCATTTTTATGAATTTTGAAATTTTCCACATTTTTAGGTTTTTGAATTATTATGTGTGGAACACCTTAAGATGAAGGATGTTGAGAGGTTCAAGCTCTTCAACTCCTTCAAGCGATGTCAAGCGATACGTTCTAGGTCCAATCTACTCTGAGATTATATAGGGACCTAACTAGTTAGCCGTAAATTTGTCTCGCAAGTGCAGTGGCAGGTTTGAGTTATGTTGGTTCTCTTTCAACACAAGATCACCAACCTTAAAGTCTCTCAAGTGGACTTTACTATTGTAAGATTATTTTAAGTGCTCTTGGTAAATATGGAGATGCTCAAGGGCATTCACATGATGTTCATCAAGAAGCGTCAATTGATCTAGGTGAGCTTGTCATGCAGTGTCATCATTGATGAACTCTTTCAATGTGACATGCAACATTGGAATCTCCAACTCTAGGGGCATAATGGCCTCAATGCCATATACTAGTGAAAATGGAGTTGCCCTAGTGGGCATCCGAATGCTAGTCCTATAAGCCCATAATGCAAGGGGTAGCTGGATGTGCCAATATTTGTGGTTTTCTTATACCATATTTTTCAAAATAGCTACCACTATCTTGTTTGATGCCTCAACTTACCCGTTTGCCTATGGATAATATGGAGTCATAAAAATATGTTGTATATTGTACTTAGACATTAAAGCCTTCACAGTCTTGTTATTGAATGATGTTCCATTATCCAAAATTATCTTGGATGGTATCCCAAAATGACTAATGATATTGTGAAGTATAAACTCCGTAATACGTGCTCTAGTCATCGTTGTTAAGGGAATTGCTTCCACCCACTTTGTAAAATACTTAGTAGCCATTATAATAAATGTATGTCAGCTCGATGACAGAGGAGATATCTTATCGATTAGATCCAAACCCCACTGAGAAAATGGCCAAGCCGCTTGAATGGGTTGTAAGTCCTACGATGGCAAGTGCGTAAGATTAGCATGATGTTGACATTTAATGTATTTCTTGACATACGTGGTGCAATCCTTCTCCATAGTGGGCCAATAATAACCCATTCAAAGGATGCACTTGACAATGGCCATGCTGATAAAATGGCCACCACATGTACCATCATGAGCTTGCAAAATTACCCAAGCTGACTCTTGGGGCTCAAGACAACGAAGGAGAACTCCATCATAACTTCTACGGTACAAGATGTCTCCTAGCAAGACATACTTTATCACTTTTTATCTAAATATGCATTTTGTAGCATGCAATAATCCCTGAGGGATTAAACCAAGCTTCAAGAAGTCATGTAATTGTGACATCCAATCTTGATAAGCTTCTACCTCAACTATCAAGATGACTTGTTCCCTTAGCGTTCCACTATGCATGAATGCAGACTGGGATACAACCTTGTGGTGAATGGTGGTGCCATTCCTCGTAGGACCCTACGAGATCAAAGACCCCCAGGACACCTTCTTGAGAAAGTCTCTAGATTTATAGAACCATTCATGATTTGGTTCTATATGAATCATGTTGACTGATTCCTTGTTATCAAAAGCCACACACTGCATCGTGGCATGCGAGAGCATATTTACATGAATGGTAGTAAAGTTGACAGATGGATTCTGAGGGATTAAGGATCCCAAAGATGCCATAGTGTCTGCAAATCTATTCGATGAATGAGGGATTGCCTCGATGTCATACCACTCTAGCTAGGCTAGATATGTGTCAACAAGATCCTTGTAAGCTTTCAAGATGGGACACCGACATTGAAAAAGTCCCTTCACTTGATTTACTATGAGAAGGGAATCACCAAAGATATTTAACCTTTTAATCTTCATGGTGATAGCTATTTGGAGGCCCAAGATTAGGGCTTCATATTCAACATTATTGTTAGTGCAAGGAAAATCTAGCTTAAATGACAAGGGCATTGGAGCACCTTGTGGTGTAAAAAAGATAATTCCTGCACCACCCCCTTGCTCACACTTCGAACCATCAAAGAACATAGTCATATCAACTTTATTATCTGGTTCTTCGGGTTTGGGTGCTTATGATAATGCAAAAACTGCATCATCAAGTAGCTCTATGGTGAGGGGCCTACTATTCTCGAGAGGCACCTCAACCAGTTGATCAGCTATGACCTATCCCTTGATGGACTTTTGGCTGATGAATTCCAAATTGAATTCTATCAATAGCATGATCCACTTCATAGTACGTGTATTATGATATGTCTTGCTCATCATATACTACAAAGGATTTTGTTTGGATATCACATATGTCATATGACTTAACATATAATGATGCAAATTCTTCATTGTGAACACCACTACTAAACACAGCTTCTCCACATATGCATATCCAAGCTCATAGCTCACCAAGGTGCGACTAATGTAATATATGGCTTGCTCTTTGCCTTGCACATTCTTTTGGGCTAACATGGTTCCCAATGCAAATTTGATTGTCAATATATATAGCAAAAAAGGCACATCTAGTCTTGGTGGAGCTAGCACTAGCAGCATCACCAAGTATTGCTTGATCTCAGTGAAGGCTGCTTGATAGTCCTCGTCCCAATTGAATGGGACCCCCTTGTGTAGCAGTCGATTCATGGGTTGACATTTATTTGATAATTGGGTGATAAATCACTTTATGGATGCTACTTTTCGAAGGCTCCTTAATTCCTTGATATTTGTTGGAGGATGCATCTCTAAAATGGCCTTGACCTTCATTGGGTCAACTTTGATGCCTCGCTTTGAAATGATGAACCCCAAGAGCTTTCCTGAAGTTACACCAAATATGCACTTCTTGGGATTCAACCTGACATTATGCTCTATCAAGCGATCGAAGACCTTCCTTAGGACCTCGGCATGCTCTTCACGTAGCAATGACTTTACCAACAAGTCATCGATATAATCTTCCAAGATCTTATGCATGTAGTCATGAAAAATATATGTCATGGCTCGCTGATATGTGGCACCAATATTTTTAAGGCCGAATGGCATAACTTTATAGAAAAATGTCCCCCATGGCATTGTAAACATGGTTTTATGCTAGTCTTCGGCTTTAATCTAAATCTGATTGTAACCAGAAAAACCATCCATCAAGGAGAGCATTTCATGACCCATAGTTGCATCTACGAGAGCATCTATATTGGGCAATGGGAATGAATCCTTTGGTGTTGCCTTGTTGAGGTCTCTAAAATCCATACAGATACGGATCCTTCCATTAGGTTTTCCTATAGGCACCATGTTTGATACCCATTCTGGATAGTCGATGGAGATTATGAACTCTACATCCAACATAGCTTTTGCAGCTCATATTTAACCATTAAAGCAACTGTTGGATGCATCTTCCTAAGCTTCTTCTTGATAGGCTTCTTAGCGGGATCTAGCGAAAGGTTATGAGTAACCAATTTTGGATCTAGACCAGGCATATCCTTGTATGTCCAAGCGAAAAGGTCAGGTCTATATTTTAGTAGAGGGATGAGTGTGGCACGCTCATCAAGAGTCAGACTCTCTCCAAATTTAACCTTCCTTGGATTAGTAGGATCATTACTGATATCCACATCGAAGGTCTCCTCTACTGACATATGTGATCCCTCCTCAAGCTGGTGAGGCGTAGGAATCAAGTGGATGTCATCATCTAGGTTTAAAGGTCCTACATCAGAATTTCCCTCAGCATGATAAACATCATGTGCATAGCTTAGCACAAAATGAAAAGGTTGTAGCATTTCTTCATTGGGGAAGAAATCTTTAGGCTCCAGTGGTGAGTCAACACGATCCCAATCAATAGCATCTACATTCAGATACAATGGTTTGGAGGGGTCGGCTATATTGTGAAGTGGAGTGGTCAAATCCATGGAGATCATATTGATAGAATGGATTAGATCTCCAAGACCACGTGCATGTGACTCTACATTGATATAACTTCCATCCTCGAGATGTGGTTCTAGGGGTATGGGGATCTCTAGATCCGGTCTATGGATAGACTCAAAAATAGGATCGTTGGGCTCCAGGAGCTCCATGTATGTCGATGGATCAGGGAAGACTATATGATAAATCATATCGAGATTAGGTGGTCTTCCCCTAAGGCAAGGGTGGAGATTGATATCTCTGTACATATCCTCTATAGTGTATGGTGCATTACGATGATGTAAGTAGGGAGGTCCCAAATAGGCTCTCTCTATTTCATCTTCATCATCACTATCATAATAAAAACCCTCACCGCTACCTACTAGAACTAGGAGATTAGGAATATGGGGCCCCATGTAAGCCCACTCTTGATAGCCACTATCATCAATGGAGGATTGCTTATCCTCTATGACTATCTCCATGGGTAACAGATGACATAAATTTAGGGGGCCTAAGTAGGCCAACTCAGTTTCATCCTCATATCATTCATTGTGTGAGGATAGCTCATCATCATCCATTCTATAATCATAATTTGGTCCATCACTTTCGATAATGGACTCTACTACACCTAGATTCTAGATCTGCATACTTGTGTCATTGGCAACTTCATGACTTTGATTGTCCAAGTTGGCTCTTGGATTGTCTCCTTGACTTGCTTCTACCATGATGTGCTCATGATAGATCTTTGGTGGTGCTTTTGAGACATAGGTTACCAACCTATTATCCCCTCATAAATAAGAAGGGTTAGGGTGATAAGGATTCCAATCCACATCATCCCCCAAAGTGAGGTTCAAATGATCTAAAGATGCTGCTAAGAGCTCATCTCATCCTCGTATATGGTAGCCTAACCTGAACCTATCAATTGGTAGCTGATACTATGGTTCGATAGGAACTCTACACCCCTGATCAAATAAGCCTAAGCCATAACCATGCCAATGGTAATGATCAAAGTAGCATAGGGTATATTTAGGGTTAGACAGATAATGAACATTCACCATGAATGGTTCATCATCATCTTCATCTATGGGCATGCAATTTGTCAGTTGATCTAGCCCTCCATAAATGAAGTTTGTTTGGTTGGGTGGCACCCCCAGTGGTACCATCATCCCCATGAGAAAGTGATGGGCTTGTGGTCGGCCCATGTCTTGAGCAGTTTTGATAATCGATGTGAACATCACGTTCTACACAATGTACTCTGCTAACCTAGAGTTAACCCACTGCATGGTCACCGACGGTGCAGATGACCCTGCTGAAGATGCAGGTGAGGCAGGCTGAGGTACCTCCTCGACTAGATTTTGAACATCCTCTTCATCCATAGGACTAGGACCCTCGATAGTTGCTTCCTTGGGCCTTTGCTTTGACTCTTTGTTGCCCATAACTACCTTAAGCTTCATGTCATTCTTAGGCACTTTAGATGTCGTAAGTTTAGTTGAAGCTACCGTAATATGTTTTGACAACTACGGTGCTACCATGGATGGTCCCATGCACACTCCTTTGAGTTTACCTTCTAGATGTATAATAGGTAACATCGATCGTATATCTAGATGCATTGAGGGGAGAATGAAGTCCCCTAGACAAATCAGCTAAGTTCATGTACTTGAATGGTTCCTCGTCAGAAGGTACCATGTGAACTTATCCCTCGTGTATGTATTTTATACACTGATGTAAGATCAAGGGAACACAACATATTTCTCTAATCCAAGGCCTCCCCAAAAGGATGTTATACTGCATGGCACCTTCGATCACATGACACATCATAGGGATGGTCTTTAGTCCAACCTAAATCAAAAGAACTATGGTACCTACCATTGAGCATAGCGCATCATTGAATGCTCTCAAGGTGAAAGTGGAAGGTACAATATGTGACTTTGGAAACTTCAGATATGTTAATGCCTTGGTTGTAATTATGTTGATTGATGACCTCATATCAATCAAAACCCATTTGAAAGGTGTGTGATTAACACATGCAATGATATGTAATGATGGGTCCACTATAACAGTGGAGACCATCTTAATCTCATGATCATGAAATTGTATCACCGGTTCACTACACTACTGCACATGTCCCATGAAGTTTGTGAAAGCTTCAGGGTCCTAGGACTGAACTTTGATTGATCTTAGAATATCCATGAGTGTCTCCCTATGCTTGGGAGACTACTGAATCAATTCATAGATTGACAACTTCACTGGAGTTGTCTGTAGGCTTTGAACTAGCCTACTCCTAATGGTCACCATCGGTCTTGTAGGTGGGCCTAGAATATTCTACGTTGGCCTTTGCTGAGGCATAGCATTCACCCTAATGGGAGCTAGAGGTGGATTTGGTCTTTCGTACCTCCCTTGTCTCGTGACAACATTAACCATGCCAATGAATCCTTGAGTTGGTGGTTCAACCCACACTTGATTCACATGTCCAAAACAATTTCTCGATAGCTCATGATTTGGTAAGGGGTTCTTGAAGATCCCCATATTCTAGTTTTCAGGCACCTGAGGGTTGTCTACAGTTAGCTCACCTCTTTCAATCATGTTCTATACTAGATGTTTAAAACTCCAACATACTTCTATGTCGTGTCCTTTCACTCTATGGAAAACATAGTACAGATCATCCCTATACCCTTTTGGCTTGGGCTGATTAGGGTCTATCAATTTGATTTTAGGTAAGTGTATGGCCTTGGCCTCGCATAGTTGATGGAATATCGATGTCATCGATTCTGACAAAGGTGTGAACTGGCGAGGTGGGTGTTGTTCCTTATTCTTACCCTTCTTGTTATTATTGCATTGATCATATTGTGCAGGAGGAGGTTGGGCTTGATAATTTTATTGTTGCCCCTTATCCCCTTTCTGGAGGTTTAACACCACTTGGTTGACATGAGCTAGCTTGGCCTGCTCCTTTTGGTTGTGGGTGTTCTTTTTGTTCCATTCCTTCTTGTTCCTGAGTTTCAAGTTACCCTCCTATAACTTGATGTCCTCTATCACCTTGGCTTGCACCAAAGCCTCTTCGAATGTTTGATACTATTGTAGCTATAGTAGTAATGAGATGTGCTTCACACAACTCTTGGTAAACATCCATATCAGTTCGATAGTCAGAATGGAAAATGGTAGCTTTGCCATTATCTTTCTCCATATTTTTTCATAATCCATGATTGGCTCATCATCATGTTGCAATAAAGCAGCTAGATCAGATATATTAGCCTTCTTCTTGATGTCGAAGGAGAAGCATTCAAGAAATGCATCCACCAACTATTCGAAGTTGGTTATGTTGTGCCATTTGAGTTGATTAAACCACTCTCAGGTAGGACCTGAGAGGGTTGTAATGAAGGTTCTCAGCATTAGAGCATCATTGCTTTCAATCTGAAAGCACTTATCCATAAAGCTCATAATGTGCTCCTGAGCATCCTCCTCACCTTGAAACTTATCCAGCTTCGGCATCTCAAAGTGCTCGGGATATGCTAGAATTGGCACAAAAGGGCATAAAGGTTCGTTGTAAATCTTGTTTAAGGTAGGTTTTTGATAAACCATTCCTTGCTTCTCTATAGCTCAAACCTTATCTACCAAGGCCTGATAGGCCTTCGAAGATAGAATTTCCTCTTCTCTGAGAGGTCCACGAGGAGCCTTTAGAGGTAAATTCTTCTTCAGATGAGGTGGGGGAATGGGATCATCCTCCACGTCTACTAGGGAGATCTCAGGGTATTCTTGTTCTTGATCATCTCCCACTTCTTCTTTGTACTGCGTACGCCCATGTTGTTCAAGCACTTGGCATTGCACCATATCTTGGGCTATGTGATGAGTATAGTTTTCCATATGTTTAGGGTGTAGATCGGGCTATGAAGTAGCTCGTCTATGGATGCACTCCATGTACTCACTACGAGGGGGTAAATTAGCTCGAGCCAATCGATCCTCTCACTCAACACGCTCCTTTTGCTCAAGGATGTGTTGTTCGCGCATGCATTGCTCAAAAATATATTGCCTATGCAACCTCTACCTCTGAGTATCCTCATTTTTGAGGCACTCATGCTCTACATGAACATCCTCCAATTGATCTTGGAGAATCTGATATCATTGCTCTAACACCAATCTCTGTGATCGATCTATAATATCGATCGTGTATGGTATTTTGTGTAATTGTTCTATCCTAGCAACTTTATCGATATGAACTTTGAAATACTTGCTAGCCATGCTTTTTCCCTTGTTTGTGTAGATGGCATTCATATTTTGGTGTTATCTATACTCTATGCCCGCATGGGCTGATGGGGCAATTATACTGTGAGAATACTTGGAGCATTCTCCTGGTTCTCGAATGGTCTGACGTGTGCTCTCACTACAAGAACTCATAGAATGAGAATGTGCAATTGAGGGTTTATACCCTAGCTTCCCTAAGACTCTATCTAGACCATCCAATTGCCTAGTGTACCATGACTCATGTGGTGGCGTACCATTGACTCCAACCTTAGACATGTCAAATGTGAACTTGCTAGGTTGGTCTTTGTTTGGAGTCTGTGAGGGTCTACGCTTTGAAGCATCCCTCTCTTCCTACCCCTGAATGGGTGGATCTTCTACTTGTCTATTTTGAGCTGAAGGGGGCCTTGAGCCACCCTTATCTTGAGTACGAATGGGAACCAACCTGTTTACTTTTCCTTCCTCAATGATGTACTCTTCGATGGATCCAATGGATCCATGAGGTGTACGATCATGATATGTACTCATATTTTCGAAGGCCCCATGTTGGGATCTTCTATACTCAGATCTCTCTCATGAGGCATGTGCATCACCTCCTCTGAGTGGGGTATTCTAATGAGAACCCCTGCACGTAGAGTTATCCCCTCTAATGCTCATCGAACGTCATTTGGGAGGATCTTGTGGTTGAGGGTTCTACGCATTTTGTTGTGCATTGGGTGGAGCTTCAACCTCGACCTCGGGTCTACACCCGGATCGGCCTCTCCATGTTCTAACCATGATATTATATTATCTTGTATGTAAATTTTAAGGCAAACAAAGTAAACAATGATGGTTATCTCTTTTAAATTTTTTTTGTGAGCCCTAACTGGTTTGATGTGTTTTGATATTTTTTGTATCAAAAAGTAACTCTCATCATGTTTTCAATAAGTTGATGATATACTCAATTGTTTAAGGGCTTTCACCTGTATACTCATAGCTCGACAACTCGACAAATAAATTCACGGTCACGTAAGCCAACCTATAATGTGTGGTAATGAAGTCCACACATGGTCAGGGAGCACAAGTCCTCTCGATCCTCACCCTGTTCACCCGCAGTCAGTGATATACCTCTCCGAAGAGAGATACATGCAAATTTTCCATGGGCTATGTCAATTCTCAGATTCGATATTGGTCTAGTAACAAAGGATCGAGGGAGTTGGGCCAACGGATGGAAATCACTACCATCATTGTTGAACCCTACTAGTGGTTGGATATGACTTCCAACTCACTAGCATTTAAAGTGTGTCATGGTGTGTGTGGTTCTTTTTACTTTGCATGAAAAATAAAATGCATCAAAGAGCATTCAAATGATTTTCCCTACATGCTTTGAAAAAGAGAATTTGATTTTAAGAGAATGCACGACTATGCTAGATGATTTTTCAGAGAATGAAATTCTACCTATGAAGGAATGGCCACTAATTGGACCTCATGCATGCAAACTCGAAACATGAAATGGCCTAGACCACTGGAGACTAGGGTGGATTGCAATCAGAGATCCACTATTCCTAGCAACGACTAGTAGAAAACTACAAAGCATTTACGAATTTTCCATTCTACTTTTTGCTATGTTTTCTACTTAACATCCATCTATTGCATTCTGCTTTTGTAAAACACAGACAAAAAAAGATAGAGACAAGGAAATGGTCCTACCTCAGATCCAAGTTTGATGATGGTGTCTGATATCTGCTTTTTTTCTATTTTCTATTGACCACGTCTATCAGGCACGACTACAACTGTTACCCACGGCTCAGAGGTGCGGCTACAATTGTTCATCATGAATGTCAATCGTGGTTGAGACCTACCATCAAAAAACATAGTAAGTTAAAATTTGGCAGCATGAAATGCGGATTTCCCATCGTGATCACCATATGTACGATCCTAAAAGGCATACACCTAATCTAGTAACAATTGAAAATCACACAAAGCACATACATAAATTGAAAAAATTGAAATAACCAAAGGAAAGGTGTCTTTTATTAAAATTGAATCAATTCATGGTTACAAATTCATCCCTCTTAGGGATACCCAATGTGATACAATGCTACAATCATAAGAAATCCCTCGCAAGGGTAGATGTAATCCGTAGGCCTTTTAGAATGACACGAACTACTCCAGGTCAATGATGACCTTCTTCTCTCTTTGAAGAGGTATTTGTTGCCTTGAATGCATTGATGATGGAGTCCTGAAAACCCTGCGTTCAAGAAACAACAAGAAACAATTAAAAGCAAAGGATGCCTCTCTTGATGAGGCTTTTAGAGGAATCTTGCATAAAACATGTCATGAAATCAAGAAAGCTTGTAAATCTATCAATCTATGCAAGAAATGGTGAAATTTTCATAAAGCATGATAAAGAAGTGAATATCTAGCTATGAATTAATCTAATTAGCCATTAGAAGTATCAAATACATGGAAATAACAAGAAAACTAGTTTAATTACCAAATGCTAAGAAATGAAGGAAATCTATCCTAAATCTCTAATTCAACCGTACAATTATCTCTAAACATGTAAATCTAACTTAGATCTATCTAAACAAATGCAAAGAAAGATAAATCTACTGCTAAAAAAATTAGGATCAAACCCTAGCCACATGTCCTAGGTGCAGTGAGCACTGTTAGCCATGGTTGATAGCCACGATTGAGGTGAAAATGACTTTGCTCTCCAAATTTGGGCTTGGATCTCCAATTCTCCTCATTGAATTGATGATCAAGGGTCACCTTAGTGTCCTCTAATGGATTGGTAGTGTGAATTATCTAAATCATTGATGGAATTGGCTCAATTGCATTTCTTGATTCTCCTAGACCTCTAGGACCTTCATGGCTTCGAATGCATTCATGATCTCCAATGGGGCAGCAAAAGTGTTCCTCTCAAAGGTGGCAAGTGAGTCCACAATTCGATGGGGCTTGCTACGTTTCAACTTGATATCCTTCTAGACTTATCCCCAATTTGGAGGGGGGTCTTATAGCACTTGAGAAGGCCTTACCTTGGCTTCATGGAGAAGTCAAGATCAATAACCTATAGTTGTATTAGTTGGAGGGAAAGTTCTAGAGGCTTCCTTGCCTAAAAGTTGTTTAGATCCATTTCCCAGGCCATTGTAACCATGGATCCAAAATTGCTTTGATGCTAGTAATGATTCTGAGGCATAGCTAGATCTATTAGCCATGGGTATCAACCACAACTAAGTTTGAGCTAAGCAACTCTACCCAAATTGAGTGGTAAAAACCACTGCTTCACCTTGGAGCTATCCAAGATCATTCATATGGTCTATTAGCATGTCCCATATGAGTAGTCACCTCGACATGGCATGTTTTAGTAGTCTCCTCCATTAGAACCAGTATGTAGAAGATGCATTGAAGTTGTTTGAAATAATTACAAAGAAAATTCTTATCTCATGGAATGTGATAATTATTGTGTGTGCATATAATAGGTGATTTCATGAGAGCCTTAGAACATGTATGATATCCATTGGAGGAGAAATAATGTTTTCTATGATGACATGTCCTCCAATGTGTCCTTGGGGGTGTATTTGGGTCAACTCCACTATATCCACCCTAATTTAACATTAGTTGTACCTACTGTAGGAATAATTTTTCCTAGTATAACATTTTCCAAGACTAGTTGTAAGGCTTCACAAGTAAAAATGCACCTTAGTTGATGAAATTTACTCCACTCATGAAAGGATCCATAGTGTGGTCATTGACATGTCATTTTATTGAGTTAGCATTGGAGGCCAATGCTACTACATTAGGGAGTAATGATAAGAAAAATAAATAATAGTTGAATATTTTCTTAATTAGCTTTGTTTTAGCTTAAGGAGTTTTATTTTGTTTCTCACATAGACAAGACAATATTTGACATATTATTCAATTTAAGATTATTTTGTAAAGGTACCTAATGTGAGTTGGTATGCATCTAACAAGCCTACATTTAAGAAAATCATAATATTTGATCTGATTTTATAATGGCCTATAAATAGCTATATAAACCTCTAAATATTAATAAAATATCAAGAATTTTTTGTGATCCTCATCACCCAACACCCTTTTAGCTGCTCCAAACTCATCTCTTCCAGTCATACCTCTACTATTGAGTGGAACTCACATAGACCTATGGTGGTGATAATTATTGTCTACTTGAGTGGATATAAGGTAGTTTTATTCTACTCTTTGAAGTACTTCAAGTCCACATAATTTAGTTGCTACACATATTCTAGTTTTGAGCATGTGATTGGGCATACGTGTAAGCAACTCAAAGAACATGGAAAAAAATCCATTATGGTAAATAAAAGGATCTAGTCCTCCCCAAATAGAAATCCTTAGCTATTTTTCATTGCTTAGTAGTTTTCATGCCTTATTTGATAGTATTAGTGGTACCTTCCCTCTAAAATTTTCCATGATAACCTCATATATCTTGTTATAGAAGTGATAGGAGGTCTTTCTCATTTCTCAATATTGTACATCCATACACTCCACTATTGATAGATGTCATCCATTATTTCCTACCTAGTTTAGGTGGAGGGTGGGAAACCAATTTTTCTTCTAGTATAAAATTAGATAAACTAGATAGGACGCCTAATTGAACCTCCTCTTCTCAAAATATATTATTTGACTGTCCATGTAATCTAATATATATTTGACATAATTAATCATTTAGGAGTGTCTTAGATAGGTTTGTATGGCATGTATTATAGATATGTACTCCTTGTAGAGATTCAAATCACTTCTTTCAACTCTAATGGGATTCTAAAGTTGGATGGTAAGTCTAATTTCTTTAGCTAAAAAAGCAATAAATCCTACTAATAAGTGTTAGGGTTTCTATAGTAAAAAATATTTTATATTTTTAGGCTATAGAAAACACACATAGTTGTGTGATTAGTAGCTTTCAAAATACTCCTTATGACTTCCTAATGTATGTAAAAGGTGTCTTCCATCCATTGTGGGAGCCTAAAAATCTTGGTCATGGGGTAATACTTCTCCATAAATGTCTCTACTAACTCTAGGAAACTCTAGACTTAGGGTACTAAATTTATGGTTAACTCCAATGTCCATATTTTTTTTATGCTCCAGGATTTGGTTTGGGATCCCAAAATAAACATTCAAACTATTTATTTTCTTACTTGACTATTTGTATGTGTATAATGTCTATTTTGCACACTTTGGAATGGATCATCATAATAGTATTTAGGTCTCTTTGGAGAAGAGTAAATTTATCTCTTAAAATTCATCCTCTTCTTATTTTGTATTTTCCCTTCTAATGGTTTGAATCTCCCTAATGCTACATGAATGGGTGAAATTTGAACACCAATGGGTAGGGAGATAGTGGTAGAAGATGGAAAAAATAGTTGTGCTTATAGTAGTGAAGGTTTGGTGGACATGGAAATTATATCCTTGATGAGAAATAGTTGGAAGAATAAGAAAAATGGTAACAATTCAAAATTTGTTTATTTTAGGGAGGAAGTGATTTGCTCAAAATTTTGGATCAATTTGCTCATGAAAATGGAGCAATTCACCCATTTCATATTCTTGGAGATATTTGTGAGAGAAAATAAAATTTCTAATCAGTTCTAAGAGATTTATTCATAGTTATTGAGAAATTTTCTCATATAAATATTGAGATTGGCTAGGAGGTTTTAAACAATTTGATTAGATTTTGAGTGATTTTCTTGTCAAATTTGAGCAATTCATTTATAGTTTTGAACTTAAGGAAAATTTGAAAGGTTTTGAAAATATATGTATTTATCATAAAATAGGGTTTGTTCAAGGTCCAAGTGGTTCACTTGGGCCCTTTGAGTGAGTCATTCTAGGAGGCAATTCGAGTGAGCTCAACCCAAGTGATGGCATGTTTCACTCAAAGCTACGACATACATTTTGCTCAATAGTGAATGTGGAAGTGAAATCAATTAATGGGATAAGGGATTTATATCCCCAACCCTATATATGTACTTTTTTGCCTAATCCATATCCATCCATTATGTAGGGTCCCTAGGTAGGATATTGGGCTAGGAAGGGTTTATTTGCTTGCTTGGGTGGTTGGCTGGTGTGACATAGACCTCAAGGGAACTTTACTTATCTTTAGAAATAAATTCACTTATTATTTTTCCTTTTTAACATTAATCAACCTGATATTATATGTCTTTATGACATTCCTAATTGGGGAAGAAAAAATATTGGAAACAATAAAAAAACTTTAGATAAAAAATAGGGTTTTAGAAGTCAAGAAAAAAGTCACCATAATAATAATGATTCATATATGAACACGTTATTTTAGTCAAATCTTTCATCACTCGATCAAACAAATATGTTTTCCATTTATAGAAATAGGTACCATTACTCTTTTCATATATGTAATTTTGTAGGCATCTAGACCCACGACCTTAACAATCTAGCAAGGTCCACTCCATTAAGAATCATACTTTTAATGTACTCCTGGTTTTAATTATTTCTTATCCCATTTGAATACAAATTTTACTTATATTTTTCTTTCATGGATCCTTTATCAAACCACCTTTTGATGTCTTCTTGATGTTATATCATCTTCTTGAAGCTTTATTCTCTTTCCTCCTCTAGGGCTAATAGTGAATTTAACCTTACTTGCATTGACTCAACATTGGTGTCTTCTAGTTCAAACTATTATAATATTTGGAGGAAATGGAGTTCTAAATTAATTTACAACATAGCCTTGTTCCTATAGAAAAATATATAAGGGGATGATCTAATTGATGCTTTTGATGTTATTATATCTACCCATAGTGTCTCATATAGCTTAGTGTACTAGTCCTTTTGTGACTCTTAAATGGTTCTTTCCAAGATCCTCATGATTTTCTTGTTAGTTGATTTATCCAAACCATTACATTGAGGGTAGAATCTATATTCTAGGAAAAAATTCATCACTTTAGTCCCTTGAAATAGCCAGTATTATTTATGACTATAAAAATAATTACTTCAAACCTGGTGATGATATCTTCAAGCAACTAAATCATCATTTCTTGATTAGGTGCTTTGGCTATGACTTCTTCAATCAATTTTGTGAAATAATTTGTAGTAGTGAGCATCCACTCATGTCCTATAATTGAAAAAATGTTGATTTTACCTATGAATTTTAGGCCCCATTCTTTAAAATTTTTAGTCACAATGATAGTCTTTAAGGGTATCAAACCTCTTATTTTTCCTCCCCTAAACATACAACATGATTTGCAATCCTTGAATCATGATATCAAATTAAAAAATGGTAGGCCAATAATTTCTAAATATTAATATCTTTTGAGCCATTCTAGGCATAAATACATGCTCTCATTCATCATTATATTTATTGATCAAGGATAGATTCTATGCAACATGACAACATGCCATCATACCCCTTTCTAAACAAGACATCATCTAGCTAGTTATAATGCATTATTATATATCTAAATTGGGATATTTCCTTAGATGTAAACCCTTCTAGTACCTACCCTACGATCATATATTTGTACATGTCACCCATCCATCCATTCCTACCATATATATCTATCTCTTTAATAAGAGTGATATTAACTTTAGATAACGTCCTTGATCACCTTTCACATAAAGCTCTTCCCCTAATCAATTTGGTGGGTTTGATGTCAAATATTAAATTATAGCATTTTATTGATCTATCCAACCCTCTTTTCTCCCAATTTACCATGTAATATAGTAGATCATACATGGTTATCTACTACAAATATGGTATTATTACTTTATGATAGATAATACTTCAACTTATTAAGAGCATTTATGATGGCAAATACTTATTTTCAAATAAGTATATATTTATCTTCATAGTTATAAAGGGATTGACTCATGAAAGATATGGTATATTCCTTGTCTTTATCATTTTTTTTTTTTTTTGGTAATTATTATAGTAGATTAAAAAAGGGTTTTTATAGAGGATCCCAAAACCTTATGTACAAAATCAACCTTGCATCATGCCTCCTGGCTTTATGTATAAGCCTATTACAGAAAACATAACCCCTAAAAAAACCTGATTACATAAGCAATGGGCCTAGGGCATCAATCCCTTGAAACTGAACACCAAAACAGAAATCCTGCCCAACGGTAATAGTAAGCATGAAACAATCCCTGTCAGCGGGAAACAGACAAATAAGAAAGGAAGGGAGATCCCGCCCAGCGGGGAGTAGCCAAAAACCACCATCGAGAAGATCCCGCCCAGCAGGAAGCAAAGAAAAACCGTTACAATAAAATCCCGCCTCGCGGGAAGCAGTCAAAACCACCACAAATAGTCTCACCTAACGGGAAGCAACAGGGAAATCCTGCCATCCGAGAAACCAGCAGAAAAGAAAAGATCCCGCCTCGCGGGAAAACTGGCGGATTTGGCGGATCCCGCCCTGTGGAGAAACCATCTCGCCCACCGGGAAAACATTTCGTTCAGCGAGAGCCATCCTGCAGGAAGCCGACAGCCAGCACAGAGAGGATCCAGCCCATCAGGAAGTGACCAAAGAGTTGCACCACAAAGAACCCGCCTCGAGAAAACAGAAGAGGATCCCAGCAGCAGGGACCAAGAATCTCGTCCAAGCACAGAGCCCGCCGAGGATTCATAAGAAAAAGGGGAAGCTGTCCAAACCCTAAACCATCACCTCCACCGCACCAAGAAACGCAGGGGACCAGATCCATGCGAATAATCTATAAAAAACCCCAGGGGGAAGCCTGAGGGAAAAAGGGAAGGGATCCCCAACCAAACATGGATCCCTGGGAAGCACCAGTCCGAAAAAACAACAAAGGAAACCCTAGCCGACTGGGAGGGGCACGAGATAGTGGAGAAGGATCTCCCCCAGGAGATCATCTGCAAACAACCACTCCCCGGGAGGGATGACCTGGGTTGAGCCAGGAACTGGGCAGGAACCAGGAGCCAAGGGAGGGGGAGCAGGGGAGGGACCATAGCCCTCCCCTCTCTACTTTCTTCCCCGTCTTTATCATTATTTTAGGTTAGGATAATTGTGATGCTTTTATTTGTACCAAAAATATACAACCTAAAATATTTGGATAAATTTAGTTTGATCAAGAATAGAGCTTTGGTGATGGAATCTTTGACATCCTAGAAGACTTTATTTCCTTCATATGTCCATTCTAGGAAAGCATATTTTTCAACATCTTTGTTATGGGATTTGACCATTTGTAAAAAATTTGTAATAAAGAATTTTACCTAGCATGACCTAATCTATTTGTCTAACTAAAAAAGGTAATAATAGGTCTTAGATAGATTTTATCTAATCAGGGTCCATGGAGAAAAACCCTTATGCTTTGAGGAGAACTACTTAGATATGGACCTAAATCTTCTTTTGATACCACATAGCCTAGTGATTTACCTTCTTAGACTATAAAATTAGACTTCTTAGGGTTAAGAGAGATACAAAAATTCCTATGCCTATAGAATACCAACTCAATATGGTCAATGTGTTTAATCCTACCTTTGGAAGGTTGCTTCTATGTTTTCTAGAGTGAATGGAATTCATAGGTATGCAAAGATTTTGTACTTCATGGTGAAAGTTGTTGTATGTTGATATTTTTCTTTAACCCAAATATGTATCCTAATAATACACAAAGGAGATACAAAATCTATGACCCATTTACCTTCTATAAAATTTGATTAATGGAAGTAAATACATAGTAATCCTTTTAAGATACCTTGTCCAAGTTCCTAAAGTCAAAACATAATCTTAAATTCCTATTTTTTCTATGTACAAGAATTAGATCAATGACCTAGGTGGAGTGCTTGGTTTGAAATATAATATGATATTTTAAAGGCTTCAATATCTCTTTCTTCATTGTTGCTTTTATTTTTAATTCATTGGTTGTTTTTATCTAGAATACTTAGCAGCATGCTCCAATTCAGATCTTTGTATGACCACGCAATAATGTCTCTATACTTGTCATGGAAATCTTTGAAGAGGTATTTATTTTCTTGAGTGTAATATTATCCTAGTAATATATTCTTCCCTTTAGCCACCTTGATGGGGTGATATGAAGATTTTAATTTAAGGCTTGTCTTTCTTGTACTATCATTAGGGTTAAATAGGCTTTCAAGATTTATCAGACTTGTGGGTAGATTATTTGAATTTAGCTATATGAATCCATCCTTTATATCATCCCTATAATAATTATTTTCTATGGAGTATCAAGCCTTCATGATTAGAAAATATTTTATTTTCTCATCATTATCAAAAACCTACCAATGATTGGAGTTATCAAGATCTACTAGCATAAAGACTATCTCTAATTCTTTAGGATTATCCCACATATCATCGGTGGGATCAATTTGGGATACTATTTTTTCCAACTCATCTAGAATTGCATTCAATTCTCTAGGTATTATTTTTATCTCATATATATTTAAAACGTTATTAAATTCTAGACTCGATATTTGTAAGATTTTAGGTGTTTTTTCTTTACCATGCACTAACCTAATTTACAATTAGTTTGGAGTCATCATATATTCTTAGGTATTTGATTCCCATAGTATAATATTTCTCAAATTAGTATAGAGTGTCTCATATTCCACCATATTATTGGAAAATTTTGAATAATAATGTTACATTCTAAAATTAATATAGTTGTCGACTATGTTTCTATCCAAATATAATTTCACTATTTAGTAGATTAGCTATCCAAGAGTTTTAATATTGTTTCATAAATATTTCAATTTGTGTATTCACATTGATCTTGCACGTTCGTGGTGGGGAACTACCCTCCTTAATAGGCATTGATTTATTACCAATTTATAATTGCATTCTTTGTTTTCATGTCAATTTGATTACATTGACTCTACTGGTTGTTGTGAGTATATTTATATCTGTGAATGATTGTACACTTTCTTGAGAAAAAAGGATTCAAGGGTAACTTGTACCCTTACAAGTGGTATCACAAGGTAAAATATTCTAGTGGGGGAGAATTTTTTCATCCATCCAACGCACTTCATCGTAGCAAAAAAATACAAGCTATAAAGTGTGATGTGATAGGGAGTTATCATCGTACAGGAGCCACAAGAAGATATGCATAGGTTTAAAATGGATCTAGCAGCATCCTACAAGCATTGTCCACTCAGTTCTAGGTACAAGATCCCTAGACACAGTCCCTCAAAACACCAAGCAGTAAACCTAAATGTAGTTCAGGCAATGATATACTCAAGGAAACATTATTGGATGTGTAGTTTTCTTACAATAATTAGGTCACCGGATGCTCAACAATATTAATTTATTACACCTTCACCAGGGAGGATAGAAAGAATAAATAAATTTTGGTGATATCTAGATAAACCAGGCTGCACATTATTCATCTTCGATAAGCGAGAAAATTGTTGGCTAGATGTCTGAGTGATACAAGTCATATGCAACAGTGGGCAAGAGAGACCTTTTATTCTTCCCAAAGCAATGTTTGGTCCATTGTGGCTAGTTCTTAATAAGGCAACATCCATGATGCTAAAAAATATTAGAAGAATCATTTTGCATTTGAAATAGCTAAAGTTTTTCATGCATAGAAAACAACAACTCGCAACCAGGCCGACGACCAATAGAAAATAAAAACAATTAGATTATTGAATTCCAAACCTAAGGTACAATTCTTATTTTTAAAAATCATTTACATCTTTTATCCCACATATAGTAGGTGGTGGTCAAATAAGTATTTCTTAAACAACAATGGGTGCTACGTTGAATGTGACTTAGGTCACACAGGCTCTTCCCACACTTTCTTATAAATCCTTGTCTCACATGTCTTCCATATCCAGTTATCCCTAGCTCTGCATCCTTTGTGTTTGGTTTCTACCTCTGTGTCCCTTTCGATCATGTCTTCTAGTGCATTCTCACTATCCCTTACACTGTATCTTAGTCGTGTCTTCTAGTGCATATCACTATCCCTTGTATTGTGTCCATCATATCTTGATTCATGTCAATGTCCCTTGCACTATGTTCATTGTATCTTGGTTCATGTCGCATCATGCTCTATGACAAGGATATTGCATCATGTTTATCCTTCTTGTGCATCAGTCCCATAGTATCGTGTCATTTTCAGACTCACTTGGTGTAGTATCATGTCAAATATAGTCAGTGTGTCAAATGTGATGTCAAATCAGTGTTCAAAAGTGGTGTCAAATCATTGTTTAAAAGTGGTGTCAAATTAGTGTCAAATCAACATATCAAATTGGTGGCTTAAGTATTTAAAATTCAAAATTAGTTGAGTAAACCGAGAAGCCTCACCTGAGTAAACTGGGAAGCATCAAGGGGAGATATTCAATCCGCATCATAGTTGGAGTGACAATTTAAGTAGAGAACAATTTTTTGCCAAATTCACCAAATTTTTTCTGATAAGCAGGACTGCTTGACAAGTGTATGAGCGGACGGTGGTCTAAAGGTCAAAACGGGTGATTATCAAGTTAAAATAATTCAAATTAAGGGATCTTAAAATCACAAAGAAGACCTCCTAGAAACAAAGGTACACATAATTCTTCCCCTTTAAGAATCAATATTTTTTATCTTGGTCATCCATTGCTTAACTCTATGGCATCCAATCAATCCCCAAATTCTTCCCATGAGAACCTCACACATGAGGAAACAAGGAGCCCCAATATCACCACCAAGGCCATACAAACATTATTAGACAATATGAGCAACTTGATTGTCAAGGTGACCCAACTTATGGATAGACAAAGCCAACCAATCCCTCCTATTCCAAACCACTCCCATAGACACTAGAACAATGAGGATCAGGATGGAGAATTTTATACACAACAAAGAGGTCATAATGGTAGTTACCAAAATCACTTCAATGGATAGAGGAATGATGAGGATATCTACAATGAAGAAGTCTATGAGCAACAAAGAGGTCATAATGATAATACCCAAAATCACTTTCATAGACATAGGCATAATGAGGACCAAGATAGAGATGCAGTTTACCAACAACCAAGAGGTCCTAATGGTGTTAATTTTCCATGCATTGATATACCCACCTTTGAGGATCATGATCCACATGGATGGAAAGCTAAAATGGAAGGCATTTTAGACCTATACTAAATTCGAGATTCAAAAAAAGTTCCTTTTTCTACCTCTAAAATAGGTACTGAAGCTTATCAATGTTTTGTATGGCTCAAATGTGAAAAGGGAATACCATTTACTGGGATGATTTCACCAAATATTTTCTTAACATATTTGATGAAGGAACCTCATATTCTTACATGGTGTGGTTTTTATAACTTAAGCAAATAGAATCTGTAATGGATTATATCTTAGAATTTACTAGCTTGCTTTCCTATGCAAGAAACTTACAAATCAATGTGATGATATCTTCTTTTAGAAATGGGTTGAAAGATAATATTAAATTTGAAGTGGATTTACAATATCCATCCTCTTTAGACACCTGTATAAGGATTGCCAAGTTGTCTGAAAAGAAGGTGCAAATGGGGGCATATACATGACGTGATTCCTATGGTGGACCTCAATATCACAACTCTTTTTGTAGAAATGATCAATCCTCAAGATATTTTTGCTATAAGTGTCGCAATCACCATACAAAATATCAGGCATGTGTACCACAATAGAACTTTCAAATTGAATATAATAACAAGGAAGATGAAGAAATAGAGGATACCATATCACCTAATTATCCCATAAACAAATATAAAATTGAACACGAGGAGGTCATAGATGAGGAAGATACTATGGCAATTTTATTTTACGCTCTTATGGGTTTATCAACTCACCATACAATCAAGGTATTAGGATTCATTCAACAAATAAAGGTAACTGTATTAATTGATTTAGGAAGTACTCATAATTTTATGGACACAAATATTGCTAAGGCATTAAACTTACACATCAACTCCTCCAATCAAGATAAATTTCAAGTTATAAATGCAAACGGGGGAAGTTCTCAATGTATAGGTAAAACATATTTAATTTCATTACAAATGGAAAGTTATACTTGGTAGGGTCCTCTTTTTATTATGAATTTAGGGAATTCGAAAGTTATCTTAGGAGTTGCATGGTTAGAACAAATGGAAACCATGATTGGTTTTAATTACAAGCAGTGCTTTATTGAATGGAAATAAAATGGGAAGACCATTCACCTCCAAGGAATTCCAAAACCTCCATAAAATATAGTAAGTTCACACAACATGGAAAAAATATTAAGAAAAGGTAGTTATGGATTCATTGCTCAAATTAATTGTATGGAAATATGAGCACAAGATATGGAAAAAATCCAATTAGAAGATCTACAAAATATTATGGCTAACTATGAGGAGGTATTCCAAGAACCAAATGGACTACCTCCCAAAATATCCCATGACCATGTCATACACCTTGTTCTGAGAATTATTCCACCTAATGGCCATCCTTATCAATATCCCCAACCTCAAAAATAGAAATTGAGAAGATTGTCCAAGAATTATTAGAACATGGTGTCATCCGTCATAGCACTAGCCCCTATTCTTCACCAGTAGTTTTGGCTTGTCGCAAAGACAATTCTTGGCGTATGTGTCTAAATTTTTTTCCTCTTAACAAAATCACCATAAAATATAAATTCCTTAATTGATGATTTACTAGATGAACTACATGGTGCAATTTTTTTTACAAAATTAGATTTACGTTCTGGGTTTCACCAAATTACAGTTAGGAAAGAGGATATTCCCAAAATAACTTTTTGCACTCATGAAGGTCACTATGAATTCTTGGTCATGCCCTTTGGTCTAACTAATGTCCCATATACATTCCAAAGTCTCATGAACTAGGCGTTTCATCCATTCCTCCATAAATTTATCCTAGTCTTCTTCAATGACATACTCATATATAGTAAAACATGGAATGATCATTTGTTGCATGTGGGAAGGGTTATTCATATACTACACAGGGAAAAATTGGTTGTCAAGCACTCTAAATGCTCTTTTGATGTTCAAGAAGTGGAGTACCTTGGTCATATAGTTTATTAGGAAGGTGTTAAAGTGGATCCCAATAAGATAAAGGTAATTCAGGATTGGCCCTTACCTAAAACCATCAAGAAACTTCATATTTTTTTGGGTCTCACTGGCTACTATCACAAATTTGTGTGTAACTATGGTAAAATTGTAGCTCCTATCACATCCCTCACAAAGAAGGATGCTTTTCATTTTTCAAAAGCAGCCACTCAAGCCTTCGAGGCTTTCAAAAAAGTAATGTGTACTACTCCAATTTTGGTGACTTAAGATTTTCATAAACCATTTGTGATTGAATGTGATGCTTTAGGAACATGTATTGGGGTAGTGTTAATGTAGGAAGGTCATCCCCTAGCATTCGAGAGTAAACAAATTTCAAGAAAAAATTTAGGAAGATCTACATATAAAAAATAAATGTTGGCTATTCTACATGCAGTGGAGAAATGGAGACACTTCATAATCGATATTTGTTTCATTATAAAAACAGATCATAGTAGTCTCAAGCATTTTTTGGAACAACTATTTTCTTATCTAGAAAGAAACAAGTGGTTAATAAAATTATTGGGATATAATTTTGTTATCGATTACAATAAAGGGAAAGATAATGTGGCAGCAAATGCATTATCCAGAAAATATGAAGATGAAGTGGTTATTAATGCTATTTCAGGTCCTTGTTCTCAATGGGTATCTTAGTTATAGGAAGAATGGTTGTCCAATAGTGAAACTACTCAAATAATTTAGGATTTGTTATTGGGTTCATCCAAGCACCATCTTTTATCCTATGAAGACAATATATTACAAAGGAAGAATCACATTTACATTCCACACACTTCGACAATCAAATCAAGAATTCTAGATGAGTCACATGCTTCTCCGTCAGTAGGACATTCAGGTTTTTTGAAAACTTATGTGGATTAAACAATATTTTTGTTGGAAAGGACTAAAAGCAGAAGTCAAAAAATGGGTGGCTAAATGTGAAGTATGCCAACACAATAAGATAAAAATAGTCAAATTACCAGGGTTGCTTCAACCATTACCCATTCTAGATCACCAGTGGGAACACATTTCCATGGCTTTTATTGAAGGTCTTCCTATGTCATAAGGACAAACAATAATTTTTGTGGTATTTGATCGCATCTCCAAATATGCTCACTTTTAGGCTCTACAACATCCATTTTCAGCAAGCAAAGTGGCTAAGGTATTTATGGACTGAATTTTCAAATTGCATGGAATGCCAAAATATTGTGAGTGATCGGGATCCCATATTTACTAGCATTTTGTGGAAAGAATTATTTTGACTTAGTGGTACCAAATTAAATATGTCCTCTACATACCATCCACAAATAGATGGCCAAATGGAGGTAGTTAATAAATTTTTGGGTACCTACCTAGGATGTTGTATTCTAGACAAATAATATCAATGGAGTTAGTGGCTTTCCTTGGCAGAATAGTGGTACAACACTTCATACCATTACTCCATCAATATATCTCCCTTTGAAGCATTGTATGGAATTAAGCCACCAACAATAGCAGATTATGTACTAGGATATTCCAAAGTGGCCCAAGTAGATGATTGGTTTCAACAACGACAGTCAATGCTCACTATTCTCAAAGACAATTTGACCCAAGAACAAAATCGTATGACGCAACATCAAGACACACATAGTTTGAAAATACAATTCAATAGTGGTGATATGGTGTTCCTACATTTCCAGACCTACAAAAAATTATTATTGGAGATCAAGTCCAGTCAAAAGTTATCTCCATGATTTTACGACCCTTACAAAATTATGCGTCGTATTGGAGAAGTGGCATATCAACTAGAGTTACCTCCCTCATCACGTATACATCCAATATTTTATGTTTTCTATCTTAATAAGGTGATTGGCTAGAAAGTGCAATCTCAATAAAAATTACCAATACTCGATGAAGAAGGGTGTAAATATCTCTAGCCTGAAGCAATTTTACAAAGCTGAACACGTATACTAAGATCTCATCACATCCAAGAATTTTTGGTCGAGTGGCAGGACCTACTAGAAGAAGATGCTACATAAGAACCTAAAAGTATTTTCCAAAAATTTCCAGCTTTGAGGACAAAGCTTTCCAAGGAGGGGCGCCATGTTACATTCCAAAATTAATATAGCCATCAGCTATGTTGCTATCAAAATATAATTTCACTATTTAGTAAATTAGCTATCCAAGAGTTTTAGTATATTTTCATCAGTATTTCATTCTGCTTCGTATTGATCTTGCCCATTCATGATGGGGAACTACCCTCCTTAAGAGGCATTGATTTATTACCAATTTATAATTGCATTCTTCATTTTCATGTCAATTTTATTACATTGATTCTACTGGTTGTTGTAAGTATATTTATATCTATGACTGATTGCACACTTTCCTAAGAGCAAAGGAGCCAAGGGTAACTTGTACCCTTGCAAATAACTTGTAGGAAAAATAATTTTGTGTATCTTATGGATCAATTAACTAAACACCAACACCTATTCCATTCCTAGTTCTAGCACCATCAAAGTACAGTATCCATATTTTATTTGATCCTCAACTCATTAGAGATAGAAAATTGGAAGGTATTTTAGTAATGAGATTATTTTCCAATTTAATCTCTTTGTATTCAACTTTGAGATCTCCATCTTATAATATGCTAGTTATCATATTGATATCTATATCCTAGTTGTCTTCAAGATTTATCATATTCTATGATTTTGGGAGCTCATTCTAGTTTATTGAAATTTCATCAATTTTATATAGAATATTATCGAAGGGTGGCTTATTTTCAATATTGATTACCTTATTATCCTTGAGTACCTTCATATGAGTATATCCTATTACTAGGTAACCATATCTTGACAACTTATGTACTCTCTAGATAGCAACATACCAAAGAATGGAGTTACATCCATAACTATATTCCTATACTACTAAAAACTTTAGATGTCTAGATATTTTCATGATAAATTAATTGAGTACTTATACTATGTTAACCCTTGTTCCATCTGTCTAGATTGAGTATCTATTCATCTTGGTGTAAGAAAGACCCATTTTCTAAACAACCTTAGGTATAATTGTGGCTACTACACTTAAATTGACTATGCAACTCCATGTATGTAATTTGTTGGAAATTTTGAGTAATTATGTTGTCATTGATGTCAAGTGTTAGTTCATCTCAGTGCAAGGGAATTGATAAAAAGAGGTCATTGATGTCAAGTGTTAGTTCATCTCAGTGCAAGGGAATTGATAAAAAGAGGGTTAAAATATATTTTAAGCCCAAGAGATTTGGTACAAAGCTCCAAATGGTTGGCCAAAAGGTTGTCACAATATCCCTAAGGAAGAAAATGTCTAGGCCCAAAAGGAAATAATATTATAATATTTATTATTATAATATTAAAGTTATAAAGTTAAGCCTAAGGTTCAATTATAAAATAATTATAATATTTATATTATAATATTTTATAACCCTAAGTGGGTTTGGTACCAATAATTTTATTAAAATTCTTAAAGATCTGTCGATGTCTTAGCAATGGAGGTAATTCATATTTATATGGTAAATTTTGGTGTCCTAAGTGAATGATTTGAAGTGAGTATAAAATATTTAATGTGAATTTCAGACGTGCAAATCATGAGTAAGGAAAACAAAATTTTTATTAAAAAAAAGAGAAAACCTTTGACGGAAATAAGGATAAGATTGTGAAATCCTATCACCATCCAGGCGGTTGACCTAGTGGTAGTCTTGGTAGGGTAAAGGCGCTGACAAATGGTAGGTCCTACATTCAAATATGGGTGGCAAGATTTTATTCATCATTTTGAAGATAAGAAGGTTAAGCAAACAATAAGGAGCGCATTGTGGCCTTTTTTCCTTGTGTGGATGGTTGGCCTAGTGGCAGACCAAAGGGTGCTAGCATACTAGCAGGCGATAGGTACTGTGTCTGAATCTCCCACAACAGTATTTTTGGTAAGCGCTATTAAACTTGTTAATTGCCTAAGGTTGAGGGTTAGGCGCATGAGGGGTGTTTGATTAATTTGAGTGCTATAGACTTAGGGAGGTATAAGGAGAAATTTTTTATTATTCCATGCATTATCTTTTGGAGAAAATGTTATGAAATATTTTTAAAAAAGATTTTGTGGAGTAATAAGGATCTTTGTTAAATATTTTATAAATGTGTTTTTAAAATTGAGAGGGAGTTAAAAGGTGTATGAGGTATTTTAATTGTTTGTATTTTGCTTCATTTTGAAGGGTTTGATTTATGAGTTAATGCTATAGTTTGAGAAACCAAGAGAGTTGGTTTGGAGTTTAATTTTGCACATATTTTGAAGGTTTGCTAACTCATAAAGAGGTGTTGTGCTAACCCTTTTATAGTTGCAAAAGATATTGTGTGTAAGATAGATTTTTGAAGACGTATCTCCATAAGATCAAGAAAAAAGGTATGGGCATATCATTATTTATTCAAAGTGTATTTTAAGGTGAATATTTCTAAAACACAAGGTGGAGTGAAAAGGATTTTTGATAAGCATTGTTGGAAATATTTGAGTGAGGATTTTGTGATTCATGATTGAATATTTTGGAGTCATTTGAGATAGAGATTGTGAACTACTTGTGCTAGGGTTGAAGACAAGTTAGTGCATCTTTGTGAAACCTTTTTGAACATTGGTTTGTGAGATATTGATTGAAATTGTGGAAGTGATTGAGATCAATTTGTGAAGGGAAATTATGCATTAGTGTGATTGATCTATGAGAGAAAATTTGCAAGAAGGATAGATCAGTTTTGTGAAATAACTTATACATTGCTTTGATTTGATTTGAAAGATATTTTGCAAGTGATAGAGATTGATTGGTTGAGTAAAAAAATTTATGAGTGTCAAACATATTGAGATTTTGATAGAGTATATCATTATCTATATGTTCCAGAGGTTAAACGAATTCTAAGTAGAATTTGTTTATGTTAAGAAATCTTTATGAGAGAGATTGAAGTTGTATTTTGTATTCAATTTTTGGATTTATTTGAGCAGGTCTTGTGAGAAGGCTTGAGAGTAGATTTGACAAAGTCTTTCAGAAGGCTTGAGGATAGAATTAAGTAATTCTTTGAGAAGGCTTGAGGATAGATTTGAGTAAGTCTTTTACAAGGCTTGAAGGCAGATTTGAGCAAGTCTTTTGACAAGTCTTGAAGGTAGATTTGAGCAAGTCTTGTGAAGACTTGAAACAACATTAAGAGCAGGTTTTATTGTTGACAGAGTCAAGCTTTGTGTTAATTCCTACGGCATATTTGAGATAGAGTTTGATGCAAATTTGTGAGCAGAGTTAGAGTAGATTTTTGCTAGACTTGGGATAGAGTTTGGTGTAGATTTGAAATAGAGTTGAGAGTAGGCTTTGGAGGTTACAAAGCAAAGAGGATAGCAGACTCCAGTGGATAGAGATCCATTAGCCAATGTAGTGGTGATAGAGGTCTCCTATCCACAAGCTAGAGCAATGGGGGTAAAATTCTTATAGAAGATCACCATCCAAAGTAGAGGGGATAAAATTCTCCTATGGATATATATCCATGAAATAGAGTAGAGGGGATAGTGTTCTCCTATGGAGAGATATCCATGAACCAGAGCAGAGGAGATAGAGTTATCCTATGGAGATAGATCCATGAACCAGAGTAGAGGGTATAGATTTCTCTTATGGAGAGAGATCCACGAACAATAGAAAGGGGAACTATTTCTCCTATGGAGTGAGATCCATGAACTAGTTGGGTAGATAGAGTTCTTCTATGGAGAGAGATCCACGAACCAATTGAGGAGATATAGTTCTCCTACATCAAGTTACATGAACCAAATTAAATGAGAAAGAGTTCTCCTATGGGAAGAGATCCAAAAATTAAATTATAAGGGATTGGTGTCTCCTTTATATAGAGATCCATAAACACTGTAATAGGGAATTGATTCCCAAGATATTTTTTGAGAAAATTTAGAAGAAATATTTTCTCTATAAAGTAGCCCACATTGTGTGAACCATGTTAAATTTGCATCTCTCTTATGTGTGATGATTTGTGCACTACTTTGATTACTGCTATTGATATTGCCATTAATAATATTGGATAATATTGTTTGGGAAGTTGGTCTTATACTGTTTACCCCCCCTCTTAGTATAAACTTGTGTTATTCAATTAGTATCAGAGCGGGTTCCTTCAGGGAATCCTAATAGCTTGAAGGAAGATCTACAAGAACACGTGGTAGGAAATATAAAAGAAGAACCATGAGACCTAATAAATAAGGAACACACATTGCTATGATGGGAGAAGAATTTGATCCCTTTCTCAGTAAGATTGTTAGTAATAAAAGAAAAGAAGAAAATTATGTGAGATGTGTTGAGTGTGGTAAGCTTGGTCACATGGCACTTTATTATCCACAAAATAGGTATAGTAGTAGCAAAGAGAAAAATAAATTTGTTTTTTCTCTCAAAGAGATTTTTTCTTTAAGAGGAGAAGTGGAAATAGATTCAAGTGATGAATCAATAAATGAAAAGGAAGCTAACTTTGTAAAAGGGAATAAGAAGGAACCAAGAATACTCAAATATTTTATTTGTGGTAAATTTGGTCACCTTGAAGATCATTGTACAAAAATTGGGTATAGTAGCAGTGAAGAAGAATATGAAGATGCTCTTGAAGACCTAGAGGAAGATTCAAAAAAATAAAATAAGGGAGCCACAATTGAGGAACTTGTTGAGTTGGAAAGGGAGAACTTAGAATTGAAGGTTCAAATACAAGAGGACAAGAAAAATAAAACAAATCTTATACAAGATCTCTCTGACTTGAAATTTAAGGTTGAAAATGCAAGGATATTTGAAGAAGGTATTGCTTAGCAACTAAATGCAAAAGAGCTAGAATTTGAAAGAGTCATTTCCGATCTTGAAGAATCAAAAAGAAAAGAACTCAAGATTGAAATCCCAAGTACAAGAGGATGAGGAAACAAAGGCAAAGTTTCTACAAGATCTCACTAACCTTAAGGTTGAGGTTGAAGAGGCAAGGAAAATTGAAGAAGGTATGACTAAAAAATTAAAGGTAAAAGAGCTAGAGTGTGAAATATTAGAACATGAAGTAGTTTCTCTAAGGATGGAAGTGAAATATGCCAATGATAAGCTACACAAGTTTGATAAAAGTTTAAAAGCTTTGGATAACATTACCAAAGCACAAATATATTCATTTATCAAAACAAGACTAGGAAATGAAGAAGGTCTAGAGGTACAGAAAGGGAAGTCAAGCTCAAAAGAAAAGGAAGTCTCAAATGAAGCATCAAAATAAGTGACTGAAGAAGAACCTAAGACTTATGTTGATGTGTTAAGAGGTGATAGCATCAAAGAGGAAGCAAACAATGCACCATCAAAATACATGGATCATCATAGAAAATTCAAAGAAAGGACTAAGAGACCAGAGGCTACAAAAAATGATTTCTTCAAAGGACATTGTTTTTCATGTAACAGGCTTGGTCACAAGGCTATGCATTACAAGGTTCATGGAAAGAAGGAATATGGTTTTACTAAAAGAAACTTCAAATATGGACACTTTTAAGGGTATTGATACTCTTGTAATCAATTTGGGCATAAAGCAATCCACTATAGGATTCAAGATAGAAATGGGTATGGCTTCACCAGGAGGGACTTCAAAATATTTGCATCTTCTAGGAACAACAATATTAAGTGATATAAGTTAAATAATGTAGGGTATAAGGCCAAGTGGTGTAGAACAGAGTTTCCAAAGATAAGCAAGAATAGGGAAATTAAAAAGAATCAAAAGGGTATGTTGAGAAAGAAGGTTGACAAAGAAAAATAGTATTGTATGTTGGGAGTAGAGATACTCCCATCCCAAAATTAACCACCTAAAGGAGAGGAGGTAGGGAGGGGGTTGATATAAGATTATTGTCTTTAGCCCTAAAGGATTCCCTTTACCATTGATGTCAAAGGGGGAGAGATTAAGCGAGAGAGCATTCAGTCAAGGGGAGCAGTTTCTCAGGGGGGAAGATATAGAATAAAATGGTTTAGAAAAAGGAATTTTTAGAAAGGGTTGCCATAAATGACAAAGGGAGAGATTGTTAGAAATTTTGAGTAATTATGTTGTCATTGATGTCAAGTGTTAGTTCATCTCAATGCAAGGGAATTGATAAAAAGAGGTCATTGATGTCAAGTGTTAGTTCATCTTAGTGCAAGGAAATTGATAAAAAGAGGGTTAAAATATTTATATTTTAAGCCCAAGAGATTTGGTACAAAGCTCCACACAGTTGGCCAAAAGGTTGTCTCAATATCCCAAAGGAAGAGAATGTCTAGGTCCAAAAGGAGAAAATATTA
Source organism: Wollemia nobilis (assembly GCA_028583015.1). Lineage (NCBI taxonomy): Eukaryota > Viridiplantae > Streptophyta > Pinopsida > Araucariales > Araucariaceae > Wollemia > Wollemia nobilis. The sequence goes on from JAQPPZ010016881.1 coordinate 14,832,411, forward strand.
TAATATTTATTATTATAATATTAAAGTTATAAAGTTAAACCTAAGGTTCAATTATAAAATAATTATAATATTTATATTATAATAATTTATAACCCTAAGTGGGTTTGGTGCCAAGAATTTTTTAAATTCTTAAAGCTCCACCGATGTCTTAGCAATGGAGGTAATTCATATTTATATGGTAAGGTTTGGTGGCCTAAGTGAATGATTCGAAGCGAGTATCAAATGTTAAATGTGAATTTCAGATGTGCAAATCATAATGAAGATGAATTTTTTATTAAAAAAAAGATAAAACCTTTGACGGGAATAAGGATAATATTATGAAATCCTATCACCATCCAAGCGGTTGGCCTAGCAATAGGCTTGGTAGGGCAAATATGTTGACGAATAGTAGGTCCTACATTCAAATCCGGACAACAAAATTTTGTTTATCGTTTTGAAGATAAGAAGGTTAAGCAGACATTAAGGAGTGCATTGTGGCCTTTTGTCCTTATGTGGGTGGTTGGCCTAGCGGTGGCCCAAAGGGTGCTAGCATGCTTGCAAGTGGTAAGTGTTGTGTTAGAATATCCCACAACAGTATTTTTGGTAAGCACTATTAAATTTGTTAATTGCCTAAGGTTAAGGGTTAGGTGCATGAGGGGTGTTTGATTAATTTGAGCGCTATAGACTTAGGGAGGTATAAGGAGATATTTTTTATTATTCCATGCATTATATTTTGGAGAAAAATTTTATGAAATATTTTTAAAAGATATTTAGTGGAGTAATAAGGATCTTTGTTAAATATTTTATGAATGTGTTTTTAAAATTGAGAGGGAGTTAAAAGGTGTATGAGGTATTTTAATTGTTTGTATTTTACTTCATTTTGAAGGGTTCTATTTATGAGTTAATGCTATAGTTTGAGAAAACAAGAGATTTGGTTTTGAGTTTTAACTGTGCACACATTTTTAAGGTTTTCTAACTCATAAAGAGGTGTTGTGCTAACCCTTTCATAGTTGCAAAATATATTGTGTGTAAGACAAATTTTTGAAGACATATCTCCATAAGAGCAAGCAAAAAGGTATGGGCATATCATTATTTATTCAAAGTGTTTGTTGAGGTGAATATTTCTAAAACATAAGGTGGAGTGAAAAGGATTGTTTGATAAGCATTGTTGGAAATATTTGAGTGAGGATTTTGTGATTCATGATTGAATGTTTTGGAGTCATTTGAGATAGATATTGTGAACTACTTGTGCTAGGGTTGAAGAAAAGTTAGAGCATCTTTGTGAAACCTTTTTGAACATTGGTTGTGAGATATTGATTGAAATTGTGGAAGTGATTGAGATCAATTTGTGAAGGGAAATTATGCATTAGTGTGATTGATCTATGAGAGAAATTTTGCAAGAAGGATAGGTTAGTTTTGTGAAACAACTTATACATTGCTTTGATTTGATTTGAAAGATATTTTGCAAGTGATAGAGATTGATTGGTTGAGTACAAAATTTATGAGTGTGAAACATATTGAGATTTTGATAGAGTATATCATTCTCTGTATGTTCCAAAGGTTAACGAATTCTAAGTAGAATTTTTTTGTGTGAAGAAAGCTTTATGAAAGAGATTTAAGTTGTGTTTTGTATGCAAGTTTTGGATTTATTTGAGCAGGTCTTGTGAGAAGGCTTGAGAGTATATTTGAGCAAGCCTTTGAGAAGGATTGAGGATAGAATTGAGCAAGTCTTTGAGAAGGCTTGAGGACAAATTTGAGCAAGTCTTTGAGAAGGCTTGAAAGTAAATTTGAGCAAGTATTTTGAGAAGGCTTGAAGGTAGATTTGATCAAGTCTTGTGAAGACTTGAAATAGCATTGAGAGAAGGTTTGATTGTTGATCTGGTCAAGATTTGTGTTAAGGATTGGGACAGATTTGAGATAGAATTTGGTGCAGAGTTGTGAGTAGAGTTAGAGTAGATTAATGCTAGACTTGGGATAGATTTTGGTGTATATTTGAGATAGATTTGAGAGTAGGCTTTAGAGGTGATAGAGCAAAGAGGACAATAGTCTCTAGTGGATAGATATTCGTTAGCCAGTGTAATGGGTACAAAGGTCTCTTATGGAGAGAGATCCACAAGCCAAAGCAGTGGGGGTAGAAGTATTCTAGAAGATAACCAGCTAGAGTAGAGGGGATAGAGTTCTCCTGTGGAGAGATATCCATGAACTAGAGTAGAGAGAATAGAGTTCTCCTATGGAGAGATATCCATTAACCAGAGCATAGGGGATAGAGTTCTCTTGTGGACAGAGAACCATGAACCAGAGTAGAGGGTATAAAGTTCTCATGTGGAGAGAGATTCATGAACTAAAGAAAGGGAAAAGAGTTCTCCTATGGAGTGATATTCGTGAACCAGCTGGGGAGATAGATTTCTTTTGTAGAGAGAGATCTACGAACCAATTGAGGAGATAAAGTTCTCTTGGATCAAGTTCCAAAAACCAGAGAAAATGAAAAGGAGTTCTCCTGTGGAGAGATATCCATAAATTAAAGTATAGGGGATTGGTATCTCCTTTGGATAGAGGTCCATAAACATTGTAATAGGTAATTGATTCCCAAGAGATTTGTTGAGAATATTTAGAAGAAATATTTTCTCTGTGGAGTATCCCACGTTGGGTGAACCATGTTAAATTTATGTCTCTCTTGTGTGATGATTTGTGCATTATTTTTATTACTGCTATTGGTATTTCCATTAATAATATTGGATAATATTGTTTGGGAAATAAAAGTAATATTTGGTCTTATATTGTTCACCCACCCTCTTAGTATAAGCCTGTGTTCTTCATAATTATCAATCTTGAGCATAATATGAAATGGAAGTGGATTTAATATCTTTTATTTTAAGGCATTCAGTATATATGACACATTGATCTAGATGTCTTTGGGTGCATTGACCTATATGGCATTCAATATATTAGTTGAAGTAAATTCTAGCTACCTACACCTAGCATAATCCTTTTCTACTCTTTTAGAGTCTCATGGATTATATCCCATTATTTTTATAGGGTGAATAATTATAAAATGTTGATTTTAGTTGGTTTTATTTCCATTTCCTCTATGGTGTTGAATTTGAACTTCATAGAGGCATCCTTAGATTATATAATTAAATTTTGATATTATCTTATCGTTGTAGATTTACCTTTACTTGTGATATATGGGTATCCATTCACCTTTCAACCTCCTAAAACTAACATCTTTATTTATTTCTTTTTTCTTATTGGAATAATCGGCCACTCCACCATATTATATATTTGTAATAAGTTATTTTCCTTTATCTATCCTCCTATCCTTATTTTATATTTTTCCCTTCCCCTTCTGAGGTGTGCCTATGTTTTTTTTATGCTCTCTTTCTCCTTTTATTTATATTACCATGTCATGATAGGGTGATCTCCCTATTCTAGTAATTGTTGAACATTTCCTATTTTAGTTTATTTCTTAAAGTATTGTTCTTCAAAAACTTTTATCTTGCCCCTAATCTAAACCCCTTATTGATTAGATCATATAGCATTGTCTTCAGTATTGATGCTTCATTCCATAGCACTAAAATTTACTAGGATAGCATTACTTGGATTGGATAGGGAAGATAATAATTATGGCATGTGGGGTTGTTACATAATCTAATTCACTATGGAGGCTATTTTTCCCATAATGGTAGCCTTCTAAGCCTGGTATTATTTATTATAGTGAATGGTTTAGGAGTATTTTATGGCTTCAATGCCTTTCATGAGATCATGCCTATCATTATAACAAATACACCATGCTATATCTACTTTTATATCAGTATGAACCATGTGATTATGAGGTTGATTTCCTTTATTAGCACCTTGCTAAGGTACCTATTTTTTGTGAGATGTGGAGTCTTCTAGGGTTACCAATTCTATTATTAAGATTTTTTCAATGGGTTATATGGGATTGAAATGGGACCCACCCATATTACATCATCACCACATAGTGGTATTACAAAAAAGCTTGGATATTATCCTTGTATCATTTGGCATGATTCAAACTGGGGTCTCCTTGAAATATTGAGGAATTTAACCAGTTGATATAATGCCACTTGATTCTAATTCTATGAGTATTTCCACTATTTCTTTGTAGAATTATTTTGATCATTACCAACATTTTTCTCATTATAAGCTTATTATTGGACTCATTACTTCAGTTTTATGGATTAAGGAGGGCTAGAAGTTTTAGTTGAAAGGATAAAGTGAAAGACACATTTTGGACAAGGTGAATAATGTTGTATGGTGATGTAGAAGAATGAAGTGAGGCGTTTTATTGGGGATTTAGAATAGACTATATGGGGGACATGGAACTAGACAGGTGCATTTTGAGTAATTTAGGCTAAATACGCCATTGGTAGAGTAACGTTAGTTTCCCTACTCAAATGGTAACATATTCTCCTCTAGCTACCTAATTATGAAACTTTATTCTCATTAATATAAACCATTCACTATAATGCAAAAATATTAAAAGATTCATCCACAAATAATATTTCATTAATTTAATTCACACAATGAGAGATTTATATAGATAATACCCTTGAGATAGGGCAACACCAATAATATTCCTTAAGGAAGAAATAACTCCATAGGATCTCCCAATATGAGAGGCCACTATGAACAAAGACAATTACAAGAGAATAATCAACATAAATAATTATAATTATAAATAATATACCTATATTTCTAATGCTACTTTGGGAAGATAAAACTAAGTATTTATCCCACTCATTATGAATATATGATGTTATAATATAATAAACCTTGGAGTATGTGTGGCCCATGACAACTATCCATAATACCATATATAATATTATATCATAGCATCGTATACTTATCCCCAGGTATCATAGCATTCCAGTCTCCTTACAAATGTTTCATCCTTGACATATGAGAAGAAACTAAAAAATATGATCTTCTATGCAATCATCTAGTACCAATGTTGATCATCCACCTATCCAAGTAAAATCTTAACTGGTGGTGGTCTTCAATGATGCCAAGATAATATTATACCACTTGAATATCCATAATTGCTCTATTGGGTCCATGCTTCTATTGATCTACTATGATATCTAAAATTATTGTTCCTATGGTTCCATGATATTGTTGCACCACACTAAAATTTAAAATTACTATGTTGTTTTCCAAACATTGTCATACTTGATGCCTTTTTTACTCCTTATAGGTAAATAATAATATTGATGCCCTATTCCATGCTTCCATGATTGTTGCTACTCATTGTAGTGTGGGTTTTAATATGCTACAACCTTAACCTGATGTTCTACTTCCTTTGATTCTTCAACATTTTGTTCCTCTATTTTAAATTCTTCCCCATCATATTTGCTCATATGCCCTTTTTTTGGTGTATTCTTGTGCTCTTATAACAAAAATTCCTTGGACTTGGATTCCACTTATTCCTTGGATTCTATTTTTGCCTCCATTTTAGACTCATATTTTGATTTCTCCATTGGTTCTTTAACTTTTTCCCCTACAAATATTGATTATTGCTTCTCCTTGGATCCTTACTCCTTAAGCTAAGAAATATCCTACAATATTATCTTTTTTTTTTGTACCTTAAACTTCATGAAATTGTTTTTCACATTAATTTTGATAGTACCTAAAAAATCCAACCAAGAATAACCAAGAACAATATCCACATCATCCATCTCAATAGCATGAAAATCTAAACGTAAAATATATTTTTCCATGGTGATCTCCAAATCTTCAAAAAGTTAAAAATTCTCACCCTCAAGTTGTATGTCATTAAATTTTATTGCCTAAACCTACAACCTCTTAATAAAAGTAATATTAATGAAATTAAACCCATTTCTAGGGTTAATGTAAATTGTAATATTTTCCTTTTGAATGCATCCATGAAACTGCAAGATAGAATTTTTAGATGAAAAAAAAAACTTATTACCAACCACTTGTTTATCTGGCTTCAAAGGTGTGGTTCCTTCAACCTACACACTATCATCCTTAAATTTTCCTTCTACCAATTTAAAATTTTCTAACTTCCTTTTTAATTCCTTTTGTTCATCTTGGAGACTTTTTTTTGTATAGCTATTAAGGATACCTTTCCAACTTGCTATCATTTTATATGGGTTCCATTGACTCAAGAATGTTTGCTCTATTTCTTCCCAAGTTTTTTTATGTTTATGGGTGCAATAAAAATAAAAATACTAATTTAAAACCTCCCTTATAAGATAAATAGGTAGGTTATTACTCCAATTATTACCATTTCCTAACATCAATATCATATTCTCTATTAAACTTGTGTAACTCCATAAGTTCATGCCCACAAAAATAACAATACAAACTAGCCTAGTGTTTCATAAAAATATATCTCCCCACTAATTTGAATTTAAAATTTGACATAAACAAGTAGACTCAAAAAAATATGCTTAAAACACAACACTAGTATATGATTTGCTTAACCCAACTAAAAGATATCTCGAATTTCATTTTTTATAAAAAATGCAATTTGAAAAATTGTCACTACCCCTATTCTAGATAGGTAACTTGAAAGGGTTGTATATCCTTTAATGCTATTTATATTCCTTTATATGACCACTAATTTTGAAGCTCTTCAAATTCTAAATAAAATAGCATAAAAATCATCAGAATTGGAAAATTTTACACAAATATATGGCTCCCAAAAATGAGATATATTATATTTATCCAAATTCTATAATCCATAAAAACAATCCATAATTATGCCAAAATCATTGCTTTGATACCACTTGATATGAAACTTTATTCTTATATTATAAAAACACATTCATAATTTTGTATAAATATCAAGTCATTCATCCATAAATAATATTTCATTAAGATAATTCACACAATGAAACATTGAGATAGATAATACCCTTGAGATAGGGCAACACTAGTAATACTCCTTAAGGAATGAATAAATCCATAGGATCTTCCAAGATGAGAGACCACTCCATGGGCAAAGACAATTACAAGAGAATATTCAATAAGAATGATCATAATTACAATAAAAATATCCCTTATTTATATACCCATGTTCTAATGGTACTTTCGGGATCCAACCCTTAACCTTTATCCCACTTATTATTATAATATTATGTAATAATATAATCAACCTTGGGTTATGTGTGGTTTATGCAAACTATCCATAATACCCATAAATAATATAATATCATATACCCATATGGCTAGCCCTAGGTACCATAGCACACCTCTTTGAAAGATATATCTAGCATTCAATGGTTAGCATTACAAGCTACTAAAGTTAAGTTAGATTGTAAACCTTTAATGTAACAAGGTAATGTTTGTTCTTCATTTGTAATAACTTCTTGTGGGAATAATTTCGAAGTCCTAAATAACCTAGTGTTAACATCATGTAAATTTTCTTGGGAATATCTTTGCATTGCATTTAATTGAAATAAAACAAAGTAACCATTTTCCATGCTACCAAATCCATATGTAAATAATTCCACTATTGATGTCCAACTTGTAACTAGATTATCTAGTAATCTCTTATATAGTAAAGTAGCCTTATCATGAGGAGAGAAAATTAGTAAATGCACTATTATGCCTTCCCCCTAGATGTGGTGAATTTATTTGAGTGTCGATAATTTTATAAGATGATCCACAATCATCTTGTTCCCATTCCCATAAAAATTATACAATACTCTTATAGTTATTGCAAATGGTATAATAGGTCATCAAATATAGTGGTCCTTGGTAGGTCAATTAGGAAGTTAATTTTGTGGCTTATGAGGCACTTCTAGATTGTTTTGTTGAGAAGGAGGTTAACCATATGCTATTGAGAAGGGGGTACACAACATAGACTTGAGGTGGGTATAAATAATATAGATGATAATAAGGTGGATGGCACTAATATGGTATATTATAGCAATTGCATGTTTGGTTTATAGGTAGTTTAATATTATATTGTGGTGGAGGATAATTTGGACCTATTTTTTAGATTTTCTAGTTTTGAGGAGGTGGACATTATACATTCTACTATGCTTAACTAGTTGTATGTGATGTTAATCCATAGGTGTTTCCCTAGGATACTTATAACCCTATGTTTCCATCCATAATTTGATCATTTTAAGAAAGGCTTAGAATTAAGCCTTGTGATCATATATTGGGAGTAAAATATTAATCTATAAGGATGTTATATGTATTTGATAAATTGAATCTAGGTGGATTTGAGTTGGTGAAACACTTGTAGCAAGGATGTTTTATGTGCTAGTGATTGGAAGTGGGTCAAAAATATAGAATTGGCTTGTAAAGCATGGGTTATTTGTAAGGTTCGTGTCAACTAGTATCTCATGAGGATAAGTATAGGTCAAGGTTAGAGTCAAACTGAACCAAATGTGATTAGCTAGAGTAGATGAATAATTTATTTATTATCCTAAGTAATCAATTTTTTATATCATGAATCCTTTACTAACTAGGTTGTCCATAGGGATTTAATTTTTGATGAAGTGGGATTAGACTCTAGAATCTCTTTAAAATCATCTTTTTAATGCACCTACATGGTGTTTTTTCCTTCCTCTTTACCTTGGCATTTCTATAGTGGCATGCAACAATGTCTACTATATAATGCTTTTTTTCCATTCTCTAAGGATTTCATCACATATTCATAAGCTTGCACAAATGTACCTATATGGACATAGTTTAAAGGTTAAAATTTATAAAAATTCAAATTTTACCTATGGATGGATTCACTCACAAAATTAGGGTAATTTTCTCATAATTTTAGGGTAATACTCTAGCAAAAAGTGATTCTAAATATTTTGTATGTAAAGTGCTTCCCTTGAAATATGCAAGTGATTCACTTGTTAATTCTAGAATTATAACAAAAATAATTAAAAGGAATGGATCCAAGTGGATCATTCAAATAAAATCACCCTCAAAAATAAATTGAATCACTTTCCTCTATGGGAGGGAGGAAGAAACTTGTCTTTCCTAGAGAATCAATTCTCAAATTTAGAGTGAATCATTCATCCAATCTATATTTGAGAGATTTTATTATCTTGGAGTGGTTGAATATAGGTGAGCACTCCCTTCCTTTTAGAATAGATAGGTTAACTTCAACCTTAAAAAGGGGGAGGGACCTCTCATTAGGGAAGGTTGTCTCTCTTAAAACAAACCCCTTTGAAAATAGAGCTATTTGAAGAGAAGACTAAACTTTTGAGTGCTTTCGACTGGCCCATGAGATTGGAATAATGCCGCAACTCCCTTTTAAAATAATAGAGAGGACCTCTCCCCTTCGATTGACTGATTTTAAAAGGCCCATTTGTTTCTCTTATCAAAGAAAATGAAAGGTATATAAAATGATTTGCCACTCCATCCAAAACTAAAAAGAAAGAGAAGGGATCTTCGATAAGGGAGCACAAGATAGACAATAATAAGGATTGCTCTTTGAAATAAAATTCCCACCCAGCCATAAGTTGGCCATTTATAGGTAGGACTCATCCCCCTATCGATGGAAAAAAGATTGGGAAGAACCTTTGTCTTTTAAGGTGGAGGAAATCAACCCATTTGCCATTTTAAGGTGAAGAGTGATTAAATTGAATATTAATTTTATGTTTGGTAGAATGAATTATAATATGCCTTAAGTTCCTTTTCTCAATAGCATATGCATATACAATGTCATATTCAAGTTTTTATGATTCTCAGATGCTATTGAAATCATCATATTTGTAAAAGTTTCAAAATTCTAATGTTCATGTCAGACTTACCATTCACACTACAAATAATAAAAAATTATTAACTTCAAAGTCAATTTTAGAATAAAACTAAAAAAATCAAGTCCTTGGCCTTGCCAAATTGCTCTAGATTTAACTTTTGGAAGTGTAAATTTTTTCACATGAATCGGTCATTGAAATCAAGTAAATTGCTTGCAAAGTTCAATCAAATCACTTTCTAAATATACTTGGTAAAAAATGGTATTTTTCTCAAAAGAAAGCAAATTGCTCCAAATTTGAAGCGAATTGCTTTCAAAATTTACCTTAGTCATAAATTTTCTAAATTTTGAGTCAATTTATCCATCATAATAGATGTAATTTTAATGTAAAATACAAGGTATCAGTGAATAATTGAGGGAAAATGAGGGTTTATCCAACCATGTGTGCTAGAAATTATGTTGAAACAAGAAATTTTCCTAACTTCTAATTGAGATATATGCCCCAAATCAAGTTTCAACAAAGTTGGAAGGGGTTACCAATGGCTTCTCCCCACCTCTAGATTTAGGCTAGCTCCCCACTATCCTCATAGAATACTCCTACAATAACCTATAATAAATGCATTAAATGTAAAGTATGAAGTAAAATGTGGAAAATTTAAGTATAGAAATAAAATACATGAAAGTTTAAAGGTGGAAGAGATTTAAGCAAATATAGGTTTTAAACCATAGCAAGGAAAGTTTGGTTGAAATTGTAATATGATTCTTGGACAAGGAAAATATTGAAAAATGTATTTAATAGGCCTAAAAGCATTTCATTGTACAATTTAGTAATTATTTTGTAATAGTTTATTATGTAATATCTATGGATCATGGTTAAACTTTTTAAGGTTAAACCCTATTCATAACTTGTAAGTGACCTAAAGCCCTCTTTAGTATTTTGGTATTGCTATAAATACCCCATCATACTACTCATATAATCAATAAAGTATTGTGTAATATTATCTATGGATATAATGACTATTTATGGTGCCTATGGGTGCCCACCAAATCCTTCTTTTTTTGTCCTTATTTTTATTCTCTTTTGAGTGCATCATTTGCTTATTTGATTTATAGAAAATACTACAAATTTCAACATATGATCGATCAACACATGATAATTAGAATGACATAAATGTCCACCCATTCATTAGATTATAGAAAATTTATAAACTAATGATAATATGAGCTAGAAGGGCCATGTCGTAACCATATCACACTTAACAACCCAAGATGGTAGTGCCATTGGTGTACCTAAGGACTTGCCAATTTCTTATAATATCATGAGGACAAAGCATAATATGGATTTTTACAATGAGGGCCATATTCCCTTGTTTATAGTAAATGTTAAACCTTTAGTTATTTGGGGTGAGAAATGATTACTCGTTGTAAAAGTAAATGTTTAGGTACATCTCAATACATACAAAAATTCTTAATAGCTCTACAGTTGGCTTTCGTCTTGACCATACTTATTTCAGTGTAACATTCTTGAGTATACTAATAGGCAATATATTCTTCAAATATATAGTTGTTTTAATTACCTCTACCCAATACTAATGATCAATATGAGCTTCTTTTAACATACATCTAACCATTTCCATGATATATTTGTTTCTTATTTTTGCAATACCATTTTTTTGTGGTGAATATATTTTAGTAGGTTATCTTTTAATTCCATTTTATTTTAAAAATAGATTAAATTATTTTGATAGAAATTCACCTCCTCTATATAAGTGAAGATTCTTGATAGTTTTCCCTCATTCTTTTTCAACAAGAAATTTGAATTATTTGAAACAACTAAATGCTTCAAATTTGTGTTTCATAAAGTATACTCACATTTTCTTGGAATAATCAACAAATAGTTGAAAATATTTATGTCCTCCAATACTAGTAAAATTCATTGGTCCACATAAATTTGTATGTATTAATTCCAATGAATTCTGAGCTCTATGTTGTTGAAGTTCAAAAGGTATTCTATGATGTTTTCCTGCTAGACATTATACACAAATTGTAGACTCCCAAGAAAGTTTTGGTAATCCTTCTACCATTTGATATTTAGTAATTTCATTCAATGATGATGCACTTGTATGTCCTAGTATTTTATGCCAAAGATCTTTTGTTTCAGACATTACTATTGAAAGAGTCAAATTTTTTACTATATCTAGAGTAAATAAACTATATTTATAAGATCTTGAAGCTATCACTTTTCCCTGCTTTATAATATGACATTTTTTTCTTCCTTTGATAAATTTAAATTCTACTACAAAATTTTTATCCATAACCTAAGAAACTAAAAGAAAAATAGTAGTAAATCCTGGGATATATAACACATTATTAATTACTTATTGTCCATTTGTTAGATTAACTAGAACATATCCTACTCCTTTGACTTCATAAGTCATGGTATCTGATATAACAATCATTTTCTCATATTTTTCACAAAATGTATTAAACCATTGTTTGTTTCCATTCATATGTCTATTGGCTCCAGAATCTATGTACCAATAATCCATAATGACTTCTATAGTAAACCATAGGTCTTCCTAGTTAAAGAACAAATTTTACAAATTTATGTTTCTCTTAAGTTTGATGTCAAATGCCTTTTGTCTCCCAAATAACTAAATTTACAAATATTCAATAATATTCTATTTTTCAAAAAAACATTAAATTAAATTCAATTAAATTTTATAAATTTATCTAACAAATCAAAAACTATTCAAAAAACCTTATAACTCCAAATAAACTTTAATTCAATAATATTTATTAACTCTACTTATCACTCCATAAATTAACTTCAATAAAAATTAAACTTTATAAAATCCTAAATTAAATTCCTCACCAACCTTTGCATTTGAAATTCTTCACAACATGCAAATTTTGTAGTGACTTTATTCGCTTCTTCCAAGGATATCTACGTATGCTTTAAATATTGCATTCAAATCTATCTTGAATGACACTTGTGACCATTCATTTTCACCATTTCATGTTGGGACTACCTCTGTAGTAGACGTTATGCACTCCCTCAACTATTACATTGGTTGGTATGCTTGGATATTGATTACTCTAACTAAGAAACTGCTAGCAACTTAAACGCTCTCATTTTTTGTAAACACACTTTGTACGTGACCACTCACTTGATAACAGGTTAGCTTTTGCTCTATCTCCTACTCAAAACTTGGATTCATGCTTAGTAATTTCTTGATACTTAATATTTTACCCAAAATGTTTAGCGTTTGATTACCTTCGTTGAACAACAATGCACAAAGTGCTTATCTCTTGGTATTTCAATGGAGCTCTTGACTTCACACTATCAAACTTGGCACCTGGTGTTCTTGGTTGTTCAATGTTTGGTGTTTTCTCTTTTGATAATACACACTACGCTAATGTGGATAATCCAATGTTGGACTATATTTCAATGTGACTTTTCCACATTTTTGCACTGTAATCCACCTTACTACTTGATAGAAGACTCTAGAAATATTTTGCAATGTTGCTTTGCTTTCTCTAAATTAATCATATCTCCTTTATGCAAGTCATATGATGCTTATCTATGTTTGGTAGGTGGTTCCATGTTCAATCAATAGCTCTACATTCTTCGGTATGAGCTGCAACCTCTTCCTTATGCTCTGGCTTAAGAAAAAAACTTGTAACTTCTTTCTACTCTAGTTTGAGATGAACAACACACCCTTGTAAACCAAATAACTTTGCTTACAATATTTAGAACTTGGTTCTTCTCAATAACTGATTTCTCTTTGTATTTGCAGAACTTCTTTGCTTTCTAAAAAATTGATGTATCTTGTCCTTCATATGGTTGCTTATTTTATCTTTTATGTCAAGGTTTCTCTTTATAACTTGAAATGATTCCTTTATGTCCAAGGTTTTTCTTCAAGGCCTGAATATTTTGTATCAAGGTTGATTTCTTTATGACCTGAAACTTTAATATTTTGCAACTTGAATTAATCTCTGATGTCAAGAGTTTGTTATATCCCTAAAATGATCAACTTATCTCAAAATTTGACACACATTCCAATATATATGAGTCCTTGTCTTTAATTTTTATAATCATAGAAAGACTCTATAGATAAGTCTTGGTCTTCACTAGTTATTCTTCAATTGTGAAAAGACTCTATAGCTAAGTCCTGATTTTCACTAGTTCCTCCAACCATGGAAAGACTCTAGCCTTTATACTTAAGATGATCTTACAATAGAGTCTAGATCTAAATCCCTTGAAACTACACAAAATTGATTTATGTATGTAGCTAAATAAATTCAACTTGTGCAAGAATCTACTCGCAGTAGCTCTAATACCACTTATGGATTTTTAATCCTTAATAATAACATAAAACTCACAAGATAATTCCATAGGTTCAAATATAATAAAGCCACAACATAGTAATATCAAGATAATGATAATAATGAAAATTATAAACTTAACAAGATAGAGAACACAATATGTATAATGCTATTATGTAGAAGAACTTGTACAATAAAGTTATAAAGCCTTGAGTCCATAATTTAGCTTTACAAAATTATCTTTGAATTTCTTATCTTACCACCTGTCTAAAAGTATCTTGATCCTTTCTTATAACATATATATGTAATATACTTTAACAGTTCTACTATTTTCCTCTTTGAGATTCTAACAAAGTTCTTATTGGTGGGTTCTACTAAGTAATTGCCTTGGGGATAATAATTGGACAATATTTTGAAGATGAAACCATATTCAAGTGTAAAGTGAATCAATTTAAACCATATAAATATTAAAAATTATCATTATAGGAGTCTCAAATCTAGTGATGATGTCCTCTAAGAGTTGAATGATAGATTCATGATTTTCTAACTTGATTGGTGCTGCTTTAGTCCATTTAGTCATGCAGTTCATGTTAGTTAAAATCCATCCATGTCCTATGCTTGATAAGGAGTTTATTTTTCTAATGAATCCTAGGCTTCGTTGTTGAAAATAAACTATAATTATTATTGGTTTTAGGGATATTGGACTTTTTTATCTCTTAGCCATTAACATACAATAGGCTTTGTAATTTTATTGACCAGAAGCAATAAGTAAATATGATAGACCAATACTATCATGCCATGATCTTATGATCCATTATTTGGATAGAATAATTTCCTTCATCATGATACTCTTTGATTAGATATTTCATCTCTTCTACCTCCACACACTATAGTAACACACTATCATAGCCCCTTTAGAAAAGAATGTTAACCAAGTGTATTAAATTTGCTTTTTTTCTAATCCTAGCTCTTTCTTTTAGTGTCAAATTTCCTAGAAATTATCCTATCATCATCTACCTTCTAATATCTAACATCCATATTGTTTGATAATCTACTTCAATTTCTTCCACTAGTGCTAATTGTTCCTTTGGAGTTAACATGGCATGGTTTTCATATAGGATCCATCATCTAACCATTTTGGTTGACTTTATTTTTATGTTAGCTTACATATCCTCTTTTCTTTCAACTCATTGTAGCATTATGTACTTGACATCAGGATGTATAACAAAGATAGTGGTTTTTCTTTAAGATGAGTAATACCTAAATCCCTCAAGAGCCTTAATTTTTATAAATGTGTGTTTCTCTATGAAGGTATATTTTTCTTCATATGTATGGAACACTTGACTCGTGAATTAAATTGGATGTTCATCTTCCTTATTATCATTTTATTTAGCATAGTAGCAATATGTTTGTCAATAGCAAAATATATATCCTAAAATTCTTGGAGTAATTTGGATTAATTAGGATTGGTGCTTTAGTGATTGTAAATTTTATATTTTGAAAAGCTTAATTACCTTCTTTGATATAAACAAAAGTAGCATCCTTCTTCAACATCTTGGTGGTGATCTCAACTAGTTATGCAAATTTCATTATGAACTTTACCACAATTGGAATCAACTAGTTATGCAAAGTTTATTATGAACTTAGCCACAAATTGAATTTATTCAAGAAATCATTATTACCTTGCTTTTTGGATCAACAACCCTTTTTTTTTTATAAAATAGTCTAGCTTCGAGTTCGAGCTCAATAGTATGTCCAATGATGTTCTTACCATAAACATTTAGGTATTTGTATTTTGAGACAATAATATATCCATACTTACCATAAAGTTCTTTTAAAAAGCTTATTTCTTCTTTGATGCATTCCTTCCCTAGAAGTAGATTATTTTCTTTAGATAATTCAACAAGATGATATGAAGATTCTTATACATTGATACTTGAATTCTAAGACATGTCACCAAGATTGAATAAACTTTTTAATGTTATTATACCTCTTGGAAATTGGCTGGCCTTTAGCTAAATTACTCTATATTTGATATCATCCCCGTATTCACTCTTATCTTCAACATGTTGGGCTTCTTTGATAATGAAATATATAATTTATTCATTAATATTTAACACTTTCTAGTGATCCAAATTATTGAGTATAGGTCTAGAGACTACTTTGAGCTCTTTAATTTTATCCCACATGTCTATGGTAAGATCAAAATTGGTAGTTGTGGAAGCTAGCTAATCTACTTGGGCATTTAATTCTTGATGAATTGCCTTGAGATTGTAGGTGCTAAAACTGTCTAATAGATCCCAAATTTTATGCTTGTAATATTTTTAATTTTTTTGGTATCACACTTTGAATTACTTGGTTTATGACTAACTAGGATTCACCAAAGACCTTTATATTTTTAACATCCATCTTCTTAGCCTTTCTTAAACCAGTACATAGGGATTTGTATTTAGCAATATTTTATTAGTACAATTGAATAATTGTCTACAAGCATAATTCAATTTTATACCTTGAGGATCAATTAGTTTAATACCAGTGCTAGCCTTATTTCTCATTCATACACCATCAAAATATATTATCCATGTGATATCTAATCCCTGAGATTATTTGATAGTCAAATTTGGAATAGTAGCAAGATCTTTAGATATTAGATAATTCCCAATATTGATCTCTTCAAAAATCATCTCTAAATACTCATATTCTTGTAGGACACCTATGATCGAATCTAAATAAAAAATAAACCCACCTTCAATTGATTATTCATATTTAAATTCAAGAAGTTTATTCTAATTTACTATCCTATCATCAAACCTTATTTCATAGATAATTGCATGGAGGCTCATTTTTAATTTTGGTTATTTTTCCATTCCTAAGCACCTTCATATGTGTATAGTGCATTTCTAAGTATCCATTCCCTAGTAGTTTCTTAACCCATTCTTGTGATAAGAGCATCCGAAAGTAATAAGGGAGATCAACTACAATGACCTCTTGAACGACTACCAACTTTGAGGTGATTTACTATTTTCATTATGAAATATTTAGTACTCCTATGACATTTACCTTGGTGCCATCCATTTGAGTGGGATTTCTAGAAGTTTGGTATTGTTAGATTTACTATGATACAATAGCTATAATTATTACCTCATTTGGTAATTAGTAGATCCTCCTGTTGGAAATTTGAGCAAGTTTTGTTGGCATTGATTTCAAGAGGTTTGATGTCCAGTTTTGTTGTCATTGATGTCACAAGGTTGAATTTCCAAAAGGTAAGGAAGTGGTTAAAATAAAAAGGGTATAATATTTATTTTAAATATTATATACCTAAAGAGGCCTAAAAGGTAGAAGACCCAAGGGAAGAGAAGCAGGTTTAAAAAGAAATAATAATATTATAATATTTTGGGAAAAATGAAGAGGTGAAGAAAAATGAGGTCCAAGAAATCATTAAAATAATATATCCTTGAAAATACCCATTGAGCAGTTTATAAAGGTTTTTATTTAATTTATTTAAATTAAAATATTTTAACCTATGGTTAAAATTTTAATTTAAATAATCAAAAGGTGCCAAAGTTTAAAATTTAAATTTGAATTCAAAAATTGAATTTTGAATGAGTCGACGTGTTGAAGTGCAAAGGACAACGTATAAAAGGGGGAAATGATTTTCATTTCAGAACACCTATGCCATTTGAATGCCTAAGTCGAAATATAATTTGTGCATTGCTTTGTTAAGGGAGAAGAGGATTTGTGTTGTTTTTAATTAAAGGAGGCAGACATTGGTTGAAATCCAAGTGAACTGCCAAATCCATTCCATAGCACCGAGTAGCACAGATGGTTTTCGAAGTTTGGTTAAGGTACTCGCAAAAGGAAATTTGAGGGTTCAATTCACGTCCCTTTCATTTTGGTACACAACAAATATTTTGGTTGATTTTCATAATTCACAAAAGGTAAGGCTTTAATAATAGCTCGTGCACCTTGAGTGTTGTATGGGCGTGTAGCCCAAGTGGCAGATTAGCCTTGGGCTAAGGCGTTGCGATGGCGGTTGGTTGCGGGTAGTTTGGGTGTAGTCGAAGATGTGTGCATCAATTTTTGAGACGTGGGCCAAATTTTATAAGGTATGCATATTTTTATTTAAATCTGCCAAGGTTTGGAAGGCGTAAATAACATAGAGGTCACATGATAATTATAAAGTGCATAGGTGGAATGAATAGGGATTCATAAGGATAAATTAAAAAATATTTTTTTTGTTACTTAGAAAAATAAATAAAAGGATTGGAGTTATAAGGTGTTAACAAAGGAATTTGTTTTTTATGTTAAATATTGTTTTGAGAAGTTTAAAGTTTATAAGGTGTTGATAAAAGAACTTGATTTTTATGTATTGAATATTATTTTGAGAAATTTGGAGATTATAAGGTATACTTGAGACTGGATATTTTTGTATGGTGAAATAATTGTTGAGGAGAATATTTGTGTGGAAATTTTGAGATAGACTATTGCTATCTAACCTTGAAATTGGCAAAGAGGATTTGATTGTGATTAAGACAGGTTTTGAAGACATATCTCCATCAAAGCAAAAAGGTATGGGCACATCATATTTTGTTTGAAATATTGGAATGAATGTTGTGAAATACAAGGTGGAGTGAAAAGGATTGTTCGATAAGCATTGAGTGGTTTTTATATGCATGATTGGTGAATGTTTAGAGAACATTTGAGATAGAGGTTGAATATTATTGGAGTTAGAGTTTTATACCCATATTTTGTGTTGTTGGAAGTAGTGTGAAACACCTGGCTAGGGTTTCTGAGAAAGTTGTGTTTCATTGGTTGAATGATTGAGTAAAATTCTTGAGCATTGGTTTTGAGTGATATTGAAATTAAATGTGTAAATATTAGAAATCATATTTGTGAAAGTGACTGACTTAATGACTGAGTAGAACATATTGAGTTTTTGATAGAGTACATCATTCTCTATATGTTCCAAAGGTTAAATGAATTTTGAATAGAATATGTCTAAACTGCTTCAAGTTAAAGAAATTACTTTGAAGATTAGACAAAGCAATTGATAACATTATGTGCAATATTTGAGATTGATTGAGCATATCTCGTGAGCTGTATTGAGCTGTATTGAATGAATATTTACCTAATGGCACAAGGAAATGAGACATGGCAAGCATTTGAGGATGGGTACACATTGTCAGCTACACCTCCTATAGATAAATATGGTAAGCTCCTACATCTGAATAATTAAAAGGTAATGAATACAATATTAAGTGGTTTATGAGAAGAAGATTTTGTAAAAGTTATGCATTGCACATAAGCAAAAGAGATTTGGGAAAAGTTGAAGAAAACATATGAGGGAGACAAAAAGGTCAAGATGGCAAAATTGCAAAATCACAATAAAATATTTGAAGACTTGAAGATGAAGGATGAGGAAGACATTGCTACATACTTACTCTGTGTGGATGAATTTGTTAACTCCATGCAAGGAGTTGGGATTAAAGTTGAATAATCAGATGTTTGTCAAAATGTTTTAAGGTCACTCCATAAGAGGTATAGTGAAAAGGTTTCATCCATAGAAGAAACAAGAGATATTGAAACTTTGACTAGGGATGAGTTACATGAAACTCTCACAACATTTGAGATGAGAATAGGAAAGGATCCTATCCCCAAGATAGAGGCAACCTTCAAAGTAGCAAAGAAGACAAAGGATAAGAAGTCAGATTCAAGTGATGAGTCATCCAATGATGAAGAAGCAAATTATGGCAGAAAGAACAAGGACTCAAGAAATCACAAAGATAAAAACATAGTTAAGTATTTAAATTGTGGTAAATATGGTCACTATGCATCTAACTATCCAGAATCTAGAAGTAGAAATGGTGAAGAGAAACAAGATCATAGGAACAGGGAAGTAGGAAAATCCAGGTATCAAAATAGAAATGAGTATGGATAAAACAAGCATGAAAAGAAGTTTTTCCAAAGGCATAAGAAGAGTTTCTATGCAGATAAGACAGGCAAGATTTCAAGTGATAGTGATGAAAGATCTTCAGGTAATGATGAAGAAGAAATTCTCTTCTTGGTAATAGAGGAAGAAGGAAGTGCTTCTATTGGAGATAAATCTGAAAGGTATGAATATGCTCTTGAAGAAAAAGAAGTAGAGGAAGAATCAAAAAATTTAAAAAAAAAAAAGGAGAAGTTGATCTTGAAGGTGAGCTTATTTCTGCTCTTAAGGAATTAAGGAAGGTAAGAAAGCAGAACTCAAACCTCAAGCTTCAATTTTAAGAATGTGATGAAGAAAAAGGAAATATTATACAAGATATGACAAACTCAATAGCTAAAACAAGAAGATTTAAATAGAAGTTAGAGGTAAAAATCTTAGAATGTGAAAGATTATAGAATGAGGTAGCTTCACTAAGGAAGTAAGTGAAAGAGTCTAAAGACAAGATACACAAGTTTAGAAGAAGCTCAAAGACCTTAGATAATATTATCAGTGTACAAAGATCTTCGTTTAACAAGACATGACTTGGTTTTGAATGGGAACAAAGATAACAAGGAGAGGATTCAAGCTCAAGCTCCAAAGAAGAATAAATTAAAGGAGAAAGTGAGACTTATGAGGATAAGTTGAAAAATAGAAGGTTCACCAAGGAAGGAAACAATGCACAAATTAGGAACAAAGGACTAAGAGACCAATGGGATCAAGGCAAGATTTCTTCAAAGGATGTTGCTTCTCATGTCATAGATTTGGACACAAGGCTATGCAATGTAAGACACATAAAATGAAGAAATACGGTTTTGGTATTGGCTTCACCAAGAGAAATTTTAGAAATGGGTATCTCTTTCAAGGGTATTGTTACTGTTGTAATCAGTTTGGTCATAAGTAGTTAATTACAACATTCATGACATTAATGGATATGGCTTCACTAGGATGAACTTCAAGACATTTGCACCTTCAATGAACCACAACATTAAGTGTTTTAAGTGCAATAATGTTGTGCATATGGCTAAGTAGTGTAGAACAAAATTTCCAGAGACAAGCAAGAACAGGAATACTCAAAGGAATCAGAAGGATCAGTTGAGGAATAAGGTGGACAAAGAAAAATAGCATTGTATGTTGGGAGTAGAAATACTCCCACCCCAAAATTAATCACCTCAAGGAAAGGAGTTTGGGAGGGGGCTGAGCTAAGAGTCTTATATTTAGCCCCAAAGGTGGCCCTTTTCTATTGATGTCAAAGGGGGAGAGATTTGATTTAGGGGAGAGCATTCAGTCAGGGGAAGCAGAACTGAAAAAGTAAAAGGAATGTTTAAAACAAAAAAGGTTTGTCATCAATGACAAAAGGGGAGATTGTTGGAAAGTTAAGCAAGTTATATTGTCATTAATTTCAAGAGGTTTGATGTCCATTTTTGTTGTCATTGATGTCACATGGTTGATTTTCCAAAATGCAAGGAAGTGGTTAAAATAAAAAGGGTATAATATTTATTTTAAATATTATATACATAAAGAGGCTGAAAAGGTAGAAAACCCAAGGGAAGAGAAACAAGTTTAAAAAGAAATAATAATATTATAATATTTAATATTAAAATATTTTGGGCAAAAGGAAGAGGTGAAGAAAAACAAGGTCCAAGAAATCATTAAAAATAATTCCTTGAAAAGACCCATTGAGCAATATATAATGGTTTTTATTTAATTTATTTAAATTAAAATATTTTAACCTATGGTTAAAATTTTAATTTAAATAATCAAAATGTGCCAAAGTTTAAAATTTAAATTTGAATTCGAAAATTGTATTTCGAATGAGCCAACGTGTTGAAGTGCAAAGGACAAAGTATAAAAAGGGAAAATGATTTTCATTTCAAAACACCTATGCTATTCGAATGCCTAAGTTGAAATATAATTTGTGTGTTGCTTTGTTAATGGAGAAGAGGATTCATGTTGTTTTTAATTAAAGGAGGCAAACATTGGTTGAAATTCAAGTGTAGCACCAAATCCATTCCATGGCACCGAGTAGTGCAGACGGTGGTCGAAGTTTGGTTAAGGCACTCGCAAAGGGCAAGTCAAGGGTTCGATTCATGTCCCCTTCGTTTTGGCACACATCAAAGGTTTTGGTTGATTTTCGTAATTCACAGAAGGTAAGGCTTTAATAATGGCTCGTGCACCTTGAGTGTTGTGTGGGAATGTAGCCCAGGTGGCAACTTAGCCTTGGGCTAAGGCGCTGTGATGGCGGTTGGTCGCGGGTTCGAGTTTGGGCATAGTCGAAGATGTGCGCATCAATTTTGAGACGTGAGACAAAGTTTATAAGGTATGCATATTTTTATTTAAATTTTCCAAGGTTTGAAAGTCACAAATAACGTAGAGGCCACGTGATAATTATATAGTGCATAGGTGGAATGAATAGAGAGTCATTAGGATAAATTGAAAAATATTTTTTTTGGTACTTATAAAAATAAATAAAAGGATTGGAGTTATAAGGTGTTAACAAAGGAATTTGTTTTTTATGCTAAATGTTGTTTTGAGAAATTTAAATTTTATAAGGTGTTGATAAAAGAACTTGATTTTTATGTATTGAATATTATTTTGAGAAGTTTGGAGATTATAAGGTGTACTTGAGACTGGATATTTTTGTATGGTGAAATAATTATTGAGGAGAATATTTGTGTGGAAATTTTGATATAGACTATTGATGTCTAACCTTGAAATTGGCAAAGAGGATTTGAGTGTGATTAAGATAGGTTTTGAAAATATATCTCCATCAAAGCAAAAAGGTATGAGCACATCATATTTTGTTTGAAATATTGGAATGAATGTTGTGAAATACAAGGTGGAATGAAAAGGATTGTTTGATAAGCATTGATTTTTAGAGAACATTGGTGAATGTTTAGAGAACATTTGAGATAGAGGTTGAAGATTATTGGAGTTAGGGTTTGAGACCCATATTGTGTGTTTTTGGAAGTAGTGTGAAACACTTGGCTAGGGTTTGTGAGCAAGTTGTGTTTCATTGGTTGAATGATTGAGTAAAATTCTTGAGCATTGGTTTTGAGATATATTGAAAGTAAACGTGCAAACATTAGAAATGAAATTTGTGAAAGCGACTGACTTAATGACTGAGTAGAACATATTGAGTTCTTGATAGAATGCATCATTCTCTATATGTTCCAGAGGTTAAAATAATTTTGAATCGAATATGTCTAAACTGCTTCAAGTTAAAGGAATTACTTTGAAGATTAGAAAAGGCAATTGATGACATTGTGTGCAAGATTTGAGATTGATTGAGCATATCTTGTGAGCTATTTTGAGCATGTGTTTGAGAATATTTGAGTAATATTTTGTGAAATCTTAAGGATAGATTTGAGCAATTTTTTATGAAATATTGTAAGCAGATTGAGCAAGTTCTTGAGAGGACTTGTAGATAGATTTGAAGCAAGTCTTTGTGAAGACTTGAAAGCAGATTGAGCAAGTTCTTGAGAGGACTTGTAAACAAATTTGAGACAAGTCTTTGTGAATATTTGAGAGCAGATTGAGTAAGTTCTTGAGAGGACTTGAAGGTAGATTTGAGTCAAGTCTTGGTGAAGACTTGTAGGCAGATTTGAGATAAGTCTTGGTAAAGACTTGAGAGTAGATTGAGTAAGTTCTTGAGAGGACTTGAAGGTAGATTTGAGGTAAGTCTTGGTGAAGACTTGTAGGTAGATTTGAGGTAAGTCTTGGTGAAGAATTGTAGGCAGATTTAAGGTAAGTCTTGGTGAAGACTTGTAGGCATATTTGAGCAAGTCTTGGTGAAGACTTGAGATAGCATTGAGAGCAGAGTTGATTGATTGATTTGTTCAAGATTTGTGTTAAGGCTTGGGGTAAATCTAAGCAGAGTTGATTTGTGATTGGATCAAGCTTTGTGTTAAGGCTTGTGTATATATTTGAGGATAGATTTTCATGTAGATTTATGAGCAGATTTTTGCTAGACCTGAGATATAATTAGAGCATATTTGTACTAGACCAAGGATAGTATTTGGTGCAGATTTGATACAAAGTTAAGAGTAAGCTTTGGAGGTGAAAAATAAGATGACAATAGTCTGCAGTGGATAGATATCCATTAGCCAATGCAGTGGGGATAGAGGTCTTCTGAGTGAGGACAAAGATCTTATGTGGAGATATCCACAAGCAAGTGTAGTGGGGGTAGTAGTCTTCTAGAAGATCACCAGCCGAAGTAGAGGAAAAAGAGTTATGTGGATAGAGATCCATGAACTAGAGCAAGGGGAAAGAGTTCTCCTGTGAGTGTGATCCATGAAATAGCTAGGAAGATAGAGTTATTTTGTGGAGAGATATCCATTAACAAATTGAGGAGAAAGAGTTCTCCTAGATCAAGTTCCATGAACCAGAAAATTGGAAAGAGTTCTCCTATGGAGAGAGATCCACAAATCAGAGCATTATGGGATTGGTGTCTCCTTTGGATAGAGGTCATTAAACATTGTAATAGGGAAGTGATTCCCAAGAGGATTTATTGAGAAAATTTAGTAGAAATATTTTCTCCGTGGAGTAGCCCACATTGGGTGAACCACGTTAAATTGGTGTCTCTGTTGTGTGTGATGATTTGTACATTGCTTTGAATATTGCTATTGATATTACCATTGATAATATTGGATAAAATTATTTGGGAAAGAAAAGTAAAAGTTGGTCTTATACTGTTCACCCCCCATCTTAGTATAAGCTTGTGTTCTTCATATCCTAGGTAGATTTTATTTACCACATGGTAGATTTAGATTATTACTATTACTTTTACTTTTTACCTCGAAGATATTCATTGTTTGGAATATCTTGTGGTAACTAGGTAACTAGGTGATAGTAGTCAACTTGACTATGTTAACCTACCTAGTTGGTTAGTAGGTTAGCACTATTTTCTCCTAAGCGTGTTTGTTAGCATTAGTTAAGGAAGATATTATTTTTAATATCTATCCTAAATTTCCTAATGTTATATAAACCCCATTATTGAATATAATTGACTAATGTTTTTGCTCTCCAATTTCTTACAGGTTTATGGTAATCCTATCTCACACATAGCTTTCAATATCATAGTTATAATTGCTCATAAATCCACTATTTAACTCCTCAATAGGTATTTTTTTATATTTTAGTTAACAGAAAGTGGTATCCACTTCAACATATTTAGTTTATGATTTTTCAATATATCCATTGCATATACCTAGATATCTAATAGAACCTCCACTATCAAGATCTATTGGTTGATTGCATTGGACTATGTTTGTTGTTACATTCTATTTTTAGCTTTAGCATAGCTTCTTTCTTAATCTTTGAAAGTTTCTTGGAGAAAGTCTCTTTGACCTAGAAAGGCTAGATATTCCAACATGTTAACTTTAATTGGTATTTTCTTCATTTTTTTAAAAATATTGAATCTGAATCCAATGGTCTTGTTTTCACTAGACATTGTAAATTTCCTATAGTATTGTATTACAATTGTATATTCTTTTTTTGTTCAAGGATGGGCATCTTAGTTTTTATTTTCCTTTTTTAGATTCTTTTTTTATTCTTCTTATGATTTTTTATAACATCCACTTGTGTTTCTATACCTTTATTGGGTGGGGCATTAGTTAGTGGAGTTGTAGTAGGTGTATCTTTTGTACCCTATTTTTATGCATCATGTTGTTCAGATGCTATGAGACCATTATTTTTTAAATGCAAAGTTGGAAACCCTATTCTCAATGGCATAATATTGGTATTGAATTTAGCTTATTTCTTGAATTGCTATGATATGCTTTATTTTCACTCCTAGTTCCAACCCCTTGTTGATTACCATATATAGTGCTATATTCAAATGGGGAATCTTCATATTCTTCTAAAATACTAAATTTAACATATATTTCATTGTTTAGATTTGTTAGTGCTAGAATTAACCATTATACTAGGTCTATTGCTTTGTGGACTAGTTGATTTTCCATGGCAATTGATTTTCTACTAACAATACTTGTCCTAATGCTTCATCCTATTATATTTTCCATTTCTAGTTATACAACTTCATCCAAGTGTTTCTTATAGCTATGTCACACTTAGTAGTATCATACCTAGCATTACATGCAAAGCACCACAATGTATTAATCTCTAAATTCACATTGAATATGTTATGTTGGTCCTGCCTACCTAGCTAACTAGTGCTTGATCAAGGAACCTAACCCTTTGTGGGGTACAATGTTTTCATTGTTTCTAGTTTGATTTTTGCTATACATTATTTGGAAGCTAATTTTTGTTTCACCTCTTTTCCATATTGTTGTGATTTACTAGTGCCTTTATTACACTCATTTTCCCTTTTAATCCATCATCTTGGTTTTGGTGAGAAGGGGTGGTGTTAGAATTATTTTGTAGTGGAGCTAGTAAAATAGGAAATTAAGGATGAAAAGATACAAAATAAGAGGTATTTTGAGCAATGAATGTTACCATGTAGTGATTATTTATTTGTCGATAAGTGGTCATAGTCGACTATGGTTAGGCATTTGGTATGAGTGTCATGGTGGGAGGTGGTCTTGATAGTTATCGATTTTGAGTTTATATTAGAATAAGCAATGGGTGGAA
This sequence comes from Wollemia nobilis, assembly GCA_028583015.1. Taxonomy (NCBI): domain Eukaryota; kingdom Viridiplantae; phylum Streptophyta; class Pinopsida; order Araucariales; family Araucariaceae; genus Wollemia; species Wollemia nobilis. The sequence continues at coordinate 14,858,978 of JAQPPZ010016881.1, forward strand.
ATGTATTAACTTCCCAACTCTATAAGCACATATTCCAGTTAGGCCACTTCCTCAAATTATGTAGCTAGAGGAATATGATTAGAATTATAGATCATCAGCATCAAATCATATCATAACCCTTTCATATAATATCGTAGAGCATGTTCATCATTAGGGTGAATATTTACTAGGGTTAAATATAATGTCCTCATGCATCTAGTATTATAATACTAAATATTTTCTTGAGGATTTCTTTGCATTGTATTTAGTAGGAAAATAATCAAATTTGCATTACTCAAATTATCAAACCTCTTCATGAAGGTTTCTATAATGGAAAGCCAGTTTGTAACCAAAATATTAGAAAAAATCTCATACTATAAAGTTGCTTTATCCCTTAATGAATACATGAGTAATTTTACCATGATATCTTCTTCTTGGATGCAATGTACTGACTTCAATGTGAACAACTCATTAAGATGATCTAAAGTTGTTTTGTTTTCTTTTACATAAAAGGAAAATAATGACTTTATGATAATAGCTGGAATGGAGGCTTAGACTATCAAATTCAAAGCTCATTGATATGTATAGTTAAGAAGTTTATTTTATGGCCTTGTTTATGTAGGTGGTTGGTAACATTAAGTAACTTTCCCATATTGCATCAACGGTATATATTACATGTGGCCTTGAAGTGGGGTTGCATATGCTTAAGGAAAGGGCATGTATTAGACCATTTTTTGTTGTGGAAAAACATATGAATTTTGTGGGATGACATAATATTGTGGTGGAAATTAATAGTGTGTATTTTTATCAGCTTGATTTGGAGTGGTTACAACTTATATATTAGGCATATGTGGCATATTTTGCATATTGTATTATAGATTTTACTGATTAGGTGGAAAAAATCTTATGCAAACTTTGTGTTGGTTGGCTAGTTGGAGATAACATTTAATTTAAAGTGATACCAAAAATTCCTTGTGTCCCCATTTGACTAGGTGATTCTTTTCAATTATGCATATTACCTTAGCTTGAAATTAGTGGGTTTATTTACCCTGAAATTTTGTTCACATTAGTGTTGGATGGATTCAATTAATCGTAGTTTATTGATTGATTCAAATGGGTTACTACATTCGAAACCTTTATTTGTTGAATGATCCAAGCAACAATAGACTAGGAATGGGTTACTCTAAGCATTTGAAAAATCCAAATATTACCCACCCTAGTTTGTTAACTTGAATATACTAGAGGTTGAAAAGGTTAATTGTTTTGAGAAATTTTTATACCAACAAATTTTCTAGCTATGTGTGATGTGTTTGGTAAGGCTTATGATATTTTGGGAATTCCATACAAAGGGTTTGTAATTAAATTTAGGATTGTAGGTCTAGTAGAGGCCCAAATTTGATTGGCGCTAAAGAAAGTATAATTATATACCAGGGGAATATTAAGAAAATATTTTTTACCAATGAGGGGGTGGAGGCATAGATAATGGAAAATAAATTATGACTAGCTAGGTTAGCCATTAGACCTTTTTCTTTTGATTGAGTTAGATTATGATCATCATCCTCACATATAAACATGATAATTTTTTTCCTTTGTATTTTTCCTATGGCATGATATGAGTTCAAATAGATAAAATTCTATACCAATTGTTATGTCTTTGAGCACATATTTATAAGCATGGCCTATATCTCATTTATACCTATACCAAAAAAACTTTGGTTTTGAAAAACAACCTTTTTTAAAAGAGTAATGAATTGCTCCTTTTGGGGAACTAGACAAAACTTAAATTTTTTTAGAGATTCGCTCTTTCTATGACAAGCAATTCACTTTTCAAAATTGGGTGATTTGCTATTTCAATACTTAGAGAAATTTACACTTTTCTTAAAATTTTAACGATTTTTTTGGTATATGGAATTGATAGCTCACTTAATGGAAATTTGAGAAATTTTCTTCAAATTTAGAAAATAATTCTTTGCCTACTAGAAAATCATAGTTTTAATCCAAATGTGAATTGTTGATTTTGGTGAACTCTTTTTATTTCTTCACAAAAAAATTTTATCTACTTATTTGATTAGAATATTGACCTCTTGGAAATTTGTTGATGTTTGTAACAATTGTCATTTTGCAAAACACTTACAATTTCATAAACAAGTTTTGAAAGTCAGGTTAATTCAATTCAATTATTTTGCAATAGTGACTAGGATTAATATCGACATGGAAATCAAGCCCTTGATCCTATTGGATATACCACAAACTTGTTAAACATAAAAAATCTTCAAATTTCAATGTACTTCATAAATTTATTTCAATAGTTAGAAGGAGAATCATGTCTCCTTCAACCTCCATATTTAGGCTAGCTCCCCACATTTTTTGCTAATCTAAAATAGGTATAAAATTTAAATATAGAATAAAGTGCATGAAGGTAAGAGTGTGAGGTTGAGCTCTAGGTTTAAAGAGGAATTTTTCTCGATCACTCTTCATTTTAAGGGGTTGGTGGTGCACCGTTCATCTTCCTTTTCTCGCAAAGGTTGAGCTTAAGGGAATAAAGAGTTTTTAAAGAGCCATAGAGCTTTTGAGAACTACAGGAGATAGCCCCCACTTTTATAAGGATAAGCACTCGCTTACCTTTTTTAAAGAAAGGACTGCTTTTCTTTATTTATATATCTTTTCTTTATTTATAATTTAAGAGGGATTTTTACACTTTTTAAAATACAGCCACAGTCTTAAGACTTTTCTTTATTCATATCTTAAGAGGGCTCGGGCCGGTCATTTATGTACTCGATCTTAAAAAGATATGTCAAGGGGAAGGAGACATCTCTAGCAGGAACAAGAGAGAAAGAAGCTTTTGCAAGCATTTGAGGAAAGGACCCCTTTGGGAGGATAAGAATGCTCCATCGAAGAACAACCCTCACATGGAGAACCGCTCAGATCTGGACCACCCATCTCTCTGGGAGCCGCCTCGCATGAGCAGCTGGGAATCTTTGAGCCCGGTCGAACTTCAGGACAGGGATCTTCACTACACACGCCCTCCCCCATTCTCAGTGAGAAAGGAGATGGTACACACACGATCGAGGATCTATCAATGACTACCACTTACCACTATGTCATACTTTTAATGGTGGTCTCTATTTAATTTAATTCAATGGTGATGGCTATTTAATTCAATTTAATGGTGATGGCTATTTAATTCAATTTAATGTTCATAGCCCCCTCTTTTAAAAGGTACATGACCGCACATGGCATGGCTATTTAATGGTGGCTAATTAAAGAGCACCTAAAGAGCTATTGATAAGTGTATTGCTGGAACAATCTCTTATTTCTGTTACGAATGAATCAATGTATGCACCCGTCTCCTTGATCGTGTACAGAGTGATTAAAGCAAATTGTATGAAAATAAAATATGACTATAGTTGTAGCAAGGAAGGTGTTTTATCAATCAACACATGTGAAAAATAAAATAACATTAATTTCCCATATTATATGCAACTAAAATAATAGAATGAGAGGACTAATAGAAAGCAAAATGGCAGTACCACAATCACCATGCATTCCATTTTCCAAAAGAGCAATACCACAATTAGAGAATACATGTCATGCATAGTATTTTTATTATTCCAAAATTGGTTTGAGAGTACAAATGTGGAGTCCACAAAGTGTAGCTCTATTTTTTTTTCATGGCCAAAATATGTTTACAATGGATCTCTTACCTCCTATTCATAGAAAATTATTCATTTAAGAGCTACATGGGGTTCTATTTGTAGTAGATATGCTAATTTAGGGGCATATTTAGCAAAATGATGTATCATTAAATGTTACATACCTCCATAATCTATAAATTATATAAAAGTATTTTAATTTTCTTTTGATGCCACAAAATAACAAGATATCACTTTATGATCAATTGCCTTAAATTTTGTGCTTTTGTATCTTGCTTGGCTTAATGCTGAGCAACTTGATCCTAGAAAGGGAGCGATTTACTACTTTTCTAAAATAGTGATTTTCTTATATGTGAGTAAATATCATCCTTGGAGTGGATCACAACTTTTGTGTTTCATTGTCTATCAAGAGTAATGAATGATTTTTATGCTGAAATTGTTGTTTCTTTAAGCCTCTTAAACATCAAGAATTTCTAGATAGTAGCCTTGCTACTATAATAATTATTGTTGCTAGAATTGCTAGTATAATTGTTGTTGCTATAATTGTTAGTATAATTGTTGTTATTATAATTGCTAGTATAATTGTTGTTGCTATAATTGCTAGTATAATTGTTGTTGTTATAACTACTAATATAATTACTATAGAAGATTGGATTAATTTGTGTTTGTCTTTTGGTGCAACTAAGTAATTAAAATATTTCTATAATTAACTATTGTAGTAATACTAAATGGGAATTTGTTGTAGTTATTGTTATAATTAAAACTATTATTTCAACTAAATCCATTATTATTACAGTTGTAGACACCTTTGTTATTATTGTTATAGTCACAATTAGTATTACTCTTGCAGCCATAGCTATAATTAAAGGTGTTTTTATAGCTACAATCATAGTTTTTATAGATATAGTCATAGCTACAATAAACGTGTTGTAATTGTTGTCAAAACTACTATCACAATTGTTAAAGTTGTAATTACAAATGTTGTTACAACTGTAGTTAGAACTATATTTTAGTTGTAATAATAGTTGAGTAGTTGGCACTATTGCTTACATTCCTTTTGTGGATGTGGTTGATCTCAAGCTTTGAAATGGTGCTAAGAATACAATTTTAATGGTTGTAATTGATCCTATCCCCAACTTATTTAGGATTAAAAACTACTCCCTTGTTCTAATTTATTAATATAAATACAAATCATTTCCTAATGTCTACATCATCCATAAGATGCATCATGATTACAATAAGTGATCGCATAATTATATACATGAAACATCCTTCTCATAATTAAGATAAGTCCAAAATATAGCATTTTTGGGGCTCATAAAATATCATAAATTCATGCCAATATATGATATGCCTTCTTAGCAAAGAGTATTCAACCTTGTAAATGATCTCAAGAGGATCCTAGTGAAGGTGAACATGTTCAACATATTATTTCTTACTAGGATAGTTTAATCTAGGAATAATTGTAAAACAATGTAAGCCCAACCAACTTGTAAAATGTTCCCCTACAAAGGAACTTATTATAGCAAATCAATCAAACATCATAGCATATAACAATACCTTGAGAACCAATGTTATCATTGAAAACAAAATCCTGAATCCAAGGACCGTGAATCCATATCATATTATCTCTCTATGAGTTGAGGGACCTAATGCACAATGCAATACTAGAATCAAGAGTAGAAGTGTTTATAATGTCAAAGGGTATGTACAAGAGATTGAACTATACACATGCAAACTTTCATCATACTAATCCAAATGGATAGGACTTTGATCAACATGGTTAGAACCCTAAAAAATTAGTGATAATAATTTACTCACATTTAAATATAGTTGTATACAAGAGGTAATTGTGGTAGACCTTCCTTCATTATTTAGTATGGTATTTTCAAGATAGTGGATGAAGAAAATATTATAAAAGGGATACATTCCATTAACTACATGTGTATGAAGGTTCATATGAAGATCACGTCATCAATATTGAGTTCTAGTATCCCCTTACCATATAAAGGCTTAAAAATAATGAAACATAATGCATTAGAATGGAGACAACCATCAAGAGGAACAATAAAATCAATACTAAACCAACAAATTAAATATGATCTTAAAAAATTTCCAAGAAGAATATAAGTAGATTTGGTCTTCTCATTGACCAAATAAATTACAATATCGAGTGACTCAAATGAGGTTCTAGCATTAACTAAAGAGAAGTTCCATAAATTAGATGTTAGGACCCCATCCTAACACTATGATGTAATAACCCTTGCTTAACGTGGGGGACATCCATGATAATATTTTGTAATAGTTTGTGGCATTAGAAGCGCCTAGACAAGTGGCGCCATTATATGTAACTGTTATCAAGAATGTAATTATTTTGTTGGTAGAAGATTCTAGCTCGGGTGGCATTTTGCATGTAAGCCAACCTTGAGCGTTAGGTAGAGAGATGAAGTCTTTAAAACTATGAGGGGCAGGAATGAATGTATCTTTTTGCATAATTGAATGAAAGTATTGAAGGAGGTTGCCCCCTCGAAGTGGCCTACGATTCTATGTTACTTTGTGAGATTGTTTCATTTTTACACTTATATTTCATATTGCAATATCTTATGTTTCATGCATTTATGTTTTATTGCAATATTTTGTGAATGTGTTGATTTTAATGAGAAGGTTCCTAACAAGTGGTATCAGAGCACTTTCCAAGGTCGTGTTCTACTATGACTATGATAGTTTTTGCCATTTCGACTATTAGGTATAAGATTTCATGTTTTTGTTTTTCGTCAGTTTCCTTATTAAAAAAAATCCAACCTTTGTTTTTTGCATTAGTTTATTAGGTTAGAAACCTTGTGTCAGGGGTTTTAAAATATCATGAAGGAGATATCATTATTGGCTAAGCTAGATTACCCATAAAGCGTCTAGTGAAGTGAGGGGTGATCAAGCTCCAATACCCAGGCCTCAGACAACACCCATCTACGGAATTGAGCTCCCACATATCTTTGGGTATATCAGGAGACCCCCTAGGATTAGGAGAAACCTTTAGCCCTTAGGAATATTTTTGGCCTTGTATTATCCATAGTACACCAGACACAACATCTAAAAAGATCACCCTCCCATACTATCAGAGAGGCAGGTAGTGTGCTCAAGGGTATGCATGGAATCCTCCTTGAGTAGTGGCCTAAAATATTGGTCCAAGCACTATCATTCATCACTATAGTATAACAGAGGGCCTATGGGTAGTACATACACCCTAGCTTAGAGTACCCTATTGTGTTGAATATTAAGCCTACAACAAAATCTTGTTCTATTGAATATTAAACCTGTAACCATAACCCTACCACAAAAATTGAGCATACGAAGAAGACATCCCTATTCCAAAATTACTACATGAAAATAGATGAAAGAAATTGCAGAGGAACATAACAATCAAGAACAAAAATAGTCAAAGTTAGAACAATGAGAATAGAGTTGTTAGTGTCAGTAACAGTCAAGAATATTTAATCATAATCAGTAACAATAATTACAGAGTTATCAATTGTCAATGTCAGTAATAGTTACCTATGATAGTCAAAATTCATAATAGACAAGGAATAGTCTAAGATAGAGTTAAATCAAACAGTTGACAACAGTGTCAGGATTGATTGAACAGTGTTAGTAGTTAGAATAGATAGTACAAAGTATCATAAGAGGTTGGTCGACAAGAAACCAATTTTCTAAGAGAACCAAGCCTCTAGGAGGAAAACCGACAACACTCAAAGATAACACCCCCTAAAAAAGTCTAGGGTGTCCAAAACTAATGTTGTGGTATATAGCTCATTACGACTATCTCATCGAGTTGATCAATTTGGTATATAGCCTCAATTGGAATGTGGGACCTAGTCCATTATGATCACCTTTTCGAGCTGATCATTTTGATATATAGCACCCAAACCATTTTTTGGGCTCCTTACTAAAAATAGTAACCCTTGAAATCAAATTTCTATTTTTAGTAAGTATCACCAATAAGTCATAACTCTTAGAACATGGCTTCAGGTACTCAGGAACAACAAAAGCAACAAGAATTAGAGGCACAAATTGCTAAGCACATGGATTATTTGGAAAAATAATTAGGGACCCAATTAGGTAACAGCTTAGAACTAGTTAAAGATAGAACTCAAAAATTTCCAGGAGTCTATGAATTTTATCACCAAGACACAGAAGGAAATGAAGATAAAATTAAAAGAAAAACTTGAAGAATTGGACAGTCATTTCTCTACTGATTCCCTCACACATGATAGATTGGGTCATCATGATCAAAAGGATGAAGGTACGAGTCACCATCAATAGAACGTACCAAATAACAATGGATTTAAGTTGCCCAAATTAGACTTCCCAAAATTTGATGGAAAAGATCCTGAGGGGTGGATCTGTAAGGTAGAACAATATTTCAGTCTTCATAATGTCCCACACTACATGCGTTTGACAATTGCCTCTTTCAATTTTGAATCAGATGCACTACATTGGTTTCAATGGCTTAGGAAGGCCGAACCTGATCTTTCTTGGCATGAATTTGAGCAACACCTACTCACTCGCTTTGGTCCTAGTGAGTTTGAAGATTTTACAGGAGCCCTTTCTAAACTTAGACAAACTTCAACCATTCGAGAGTATCAAACTCAATTTGAAAAACTAGCCAATCATACCACTAGTTTGAATGTCGACTTCTTTCAAAGTTGTTTTGTGAGTGGTTTGAAGGATGACATTAAGGCTGAGGTTAAAATGTTGAGGCCCCAAACATTACAATAAGCAATAACTTTGGCTAGATTGGTAGAAGAAAAATTCAAGGCTCAAGGATGCACCTCCAAATTTCCTCAATCTTGGCCACCCTTTCTATCCAAGCCTACACCAAATCCTACCAATAAATCTCCAACCATCAAAAAATTGACTTACAAAGAGATGGAGAATAGAAGGGCCCAAGGGCTATGCTATAATTGTGATGAAAAGTATTCCCTAGGGCACAAGTGTGTGCAGCAAAAATTGTATCTACTTGATATGGATGAGGCACCAACCATAGAATATTTAGAGGAAGAAGAGGATCATCAAGAGGCAGAAACCATAGAATAGACAGAAGTTCTAGAGGAATCCCAACCAAAAATCTTAGTGCATGCTTTAGCAGGAGTATCAACTCCCCAAATGATGAAAGTGATTGGATACTTCAAGGGACAAAGGGTCATCATTCTTATTGACTCTGGCAGTACACATAACTTTATTGATCCATGTGTGGCCAAATAAGGAAATTATTACATTACTACGTGCAATTCCTTTGAAGTCATGATTGCTAATGGAGGCACCCTACCATGCAAAGGAAAGTGTCATAATGTCAAACTCCAAATTGGGGAATATAATCTCAAGACAGACATGTTTGCCCTACCATTAGGTGGGTGTGATATAGTTTTGGGAGCACAATGGTTGTGGATGTTAGGTCCAATTTTATGGGATTTTTTTGAGTTGTGGATGAAGTTTAGTCAAGAGGGGACTGAATATACTTTACATGGCATGAAAGTTGGTGTTACTCAATTTATTTCTACCCATAAGATGGAAAATTTGTTAAAAAAGTCCTCTCATGGAGTGGTGGCACAAATTTTTGCTATAGATGCTTCTGAGGAAGGGGAAAGGGACCATCCAATGCAATTGTAAGGTTTATTGAACAAATATGCTCAAGTTTTTGAGGAACCCAAGGGACTACCTCCTCATCACTCTCATGACCATGCAATTCAGATTTTTCTTGGTAGTCTTCCCCCAAATGTCTATCCCTACAAGTATCCTTATGCTCAAAAATCTAAAATTGAGAAAATAGTTCAAGAGCTTCATGTTGCAAGGGTTATCCATCCCAATGTTAGTCCCTATTCTTCTCCAATGTTATTAGTATAAAAAAGGATGGAACTTGGTGCTTGTGTGTGGATTATCGAGACCTCAATAAAATCACTATTAAAGATAAATTCCCTATTCCAGTGATTGATGAATTACTTGATGAGTTGCATGGGGCTCAATACTTTTCCAAGTTGGATTTGTGGTCAAGGTATCATCAAATTTGAATCAAGGATGAGGACATTCCCAAAATAGCTTTCAGAACTCATGAAGGGCATTATGAATTCTTGGTTATGCCATTTGGATTAACCAATGCACCTTCCACCTTCCAAAGTTTGATGAACTCCATTTTTTGACCTTTCCTTCGCAAATTCATTTTAGTCTTTTTTGATGATATATTGATTTATAATCATTCATGGGAAGAGCATCTCCAACACTTGGATCAAGCACTCCAACTTTTGTCTAACAATCAGCTCTATGCAAAGAGGTCCAAATATTCTTTTGGACAACAAGAGGTTGAATACTTGGGTCACATTATCACTAAGGATGGAGTTCACGTTGATCCCAAGAAGATTCAGGTTGTTCAAGACTGGCCTAAGCCTCGTACCATAAAGGAACTTTGTGGATTTTTGGGACTCACTAGATATTATCAAAAATTTGTAAAGAATTATGGAAAGATAGCAACTCTCTTGATAGCCATGCTAAGGAAGAATTCTTTTATGTGGACATAACTTGTAGAAAAGGCTTTTGTAGAGTTGAAGCATGCCATGACCACTACCCCCATGTTAGCAATGCCTGATTTCTCTAAACCTTTTATCATTGAAAGTGATGCATCTAGAAATGGTATTGGGGTAGTTTTAATGCAAGAAGGTAGACCTTTGGCCTTCACTAGTAGAGCACTCTCAAGCAAGAATTTGGGTAAGTCTACTTATGAGAAGGAAATGCTTACCATTTTACATGTTGTAAGTCATTGGTGACTATATCTCATTGGGAGACATTTTTCCATCAAGATTGATCATCAAAGTCTCAAATACTTCTTAGAACAAAGGGTGGCCACCCTAGAACAACAAAAATGGGTTTCTAAATTGTTGGGTTATGACTATGACATCACCTATAAGAGGGGTAAGGAGAACGTGGTGGCAGATGCTTTGTCCCGACTCCATGAAGAATAAGAAATGCTACATGCTATATCCACACCACTTCCTCAATGGATTCATCATCTCAGGGAAGAATTGATCAAGGACTCCTCTTTGCAAATTTTAGTCCATAAAATCCAAGTCGATCCTCATTCATGCCTTAGCTATACTTGGGATGGTCAAGATTTATGGTACCATGACCATCTTGTTGTGCCCCAACATTCACAAATAAAGGACCTCATCCTACAAGAGATGCATGCATCCCCAACAACTAGCCATTCAGGGTTTCTCAAAACCTATACAAGGACCAAGCATACCTTCTTTTGGAAGGGAATGAAAAAGGATATTCATACTTTTGTGGCTGAATGTGATCGTTGCCAACGTATGAAAGGTGAAAATGTGTGTTCCCTTGGTACCCTTCAACCATTGCCAATTCTTGAACAAGTCTGGACAGATATCTCTATGGATTTCATTGAAGGGTTACCTAAATCTAGAGGAAAATTGATTATTCTAGTGGTGGTGGATCATCTTACGAAGTATGCTCATTTTTGTTCCCTATCCCACCCTTACACCACCTCCGTTGTTGCTCAAATCTTCCTAGACTCCATATTTCATCTCCATGGAATACCTAAATCCATTGTCTCTGATAGGGATCCTACCTTCACCAATCATTTTTGGTAGGAATTGTTCAAGTTGTAGGGAACCCAACTCAAGATGAGTTTGGCCTATCATCCTCAAACTGATGGCCAAACTGAAATTGTGAATAAATGCTTGGAAACATACCTTCGTTGCTTCACCTCTGAACATCCTACACAATGGGCCAAGTGGCTTCCTTTGGCCGAATGGTGGTATAACACAACATATCACACTGCTACTAAGGTGAGCCCATTTGAAGTAGTCTATGGTCATCCTCCACCAACACCATCCTCTTACATTCTAGGCAGTTCCAAGGTTCAAGCTGTGGATTCCACTCTTCGTCAACGTGATTCCATTCTTCGCCAACTCAAGGTCAATCTAGACTTGGCTCAGAACCATATGAAACAACAAGTTGATCAACACCACTCTGAACGTAGCTTTGAAGTCGGGGACATGGTTTTTCTTCGCTTACAACCATACAAACAATCCTCTCTCTAGCTTCGTGGTTGTCAGAAACTTGTTACAAAATATTATGGTCCATATCAGGTATTACAAAGGATCGGGTCGACAACCTACAAACTGGCCCTTCCAGCTACTTCCAAAATTCATCTAGTCTTCCATGTTTCCTCTCTCAAGTAGGTTGTCGACAACAAGGTCCAGGTGCAGTCCACACTACCAGAGTTGGATGATGAAGGCTCCATCATTCTTGAACCTGAATGCATTCTAGACCGTAGATCACGTACCCTTCATCGTCATGTCATCACCGATGTTCTTGTCCAATGGCATGGCTTACAACCTGAAGATGCTACGTGGGAACCCCTTCAACAACTTCAACAATAGTTTCCTCATCTTCAACTTTGAGGACAAAGCTTTTCGAAGGGGAAGGGCATGTTAGGACCCCATCCTAACACTATGATGTAATAACCCTTGCTTAACATGGGGGACATCCATGATAATATTTTGTAATATTTTGTAATAGTTTGTGGCATTAGAAGCGCCTAGACAAGTGGCGCCATTATATGTATCTGTTATCAAGAATGTAATTATTTTGTTGGTAGAAGATTCTAGCTTGGGTGGCATTTTGCATGTAAGCCAACCTTGAGCATTAGGTAGAGAGATGAAGTCTTTAAAACTGTGAGGGGCAGGAATGAATGTATATTTTTGCATAATTGAATGAAAGTATTGAAGGAGGTTGCCCCCTCGAAGTGGCCTATGATTCTGTGTTACTTTGTGAGATTGTTTCATTTCTGCACTTATATTTCATATTGCAATATCTTATGTTTCATGCATTTATGTTTTATTGCAATATTTTTGTGAATGTGCTGATTTTAATGAGAAGGTTCCTAACATTAGACTAAGAGTGGATTATGTTCTTCAATAGATCTTGGATGAGGAATAATGTAGGTGTAATATTTGTTCTCATCAATCCACAAAAGAAAGTGAGAAAATATGCGTGTAGATTATTGTTCAATTACACAATCAATGTAGGAGAATACAAAGTGCTTTATTGGTACTACATAACATAGAATAGTTGAGAGTGAAACACCTAAAAAATATTTGAAGACTTGTAACTAGTGATTTGGTAGGTTTAGTGATTGTGCATTACTAAACAAAGACAACTAAATGTTGAACTATGTGTAAATTTGATCTTCTTAGGCTAAGGCCAATAGTGTAGAAGAGTGCTTATAGGCACTATTAATGTAGCCTACGAACAAGAGTATATGTAAGCCTATGGTCATCACTTATATAAGCCTTTAGTCATCATTTGTATAAGCTTAGGCATGTTCATGTAAGCCTAAGTGAACCCTTCATGTATTCATCCTTAATGATATTTTTTAATCCACCATTATGGATAACCTTGACTAAAGGGTGTATTATATATTATATTGTAATTTAACCTTCAAGTTAGGTCAGGCTGAGGTTAATATCTAATAGTAATTTGGTATCACTATAAATACCCCCAATGGCTGATCCATTGCATCAGTTTGTGATATGTGAGATATTAGGGTGCCTATGGGAACCCACCAATTATTCCTTCTTTCCTTGTATGTTGTTTATCTCTGTATCTATTTTTGTCTATACACTTCTTTATTTGTATATGATTGTAGTGAATGTATGTTTTGGGATGTTTTTGAAAAATATTGTGAATTCCAACATCGTATTAGAGCCAAAACAAAACTACTTAATCGTACAAAAAGATTGTACAAAGCAAGACATGACATATATAGAATAATTGTTTTTTCCAATAGATTCCTTGTAAAATTTTAGGGGGGTTCCAATTCAATTATCTTCTTGATTTTACCATATAATATATCTTTTGTCCCTCTAAAAATTCCCCTTATTTCCCTTCAAATTTCAAATTTTAATTAGAGAATGTTCTACAAAATACTGTGTTTTGGCAAGAAAATTTGTGGTACGCATGTGTTGCATTCTTTGGCACTTTGAAATTGCTCATCAGATAGATGGTCATTTTTTTGGTCATCAAATGAGTGAATGGTGTAGTGGTATGGCATATGAGCTACATAACAAAGGTCATGGGTTCAATTTGCCAGCTTTAAAAATATATATAAGTAAAAAAGAGTGTCCTCCTTTATGTGAAGGGCACAAGGTTTATGGATGACATTAGGGTGGTGTACATGTCTCTCCTCAACCCACTCTAGACAAGAAAAATCATTTTTACTTCTTTACATTACAACTCACAATGTAATGGTAGGCTCTTTAATCTAATCTAACAACTCCTTGGTTTTAAGCTTTACGAACCTATCTTTTCACAAGCTCAATTACAATTGTCATATATTTTTTGTAGTAATTTTTCTTGCCCAACCTCAATCATGAGGTTGGTGCATTAGATGGGCATGACATTTGTAGAGGTAAGAGCACAATTTTGAACTGTAGGCAGTATTCTTTTAAGAGAAATAATAGAGGATTAGTGGTGAAGTACCCATGGGATCCAAAGGCATAATGGATGTATTTTCCTTCGAAGTGTCACTAACATTCTTGATATCTCTTTTGTCTCCAACTCAAGTAGTGGTGCATTGATTGGTATGGTCCACTGCAAACATTAGGTTTCGAGTTCAAACCCCAAGAGCATTTTTTTTTCCTCTCTCACATTCATCATAGGACGACTTCCTTCTTGGACAAGCAGATCTCCTTTTATTTCCAACTATTTCTGTGATGGAATGGTAGCCTTCCTTCTTTATGCAGACAAGGTTAAATATTTGAAGCCTTTTTGTATCAACCTTTCTCACTCCATGCTTGAAGGAACTCATATTTTCCGCTTTCACTTTTCTCCCAAAACACTCGGTTGGATGTTTGGCTTTGGGAACAAAATCTAAGATACTCCCCTTGACATCATAAGTTCAAGCCACATTGGCTATGAACTACTAATTTTTTTTAACATATATGAGGACATCTGCTAATTGAAATGGTCGACTTGTCAAACCACCATTCATTGGATAGAAGTAGGTAATAGCCAATTATTTTGAACCAAGTGTTAGCAATAAATTTTTCCAAGTGGAAGTACCTTATTTGTAAAAAAAATCTTCGAAGGCTTGGCTTTTGACTTTTTTCTCTTTTGAGTGCTAATCTATCCAACCTTCTAAAGGCCATAACTTTTATATACATTAGCATTTGGAGCCCATTTTTAGATTGCATGATTTTTTGACCTCTATGTAGTGATGACATCAGTTTATGGACCTACTACAGTTTTGTGTGAACTTTTGTGCGAGATGGATTCTTTGGTGTATGTCACTTTGGACAAACTTATAACACCTAGTCAATTCAAATGGTAAGATTACTTAGAAGTAATAATATCTAGTTTATCTGTAACAAAAGGCCTTAGTGATCATGAACTTACTAAGGAGGAAGCTCTTGGTCTCTTTTTCATGTTAGTTGAGCCAAATGCATTTTTTCACATTAAACCAATCCTATTCAAATATGTATAATTTTGAAGGATATCTATGGAAAAATAAATGCTAGTGAAGTTAAAAGAATAAAGACAAAGCTTTTCAAACTCAAAATTTCATATTTTTTTAATGTTGAAAATTGTATATCTCAATTGTAATCCCTAAAAGTTGACTTAGCTATGGTAGGAGGCAAGGTAAAGGGTGACAAAGAGTATGTCAAATCTATTACTTTTAATCTTACTCCTTTTCATACCGTTGGTTTGGTTCTTTATTGTGAATGTTATGACTATTGAGGAGAAAATAACATTAGCCTAGCTCAACTTGCTCATTCGCTAGTTGTTCAATGATGCCCTAATCCACCTTCACCCAAGCACCTAACGTAAATGTGATGGACACTTGTGCAGACCAAGTTTCGCTTCCTCGTGATACACTAACAAAAGCAATTAACAAAATGGCACAACGGGCCTAACTTATGCCTAGGTGCACACCTTACACCCTGCCCTTCCTTAGTCATCTTCTAAGGAAGGTTGATCCTAGGCTAGCCTAACCATAAGGCCACAACCTATTTCTCTTGAAGGAAAGCTTCTTATCCATAATGAAATTGCAATGAAGAATTATGGACCTCTTTCTTATATACATGCTCACCCAAAGGACTTCAAATCAATGAAATCTAAGGCTCAGCTGCCCAAGGGAAAGCGTAAGATTTCAAAGAATTCAACCACATGTGAGTATTGTAAAAGGGAAGGACACCAAAAATTGCACAAGATTAAAGAACATTGAGACAAAATTCTTAAGATCCTCCACAAGCTTTTTGATGATGAAGAAGAGGATGAAGATGGCAAAGCAAAGGCCCATTACAACATCCATTATGGGGAGATGTTACTTCTAACATCTCTGCTTGGCCATCAAGCTCAAATTATGAAGATGTTGAAGTATGTGTAATACGATCTTATTAAGCCAAGGCCAACAGTGCAAAAATGTGCTAAAGGGAACTCCTCATGTAGCCTATGGATAAGTTTATATATAAGCCTAAGGGCATACATCGTGTAAGCCTATGGGTGTCACTTATGTACGCCTGTGGGCATCATTTATGTAAGCCTACGGGCATGTTCATGTAAGCATAAGGGTACCTCTCATGTATTCGTCCTTAGTGATATTGATTAATACACCTTTATGAATAACCTTGGCTAAAGTGTAATATATATTTATTATATTGTAATTTAACCTTCAATTCATGTTGGATTCAAGTTAATATCTAATTGGTGATTTGGCATCACTATAAATACACCTTAATAATTGATCCATTGCATCAGTTTCTGATATGTGAGATATTAGGGTGTCTATAGGCACCCACCCCTTACTCCTTTCCTTTTGTGTCATTCATCTCTTTATATATTTGCATCTATTTGCTCTTCTATTTTTACTTTTCTTCCTTTTTATGCATATGATTGTGGTGAATGTATGTTTTCGGATGTTTTTGAAAAATATTTTGAATTCCAACACTAAAGGCATATGACCATCGAGTAAGGGACATCATGGAATCCTTTGAGGCAATCAACATCCAAGTTATCCCACAATAATAGAACGAATTAGTGGATCAATAGGATATAAAAGAACATATTTTAATATTTTCGATGACATATGGGCCAAGAAAAAATATGTTGAAGTGATATTTAGGCTTTAATCCTTAGAGAATGTGTGGAGCATCCACAAAATGTTCTAGAATAATCAACAAATCATCAATTTCCTAGTCATAAAGACAAAATACACCAAACAAAATAGCAAATATGGAGATGATATATTTTATATATATAGGGGTTTTTCCACCTTGCCCATCTCGATAAGTGTTTACTCCAGTGAGGAGGACCTAGAGGAGCTCAGGATTTGAACCGCCAACCTCAAGCTAGCAAACACTCAGCGGAAAACCGACCGTTCTACTATCTTCACCCGAATATAAAGATGATATTAATCACACTAGAGAGTTTTTTTCCATTCAAATGATCTAGTAGAAAAGACGAAATCCAAGTAAAATTATTTGTCTTCCAACTCAAGTTGCTAATGACAAATTCTTGCTTTTATGAAAAGACTACACTATGGATGAAATTCATGGGTTTAAAGAGTTTTGTGAAAACAATACTATACCATGGAGATATGATGATTGGAAGATGTATGATAAAAGCATAAATTGAACACACCATAGACCTAGTCTTAGGAGCAAGGTCATTCCACAAAAGCTATTATAATTAAAATATATATATCCAACTAAACATTTAATTTAGATAGTTAACTTTGTTTCATTCAAAAATAAGAATAGACACATCTACCTATTGCCATTTTTTGAAAATTGAACAAGGCATTTTTGAAGGATAATTATTCATTGCCTCCATGGATCAAGACCTGTAAATGATGGCTAGATTAGAGATGTTTTTATGTTCGATGGTTTTTGGAGATATAACCACATATGACTAAAGGATGAAGATCTTATTAAATTGATCTTTTAATGTCTTGTATATTCTGAACGTTGAATTTTTTTTTATGAAATAATAAGACAAGTTAGAACACCTCAAAATTAAAGCACTTAATAATCATTCACAATGCATTTTGATTTTGACAACTTAAACACTAGCATAAATAATTCAAACACCATCAAAAATAATTATTCAAATTTACACATATAAATCCTACCCTAGGCTATGGTTCTCCAATGATAATAGATTATGATGTTATGATGACAAGAAGTTAGTGTTAGAGAGATGCCAAAAAAGGTGAACAATAATGTCACCCTTTTGCCATGAAAACAATTGTTTTTTGGAGGGAAAAAGTCAATTTTGACAACTATAGGTGATGGTATGACTTGAGGGTGGGGAGTTAACAACTGCAGCTCAAACAATCTTGGTGATTTACAATCAAGGCCCCATAATAGAAGATTACAACTATCAAATACTCCTACGAGGTTGAAACAATTTATCCACAAGTTGTAAAAGGAATAATAAGAACATAAAAATAAAAAAATTAAAGAGAGAGAATGATAATCAATTGTTCAACTCTAAAGTTGTGAAAAAGTAGAAGCAAGATCCCAAAAGGTTTGGAGCAAGCAATGGGAAGCAAAAAGTTCCACATCAAGATTCCAATCCTATGGGTGAGCAACTTCTAGATCTACGCAGACATCTATAAATAGGTATTGAACTTATCGTAATGCATGGATCTTGGGTCAAGTATACCCATATTACAGATCCAAACCTGCCCTTATGTTCTCTACAATCTTTGCCCTTATATTGACCTTTATGAAGCAACACTAAATGGGTTACAATCACATGAATGCACCTCAAAAATTCAAGTTCCTGCATTGTCATGGACACTCCTATGAAAAGGCAACCGATGATAATATGGTTTATTGTAACACCACAATGATGTAATTCATTGAAATGCCACTAATGTAGTCATGATGCAATATGGGTCAATTTTTTTCAAATTCAATAAAGTGGAGACAAGCAACTAAGAGATGTCACTTTACAACTTTGGGAAGTTGCACATACCTAGCAACAAGTGTCGAGTGTAGTTAACAAGGGAAAACACACTTCCAGAATTATGGATCATTTAGATGGAGATGAGACACATTGCAAGGATAGTAAGTTTTTCTTGACCAAAGATGCATAAATATATTGGAAATATTGCTCATGGGAAGGAAAACAACAAGGAACAAGAGTTTCATTTTGTAGACGAAGGTTCCAATCTCATAGGTGAACCTTGATAATTTTGCCCATGGATTTTGGGGCAAGTGGTTAAGAGTAAGGAGTTTCACCATAGATTAAAGTTTCAATCCTATGTATGAACTTTAAGCCCAAGGAGTTTGTAATAGGCAATGGGGAACAAATAGTTCCACACCATAGATAAAGGTTCCAATCCCATGGGTCAACCTTAACATTTTATTAAGTGCCATGATAGCATGAGCTCAATTGGTTAATACATTGGCTTTCAAGACATAGACCAAGTTTGAAATTTGTTGATGATATGTGTAGTCAAAAAGTCGTAATATGATTCAGATTTGTTGAAATACTGAGATACTACAGTCATGATGTAATATAGGTGGGGCCCATTTCAATCTCATATTTCCATGCCACAAGCAAACCAAGCAATAAAAAGTTGGTTATGTACCCACCATTGGCAATATCAATGAGACATGGCAAAGCATTTCATTGGGTTCCTTGGACTAAAAAAGATGAAGCAAGATAATGGCCTTGGGTTTTTAATTGATAATAGATTTAGCATGATGAGAATATTGATTCCTTGCCAAAGAAAAAAAACTATTTTAAGGATACAAAGCACATCTCATGCTTGACCAATGTTAGGGCTCACTTTGACTTGCAAATTCAATTGAATCTTATTAGAACACAATGTTCTCAAGCTCTTTTGAGATATCATTATGGGACACAAGGATACTCAATCACACAAGTTGAAAACTAACCATGCACAAAAATAAAATTTATACATATATTGCTACATCTCTTGCAAGATTACAATAGAAGGATAAAAAATTAGGATAAAATTTTAGCACACAACTAACATGCTTTGATAAGGTGGTTAATGTTTCAACTACCATGTTAGCTTTTAAAGCAATGTTATAATTGTAATTTTCCGTCAACATTTGACTTGCCATCAGAGCTACCAGGTGAAGAATGAGCAAAAAAGCAAGCAAGTTCATTGAGAAGACACAATGAATTCATTCAAGGGTCCACAGACAAATTCAAGAAGTCTTAAGCCAAGTACAAGGCTAAAATTCAGTTTTAAGCTTCTCTAAGCATCAGCAAATTGCTTGTTCAAGAACTCTTCAATCTCTACAATTGTATTTCTCAGATCTGCAACAGGGCTGGTGACTAATTTCTGCATGTCTTAAAAAAAGAAAACCTTGCATAATAACATTAAATATCAAAAACATGAATGGAATGTTGTAAGAAATTTTAACATTGGCATGGCCATCTCTTGCTTTAGTAGTATAGTTGCACTCTCACTCGTAGAGTAAGTGTAACAAATCCTCCTCAAATGTTGAAGTAGATTAATTAATCTTACCTGATCCTAAGAGACTAGCAATCTCCAACTTTGCATGAAGACATAAACCACGTCGCCCAGTCACCAGAAAGAAAAGCATTGTTTGGCAACTGAAGAAAAGGCCAAACTGACTCTTTTTGTATACATAGCATATAATATCCAGAACTTTTGCAAAAGGTATGCTCCAAATAAAACACGTTAGGAACCATGTAAGGCAGGCTTAATATGAAACCATAGGTTATCCACTAGACCTTTCAAAGCAAGATCAGAATTTGCTGCTGGACTCTAGTTAAATTACATTAAAGCAGTGCTCTGAATAAAACAACTTGTTAGGAAACTATGTCTGACTATTTTTAAAGTGAAATCGTAGGGTATGCAGGAGGCCTTTTCAAACCATGATCAGAATTTGGTGCTGGTATCCAGTAGAATTGCATTACAACATTTTGACAACTTATCTATTCTGCTGGTATCTCAAATCAGTTTGTCACAGTATCCACATTTAAAAGCATAAAAAGCTTATGTTGGATTCCTGCAGCGCAAATTTGACAAAATAAAAAGCTAATGTTGCAGAAAGTCAACTACAGCAACACAGGTTGTGCTTTAAATTCAATACTACTCCTTATAGCCAAGACTTGTTAAAATATTCCCAGAAAAGCCAATATCACGGAACTGTTTAAGACAGCCAAATGTCAAAGCAGCCATAGACAGAACTGATGTTTAAAAACATATATCTTTGGCCAAAGCCTGAGAAGTGCCAATTGGCTAATATTATAAGATTCTTTTTTGGACGGAAAAAAATCTTCAATATTTTCATATTTAAACTGTCAACAACATTATCCTACAATTCACATTTGTGGTCCAAGTAATGAAAGTTACAATAGAATTGTTTCAGTACACAGAATCCCATTGGACCAGTGGCAACACTAATTTTACCAAGATATTTTCAATTTTATTTCAGACAGCAAAAATTCAACACAAGTGTACACAACCAAAAAAATGAGAAACTATCTTTATTAATTACAAATTTCTGGCTGAAAAAAAACTCAGCTGGAAAATAATCATGTGCCAAGCATTAAAGCTTGTGACAGTGCCTGAAGAAACAACAAATGTTCTGAAAAACCATTGTACACAAGAATTAGCAATTTTGCAGCTCATCTCTCTTTAAACTTATAACGGCCATTATAATGTACCAACAACATGTACACAGAAAGGTGGACCACTGCAGAAAATAGGCTCCTGAGCTGAATCAGTTCTTGCACGGGCTCTCAGGATTTCATTTGCTTCATGTATAACTGCAGCTCCTAAAAGAGTATATTCCCCAGGTACTAGAAAGCACACAGCAAAAGGATGAATTGCCTCTCCAAGTGGGGGTACCTCCACATCAATTCCACTCAAAATCCCTACACAGCAAATTTCCAATATTACATATCTATTTCCAAAATCCAACATGGCATGGCATTGTACATCCCCCTCCCTTCTCCCAACCCTTTTATGAATGCAAGAATGTGTGCCGGTGTGGCAGCAAGCAAACTGGTGCATAAGAGAGAGGGAGAGAGAGAGAGTCCTTACGACAGAAATTGTATTGCTAACCTATTGTCAAATAAGTAATCTATCACACCATTACCATCAATACAAGATTGGCCCTTATCCAATAAAAATTAGGTACTTGCAATGCCGAAAACAATGTATATATTTATCCAATTCCAAACAAAATCTTTTACAATGGATTTTATGACTAAAAAAGAAGTATTGTAAACAAGAAAATAAGGATTCACTAAAATAAGATGGGCAGGTTCTCTGAGAAAGCAGGAAATGAAAAGTCATTGCTCTTTTGCAGATTGTTTGTTCATTTTATGCATAGGGCTGTAATGATAAAGTCTATCTAAAGTCCAGGTCTGACGGATATATTGGAATATAATAAAACCAATTGGTATTTGCGGCGACAAAGCATATGAAACTTCAATGCAAAAACACAATGGACTTCATCAGCAGCTACCATCCTTTCATACTCATCTTTCCTCAAAAAGGGAAATGGTAGAATGGGGCACTACATTCACATGACGCCTTGTTTGCAATCTCCTTAGAGAGGCTGAAGGGATTGGATTGCAAAATGTTTACTTATTGCTATGGACTCTATACATCATAGATTTCTTTAGCACACTGAACTGAAAAAATCCTAGAACAGTTTCGATATTTTTTCTTACAAAGTTTAGATAAATAGCTAATGATATACTGATTATTTTTCAAAGAAGCACTTTCTTATTGCTATGGACACTATACCTCATAGAATTTCTTTAGCCTATTTGATTGAAAATATCCTATAACAGTTACCATACTATTTCTTACAAAGTTTAGATAAATGGCTAATGACACTGATTATTTTTTAACAAAGCAAATAAGAAGTCCTTAATTTTAAACTACTGTGGCAAGATATGCCCTTGAAGAAATCTGATGAAACTTGTTGAGTTGATTGGAGACTTGTTCCCAAAAGTCCTCTTTATGTGAGGCTTCGAAATTTGAAAACAATGACTAAATTATGTCTATAAAGAATGTTCAATTTGTAATTGTTTCCTATTCTAGAGAAAATGTGCCAAAAAAGTTCAGGCTTTCCGTATAGCATAAAACTAAAACTTGTAAGATCCAAGGATTAGAGGAATTAAATACATGCTTTCACTGCAAACAACTAAACCACCTTCATAACTCGTGCCCTGACTTAAAAAGGAGAAGCAGAAGAGTCCCATTTTTTTCAGCCTATGATTATCCATATCTTAGAAAGGATAATTAGAACTAAGTTAGTCTTCCATGAATTCTGAGTTTGGACAGTGTTAGGAAAATTTATGCATATTTTTCAAGATGAGGTATGTTGTTTTTCTCCGTAATATTATGTATAATTGATCTTCCCAGTGTTTCAGGTCTTATAATTAAACTTGTCTTTACAGGATTAAAACCATGTTCAATGAGCAGCATAGATCGAGACGATATCCTTTTTAAACAGAAGAAAGCTAAATTTGCAGATCATCTTCAGAGTGATACACCCCAGTCAAATCATACAACCGTAGTTTTGTTTCTAGGGGATTTAGGATTTTATATTTATGGTGATGTTAAAATGAAATTGACTCTTATCATGATGTTAAATTCAAAAGGGAGGGTGAAGGGCTCAATTAAAGTCTACAGTATTATTACATTAATCATGTTGATATTAATATGGTAACAAACTTTATTATTATTATATGGTATTGTCAATAATACCTACCGTAAGGTTAGATATTGGAGATCAGAGATCCTTTGGTGAAATTTCCACACATGAATCTATTCAGTGTCACCTCTGTTATCATTCATTGTGTTTATGTTCCTTAGTTGGAATACCAAGGATTTTCATAAGTCACTTATTCCATCCTCTCTTTAAGTTGTCAGGGAACTTTTCAATTTCAATTGCCTCTCTAACTCCCCTCTCATATATTGGTCCTCTGCTAAAAGCTTGAAATGCTCAACACAAATGTAATTTCTAGAGTTGTAAGAGTGTTCTGCTGGAGCAGATTTTGTGTTCCTAATGTGCTGAATCTGGGCACAGTATCCCTTCACTCTTATTGATCTTCAGGTCTCCCCTATTTACTGTCTCCTTTTATCAAGCTTTGAAACAGCCTTGTCCTCTGTTGTATCTAGCATACTCCGATGTTCATAGGTGGAAAAGCCACTCTCATATTTTACTCCTTTGAGCATTTTATCTGGCTTATTTGTCGTGCCATTGAGGATTACCCCATATGCACTCTTGACTCTCTGCATTTCTATTTTGAGGATAACTGGCTCTTTGCTGCCTTCTATACAACGCAATGTTAACTCTATGCCACTTCTTAAAAATCTCAATTTTATTTTGAGGATGACTTGCTCTTTGGAAGGCTTTAAGAATTTTGCATCCACTGTAACCACTCCTATTAAGGACCTTTCAAAGGTGCCCTTTCTCATTCTCTAAGTGGTCCCCATTTTAAATTATATAGGTCGTTGGCACCAAGGTGCTGAGGATTGCTGCTTTCTCAGAAGAATGGTTGTGGGAAACCACCAAGAGGTATGTTCTCTCTGTATATGCTCCATACTTTCTCTTAATCAAGACATCTAGGAAAAGAAAGCATTCTTCTTCCTGTACTTCCATAGTAAATTTCATGTGATCCCTTCCATGTGACCAATTGGCCAAGAAATCATCTACAAATCTGTCTGGCCACTCCAGCTATAATGGTTATGAATCCTTTTCCTTCGATTGAAACTCCTTCATGAGAAGGTCAGCTATGATGAGTGATAAAGGAATGCCCATAGCAACCCCTTCCATTTGATCGTATATTTGATCCCTAAAATTGAAATAAATGGACCTTGGGTACAATTCTGCCAA
Organism: Wollemia nobilis; assembly: GCA_028583015.1. Taxonomy (NCBI): domain Eukaryota; kingdom Viridiplantae; phylum Streptophyta; class Pinopsida; order Araucariales; family Araucariaceae; genus Wollemia; species Wollemia nobilis. The sequence continues at coordinate 14,883,549 of JAQPPZ010016881.1, forward strand.
TTTACTAGCTCAAGGATCTGTGATTTTATTTAACATCTAAATTGCTCCTTTATTGGATATCTAGGTGGATGAGGATAACATGTCAAAACTGACCAAATGGTCAACCCACTCATCCTTCTATTTTTTAACTTGTTGAACAGGTAGCTTTGAGTGCTTTAACAAAGGATGACAAATGCCCTGTTAATGCTCTTAGGCTTCTAGCCAGATATTTCAACAAGGCATATGCTGGGGAGTTCCTTGCATTCACACTGTTGAACACACAGGGGACCTGACCCTTGTGTACCTCGTGTGCACCATAGATGCGGGACATGTTGGGTGTGGTATATGATAATATTCTCTTAAAAACGAATTGTCTAGGAGCTCTTAAAGGCCTTTCCTCTTCTTGTAACCTTGGGCAGAGATCTCACGTCATATTTATAAAACTCTTGCTTAGTAAACTGACCATTCACATCCACTTCGTGTTCAAGGTACCCCATAGATGCGGGGTATGTTGGGCGTGCTAGGTGATAATCTTCCTATAATTTTTGCCTAGGGAGGAGCCCTTAAAGGCCTTTCCTCTTTTTGTAACCTTGGGTAAAGGACCTCACGTCATTGTTCTTAACTCTTGTGATTAGTAAAAATGATCATTCATATCCGCTTCATATTTTTCATTATTCATTATTAAACTTAAGTTAGCTTTGTCGTCCTACTAGGATTATTCAACCAGGCCCTCTTACTTCTGGACATTTCCTTAGGAGCATCATTAGAACCTATGTTGGCCCTTTTGGGATAGTTGGTGATGACGACAACTATGCTTCTACGTTACATCCCTCTTCAAATTAGTGTTGCCACTTGGATCCAATGAAGTTCCCTTTTATCTTTGTTTTACCTTGACTTCTAGCTCTTTCTTCATCATTACTTTTAGCATGTTAGGGTTTGTCCATTTTGGGTAAACCTCGAGGTTGTAATTTTAAGTCATAGAATCGTCCCCCCCTCAATGTAGTTTACAGTATATTCTTTACTCTAGTTTAGCTTATTTTCAAAGTTCTTTTTGGTTAGTACATTGCATTGTAACACCTCTTTTCAATGAGTCCCATTGGTCTACTTTGACCATATGTGGATATTAATAGAATTATCTTTATCTTATCTATCAGTCTATAAAGTAACGATGTCTTTATTGTCTCAATGTTCTTAGGGAATCATATTCTTCTTTAGACAAGTTGGCTGAGAAACCCTTTCCAATGTTCTTGAGCATTCTCGTCTTGTGTTCTCCACAAAGTCCTCCAAGATATCCCTTGTACTTGCTTCAATACTCCCTTCACATGGAACATTTCTCTGAGCAATGGTGAACCCTACACCCTTCTTAAGAACATTAATGGATGGTCTGCACAGAACTAAGTTTAGTAAATTGACTATGTAGTCATTAATAGCACCATTATTGCACACACAAGAGTCAATATTTAAATTAAGCAAATTGTTCTCCTTGTTATTCTTACTCTTGATATTGTAATTAATAATATCGCAATTGATATTACTACTACTGCCACCACCACCTTCCCCCTCATTTAGATTGTTGTTTTCTCTAATTACTTTGTCCCTCACTGAAGTGATATGGGAATGGCTGGCAGCCACTTGTCTACATTTCACCTTTGATTGCCTCTTCCTTTTCCTCCAAATTCTGATAGTCTTCATTAAAATTTCCATTTCCTTACCTAATGTTCAAGCTCATGTCCAATTTGACACATGTTTGAAGTGCTATGGTAATGGCTGACAGCCACTTGTCTACATTTGACCTTTGATTGCCTCCTCCTTTTACTCCAAATTCTGATAGTCTTCATTAACATTTCCATTTCCTTGCCTAATGTTCAAGCTCATGTCCAATTTGACACATATTTAGTTTGAAAGTATCAACACCCAAAGTATGGCCAGCATACTAATTTGATTTTCCATTTCCTACAATCATTTGTTCAAAAGCACACCATATACAATTAGGGACCACCTGATTTACCACATTCATGCACATGTCGGTGGTTATTCTTCTCATACACACAACAGTGATTTTTCTGTTCATGCAGAGACAATTGGTTATTCTATACATGCACATGCCAGTGATTATTCTGTGTGCGCTCCTGACTAGTTCAACTTTGCTTTCACTTGCATGATATTTATGTCATCTGTGGTGGCCAGGCCTCTCCCTTGGTCCTCTTGCGAGGTGATCTAATACAAGGTTCTATACGTTGATTCTGCTCCCATTAATAAACAATTAACTTTCACACACATTTGCTGAATCAGTTCTGCTCATATTGATAGGCACGTTACTCCCACCAATTGTTGACATACCAATACACGAATCAGTTCTCTTATTACCAACATATATTCCCATCAATTGCTGATATACGAATATGCAAATCAATTCTGCTCTCAACAACACATCTTTTATTTTCAACACGTTTTCACATCTCTCACTTGCTAGTTAGAATTATTTACCCTTTTTCCAGGTTGAGCCTTTCAAAATGTCCCAAATGTTTTCTCTGAGAGTGAAGCTGAGATTTAGATATAGTTATAGCCTATGTTACCAGATTTGCCAAATCATAAATGTCTGAATTTTGGCAATTTTCAATCCTACATGAACAAATTTGACAAACATGATTGGCCAAAAAGCACCATTTGCATAATTCATTCCCATATCTACTTGACATTGCCTTATGTCTACAAAGACTAAAGGTTGAAAGAAAACAACCAAGTTAAAATTATCTCAACAAGACAAAACGATCATAGAGCAACTCCTTCAAAGATGCATTTTCGACTCAACCTCATTCTAGCATAATGTCAACTTCAATTTACATATTTATACTTAATTTAAAATTTTAATTAATAACAATGTTTTTTTCCTATTTTTCAAACTTCATGACAAATTTTATAGCTAATGATGATTTTTATCTTTGTCAAATTCAAACTCAATACCAAACCTTCTAACTTAGGTTTTAGCAGTTTCTGTTACAAACTATCTAGTTGATCTCTATTATTCTGAAGTTTCGAATGAACAAAATAAATACCAGCTCTAATAAATATCTTCAATTTATTACTTCAAGGCCAGTGATTGATCTTGCAAAAAACGCAGCCACCTTGTTGTCTTGCTGCTTGAGAAAGAATAGACCACCTATATTTCGAGTAAATTTCAGATCTGTATTCTCAAAGATCCCTAGCTCTAACAATACATCTTTCTATAATGACTCATGATGAGTATTTTGAAGTTTTAACAGTGCCTTAGATTTGTTGTATTCAAGTCTTCTGGCAACCGCATACGGGATTGGTTCACCCAATGTTTCAGGTCTCATTGCCAGCCCCATCTTCATGGGAATAGAACTGTGTTGGATGCTTGGCGTAAAAAGAGGCAAGAAAGCCTCTATAAATAGATGAAAATCTTAGGTGATGTTCTTTCCTAAGTGCACAAGTTGATTTCAAAGTAATATATCATATTCAATTCTTGAAAGCCTTCATTTTATGGGATTCATGTTTTAGATTAAGGTTATACACTTATGTTGGAGTTAATATGATGTTAAATTAAAAGGGTATCTATAAAACCCTTCTTATTCCTCTTCAAATAAGTCAGGGATGAAGATTGACATCAACCAATATAAAGTTATAAACAAAGACAATTGATTACCAGTCAAGACCTATGTTGGTCATTGTTACCAAGACAATTCCCTTCCTCTTCATCTTCACCGTGCAATGCATGCAGTTATTGACAGACAGAAATCATGGTATATGCTTACTTGTGCTGTCTAAGGTATTGAGAGTTGATGTTTTATGGCAAATACGTTGTTGGTTCATTATTGTCGAGACAACAGCCTACTTCTTCATATTCACCGTGAAATGCATGCAGTTATTGACAGACAAAGAAATCATGGTATACACTTCCGTGTGCTGGCTAAAGCATTGCACAGGTCTGGTGGAGATCATATTCACGAACCTGGCAACTACGTTTAATAAAATTTTATTTTTCTAATCATGTTCCTAGGAATAAATTTAATGTTATTAACTCTGTTCTTGATGTTTAACAATTATCCTTAACACCCATGCTAAGGTTAGGTAATTGGATATAAAAGATCCTTGTCCCTATTTCTATGAATAAATCTATTTATTGTCATCTCCAACGTTATTGTTTGTGTTTATATTCTTAAGATGGATTATCAAGGGTTTACATCAGTCAACTTAGCTTTACCCCATTCTCTCTTTAGGTTGTTAGGGCCTCATTTGGGCTCTTTCCTTAACAACCCATATCCACAATTACAAAGTTCTACATTATATGTTTGATTCTAAACTTCCCTTTCATTTAACAGTTCTCTCTTACTAAAATCTCGACATTGTCAACCCAAACGTGATGTGCAGTGTTGTAAGAGTGTTATGCCAAAGTGGATTTTATCGTCCTATCATGTTGAATTTGACAAAATACTCCTTCACTATTTCTCTTATTTATTTGGCCATCTCCTCAATGTGCTGCCTTCCACACGAGCAAGGGGTAACATAGATCCATTTATATTAATTTGGATCAATCTTGTCTTTTGCCCCGTCTAGCATACCAATAAGGGTGTTTATAGCTGTCGTGGTCATTCCTATCTTACTCCTTTTGGGGATTCTAGTTAGCTTTTCTATCATGCCTCGTTTTCAAGCAAAAGGTTATTGTGTATGCCATTTCTTGATGCTCTCTATTCCTATTTCGAAGATAACTGGTTCTTTGGAAGCCTTTAAGAGTGTTAAATTCACTGCAATCATTCCTCTTAATGACCTTGTGAAGGTGTGCTTTCTCGTTTTCTATAAGGGCCTCATCTAGAATTCTATATGCCCTTGCTGCTAGGGTGTTAAGCATTAGCGCTTTCTGACAAAGGGTGGTGGTGGGAATCCACTTGGAGGTATAGATCAATAGTCCATGGACTAGAGAACCATCCTGCTTTTTCTTAATCAAGACATTTAGGAAAGGTCAGCATTCATCTTCCTCAATTTCATTAATAGATTTTGTATGATCTAATAAACCATTTCAGTGGACTAGGAACTTTTCCAATTGATCCCTTCCCTCCATCCCACTGGACACAATATCATCCACAAATTTGGCCAAACAGACCAGCTTTAATGGATGTAACTCCATTCCCTTCTTTACAAATCCATGAAAAAAGGTTAGCAACGATGAATGATGGAATGATGGGGGAAAGGACATCTTCCATTTGTTCATATTTTTCACCTCTAAAACAGAAATAAGAGGATCATAGGCATAATTCTTCAGACTTCGAAAATTGAGGGTCTGCAACTTTTCTTGAACCTCAATTGCCTATATGATAGGTGTTCTAGTAAACAAAGATACCATGTAAAAACTGACCAGAAGCACACCCTCTTTTACCCTTAAAATCTTAAACTTGTTGACGACATAGGCTATGTCTTTGACAAAGGACGATGTTTCCCATGTTAATGACCTTAGTCTTCCAGTCGAATTGCTCATGATGAATGTGACTGTCCTTTGTTCTAAAATCTCCTCATTATGAAATTCGAGTTGTATTCGTTCAAAAGCACAGTAACAGAGTACATTAGTCCATAAACCATAGATATATTGCTATTTCAAAGTTTGCAGATTGTCAAGACATCCCAAAGAGGGTCTTCAAACAAAAAATTACATCCAATACACATATAATACAAACCAGAAAAATCATACTGACATAGTCCAACTATACTGAATATTAGTAACTTGCAAAATTGACTATAATATTGAGTACCATAGCAAGGAAAGCACTATGATAACTATGGCCAGTAGCCCACATTTAAAGAGTAAAAACTGAGATAAATATGTCAAGTCCTCATCTGCAGACCAAAACACAAAATTTAATTAACTTTTCCTGTCCAGGAGTTATCAAAATTGGCCAATGTGTTAGTGCATGACCTACAAACAAAATAAGTATAGATAGTGTAAACAATTTCCAAAGGGCAGAAACTAAAGTATATCAGAATTCGGGAAGAAATAAAAAGAGAAAGAAGAAGAAGAAAGTAAGAAAGAGATAAGAAAGACAAAGAAACACCAAACGCCCACTGATAAGGAGCCAAAACTTCTTGATGAGAAAGCTAAACTCAGGTCTCTCATCCCCACAAACCAAAGCAGCCTAGAAGTTGCTTCTGAAAGCATCAGTACAGAACTGTAGCAAACAGCAACATGTGCAGCTTGACCTTCACTGTATATGAAAATGATATGGCATAGACTGTGCTGCCACTAGGAGCACAACCAATTCCTGGGTTTGGAAGAACCACTAGTAAGACGAAGAAACAGAAGTTCATCTGTGTACGTTTATGTTGCAGGGAAATGAATACAATATCTGATACAGATATGGCAAATTTTCAAGACCCCCTAATATTGATACAGCTGGTACATCATTATATAACGCATATATATTTTGTATATTAAAAGGAAAAATATAGAATAGGAAAGTGTTTACACAAACAAGGTTTACATAAGATACTTTCATTACTTGAGAAGAGGATTTTCGTTGTTTTTAAGATTCAAATTTCACTTTTTAAAATTTGTGTATTGTTCTTTTAATCTCATGTCATCAAAACAACTAGGGACAAACCTAGGCCATATTTGGATGTGTTAGATATGGATCACATATGTGTATTCAGATACGTTTGTATTTGAATATGTTTGGATATCGTAATCTGAGAAAGTATCAAATCTATATCCATATCTGACACCTGGAAATAGGTAACTATGCAGACATGCCGGATAAGGTAACTCTGCTATACATCCAACCATAAGCAGTAAGGTATTCCTTAAGAAACTTTGGCTGAATACATGGGACTTAACAGCCAAAGAAATTGATGGAACCACCATGCACGACCAGGAAATAGTCTCCATAGAAGAGTTAAAGAACTGGAAGCCTTGAAGAAGGGCTTCAACTATTTGCAACAACTTATAAATTGCATACAATTTGAAATCCATACGTGGGCGATTTAACACTTCCAGAATGAGTTTACATAAAGATAGGAAAATCCAGAGACCAACTAGTTCTGGAAAATGGATGTTGAATATCTGAGAATCAGTGTAGTCATCCTTAGGCTTAGCCATGGCCTGCCATCCCTAGTCATCCTTAGGCTTAACAATTGCCTGCCATGGGTGCCAATAGCTAAGAAAGACAAGACACACAAGGATGAAATGCAAACAGAACAGTATAAGCTACAAAGAAATGTCAAATTGTTGGTCCAAATGCAGAAGGTGACAAATAATAGCTGGCATGCATGATGAAATATCATTAGAACTGTTGACAGCATCCTGAAGGTGTACGAGATTTTAAACATGTGAACAAAGGCCATAACAATAAAGAAATGTTGTGAGATATTATTTAGAAGATCTTATGCCATTTCAATAGATGCTAAACCAATGTGACTCTTGCAAATGATTATATAACCACCAAAGACCTTCACGGTTATCTTCAATGCCCGAGTATAGGAACACATAAGTCCCTTGGGGCACAATATTGCCAGGATCAAAACCCAGGAGGGGCTCTTTCTTCACTCACTCGGTAGCATCATCTCTGTTATATTACTTGTAATTTGAAAACTTTATTAGTTCTCTGCTTCATCTATTCCTTGTGCTCCTTATTGTTAGCATCATTTGCTCTTTGCAAATCTATTTTCACAAATCCATAAGCATTGGATGGTATCTATCATCAGACAACATAACAGGTTTTGCTTAAGTGTATTTTGTAATATTCTCAACAAATCAACAAATTACACTGCACTTTGATTCATTATTTCCCTTAATTTCTGAGGATAAAAATTTAAAATCCTAATTCTAAAAAACAAGAGTAAATGACTTGCACCTTAATTGTTAAGTAATCGCCTAACCTTTAGCAATGCGTTACGGTTTTATGGCCTTGGCAATGATAAAATTTAAATTCCTAATTCTAAAGAACATGAGTAAATGACTTGCACCTCAATTGTTAAGTAATCGCCTAACCTTTGGCAAGGCAATGCGTTGGCAATGACCAATCACCCAGGGAAAATGACTACTTTCAACACACAAGCCTGCTTACATTTTTGCTTTATCTATTTATTTATTTATTTAATTTCTCAAATACAATTTCAATATGCACCTAAGGAAGCTCTAACGGTCCATCTTATAAAAGTCAACTTTTGATGTGCATAAATTCACCCATATTATAGGATTCCTTACAAAAGGGATGAGGCTTTCTTAAAACACACAGTGAAAATATGCTGTACACGTAAGAAACTTAGCTACAGTAGACTGCCTGCTGATTATTCTATTCTTGATTACTGTATGGTTCAATTTTCCATCCTGCAATCCTGGACTTTCTTTATGAAAAATACAATAAAACTGAAAAAACTTTAGCAATCAGCATAAGCAAAATGTTGAAATGTGTAATTATTCACCAAGGTCATAGTTGATATTAGCGATACTGTATTGCAACTTTTGTAATGGCCCATGGGCCCATCTTCACTTTGTAAATCAATCCACATGTTGTTTCAATGGACCACTAATCTGTTGGGATGATGATTATTGAGATCACGCAAATGCATCATGAAGTAAATCTAAGTTACCGTTCATTTTGGATTCGGGGGGTTCGAAGAACCCAGTTCATGGGTACGGCAAAAAAAATTTTGGTCTTGGATTCGTTTTGGGTTCGGCCGTACAAAAATCAATAAAAATCATATATTAGTTTACTAAATCAACATTTCACATTGGTACAAACACTATTACAACTGGGCTGCCAACATTTCTATAAACTAAAATATATGGTTGTTCATAAAACATAAATATTATAATTAATAAATTAATAATTATTATAAAATTGTAAATAATAATAATATAAAAAAAATAGACAATTAAATTTTATGTTATTAGTTGTTTACGACCATGCTTTAGTTATAACTATAACTATAAGTTATAACTTATAAGTTATAATTTATAATTATAAATTTATCACTATGGTCCATTGGTTCATTTTTATATGTTATTAGTTGCTTTAGTTATAACTATATCTATAAGTTATAAGTTATAAATTTATATTTTTTTTATATTGAACATCGTTTACAAATATTTACAAATATCAGCGCTCGTTCGAGCAAACACAAGAGGAATCGACCTCACAACCACATGGATGATAATAACTAGGCAACTGCCATTACACCAAATGCCATTCGGCAATAAATTTATATTTAAAACATAGTCCATTTTTATATGTTATTAGTTGTTTACCACCATGCTTTAGTGATAAGTATAAGTTATATTAATTTAAAAATATATATAAGTTTGAATGTGTTAATTTAAAAAAAAAAAGGAACAGGGTTGTTTAAAAAATAAAATGGACCATATGGTTGTTCATAAAACATAAATATTATAATTAATAAATTAATAATTATTATAAAATTATAAATAATAATAATATAAAAAAATAGACAATTAAATTTTATGTTATTAGTTGTTTACGACCATGCTTTAGTTATAACTATAACTATAAGTTATAACTTATAAGTTATAATTTATAATTATAAATTTATAACTATGGTCCATTGGTTCATTTTTATATGTTATTAGTTGCTTTAGTTATAACTATATCTATAAGTTATAAGTTATAAATTTATATTTTTTTTTATTGAACATCGTTTACAAATATTTACAAATATCAGCGCCCGTTCGAGCAAACACAAGAGGAATCGACCTCACAACCACATGGATGATAGTAACTAGGCAACTGCCATTACACCAAATGCCATTCGGCAATAAATTTATATTTAAAACATTGTCCATTTTTATATGTTATTAGTTGTTTACCACCATGCTTTAGTGATAAGTATAAGTTATAATGTATTAATTTAAAAATATATATATAAGTTTGAATGTGTTAATTTAAAAAAAAAAAGGACCAGGGTTGTTTAAAAAATAAAATGGACCATAGTTATACAACCCTGTTCCTTTTTTTTTTAAATTAACTCAAATAGAGGGCAGGGCAGCGCGTGGTGCTAAAGATTTCGGTGATAATATTAAAATATACACGTCATTTTCATATATATCCGCCTTCAATATTAAAATATACACATGTCATTTTCATATATATCCGCCTTCATTTAAAAGAAGCCCTGCACACCATTTTCATATAAATCCGTCCTCATTTAAAAGAAGCCCGTTTGCGATTGGGATTCTTATAGTCCTCTGCGTAGCAGCATCTCATTCGTATGCACAGAATTGCAGGTGTTCGAGCGGGTTATACTGCAGCCAATTTGGTTATTGCGGCAATGGAGACGACTATTGTGGAACTGGATGCAAAGAAGGCCCCTGTTACAACAATGGCGGTAGCGGCAGTGGCAACTCTGGTAATGGAGTTGCCTCCATCATGAGCAATGATTTCTTTAATGGAATTCTGGGGCAGTTCGGGTTCATCTCATTCGTATGCACAGAATTGCGGGTGTTCGAGCGGGTTATACTGCAGCCAATTTGGTTATTGCGGCACTGAGACGATTATTGTGGAACTGGATGCAAAGAAGGCCCCTGTTACAGCAATGGCGGTAGCGGCAGTGGAAACTCTGGTAATGGAGTTGCCTCCATCATCATCATCAGCAATGATTTCTTTAATGGAATTCTGGGGCGGTTCGAGTTCGGTTCAAGAAGTAATACCAGAGCATAGGAGTGCGTTTTAAGAAATACTAGATGCAAACCGTTAATTTATTTTTTTAGGAAATAACTCTATAAAAAAAAAATTTCAGGAAATAATGCCCGAAGACCCTATGGGTCCGTCCAAGGTTTTGCCTGGGGACCCGGATACGTTCGGGTCCGTCAACTCACGGACCCGAACGTATCCGAGTCCCCCAGGCAGAACCCTATACGGACCCACAGACGTACCAGAACCGAATCCGAAACGGGTACGTTCCGGATTCAAGTCCGAAGGCCATAGGGTGCCGAACCGGTAACTTAGAAGTAAATTTATACTTCCACTCAAAAATCATTCTGATCAAGTTGTAATCCTTTTCATTACCGCTCCATACTCCTATGTTCACCTTTCGTCATTGTAGTGATCAATTTTCCCTTATGATACTAGGTAATGTGCTGATTCTGTTCAATTCTCTTTGTCAATATTGTTGAACTTGTCATGGTAACAAAGTGGATGTGAATCTCCATTGCTCAATTTTGTATCTAGCATTCAGATTCTTCTAGAGTGATCCATCCGTTGGGATGCTTCTCTAAATGCAGAGATGGAAGGCGAGGATGTGAGGAAGGATTTGAGTCCCTTCATCAGGTAGCTAAAGTTTCTTCAAAGTTCCAGATCAACTATATTTACAGCTTCTTGTGAGCATTAGGAAAGCCCATTTTTACTTTCAATCCACCCTGGGGTCGGGAATGAAGCAAAATATTGCACACCCAAAGGTTTGAAAGTAATTTTGGACATGAAACGACCTATAAAGTATAAAGCATAGTTGGAAAAATCGTGACTCAGCAAAAACTCGATGACAAAATTTTTGGGAAGTAGTTGGTGAAAAATCAATAATAAAAATCGAAAAAAATAATTTAATTCACAAAAAATATAAAATTTAAAATAAAAATTAGCGACCCTCGAAACCAATTTTCCATTAGTTTCTCATAAATAGAGTACAATTACCATTCTTAATCATCAAAATGCAACATACTAAAGTAGTTTTAAATTGCTCAGTCCTTTCCCTTCCTTGTCCTCAAATTCTATGTTTGGACAAGTGGTGGCTAAGGCACTGTTGGTCACGAATCCGCCACGAGGAAAGGATTTGCTGCTCTTGGACCCGCGAACCAACATTGAAAGGCCGGACGGAAGGGACCTTCCGTGCCAATCTCCGGAGAAGGCCGGCTCCTTTTGGGGGGGGGGCTGATTTAAGCTAAGGGGAACAAGAAAGAAATAAATGAACGGAAAGAGACAAATGTACAGAAAGAGATTACAAATATGTCCAAAGGTTGGTGGGGGGGAACTAACAGTACGGGAACACACCAATCACCGCTATTTACTGCATACAAACACAGAGCATGACAAGGAACTGCAAAACCTAGGCGTACTTCCGATACACCAAACAACGTATGCACGACTTCAATAGCTCCCTAGCAAACATTCCCTACAAGGAACTAACAGCTAGGGATCGTATCAATCACCGGATACGTACAACGCATGGGGGTAGAAAGTAAACATAGAGATGTCAGAGCCAGGTATATGTGTTAGGCAGAGAGTTTAACCGCACAGCTTCAGTGGCTCCCTAGCAAACATTCCCTACAAGGAACTAACAGCAGGGGATCGCATCAATCACCAGATACGGGCCAGCAACGTCACACATAACTGATGGAACTGCTACCAGATCTATTATATGAATGCTTTAAATTAATGAAGTACAGAAGGTGCTTTAAACAAGCAATGCTAGAGGAACCTGATCGCCAAATGCCGAAATGAATCAACGAGCCGCGACATAGGTGGGCCTAAGGCATATAATGAAAGACAACATAAAAGAATAAAGACAGTAGAACAGAACCAGGCATACAGATTGTATTCATAAGCAGAAGCACGGTTACAGTAAGCACAGTAGTTCCCTAACAAACATTCCCCTTCCACACCTTACAATGAAAACGTGGTGGCTATTTATAGCCCAAAGTTCCCCCCGGTTACATTAATGGGCACAACGTCCCAGTCAAACATTAGCTGACAAAAGCAGCCGCGGAACTGCTGATGCTGACCTCTGTCAGGCGGATCGTACCCTCGGCATGGTCTCCCTGAAGGTTGAACAACCACGTGGCAGCGCGTTGGGTAGAACTTTAAATTGACAGGAATGCGGGTAGCTGAGGCAGGTGGAAACTCACGTCAGTCCTAAATGAGGCAGCTGGCATAAGTAGTGCGGCCCATGCTTGTCCTTTTGCTCGGCATGTCTTGGCTCAGATCCCAAAGTTGGACACTTGTCGGATGATAATGCTTGACACGTGTCTGCCTTGCAAGGCAGTCTATCCAACTTCGCCCGGGATTAGAGCACAATCGGGTAGCATAGGTGAAAAACAACGCAGTCGGGTAGCACTATTTCCCTACTGCGCATCGGTCAAAGGGCGCAGTCCGACTTCGCTGCGAAGTCGGGTTGCGCACCGGCACTTGCTGGTTCTCACCGCCGTTCGGACTTCGCACGGACACTTAGTCATTTTTCCTGCCAGCCTGCCAGTTACAAGGTGCGCCCAGAAAGAGGGGCGAAGTCGGACTTCGCACCAAAACTGGGCGAAGTGCGCACTTCGCACCAAAACTGGGCGAAGTGCGCACTTCGCACCAAAACCGGGTTTCTGGTCCAGCCTTCCCGGGCCATAACTTTTGATCCGCCGACCCGATCGCCTATTATAATATATCGTTGGAAAGCTTGCGAGGAAATCTGCAATAATAAAATATCCAGGGCTCATTTTGTCCATTTTATCGCCCCCGTTTATGGCCCGAAAACCCGAACACCTCAGCATGCCCTGACACTTAGCCATTTTTCAGGGCAATTGCTGTCAATTTTGAGAAGAATGAGAATGTAGGGAAGAGAGAGAAAGGGGGAGAAGGAAGAGCAGCTCTCTTACAAAAATTGAAAACATTGCACCCCGTGCAAAATGTGACAACAGGCACCTCAGCCTTAGCCTCAAGCACAAGATCTTTCGTCTCCAATCCTCGAGTATGTTTACCTTCTTCTAGCAACGCATCGATATTCCCCTCAACGAACACAATATAATCCTCTCACTCCAAACCATCTGCAACCCAATCTGAATGGGGATCCATTGCATCCAGGTTAATCACATCAAAGGATTTTGTCCCTTCCACTTGTTTGATGCAAATGCAGAGATTGTACTGCACGAAGACGATGTCATTAAGGGACTCCTAGCCCAATCTGTTGTGCTTCTTGGTGTGTATATCCTCAAATAGAGACCAATTGCACTCACACCCATAAGCGATACAAAGTTGACTCAAAATGGAGATGGCGATGCTTTGAAGATTTGGGCATCTAGCACCATAATCTTCCCACCACATATCTTGCAAAAACAATTATAAATAATAAATTTACATTTGTAATTTTGTCAATTGCAATTTGCTACTAAAAATCAACTGCAATTAATTTTTTTTTTACTTGGTTGCAAGTTGTTCCTTGATTCAATACACAAATGGGATGAAAACAGCCTCCCCTAACCCGTTTGGTAGTCTTGCAACTCCTAAAGTATTATGCAATGTTTCTCTAAGGAATCTATCATTTTCTCAAAGCAAGCGTAGAAACCTGTTCATCACACGACCTCTTCATCATATGATGAAAATTGGGGCATAAATGGAATTTGGGGTTCAAGACGTACCTTGTTGCATGAAGAGATTTATGGAGTTGACTTGACTGTCTCTTATCAATAATTGGCCAAATGGGATCATATATGTTGATTCCCTCCATAGTAATGTTCAATGGTCTCTTTTTCCCTATCCATGCCTTCTTATAAATATCCCATGGCCAATTTATCTCCATCCACAAGGTGAAGGACCTTAACCAAAGGTTCCAATATTTGAAATTTAATAGTGAAAACTAATTGTAATTCTTAAAACTTAATTAAAAATTACAAATTTGAATTTGTAATTTTTAACTAACTTCATAAAACTAGAAAGATACTAAAACAATAAACTTAGATTCTACAAAGCCAAATACTTACGTTGATTGTTTTTTGGACACGCATTCAAAATGCCTCTTCAAATATTTGGTGGAAAATTTTTGCCCCTTTCGATGAGACATATCATTCCTTACAAAACTCCTCCTAAGAGTAGGCATTATAGATTGAAGCCTCTATAAAGCGATAAAGTTAATGGCAAATCAGGAGAAACCTAGGTGAAGAATTCTCCTTCGTCATTGTGTTCTCTCATCAAGCTAAGCACCCATTTGTGGTTGTAGATGTATCTTGTGATGTTCTTTGCCTCATCAACCACAACCCTTTCCCAGCCAATGTCCCCAAGGATGAGGTCAATGTAATGGGCAGCACATTGGCTCCAAACAATAGAGGGGTACTTCTCTTGTATAGGTTTGCTCGCAAATACATAGGTCACTATGTTGTCCATAACTACTAGGACAATGTTCTTCACTCCCACTTCAAGCGCAACCTCTTCCAAGAAAAGGAATAAAAGTTATGCATTTTTCACCTTCCGAGAGGCATCAATAGATTTCAATTAAACAATGGATCCACCTAAAGCCATTAAGAAATTGAGCGTGTGGTTCCTCGCATCCATCCATCTATCGGATAAAATGTTGCACCCTTTTCTCCTCCACAATTGTGTTTGCTCTTCTATAAGAGCACGTGTATTCGTGACCCACTACTCCAATAAGGGGCCCTTAAAATCCTTGGCACTAGGTGCTCTCATCCCTTTGCCAAGTTTGTCAAATGCCTTCATCAAAGAGTCCCAATAAGGGATGTTCACAACATTAAAAGAAACGTTTCATAGTACCAAAAGTTAGTCATCATCATTTGGGCTTCCTTCATATTTTCCCTCCCCCACGCAGTAGTTCCAAGGGTTGCCTACCTCAAACTTGAGGGAGAAAGCCCTCCTCTACTTGCATCGTGAATCTCCCCAGTAGAGTGTCAAAGGCAAGGGCCAAGGATGGACTCTAATGAAACGGTACTAACTTTCTCATATTCAAACAACGGCTCACCCTCATAAACATAGGCCCTAGGCCCTACCCTAGCTCCAACTACAACCTTCACTCCTTTTGCCTCTAACTTCCTCTGCTCTTTGGTGGACAACCAAGCCTTGAACTCACTTTGGTATCGTCCACTACTATACACTTCTACATCGTAGTCTCAAACCCCACCAAGATGAATTTTGAGGCAATGGATGCCTCCTCTCATGTCTTTTCCACAATAGTTGCAAAGGACTTGATTTTTCAAAGTCATTTTTCTCCCATGTTTCTACATCGGATCTGTCCTAGGAGTTGGAGTTTGGGCTCTTGGATTTGTCTTATTGTAACACTAGCCCATTTACCAAGACTCCATCTAAGAAAAGGGGTTAGGGGTTAAGAGTCTAAGAAAATGCTTTAGAGGCATTAGGAACAGCAAAGAAGAGAGAAAAGAAAGCACAAAACCCTAAAAATATGAAAAAATAAAGATACCTTACCTCCAAAAATCTGGCCCAAGATGTGCAATCTTCAAAAACAAGGGGTTAAATCCATCAAATCCTTGTCGAAAAGTGTTTGTGAATGTCTATTACCCTCCTGAAACTTTCAATCAGCTACAAGAGAGAAATGAAATGAAATGAAATATTATTAATGTCCGCGGTGGGCCAAAATAAGACCCAAGGGACTATAAGAAGGACAATAATGACTGCCAGCTAGCAGGCTAAAAAGCCCAACAAAGAAAAGAACTAAGATAAATACAAGATGAAACCCGACAAACGGGCCAAAGAGAAAGGGAAAAGAAAAGAAAAGGGAGAGCAGAGGGGGGAGGGCTGCAGTCCAACAGAGAGGAGTGCACGCCAAGAAGAACGGAGAGAGAGGAGGGGGGAGGGAGCAGCCCAGGAGGGGCAAGCTCCGAGAACCCCCCAGAAACTAATCTCTCCTAACAGTCGAGGCCGAAGTACCGGAGCTGAAGAAGTCCATGATATGTCTCTGCCCATTGCTAGTTCGGAACCCTGACAAACTGTTGGTGCGCTGTCTAGTGACCCTGCTTCTGTTCAAACTGGATGATGTGGGGCGTTTCCGATCGAAGTCACCTGGTCCGTCGGAGTTGGTGAAGTATGTTGTGATGAGCCGATGTTGAGGAGGGTGAGATCCATTTGGAGAACTTTTATGTCGTCGAAGCTGAGTTATCTCCCTAAGAAAGAGTGCGAGACAACGTTGGTCCGAGTATCTGAAGAAGGTAGAAACAGATCGAGAGTTGTCCCTGAAAAGGCAATGGAACCTACCTCGGATCTCATAATAAATGGGACAACAAAAAATAAAGTGATGAAGGGTTTCAACTTCACCCAAGGAGCAAAACAAGCAAATCCGCTCCTCCATCGGAAGATGGTGATCTGACTCAATCCGGAGTTGGTGAGAACACACCCTGAGTTGCCCAATAGTGATCCGAAGACTATGCATTGTGTGTTGTTGAAGGTATTGTGGAGGAACTATTCTGCCCTCTTGTATCTGTAAGAAGTGCTCATGGTAGAAAGACAACTTGGGGGAAAGAGGGGCAACAGGAGAGATCCATGTGCATCTGGTGTACTGGAGACTAACATCCTTCCGAATCTCGTGGAGCATCTTCTCCTTACTAAGCCGAGAGGGGGGGAGAACCCCCAAAGAATAAGGGGGAGCCTGTCTATCCGTATCTGAATGCTAGCCAGGAGAGCAGAAACCTGAAAATACCAGCTCCTCCGGCCTCCCCGAGAACTCGGAGAGAGTTCCATCGAGGAGCGAAGGGCGAGGTAAGGGTACCGCCTGCAACCCTCAAGGGTATCTCCGAAAGTACGGATCTTGTGAAGATAACCGATAATCAAGAAGATAATCTCAAGCTGGAGAGGAGAAGCCCCAAACTCTGCCAGAATAATAGAGCGAGGGATTGTGCCCTTGCAACGAATGAATCGTCGAAGAAAGAGTGTCTGGACTCGTTCAACCCGTGACCACTCAGTCGGGCCAAGACTAGGACCCCAAACCACTGACCCATAAGTAATAGTTGGCTTGACCAAGGCATCAAAGATCCTCATCTTCACAGGTATATCCTGAAAATGTGCTTTGAAGCAATTCCTCTCTAGCAAAGACAGAGTTGCATACCCCTTACACACCCGGGCCTAGGCGGCGGGTTTCATACCAAAAGTGGGACCAGTGAAAAGAACCCCCAAGTACACATAAGAGGTGGTGATCTCGACCTCCTGACCCTGGAAAAGGAAGTGGAGATGAGATAGAGCCTCTTTGGTAGTATTGAATACCATAACCTTGGTCTTAGAAAGATTCACCGTCAACTGTCTCGAGTCACAAAAAGCGGCAAGAGTGTTCAGATGACGTTGAAGCCCCTCAGGAGATGAGGCCAAAAGAACAACATCATCAACAAAGAGGAGAATAGAAATCAGCACATAGTGAAGAAGGCAACCATCCTCTGGGTGAGCGTTCTCCCTAATAAAAGTCTCAAGCTCGTCGATAAAGATCCCAAAAAGTGTCGGGGAAAGGGGGCATCCCTGTTTCACTCCTATGGTGCTAAGAATATTGGCTGAAAGCCCTTGAGGGGAGCGAAACCGACCTTTCACAGTCTCATATAACCATGTAACCGCTGTCAAAAGTTGCCCAGAGATGCCAACTGACCGAAGCCTCTCAAGAAGTAAATGTCGAGGCACCGTGTCGAAAGCTTTCCTGAAGTCTACAAAGCAACAATAAACCTTCGAGGACCTGGAACGCGCCTCCTCAATAATAGCTCTGAGGACTAGAATGTGATCTGTGGTCTGGTGATCTTGCCGAAAACCAGCTTGGCCAAGAGCCCTGAAACCCCCCTCCTCCAACCTTCGGGAGAGAAGCACATCCAATGTTGTGGCATAGAGCTTGGCAAAGATATGCCCAATCATGATAGTCCTGTAGTTATTGGGTTCATGGGGATCACCTGCCTTATGAATGGGGTGAATGATATGTTGAGTCCAGGAATCAAGAAACCCAAAACAAACAGAGAGATTGAAGAGATCAGTGAGGGGCCCAACAAGAGGGTCAATACCATGCTTCAAAAATTCTGCCTGTAACCCATCCAAATCTGCTGCTTTGCTCGTACAGAGTTTCCAGATAGCCTGCTTGACAAGACCAGTAGAAAAGAGGTGGCACGAAGAGGGGGGAGGGAACAATAATAGGAGGCTGATTTGGGATGGTATAGAGGGAAGAGGCATGAATGGTCCAAGAGGAAAGATCGATCCCATGAGTAATCCGATCACGGGGGAGGATAAGGCGCCAGAAGGATTTAGGAGATTGTTGAAGGGAGTGGATAAGATCAAGTCGATGTCGAGAGAGGAAGAGACGCTTCTTCTTTCGAAGAAGCATCCTGTAGTCTTTGTGAGAAATGGTATAGAGTTGGGAAGGATTCCGAATGGCATATTTCAACCTTCGGTGGGCAGACTTACATTCCTCATCATACCAGATGTTCATGGGGCAATGACCAGGGGGACGAGGACGAGGGGGAGGACGAATAGTGTGGGGGTACGAGTCCAAAGCAGCCTTCCAAATAGTTTGGACCAAGCAAGCAGAACGATTGGAAACATCGGGAAGAGAAGACACCTTGGGGAGAACATGACGCAACCGGTCCATGTAGGTAAAGGAATAATAATAGTCAAAGTCTATAATGACTCGAGGGGCTGAAGGGGAGGGAGGAGGGGGAGGAGTAACAGGAAGGGAAACAATGGATAACGTAAGAGAAAGAACTGAATGATCGGTAAGGGGGGAGGGTGATCAGAGACGTTGAATCGGGAAATGAATGGAATGAGGGTGGTAGAGGAAATAGCATAGTCGACGACACTGGCTCCACCACTATGAGGAAAGCAAGTAAACCCACTAGAATCCGGAAAACAAGATATACCATTGAGAAGAACTAGCCTGTTGGATTCACCCAACTCAATAAGATGCTTACCATAAGCAGTCACCTGTGTGTCGTTGGAGGTTCGAGCAAAACCAAGGTCCTCAAGATCCAATTCCTGAGTCTGCATCTCATCGGTTGTGAGGTCATGAAGAGAAACCTGCATAGGTCCGGTCCGAGCATTGAAATCTCCCAACAGAAGTATCTCCCCTGAAGCCGAGTATCTAGTAATGTCCTCATAGAGATCCTGGAAAGGGTCCCCGTCCGTGTGAATAGCAAAATTGGACGTGGTGGGGGGAAAGTAACAGGTGGCAATGTAGATATCCCAAAGAGGTGGGTGACGATGGATTTTAATCCATAAAAACCTGGAGTGGGGGTCAGTCGAAACCAGGGATACCGAACCCTGGAGCCTATCCCTGATAAGAGCAGCAACACCTCCTGATCCTCGAACCCCTCCAGAGCGTCGAGTGAGTTGCCGACAACTGGACCACCAAAAGTAACCAGAGATAACTGGAAGGGCCCGCTCAGGACTCTCGTGCGTCTCACAGATAAGAATGATGTCATGTCTGCCAATCACATCAAGAAGGGACCCTGGGGCAGACCACATCATACCATTGCAGTTCCAACAAGCTATAGCTAGCTTATCTGCCACCCCCCTTCCGTGCCGATGGAGTCATTTGTTAGGCAAGGGTTTGGACCACCCAGGTGGGGGAGAGTCCCTAATCACTGCACGCAAATTACGAATAACTGCCCATTTGTTGGCTTTCCTGGCTGCGGCTACTTGTTCCCTGGCTTTCTTCAATTCTTCAACCTGGAGTCGCGTAAGGTCCTCATCAAGGTAGATCTTGTCCTGAAGAGTAAATAATTTCCGTTTGGCCCTCAATGCCTTCATACGCTCTTCCGCATTTTTGAAGCGTATGACCAATGTGGAGTCGGGAGAGAACCATGCTCTCTCGAGAGTAACATCTGTTAACTCAAGAGTGTTGTGAATGAAGGCATTTCCAGCTTGAAGCGGATCAGTAGGTTTGGGCACCCCACGAACCCTGAGATTGAGCGCTTTCGCATTACGGATCCTTTCTTCTTCAAATTTAGCTTGGACAACCAACTCAACTATGGGGGGGGGGGTTCTTCTTTCCGGCTACAACCTGAACCCAAGATTGTTGGTCGGCTAATTTTTGGCTTTGTGCAGTTGACGCTTCCTTGAGACGTTCTTGCTCAGCAAGAAGAACAGCCTGTTCATCTCGAATTTTTAAAATTTCAGAGTGTAAATTCACAGAATTCTGAGGAGGTTGTTCTGTATGTGCAGTCTGCAATTGAGTAATGATGGCTTGCTGATCTTGAAGTTTAATTTGGAGATCCGTGATAATGCGGCTGTCGTCTTTCACTTGGTCTTGCAAGGAGAGTATAATACTAGCTTGCGTGTCTAGCTGTTTCTGGAGAGAATTAATCTGTTTAGACAAACGCTGATATGAAACTGTTGTGTGAAGGCGTTGGACAGATTTAAGAGGAGAAGCCCGCGTCTCCTCCATTCCTCCTTCATCAAGTATCCCCATAACACCAAGAACACGAAGAAATCCCCCTCGCACGCAGCAGAAATCCTCCTCGAGCGCAGCAGAAATCCCCCTCCCGAGCGCAGCAGAAATCCCCCTTGAGCGCAGCAGAAATCCCTCTCGAGCGCAGCAGAAATCCACCTCGCGCGCAGCAGAAATCCCCTCCCGAGCGCAGCAGAAATCCCCCTCGAGCGCAGCAGAAATCCCCTTCTCGAGCGCAGCAGAAATCCCCCTCGAGGAAAAAATGAAAAATGACACTTTTCCCCTTTCTAGAGTCATTTTTGCATTCTTCCTATACCCAAGTTTTGGCGAGAAATTATGAGATCGAGGATTTTTTGCACAATTTCTCATCGAAAAATCAACCATTTCTTGGCTCCAAGAAAATGGGACAACTTAATTGTTGAGGAAAAACAGCACAAGAAAATTTGAGAAATCATAATTTCTCGACAGTTTTTCTAACGATGCTATAAAGTGCTCCACAAAATATTTGGAAAAACCTACATGCAACACAAATTTCTTTAGGATTTGAGCAAGAGGGTTGAGGAGTTCATTCAGGTTCCTACAACTCTCAAGGTTGCAAATAGCAAAATTGGCATAAACCCATTTTCTCAAAATAGCTTTATGAGGTGAACCATGACGAATTTTGAAAATCTATCTCCATAATTGAATTTTTCAGGGAAAAAAAACGGTGCAAGATCACCATTTTTTCCTATTTTGTTGTTTTCAATGTCAAAATTGTAGTCTAAGGTACATCATTCACAAGTTTGTTCATCAACATCCATTCAAATTTCAAATGTTTAAAAATTGCCTTTGAAAGGAGGGTTGGAATATTAAAGGCCAGCTCACTTCCTCCATTTTCTCATTTTTCATTTCATTTGTGGATCGATTTTCTTTGCTAAGGAAAATGGATCCTCCTTAAATGGAATATCCATGCTCCCCTCCAAAGGGAGGCCTAGGTAGATTGGTTCATCCAACCAATCTAGACCCAAGGGGTTTCGACTTCAAAACTTGGTGTAATGACCCTCCCCAAATTGAGTTTTCAAACCCTTGCTGTAGATATGGTAATATTCCTTACTAAAATTCTGAACCATGCAAATAAAAATCAGATCTGTAAATAACCCAGAAAAATACACCATAAAACCCTAAGATTGTCACAAACACACCACAATATTTTATATTATCTTTTATGGAACCACAATTACATAGATCACACCTGAAACATTAATATAAACCCTGGATGCTGAATAAAACAACACAATCACTGCAAAATCATAATCTGAAAACCCCAATCTGAAGAAGCTCCCTTAATTCTTCCAAACAACTCACAAATGCCCTTCTAGGCTGGATAAATCCTGAATGCTCCTTTAATGCCCAAATGTAAACCCTAGGTAGGTTTACCCTCACAAAACACAAGGGTTTTCGTCCTTGGCCTTGCAAACCAAGAGGGTTTCCGTCCTCAAGGTTGGTTCTTGCAGGTTTTCGTCCACAAGAGTTGTTCTCTCGTAGGGTTACTTCCACCAGAGAAAATGGTATCAGCTTTTCAGCCAATTACACAAAGTAGAAGAAATAAAATGACCCAAGATGATCCAAATGTGCCCCTTCTCTTCTTTATATAGCCAATTCTTCTAATTCTTCATTAAGGTGGCACTTTATTATTTCTCATTAATGGACCCTTATAACATAATAAAATAACATTAGTATTCTCATAATGGGACATTACCCCTTATTACTGCTAATTAATTAAAAATCACTCCTAAATGAACTACATTGCAATTGCACATCCCTAGAGGAAGGACGTCATACTCCAAGGGACCAATTTGGAGAAACTTGTGGATTTCTGTGCGCGCGCGATACTGGAAATCTGGTTTGACAGGCGAACTTCCAAATGCCATAACTCCTGCGTTTCTTGACGAAACCATGTCGTGTAACCTGTCAAAACAAATGCCAGAAGACGCTCTATCCATTTTTGAAGGTGAATCAGCAATCCCTGGTTTGTGGAAGACGAAATTTCCCGAAAACCACAAATAAGACAAACTCCCAAAAATGGGGACATTACACCTGGCCCCTTTGGATCCTTCTCACATTGGGAGGTGGGGACACGTTTCCTCATTAGAGGCCCATGGCCCACACTCTCCAAAAAAAAGTAATAACAAGAGAGTTTCCAACTAGCCTAGATAGTTCAAGGCCCTTGCGACTGAATGGATGCAAGTTCAAACAATTCACTTTTTGTAGATAGGGGGAGGCTCATATTGTTGGAAGCATTACATTATTTGGTATCTTGTAAATATTTAGAGTAGGGTGTGTGTTCAATATTTGAGTACATATTATGTGTCAAGTTATTAAGTGCGAGTATGTGTCGTGTAAATAACTGTGGAGTTATGAGTGTGAGGTGTCATGTGTTAGGAGGTGAAGTCAATTTCCATATTTCCAATGTTCTTCAACAGAGTGGAGCATGGTGGTGTAGCTTAGAGTAACCCAACCCCACGCGTTGCTTGTATGTGTCGAGTGCACCAAGGGGGGTTGTAGGGGGAACTAGCCAAGTTCCCCCTTGGCCGGGGGTTCGGGGGCGGAGCCCCCGACCCGAAACTTTATGTTCGTACATCCATACAGTGCGGGCTACTAAAACGCAATAAAAGTGCGTTTGTTATAAAATGTAGTAAAGCGCTTTTGTCATAAAAGCAATAAAGTGCTTTTTTTTTAAACGCAGTTAATAAAGCAGCTTTTTTAATAAAGCACTTTTATCTGGAATGTGCCACGGCTTTTTTGGAATCTTGCTTTGTATTTCTATAAAAAGGGGAATGCCCCTTGCATTTGAACAATGCAAATGTATGAAAGCTTGCTGAGAATAATAAAAGAGAAAAGTTGCCTTTTGCCCCGTGGTTTTTCCCTGCACACTGCAGGGTTTTCCACGTAAAATCTCGTGTATTGTTTATTGTTGTTTATGCTTGCTTGCTTTTAATTTCCTAACATCTGGTATCAGAGCGAGGTTCTTTGAAAACTCGTTGGTCAGGGTTTTGTGCGAGTGGGAGCTGCAACAATGACAGGAGGTGTAACCAAGTTCGAGATTGAGAAGTTTAATGGTAAGAACTTCGCCCTATGGAAGATGAAGGTGGAGGATTTGTTGGTTCAAAACGACCAAGCCCTAGCCTTGGAAGGGCTCGCGAATAAACCTGATAGCATGTCAGATGAGGAGTGGTTAAAGCTGGACAAGAAGGCGATGTCTACAATTCGTCTCTGCCTAGCAGACTCTGTCTTGTTCAATGTTGCTGAAGAAAGGTCCGCAGAAGCCCTCTGGAAAAAGCTTGAGAAGTTATATGAGACTAAATCAGCAACAAATAAGGTCTTCTTGAAAAAGCAACTTTATAGCCTAAGGATGGAGGGTTCATCTGTGGCAGATCATCTGAATGAGTTTAATACTCTAATCAGTAAGTTGGTCTTTGTTGATGTGAATATGGAGGATGAAGATAAAGCAATCACCCTACTTTGTTCCCTTTCGGACACCTGGGATCATTTGGTGATGACCATCAACAATGCATCATCTAGAGCTCTAAGAGTTGATGATGTCGTAGCCGCTTTGTTGGTAGAAGAGTTGAGGCGAAAATCGTCTCTGGAACCCTCAACCAATGAAGCCCTAGTTGTGAGAGGTCGATCTAACAAAAGGAGTCAACAAGGTAGATCATAGTCCAGATCTAAGTCAAAAGGACGCAAGTTGAAAGGGAGGTGTTGGCATTGTGGGAAGCCAGGGCACTCGAAGGATTGTTGGCATCTAAAAAAGGAGAAGAATGGTGAAAAGCAAAATCAACCATCAGCTGAGGCCAATACTGGAGATGCAGTAGAGATGGCAACATGTGAGGCCTTCTGTACCAGTAGCAGCAGATCTATTTTATATACCTGGGTTTTGGACTCGAGTGCATCTTTCCACATGTCTCCACATAGAGATTGGTTTGTCAAATATCAGTCCTATAATGGAGGGATGGTCTATTTGGGTGATGATCATCCTTTAGAAATTGTGGGAAGAGGGGACATAAGGATCAGGCTGGACGATGGTAGAGAAAGGATGTTATGTGATGTACGACATGTGCTTGCTTTGCGGAAGAATTTGCTCTCAATCAAGATGATGGACAAGCTTGGGTATTGTACTACTTTTGGTAACAATTATTGCAAAATTACTAGAGGATCCCTAGTAGTAGCAAAAGGAGAACCTTATGGGACCCTATATCGTTTGTGTGGTGATACGGTGACAAACCATGCAGCAGCAACAACTTCAGGCAATGCTTAGGATGGAGTAATGCTATGGCATCAACGCCTAGGGCATATGAGTGAAAAAGGATTGAAAATTCTGCATGACTGAGGTATGCTGTCTGGGATTAAGTCTTGCAATTTAGACTTGTGTGAGCACTATATTTTTGGCAAACAAAAGAGGGTTCGATTTACTGCAAGTCCTGGTAAGAGTTTTGATTTTTTGCAGCTTATACATTTTGATATATTTGGACCGGTCCCCACTCAGTCCTTAAAAGGTACTAGATATTTCTTGACATTTATAGATGATTATTCTAGAAGAGTGTGGGTTTATTTTCTGACAAAGAAGTCGGAAGCTTTGGAAAAATTCAAAGAGTTCAAGGCAAGAGTAGAGAAAATTTTGGGCAAGCCTATTTTATGCCTCGGGTCAGATAATGGGGGAGAATATTGCTCCAAGGAGTTTGATCAATTTTGTACGCAGGAAGGGATTAAGCAACAGAAGATTGTGCCATATACTCCACAACAAAATGGTGTGGCTGAGCGGATGAATCGCACAATCATGGAATGTGCAAGAAGCATGCTCAACACATCTGGGTTGGAGAAAAGGTTCTGGGCAAAGGTTGTTAATACAGTTGCTTACCTTATTAACAAGTCACCTACAACTGCGTTGGATGGACAAATTCCAGAGGAGGTTTGGTGTGGTAAGCCAATTAATTACTCTCATTTGCGTACCTTTGGCTGTGATGCATTTGCCCATGTGCCAAAAGAAAACATGTCCAAACTTGAACCAAAGTCAAGGAAATGTGTTTTTCTCGGCTATGGAAATACAATTAAGGGGTATAGACTATGGGATCCTACTGCCCACAAGGTAATTATTAGCCGGGATGTTATTTTTAATGAAAAATCAATGTAAAGGAAGGAGGTACAACAAACACCTGAAGTTGTACCTGTTGAAGTAGATATGAACAAAGCTGAAAATGAGATAAGGTTGTTGAAGTTTTCGATCAGCAAGTTCAGCAGCCTGAACAATCACAAGACCAAGAGCCACAACCAACAAAACATTGGGTTAGAAGATCTACACATTCACAAAAACATCCGGTTAGGTATTCTCCTGAATTTCAGTCCTCTTTTGCTTTGTTAACTGATGATGGGGAGCCTAGCTCGTTTCAGGAAGCTGGAGAATCTGAGAATGTAGATAAGTGGAGGAAAGCCATGGACGAGGAGATGGAATCACTATGGAAGAATGAAACGTGGGAACTTGTGGATCTCCCACCTGGAAGAAAGGTTGTTGGTAACAAGTGGGTGTACAAAATAAATAAGAACAGTGACGAGCTGTTGGAACGATATAAAGTTCGCTTGGTGGCAAAAGGTTATGTGTAGAAGTCAGGCATAGACTTTAATGAAATCTTCTCTCCAGTTGTGAAGCTAACTTCTGTTAGAGTTTTACTTGCACTTGTGGCAGCACAGGAATTAGAGCTGGAGCAGCTTGATGTAAAAACTGCTTTCCTGCATGGTGATCTCGAGGAGGAGATTTATATGGATCAGCCTAAGGGCTATGAAGAAAGAGGCAAAGAGCATTTGGTTTGCAAACTCAAGAAATCTCTGTATGGATTGAAACAGGCGCCTAGGATGTGGTACAGAAAATTTGACACCTTCATGAAGAGCCAAGGTTTCAGTAGGAGTGAAGTTGACCATTGTGCATACTATAAGAGGTTTAATGATGGCAGTTTTATTATCTTGTTGTATGTTGATGATATGCTAGTTGTTGTTGGAAATATTGAGTATATTGAGTTGTCATTGATGTCAAAGGGAGCATATTTTTCAAGGCAGAAATATTCTTCAAGGGTGTGAAGTTGAAAAGGTTGGACAATATAACAATGGACAATTATTTAAGGCAAGGTTTTAAATAAAGGATTATAATATTTAAATATTATACAGAGAAGAACAAAGGTTAAAAGTTGCCTGGACAAAAAGATTTAAAAAGGGTTTAAAAGGTTTAAGGATGCCTAGACAAAAGTTTTAAAAATAAGGATAAAGGCTTAAAAGAGAGGGACAAAGGTTTATATTATAATATTTAAATTTTAAATTTAAATATTATAATCAAATGAGTTTAAAAATAAAAAGGCGCCAAAGTAAAATTAAAGCCGACCTCTCAAAAGAAATCGAAGGCATGGAAGGCATATATATACACGACAATAATTGCACCTTACCATGGTTTTTATGCATTGCAAATTGAATATTTGAAAAATGTGAATGCGAATGGCAAGGAAAGAAAGAAAGAGGACAAAACAACGAAATCGAGGCAGAGACAGTTAAAGAAATATTTTTGCGCCTATGTTTTCATTCGCTGGGATAGCCCAGCTGGCAGTGTGGATCTGCTTGGAGGTTTGTTGGGCAGAAGGTCAAGAGGTCGAACCTCGTCGACGCCAGTTTTGTGGTTTTTGTTGTCAGTGCACAGGACGTGGTTTAAATATACGGCGCCCCTCCTTTGGTGTCAGCCGCCACGGTAGCGCAACTGGTCAGGGCGCTTGGGAGAGTGTTGCTTGTCGAGAGGTTGGAGGTTCGATTCGCGGCAGTGCTAAAGGTACTAAAAATTTTGATTGAAAATATTTTTATTAAGGTTAAAAAAAAATAAGGTGTATGGTATTGTTTTTAAATTATATTTTTGCAAGTCAAGGAGAAATAAGGGTTTTGAGTTTTCATTGTTGTGCATATCTTAGAAAGGAGAAATAAGGTGTATTTGAGATTATTGTCATTTGTATTTTTGCATATCTAAGAAAGGAGAAATAAGGTGTATTTGAGATTATTGCTATTTGTATTTTTGCATATCTTAGAAAGGAGAAATAAGGTGTATTTGTGATTAACGTTATTTGTATTTTGGCATATCATAGAAAGGGAATAAAAGGATTTGTGTTATTGATAAAGCTTTATCTTGTGAGGAAAATATAAGATATTATTTTGAGCATTGATTGAGCACATTTTGATAAAGGATTTTAATGAGAATATTTTGATATCTAATCAAGAAGAGAAAAAGGGATTTGCTAACCTGTTTTGAAGTGGCAAAAAGGAAAATTATTTTGTGTTAAGACAGGTTTTGAAAGCACATCATCATCAAGGAATATTTAGAGGTATGGCGATTTAATACCTTACTCAAGGTTTGTTTTTGGATGAAGAAAATATTTTTATGTCATATGGTTGGAGATATAAGGATTGATTTGATGAGCATTAGTGTTGAATGAAATTGGGATTAAATGTGCAAAGATTATAGGTCAGTTTTGTGAGTAGAGTTGTGCACTGCTTTGAATGAATTTGGGAATAAAAGTGCAAGGGTTTGAGAACAAAGTTGTGCATTGCTTTGAATGAATTTGGGAATAATAGTATAAGGGTTTGAGAGCAAAATTGTGCATTGGTTTTGATTGATTTTGGGAGTACATAAGAAAGTCAATTATCAAGTGCTATACTAGAGCTATCTTTTTTAATGCAATAAATGTGAGATATGTGAAAGCGACAAACTTAATGAATGTGAAAGAACATATTGGGTATTTGTATTGCATATCATTCTCTATATGTTCATGAAGAAAAGAATTTTGGGTAGAATATGTCTGAATTACTTTATATGAAGAAAAGCACTTTTGAGAAAGATATAAGCATTGTTTTGAGCAATTTTTGTATGCAAGATTTGGGAAAGTATCGAGCAGGTTTGAGCAAGTGAGTGAGCAGATTTGAGCAGGTTTTGTGAGCAAATTTGAGAAGGTTTTGATGAGCAGATTTGAGAAAGCCTTGTGTGTAGGCTTGGAGCAGATGTGAGCAGATTTGAGCAGGTTTTGGTGAGCATATTTGAGCAAGCCTTGTGTGTAGGCTTGGAGCAGATTAGAGCAGGTTTTGGAGCAGATTTGAGCAGGCTTTGTGTAAAGGCTTGGAGCAGATTAGAGCAGAGTTGTGAGCAGGCTTTGGAGCAGACCAGAGCAGAGGGGATAGGTGTCTCTTGTGGACAGAGGTCCACGAACCAAGCAGATGGGATAGGTGTCTCCTGTGGATAGAGGTCCACGAACCAGAGCAAAGGGGATTGGTGTCTCCTGTGGATAGAGGTCCACAAACATTGTAATAGGGAATTGGTTCCCAAAGAATTTGTTGAGAAAAATTATAAGAAATATTTTCACCGTGGATGTAGCCCACATTGGGTGAACCACGTTAAATTTGTGTCTCTTATGTGTGTGATGATCTGTACATTGTTTCATTATTGCAATTGATAATATTGGATGATATTGCTTTGGATGATATTGTTTCATTATTGCAATTGATAATATTGGATGATGTGGTGAAAGAAGGTAGGATCATGTTGGAGAGGATTGATATTGAAGTGAATCCTGAAGATATGCTTACAAAGCCGATCAAGAGAGAGAAGTTTGAGTGGTGCAAAACTTCTTTGCGCTTGCTGAAAACATTATAAGGGCAGCATTGGGAAATTGGCACTTGGATGGAAAACAAAGGCAAAGAATTCTTGTATCTCGACTTCAAGTGGGAGAATGTTAGGAGGTGAAGTCAATTTCCAGATCTTCGATGTTCTTCAACAGAGTGGAGCATGGTGGTGCAGCTTAGAGTAACCCAACCCCACGCGCTGCTCGTATGTGCCAAGCGCGCCGAGGGGGGTCGCAGGGGGAACCAGCTAGGTTCCCCCCTGCCCAAGGGTTCGAGGGAGGAGCCCCTGGCTCAAAAATTTACGTCCGTACATCCGTACGGTGCAGGTTACTAAAACGCAATAAAAGTGTGTTTGTAATAAAACGCAATAAAGTCCTTTTCTCATAAAAGCAGTAAAGCACATTTTTTTTAAAAGTAGTTAAAAAGGCGCCTTTATCTGGAATGTGCCACGGCTTTTTGGAATCTTGGTTTGTATTTCTAGAAGGGGAATGCCCCTTGCATTTGAGAAGTGCGAATATATGAAAGCTACCTGAGAATAATAAAAGAGAAAAGTTGTCTTTTACCCCGTGGTTTTTCCTTGCACGCTACAGGGTTTCCATGTAAAATCTCATGTATTGTTTTTGTTGTTTATGCTTGCTTGCTTTTAATTTCTTAACATCATGTTTGTAAGTGTGAGCTATATGAGTGAAGTGTCAAGTTTAGAAGTGAGGAGTTATGTGCAATCATCAAAGACTTCGTCTTTATGTAATATGTAAGATTAATTATGTAAGAGGGAAATACGAAGAGTTGGATCTCTCGTTAGTTTGCGAAGAGCAAAGGTCAAGAACCATGTAATATGAAAAGTCTCATGTATGTATATATTGAAGACACAGCCATGTAATATGTAACTTGAAGAAGCTTTGCATTTATGCATTGTTTTAGTAGTTTCAATAAATATTTCAGTTTGTTTCATAATTGGGAATTGATATATGCATGTTATTGAGTTGTTTTTTATGATCCTGGAGATTGTTTAATCCTATGAGCATTGTAATATTTTTCTAATGGCAATATTAGAGCCACCATATTAAGTGTGCTTAGAAGCAGCCACGTTGAGTGAGATAGCTACAGGAAAGTGAAGAGATGACTAAGAAGCGTCGATTGGAGATTGAAGGAGAAACGGTGAAGAGGAGATTAAAGGAGGAACGTTGGAGAGAAGAAGATTGAAGAATGAATGTTGAATAGCCAATTAAAGGAGACTAGGTTGACGTCAAGGCTAGAAGCAGGCTAGACAAACGACACAATCTAAACAAGCAACCCAGCTAGATGAACGTTCACAACGTGCAAAGGATGTGCAGATTGGAGAGAGAAAGGTCGAAGTAGATATTCAGCACAATAGCAAAAGCGTTCGAAGGAAAAAGTGAACGCAGACAAGAGTATATGTTTGCAAGCAGTCAAAGCAACAAACCGCATACAATCGCAGACAGAAGAGTGTGAGTTTGTCCAAGGATTCGTGAAGAGAAGCGTTGGAGGAGAGCGCTAGAATTGTCTATGAGAGAAGTGGCACAAACAGGCTACATGAGCAAGAGAGCGACACGTACGAAGAAGTAGGTTGAGGTTGAGAAAGACCTTAGCAAAGCTAGAGAGGAGCACCAGGACAGAGCACCAAGAATACAAACGAGTAAAGCCTTAGAAGAATGCAACATATTTGTAACTAAAGTGTGCAGTAAGATAAACCTGGAAGGTTAATTGTGCAGCTGACAAGATGTCCAAACACGGAAGATTAGGGAGCACTCTTTATTAAAGGTATATTTTTAATCTTTAAGATATTTGAATATTCAGGCGCACATCTGATTTGGGAAAGAATTGTTTATTTGAGAAAAAATGGATTGATTTAATTTTGGGGGATATAAGAAAGTGAAGAATAAATAATTAGAAGAATGAAATGAACGGGAGTTGTAAGAAGAAGAAATTTATTAATTAAAGATTGGAGAAAGAAATTGTTGGAAAGGAAAATTGAATTGGAAAGGAAATTAATTGTTTGAAAGAAATTAAATTGGGAGAAGATTAAATTTGAAATTGAAGGGAGATATAAAAAATTCATGAAATTTTTGAAATTTGAGGAAAAGAATAAAGAAGAGATTGAATAAAAATTGAAATCAATGAAATTGAAGAAAGGAGTTATAAGAAGAAGAAATAAATTGAATTGAAGGAGTGAAAATAATTTGAATGAAAAATTGAAATTGAAAGAAGGAAAAGAATATTGAAAATTTTGAAAAAGAAGAAAATTGAATATTGAAAGGAAGAATAAAAATGTGAAGGAGAACCCAGGTGTTGTAGGTGAGTTGGAGAGGAGAGGGCAATCCTCCAAGGGAGGTCCCAGGTTCGAATCTCCACCCTACCAAAAAGTTGAATTGGGTATCTAAAATCCAATTGATAATGTTGGTGCGGGCAAGGCTAGGTGCGACTCCCGGGTGACTTTGACGGTATAGAACCCCCTGTTCGTGGTCTCTCAGACAAAGGCAGCCCCGCAAGGGGTTTTTCGCTAAAAAAAAAAAAAAAAAAAAAAAAAAATGTGAAGGAGAAAAATAAAATTGAAGATTTAAAAAGAGAGAAAATATTAATTAAAGGATTTCTACAAAATTGAAGAAAGAACTAATTTGGGAGTAATAAGGAATTCTACATCAAAGGAAATAAAATTAAAAGGAATTTGTATTGATTAAAAGAAAATGAGTACATCAAAAAAGCGATACAAGTTTAAAGGACAAAGCTTCATGATGAGAAACTTTCAAAAACAGAAATATTGCCATAGACATGTGCTAAGATATAATAAGCCACAAGAAATTCAATCAAAACCAAAAATGGAATATTTCTTGGTACATTGATTCAAGAGCAAGCCACCATATGATAGGCAATCTTTATTGGTTTGATTCAATTCAAGTGAAACCAAATATACCAATGAAGATAGCAGATGATAAAATTTATCATGTACAAAAATCAAAGAATGTCCACACTAAGTCTACCGTATTTTGAATGTACACTGGAAAATGTACTTAAATGTTCTTGGTATAACAAAGAATCTTATTTCAATATCATAATTGTTGGATAAAGGAAGAACGATGGAATTCAAAAACATTAATGGCAATAAGAGATGTCTTATTAAGAGACTAAATAAAATTGAAGCCATGGGATCCTACAAAAGTGGCATATTTGCCTTGGATGTAATAGAAATTTCACAAAAACATTTGGATCAACTTTTGCCAAGAGAACAATTTCAAAAGAAGTATTATATTGAACACAAGACTTTTATTTTTTTTTTTTTTTTTTGAAAAAATTGAAAATCTTGAAATAAAACAAAGAGCAAGTACAAGAGGGAGCAAAAACATCCCAACCAAGAACCCAGAGACACAAGACCACAGCAAAGAGCGAGAGGGCAGCACAAACCAACACTAAGCACTAGAGAAAAACAAGGCGCGAAATCGCGACAGACAAGCCGACCGAGGTCACAACCGCACAACCGGTCGCGAAAACGCGACATGTCGCGAAATCGCGACATGTCGCGAATTCGCGACAGCCAAAGCCAGCAGCCCCCGACCGCAAAAAATGTCGCGATATCGCGACGGAACCAACACAAAGCAGTCAGTCCACAGAATTGTCGCGATATCGCGACGCATCAACCAATTGCCACCAATGCGCCAGAAGTGTCGCGATTTGGCGACATGTCGCGATTTCGCGACATGTCGCAAAATCGCGACGGCCAAAGCCAGCAGCCCCCGACCACGAAAGATGTCGCGATATCGCGACGGAAACATCACAAAGCAGTCATTCCTCAGAATTGTCGCGATATCGCGACGCATTTTCCAGTTGCCACCTTTGCACCAAAAGTGTCGCGATTTCGCGACATGTCGCAAAATCGCGACGGCCAAGTCCAGCTGCTCCCGACCACAAAAGATGTCGCGATATCACGACGGAAACATCACAAAGCATTCAGTCCTCAGAATTGTCGCGATATCGCGACGCAAAATCCAATTGCCATCAATGCGCCAGAAGTGTCGCGAGATCGCGACAAGAAGACCCTTCTGCATCCAAACCTCCCAAGTGTCGCGAAAACGCGACAGGTTGACCACTCGGCGACCAATCATCATAAAAGTCACGAGATCGTGACTGTTGTCTTCCGTGTTGCCCCTGCAACCAAAGCGACGCGAAAACAAAGCAACATCGAGCCAATGGTCCCAGCGACATAACATGGCGCGAAAAAGAGACATCTTCCACCCGTTAGTCGCGACCACACAACCGGTCGCGAAATCGCGACAACTAGCCAAAGAACGCGACATCGCGGAATGTCGCGATATCGCGACAGGAAGTCTCCAAAGGCCGTGGCGACGAAACCTGTCGCGATATCGCGACAGGTTGCCACCGAGGGTCGCGATAACACAGCAGGTCGCGAAAACGCGACGAAAAACTCCCAAGACACAAAATTTTTTCATTTGCTCAAAAATTTTGCAAGACCTTGTCTAATCACAGCATCTTCCACAGGCATGTTACTGTGCAGCTGAACTCCAACCTCCTTTTCCGCACCCAACTTGGCAAGGAAATCGGCCGCCGAATTTGAATCCCGATTCACATGGATAGGGATCACATCCTCTAATTCCCTCCAAAGGACCTTGATTTGAGAGACTAAGATCTGAATCTTCCACGCTTTCAAAGAAAAATTTCTCATACAATCAAGAGCGCCAACCAAAATTTGAGAATCAGTCTCAAGGATTATCTTTCTGTATCCCTGAGTGACACCCGTAAAGAAGCAACTTTGATGGCAAAAGCTTCGGCTTCATTATTGGTGGCTCTTCCCAGGCCTTGGAGTTCCCAATAAAGAACAGTTCCAGTATGATCACGGCACACAACACCGATTCCAGCATTGCCCGGATTGCCCTTAGCAGCTCCGTCCGTGTTGATTTTAATCCAGCCAACCGGGGGGGGTTTCCAACTAACCATGTTTTCTCTAACTTGAGCAACAACTCTCTCTTCCTGTGGACCCAGCTCAACCAGAATATCTTCTTCAGCATGTAAGGCAACCGTCTCGTTGACTTTGCTCCGGATAACCCGCCAAATTCCATCAAGGGAGGAGAAGGTCTCTCTCGAAGATTCGAGCGTTTCTTTCCAGCCACACTTGCCACCAGATGAAGAAGAGACCAAGCTCCCACCCCAATCGAAGGGCTTTTGATTTAAATCTAGCTTTCTTCCATCTTTTCCAGATATTATTCCGATTCATAGCACCATTGCCCTGGAGATTAAAAAGAGAGAACCATCGATTCCAGATCTGACCTGTGAAGGAACACTCGAACATCAAATGGTCAGCAGTCTCTTCATGCTTACGACATAAAATACACTGAGAAGGACCAATAATTCCTCTGCTTCTGAGGTTATCATAGGTGAGGATTCCATTATGCATAAACTGCCAGACAAAGAAGTTCACTTTCGGCCAAGACTTGGAATGCCGGATTTTCTTCCAGCTCATGAACCGGAAATAAATGCGGGGAGGCTGCGGGAGAAGCTGATCATAACCAGCCTTCACAATGTAAATTCCAAGATTCCCATGGCCCTAAGCTAACTCGTCTTCTTCATCTCTGCCCGTGAGAAATCTTGCTGTCAAGATGTTGGTCGTAGTGGTTGCCACTCCGGAGGGATAGTGACGAGCCACTCCTCAAGTCGCTTAAATTTCTTGAATTTATACTCACCCAATTGACTAGTGATGAAATAGTTCTCAATAGTGACCCAACCCTTGGATTCTATGGCAGTTTTAATTGGAAGCGGCTCGAGATACTCCGCAATGTTGGGTGGAAACTGGTCCCATGAGTCAGTCCAGAAACGTGCTTTCTCCCCTCTTCCCACTTTCCAGAACAATTGATTTTTAATTACTTGAGAGCCCAACTTGAGAGCTTGCCAAACTAGGGAACCATTACCATCCAGAGGGAAACGGAAAACTTCAAAGGGGTGGATGTTACCCAAATATTTGCTGGTCAAGATTCTACTGAATAAAGATGATGGCTGGGAGATCCATCTCCAATACAATTTACCTGCAAGGGCTTTGTTGTTGAGATTAGAGCTTCTCAAACCCAGCCCTCCTTTTTCTTTGGGCTGAGTAACTTTGTCCCAGCCAACCAAGGCCCATTTCTTCCCACCTTTTGCTCCTTCCCATAAGAATCGCCTAGCCAGTTTGTCCAACTCTTTCCAAATAGAAAGAGGAGTAGCCAAGATTGAAAATTTATAGATAGGCATGGCCTGGAATTATCGACTGTAAGAAAGTTAAACGGCCACCGTAGCTTAACCATTTGTGAGACCAATGGTTCATTCTATCTTTGATGCCATCCAGAAGATCTTTCCAAATATCATTTTTCAATTTCTTGAAGTGCAAAGGAACCCCCAGATAGACTATAGGAAGAGATGATCTAGAGAAGCCCAAAATCTCTATAATTTTGTCCTGCATCCGTTGGTCAAGGTTGAAAAAGACGACTTTAGATTTGTTGTCATTGATAACTTGATTGGAGGCCCTAAGGTAAACAGAAAGAGAGTCTCTGATTCCCCTAGCTTCCCCCGAGACTAGCCACTCCAACCAAGCCGATGTCATCCACAAATTGTAAATGAGTCAAGACTTCATCACCGACCTTAATACCTGTTATCAGGCCTTGAAGTCTTCTTCTCAAGAAGAGTCGGCCTAATCCTTCAGCTAAGATAAGGAATAGATAGGGCGAGCAAGGGTCCCCTTGTCGGAGACCACGAGAGGCTCCAAAGGGAGGCGAGGGAATCCCCTTGATGAGAACCGAATAAGAAGGCGTGGAAACACAACTCATAACCCAGTCAATCCATTCCTGGGAAAAGCCAAAGGCAGCCAACATCCTTGACAGGAACCCCACTCCACCCGATCGTAAGCCTTAGACATATCCAGTTTGATGAACATTCCTTTGTTACCAGAGTTTTGCATTGAATGAATAGCCTCCTGAGCAAGAACCACTCCATCCAAGATCTGTCTACCCTCTACAAATCCCCCCTGTTCTGAGGAAATGATGTTATGAAGGAGAGGTTTAAGACGTTCAGCTATAATTTTTGTGATAATTTTATAAATCACATTACATAAAGCAATAGGTCTGAAGTCAGAGATATGAACTCCTTCCTCCCCCTTTGGAATTAACGTGATAAAGGTATGATTTAGAGCCTTGAGCATTCTCTTATTAGATCTGGACTCCTCAATAACAGCCGAAACATCTTCCTCCAAGGTATCCCAAAAGGCCTGAAAAAACTCAATAAAAAAACCATCTGGACCGGGAGATTTGCCTGTGCTCATTCCAAAGACCACATTTTTCAATTCATCTCGGTCAATAGGTCTGAGGAGAGCCTGATTTTCTGCTGGAGTGATAATAGGGGGAATAACATCAAGAACTTCATTTTGAGCCCCCACATCTTGGTCCCTATTTTCTGCAAAAAGCTTGGAGAAGTAATCCACTGAGTGGGAGTGCATGCCTGGAAGAGTATCAAAGGAGTGACCATTCTCATCTTTTAAAACTGCCATATTATTCATCTGTCTTCTAGCACATGCTGAACGATGAAAAAATTTTGTATTTCTATCTCCTTCCAATAGCCAAGAATTTCTAGCCCGCTGCTTCCAGTAAATTTCCTCGTGGTTATCAATGTCCTCAACAGCTTTGCGCAAGGCATCATCTTCAGTTTTAAGCTGTTCAGAAATTAAACCTTCCCTAAATACCACAAGACTTTTATGGCAAACAACATGACAATGTATTCTTTGATGACTTCTTCAAAAGTACAGGTAACAAAGACAGATACAGTGATAGGACCTTAAGCAATACCAAAGTCAGCATGCATAAAGAAGAAGAAGAAAGCACATGAAGGCAAAAGGCCTTCATACCAAATAATGTAATATCGGGGGGTGTTGGAGGTATTACATTATTTGGTACCTTGTAAATATTTAGATTAGGGTGTGTGTTTAATATTTGAGTTCATAGTATGTGTCAAGTTATTAAGTGTGAGTATGTGTCATGTAAATAAGTGTGAATTTATGTGCGAGGTGTCATGTTTGTAAGTGTGTGTTATATAAGTGAATGGTCAAGTTTAGAAGTGAGCAGTTATGTGCAATCATGAGAGACTTTGTCTTTATGTAAGAGGGATATATGAAGAGTTGGATCTCTCGTGAGCTCGAGGGGACCAAAGGTCAAGAGTCATGTAATATGAAGAGTCTCATGTATGTATATATTGAAGACAAAGCCATGTAATATGTAACTTGAAGAAGCTTTGCATTTATGCATTGCTTTAGTAGTTTCAATAAAGATTTCAGTGAGTTTATTGTTCATTATTGGGAATTGATATATGCATGTTATTGAGTTGTTTTTATGATCTTGGAGATTGTTTAATCCTGTGAGCATAGTAATATTTTTCTAACACTTATTTATTTAGAAGCGCTTCCCCTAATTCTTCCAAGGAAGCATGTGGGCTCCTTGGCCAGCCTAGTCGACACAACACACTCATGCCCATGTGGCCAATGTTTTGACTCTCTCTCTCTCTCTCACACACACACACACCCCTTATGTCCAATCCCAAGCCACCAACTATCAAACTTATACTTATTCATATATATACCATGCATAGTAAGAGGAACAAAGAAATTGTAAGGTACATATCAACAAGCCAGATAGGAGTTGCAACATTGTACCTTACGATTTTTTTGGGCTTTGCGGAGCTAGGGTTTGAAGGTAAACTTCCAAAGGCCATAATTTTTCCATATAAACCATTTTTCTCATCTTTTCAAATCACAGCAATAAAATTTAATTTGCCATGTTTAACTATTGTTGGACGATTTTTGTGTAGGAACTAGATGGAACCCAACCTCCATATAGGCAAACTCAATGGGTCTAATTACAGTCTATGGCAAGCCCACATGAAAACCATTCTCAAAAGCAGAGGGTGTGGATGCATATGGACTCATTGCAAGCTCTAATCACGGACACTAATGATAAAAGGAAAAACAGCGGCTAAAGAAGGATGAAGCTCACATTGATAGTCTTGCATGTTGAAACAGATTTGGTACTTACACACAAAATGATAGCCAAGATAAATAGTCAGTGTGAAAGAAATTCAAATAGCTCTTTGGAAAAGTCAACATTCAGATAAGTTGCTCCAAAATTGACCTCGCAAATCTCAGGTTAAGGGATTTTGGCAATGCTGAGAAGTACATCGAGAGACTCAAGAATCTTGAAGTAGATATTACCAATTCAAGAGGACAAGACAAGAAGAATCATATGTGTTAATATTTTTCCAAATAATTTATCCCCTGAATTTGAAATTTTTCGGAATTTTCCATACCTTACATTGTTTATGAAAGATCCTAAAGAACCTACCCTTGTGTCTCACTCAACGTCAAGTTACTTTGAGGAATATGAGGAAGCTTCCATCTAAAATTCAGAGTCATCCAAAAGACACTACTAGGCAGCCTTCCTCTTCTAAAGAGTAACAGAAGAAACCAAAAAATGGTGGATAAAAATCTTCCAAGAAGACTCAAAGAAGTCTATATGCGAATCCTAGAACAAAAAGGGACATAAAACTATCACCCACCATGCATGGCTTCAAAAGCTTTAAGTAACTGCTAAGGGAACCAGTGTGACAAGGAAACCAAGCATGGATTGATGATTCAAAACGTACAGTAAATATCACTAAGCATCACCATCTTCTCTCCAAATACAGTCAATTGCAGAATGGCGAAAAGGTTGTTATTGAAAATGATTCAGCGCTACAGGTTTCTGGTAGTGGTGATGTCAACATTGGCAGCCAAGTTTGGAAAGTTCATGGTCCAGGAGTTTGACCCAATATTCTCTCCATTTATCACATCTCACACACCAACATAAAGATGAAATTTTGGGCAGATAACAGGATTGTTGAGGACATTGATGACGACTTCAAGGTTGTTGCATCAAGAGATTGTGATAACACAAATCAAATGTACAAACTTGGTGAGGGTCTAGGATCTTCTGATCATATAGGCTTTGCTGCTACGGTAGCAAGGCTGACAATACTAGTGAATTATAGCAGCACTTAGGGCACACTAATTTTGGTTCTACGAGGCATAAGAGTCATCTTCATATGGTTGATGACCTTCTGAAAATTGGTCCTCCTAGTGACGTGTGTAAAGAATATTGTTTGGGGAAACATCATTGAGATTCCTTTTTCTAAGAATAAAGTTTGACAGTCTTCTCAGCCTTTGGAGTTAGTTTATAGTTACATTTGTGGTCCTCTAGCGAAATGTTCTCTCTCAATTCAAGGTATTTTCCAACATTTATAATTTTATTGATAATTTCCAATTTCCTTTGGATGTACTGCATTAAATCCAAGAATAAGGCCTTTGCTAAACTCAAA
Organism: Wollemia nobilis; assembly: GCA_028583015.1. Classification (NCBI taxonomy): domain Eukaryota; kingdom Viridiplantae; phylum Streptophyta; class Pinopsida; order Araucariales; family Araucariaceae; genus Wollemia; species Wollemia nobilis. The sequence goes on from JAQPPZ010016881.1 coordinate 14,923,680, forward strand.
CATTTCAAAGATCTTCTGAAAACAAAGCATAAGGAAAAATAAGTGTTGAAGGACTACTCAATGAGATAAGTACACAAGCAATGAATTTGAAGAGTTTTTCACGGTTCATGACATTACTTAGCAGAGGACCGTTCACTATACACCAGTATACACCATGACAAAATGGTGTGGCTAAAGCGAAAGAATATCATAAACATGGATCGTTGCCTCATCCATGATAAGCAAATGGATCTTAAGTGTTGGGAGGGGGGAAGCAATGAATTATGGAACTCATATTATCAGCAAGACACCTACTTGTGTCATCAGAACATGACTCCTTATGAGAGAGGAAACCTTCAGTTTCACACTTCAACAGATTTGGCTCAAATGCAGAATATTTGAATATTAAAACAAGCTCTAAATCCAAGAGTGGCAAGTCAGTATCTGTCAAGTACAATGATGAGTCAAATGCTTATCAGCTCTATGATCATAAAGGCTTTGATGCTATGGTAGCAAGACTGATAATACTAGTGAATTATAGAATCAACATTTGGGGCACACTAATTTTGGTTTTGTAAGGCATATAAGTCATATTTACATGGTTGATGACCTTCTGACCATTCATCCTCCTAGTGGCATCTGTAAAGGATTTTGTTTGGGGAAACACCATTGAGATTCCTTTTCTAAGGACAAAGTTCAACATTCTTCTCAGCCTTCAGAGTTAGTTTATGGTGACATTTGTTGTCCTATGGCAAAAGGTTCTCTCTCAGTTCAAAAGCTTTTCTAAAATTTATAATTTTACTAGTAATTTTTCCAAGTTCCTTTGGATATACTGCATTAAATCCAAGAATAAGGCCTTTCCTAAACTCAAATATTTCAAATATCTTGAGGAAACAAAGCAAAGGGAAAAAATGTATTCGAAAACTAATCAAAGAGGCAAGTACACAAGCAATAAATTTGAAGAGTTTCTCACAGTTCGTGATATTACTTAGCAAAGGACTGTTCATTATACACCATGACAAAATGGTGTGGCTAAAGCAAAAGAATAGAGTTATCATAAACATGGATTATTGCATGATCCATGCTATGTAACGAATAAAGGACTCCTACTCATGTCATCAAGACATGACTCCTTATGAGAGAGAGGAAACCTTCACTTTTACACTTCAAAAGATATGACTCAATTGCAGATCATATTCCCATTGAGCATTGAAGCAAAGCTTGGAAGACAAGAATCACAAGTCAATATATATCGGGTGCAACGATGAGTTGATTTCTTATTGACCCTATGATTCACTAATCCCACTATTATTACTTGAAGAAATATTATTTGATAATCAATTACCTGGTGGGGCTTTTGGATCTCTCTTCTCAATGATAAATTGTTCATTTCCCGAGCTGTGTGAGCACTTATCCAAGTGGGATCACTCCCTCTTCTCCTAGCACCTCTATTGCAAATTCTCCTTTAATTCTTGATTCTATGGATGTTTGTAGCATTCCTAGGCGCAAATGGAATACTACCACAAAATGCAATGAAAATGTGATGCACTACAATCCCAAAACACGGAGAAAGAACCTTTTCCAATACTCTCAAATGAAAGATAAACGATATCTTCTGAAATACAACAAAATGAGAGATGATTACAAAGAGAGGTAAACATTCCACATATGACAAGGGCTGCTTGCTCCTTTTTTGCCATCCTATGTCTAGATACATTAAACCTAGAATCATAGTACCATTTACAAAAACTATGGGCTTACAAAGAAAATAGCCCCACATACACAGTTTCAAGCTGAAATGCAAACTACCATCATATACAAAACTATAGGCTTCCATACAAAATAGCCCATACACATAAATATTAAGTTGTCACATTTTTCAATTTTTGGTATTCAACATGTCCTCCCTTTTTGAAAAACTTTATCCTTGAAAAATGTTAAGGAAGTAATTGGTATAACTTTCATAATACTTCAAAGAAGCAATCTATTGCATTAGGATCAATCCACCCTAGAGATACCTTAACTGGCAATAAGTGTCCTTTGACGTTGATTCTTTAACTTTAGCTCTATCATTGTTTTTGTGTACAATTTATCTATGCCTTTTATTTCATTGAAACTTGAATTAAGGCTTTCCAGATAATATAGATAGCAGTGGTAAGATTCCACCTTTGGAGCCTCATCGTACGTCACTTCCACTTTTGGGGCCTTAAATGCGATGGCATCTTCTATGATAGGTTCAGCTTCAAATCAATAGCAAAACAGCTTATAGAATTAAGCAAACCAATCCACAGCATTCCATAATTTGCAAGAATAACAACGAAGAAATATCCACAAGATGAACAATGGAAAAAATAAACATATGCTGAAGAATTAAAATATCCAGATCTAGATCACAAATGCAAATCCACGCCACTTAAAAGAGGGCAATGTCTAATAGGCCACTTAGGAAAGGTAGAGTCTATTGATGCACATAGATGACATGAGGAAATATCCAAAATTGATGATTAACTAGATTACATCACACCCTATTTATAAACTTCAAGGCAACTAACCCTGACCCTAATGCTCAAGGGCTGACTCCATCCTAATCCTTTTCTAAATGTTGAAGTACCACCACTAGATCTAAATTCCATGTCAAACTAAGAATGCTCATGAATTATTGTAGTATATACTTCAATCGATCTCTTTTGTTTGATCTCTAATGTTCTTACTGCATGATAAGTTGAAGAGCTCTTATCAAACTTTCTTAAGAACATCTTTTTGAATTTTGTCTTGCCTCGTCTCCCATATGATCTAATGTTGTAGTTTATCAGGAAGGAGATTGCCAAATATACTTTTAACATTTTGAGGAAATGTGGGCAACCTTAATAAACATTTTGCATATAGGATGAGAGTCCAAAAGCTCAAATCCAACGCCAAAATAAAAATCAGGTAAGTAGGCTTTACCCTTATTGATTATTAGTTCCCAAGAAAGGGCAAGTAGTCCTTGTGGTACAAAAGCTTTGTTCCCCCTTACGATTTCCACCCCTTCACCAAATTCATAGGTTAGGAACCATCATTTCTCTCATCTAGGACCAATTAAAAGGCCTTAGGATCATTAGGACACCTTTAGGAATGACTCCATGCATCCATTTTGATTAGAATCCTCCATTCTATCAAGAGCATCGGTCTCTCAACACATGCATTGGCCAAGAGAGCTTTTTTTTAATAGGTGGCGCTCTCACTTCCAAAAAATAGTGTTCTTGTCTAAATCACCCCTCTAGTTCAAACTAAATCCAAATTTTGCATCCCCACATCAAAATAGATCTATCCTGAGCTAATTGCATGATTTGGAATTCGAGTAGACCAAAGCACCTAACATCGACCGAAGCTCTTATGGGATCAATCCATATGAGGCCAAATTGGTCATTTCAAAAACAATTCCAACATTCAATTCGACATGAAACAAGCAAAAGACTCACAAAGGACAAAATTCCCTCTTCTGCCAAAATCCTCTTCTTTTTATAATCCATCATCCTTATATCTCATCTACATTCATCCCTAGATACTAAGGAAGGCAATAGGCGAACTAGCACTATTATTTCTTGGACTATCAAAGACGAAATCGCTCTCCTTTCACCCCAGTTAGTATTCTTTCAAAAGGATAACCTACTTCAAGCTCATGGTTGGGAACCATTAATCAAAAAGGTTCTCAAGCCATCAAGGACAAGATAATCCAAGAAAAAGCATCAAAGAGAAGAAGCTCAAGGATAGAAGTCAAGGGAGAAGAACAAGATGATGATGATGAAGAAGAAGTCTTCAAGCCACATTAAACTTCATAAAGAGATTAGGACCCTTCAAGTTTAGTACAAACTTATCTCTCATCTTCTCATTTCATTACTTTACTTACATATTGGGTCAATTGATTTACATTTGTTATGGTCAGTTGCTTTACATTTTTATAGTCAATTACTTTGCATAAAACACCAGCATAGACTCTACTAGTTTGTGTGTCTAAGAGAGACTTAAACCATACCTATCATCTCATACTTATCATCTATACCTTCATCATACTTAGGTCATTCCCCTAGGGGTAACCATATATAGACTCCAACCTAAACTTACCCATCTTTCACATTATTATTTTGGAGCTCTATCTAGGTTTAGGCTTGTTGTAGTGTTGCATCCACTTACATGGTATCGTGTCCTCCTAGGATTGTCGAATTCTAAGTAAAACATCTTGGTGAACACGACGTGAACTGCTCATATCATCTTTAGGTTGACCTTAGGAAAATTCAACATGGATAATCTCAACAACCAAAGACCCCAAGTCTTTTGGGTACAACAACTTGGGTGTACAACCCCAATCATGACAATGTAGAACTTCCTCCTAAGGACATCTCTAAACTAATTTGGAGGAAACAGGTGTATCAAAGTGCTCCCTATCCTTACTTAAAATATATTGTTCAAGAAAAACAAAAGGAATATCAACAAAAGCTAGACTACCTTATAGAAGAAAGGATATAACAAAAACCCCCATTGGCTTTTCTTTCAATAAAAGAACAAGAAATTTTTCAAGGGATACAATAAAGTAAGGGATTTTTTTTAAAACCCTTAACAACATTACTAGTGAAGAAAAGAATTAAGATAATGCCCTCTTCCCTCCAATGAGGAAGACGAGGAAGATCCAACCAATGCAAACTTTGAATATGATAGTGAGGAGGATGAAATGTCTTCGGATTTCAAAGGGAACAATAAAAAACCAAGTGGAAATTTTTGCTTAGACAATTAAATGAGAGAAATGCATCCATTCTCTTCCAATATAGAAAAACAAGAAACATTTGTAGAAGATTTTCCATGTATTTATAAGAAAATCAAAATGAATTTATAGTCCAAGTGAACAAGCTCAATCCAAAGTGAAAATTTTTGCTTAGACAATAAAATGAGAGAAATGCATCCATTCTCTTCCAATATAGAAAAACAAGAAACATTTGTAGAAGATTTTCCATGCATATGTAAGCAAGTCAAAAAGTAGTTTATAGTCCCAAGTGAACAAGCTCAATCTCTTTCCAAGGCAGCCACTATGGAAGAGGAATCGCGTCGAGGCCTTCACCAACATGTCAAAGTGGGGACTTCTATTGAAATCACTTCAGCATGTCATTTTAAGAGCCAAGAAAGCTAATCCCAACGAAAGAACTTGTATTCACAAAAATACTACTAAGCATATCATCTTAGGAGATACCCTACACTATAAAACCATAATGCTACTTAGATGCTTACTTCAAGACAAAGTACCAACTTCCTTACATGAAGCCCATTGCAGAACCTATGGGGATCACTTTTATGGACATTCTACTTCTACTTTTCACAAGATTCTCATGAGTTTGTGTCTAAATGTGAGCCCTACCAACAAAATGTTAATCTTGTACATGCTCGCACACAAGCACTTAATCCTATAGATGCACCTTGGCCTTTTCAATATAGGGACTTGACCTTGTTGGAAAAAGTTCTCCTTTATCATCCAACGGTCATAAATTCATAATCATCACCACTAAATATTTCACTAAATGGGTTAAGGCAATGTTCTTAGTTTCTACTACGAGACTTAATGTCTTTAGATTTATCTTCCATCACATCATTTGTAGTTTTGGCATTACTTTTACTATCATTTCAGATTATGGCAAGGATGTCAAAGACTTGTGTGAGAAATATCATATACAACATTGATTTTCTTTACCACATTACCCACAATGTAATGGACAAACATAATCTTCTTAAAAAATCTTGGTCAAAATTTTGCAAAAGATAGTAATAGAAAACAAGAGAGATTGGTAGATTAAGTTATATCTCGCTTTGTTGCCATATCGCACTAGATATAGAATAGCGACGGGGGCAATCCTTTTCTTTTATATGGTGAAGAAGCTATATTGTCTCTAGAAGTTGAAATTCCCTCTCTTTGGATGTCTTTGCATAATATCATAAGTGAAGAAGATTTTTGAGGGGGGAGAATACATCAACTAGCTTTGCTAAATAAGAAAAGACTACAAGATTTTGAACATAACAAAGCTTATAAACAAGAGATGGTAAGATCTTACAACTTCGTAGAAAATTAGCTACACAACTTTATTCATTGATGCAATAGAATAGATACAAGAGAGGCCATGTTTTGTTAGTAACTGTCTTGGCTACAACCACTTCCAACTACCTATACCCGACATTAAAATTTCATAACATTCTCCCCCTTATTAAATCAATGTAGAAGTAGACATACCACTTTCAAAAAACTACATGATGAACTAGGACACACAAATGTTTGCCAAACACTCTAAAATTCATGGATTAGAACAAACACTATCCATGACTGAACAGGAACACACTCAATTGTTCACCATATGACCAAGGATAAAGGCAAACACAAGTCTCCATGGTACATCAAATATAGATAGGGACACACACTATCCATCGCCAAGGTTGCAAACAAGGACAAGCACAACTATCTACAAATCCTATGTGATTAGGGACACACTCTCCAACTTGTGAATAGAGACATACACAACTATTCACAAGTACATTCTTTGTTTCAATTCAAAAAACATACTCCCCCTCACTGTCCTCATGAGGAGGGTCTTCAATACATGTAAAAAATCCACATACTTTGTCATCATTTTCATCAATAACAATCGTTGCCTTATCTGTATTTAACTTCCATTCTATGAGATCCTTCATTTGCTGAATACAATTTATTACAACATGACCTCTTTGCTTGCAATAAAAACACATGAATCTAGTCTTCGAAATTTGCTTTACCTTTGAGGATGACTAACTAGATCTAGAGATAACATTAAGCTTGTTCTTCATCAACAATGCGGTTTCTTCTATAAGCAAATCATTTTTCTTGATTCGATTTTCTTCATCAATTAATGAAGAAATTATATCTTCTAGTTTGGGATTAATCTTGTTCAATGTGAATACCATACTAGCATAACTAGTAGGTATGCTATTCAACAAAGCAGCTTTGGAATCGTCATTGTCCACCAAGGCATTAATTCTTGCAAGTTGATTCAATAGAGAACGGAACTTGCTTCGATGTTGAACTACATTTTCGCCTTTGGCCATCTTCAATCCAAACAATTGCTTAAAAACCATATTTGCACTTGATGTTTGTGATCTGAATAGAGCGTTGAGTGCATCCCAAACTTCTTTGGCAATCTTTGTGAGGTCTATGTAATGTAGATAGGCATTAGAGAGCCCAACTCCAATAAAAGCCACTACTTTTCAATCTTTTGTAGTCCATTTAGACGCTTCATCGATGACCACTAGCCTTAGCATCTATGATGCCCCACAAATCGTTTTTTATTAACGCTAATTGGAGCTTGACTTGACATGTATGAAAGTCTCATCCTTCAAATTTCTCAATAAGATTATTTTACTCAATATGTGCTACAAAAGCTTCCCCCCCCGCAACAAATCAAAAGAGGTTAGCAATGACAAGTTGAAGAAGAGCTTTCCAACGAATATATATATGCCTACACTCATTGTTGAGAAATGTAGCTCGGACAAGAACTTCTTGCACAGGCTTCAGTATGAATGAGCTAGAAGTGGTTCGAGACATTTCGAATTCTATTTTGAAATTCACTTAAGTGATTTTCTATTTTAAGTTCACTTAAGTGATTCTATTTTGTGATTCACTTAAGTGATTCTATTTTGAAACTCACTTCAATGATTTTCTATTTTTAAGTTCACTTAAGTGATTCTATTTTGTAATTCACTTAAGTGATTCTATTTTGAAATTCACTTAAGTGATTTTCTATTTTTAAACATACATCTCAAGATGAGATGAGATCTAATCTTAGGGTTAGAGAGATTAGGGTTACTTTTTTCAAGGATAAAAGGAGAAGGTCAAGAGTGTTTTATACACAGAAATAAGAGAAGGAGAACATATTGCTGAAGGAAAACTACAAGCTTAGGAGGAGAAAAACAGTGAAATTGTTGGACAAAAAGGCAGCAAGAGAGCAAGGTGTCCTGCTGTAGCTGTAGCCTCCTTTATTTATTTTTTTTTTAAATGTAGCCTCCTTTATTTTGTAATATTTCAGGTTCAGAAATATATTTAACTTCCGCTGTCCACGCTGTTTATTTTTCCAGCCATCTGTGTAATTGTTGCATGTTTAAATAAATTAATATCAGATCTGATTTCTTTTAAAAAAACATAGGACAGCAGTTATCTAGGGTTGGGAAAATTTACACTCATGAAACAAATGATGCCTCAAATCGCAAGAAAACAGCAAGGTCCCACTAGGCAAAAAAAAAAGTTTGAGGGATTGAGGTATTTTCCTCCAAGCAGAATACATCCTTTAGGGAATATTCTCAAAATATTCTGATATCTTTCTAGGGCATTAAAAATTGTAATGCCGGTCTTCTTTTGTCTTTACCTGCATTCAATAAATATAAAAACCAAAAAAATATTTATGCCATCAAATGGTTTTCCCATAGTCCATGTGGAATATTAAAGTTTGCAATCAAAAACATTCGACTACAGATCCAGGTAAGATCAAATGCATACAAACATCGAGAGATTCCTGTCACATGCCTTCACCAATGAATCTATCACTAAAAGGATTTGAAAAGCAGAATGGCTGATCCCACCACCAATGTGGGATAACAAATGTCTGTTTTCAAACAAAAATGAGCATGCATAATTCACTGGTCAACGGTCCTTTATAAAAGTAATTTGGAATTGGATGAAGTGAGCTCTCCTCACCAAACAACGGCTTCACCATGCTTGGCAATAGCACATGCTCCAACAACAAATGATTTTAAAAGGCTTAAATGCCTTTCCGACAGAACATATGGGATTAAAACAAGCAATGTTTCCTCCAAGACAAGTGCATATAATTGGTCAATGTCTAGTCAAACAAATGTATAACTTCACTATGAAAACGAATCTCTATCATCGACATTGAATCAAATGGTTGAAATTTTCCAGTTGGGGTTTTAAAAGTTTGTGAAAACAATTGTGTCTATGCGTCTGAACCGTGCTTACTCTCCATGCGCAACATGTCTTGGTCAATGTATTGCGCCTTTGGTCCTTTAGATGGCACATCCACGACAAGCAGGTACGAAATTTCCACCAACACCTTCAGCTTGAAATCTCTTTAATGTCCGCAGGTAGGTTCTCCAACATCTATATGAACTCAGGCTTGTCTTTGCCTGACTGGTCACATAACAAACGTCACAACAACCTCTCGAACGCCATGTAAAACTCATCTTTTTCGCTACTTCCTTTACTACACCGTCAACACAACCTAACGTTGCTTTCTCATGCAATGTTAGCTCAAACGGCCTATGCAACATGAATAAAATTGATTTAGACGGCCCTCTGTATCTTCAAATTTCAAAATTCTCCAGATGTCCTTGTTTCTAGATGGCAAGGTCAATGCAAGTATCTAGACAGCCTAGGCCCTAGACATCAAACAGCCCTTCTTCACTTGAAGCGTGCTCCACTCTAATGCAACTCCAACAGCATACAATTAGGATGAATGCTCTAAAGATGTTCAAATCTCTGGTGCACAACTTCAAATGGCAAATTCTCTAGTTCAAACAACAACTTCTCAGACGGCTCCAACCCCAAACATTGGCAGATCTTTGAGATCAAAATAGAAAGTTTTCAAACCTCCAAACACAAAGAGGAACAAGAAAAACAATTATTCTCTAACTGAATCAGCACAATCCCTTCTTCGTAAAAAAGCAAAGCACTTGCGTTATTGTTAAAGCAATCTGGTGCAGCAATCTGTACGCAGCATTCTAGAATGCCTTCTCATCCATGGAACAATTTGCTCTAATACCAAATGTTGTAGAAAATTGGCTGCATAGCTTTATTCATTGATGTAATAGAACATATACAAGAGAGGGCATATGCTGTTAGCAACCATATTGGTTACAGCTACCTCCAACTATCTATACCTGATATCAACAATTCATAACAATAACAAAGTAAAATCAAAAGAATCCCACATTTGTGACTAATTACTAAGAGTAAACAAAACCGATGATAAGAAGGGCAAGTTTTTCAAGAAATTGCATGGTTCTTACATTATTTCAAAAGCTTATGAATCCAAACCTTTAAAGCTCCATATACTTGATAGAGAGGAGCTTGGTGAACCAATCAACTCCATGTATCTTCAGAGATTTTTTGCCTAGATGTAAGTTTATAACCGTTGGGATCATCCCAACTACATCCTATGAAGAGACAACATGGTGGGAAACATATATCATTGCATATACACATACCATTGCATATTGACTCTCTTTTCCATCATTGTATTGATTTTTAAACCCAAGTGTGAAGAGTTCAAGATTAAAAACAAATCACCATGCGGTATTTACCCATCATTGTACCTTCATACATTTTTCCCTTTCCATATGTTATCTCCTAAATGATATTCCATATTTATCGCACTATTAGAAAATATTACTAAGGTGTAAGGTGAACGTATGAAGTCTTTCCTTTACTTGCAAAAAAGATATGATCTGTATTTTCAACAAGAACAATCAAGGCAACAAGGCCTTTCAAGAGAATGACAAAAAATTGATGAAAAATAAAAGCCAATATTGCTCTCAAAGCAAAGGTTTGCCGATATCAAAGTCATCATCTCATATTTTTTAATAACAAATTTCATGATGCAGACACATGGCAATAAGAAGAAATAGAATTGATGATTAACTAGATCACAACATCCTATTTTTAGACTTCAAGACTACTAACCCTCACCCTAATGCCCGGTTAAGGGTCAACTCAATCCCAACCTATAGGCCCAAGCCAATCAACTAAAAGATAGCCATGTGGCTATATCACAACCATCCCAAACTCCAATGGGTATATTTTGAAGTTGATGGTGGACTTGAATTTGCATTTCTTTACCCTCATCAACATTTTGGTAAACCTTCCTTTACTTCTTCAATTGTTTGATTTAGATAATAGTACTTAATTGAAATCCCAAAGTCAATGGATTTCCTTTTTTCTTTTCCTTTAACTTCTCCTTTATTTGTCATGCCTTTTGCACTAACTTGCCCTGTTTCTACCCTAAAGATGTAAAGCCAGCTCTAATACCACCTATAGCATTTCTAGACACAAATGGAACACTACCACAGAATGCAATGCACTAGAATCCCAAGACAAAGAGGAAGAACCTTTTCCTATACTCTCAAATGAGAGATAAAAGATATCTCTTGAAATATCCTCCCCCCTCCCAAAAAAAAAAAAAAGATATATGATTACAAAGAGGGGTATACCCTTTATCTATAGGAAGGATTGTTTGCTCCTTAACCTGCCAACCTATGTCTAAATACATTGAACCTAGATCCATAGTACCATTTACAAAAAAAACATGGGCCTATAGACAACAATAACCCCACATATAAAATCATAAGCTGCAATACAAACTAGGGCCATAAATAAAATTATGGACTTCAATACAAAATAGCCCTAAAAAAATAAATTTTAAATCATTGCACTTTGGCATGAAAAAATGTTCCTCCTATCATATCAAATGCATGATCTCAAGTGGTTAAAAATGTGGGCTCCCTATATAGAGACCCAAATTCAAATCTTGTTAGGCAATATAATATCGATATGTTGTTCTATAGTAATATGATCATGATTTAATATGTACATGGGCCATTTCAATCCCATATAACCAATTAAAAATAAAAATAATAATGATGATGATGATGTTTCTTCTATCCTTAATGTTGCTTTTGTCAATAAATTTCCACCCTTCAAGACTCCTTCACCTATAGATCCTAAGTCTATGCCTAAGTGGTTTAATACTACAATCAATGCACCAAGATTATCATCAAAAGCCTCCTCTACCTCGTGCTCTTCTCACCAAGGTGGATGCAAACAAAGATCCTACTACTAATAATCAATCCAAGGGATGTCCAGAAAGGGAGGACACCATCTTAGTTTGAGTATGAATAACATACAAGGAATGAAGACTTAAAGGCTTGTTCCCATGCCTAAGGGCAGGCAAGAACATTGTTGGAAGAAAATGGCTCTATAACACCAGAAATGGTGGTGAAGGTCAAATAGATAAGTACAAAGGTCAACTTGTTCCAAAAGGGTTCTCTTAGAAGAAAGGCATTGATTAAAATAAGACCATTGCTCCTATTTTCGACGTGGACCCTACTCTTATGATTCTATACACTATAGCTTCATTTTGATGCGAGGTTCGTCAAATGGATATAAGAGTATTTTCCTGCATAGGGATCTTCAAAGAAGTTACATATGCAACAACCACAAGGCTTTCTTCATTGTAGTTCTCAATGCCATGAGTGCATGCATGATGTTTACGTTAAACATCATGGTGATCAAATTATCATCATTTTCCTTTACAAAGTTGAAAAAATTGTGATCAATAATAGGCCCCAAAAAAAATCGAACCAGCAATCAATCAGGAACATTGTGATATTTCCCCTTTTGTTGAAAATATTGGCTATGTTTTGAAAAATTTGGCTACTTGTGAATAAATTGGGGAGGTTGGAAGAGATTGTGATATACATAATAACTGATATTTTCTTTATTTATTTATTCAACACTTGTGCCATGTGTCGATGATATGACTATTGCTAGAAGTTCTAATTCTATGATCCAAAATATGAAGCTACGGCTACGAAGTTCTTATGAGATGACAAATTTAGGCCTACTTCATTATCTTCTTTGCATTAAAATTACTGTCTTCTTCAAGGATCTCTCTCAGCCTAATCACACACCTTTTGCATCAAAAGTGAAGCTTAGGGCTAGGTGTTCTCATTTGGTTGATGCTACTCTTTACTGGTCCCTAGTGGGCAGTCTTCATTATCTATCCTATACCAAACCCAACATCACCTTTGCAGTCAAGTCTTTTTGATGGAACTATTCACGAAGGCATTCATATGCTCCTCTTCTCTTAAAGGGATACCCTGATGTGGACTGGGCAAGTGATCTTGATGAGTGCAAATCTACTTCAACCTACTTGTTTTCTCTTATTCTTCTTGGCATGCACTTCTCTCTGTTGGACTGCAGCCCTCCCCCCCTCTGCTCTCCCTTTTCTTTTCTTTTCCCTTTCTCTTTGGCCCGTTTGTCGGGTTTGATCTTGTATTTTTCTTAGTTCTTTTCTTTGTTGGGCTTTTTAGCCTGCTAGCTGGCAGTCATTATTGTACTTCTTATAGTCCCTTGGGTCTTATTTTGGCCCACCGCGGACATTAATAATATTTCATTTCATTTAATTTCTTAACCATGGAATTGTTTCTTGGTGTTCCAAGAAAAAACACACTACATCCTTGGCTTCCACAGAAGCAGAATATTGTAGTGTTGTCCTTGATATTCAACATTATGTGTAGATGTGAACATTTCTTAATCAAAAAGGCACAGCTTGAATTTTCAAATGTACCTTCTAGGGATTAGCTTGCAGTGACCTTCATTAGGGTCATCCCAAAGGTCACCTTAATCATCTTGTAGTTGTCATTAAAGAGGGAGTGTTCAATAATAACTCGTCCCCATAACCCCCATTCCGATTAAAGAGAGATGTTAAAATGAGTAATCATTCAATATGGACATGGATGATATTAGCAATATTATATTTTACTTTTTGTTATGGCTTATATGATCCATCTGTTGTTTTAATGGACCAATAATATGTTGGTGAGACAGTTCCACGGATTAAAGCAGATGTATCTTGAAGTGTATTTATACCTCTCGTCACAAATCATCAAGTTGTAACTACTAAACTTAAGTTATTTTGGTATCTAAGGATACCATTCCAGATTTTTCTGTTCTTTTTCATTATTGTGGTGATCTTTTTTCCCTTATGAATCTGGTAATATGTTGATCATGTTGTGCCAAACAATGTTTTGGATGTGTAATATGTTCAAAACAATTTTTAACAGAAATTTGTCCTTTTTATTTGAAAAAATAGAAAACTTATTCCATAAGTACCACTCACATTACTGTTCAATAAGGAACATCCAGACACACTTTTGGGAGCAGACTAGCACTACTAGCTTCCCTTCTACTTAACACTTCCTTCTTTCTCACACTATTCGTCTTAATGGGATCCCTTGCAAATGTGCTAATTAAAATCAAGTGATTTCAAGTAAAATTACACTGATCACCAGCATATTAACAGTTGACACAATAGTTCAATTGTTTGTTAACATCAATTCACCTTTATGTAAACAACTATAAAAAGGATGTATGATTGGGAATCATACCAGACCAAAGCACCGTAGATTTGCTACCATCAAAGCAATTCTCTCCAGCTACATCCCGACAAGTGATACTCAATATCATTCTGATTGTCTCCCTTGTGTTATTGCGAACAAGAATTTCTAAAGATGTCAACTCATGAGCAAATATAGGAGCATCAGTTTTGGATACTAATGAGCCTTCCATGTTGTTTTTGGATACTTTTAAATCTGGTTCCTGTGAAATGTCAAGGAAGCCATTAGAGGAATGAGTCTTCGCAACCCTGAACCCAAAAGTCAATGGATCTGGTAATAAAATATCCATAACAGACGTCTGTAATGCTTCTTGAACTGCATCTTTGATGTTCATCTCTCCAAAACTGTTCCTTCCAGACTGCCATTTTACTTGTATCCTTGAATTCAAATCTTTAATAGCTGCATTCAGCTCAGCTTTTGTTTGTTTCTCTGCATTACTTGTAATATTACCCACAAAACCATCCTTTTCATGGGCTTCCATTCCAAAAAATGACTTATCAAGAACAGGTAGTTTAAAATGCTCCAAAGGTATCAAAACCCTGGCTGCATAATCCCTGTCAATTCTTGTGGTTGGGGAAATGCACTCAGCTGATTGTCCATCATTTCGCATCTCTGTAGTCTCATTTTCTTTTTTATAGCTCTGAATCTGGACCATTATTTCAAACACCACCTCTGTTGGATTCCGAAGCTCAAGTTCAAGGAGACGCAGTCCCCAGCTTCCTCTGTAGGGATCAATCTTCACTAAGCTATCAGAAATATTTTCTTTTGAAAGTCCCCTTTGCACATCTGTTTCACCTAAAGAAATTGGCATTCGATGGATTCTATTGATCTGTGCTGGAATTTCCATTGAAAGCAAGCGAGCCTGCACCAGACACAGTCCTTGAACAACACGTATCTGTAAAGGAAGAGCCAAGCGCCTACCAGGGGGAATTTCAAAAGAATCTCCCTGATCATCATCTCCCTTTTGCATTGATGTTCCTGTCAAGCAAAAACATATTAATAATAATAGTTAACACAATCCATTAGTATATTTCCAACTCTTCATTTGATTTTAATGCACTCATTGCCTCATTACTATTAGTGTTCTAAATGCTAAAAATGTGTTTCTTCATCTCCTGTGACAGGTGACTTGCAGCAATTAACTACAAAAGAAAAAAAAAAGGATTTTGTTTAACAGGAAATACAATTGAACATTGTCATTTTGTAACATATGAAGTTGGGTAGCAACCTTTAACGTCTATTCAGTGTCTACAATATATTAATATAAATAAAGATAGAAGATAAAAGCATACTATTTACAAAAGCTATGAAAGTTCTCTTCAACACCCTGCATATCAGAATGGATTATTAAACCTATTAATGCAATCAGTATTTTACTGGTGCATAAAATCCGTGTTTTATAACCACTAATCTACCATTGCAATTTGCAGTTGGCATAGAAATTTTCTTCCCCCAAGAGCCGAAATGTTAAGCAATTGTCACGAGCCTATTCATGGTCGAATGTGATAGAACAATTCCAATTTATACGCATATCCTCCTCTCAAGAGGAGGAGGGCATTGCCTTCTATTTTAAAAGGACAAAATCTCCATTCTCTTGTAAATCCAGCATTGAAAGTTAAGGAGAACAATTTTGATTCCCTTTAAAATGTATCCATTCATATTAAAATTTAGGGTCCACCCAACCCTCATGTTGTATAGGAGGTAAGCTTTCTGGCACATGGATGCACCAGAGGGGTCAATACCATGTCAAGAACATACCTAACAAAAGGAAGAATTGTGCAAAACCAGGTCCTCGCTTTTGGTGAAATTACTTCCTTCTCTTTAGAGTGCTTTTCATTTTTAAGTAAGCACGCATATTCTCCTCTCACGAGAAGAAACAGATTACCTTCTAGTTTATAAAGCCACAATCTCCATTCTCTGTCGTAAACCCATTATTGCAAGTTAACAAAGCAAAAGCCCGAATTTGTCTTCTCTCCTAGGGTTAGTCCACCACTTGTGTTGCATAGTAAGAGCTCAGCTTTTTTGTCACATTGATACATCATAAGGCTTCATACTTTTAAGATAATGGATTAAATGAAATTAGTTCATAAAACCACAATCTCCATTCTCTGTTGTAAACCCATTTTGCAAGTTTACAAGTTGTAGACCTGAATTTATCTTCCCTCTTAGGGTTAATGCACCACTCATGTTGCATAGTAAGAGATAACCTTATGGGCAGATTGATACATCATAGGGCTTCACACTTTTAAAATCAAGGATAAAAGGAAATGAAGGAATGTTTAGGCAAAGCAGTTCCAGGCTTCTCATATAATTGCTTCCATCTCCTTGTAATGCTTTGTACTTTTAAGTAGGCACTAGGCAGGTATTCTAAGGCTTTCCAGTATTCAATCCTCAATCATGTGTACAGGCCACATTTCACAGAAATAATTAGGTTACAATATTCTTTGATAAAGCACTTATGACAATGCATGATAGCTCTTGTATGTATGACACAATTGATGTCAATGCAAGGACATTCTCAAGGAGTAAGCTCAAACAAATCACGCTGAAATGACACTGTTCCTTTCTTTCAATTGAATTCCAAACTCTGCACTAATATGGCATTCTTTTTCTTCCAAGAATTGAATCAGTACCATACTGTTTCCAAGTGATCATTTGCTTGCCCGCATTGACAATTTTTCAACACTGTTTCCAAGTGATCATTTGCTTGCCCGCATTGACAATTTTTCAACACTGTTTCCAAGTGATCATTTGCTTGCCCACATTTGACAATTTTTCAACACTGTTACCAAGCATATCACTGGTGTCAAGAGACCCCAACATTTGTTTTTGCTGAACAAATACTTTAGTGATTAAAGTTTAATCAATTGAGACAACATGAGTGACTAAAATACAATAAAACGTATACATGTAAGCTGTCCGTCAATGAAGCCTTTATGTCAGGCAGTGATTCCATCACGTTCAATGCAGCCTTTATCAGGCAGTGAACATACATTTCTCAAATGTTGAAATAACCATAAACTATACAAATGCCAAAAAGGGCCAGTTTAACATTGAAATTTACATAGTGTCTAGATTTAGACTTGTCTGAGACTTCACAAGCCTTTATTTCAGTTTAATTTTTTGTGCCCAGACTCGGGATACAATGGGGAAAAGCTCAGTAATAGCAAATAAGGAAAGAAAATAAAATAAAATGCAGTATACTTTATAGAAAGAGACAGAAAAGGTCAAAATGACTCAGGTGGGCTCACTCAGCCCACAGACTTGCTAGTACTTGCAGACTTGGGAGAGTTTCAATCATAAACCAAATAAACATCAAAAAGGGCAAAAAATAAGAGTCTAGGATTTAAATCTTGAGAGCAAACAAAACTTAAAAGTTGCTATAGTGAGCTCCTTTTTGCATGTGAATTTGATGCATCTGAATTCACTAGTCATAAATTCTTAGCATGATTAACATCAGCAGGGGAATGAACATATTGCTGCATAATAATTGATTTAAATCCATATGTCTCTTGACCATCCAAAAAAAAGTTGGATGCAACCTTGTATATATCAAATATCCATCCTAAGCTAGCAGAATCAGACAGTAAAAGTAGGCAATGCTAAAATGGCAACTTAAGAATTATAAGTTTGAATGTTTCCAGGGCTCCAAATTTTATTCCCTTTTGTATAGTTGTGTTTGTATAAATAGCACACTATGTTGCTTTTCATAAACTTGTTGAATTCTTTACTGTTCCAAAGATCACCTTTAGAAGGCTCTGTTTTGGCCTTCCTCATGCTGATGGTGAAACTCCACGGTTATCAAATGTCTTTTCCAGGTTCAAGAATCAATGTCAGTTCTTCAGAATTGTTTTCATAGGAGACCAAAAACACAATTCTCACCTCAATTTCTTTACTTTTGTTGCCATAAAACAATTCAAGTTAAAAACCACTTGACTTTTCCATTGCAAAAAAATAAAAATTAAAAACCACCCATCTGTAGTGCTTGCAAAATTTCTACCACCAGGATAACCACATTGCTTTTCAAAAACCAACCCTCTTACCCCTGAAAATCCAGGACTGATCTGCAATCATAATTAATAACATTTTTTCAACTAATCTGAAATAATTTATTGTTTTCGATTGCCTGAATACTATGCAGAAGAAACAAGAAATTTTTTAATAACCACCTTCATGACTTGTACTCTTCCAAAACAAAAACATTTGACCAGTATGAGAACATATCCAACCTCTACTAAACAAATTTCCAAATTGTTTTAGAAAGAATCTAGTAGCAGTGCATAGTGCCTTACGCCTCCAAGACCGGAAGATACCTGAATATCAAGAGAGTCCTGCAGTATGATGGGATGTTGACACCAAGGATGCAAGACAGATTGATGAGGGGAAGGAGTTAGAAAGATTTTTTGGGCTCACCCTGTATGAGCACCTTAGTTCAGACAGTAGTGAGGATGAGGGCGCCTACTCAAATTTTATATATAATGCCGCAAATGAGGATGTCGATGATTGAAGTCATTGACTCATTAGACATTCAGTGTTTCACTGCTTAGTGCTTCACTTTCAGTGTTTTTGGGCCTTGGCATTTTGTTTATGTAATTGGAACTTGAACTAATCAATGAATTCAGAATCCTCATTGCCTATGGTCTTCATTTTATTGTTTGATGGATATTTGATGTTCATTATGTTACATATCTATAAATTCTACTTAAAAATCCAATTTTAGGCATATATATATGTCATGCCAAAGTTGTCCCGGATTTTGGCCAAAATCCCTATTGGCCTAGAGACGCATCCCAATGTCCCATCATTCTAGAGACATCATGGAACATAGGTTATTTTATTACATACGTTCCATGGAGATGCATCTTGGGATTCGGGAGTTGTCTCAAAGACGAATCCCAACATCCCAAAAACGCATTTTGTCATCCCAAAAACGCGTCCCACCATCCCGAAAATTCATTCCCCCATCCTCACCCCGAAACTTCATGGAACAGAATTTACTACTAACCTTTACCAATGCATAACCTCCTCCAACTCTTATTACCGACTTAATGCAAAACCTAATGTATGTACATCCCTAGGGGCATAAATAGGAGCACAAATAGCTCTATCATTTCCCCCTTCAAACTTTAGCTCCCAAAAATAAGAAAAATTGAAGGCAATCATGAGCAGCTGATGTCAAACTCAAATCACCTTGACTAAATGAGGAAATTATAGATCTCTTTAAAAACCATGAACTATGTAGTCATTGCTCCATACACATAATGTTGGAACATAAGATAGTCATTGAGGCCAATACAACTACTAACTGTGAACCAATCCCATAGTTAACAATCCAAACTAAGAAGTGTAATTAACCTGCCATGCATGAAACACAATGCCATCTTCAATGATGAACAAGCTCCAATCCCTAGAACATCCCAAATCACAAACTAATCTATGAAAGAGCTGCAATATTTGGAACATAAACTGTAACTTATCAACAACTCAATATCCAATTCTATGACATTTGTCCATGCCTATCATCATCTAGTCAAACAACAACCATCTTTGTACAAAAATTCAAACATCCAATCAGGGAACTATCCATTCCAAATCAACTACATAGGCTCGATCTCAAAAAAAACATTGCAAGTGAGTGCCTAATTAGATCCTGTACTATCTAGATAACTTGGTGTGAATCACACAAGTCCATTAACCATGATCTACCCTGTGTCTGTTAAGAGCAGGTAATCCCAACAACCAAACCATCACTAGGGATCTAACTATTGATCTCATAAACTATCATCAAATTGTCTTGCCTGTGATCTATGTATCTATAAAATATATTCCAATCTATCAATCCAAAACTTAAATTTCTATGATGCCAATCCAAACTCAGGTCTACAAGTGTCGTGATACAGATAATCAAATCTTGAATTATCTACCATAGCGTGTCGATGACTCTTATCAATAATCAAATTCAAAAGCCAAATAACGAGTAAAATGCCAAATACTCTAATATGAAAGAAGACCACACTCATCTCCAAGACTGAATCAATGTCACAATCAACCTGCAATCTCATGTTAATTGTCTCAGATGCTCAAATTTGTATAGCACTTATATGTCGGATTCTCAAATCTTAAGTACTCTCAATCTCAAAAGCTCTATCAACTCAAATCTGGTTCAAATGTCAATCTGACAGTGTTGGATCTATGTTAGACCTGCTTGACTTTAGGTATGCCCTCCAAAGGAGAGGACAAAGGTCAAAACAATCCAAAGGACACCCACCTCATTTAATTAAAAAACAGAATCACCACTCTGAGAAAATAAAATGCCTTTGTAGGACTAAGTCCCTAGGCATCACAATCACTTATAATACTTTCATTGTGTAATGGGCCTGATGTAGCCATGTTGGTTATCTTTTTTTGTTATGTTATTTTTATTAACTACAAATAGGAAAGAATGTGATGTAGTTGGGTATCGTTAATTTGTTTAACTTTTATCGCCTCTTTTTTGTTATGTTTCTTTGTTGGGCTTTTTAGCCTGCTAGCTGGCAGTCATTATTGTACTTCTTATAGTCCATTGGGTCTTATTTTGGCCCACCGCGGACATTAATAATATTTCATTTCATTTCTTGTGCGCATAAGAGACTTTTCCCTCTTTGTGTGGCTAGAAGACTTTGCCTTCTCTGAATGGTTTGAAATTTTCCGAGACTTAGAATCTGAATCTGGATCTATGATACTTTATTGAATTTGCTGTTTTGGATCTGATTCTGTTGCGAATATTCTGTTATTTATTGTTTTTGATGCTATTACTCAGAAACTTATTGTTGCAATTGTTATTTTCTAGAATTTGTTTTGTTACAAGTGGTATCAGAGCAAAGGTTTTCGCTCTTTGTGGCAGGGGAAAAATGCAGCAATGTTGCAAACAAGCCTGATTCAAAATCCCTTTCAGTTGGATTCCATCTACCAATTAGGTAATTTCAGACCAATTTTTTTCTACTACCAATCTTTTGGTGTAATTATCTTCTATAATATTGTGATTTAGGTAGAATTGTTCAAGGTGTAATTATCTTCTATAATATTGTGATTTAGGTAGAATTGTTCAAGTTTTTTGTATTCAAAAGAAATGAGTATTAGGTGTGTTGGAAACCATGCAGGCGACCAATCTCATTTGGATCGTCTCATTGAGAGGATCAAAATAAAATATATCTTTGATAACCCTTTTTTCAAGTAGTTTTGAGGTCCTTTTGGGCAGTGTCGTTCAGGTAGGAGTGTATGTTTGATCCTTCGGTTTCCATCTGCTGGGAATGGGACAACGGGCGCCTACAATAAACAAATCTTACTAATGATGATTGTATAGGCCCAAAAAAGTGTCATCCAAGGAATCAAAGCAAGCACCACAACATCCTGGAAAACATCAACAACTTCAACCCTCACGCTTGATCAGCCATTGGCACCATGAGTTCCTCTTCTGCCCCTCCTACAAAACACTTCAATTCATATAATCCTCCTCTATACTTGGAACCAAAGGCTTCCTAGTACATTCAAAGAATGGAAAGAAATGTGCACAATAGGATTGATCAGATTGGGTCTGGTCAAACTACGTGCATTGAGTCTCTCACACAAATCAAGAAGCAGTTGCAGATTTTTGCAGTATGACCTTGACCTTCCAAGAACAGAGTTGACACTAGAAGGCAAATCCTAGCAGGTTTCCCTTGAGCATCAAGATTGGCAGATGGGATCTGAGGTCCCCAAAAACAAACCAACCAACGTTAAGATCCTAGACACTTTCAGAAGATGACTTTCGGACAAGATCTAGGGAACTTCAAATGGATGATGTTTGGGCTGGATCCAGGGCACTTCCAACAGACGACTTTTGGGCATGATCTGGATTACTCCCACTTTGCCCAAAGTATACTCAATCTTTCATAGGAAATCATATGGGTATGGTTGGTGATTTTGCTCCTAATTTGGATTCCATAGTGGTGTCGCCTATCTGCTTGATTGGCCTAATGATGTGTTCCAATCCCTCAAAATGACATACAGACTTTTGATGGCAAAGACCCTAGTGAATGGATTTCCAAAATGAATTGCCTAATATGCTTGCATAGAGTTCCTGAACAGCGCAGAGTGACTCAGTGCCTCTGACTCAGTGCCTCTAAGTTGGGTACCCATGCTCATCAATGGCTTCTTTGGGAACTATGGCATCAAGGATGTCATCTTTCTTGGCTAGATATTAAGATGTTCTTAATGAAGTTCGATAAAGGTCCTTCTTCCTCTTATGTGGTCAAGTTAACACGAACAAAGCAGACAGGCACTATGGATGAGTATTACACAAAATTCATAAGCCTCCTCACATAGCACATCATTTGGATCCCACCATGGTGGTTCCAACATTCAAGCACAGGCTCTAGGATGAAATCCGAAAATAAGTAGATAAGCACGATCCATAGACCCTCCAGGATGTTGAGCATGTGGCAAAGAACTAAAATGAAGCTCCAGTTGCCTAGATTTCAGCCACGACAGGATTTCAATTCCCATGGCCCTTACTTCAATAATCACAATGAGGATCATCCACAAGGTTAATTCTATTCCAAATTTTGATCATGACACCCATGGGATCAGGCATGTGAGGAGAAGTTTAACTTCAACATGGAAGTTGAGGATGAAGATTTCGAAGACGAGAAGGTCCCTGCATCACCATCAAGAGGAACCAAAAGAACCTGGCAAGCTTGAACAAGGTATACGTATTATGAGTCTCTTAGAATTTGCCCTAATGGGCATGCAAGCCCATCACACTACCAAGGTATATTGCTTTGTAAAAAGACAATGGGACATCGTTTTGATTGATATAGGCAGCACTCACAATTTCATTAGCGGTGATATGGTCAAAGCCCTGGTGTGTATTGACAATAATGACAAGAATATATTCAATGTTCTAACTGCCCATGGTGTTAATGCTCAATGTGGAGATCGCGTTGCTTATGTCCACATCCAAATGGGTACTTATAGTTGGATTGGCATCATATATGTGATGGATTTGGATCGTGTGAATATTATCCTTGTAGTTTAATGGTTGTCTCAAATGGGGGATGTTACTTTGAACCTACGACAACTATATGTACAATGGAAAGAAAATGGCAAGGTCATCCATCTCCAGGGTTCAGAACCCCCACCATCCAAGGTCGTCAACTGCAACCAAATGGAAAAAATGTTGAAGGGAAATAGGGGTATC
Source organism: Wollemia nobilis (assembly GCA_028583015.1). Taxonomy (NCBI): domain Eukaryota; kingdom Viridiplantae; phylum Streptophyta; class Pinopsida; order Araucariales; family Araucariaceae; genus Wollemia; species Wollemia nobilis. Next base: position 14,947,111 of record JAQPPZ010016881.1, read on the forward strand.
TTTGCCAAGATTTGTTGCATGAAGACATGGCCTTCAAGCACTCACCTCCTGCTCTTCCTTCCAAAATGCAAACTCTTCTTAAGTCTCCGAAGAACACCCAAGCGTTTTCCTCCCAAGCGGGCACATGATCATGCTATTCACCTTATTCCAGGCAGTTAGCCACCCAAGGTTTGTCCTTATCACTATTGCCAACCTCTAAATACAGAAATTGAGAAATTGGTTCAAGATATGTTGGAGCAAAGTATCATCCGCCCTAGTACCAGTTCCTATTCATCCCTGGTAGTCATGGTCAAGCGCAAGGACAATTCTTGGCAAATGTGTCCATATTTCAGGCTACTCAACAATATCATTGTCAAAGATAAGTCCCCCATTCCTATTATTGATGATTTTTGGATTAATTGCATGGTGCATAGCTTTATTACCAAGCAAGACTTATGTTCTAGGTTTCATCAAATTAGGGTTAGAGAGAAGGATATTCTCAAAACTTCTTTTTGTACACATGATGGTTATCATGAATTTTTGGCCGTGCCTTTTGGTTGTACAAATGCCCCTTCCACTTTCCAAAGTTCAATGAATTTTGTATTTCGTCCTCTCCTTCGAAAATTTGTATTGATATATTTTTATGACATCCTAGTCTACAATAAGTCTTGGGAAGCACATTTGCATCATGTCAAATAGTTGTTCCAATTTCTGAAGCAGGAACAATTACATGTCAAAAGGTCCAAATATCTTGGTCACATAGTGTCTCGTGAAGGTGTCAAGATAGACCCTAACAAGATAAAGGCCATGAAAGATTGGCTCGTGCCTAAATTTCTCAAGAGTTTTAGGAGGTTTTTAGGTTTCACTGGGAATTACGAGAAATTTGTCAAGAATTATGGTAAGATTACAACTCCCCTGAGACCTAGTCCATTACAATCTTGCCGCACCAATCATTATATAGCACCCATGAGGTTTTTTCGAAGTCCTAAAATTGTCATTTGGGGGTATAGTCCATTTCGATTATCTTTTCAAGCTGATCATTTTGGTATATAGCACCCAAACACTTTTTCAAGACCCTTACTAAAAATAGTAACTGCTAAAACAAGAATTCTATTTTTAGTAAAGTATTTTTAGAAGGTCCAAATCACAAACCCATGGTTGGAGGAACTAGAGGAGCAATGAGGGAGATGGAGCAAAACCAATTGGTTGAACAGATAGGGTTATTGAGTCAACAACTTACTAACCTACAGAACCAATTTGGACATGAAATTAAACATTTGAAAGATTCTATGCATCTCTTGAACTCTGAACAGATCAAAGTAAAAACAAGAATTGAGGAAAAATTCCATGAGGTTGAAGGGCGTTTAAAAGGAGCCACTCATGCACACCAACAGATTAACAGTGCTGGAATTGAAGGAAAGGTTGGCAGTTCGGGAAATATAGAAGAGGAGGCACACAATGCTCTTTTTAATAATAATGCCCCGTATAAAATGCCCAAGTTAGACTTCCCCAAGTTTAATGGAAAGGACCTCGATGGTTGGTTGTGTCGGGCGGATCAATTTTTCAAGCTCCACAACGTACCCCGATACTTATGGATCACAATGGCATCCTTTAACTTTGAGTCTGAAGCCCTTCAATGGTATCAATGGGTGCAACATATGACTCCTGACCTTTCTTGGGAAGAATTTGAAACACAACTACTCACTCATTTTGGCCCTAATGAGTATGAGGACTTTACAGGAGCTTTAACAAAATTGAAGCAGACCTCTATTGTTCATGACTATCAAACTTAGTTTGAGAAGTTGGCTAATAGGACAAAGGGTTTGAGTGAAGGATTCTTTCAAAGTTGTTTTATCAGTGGGTTGAAGGATGATATCAAGGTCAAGATAAAAATGTTTAAACCATAATCCATGATGCAAGCAATAGGATTGGCCAGGCTAGCAAAGGAAAAATTTACTGCTTAGAGGCATTCATCTAAATTTCCATAGGCTAGACCCCCATTTCCATCCAAGATCACATCAAATCCAGGAAATAAATCTCCAACAATTAAGCGATTGACTAGAGAGGAAATGGATGCCCGTAGAGCACAAGGGTTATGTTATAATTGTGATGAGAAATATTCTTCGAGGCATAAATGTGTACAACAGAAATTGTATTTGTTGGATGTGGATGATTCTGTGGTAAATGAAGTACATGAAGAAGAAGTAGAACAGCAGGAAGAAGAGCACCAAGATGAGGGTGAAGCACAAGAAGAACCGCAGCTAGAGATTTCAGTTCATGCACTTGCAAGAATCTTGACCCCTCAAACTATGAAGGTAGTAGGATATTTCAAGGGGTAAAGAATTATAATTCTTATTGATTTGGGCAGTACACATAATTTTATTGATCCCCGAGTAGCTAAGCAAGCAAACTGCTACATACATTCTTGCAATTCTTTTGAAGTCATGGTGGCAAATGGAGGAACATTACCTTGTAAAGGGAAATGTCAAAATGTTAAGCTGAAGATAGGGGATTATGAACTTAAAACTGATATGTTCGCCCTTCCGTTAGGGGGATGCGATGTTGTTTTGGGGGCACAATGGCTTCGTACTTTGGGAACAATAGCCTAGAACTTTGCCGAACTTTGGATGCAATTCACTCAGAATGGGAGGCCATACACTCTTCATGGCTCACTCGTAGGATCCACTCAGGTCATCAGTTCAAATCAAATGGAGAAACTATTAAAAAAATCCTCACATGGGGTAGTAGCCCAGTTGTTTGCAATCCAACCACAAAATACTGAAGCAGATGAACAGCCAGGGGATTTGCAACTCCTTTTGAATAAACATGATTTTGTCTTTGTGGAACCCAAGGGATTACCTCCACACCATTCCCATGATCATGCAATACAGCTAGTACCAAGGAGCTTGCCACCTAACATCCGACCCTACAGATACCCATATGTGCAAAAATCAGAAATTGAGAAGTTGGTCCAAGAGTTATTAAAAACAGGGGTAATTCAACCCAGTATCAGTCCTTATTCTTCGCCAGTACTACTGGTCAGGAAAAAAGATGGTTCATGGTGGCTATGTGTCGACTTTCGTGAACTCAATAAAATCACCATTAAGGATAAATTTCCTATTCCTATGATTGACGAGTTGTTGGATGAGTTACATGGCGCCAAATTTTTCTCCAAGTTGGATCTTCGCTCTAGATACCATCAGATAAGGATCAAAGAAGAAGACATTCCAAAAACAGCATTCAGGACTCATGAGGGTCATTATGAATTTTTGGTCATGCCTTTTGGCCTAACTAATGCACCTTCAACCTTCTAGAGCCTCATGAACAATGTCTTCCGCCCATTCCTTTGCAAGTTTATTTTGGTCTTCTTCGATGACATTCTCATCTATAGTTGCACTTGGGCAGAGCACCTACAACATCTAGATCAGACTTTGCAACTATTGTAGGACCATCAGTTATTTGCCAAATGATCCAAATGTTCCTTTGGAATGCAGGAGGTCGAATACTTGGGACATATTGTTTCACAGGAGGGAGTTAAGGTTGACCCAAAGAAAATTGAAGCCATACAAAATTGGCCTAAGCCACAAACTCTCAAGGCACTTCAGGGATTTTTGGGTCTCACTGGCTACTACCGACGATTTGTCCAAGGTTATGGAAAAATAGCAGCCCCACTAACTGCCATGTTAAAGAAGAACTCATTTATGTGGACAACTCCAACAGAAAAAGCTTTTGAAGATCTCAAGGAAGCCATGATTTTGACATCGATGTTAGCCACTCCCAATTTTTCCAAACCATTTATAATTGAAAGTGATGCTTCGGGCCATGGCATTGGTGCAGTATTAATGCAAGAAGGGCGACCCTAGCTTTCACTAGTAAGGCATTGTCAAGAAAAAATCTAGGGAAGTCCACTTATGAAAAAGAAATGATGGTCATCCTCCATGTTGTCAATCATTGGCGACCTTATCTCATTGGGAGGCATTTCTCTATTAAAATGGATCATCAGAGTTTGAAATATTTTTTGGAACAGAGGGTATCTACTCTAGCACAATAGAAATGGGTTTCAAAATTGTTGGGGTATGATTATGACATTATTTACAAGAAAGGGAAGGAGAATATTGTGGCAGATGCCCTCTCACATCAGTTTGAGGATCAAGACACACTATGTGCCATCTCTTCCCCACTTCCCCAATGGGTCTTCCAACTTCAAGAAGAAGTAACCAAAGACCCACCCTTGCAAACTTTGAGGGAGCAGCTCCAAAGGGACCCTAATTCACACACTAGGTATTCATGGGATGGACAGCTGTTAAGATACCAAGCTCGCATTGTGGTTCCTAAAAATTCATCAATCCATGAGGACATCATGAAGGAGATGCATGCTTCACCCACAGCAGGCCATTCGGGTTTTTTGAAGACATATGAGTGGGCTAAATGCTCATTCTATTGGGAAGGAATGAAAAAAGACATCCAAACTTTTGTGGCAGAGTGTGAGATCTGCCAACCTAATGAAAGGAGAAGCGGTTCGTACTACAGGCACTCTACAACCTTTACCAATTCCGAAAAATGTATGGACTGATATCTCCATGGATTTTATTGAAGGACTTCCTAAATCTAGGGGAAAAATAGTCATTCTTGTGGTTGTGGACCGTCTCTCGAAGTATGCTCATTTTTGTTCCCTGGCCCATCCTTACCATGCCTCCACCATTGCTCAAATATTCATGGACTCCATTTTTAAACTCCATGGTATGCCAAAATCCATTGTGTCTGACCGCAACCCCACTTTCACCAATTGTTTTTGGCAAGAATTGTTTAAACTGCAGGGAACGCAACTGCAAATGAGCTCAGCCTACCATCCGCAGACCGATGGGCAAACCAAAATTGTCAATAAATGCTTGGAAACCTACCTTCGTTGTTTTACCTCCGAGCACCCAACACAATGGGCTAAGTGGCTTCCATTGGCTGAATGGTGGTACAACACTTCATTCCACACAACCACCAAAATGACTCCTTTTGAGGCAGTTTATGGGTACCCACCTTCGTCGCCCTCTTCATATGTTCCAAGAAAATCCAAAGTCCAGGCAGTGGATTCAACACTTCAAGAACGTACCCAACTCTTACAGCAGTTGAAGGAGAATTTGGTTATGGCTCAGAACTGGATGCAACAATAAACTGATCAACACCGTTCAGAGCATAGCTTCAATGTAGGAGATATGGTCTTCCTTCGACTCCATCCATACAAGCAATCATCAGTGCAACTTCGTGCTCATCAAAAGCTTGCAACAAGGTTTTATGGACCCTACCAGGTATTGCAATGGATTGGACAAGTGGCCTATAAGCTCGCATTACCACCTTCTTCCAAAATCCATCCAGTCTTCCATGTCTCTTGTCTCAAGAAGGTACTCGACAACTACGTTCAGGTCCAATCGACACTTCCCGAGTTGGATGATGAAGGATCGGTCATCCTGGAGCTTGACAACATTCTGGACCATAGAACCCGCACTCTCTGTAACCACACCATCACTGAAGTCTTGGTCCAATGGTGGGGTTTACAGCAGGAAGATGCCACATGGGAGTCTCTTCAGCAACTTTAGCAACAATTTCCTCATCTCCAACTTTGAGGACAAAGCTTTTTGAAGGGGATGGGCATGTTAAGACCCCATTCTAATATTATTAATAATTGTTTAGTCATGTGGTACTTTGGGCGCCTAGGCTTACGGGCCCATATGATGTAACCATTATGTATTATAAAAAAGATGTTATTTAAAGATGTAACGGTTATTATTTAGGAGTTACTAGCTTGAGCCCCCACTTGCACGTGGATGGGAACCCTTGAGCGTTAGGGTTAGGGTAGCCAAAGTCTTTAAAAGAACCAAGGGGGCAAGAGAAGAGACATCTCATATTTTGTTGTATCAAAGCTCTGCTTCTAAGGAGGTTGCCCCCTCGAAGAGGCTTGCGATTCTGTAATGTGTTCTTGTTTTCTGCAATATAATCTGCTGCATTTCTATTTCGTATTGCAATATTGTTAATTTCAAGCTTATTTTCTGTTATTATTGCAATATCGTGTGGATGTGCTTTTATTTTACTGCAAGGTTCCTAACACTCGTAGTGAATATGTAGTGTTTCCTAATATTTCATATTGAGTCAAAGTCCAAAGAGAATACATAAGGCTGGTACATATCCCTTCTAATTCCCATGGTTCTCAGATTGTGGTTATACTAAGGGATGCCTCCCATAGACAAATGGTTATCTATGGGCTAGTGGCTACAGTTAAATATTCCTTCAAGTCATGTTATCTCCCATTTTGGTTTTATGGCCATACACAGGTGCAATGATCAAACCAAACACTGAATATGGTTGACATTATTCTCTGGCAGAGTATGGATAGTATATTATCCTTCAAAAGGTATAATCACATATCACAATTATTAGTCAACTTGCCTTCCTTAGAAAGAAACCTCAAGGACATTTTGTGCTTCTTCAAATGGTCTTTTACTATTTTATGTGCGTCTTATAAATCTCACCGGGAATGTGAGAGGATCCAAGCACTATACTATTCCAATCTTTCGTGTCTAATTCTTGAGGCCTTTGAGTTGCCTCAAACATGGTGAAATGTTTACTATGTTGGTTAGGATTTTGGAAGCATTTGTTTGTTCCTCGGCCCAGTGGTTAGAAGAATATTCTAACAGGGAAGAGCAAAGAAATTTTGCTCTTTAATATTGAAGGCGTTAACTTTGCATGGGGTGGGACATATTGCCATGGAACTCCATACAGGATTGGTTTAGATTCCTCTTAATGTTGTCTATCTTCTTTGACCTTATCCCTGCACTCTGTTGATTAATTTTTCTTTTCCTTTCGTCTTTGGTCCTTTGTAATCAAGTGGGCCTTGTGGCATTAACCTTTCTTTTGGTTAGTCTTTTTACCTCAAACGTAACTGTTGGGTGGCTGTTAGATCCTTGAAAAGTAGGAAAAATTTGGGTTTAGGATGCAAATGAGAGTTTTTTTTGGGTCTGATTTCACCTTCTCTTTGCTCTCTCTACAAGAGGAAAGAGAAAAAATGAGGCCAATTTAGGAAAAAATTTGATACCGTTTTTTTTTGTTGTATTTTTCCCGCCGCAGCCAAGTTTTTTTCTCGGACTCTCAAGTTTAAAAAACCTGCCGAGCTGAATCAGAAAAACCCGGGAGGACTCGTCGAGTTTTGTAACAATGTCCAATACTATCAGTATACCCACATTCACCATGGCGACACAAATGCTGTGATGTCTATGCCGCACTTTGATCAAAATTCAAGGAAGCCCCCACCTACCTCCTATCTTCATTCATTCCCAGTATATCGAAATCCACCTTGTGGAGAACCAAAATCACAGCATTTATAGTGCATAGGGGAGTGACCATAGCCCCAATGGCCTAGGATGGGCAGGCTGAAGACAATGTCACCGTGTAATGCCAACCCTCTATGGATACGCCCAATGCCCAAACAAGTACAGACAGCAGAATTCAGCTCTGCAAATAATAATGATCATATAATTGGGGTAGAGTAATCGACTTATCTCAACTAGCTCTCCAATTCCAACGGTGGTATGTAGGAATATTCCTTTCCCCTTTTCCTCCTCCGCAAAGTACTCTAATTCTCAATCTTAGAATCAATAAGGTGAATCACAATAATAATTTCACTATCACATGGGTAACTTCACATTACAGAGAGAGAGTAGTCACACTAAATTAGTGAAAATAACATGAAAAATGGTGATCTTATTTCACGCATCTTCTCCTTTTATAACTGTACACAGTTTATATTAGAAAAAGCATCCATCTTGTTAATAAAATATCTACTTTTATAATTAAGAACGTAACTATTTTCTTATTACCATATTATTCTTAAAGAAAAACAATGGAATTTTCTTTATTTAAAATTCCATTCAATAATAACACCACAATCATAAGAATAATAATTTCATGATATTGATTAATAACAGTATATGAGAAAAATAATATTTATATAAATATTAACAACATTTTTTTATAATAACGACTCGTAATAGTAATAACATAATCTCTATCAAACGGCATGAGCTCAACTGGTTAAATGCCTCAACTTTCAAGGAAATCCAGGTTTGAATTTTGCCAGGCAATACATCTGGTTAAATTACCATGGTAACACAGTTACGATGTAATACCGGTTGGGACCATTTCAATCCCATATAACCAATTTATAAAAAGCAATAACATAATCTGTAGTTCAATAAAGATGCTTTAGAACTGAATTGAGAATATTATTTACTAATCTTCAAGCACAATTATCTGTTTACAGACCCAGGTGTTGTAGGTGAGTTGGAGAGGAGAGGGCAATCCTCCAAGGGAGGTCCCAGGTTCAAATCTCCACCCTACCAAAAAGCTGAATTGGGTATCCAAAATCCAATTGATAATGTTGGTGCGGGCAGGGTCGGGTGCGACTCCCGGGTGACTTTGACGGTGTAGAACCCCCTGTTTGTGGTCTCTCAGACCAAGGCGGCCCCGCAAGGGGTTTTTCGCTTTTAAAAAAAAAAATTATCTGTTTACCCTGATTTTCCAATAGTTTCACTTTTATTCCCTAATAATCATGTCACTCGTATTATTAAAATAATTTCAGCTCAACACTAAGATTAACAATGCATTATTTAAATCAATCCACATCGATTATCAACCATCCACACATTTCTCACCTAATCATGAGAATTAATAGTAGAAATCTCAATATAATAATAATGGTCATATAATGTATTAAAATTTACTAAATGAAAGTAAGATGTTTATTCAAGAGAGTAATCTAAAAAAATGTCTATTATCTACTCCAAGGCGGAGTCAAAAAGAGGGGCATGACAGAACAATCTTAATCAGCCTATTGTTTCATTCTATTCCTTAAACTTTCAAGGTTATATTTTAATGCTCATAGAATAGCTTGATATGACTCCTCAAAATTACAGTCACTTTAATCTGATTAAACAAGAAATCCTTAAGCTTTTTAAGGTCATAACTGTCTAATGCTGCGAAAGGGTTGTCTTAGCAAACACATGATAGTTATTGTTATACACAATGGAACCAAATAAAAAACATTTAGACCACTGGTGTTGTTTACTAGCAATAAATCGAAAAAATGATAAAAGCATACAAAGCATTTGTTAACAATTTTTGTCTAAACGTCTATTTGAGGATAGCGTGTCAATCTCAAGGTCTGCAAACTTCCTGTTTGTTTACATAATTCCGTCCAGAATTTAGAGGTAAACAGTGGGTTATGATCACTAATAATGATTCTTGGAAACCAATGAAGCTTACATATGTTTTTTTACATAAGCCTCCACTATTTCAGGTGTTGAACAAGTCCTTTCCATTCAAATAAAAGGAGTGAATTCAATAAGACAATCTGCTGTCACAAAAATCTGATCATAAGCACCATAAGTAGGTAAGCCATTGACAAAGCCATTAGGATTTCCTCCTATTTTATTAAGAAACATGAAAGTGTTGGGTTTACCCTGGATATTGAAAATTTGTCTTACTGCAGCTGAAGCTTTTGGTGTAAGTATTGAATATTTGTCTGTCCTTCATCTCCTTCTTTTGGGGCAACTACACCTTCCGTGAATTTAAAATCTATGGAGCATTATGGCAGTGTTATGGATTGGAAAGATGGACCTCAATAACAAAGTCAGTGGTTCAATTGTAGGTGAGTCCTTTCCACGGAGGGTAGTCAATTTCCTTTACCCACAACACCAACTGTTATTTGCAGTATCCAACTCTGGCTTTAAAAGTGAGAAGAGCTATTAAAGGGAACATTTCAGAAAGATATAACAGAACTGCATGCAAAAAAAATGGAAGCAAAAAAACTTTGAGTTTGCTGGTTAGGATTAGTTACAGCTACACTGCCTGAAAAAAATAAGAATTAAAAGAATATCAGAATCAAGTCTAACAGAAGATTCAAAGATTCAAGCTACTAAACACCTTTGGGACAAGAACGGGTTGGGCCTCCGACAGATTATACAAGGGTGAAGAATGGGCGGGCACCTGGTTACTTGATCATTCCACACGAACCTGTCTATGCATCCGCCAATGCAACGGCCATAAGTTTCATGTGTTGCCAGTATGAGGACAAAACAAAATGGAAGCAGAGGGTGGAGTAGATTTACGGTTAAAAGGGATGGAAGTCTATCTACTGTGTAACCCAAAGGTATGTATTGAAGGAATAGTTCCATCAAGTAGACAGATAGAGTACACCAGGTTCTCAAGCAAGCCACTAGCTCTGTCAAGATTTTCTTTTATTGCAACATGCACTTCATCATCGAGTTCCAACTGACACAATCATAACCTATAAAACATTTTTCAGTCAGTTTAGCCATGCCTAGAAAGTTGATGGAAGGTGAGATGGTTGATGTGTCAGGCACTGTAAGAACAGATGTCCCACAAGGACAATGAAAAGTTTCATACAAGAAAGACATCTTTCTGATGTCTGACAATTCCGAGTGGGACATTCCCAAAGCAAAATGATGGAAAAAATAATGCTTAATGTGAAAAAGCACATGCAACTAGTTGGAGAAAATAAGGAAAACAATTGAAAAAATAGAAAAGTGTATGCAAAATATAAAAAGAAAGTTCCATATAAGAATACCTTGGAAAAGTTATAATTAGCTTTGTCATGATTCTATATGTTGACGTATCCCCCACCAGTTGATCTATCCATCCATCCCTCAAGTGAATCATCCAACATGTGTATCATCCACAGTTGGATTGGATTGTATGGAGTGCAGTGAAATGGCAGCAAAGCCTATGTGATGTAGGGAAGAATATTGTATGGAGTTAGATGGCAGCAAATCTGCCATAATGGTTATTAGTTAAATGGAATAGTTGAGTGGTAAGGTTGCACCCAAATTGAGCATATGAATTGTATAGTGAAATATCTTGTAAGTTGTGTATGATCGAATTTACATGCTTCCGCACTTGTGAGATAATTTTTATGCTTCTGCAACATTGGATATAAGAGCAATTTGATTATCAGAGCATTTGGTCCTAAATTGGTATCAGAGCTAATGTTGAAGCTAGGATCCCTGAGTACTTATAGAGTTGCTTAGCGGGGGATGTTGAAGTCATGAGTAGCAGCACTCTTACACTCAAATCGCAAGCTGGTTCAAGATAGATCCAAAAGCTCAATGGCAGAGCAACCTCAACAGATGGAGGTCCTAGATTCGCGTACTAGCTGGTTCATATCGTTAACAAGTTATGAGAGCCGAAGTAATGAAATTGAAGAAGAGTGTTGAAGCAAGATGGCAGAGTTAAAGCTAAGAGTTCCAAGCTCTCATAGAGCAGCTTAAGGGGGATGTTGGAGCAATGAATAGCAGTGATCCTACATCCGAATAGTAGGCCGGTTCAACGAGGAGCCACAACCTCATTAGTAGAGCAAACTCAATGCATAGAGGTCCTAGATTCGAGTCCTAGCTGGTCCATATCTTTAAAAGGGTATGAGAGTTGAACTAGTGAAATTGAAGATAAGCAGTAGGAGTATCCCCAAAAGAGAAAGGGGAATGATGAGAATTGTTAGATGAAGCTTATGTGTGGTAGAAGCAAGGTCCAACATATGAGAGAAGAAAGATGATTTTGGTAGATAAACAACAAAGTGAACCTCGTAACCAGTGACCTACTCTATTACACCTTGTGGTTGCAATGACTAGTTATACATGCAGTCCCGTAAGATGAGAAGCTTACCATAAGGACACTTGTTGTTGAGTCATGGAATCACACCCATGTTGAAGAAGAAAAGAAAGCCTGCAGTTGGAAGTTTGAAGATCTGTGAATCTACATGGATAGCAGTAAAGGTGCATGTACAACATGTTGATAAGATAGACTTGTTCAAGAAATCAAAATTAAGACGTTAAGCATTATGGGGGGAATGTTGGAAAAAATAATGCTTAATGTGGAAAAGCACATGTAAAGAATTGGAGAAAATAAGAAAAACAATTGAAAAAATAGGAAAGTGTATGCAAAACTAAAAAATAAAGTTCTATATATAGAAAAGAATGACTTGGAAAAGTTATTATTAGCTTTGTCATGATTTTATATCTTGATGTATTCCCACCAGTTGATCTATCCATCCATCCCTTAGGAGGATCATCCAACATGTGTACCATCCACAGTTGGATTAGATTGTAGGGAGTGCAGTGAGATGGCAACGAAGCATATGTGATGTAGTGAAGAATATTTTATGGAGTTAGATGGCAGCAAATCTACCATAATGGTTATTAATTCAATGGAATAGTTGAGCAGTGCAGTTGCACCCAAATTGAGCATATGAATTGTATTGTGAAATATCTTGTATGTTGTATGAATAAATTTACATGCTTCTGCAGTTGTTATTTGATTGTCAAAGTATTCGATCTTGACAAACACCTTCAGCCTATTAAACTGATTTCAACCTCCCCTATGTTTTAGTTTCTAACTATCAAAAGCAACCGTGTCCATGCTAAATGATAACTGCTTTTGTTCCTGCTTCAGAGACATCACATATGATTATAAACGGTTTTGGTAGATTGGGAGTAGTTAGAACTAGATTATATGATAGTTCCTCTCTTAGTTTTTACTCATCACAAATTTCCTATTTGTCATTTTTAAATCCAAGCTTTATCTCTTTGCCAATGACATAAATAATACACTAAACAATACGGGTAATCTAGTTTGGTAACCCAAGCTTACATCATAGTATATCAATCTTATTTCAAGTGTACTCCAATCACTTAACTTTCCTATGAAATTTTATGACTATAATAAGGATAAATGCATCCTTATTTAATATTATTATTACAAATATTAATAAGAAAGACAGGCAGTTGATCATAACAAGGAAGAAAAGGTTACATGACACTTCATAGCTATATGTAAATAAAAATGTTTGATAAAAAATTATCAAAATAATAATAGATTCAGCCTGAAGCCATCACCAAAAACCTCTAGCTACAGCACTAGCCATCTAAACCCTTAATGCACAAAATCTGATAGGCTGTGTTATATTTTTCATAAACATAACAGTGTTTCAGGAAGACAGACATGGTTGAATCAGCATGTAATTCTATGATGCATCTGATAAAACCTAATCATGTTGGTTTGTTGTTGAAATATGCATTCTTTCAATAACAAGTCATTGTAGCTAGTATTATAGCAACTCAAATTATTTAATCTGTAATCACAGAATTAGAACAAGCACACCTCTCCTAGGAAATGTAGGAGAAAAGAGTGAAGGAATATTGTCAGTAATGGTAATAATGATGATATCATTGATGAGGGAGAAGATGGCATTGTTGATAAAAAATATGATAAATAACTACCTTAACTGGATAAAATCACTTAAGCTGGTTAGCACACAAAGGGAATAATGTAGAAGATGCTCGGCATAGAAAGCTGTCATGATGAATTCATGGAACTCAGCAAAATTCCCTCTCTACTGAGTAATAGCTGATTAATGGCACCTGTGTTTTTAGATTTGCTAGAGGTAACAAGCAAGAATTATTTTTCCAATAAAGGAAAAAGTCTCTCGGTTATTTTCCCACATAACTAGCTAACATTGTGACTGCTATGTATAAATATAAAGGAAGGCACTATACCAATATGCAGCAATGATACATTTCTTATTATTATCATCAGTTTTTGACAATTGTCCTTTTCTTGTAGAAGTGTTCATCTTATAGTTTTGCATCAAGAAGATGTAAAAAAACAGAAATAATATTTTCATGTTAAGGTGGGTGTAAGAGGCATAACACTGAACACCTACTTATTGAATATAAGAGGTTATTAACATATACTTCATTTTATTTCTAGAAGCAACTTTTTAATAGGCCTTTTGTGTGGTGCTCTTCTTTCTAGCATATAGGAAAAGCTTTGCATAAAACATGAAGCTTCAAACTGTGATTACAGTGTGCTATAAGGATGATGTTGATTATATATGTCAAGAAAAAGCTCTTAGTCCATGCAAATCCTCTAGAATCTTATTGCATTTTAATTTTAAAAAATATCCCAAAGGATCTTTGACAAATATCTTAGTTGAGAACATTGACTAATAACTTTCATGGAGGTCTTCTTATCCAAGAAAATATAAAATTAAGACATTATAACTATGAAATCATAATAACCAAAGAATTTTGAGGAATATACCTGCATAGTGAACCACCAATGTAGGACTGCTTCCGTCCTTGGGTGCCCTTCCAACATTTCCTGAAGTAATCCTAATACAAGAATTTTCTACTTCTAAATTCAGCTGCCCAGCTTGTAGCCTGACAGGAATCACCACTGATGCACCAGGCTGTAAAGGAAGTGCTGATTGCAACACTTCATGTCCAATAGAGATCACATTTTCTTGTTGCTTCCCAGAAAGTGAAATATTTGCCTCCACTACAGGAACAGAACCAGCATTAGCAAGACTTATCTGGATATCTCGGATTTCCCCTTCATATAAAACTGTTGAGACATCTCCTCCAACCACATGAGGAATCAAGAGAGGTAATGATGGAACTACTGCTATATTTGGATTGGGTACATTCCTTATCTTGTGCAATTCAGAACATCGAAAAGGATCAGCCAAGATAAGACCCTGTGCAGCTCCAAGCAAAAGGTCATCAACGTCTCTAAAAAGATGTTCCGTAGTTACACCAAAACAACGAACAATGCAGCCTTCAACTGTCAACGGACCAACAGAAGTTGGAATTCCAGACAATGATATTATCTGAGAAGTGTTTGGTGGAAGAATGACACTTGTAGGAAAGGCCTTAAAGATATCTGAAGGCAAAGAAAGATATATACTCTCAACCAATAACTCAAAGGTACATGGATTTGCTAGCTCTACCAATACTTGAACAGGTTCGCCAACTATCCAGAAAATTTCCTGCTTCTTGTCATCACTTGACTCTCCTTTGCCAAAAGGTGTATAAATAAATGGCCCTGTGGGCGCAGACCCTGACCACCAGTCTTTCTTTCCTGGACTGCGCTTAACAATCTCCATTTGAGAAGGAAGGGAAGGGATTGAATGTAACCTACATTGTTAAAATGTTGACAAGAAATAATCAGGGCATGTAAAACTCATAATCAACACCCCACCACTATAATTGTGTCCTAGATAACATTAGATGGGCAAAGACCTTTTAACATCCTTGATGGAAGCTTTACTGTTGGATCCTGAAGACTTTGTCTGTTACTCAAAATCACTTACCATGTAATTTAAATAATCAAATTATTTTTATAAGAGTTATGGAAGGGTTTGTAGAAAATAAGGCCAGTTATCAAATTAAGTAGTACCAAGAAGAAAATTTGCACATAATCATAATGAACATGATATTCTATCAGAAGAAAAAAATTACTAATAGGAAAGCCGTTTATGAATGGCAACTATTAAAGCATAAAAGCATCATAAAATCTAGAAAGATAAAAGGTTGTTATCAATTATGTGATACCAAGATGGAGAGATAACTGTTAATAGTGAGCATAAAGGCTGTTATCAGTTATGTGATACCAAGATAAAGGGTTATAAACAACAACTGTCAATATGCCATTCTACACGACAATGCAATTGATACAAAATATTTTCATAAATATCAAAAAACAGCTGAGGTAGATTTAGACAACATTAATTAATTATTAATTTGGCTGTTTGTATGACTTTTGGAGAAGTGGGCCATATAAATATGTGACATAAAATTTGCAAAGGGTGAATCACACTGCAACTATTACCTCGTTAAGGGTTACTTGTACAAATATGATGAAATAGACAATAGTCAATCAATAGGCAAAATGAGTCAATCATGAATTTTGGAGATGTTCTAGGGCTAGGACCCTATGAACATGCTTTCAGGGTAATTTTCACATTTTTCCTACTCCTGCCTCATAGCACAGTCCCCTTCTAGGATATTTGTGGAATGGTTAGAAAAAGCTATAATATCTTCCTTAGATTCCCATGCAAGGCAAAATATAATGCAACATTTCCAGAAGACAGCTTCACAACTTAGCTTAGCGGATCTAGAGCATTTCAAGCAAGATTTAGCCTTGTCTGTAGAAGTTTGCATCTTTACAATGAGATGATAAATCCTTACCCATTAGTGCTCAGGCCTAAGCGCTTTCTCTCCTTGCTTCTACAGGTAAGGAGTTTACTTGTAATGATTTTGATCAGCTGTTGCGATTTTCTTGGTTTCATGGCATAATATATAATGCATTCCGTTACACAAAAAGAGAACTATTAATCAATCAACGCCTTAAATGTAGAATGTGGCTACCCTTTGCTCAATGCGAGGGTGATCTCTCCTTCTCTACTATGATGAAATAGTTGGTAAAAACACTTAATAGAGATATGAAAAAATGTATTCTCACCTCAAACTGCCAAAGTAGATATTATGCAAAAGAGAATGATCTATGTCCTCATGATCGTATTGCTATTCACTTCAACAATATATTGTATTACTTGCATGGCTATTCACTTCAACAATCAATGAGTGATTCCCATTACTTATCTTTCAAATTCACATACGCAAGTATAATTAGATAAGTAAAACACAGAATTGATCACAATAAATAAACCCAAATAAAATTAACAAGAAATAAAGTGTATGACCACAGAATTTGATGGGCAGCTAAACCAATTACATTAATACACCATCAGATATTTAAATACATGACAATAGGTTATAACTGTACAGGATGGTTATAACCATATTTAAAATTAAGCTAGTAGGGTTTGAAGCTAGGCAGCAGCGGCGGCTTTGGAAGGTTTTTAATTCACAATTAAGTCCAGCGGTGGTGGCTTTCGAGGGTTTGAAGCTAGGCGGTGGCTTTGGATGGTTTTTAATTCACAGTTAAGTCCAACAGGGGTGGCTTTCAAGGGTTTGAAGCTAGGCGGCGGTAGCGGCTTTGCAAGGTTTTTAATTAATAGCTAAGTCCGAGGGTGGTGGCTATTGAGGGTTTGAAGCCAGGCAACGACAGCGGCTTTGGAGGGTTTTTAATTCACAGCTAAGTCAGGCGGCGGTGGCTCTAGAGGTGTTTGAAGTTAGGCGACAACAGCTCTTGAGGGTTTTTAATGCATAGTTAAGTTTGGCGGTGGTGGCTTTCTAGGGTTTGAAGCTAGCGACAGCAGCTTTGGAGGGTTTTTAATTCACAACTTAGTCCGGTTGCGGTAGCCTTCGAGGGTTTGAATCCAGGAGGCGGCAGCGGCTTTGGAGGGTGTTTAATTCATAGCTGAGTCAAGCGGGGGTGGCTCTGGATGGTTTGAAGCTAGGCGGCAGCGGCTCTGGAGGGTTTTTAATTCACAACTAAGTCCGACAACGGTGGATTTCAAGGGTTTGAAGCCAGGCGGCGACAACTTTGAAGGGTTAAATAATAATGTTATAATTGTCAAAGGTGCGTGGATTGGAGGTACAAGGGTGTAATGGAGGAGCGAGAGCTGGATTTTGAATGGTGGCGATCAGGGTGGGAAAGGGTGGGAGTGGGAGACTTTGAATTTGGTTAGCGCATGTTTGCGGAAGGGTGATGGGAGCTCTCGGAAGATGTGGAGGTGGCGGCTAGATTTGATGCGAATGTGGCAGTTCTGGGTCGGCCAGATGGTATGTCTGCAAGAGGCCTCGATATTGGCTTCACGGGTCCTTCGAGAAGCCATGGGCCATCAAACAGTAAGCTAGAGGTTGGGTCCCCTTCTCATGGCCTATAGTTTTCCCCTAAAAACTCAAGCCTTGGTATATCGTATGTTGCGGTGACGTTTAAAGGTGTGATGGAGACCTTCTCCAAACCTATTTGCAATATATCCTCTATGGGAAATGCCATTAGCATCCCAAGAGAATTGGTTAGGTTCACCATCGATGATGGTGGTTGTGACCTTGTGGGAAAGTTCCAGGGGGCGAGGCCAGACCTGGATTCAATTCGAAGATGGGCGCTAGCGAAGTGGAAACCTTTGGGCTCCATGGAAATTGTAGCAGCCCCTAAAGCCTTTTTTTATATCAGATTAAACTGCATGGAAGATGCAAACCGTATCCTAGGGGGAGGCCCCTGGTTCTATCGCAAAAGAGGTCTGTTTTGTGGAAGTTGGAACCTGATTTCAATCCTCATACGCAAAGGGTTAACTTTGTGCCTCTTTGGGTTCGTCTCCTTGCCCTCCCTTACTATATTTGGCATGAATATGTGTTGAGAGGTGTGGCCAAGGCTATGGGGGATCTCCTTCTTATCGATTCGGTAACCAAAGCCAAATCAAGAATGGTGTACGCAAGAATGTGTGTCATGGCAAATCCGAATGCGGATCTTCCCTCTTTTATCAAGCTTATCTCATTCTTGGGTACTTGGGACCAGCCCATTATTTATGAAAATAGGCCGACCCGGTACTCTGGTTGTGGAAAATTGGGTCACCAGGTGAACCAATGTCCCCTCAAGGCACAGGCAGAGAAGGAAAAGAGACCTGGCCCCCATGTTTGAAAAAGGCAAGGCCCAATCTCTCCTCCCTTTCAAAATGGATCCAGAAGGAGAACTCGGGCCAAGTTCCCTCGAAGGATTTGGGTGGTAATTCCCCAAAGGTGGGGAAAGGAGAAGCTCAGCCCAAGATGGATGAGGTCCAGAAGCTGAAGGCTCTGGCGGAGGAGATTTCGCAACCCTTAAAATTGACACTAGCCAACCTAGTGATGATTGAGAAGGCGTCTAAGGAGAAGAACGTAGCCTCGAAGCTTGGTGTTACTGAGGTATGTCAATCGAATATCATTTTTGAAACCATTGTTTCTAAGGCTCTTCTTCATAATTCCTTTTATGGGCTTTGTATTGGTTTTGCTCTTGAGGAGCCTATGATTCAGTTGGCGACCCCTGAGGTAGGGTCTCCGATTAGCTCCCCAAAGACCTATCTGGAGAAAGGTTCTCCAGGTCCTAAAACCCGGAGACAAAGGAAGGGCAATGTGGATGTGGATGTTGAGAAGAAGTTAGGAAATCCCCCTAACAAGTCTGTGAGTAAGAGGGAAACGGATTCTGAGATCGCAAATGGATCTCAAGCTCTGCTCAAACTTGAAAAAAGGAAGGCTATAGGAGTAATACAGCTAAAGCTGGAATCTTTCCGCTAAAGTAACCATGGGGTGTCTGGGGGAAAGAAATCTAATTCCAAATCTCGTAAATGAAGTGCCTCTCTTGGAATGTTAAGGGCCTGAATGGGCTTTCTAAACAACGGGTGGTCGCTTCCCTACATAAAGAAATTTTGCTTGATATTTTTTTCTTGCAAGAAACCAAGTTGGATGGTCAGGATATAAAAGTTGTTAGAAGAAGAATTTGGAAAGAAGCCCATTTTTTTGCAAGCCCAGCCAATGGTTCCTCTAGGGGACTCCTTTGTCTTTGGGATGCCAACAAGTTTGAGGGCTCTATAATTTCTTCCTAAGATAGGATTATTAATATTCTCTTCTGCACCAGAGAAAATAATAAAAGGTGGGTTATGACTAACGTATATGCGCCAAACTTTAGGCCTAGTAGAAACTTGTTGTGGCAAACTCTAAGTTCCATGAGAAGGAATTTTGCTCAAGAATCCTAGTGCCTAGCAAGGGATTTTAATTCCCCTCTATTTTTTCAAATAAAAAAGGAGGGAACCCCCCAATTTCGAAAAGCATGGAAGAGTTTATAGATTTTGTGAATGGCAATGAGCTATTGAATGTTGAATTCTAGGGTTCAAGGTATACTTGGAGCAACAGGAGAGTGGGTAACCAACTCATCCAAATCAGGTTGGACAAGGTTCTTGTCTCCAAGGAGTGCCTTCCGTTGTTTGGGAATCTATCTCTCTATTCTTTGCCCAGAATTGGCTCCGACCATAACCCCTTATGTTTTGAAGTGAACCAGGAAGAAACCAGATTCCCCAAGCCATTTAAGTTTGAGGCAATATGGTGCCTTCATCCTCAATTGGAAGCTGAAATAAAAAACTGGTGGTCAACAAGGGTCCAAGGCTCTGGCCTTTCCAAAATTGCAGCGAAGCTTAGAGTTGTTAAAAGCGGCCTTAAAAAATGGAATAAAAGGGTTTTGGGGAATATTTTGCAAAAGAAGAAGACCTAAAAAGTCAACTGAAAGCTATTGAATCTGAGATAGAACTTGGAAATCAATCTCAAGAGATTAGATACAGAGAAAAGGAGGTGTTGGCCAAATTTCATAACACTATTGCCAAGGAAGAAATTTTGTGGAAACAAAAATCTAGGGCGCTTTGGCTAAAGGAGGGAGATAAAAATTCCAAGTCTTTTCACATCACAGCCTTGAACCACAGAAGCGCCACCATGATTAGAGAAATTCGAAAAGTTGATGGATCCAATGCTACTCACATTAAGGATATATAAGCTGAGGCTGTGGATTTTTTCAAAAATCTCATCAAGGTGGAAGAGGTTTGTAATGAGGAAGCCCAAAATAAGTTGCTTGGTAGTATTCCCAGCCTTGTCACGGCTGATATGAACCAAGCCCTTGTCTCTCCCTTCAACGATGAGGAAGTCAAAGCTGCTATCTTTGCAATGGAAGGAATGAAGGCTTCGGGTCCTAATGGTTTCCCCTCCCACCTCTTTTTCCAGAAGTATTGACATATTGTGGGGAAGGATATTGTTGATGCCCTTCGAGAGGTCCAAACCACCAATCATATCCCGTTCGGAGTGAATTCTACTTTTTAACTCTGATCCCCAATATTGTTGGTGCAAAGGACTTTGGTGCCTTTAGACCCATCAACTTATGTAACATTGTTAACAGATTAAAACCTTTTCTTCCAGCCTTGATTGATTCAGCCCAAAGTGGATTCGTGCCAGGGAAACAGATCCTGGATAGTATCACAGCTGTCCATAAAATCCTTCATTCAGCTGATAAAAGTGGTAGAGTTGGTCTCCTCCTCAAATTAGACATGAACAAGGCTTATGACAGGGTTTCTAAGAGTTTTTGTTAAAGGTTTTGGGAAAATTAGGTTTTGTCCAAAGTTGGATAAAGCTTGTCCATGCTTGTATCTCTTCTGCCAAGTTTTCGGTCTTAATAAATGGGTCCCCAGCAGGTTAATTTTCAAGTCCGAGAGGCATTGCCAGGGGACCCCTTGTCCCCTTACCTTTATATCTTAGTGACGGAAGCTCCAGGTAGGGCTATCAAGTTATAACCCTTTATGGAAGGTATAAAACCCGCTTTGTCGGTGGATCCTATTTCTCATCACCAATTTGCAAATGATGTTCTGCTCTCCCTCCTTGCTTCAATTCCCCAAGTAAGGGTGCTAAAAGGAATCTTGGAGGCATTTGAAATTGCATTTGGGCAAAAGATAAATTATATAAAAAGGAAAATATTCTTTCTGAATATCCCCTTAGCAAGGCAGAGGATAATTGCTCGCATCTTGGGTTGTGAGGTGGCTGCCCTCCCGTCTCTTTACCTTATAATGCCTTTGTTTAAAGGCAAGATCCGGGATTTTCTTTGGGAACCTATGGTGGAAAGATTGCAGAGGAAGTTGGTTGGGTGGAAAGGATCCCTCCTCAGTCAAGCCGGAAAGGCTACCCGGGTGAAGTATACTCTTCAAAGCATTCCAACCTTCTTCTTATCTATATTCAGAATTCCTAACAAGATTTTATCGAAGATTGAAATATTCAAAAGTCATTTTTTCGGTCCAGTTCTGATGAGAAGAAAAAATTTCACTTGGTTGGGAGCAAGTCTGCAAACCTAAAAAGGATGGTGACTTAGGTCTCCGTAACATCAGGCAAATGAATAAGGCTCTAGTTGCAAAACAGGAATGGAAGTTGGAAAATCAAACTGAAACTAGCTAGGTCAACATTGTGTCGGCCAAATACTTGAGACGAGAATTTTTTGCTTGCTGATCCTCTACCGACTTCTGGTTCAGCCTTTTGGTTGAGTTTGCAAAAGTCAAGGGCGCTAGTCTCCAAAGGTTGTAGGTGGAGGTTGGGTGATGGACTCAAGATTGATTTTTGGAAAGATATTTGGCTGATGGACCAACCCCTTGTGCAGATTCCAAATTTGGCATGTTTGGAGCCTAGGACCAGATTGGTCTTTGGGTCTAAGGTGGATGACTTTATCGAGGTGGTTAATGGGTTGAAGGTTTGGAAATCATTAGACCAGTCTATTCTCAACAATGCTGAACTTGAAGCTTGGATTCTAATTGCTAATAAGTTGAAGTTTCAGGTCATTAAACAGAGAAATGAAGAGGATGAGATCTTCTAGGCAGGGGAAAATAACGAATCCTTTTCAGTCAAGTCTGTCTACAATCTGCTGGTTGTCAGGACTCCTCCATGGGTCCCACCTTTCAAAGTATGGGTTAAGGGTCTAACACCAAAGGTGGTTATCTTTTTCTAGTTGGCAACTCAGAATAAGATTTTGACCATTGAAAATCTTAAAAAAAGAGGTTGGTCGATGTCGAACAAATGTTGCCTTTGTGGTGCTAATGAGGAACAGACAAGCCATTTATTCTTTCAATGCTCGTTCTCTGAGGAAGTTCTTAACTCTGTTTTTAATGAGGAACAGACAAGCCATTTATTCTTTCAATGCTTGTTGATGTTTGCACTCAATGGTCGTCTCCTTTTTACTCTCCAAGGCTGAAATGTTTTTGGAACTTTTGTTTGCCGCATCTTTTCTGGTGGGTGTGGAAGGAGAGGAATAGTAGAATTTTTAAAAACTTCAAAAGAGATCTTGCCTCTGTTTGTGCCAATCCACCCTGGAGAATGTGTCCTCTTTGGCTTTGGAGGAGGGCAGATTTGAGGAGGCTGAGCTCGAAAGGAAAATTGGCTTTCAACAGAGTAATAGGGTTGTTGGTCTTCTTGGTCCTAATCCCTCGGCCCTTGTGAGGTG
Source organism: Wollemia nobilis (assembly GCA_028583015.1). NCBI lineage: Eukaryota > Viridiplantae > Streptophyta > Pinopsida > Araucariales > Araucariaceae > Wollemia > Wollemia nobilis. The sequence goes on from JAQPPZ010016881.1 coordinate 14,969,884, forward strand.
GGAACCTCCTTCTTCGGGTTGGGTTAAATTGAACTTTGATGGAGCTTCAAAGGGTAATCCCGGTAATGCTGGTGTTGGTGGGGTGCTTAGGGATGACAAAGGTGGGCTTCTGCTAGCGTATGCCGAATTCTTAGATATCCAGACTTGCCATGTTGCGGAGGCCAAAGCCCTTTCCCAAGGTCTCCTACTTGTGGAGAAGATGGGGTACCAAAAAGTTTGCATTGAAGGAGACTCGCTTAATATTATAAACTTGGTCAAAGGTGATTCAATCCCCTATTGGAATATTGAGGTTGTGATTATGGAATCTAAGCAAATTCTTCAAGCTAGAGAGGATAGGGAGATAAAGCATATCTTCAGAGAAGGAAACTACCACGCTGACTTTATGGCAAACCTAGGTATAAGTCTCAATGGTCTGTCTGTTTGGAGAGACAATTTTCCCGAAGGCCTTCTTCAATTGGATTTAGCGATGCATGCTTCTTAATGCTCTGTAAGATTTTACTATTTATGAAGAAAGGTTTTGTGCACAACCGTGTGGGAGTGTTGGTTGGTTGGGGGGCTCACCAATGCTGTTCTAATTTTGTTTCTTGTATCAAGTTGTAGCTGGTTCACTTGGTGATGGGTGGCCAGTTGTAGTGCTTTATAGTCGTTCTTGTCCTTGTATTGTTGGTCTTAGTCCAAGTTTTGTGGGGCTTCTCCTATTGTAAAAGGTTTGAGGACCATTTCAAAACCCCTTCTATATCTAATAAAAAAAAATATACTAACCTTCTAACTACTACACCCGCTCCAGCTGCAACATAATAATTAATAAGAAAAATACAATAATGTAATAAATGCCTAACATCCGCCCTTATTACATTATTTGGTATACGAAGAGAACTACGAAACAATTGATAATTTGACACACGCAAGTGCCCTTGTAAAATGTCCACAAGTTGTTCTTCGGTGGGAATATACCGGAGCTAAATCTGGTTATTCTAAACTTGTTCTCGAATGAAATGACACTGAACTTCAATGTGCTTTGTTCTTTCATGAAAAACTGGATTCTTGACCAACTTCAAAACACCCTGATTGTCGCAATGCAATACTGTCGGTTGATTTTCAGGAACACCCATATTTGACAATATGCAACATAACCACACAACTCTTGCAAAACGATACTTTGCCTCCATGGATGATAATGCCATTGTCTGTTGTATCTTGTTGTGCCACAAGACAAGTCCAAATCCTAGATGAAATACATATCCAGATGTTGACCTCCTGTCATCTATAGATCCAAGTTTGAGCCCATGTATCCTTACAAGAAAAATTTATCATTCTTCTTATACTCCAAGCCATACTCTACTATACCATGGACAAAGTAAAACCCTCTTTGTTGTGTTCCAATGACTCTCCTTAGGATCCTGCACAAATCGCAAAAGATAGCTCATAGCAAAGTTGATATACCACGCTTTGGGAGCCTGCTTCAATGCATACAATGAGTTGATCAATCTGTAGACGTTTTGATGTTGCCTGTCAACAACAAAGCTTTCACGTTGTGGCATATAAACCTCTACTTTCAAATTACCATTAAGGAAGGCACTCTTAAAATCCATCTGTTAAAGTTTCCAACCGAACTGTGTTGCCAATGCACAAATTACACAGATGGTCTTAATCTTTGTTGTGGAAGCGAATGTCTCTTCATAATCTATTCCTTCCTTCCGTGCATAGCCCTTTGTAACGAGTCGTGTCTTGTACTTGTCAATGGATCCATCTGCTTTGTATTTGATTTTGAATACCCACTTACAGCCTATGGGCTTCTTTCCTTTTGGTAGATCTTTCTTCATCAAAGATTCATGCTCTGCATCCATAGCTCCCCCACTGTGGTAAGCTAAGTGCTTCCTTCACCAATTCTAGTTCTAAATTCTCCATCACTAAAGTCATCAAGGCCGGATTTACTTCCTGAGGTGTACTACTCCGAGTACGTGGTCGTGTGGAAGTGATGTCAAGAGTTGCATCAAGTTTAGCATCTCTAATGGTACTAGTGAGCCATTTTGGAGTCTTTCTCTATTGTGGAGTTGTAGGCACAACATCTTCCTGTTCACCAACTGCTACAGGTTCATCGACAACTTCTTGAACTTCTTCATAAACTTCCTCATCTAACTCCATATCATCACTTATGCTCACAATTGGAGATGTGGCAGTCGTAGACTCATTAGAATCCTTAGTATTTGACTGTCTCAAGCTTCATCAAACACCACATCTCTACTTATATGCAATTTCTTGGTGACTGGATCCATCAGTCAATAAGCTTTTGACTCGTCATCATACCCAAGAAATATGAATGGCAAGGTCTTAGCATCCCACTTGGTCCTCTGCCACTTTGGCACATGCATGTGTGCCTTACTTCCAAAAGATATGTGCAAGTGAAGGCTTCTGCCTAGACCAAGCTTCTTCAAGCATAACTCCTTTAAGTGCCTTTGTGGGAGCTCAATTCAGAAGATACATTTCAATGGCAACAACTTCAGCCCAATACTGCTGCTCCAAATTTTCTCCTATGAACATGTAGCAAACCATTTTTATAATGGAACAGTTCCTCCTTTTGGCAACCCCATTCTACTGTGGAGTGTATGCTACAGTGAGTTGACTCTTGATCCTATTTTGCTTGAGAAATTTAGAAAAATCATTAGATGTATATTCCCCCCTCGATTCTAGCGAAGAACTTGAATGGAACGCTCAGTTTCTATCTCTACACACTTCTTGATTTTCTAGAAATACTTGAGCGCTCGTAACTTCAAAGTCAATAAATACACCCACATCTTGCATGAGTAGTCATCCACAAACAATTGAAAGCACTTAAATCCACCAAAACTGGCAATCATGGGTCCACATAGATGGGTGTGAATCACATCCAATTGTAATTTTGCTTTGTGAGTGCTCAACTCAAAAGGTACTCGATGTTGCTTCCCTACCAAACAACCCAAGCATACTGGCAATGTTGGTGAAAGGCTAGGCAGACCTAACACCATTTGATGCTTACTCAAAGTGAAGTAAATATCCTAAACTTAGATGACCATATCACCGATGCCATAGGCAGGTAGCTTCTATTACTTCAGTTGATAGTGTGACATTAGGAGATGATATGACATTGAGTGCAAACAAGCCATTCTTGTATGAACCAGTTGCCACAATCTTGTCATTTCTCTTGATAAAACACTTCTTGTTACCATCAACAACGTGAAATTCCACCACCACATTTAGATCTCGTTAGGAATTCTATTACATTACTCTAGACAAGAGCATTGTTTGTATCTATCTCATCGTTTGTAACGATCATTGATCATAATAATAGAGCATGTAGTAAATAGCCTCTTGCATCAATGAATGAATAATCTAAGTTTTTCCGTCAATGGTATTAGAGCAGGTTGGCGCTATCCCCGAGGCTTATTTGGCAGTATAGGTTTCATTGGTTGTGCCTCTCCTTGGCTTGGATCTTCTTTTGATGGCAGGATCCTTGAAGGTATTTTTTGTGCTGGTTTTTTGTCCTATATATGCTATCTTCTCTCTATCGGATGTAAAAGGTTTGGGGAACCTTTCAAAACCCCTTCTACCAAATCAAAAAAAGTATTAGAGCAGGTTGTTGGCTATAAGGGAGTATCCTCTTACCCAAGGTCAATATTGATTCAAAAGGGTAATGAGAAACCTTTTGTTAGTACAAATCTGAGCAACCACCAAGAGAGCGTGTGAGGTCTAATAGGAGGGACAATAGTTGCAACCCGACAACATGCCCTTACATTTGTTTGATGAGTGCAAGTTTTGAATATTGTGTCGAGATCCTATGTCTCCATTTTGCATGGTCTTCTTCAAGTGAGGCAGAGCGTCCGAAGTCCAACTCTCGACCTCAGATCTGAAAGAGGTCTATGATACCGAGTAGTTCTAAGGTGAAAAGAATGAGAAAGGTCCAAGTGGACGAAGAAGCGACAAATATCCGCCTACTGCTAAGGTCAGTAAACAAAGGTGAAAGCTCGACTACTTCCATTAATCTGATCTATCGAAGTCGGACGTGATAGGGTGGTCGACAATCTTTGTTGCTAGAAAAACACCCCGCTTAGATCCATGAATGTAGGAGTGCTAGCAGATCCAACACTCGACGTTTAGATCGAGCAAACAAAAAGGGAAAGAGAAACTCCCCTAGATTGGTGATGCCCCGCCAGTCAGTGTCCATTTAGCCCGTCATACGAAGTTGACCATGCACCAACTAATTTGATAAATACATCGACCAGTTGGCTAAGTTGACAAAGTTGGGGGGGGAACTTTCGATGCAAGTCGAACACACAACAACATCGCATAGTCGCATTGCGGTCAAAACGAAGCGAGAAAGACGACGCAACAAACATCTGAAGAACAAAAAATAAAAATAAAAAACATCACGCGCGTGGAGTTGAGTGGTGTGCAACCATCACATGTTGAAGTGTGTTGACTGAAACAAAACCAGCATTTCCCCTCCTCTCTTTGACGAACACTTATCGCTAACAAACATCAAATCGTGGTTTGCCGATAGGGAATCCTAAGAAGATTCAAACCTTGGACATGGTGACGACTTGGTCCCGTACTACCTACAAAAGTCCAAGTGGTGCACCAGATTGAAGGTCACAGGTTTATGACCTGCATAAGCCCACGTCACAGCCTGAGAAACACCCACATCCTCCACACATCTAGGAGCCACACACAGACAAATTGCTTTGAGGCATATCATTAAGCCCAAAAGTCAAAAACGTTCTAGAGGGTGTTGTCGTAGCCAAGGCCGAATACCAAGAAGTCAAAGGGGCTTCTGACAACGAGCACGTTCACTGACGATTCCACAACAAAATAGGCGCGAGATCGCGGAACACAAGAAGACATTATAAGACGTTTCCAAATCCCCAAGTCTCTGGACGGGGTTGAAGCATTGAGTTGCCCATTAGTGGATCGATGCGGATCTGCCTCAAACAAAAATGGCAAATAGATTTGATAGGCAGGAGAAAATTGTCGACGACGTATCCGTGGCCTCCACAAACACCACCTCCTCCTCAACAATTGTCTTGGCCAGGTCACATTTGACAAAGGCTTCGTTGTTTTTAACACAGGCGACAAGAGTGAGGCAATAAGACCCGCATTGCATCTCAAACGAGGAATACCATCAACGCATGGATGCAAGCAAGCGGACTTGCAGGTGCAAAGGACAGGGTGAGTGGACTCACACTCAAACACAGCACGTTGGAGTGCGGCACATAAGAAGTAGACCGCATAAGAAGGGCTTTAAACTCGAACGCTTGAAGCTAATACACCGTGTGCAATCACAAATTGAACACGCAATTGCAAGCAATGATTAATGCAACCATTGGCGGCTTCGTCGTCCTAGGAGGCATTTTCTGAAGCAGGTCGGGCAAACATTGGGGTTAGTAGCGAACCCCGAGTGAGCCAAATGCATGTGGGAAAATTGCTTGGGAGATCCTGTGTTAGAATCCGAGAGGTGCAAGAAGCCTACCTAGCAAATCCATGTCAAAAGAGGACATGGGGCAATTAAACAGGCACTAATTTCCTCGTGCCACATGGCAATTTAGGGGTGTTACAAAAGTTGTTTGCATCGGTGAAGCCGAAGCTTACCGCAAGCCTGTTCGGTGTTTGCTAGTGGACCTGCCAAGGGATCAGAAAAACCTTGCTGGCACATGTGGAAGAGGGCCACGTGGTAGATCACAAGCCCATCTGAGACCCCTACTCACACCCCACGTGGAGCAACAGAATAGTGGATCTGAGAAGAACATGCGCCATGAGCACTCCTTGAGTGCACAATCGTGATAGAAGGCAAGTATTTAAAAATCAAAGACCTTATTCATTCCTAGCAATAAGCGGTGCCAGGACGGTTAGCACGTGGGAGATAGGTTTTTGCGGCCGACCAAACCCAAGTTCAAACCCTATCGGCTCCTCTTTTTGCTTTAAAATTTTAGGCATATTTGGAAAAAAAAAAAAAGGAAAGAAGACCTTAGCCAAGGGGTGGAGGATATTTCTTTAAAAAAAAAACCTTAGTAACTATAAAGTGCAAAGGAAATTATTAAAAGGGACAATATATAGTTTTCTATGTAAATTTTTAACTATAGAACATCAATTTTTTAAAACCCTTTCAAAAGCATACACTTTATTTTTTAAAGGAATTAGGAGGTATAAGGTTGTACAAGTAGAACTTTTGCATTCTTTTGCATTATAAAAGGTGATTTGATATAAGGGTAGTAAAGTTATATTTGCAAAGATCCAAACCTCTATCTTGAGAATTTACACAAAGATTTGTGATTGTAAAAGGTGCAATATTGGCGTTGTCTGACACCACATTTTTTCCTATCTCATCTTAAAATCCCCAACGGGAAAGGTAAGAGAAACCACGCCAAGAATCCGTCAGAAGTTCACAAATGTGTCACACCAGATAAGGGTCTTAAAAGGTCTTTATTTTCCAAAAGGTAATGATCTTTATGAAGATGGACAATTAGTCACACTATGGAGTTGTCTGCAAACAATCAAAGATATTGATGTTTGCAAAGATCTTCTTACAACTGGTGTTATAATCCCTATAGATGTTGCAAGCACAGTATACATGGTGTTAATCGTACTTGACATCTATAAGCGTAAAAAGAGAGAAAATAAAGGAGTAGTTGAAGGTCAAGCCCATGGTGGCAAATGCTTGTTGTGACACAAGCAACCTCAAGCACTTAATGACAAATGTCTATTGTGACATAAATGATCTTTATCACAAAGACAGATTTAGTTTGTGATACTAATGGCTTGAATGCTATTGATGATAATGGTAAAGACCAATCTTGAAGAACAAGAACTTGGGTGCTTTGAAAAGCACACCAAAGGAATTGGCTCCAAGCTAATGAAACAAATAGGTTATAAAGGCACAAGATTGGGCAAATATGGGCAAGGCATAAGAGGGCCCATAATACCAAATTTAAATCCAAATAATGCAGGCCTTGGTTATGATGATCAAACCAAAAAAAGTGTGATCAAGTTTGTGCAAAGCGAAACCTATGAAACCCCTTAGAATAAACTTTTGCAGTCATTGTGGAAGATTCGGACATGTGACAACTAGGTGTTGGAATTTGCATCCTTGTAAGATTTGTAGAGGTCATAATCACTCTCAGACATATTGTTGGTACAAAGAGAAAATAACCAACAAGATCCATGTTGATTGTGGATGGATGGATGTCACACAATGGGACAAAATGTTGAATGGTTTCTACAAAACAAGGTTTTTTTCTCCAAACAAGGCATTGATAAATCTCAGATTTCCCATGGAGCAATGTACTCTTGGGATTCTCCAGAGACAGACCCAGAGGCAGCAGACCCAACGGCACACCCAAAAGCAGCCCGAGAGGTAGACCCGGAGGCAGTAAACCTAAAGCCAGCCCAAGAGGCAGACCCGAAGGTGTTTACCCAAGAGGCAAGAGCCAAATCCAAGAGCCAAAACCAAATTTAAGAACCAGAGCCAGAGCCAAATCCAAAGCCAAAGCCAAAGCCAAAACCAGAGTTAAGAACCAGAGCCAGAGCCAGAGCCAGATCCAAAGCCAAATCCAATGTTAGAGCCAAGCACCAAAGACAGATCCAAAATCCAAAGCCAAAACCAATGTTAGAGCCAAGTGCCAGAGCCAGATCCAAAAGCCAAAGCCAAGAGCCAAATTCTAGACTCCTCTAAGTTAAGGGGGGGTAGTAATATTTGCGATCCCAAATAATGTAATAACTAATGAGGGCGGATGTTAGTTATTACATTATTCTAAACAAGAGCATTGTTTGTATTGATCTCCTTGTTTGTAACGATCATTGATCATAATGATAGAGCATGTATTAAATAGGCTCGTGCATCAATGAATGAATAAGCTAAGTTTTTCAATCGATGGTATGAGAGAAAATAACCAACAAGATCCATGTTGATTGTGGATGGATAGATGTCACACAATAGGACAAAATGTTGAATGGTTTCTACAAAAGAAGGTTTGTTCTCAAAAGAGGGCACCGAGAAATCACAAATTTCCCAAGGAACAATGTACTATTGGGATTCTTTAGAGGTAGACCTAGAGGCAGTAGACCTAGCAGCAAACCCATAGGCAGCCCGAGAGGCAAACCCAGAGGTAGACCCAAAGGCAACAAACCCAGAGGTAGACTCAGAGGTGTTTACCCAAGAGCAGAGAGCAAGAGCCAAAGCCAGAGCCAGAGTCGGAGCCAAAGCCAAAGCCAAAAGCCAGAGTCAAGAGCTAGAGCCTAAACTCCTCTAAAGTAAGGGAGGTAGTAATATTTGTGATCCCAAATAATGTAATAAGGGGAGGATGTTAGGAATTCTATATTACATTATTCTAGACAGGAGCATCATTTGTATCAAGCTCCTCGTTTGTATCTATCTCCTCATTTGTAACGATCATTGATCGTAACAATAGAGCATGTATTAAATAGGCTCTTGCATCAATGAATGAATAAGCTAAGTTTTGCCATCACACGTTTGGATCCAAAACTTGTGGTACTAACAACTGATTGTTTGCCATTCCACGTACATATAGCACCTTTTGGATCGAGCAACTACCTCCGAGAAGATTGATAGAAACATCTCCCACTCCTTTGACTTGATATGTTTTATCGTCGGCAATGGTTACTAGTTTCCCATTTTCTTTGGCTTGTAATGAATCAAACCACGCTTTATCCCTAGTCATGTGCTTGCTAGCACTTGAATCAATATACCAAACTTCATCCTTCGGTCTTTTGATCGCCTTGGACATTAGCACCTTGTGTGCCTGTTCAAATTCTAAATCTTATTCTTCATGCACAACATGCCCTTGTTGTCACTTCTACTTAAGACATGGTTTGTGTTGTGTCTTCTTATTAGGTTTGTGGACTTGATCTCCTTGAGTCAGAGGATTATACCAACTCTTTGTAACTGTACATCTTTATCACAGATGTGGCAATACCTCTTTTGTTTCTGAGGTTGTTTCTGTGAAGACAAAGATGGGGAAGGACCCTATTGTGGCTTCTTTCTCCCAAACTTCTTGGAAACGAGTGCATTATTATTCAACTGATCCCTCAACTTGTTGGCAGTCTCTTCATGTCGAAGCATATTCACCAACTCATCAAAGGAAACCTTCCTATTTGAAACTTTCAAGGAAGTGATCAACACTCAAAATGAATCTAGTAGAGCTCTAAGTATGATGGGTACCAAGAGCTTATCCTCCACAACTTCTCCCATGGCATTCAATTTTGCTTTCAACTCTGCAACACAACGAAGAAAAACCTCAATGCTTTCTCCATCTTGGACTCTCAACGTGTGAAGTTGAGACTGAAGGTGAAGTATTGTTGATTCATTCTTCCCTTCATAGATGGTAGAAAGAGTTTCCCATGCCTCCTTGGATGTTTTTGCTTCACAAATGTGTGGCTAAATAACATTTGTTGTGGTAAGAGTGATGATCATCAACGCTCTAGCATCTAAACCACCAAATTTTTGTTGGTCATTTGCATCCTCTTCAAATCGAGTGACTTTGCCAATGACCATGTCCTAGACTTTCTCAACTACAAAGATGGTTCTCATTTTTGTTTCCAAGGTCCAATGTTTGAACCTTTAAGTACTTGTGAATCTGTAAGACCTTTTGGTATGGCCATGTTGAGGGTCCTTGTAACTCCCAAACGATCCCCTTTTCAATATATCGCTAATCCAATGTACCAAACCTCTCTATATACCCACCCTTCCTATATGTCTGTTGGTACATGGAAGAAGTTGGTCCTCTAGATATACGCAATCATACGTGAGAGAGACTTTAAGGTACGTGAAAGAGAACGGTACAAGGTACCAAGACAGTACGGAAAGGGATTCGCCCTATCCATGACACCTGCTTAAAGAGAAATCCTTATACCAAGGTTACCGGGTGCGCAGGTGCAGGTGCAGCGGGAATCACAGGTGGGGGTGGGGGTGCGGGAGCGGCTTCCACCAAAAACAGGGTTCGTCGGGTACAAGTGCGGCTATTTTTTAATTTAAAATATATATATATATAAAAATTTAAAGAGTTTAGATTTTTTTGGGGGGTCCAAATCAATCAAATTTTAGATTTATAATAAAAACTAAACCCATAATAAAAAAAATTTAATGTCCAATCAATTTTTTTTAATTGTGTCTTATAAAGTTTAAAAAAAAAAGAATTTCCCCCTTTTGGGTTGGGGCGTGCAGCTAAGGACCACTCAAATTTTAAAAAATAAATAAAAAATGTTTATTTTTTTAAATTTTTTTCATTACAAAGTGTGTGGCTGAGGACCACTTAAATTTTAAAAAAAAATACATAAAAATGTTTATTTTTTTAATTTTTTTTCGTTACAAAGTAATTTTGACAATCACGAGAAAAGTAAGAGTCTTGTGTGACTACTCTGCTTAATCCTTCTCCCGTGGGAATCGAACTCTGAGTCGGGACTTTCACCAACCATAATCGCCCACGCCTTCACTATTTTTCGTAACTATCCGTTAAGACAAAATAGCCGGGAAGTTGGAACTCATCATATGAGGAAAACAATATAAGTAAAACTCGATCTATATTTCCCTATCGCAAAAAGAAAAGATTATTTACTTACAAGGAGCGAAGGTTTCGGTTCACTTCATTATTCCACAACGCGGAGTTTGGCCAATTTCAAGCATAAGTGTCCGCCATGACAAAGATTGGGTAAATCCTGCCTTTTCAGAAGATTATAGGGATGTTTCAGACCAAGAAAAAACTAAAAATTAGAAGACACGCTGAGAACTTATAAACTTTACTCATGGATAGGAGTCCATAAGCGGGACGACGACCATTTAAGAAAAGACAAGCGATAACGTCGAAGTGGCGGACGGTGCGATTCGAAACCGGCATGTCACAGTGACTACACGTCTTAAATTTTTTTTTAAATATTTTATGCCCTTTTTGGGTTGGGTTGGGTCGGGCTGCACATCCAGGTTCGGCCCAACTGCAACCGAACCCACACCCGCTAGGTTGGGTTGGGTCGGGCCGCACATGGGTTCGGCCTGACCGAACCCAACCCCGCACCCACGCACCTGGTGCGGGAATGGGAGCGGGTACGAGTACAAGTGCGTGCACTTGGCCTGTCGAGTGCACGAACCTGGTAACATTGCCTTATACGAAAGCGTAACTTTCCTATATAAATGGAATTCCACAATTTCAGGGTTTATACCTAGCGATAGTGACAAATAGGGTAATACTACAGAGTGAAAATATCAAAAAAATTCTGACCTTATGTCTCCCCAATGATTTAAAGGGTTGGAGCCTAGACATCGTTATGGCAGCTTTGTTAGGCTATAGGCACAGTAGCTCAACGCCATAGCTTTACCTCTAAACGTGAGCCAGAGGAGCCATTGATACCAAACATTGCTAGGGTGCCTTAGCACTTGTTTTTGTTTTGTTTTTGGTGGTATTATAGTAGAGCCATACTACAACATAAATTAAAATGAATACAAAGCATAATTTTTAAAGCAAATTCCACAAATTTCTAGGTGTCGATTGCAACTAAAAATGTACCTTTTTAAAAACAATTACTAACCCCCCTTAAACTCTGCAATATATTCACTATAGTCACTTTTCAATTATTTGCCCATAAAACTATAGGAATTTGCAAAATTAGAATTATTGGCTTCCTAGGGTAGTATAAAAAAATAATGTTTTTAATTTTTTTTTGGTGGGTTTTGACCCCTTGACCTCTACTTCAAAATCTTTTTCGCTTCTATTTGCCAACTCTCCTACTTAATGCTTCATGCATTTAAAAAAGGGAAAGTTTACTTTTAACGCCTTGAAACTAATGCTATTATAAAGCAAACAGTGCTTATGAAGGATTGAACTGGAACCTCTAGCAAATTGTCTTCAAACTTCTTCCTCAACCAACTCAAAGTCTCTATGCACAAGTTTCTCTTTCTGGTGTAGGATTTTCGCTTCTAGTCTCCAACCTATGCATGGAAATATGGTATCTGTCACCATCTGAAGCCCATAATTTCTCAAATATACTGTTTCAGCCTCTGCGACTTTCATAAGAGAGCACAAAATTTGAAAACCATCAAAATAACAGGCGACTGATGTAGATCACGCAAGAATTCATGGGGCAGCAAATTTTACTTTTGTGCTTCACTCTGAATTATTTGATTTCTTCAGAGATGCTTCAACAATGATATCTGCTCCAAAATGGAAGAAATGAGTTGTTTCCTCCAATATCTCCTCTACGTATGGGCAGTTGTGATGGGCTCCCGTTGATGGTGAGTGGTGATGGGGGCCTCTATTGCTTCACCGCTGTTCTTTTTTTTTTTAGTAACTCTCTCACAACGAAATATCCCACATTGATGGGATGAAGGACAAGTGATTGCTTTTAAAGCAATAAATGGGGAGTCCAATATTGAGTGTCTTAGCACTCTATTGGCTCTCTCTCACTCAAGCCTAGGTGGGGTAGGAGTCTTCTTTTGCACTAAGCTCGTCTCAAAACCCTAGCATTTCTCACAAAGTCCTCTCTTCTTTCGAGCGTAACATGCTTGATACCAATGATGGGCAATTAAAACCAATTTCATTAATCCAACATCTAAATACATAATAGGTTATAATTGCAGAAGATGGTTATAACCATATTTAAAATTAAGCTAGAAGGTTATAACCATATATATTAATTATAACCAGTATACTAACTGCTACACCCACTCCAGCTGCAGTGTAACTCCAGCTGCAGTGTAATAATCAATAAGAAAAATACAATAACGTATTAAATGCCTAACAGAATTGTCTTTAGACCAAGGTTTAATCAATTGGATCTTGGCGGAGAACACCAATCATTCATTTACCTACCTTCTCTCGTGCACTAATACTTCAACACACAAGCAGCTGATATGATAAAACCAAGGTTCCACGAGCCTGGGGGACGGGGGACGGGGGGACGGCAGGGGACGGCAGGTCGATTTTAGGGGACGGCTCGGGGACGGCTGGTATAATACTATAAAAAATGAATTTTTTTAGAAATTTAGAATAATCTACACATTCAAAATTCTACACCCAACAAAAATGATATTTCATATTACTAATCAATTATGTAAGTGCAGCCATTCATATTCGGATTAGTTACTAACACATAAGTGCAGCCATAATTGAGTCATTTAACATTTTCATGTTCATATTAGTTACTAATTTGCAGCCATTTAATTGTTTCAAGTTCAACAACTATAACTTGAAGGTTCAGCCAAGGATATCAAGTTCAAACAATGTTCAAACAGTCATCATTTTAAGTAATAACAGTCATCATTTTTTCAGCCACCAATGTTCAAACAAAGACTGTCATGTTTAACAATTTTCAGTCACTAACTGTTCAAATATGACAGCAATAAGAAATTTGAAATAGTCCAGCCGTGGGGGACGCCCAGCCTTTTTAAAAACTTAAAAATTTAAATTTTTTTTTTTTTTTTTTTTTTCCCCTTTGGTGGGGACGCCCAGCCTTTTTAAAAACTTAAAAACTTAAATTTTTTATTTTTTTTTATTTTCCCCTTTGGTGGGGACGCCCAGCCTTTTTAAAAACTTAAATTTTTTATTTTTTTTTATTTTCCCCTTTGGTGGGGACGCCCAGCCGTGGGGGACGGCTGGGCCCCATGGGGGACGCCCAGACTGTCCCTAGGGACGGCTGGGCGTCCCCGGGGACGGCTGGGCACCTTAAATAAGGGCGTCCCCGGGGACGGCTGGGCACCTTAAATAAGGTGCCCAGCCGTCCTTAGGGACAGTCTGGGCGTCCCCCATGGGGCCCAGCCGTCCCTGGGGACGGGAGGCCACAGGCCTCAGCCGTCCCGGGACGTTTCCCAGCCGTCCCCCAAAAAGGGGGACGGGGGAAACGTCCCCCTTGCCGTCCCCCGTCCTGGGGGACGTGGGAAACAGGGGGACGCGTCCCCGTGGAACACTGGATAAAACTAAGTTGACTATAGCCATCAAAATCTAGGATGCAACATTGCCTTGAATACTGATTCATTCCATGTAATGTAAAAACAGAGATAGGTGTACGACTGGAAATATCTTCAGTGGGATTGAATGCCATGCACCTGTATCTCATGAATAGGTCAGCTTTATTCACAAAACATAGACCACCACACGGAAGAATGGTTTCTCCATCTTTTCAAATGCAGAATGAAGAATGAAATAACCCTAGTGGTGTAAGGGAACTGACATAAAATATAAAGCAAGAGTACAGATTCACAGCAAAATCCTCCTCAATAAGCATAGGAATTCCCAATTGCGAAACAATATCATCATATTATCCATCCAGAAGCAAAACATCCATCCATGTATGCACATCAATTGAGCAGTGAAGAAATTTCAATGCTTTGATGGGGCTGCCTCCCAAATGCCAATCCTCTTGCAAGAGTTTAAGAGAAAACAAGAGAATACAATCGAAGCTTAGTATCTCTGGATATAATTAGGCATTAGCAAACCCAAGCCCTGATATGGTGACCTGAAAAGACTACAATAACAACCTATCATGCGTCCCAAGAGTCATTCAACTCATAACCCTAACGGGCTAATGATTAGGGGCATACTAGAGAAAAACTCTGTGAAGCAAAAACCTGGGACTGGGAAAAATCAAAAAAACCTTGCAGGAAAAAAAAATGTTTTGACCAAAAAAAAACATTCACCCCCCAGCAAAAAAGACTCATGAGTAAAAAAGAAAATGAAAATATTCACAAGTCTGGGTGAGTTCTTCAAGATAAATGGAAAAATGCTTGGTGAGTTGGTCCAAAAAATCTCAAGAAGGATGAATTGGCTTGAGACTTGAAGAGTAGGAAAAAAGACTTGCCCAATGTTGTAACTATGATTAGGGGCATAACAAGGTGTGACCATGATTATCATTTCTCCTTTGATGATCTTCCAATTCTTTGATAACGTCTGATGCAATTGATTGAGTTGTTTGACAAAGCTATCCAAATCTACCCCACATATGACAAGTAAGTCTATACGAATGCAAACCATAGAGACGTGAAAGCATTACCTCAAAGATAAACAGACCCGTGTGTTCATGGATCATTGACCCTTTTGGTACCTCCAAACTCAAAGCAAACTATAGCAACAAAAGGCACTTCAAATGGATAAAAACATTTGCAGCAGTGCCACATTATCAAGTACAAGAGAGATGCCACCAACAAGATGTACCATTTGCAATCTAAACCTTCCATTCGCAAGACTATTACAGAAAATGTAGACATGAAAGTGGAACCATTCGTACAAGAAGAGTTTCCAGAGGAGCACGGGCAAGACAAAGATTTTGGAGGTACAATGGCATTTGAAGACCCATAATGCATGTGGAAAAAGGACATAAGAATGGTACCAGCTTATTTTGAGCTGCTCTACAAGATGGGGAATCTTAGCATTCCAAAGCTCAAGAGTGTATTTGATAAAGGAGGCTCATACCTCTCTCATTACTAGACACTTAATTATGAAGAAGACTGTTGCCAATTTGCAAAGGACTGGATATTGGCCAAGCATGAGAGATAATATGACCATGTTAGTGAAAGTTGGTGTCCTACACAGCATTTGTAAACCAAATGAATGGTTGGAATTTTACATACCATTGCCTACACCATCTAGGACCTAGAAGAGTATCTCCATGGATTCTCTAGGTGGACTGTCAAAACAAGGCAGAAACGTAACTATTACTTCACCATGGTAGATGGATTCAGCAAGACATGTATGTTACTGTTGTGCAAGAAGACTGTCTGCATTCAAGAGGTCGTCCACAAATTCTTTATGCAGGTTTGGGCGCATTTTGAATTGCCTAAATCCATTGTTTCAGACAAGCATATTAGATTTTTTGGTGCATTTTGAACTGTTTTGTGGGGAAAGATGGATGCCAAATTAAAAAAATCAACCACTTTCCACCCCAATATATAGGCACAAATACAGATTACCAAGAAAATTCCTTGTCCTTTTAGATAAGATAAGATAGCCAGAGGAGTCTCAAGGCATAGGATGAAAGTTTGCCATACATTAAGCATGCTTATAATCAGGCTATTCATGCTTCAATACATATATCATTTTTTTGAAGAATGATAGGACTACCTTGCTCACTCACATTTTTGATCTTGCATCTTTGGAAAGCAGCAAAAATCCCAGACAAACTAGCAAATTCTTGGATAAAACCGGATTGGTATTCTGGAAAATACAAGAGAATTTGAAAGAGATCCACATAACATATGATAAGCATGGGGTAAACCATGCCTTCCAGGTTGGAGACCTACTCTGGCTTCACTTGACTAAAGAAAGGCTGCAAGACGTTTGGAAAAAGGTAAATCCCGTCAGCTATGGATATTCTGACATACTCAAAAAAGCAGGAAGTAATATGTTTTAGATCTTTCTCCATCTATAGTGATGAATTCCATTGTGACTGGAGAGAATCTCAACCTTTTGGAACCTTCTATGCTTGATGAATGGGAAGAAGAGCAAGTTCTTCCTGCAAAAAAATATTTGGTCCCAAGCAGCAGTGCTTTGAGAGACAAAGACACCATATTGCAAACGCAAGCAAGTCCAAACTACATGGCAAGGAAGCAAGACTGCTGCCATGGTGTGCTCTAAGGAGCAATTAATAAGAAAGGCAAAAGGGTACAACAAAAACCAAGTGAAGGACAACTTGCCTCATTTCTTTCAACCTCCAAAACTTTTGAGGCACCAAAGCCTCTCATTCTGGAAATACAATCCAAGCCCAAGGCATGCAATAGTATAGGCAGCTTGGTATGGGCACCTAAAACACTCGAGGAAATTAGATATGTTTGCCTTGATGCTCAGAAGACTCCTACAAACCAATGGCTTAGAGATTAGAGTGGTTGGAATTAGACTTGGTCTTTGAACTTGGGGTATATGTATTCGAGTTAACTCAATCATTCAGACATCATTGCATGAGCAAATCAACTAGCAAGCCTGTTACAAATGGAGGTGTCTCAAAAAGAGCTTTCCATTACATAAGGTATGGAAAGGTTGGACATTGGCCTAGGATGGAAGATCCAACAGAATGGTCATCGATCTTTGTGTCCCTAAAGCAATGGAAGGAGGCAATCTGGAGGGTTCAATCTCACCATCATGCATAGCATGGTTAACTTTGAAACCTTTGAGAAAAAGCCTTTGAGAATCAATGGAATTGCCTTGAGAAACTGACAAGGTTGCATTGGGAAATCAGCAAAGTTAACTTCATCTTATGCACAGTTTGGCTAAGGAAGACCAATAGTCAAAGGCTCACTCCAAGTGATTAGCTAACATGTCAAGAAGTGAAACAAAGCATGTGAAATAATAACAATAAGCACTAAATAAGGGGAGGTTTACTTGAAAGGGCATGACGTCAACCTTCAAAGTCTCAACCGCTTACTACAATTGGAAAGCCATAAAATCAAGTTTGAGATGTGAACTCAACTAGCAACAAAGGAGAAAGGAAGCTGTGTATTAGGATGCCATACTCCTATATGAAAGGATGCATCAGTCCATATTGTTAACGCTCCATTTTCTTACCAATATAAGCTAGCAGGCAACTTTGTCCCTGGCTTTTCTTCCCCAAGAAGGTTTCGTATGTAAACAATTATGTCATTGTTGTGTGTAATGTTCATTCTTAGATTTCTCAGTTCTTTCTCATGTTTTTATTCCCTGTACTTATTTGTGTTGTATATTCATGAATGGGTTAGTTGCACCCTAACCCTCATGGGCCCATGAATAGGGCATAACATGTTCCTCCACCTGAAGAAAGCATTGTCCTCAACACCTCTTTCATTAGCATAGTTTTACACTTGATCAAGTACTTTGTGAAGCCACAAGTCTACAACTACTCGACTCACTTTTCTGTGATCGCTTCCTTGTCCAAGATGAGCTTGCCTTCCTTGTAAAGCTCGAGTAACCCCATCTCAATAGGAACATGCTGGCCTATTACCTTCTTCAACCAAGAGATAAAAAAGACTAGGTGAATTTTATATAGGCCATACTTTTTATTTAAGACACAACTTTTTAATGTTCATACAACCTAATTGCAAGCTAGTTACCCTTTACTGCTTCAAGTGCACATGTTTGTAAAGGTTGAAATAGTAAGAAGACCTTTTGGTTTGCTTGTTGCTTCATCTTGTTCTAGGTAGTGTTAGGTTGCCTTTGAGAGAACAAAACATCTAATAATGAACCAATGATGTTCCAGTGCATGACTTTTAAAATGAGTATGAAGCTTAGGAGTAAGGTGGATAATATTCATAGAAAGCCTCAACGGGTGTCAACTTGCTAGATGGGTGATATAAGGTGTTTTACCACCATTCTATCAAAGACAACCATTTCCACAGTATGCTTGCTTGTTCAAGGCAAAGGGCCAAAGATATCATTCCAAACACTTCTTAACCACCTCCAATGCCTACCTGAATGAGGATGATACAAGGAACTTCCTTACGAATTGTATTCCTTGGAGCACAAATAACTCTGACCAAAAAATGCTTCTGAAAAGAGGAAAATGGTCACTAACAATAATTTTTGAGGTGTTAGAAACATTTTGAACCTTATCTAGTAAGGCTTATGCCACTGTGTTAGCTAAAAATGGGTGATCAAAGGTGCAAAAATGAGCATATTTGGCAGGCTTGTCAGCCACTGCTATAACCATTTTACTTCAGGGAGCCAATAATAAAGTCTATAAACACATCTTCCTATTGTTGCAATGTAATAGAGAAGGGTTTAAGCAATTCCAATTATTGCATGTTCTGCCTTTTTGATGCTTCAGCCATGAACTGCTTCACATCACTTTTCAATCCTTCCCAAAAGAATCATTTTTAATCCTTTGATAGGTCTTAAAAAATCCTAAATGCAAACCAACAAGAAAGGCATGTAGACCTTCTGAGTTAATTTATTTGAGTCCTTGAAAGGTACAACCATCCTTTGTACCACAAGGAGTTATTCTTCATGATTACCAATCACAATAAGTTGGATCTTTCTGAAGCTACTTGATAAGTTAACTAGTAGAAGGCCCTTGCTCCCAGTTTTTCTTTGCCAGTTTGACCAAGCTGCTTCCACCATTGATAAGACACATAGAAGTGCTTGTGCTTCATCTTTGCAAGATAAGGCATCAACAATCATGATCTCTTTACCCTTTTTGTAGATGATTCAAAATCATAACCCAACCTTTTTAGGTAACCCATTTTTGTTGCTGCTCAAAAGACAACATTTGTTCTAAAAAGATATTTGAGACTTTCATGATCTGCCTTCGCATGAAATGCCTATCAATCAAGTAGGACTTCACTTCTTTGCTAAATGTAGCATGCTAACAAATCTTTCTCATGGATTGATTCTTGAAATTCTTCCATTTGATTTGGTGACTCTAAGAGGATTTGGACCTCCTTCTTGCATTGAGTCTGCTTATATGCCCATTCCTAAAGCATAGCAATCCACCACAATGGTTTTGGTGCAATTGGGAAAGATGACACTAAAATTGTGCTTGAGGGGAGCCACAATCTTACCAAAATCCTTAACAACTTTCTCATAACATCCTAGAAGACCTAGGAATCCATGCAAGCCTTTAAGATATTTTGGGCAAGGCCATTCCATCATTGCTTACATCTTGCTTCGGTCCATCTTCACTCCTTCACTAACCATAATATGGTTCACATACTCTACCCTTTAAACATGGAGGGCATGGCATATAGATGATTGGACTCCAAGTCCGCAACAGCTTATCCACATGACCTAAATGTTGTTCAAATGTTTTGTTGTAGACCAGAATATTATCAAAGTAAACAAGTACAAGTTTGTAAAGAAAGGGGTTAAATATGAAGCTCATCAAACTTTGAAACTAGTTAGTGCATTGGTCAATTCAAATGGCATAACCAAAACTCATAATGACCCTCATCACTTCTAAAGTCAATTTTGGAACACCTTTTCGTTTGATATAGCAACAAAATTGATTCATGCAACTCATCCAACAAACCATCAGTTATAGGAATGGGAAACTTATCTTTGATTGATTGCTCCTTTGAGATCTTGAAAACCCAAGGACATTCTCCATGATGAATCTTTCTTGGGAACCATCACAGTAGGGGTCAAGTAGGGGCTTTTGACTGGGCTGGATGATCCCCACATCTAACATTTCCTAAACCATGATTTTTTTGTATTCTGGGCTTATGAGTAGCGATAGGGCCAATATTCAAAGTTTGCCTCCCTGGAACCAAGTGAATAGGGTGATCATATTCATTTTGCCAAAGAAGGCCCTTGGGATTGTCTTGAAAAACCATTGCATGCTTACAAATCACAATTTATAGATACATCTTTATGACCTTCATGCGGTCATACATTCCACAGCAAAAAAATGGATTACCACTCCTTGAGCCTCACTTTTAGCATTTTTCCATTCTATAAGCAAAATTATTTCACTGGGAAAAATAAAATTCCTCTTAGCACATACTTCTTTCCATCCAATTTGATGCTCATACACAGATTTTTTTTGTCAAACTTGATAGCACAAAATAAAGAGCACATCTACTCCTCCCCTTGGAAAGGCAAAATTTAGTGTGGAAATATTATAGTCACCCATTGTGAGATGAATTTTGTGGCATTTCCCCAAAGATGGAACAGATTGATCATTGGCTATCAAAATCTTTCATTGCACGAAAGATACGCAAAGCAAATGAACATTTCACCATTTTGGCCAGAAATTGATGAAATTGTGATTGCTGCTACTATTAATCAAAACTACCACTCTTTAGCTGAAAACATGTCACACTATCTAGGAATCATGATGTCACGCAAGAGGACCTAAGGACCACTAGCTGAGAAGGTGCCATGCTATCTAGGAATCTCAGTTGTCTTCAAAGTGCAAGGTGGTATCTGGCTATCCAACTATTAGAGCTTGGGTTTGAAGGTGAGGTTGAGTAAATCTGAACAGAACTATGAGTTTTATATTATTGTAAGTTCACTACAATCACCTAATCTTGAAATATCAGACTCTACAATCTTGTTTCACCATTGTTCTTATGTCTATCTATTAACATTTCTCTACTTTTGAGTTGCAGACGCAAAGCAAGTTTCCAAGGAGTCTTGTTATCACTTGGGGTGTTTGCATTATTCATAGGAAATTACCAACCAATATTGTTTCAACTTTCAAGAATAGATGCTTTTCAGCAGGGATTTTGACTCATTACATATAAATAGCAGAACTGACATCACAGCACTTACTGCTGCTTCTGGGCAGAAGCCTCAATCAGGCTCCAAATTTGCTACTTCTTTCATGACATATGTATGCACCTACTATTTTATAATGTAATATAAGATGCATGATTTCATACAAGAACAGAAAGTTCTTACAGTTGGTATACAGTTGAGAAAGAGATTTACCTTACAAAAGGTAAAGCAGGATCTGCACAACGTGTTCCCAAAGGAAGCTTTTCAGCTGAACTTGACAATGCATTTGCAAGACCACTCTGACCAGACGGAGTTATGAGCGGATAGTGGGATCTAAGCAGGCGAGCTGCAGCACTCCATGCTGCTAGAGGATCACTAGCACGTACAGCAGACAACAGTATTTCCTTCAGGACAACCATCTGCAGAGTGCTCCATTGGCCTTCAAACAATGAAGCTATAGATTGGGCTGGCAATCTGCCTCCATCAGAAGCTGATTGGACTTCCTTTTCATACATCAAAAACATGAAACTAAAAAATCAGATTCAAATATTGAGAATAATAACGACTGCAAACTATGCGCAAATAATAAATTCTATGTAGTTATAATCCGTTCTTTCATTGCCACTTATTTTCTGATTTTGTAAAAGTTGTGTGATTTTGTTTATTCCGAGGACAACCCGGTCTTACACATCTGAACACCAAAGGACAATTACATGGACAATGTTGTGTTTAAAAAGAGTAGCCAACATCAAAATAGAAACCAAATATGATTTCTATATAGTGAGATTTTTGTTGTTTCCTGCAAAAGCTTTTCTTCAATATGTAAAATTTCTTTTGTCAGACCTATGCCTAGCACATCTAATTTTCATATATCTAAACAAACTATACATCTAATATGCTGGAAATTTATGGGTAGGAATTGTTAAGTCTCATTTGTCGCACCTGCATAAAATATTCCTCTCTTTCTATAAGGGGCTTGGCTTGGGATATAAACAAACTAAATCAAATCCTATCTTTTTATTGTCTATTGAAATCAAATTAATTTCATGTTTGAAAGGCCAAGATCTGCCAATCATGAAATGCAATTGAATCAAGATTGTATAAAATCAAATAATTTTGAGCTTTCAGTTTACTTGAATACATTTTAAATTGACTTTACTGCATTTATTTGGGTATGATTGTTAACAAATAAAAATGATAGCCCACTGCATTGCAGGATATGCCTCAAAAGGAATACCCTGCCATTTCAGCCCACAAGTAAGGATATGCCTGGACCTATATTAACCCCAAAAATTAATTTAAAATTGTGAAAACTAAAAATAAAACTACCCTCTCTCACTCAACAACTAACCCACCCTAAACATCAAAAAACTCGAGAAACCCTAAATCACATTTCCCAACTCTGTTTAGTGTTTTCTTTGCTGCTACATGTTGAGAGCATAGGAGCTGTTATGAATGATTATAGGTAGAATTTATCAACATCTAAATTGGAGCTACTAGCTCGAAGAGGAGATCTGCAGCATATGGGACAACATGGTGCTAAGTATAAAATCTTGGGGAGTTTATCAAAATTTAAGGTGCTTTTTATTATTTAATAATAAAGTGACTTCAAGCCCACAAAGGAAAGATAAAGATAAAAGCACTACCCTCAAATATGAGCAAAGATGTCTTGTTTGAAAAAGTTACTGTGCATTCAAATATAACACAATGCACAACTGGACATGCAAGATGTGCAATGATTGGGATGAAAAATAAGGAGGTTGACGCTTGCAATGGCAGTAATGGATATAGCTTAATAAACCAAAAATATTATCTTTCATTGAGGGGGAAGATGCAGATAGAGCTTAATGTCATGAAAACCCTTCTGTCATGCAAAGGCAACTTAATGTCACAAGTTACAACACATCTGCATTCATGTAATACCAGAAAAAATCCTCTACAATGGCCAGCTCATTTAGAAGAAGAAAAGAATACACAAAAGGGAAGAAAGTTCTTATGGAGAGGTCTTTGAACATAAAAGCAAGGGAGAGAGTAGATGAGCTAGCGGCTCAATGAATTTATACGAACAGGCTCTCCTACATGGTGAGATCACCATATTGGCAAAAGATGGTAAAGGCGATTAATGAAGCCCAAAAGGTATACAGATGCCTTTGTTATGAAAAGATTAGAACCTATGAGGGACCACTGACTTTTATGTGAAATCCATAAAGGATTCAAAATATAATATAGTGCATAAAAGAAAGATGAATAGATACCATCTTCATCAAATGTTAGGCATGTATAAATACTATCCTAGGTGTATAACTTAGAGACAAGCCCTTCTATCTACTGTTTAGTACATGACCTAATAATAGGATTTTATTAAGGTTGGTAAGAATATATCATAATAATAAAAGATAATGATATAATATAAAGGTATTCTATAAGTTAGGGACTAGGTCCACCACCTCTTCCCTCTTCTTGAAAAGCTTTTGACCTGCAAAAGTCACTAAAAATCTCACACCAAAGATCTTAATTATTGGTAATGAAATCTTGTTTGGCTTGTTGGAAAGATAAATTCTTAACCATGGCTGGAAGCTCGTAAAGGCTACATCACAATCTATCCCACTATATACGATGTGACTTTAGAGATTACCAGCAGATATAGCCTTCAACTTTAACAAAATTCAAAGAGATTGTGTGGAAAGGATATCAGGAGAAGTTTATGTTCCCTCTTTGCAAATGACATAGGATTTGCATAGGAAAGAATATGGGATGAGGAGGCCTGTGAAATCGTTTTGTGAGTTTGTCATTAACAGCATAACTCAATTGGTGATTATCCAAAGATCAAGGAAAGAACTGAACAAAAATGTTAAATATATGCTTTGTGGGAAAAGAAAATTCATTTAGGAAACAAGCTCTGCCTAGATAAGATAACATAACATAATACTATTAATGTCCACAAATGGCCAAAGTAGGACAATGGGACTCACTGAAAAGAACTGTTAAAAAATACAATGCACTGTAGTAATCAAAAAGTACTACGAAAATAAGCTAAACTAGAGTAAAGAATCTAGTGTAAACTACTCTAAAGGGGAACTGTATGGCATAAGTTACCCAAAATAGATAAACTCTAACATGCTAAAAGAAAATGATTAAGACAGAGTTGGAAGTCGAGGTACAATAGAGACAGAAAGGAGCTTCAGGGGATCCAAGCACCAGCATTAATCTATAGGGCGATGTGAAGTAGAAGCACAGTCAGCATCACCAACTATCCTAAAACGGCCAAAACGGGATGCTCCCAAGAGAATGGCTAGGACTAAGAGATCCTAGTTGTATAATCTTGGGAGGACATGAAGTTTGACCCCGCAAGACTCTTCTAGCATCCATGGCTATGGAACCAATAGAAGAGGACAAGAAATCGGTAAGTTGTGTCTATCTACAACTCGATATGTGAGGAGTGGTCGAAACCCGGCACCAAAGAACCGCAGTCTTCTCCTCTCACAACCAAGAAGAAAGAACTAAAGCCCTAGTAGCCACTCTTGTCTGCAGACAAGGGCGCACAGATCTGTCATTAACATCTTGATTACTTGTAACTTCAAATGAGCACTTATTACTCTCTACTGCAAAAATAGAGTGAAAGAATGAGGTGATTGGTCAAGTAGTAGTTTATCTCCCTGTAATAACTGACGCCGAAGAGTGATAGCTTCCCTAAGGTAAAGAGCCAAATCATATTTGGTCAAGGTAGCTTTAAAAAGTTGCAATCAATCCACTTGAGTCTCTATACAAGCAATAGTACCTCCTTAGAATCTCATAATACACAAGAAACCTAAAGATGAAATGTTCTTCAGTTTCCACCTCTTGAATAGAGCAAAGACAACATACCCTATCCTCTTGAGGAATGTGGTGGTCCACCTCTACCCACAACTAATGTGAGCATGCTCGAGCTGATCAAGAGGAGTCTTAAGGCTATGTGTCTAACATGGAACTTCATATCAAAGAGATTGCAACTAATCAAAAAACATATTAGATGGTGATTGTCAATGATAAAGATTCTACAAATTTCTGGTCCAATGCTTGGTTCAAGCCTTATCCTCTTATTTCTTGTCTAAAATGAAAACCATTAGCCCTCGCCTCTTCGGCTTTTAGAGTTCAAAAGTCAAGAATTATATAGAAGCGAGCAACAAATCCAGCTCTTCAATTTCCTTTAGCAATCTGACTGATAGATAGTATCTCAAACAAGTAGCAAAAGAGTGGTAAAAGATGTTGCTATAGATCTATTTGTCTATTTTTTCACAGAAGGATGAGTTGGCTTGGAATCCATCAAGAGACAGTGGAAACTCAATTAAGTTGACATATAACACTTTGGAACAATTGGAATTTCCTCTTCCTAAGGATTTCCCTTAAAAGATGATTTCATCACTTGAGGCCCTGCTTAAGGCCTGCACATTGCTTTGGTGTGTAATCCAAAGCAAAATTCTTACGAGTGAAAATTTAAAAGAAGGGGGGTATTATGGACCTTTCAAAAGAGCTTTCTATCAAGATGAGCTGAAAACATCAGATCTTCTACTTCTTCACTCTCATTTTGCTTCCTATTTGGGGTTGTTTTCTCAAGAAATTCAAAATCTGTTAGGTTGCTCCCATGACATTGAAAGAATTAACAAAATGTTGGATTAGCTATTTCAAAGCAAAAGTATTAAGTATTGGAGAATTGGTCCTGCTATGGTTTGCTGGAATCTCTAGCTTGAAAGGACAATAGAATCTTCAAAAATGAACCTCGGAATCATATCAAGTTTGGATTCATAATGTTGCCTCTCTCACAGAGTATTTGAAGGTGTGGTGCTCATCATGGGAAGTCTCCAGCATGTAATAAGCTATGTGGCCCTCTTGGTTACAGAATTTTAGTATACATTTGCAGTTATCTAAGATTATGGAATTAGCACAAAGGATTTGTATCAATCAATCGTTAAATGGAACTGTCTAGGAATCGAGTTCATCAAACTTATTTTTTATGGTGCTTTAGGAAATCCTAGGAAAGCTAGCAGAGGTTGTGTTTTTGAAATGATTAAGTCAAACTTCTCCTCACCATCTGAGAATCATATGCAACTTCAATGAACAATTATGCAGACCCAGAGATATTTCTTACAAGAATCAATATTGCCATCAAAAAAGAATGGAGATGTATTTCAATTGAGAAGAAATCACAGATTACTACTAATGTCCACAAGACAAATGAATGTGTAGATTGGATCAACAATAGAGTTATCATGCCCATCATTTATTGATGAAGGCAATATCTTGGAAATGTCTACATATCTATCATAGTAGCAAAACTCGTACTCGACTCGGACTCGGAAAGTTTGAGTCGGGAGTCAGACTCGGGACTCGGCAAAAAAACTTGGCAAGACTCGGTAAAAACTCGGGAAAAAATGAAAAATGAAAAAAATTACAAATTTTTATTGAAAAAATAAGTTTTTTCATGCATATTACTTATTAGTATATTCTAACACACTTACTCAACATTCAACATTATACAAATAAGAAATTAACAAAAGGAAGGAGCATATCCTAATAGCAAGCTAATAATTTTGTTTTATAATATTTTTTTTTTGGATACATAGGGAGTTGTTTACATCCACACTATTTTTAGTAACTGCCAAGTGCAAGGTTCAAAGTTCAAACTACAGGGGCTGCCCCCAACAAGCCTATACCACCTCATTATTTTATAACCCGACATGAAGAGGACCACCGGTCGCTCGAGATTCATACCATCGTTGTCGGTATGGCGTGCACTCAAAGGATTCGAACAGACTATGACCTTTGTAGGCATGACCACTTTGGTTTATAAATAATAAATAAAAATATAATGATAAAATAAAACTTAATATATAAAAATCAAAAACATTATTAACATTTTACAAAACATTAAATAATAATAAAAACATTAAATAATGATAAACTTTAATGTATGACGGAATCACCCTAACTTAGTCCACCATGTTTAATAAATAAAATATTCAAATACCATGTTTAATAGAGAAACCATGGGACAAACTCACCCTAACTTAGTCCACCATGTTTAATAAATAAAATATTCAAATACCATTTTTAAAAATAATTGGTGGGTTGTCTAGATTCGATTTCTTGGATGGTTGGTTGGGATCTATTAACTTTACTTTTATTGAATGTTCCTGAGAAAAAAAAAAGTGAAAATAAAAATTCTTCAAATACTAATAAAGCTAATATTTAATCCTAGCCATTTTTCCGGTTTTAGAATAGGAAGACGTTTTTGAAAACTGCTTACCAAAATTCAAGGTAAAAGTGACATTCATTATTCTTGGGGAGCTTCATGCGTAGCAATTGTTTCGTTGGCGGTCGAGGGTTTCAGAGCGAAATAAATTATCGTTTTTAATTTTTTTTCCATTGCGGCATGGTGGTGTGTATTGGCTGCAATGGCGACGGTGGCAGTGACGGCGACGGGAGAGGGTGCATTGAAGGAGAGAAAAGAATGGAAGAAAATGAAGGTGCAAGAACTGCGCTACGAACTTTCCAAAAGAGGTCTCAACACTGGCAGCCTCAAGCCTTCCTTGATCGAACGCCTCCAAAAATCATGCCATTCTCTGCCCGAATCACCACACCCCACAGGACATGCATACGTGCATTCTGAAGTGGTTCCCATTCCCAAACAAGACGCGGATGATGTATCCATTGGCGAAAGATATATTTGTATTAAAATAAATTATAATTGAGGGATAAACATTCTGAAGGTTTGAGGAGCAAAATTGCACATTCTCTCGTTAATATAATAAACAAAGATTTCAGCATCTTGTTCATGATTGCGCACTGGCCAACGTGGATGCTTAATTCGTGGATCATCATCAACACTTAACCGCCCTAGACGTAATTTTTCTTTTTTTTTTTAACTTCCATTTTTTTTGGGCCAACCGAGTCCCGACGTTGGGACTCGAGAGTCCGGGACGGACTTGGACTCAGCCCAGGACTCGGCCGGACTCAGTGTTGTCCAGACAAAAAAGGAGTCGGAGTGGGCTCGACGCAGCTGAGCCCACTCGGACTCGGACTCGGCGGAGTACTCGGGAGTCCAAAAGAGAATAATTACTATGATATCTATAGAGAAGAAAATGAGATTGCAAATAATTTAGCCAATCACAATGTTGATCGCCAGCTTGGTGAACTTCAAATTCTAGAACTGGTCGAGGAGGATTCTATCTCCAAATGAAAATCATATGAAAGATTTGACAAAGAATAAGTAGCCCATGAAAAAATATGAAGAAGAGAAAGCAAGCATGCAGAAATAGTTCCTGAAAAATTTGCTTAAAAAAGGTCTATTTGACCTAATAGCTGATGTATTGTTCTAATGATTTGATGGCAGTGGCCCCCTATAGAAACCACATACAACTTATTGAAAAAATAATTCCAGTGTAACCGGGTTTGTGCACCCGCAACCGCACCGGGTTTGCGGGTTCACGATCAGGTACGGCTGGGCCAAACCCCATCCGAACCCTGTCTGACAGGGTTCAACTTTGACCTAACCCTGTCTTACAGGGTTCAACTTTGACCTAACCCCGTCAGTTAGGGTTCATCCAGCCGAACCCAACCCAGTTGAGGCATTAACATTGTAAATAAAACGTTTTTTTTTTATTATTATTTTTAAGGTGGGCCCAACCACACCCAGCCCATACGGGCTAAAAAAATTATTAAAAAAAATTAGAAAACATTTTAATTTTTTAAAAAGTTTAAACTTTAAAGTTTTTATAAATTATAATTTTAAATTTATAATAAAGGGGTACATTCCAGTCTATTGAGGCCTTATATGACAGGAGTCTAAAGAACCCCATATTTTGGTGGACATTGCATGGACATGGGACGCCATAGTTGCAGCGACTAGCATGTCATTTATTGTCTCAGGTGGCCAGTTCCTCAGCTTGTGAGAGGAATTGGAGTACATATGGATTTATCCATTCGATGAGGAGAGGTTGATTAGAGGTGAGTAGGGCAAAGAACCTCGTGTATGTCCATAGTACTCTTCGACTCATGTCTCATAAGGACAAGGGTTATATAGAAGGGCTTTTTGCACGTTGGGATCCAGTTCCTGGTGACACCAGAGATGATAGTAGGTGTGATGGTTTTTCAGATCTACCACCACCAAATCCACAGGAGGAGGTCCTAGAAGATGATGAGGAATTAGAAAATGATGATGAGGAATATGACGAATGAGAGTCAAATATCAAATATTTGATGTTATCTTTGTACACGTCCACTACTATATAGTATATTGTTATCTCTTGACTCTTTATGACTTGACATCCTGTCCTTTTTTTACATGAATATAAAATATCATATATCAATATGCTTTTATGATGCCATATCTAAATATTTATCATTTTGCAATGTGTAAGAATGATTTATTTTATTTCACAATGTGTATGATTTATCATTTATTTAATTATTTCGCAATGTGCATATTTATTTTTTTAATTAAAAACTAGCCGCACCTCCACCCGGCGAACCCTATTTTTGACAGGGGCCGCACCCGCACCCGCACCCGCGCACCTGGTAACCTTGAATAATTCTTATTTATTGATGCAACTTCTACCATGCTTCCATCAAAAATGACTTCGCAGGAGACTGATTTGGAACAAATTGAATGAGATATTCCTTCACTCTTGAAGATGCATATATCCTTGAGTTTGGAATCTAAGATTGTTTTCTATACGAATCAAAACTTTATCATAAATCAGGATGATGTGGGTATCAATAAATTAAAAGTTGAAAATGAAAACTCTCGTGATTAGGATGTGAATAAAGTTCAATTTTAAGATGCCTTTCAAATGCATTTTAAGAACAAGCATCCCTCATTTTAGATATACAAACAAGACTCTTAACAAAAATTACAAATCATAATTTTATGTGATGTCTGTCCTCTGCTTACCAAGTACTTTGCTTCAGGTTGCATCAATAAAAAGGTTTT